>OZ038438.1:1556977-3009529 GCA_964036275.1 Litoditis marina
ATCGATCACACGCAACATCTGACACGGGATCTTCATCATTGCACGTTCGAATGAGAGTGTCTTCAACGTGTTTTCCGTGAAATTTGCATTTGGCTTGCTGCATTTTGTATTCAGAGACCATTGAAACTTTACTTTAGCTACAGTCAAAGTTTTCAAGATTGAACGGAAAATAATTGAATTATGTGGAAGGAGTTCACTTTTAGTTTGATTACAGACTCGGTTTTTGTTCGACGACGATAGTTCGGAGACGGCTGGGCAATGGCCGATTCCCATCCAATACAGAACGGACAGAGAGGAGGAGGGACAGTTGCAATGGCTGCGCGAGGATCAGCAAGGAAGTGCGTCTTCTGTTTTCTGAGAGAAACCGCGGCCGTATGCATGGGCATCCCGGCCTTTTCATCCCAACCTTCGTCTCCTTAACCATACGCTGTTTCTCTGCTCTCACATCCCGCCGGGATAAGAGATTTGCGAAAAAGTGCGCTAAAGCGAGAGACTCAGGTTGGGATGGAGGGGCCTGGGTGTTCTGGCATACGTACTCCAGGCACTTGGAGCGGCACTTGACAGGGCGTGGTGTTTGCATTGGTCATATCTCAACCTAAATTCAATAACAAAAGACGAAATGAAAAAATACTTAGTTCTAGAAGCAGTTAGTGGAGGCCTATTTCGGAGGTATATACTGACTTTCAGAAAGAATCGAGCCGGAGCCGTAGATTCGGCTCGATGAAATACGTTAAAAGACAGTTACCACGGGGCCTAGATCGCCAACAGAGTACGTATGCGAGACGATCCCGGCACTTCTACCCATCCTGGGTCTCTTGCTGTGCCTCACTATTTCGCGCCACTTGTATCCCGGTGGGATGTAAGAGTAGAGAAATAGCGTATGTTTGAGGAAACCCAGGATGGGATGAAGGTACCCGGTTGTTCTAGCATACGTACTCTGGTTACCGGCGAGTGGGAATAAGTACAGAAAGCACTTAATTTGCTTATAGCTCACTCGATGACCGTCATCCATACTGGTTCTGCTGATCATTACCACTTACAAGTATAGTCGAAGTTTTCGCAGCGAAAATATCCAAATCTTATTCTTCGTCTCCTCAACTATACGCTGTTTCTCTGCTCTCACATCCCGCCGGGATAAGAGATTTGCGAAAAAGTGCGCTAAAGCGAGAGACTCAGGTTGGGATGGAGGGGCCTGGGTGTTCTGATTACCCTTGCGGCACGGTCGGTACGGTACCGTTAACGAGAACAATGAGAAGGAGAGCACTTTGATGCTCCCGCTACAGTGACAACGGAAGTTGATGTAGAAATCTTATTCAGCTTCGTGGAAAGTAGAACAATCTACCAAGTGGGTTCTCGCGAATACCGGCGGAGTTGCCTACGTAAAAGTTCTGTATGATGAGGACATCTACAACCAACTCTCGAAACAGTTAAAGGAGGATCATGAGGTTTGAGAACAAAATAATAGTATGAACACGTTATGTACCTACGATTACTTCCGCATTTTTTCTTGTTACTTTTCTAGGTTCTTCTAGTGTCTTTTGATTACTTTTTGGATCATTTTGTTCAATTAACATTTTTTGCTTATTCATATAGTGGCAAAATTTTCTAAATTGACGGTGAGAAAAGGTTCCCAAAAGTTTGGTGAGCAGAATTCAAATATATCTATGAGGGAAACAAATATAATAAAATACTATATATTTCTGGTTTCCAGGAAATATCGGCCATCGATCGAGCCATGATTCTCGTGGACGCCTTTGACTTCTCCAAGACTTCGGCCATGGACATTGGCACGTATATGGATCTGCTGCAGTACGCGCAGGGTAGGATAGTCAGGGTCAAGCTACAGACAGCAGCATACTGTATATCCCCGCTTATGACGTGTGCAATCATGTTTCCTGGTGAACAGCCTAGACGTGCATTTTGATACGCAAATAGGTGCAGTTTGTAGTTTGCTCTTCAAAACTGCACTCGTTTTGTTTTGCCCGAACTCCAGTGATACAACTAACATCAGATTGAAACCAAATGGCCGAGAGGTCTACAATTGTATCAACCTTCAGTGGCCGTATCCACCAATAATTTTTCCCTCTCCCGGGAACGTTTTTGGCTCCCGGGAGCCAAAATTTCAACCAAATTTGCTATCCCGGGAGCATGAAAACGCTCCCGGGAGAGAAAACATTATTGGTGAATACGGCCACAGTATGCAGCTCTGAGTAAAGCGACAGTGCGGAACTATTGCAACATTATGTCCCTGGTTCGCTTCTCTTGTCAGGCACATATTTTGTGAAACAAAATCAGTTTCGGTTCACTTTCTGAGTTTTCGATATGATTATTGTTGTTGCTATTCAAGTACGTCATATTTCAGACGAAGAAGATCGAATGGCTTGGACATTGATCGGAAAACAACTGAAAACCATCGATAATCTTCTCGACGATACGTCATTTGCGGATGTTTTGAAGGTAGAAAACAGATTTGTTTAAGGTTGTGGTTGCATTTTATTATTAACAAGGGTGACATGCGGAAGATCTCTTCATTCGCGTACTATCTCGCGATTTATAGGTTATTGTGATATTGATTTTTGTGTCATATTGCCAGGACTTCGAGCGAAGTTTGATTCTTCGTGCCTACGAAAAGTTTGCCTGGACCGAGGATGTAAACAGAAGACTACAGGTACAATAATATAATATATATTTCTTTAAGCACATTATAATAATCTTCTGTGAAATAGGAATAAACTGAACACACCAAAGAGATGAAAGCACAACTCTCTATTTGGTCTTCTTTGCTCATACTAGTATGGGATCTGTGGTTTTTTGTGTCATTTGAGTTCATCTAATATTGAAACGAAGCGACATGAGATAATGGTTGGGTGGAGAAGATTGATGGTCGTTTTCGATTTCAGCTGGAACTCATTCAAATGGCCTGTCGACTGCGACTCAGGGATTGCACGAAGAGAGCAATGGCGTTGTACAACAACTGGATTCAACACAAAACACGGTCTCGGCTCAGTTCAACTGTGGCCGTGTTCACCAATCCTCGGGAAGCTAAAATACCTTCCCGCGGAAAGGGAGAGCACGAAAATAGTGTGCTGGTGAGGAGGGTCCAGAGGCGCGGGAAGCTTTTTTACCTTCCCGGGACATTGGTGAATACGGCCACTGATTACCATAATTATTGCTGAAAACCCTCACCTACACGCTGAATTTTCAAATTACACCCAAAGAGCAGTGATCCAATTGCAAACTAACAAAAACATTAACAAATTATGAATTGACATCACCCGGAGTAATGCATATGCCAAATTTAAAAACATCAGTCTTTCGCCGGAATCGAACCTGCGTGCAAAACTTTCGTAGCAGCGCGCTAACCACGACCCCATTAAAGTGCATAATGAGAAAGCTTTGGAATCGAAGACATGTGGATGTACACAGCGGAAAGTGAGATATACAGTACCCTCCCGCCTTTTGGTTGGCGACGACTATATAATTCATCGCTCAGGATATAACTGGCCGAAACGTTAGATATTGATCTGTTCGGCTGTGTTTGTACTTGGGCTCGGTTTTGGCCATGATTTGAGTATTCTTATTTCTATGTGGCTTAAAGTACAGCTCAACCAACTCTTGTTACTTCTTTTGTAAATGGGGTTCTCGTGAGATAAAGCGGGCTAAAACAATACGTGTTGACGTATTCTGCTGTTTTTGTAGTTTTCTGACATTGTGTATCAGTCGTAATTCGAGAAGACTGTTATGCACGCAGATAAAATGGAAATGAATTTAACATAGTTCCATTGTTAAGAATAGTTGAAAGAAGATGAACAACATTTGTTTATTTCGCCTCTACCCAAAACTATACTGTTAGTCCAATTGCACGGTCATGGGAAACGAGTTGAACACAGCAGAACTCAAAAACGTGCCATAACCAAGTGAACGTTTCGGCCTTAGAATGCTAACTTTACGTGACTATTCAGTTTACTTCTAGTGGACAGCTGTTGATGTAGCCGTGTATTTCAGTCCGCAGCCAGAGTTCGTTGGAGTTGTTCTGGAGGAGGGGATTCGGCAGGGCGGGGGGATAGCCTGGGAACGAGCCCTCGCTTCGTTCGAGGAAGCCACCAGTCCCACCGAAAGACAGCATCTGCTGGCTGCATTGGCCAGCACCACCGACAGCGCTCTCATAACCAAGTAACCTATAGCACTGCAAAAAGGCTCTTAGTTTTCTGTTCTCGAACAAGTTACCAACTTCAAGTACGGTAAATATAAAAATTGCTGTCTGGCTGCCAGTTTGTTGGAAAACTCCAAACAACAGGAACTTGTGAATTGGCAGGTCTTAGATGTAGGACTCCTTCTAGGGCACGCATGGTGACACTTGTTATTTATTCAGTGTTGCGGTACTTGCAGTGCGTTTTAGAGAAATATCGAAAAAACGACGTGTTTGAAGACCTAAGTACAACAAAATAGTCTTCATCCTTCTTAAGTGGACTGCGCCCACAAACTTCTCACATGTTACAGTTTTCAAAAAAGTTTTCTCAAGCAGTTCTTCACCCTTATTACAGCGAGTTTTGAAAGATACGGAAAAGCAAGTTTTTATGTGAAACATTTATTCACATTTTCATTGGCACACTGTCAATGTGTTAATGTTTACTTAGGGAATGCTCAAAAACATTCTCCCCAACTGACTGAGAGTGGCCAGCTACAATTGCGAGAGAGCATGAAAGTCGATCAGATCGCCCACCGACAGCTGCATCTCTTTGACCTGTACACTCTCTCATCAAGGTCCCCACAAAATTAACCAGTTTAGTGGTTTGGACTATCTATAACATTGTGAGTGTGATTTGTGGCAGTTCAAACATGCAACCAAAAACCAAAAAGCAACCCGGTGGTTTGGTGGAACGTTGTTGGTTGCTTTCAAATGCAACAAAAAAGTCTATAGTGAGGATCTCTGGAACAATGTGACTTGTATATTACCCAGAACTTCGGGAAAAACTTGTATATTTGTCAGGACTTCTAAAATGCCTTGTATATTTACCACGTTGTCGTACTTCCCAACCTTCCAAAACAATAACGCAACAGCTTGACTTGTATATCGTCAACATTGGGATATACAAGTTTATTTTCCTGGCAATCTACAAGTCGCATTGTTTCAGAGATTTCGGTAATGCAGTGTGAGTTCAATTCCATTTGAAAGCAACCAATAGTTGTCTACACAAACAACCGGGTTGCTTTTCGGTTTCATACCACCCGGTTGTGTAATTGACCGTGATATTAATCAAATTTATAAAAAAAATATCTATATTTCTAATATTTAATTACTATAATAATATTATGTTACTGCAGACACTGTCTCAATATATGTTACAGACTGCTGCGTATGTGCATCGAGAAGAGCAGTCTGCGGCCGAACCTGGTGCCGCGGGTACTGGCCGCCCTCACACAGAACGACGCCGCCAGGGCACACGCCTGGAGATTCTTCCGTCTACACTATCACGACTTCGTCAAAGTGTCAGTTCACCAGGGTTGACAAAGTTGAACTCGAAACTCGACTTGACTCGAAATTTTTTACTCGATCAACAACCCTACAAGTCACACATACTCCTCATACGTAGTTCCATAACACTTACAGTATACAGCTTATCTCTCCAACTGAAAAAAACGAGTTGTTTAATATTTAACAACCTTGGCTTCGAGCAACGGAAGACTGTATGCGACATGATGTGGAGCGAAACTTTCGAGAAGGTCGAAAAACCAATTGTGCTTGAATTTCATATAGTTTTGTAGTCTCGGTGACGGGTCCTCTCTACTCCTGAGTGCAGTACGATCTATGGCCGAGAGACTGAGCACTGCTAATGAATTGAAGGAGCTCAAGAATTTCCTCAAGGACAAAAAGGTAATGAGATGTGAAAAAGGTAACGAGAATGCACAGGTAATAATAAAATGTTTAGGGGTTCCAACAACGTTGAGCGTGGTTGCCTGGGGGAACCATCTCTTTATTTGGTTGCCTGTGGGAACCATGTCTTTGATTGCGGTTTACAAAATAATTCTTCTGTTCAAACTGTTAACCAATTACGGGTTCACACGTTTTTAGAGAAATACGTGGTGAAGTGGTTAACCAAATGGTTTCAAATTAACCAACCGGTTGCTTCGGTTGCTGGATAAACGGTTTGGTTCCTGAGAAACGGAGTGTATTGAATAGCTGGTGTGTTGCAGCTGCACAACAGCCAGTCGAAGCTGGACCAGGTGTACGAGCAGATCGAACTGAATGTGCAATGGCGTCGCCTGAACGAGAAGAGGTTGAGCGAGTGGCTGGAGCAGTGGGACGACAGAAGAAGATCCATTCATCGTAGACGCAAACACGCTCATCACTAGTCACATGGCCAGACATTCATGCTCGCTTCTCTATTCTGCCCTCACATATTGGTGCTCTTGTATCGTTTTATAGGATTTTTCATAAACAATGCCCAGTTTATATATTGTTCAGTTGTGGTTCAAATAACAAATGGTTTGAGTCAATCTATATATTGATTACTCCCAAAAACGTTTACAACTATTTGGAAACAGAATTGAGTGTGAGCACAGCCTAACACAATCGACATCAAAAACATCAGTTGCTGCGAAGTTTTGGTGAATTGTAGTATCAAAGCGCACTGAACCGATATATCCAGCCTGGAAGTTCCGAATTACATACTGGAATGATCTACCCGTACATGACACATATACCAGAAGTAAATCGAATAGTCACGTAACGTTAGCATTCTAATGAGAATTCGTGCCCTTTGTCATGGTACGTTTCTGAGTTTTGCTGTGTTCAACATGTTTCATGTGACTGTGTAATCGACTAAGAGTATAGTACAGCATCATTAATGAACATGACCTACTGTACTGTGTGAACGGACTTCACTGTACATGTGTTTGAAGTTGAACACAAATTCATTGAACGAGTAGTGAAAAACAGACAATATCTTACAGAAAAGGCACGTACCTTCAAGTGAAACACCACTTGAAATGACATGAAGCGAAAAAATGATGAAAGACAAGAAGAGGCTCAAAACCGGTAAGATTCAGACTAACATATCACGACCCTATTCTCCAACATTTAAACATCCTGATAATATCACATTACATATTATGTCAAAAATAGCACAACTGGAGAACTCAACTATAATATGCTAAATTGTGTATAAAAACAGCTAAAGGCACGGTACCGGTGATCAATAGCATAAACCTTTAAAATGAATAAGTTTTTGTATACTTCGGTGGTGACCTTCTAAATTTACATGAAAATAGTTCACGACCCTCTTTCACATGGGAGGACCTATGCTTGAGCGGCACTGTACCTTTGCGACAGATTTAAGAACATATAGCCTAATATAAACAAATAAACATAATAAAACAACACATAAAGTCCTGAAAAAAACGACACCTAAAAAAACTCAGATTTTGACAAAAAAGCCCTTTGGAACTGAAAAAAAGAAACATGCACTTCAAAGGAGAAAATGCCATAACAAAACTCAAGGAAACATCACGTCTAAACAAGTCTACCCGATAGAAACCAGCTGAGATAATAACAAGAAGCAATTATAGACAAGGGTTCAGATATAATTCAGGGAGGGATCCCATCCTATGCTGGTGATGAACTGAATGAAGTCTCGGAATGCATGCACACACTCACAGTCGACTCCACTCTTCGTCACTTCCTCCATCAACTTGACCCGCGCCACTCTCTAAACACAAGAAAATAGAGTAGCACAAACATGGCACATAACCTATATTCTACTAGTTTTTACACTTTTCTCATATTCTGGAAACAAGTCCAACGGAGAAAAAAATCAGGAAAAACAGTATGCAGAACAAAGCACTACATTGCCTGCCGAATGATCTATTTGAACGTAATCACATTCCGCCTCTAAAAACTACTTGACCTTTAAAAACTACTTGAGCTAATTCTCAGCTAGTCTGTAATATTCGGGTGATCAGTCTGTGTGCAGCATACTTATGAAAAATTAGAGCTGTGTCTCGATGAAGAAGCATATAATTGATATATTGACGAAGCTGAATGTGATTGGAAAAAATATGACCTAAGATTGAGTGAGCCGACAAATCATTGTACGGATCTCAGTTGGTGAACTGTAGATAGCAAGATAGCTGGTATCAACCACGCTAGCAAGATCAGCCTCAGAGAACCCCAGAGAAGAGTGAAACGCACCTGACTGGCACTGAGCAGCTGAACCGATGTGCAATACAAATTTTCAATTAATCCAACGGTTGTTATGAAATCGGCCTGCTCATATCCATCGTTGAGAAATCTAGAAGGGACAAACTATATAAATAAATAACAGCACAAAATATTAGGAAGGTAAATCACACAGGTTAAAGAGCAGTGTACCTGTTGCACCATGCCGCCAGCTTATTGATGACACTAGTCTTCGATTCATGTCCAGGCGATTTAGCAGTCATTCTGGAAAGCAGACTATTGACAGTTTCCCTCTTTTCCATCAAAGATATTCAAACACCAATAATTAATATACTATTCCGAATGCGTCTGACTTTACCAGACGAATCGTTTCGTCAATAGTAAGAGAGAGTAAGATGGTATGCAAGGTAATCATAATGATCTATCTAGAATCAAATCATAATAAGTATTTCGCTAGAATAAATGAAGGTTCAGGCCGTTCCTGAAAGTTGATAGCTTTCCGGAAACCAGAAGAGTTGGAACAACTATGATACAAACTTACGTCTGAATGGCGACACCGACAGAGGATTTCATCATGAACAGCAGTTTGGCTGTCTCGTTGGGAAACTGCCAGTCGGTCGGATGGAGGGCCGGCTGCATACAGAACGCAGCCTCCGATGACAAGTCCCTGCAACCCTTTTCATCGAGTGTACAGAACATGCGCTCAACTATCTTGTAAAAAAGTTATAAGATGACAAACCGGGTTGAGAAGAGCAAAAGACGTGTACACGCAAGTGTTCCTATTTCACAGAAATAACACAAATGCAAACTGGACAAGGAAAAAAGAGAAAAATTCTCACAAACTAGCGGCAGCTCCTTGAGAAGTAGACCTCGGTTTCGGAGTTGTCTTGTGGGAAGAAGTTTTGTTTAAAAAAGCCTTGTTCGTAGAAGTCTTCCTTGAAGTGGCACTGTCTGGAGTAGCCTCGTTCGAAGTGGCCTTCATCTGGAGAAAAACACCATGTACTCACCGAAAGTTTATCGAACTTCAACACACAGAACTTGATATCTTCCCTCAATTTCCATTACCCAATTTTGAAGTTAAATACCTGAAACAGCATAACTTTTCATCCAAAAGATACAAATTTTGCCGATTTCGGGAGAGAGCTAGCTCATTCCCCTGGGCTATTTGGACCACTTGGGCAACACGCCATGTCATTCTTTATAACAAAAGTTCAAATATGCTGCAGACAAAGAATAAGATGACATTTAAGGAGCTCACTTGCTCGAGCTGCCGTTTGGGATGGGTGGGCGGCGCAGGGTCCCATCTAGAACTACGTCGCATCTTCATTTTCTGAAGAAGAAAACATTTCGTAACGAAGAGGGGGCAGGACAAACCAGATTATATATATATATATATATATATATATATATATATATATATATATATATATATTCTGATTCTGCACATTTCTCCCTAACAAAACCAATGTTGAGATCATTTGTAGGCATTCCACTAGGTTCCCACTATCACTATAAATTCTCTTTCAAATAAAACACGCGTTCAAGAAGAATGAGATTAAGTACTCCCATTCACGTTTATACAGATATAACATTTTTCACTAAAAACCAAACCTGCGAATCATCCCTGATGTTCGTTTCCTTATTCTTCCTATGATTAGAGAGTCGCTCCTTAAACACAAACGTGATGATAGAACAAAAGAGGAACAAGATCAAAATTTGCCATGATGTACTACAACCCAATTCCCAATGTGTGAACTCTAATATAAACTATTATATTGTAAGAAAACAACCCCTGTTTAGATGAAGGGTTTCTAGTAAGAGACATATCTGCAAAATATCCTATAAAAGTCATCTGGCGGCCAAAGGTAGGTGTCAATAGAAAGGGAATCGTGAGGAAAGACTGCCGCAATAATAACCCACCTCAGAAAAAGCACGGCTGGGACTGCTTTTCTTCGGGTCGTCCCCAGATGAGATGTGCTGCAGAAAGCTCTAAAAAAATGCAATTACTCGGCTGCAATATAACCGTTTGAGAGTGAGGGAAAACTAAACATTCCCGGTCATGAAGTTTAACCCCAACATTAAAGTTCTACGTGTAATACTTTCTCGTGATGCACGTTCATCAAGTTTCAAGTCGATGAGTTGTTGATAAATAACCCTGAACTATATATGAATACTAGTGGGAGTAAATCACGCACATGAGAAGATTCGCATTGCAGTCCAAACGAACTCGCTTTCATATCCATTATACGATCATTGGTCACCAGAATAACTCTCTCTGCCGCCAGGTGCCCACCCAGCTCGTCCGCTAAAAACATGTTTTTCGTAGTAGTGATAAATAGGCAAATGAAAAAGATATTACAATTAGAAACTATAAAAAAGCAATCTTCACAGAAAAAAATCTGTGAAAATTACATAAATCTTTTCATTAAATGTGTAAAAAAAAGAACGAAAAGGCACTAAGGAATTCCTTCTCCATTTCTTGAACTCACCTCGCATGCGGGCATCTAGGGCGGATTTGACAATACGATCATCTGAATTCTTCGTGATGAACAGCTGTAGGGTACCATAGATGTTCGGCAAATACAGATCCTTGTCAGCCTGAAAGCTTATGAATTGTCAATCTTTTCCCACAAAAAAAGTGCAAAAAAAACGCATTACTGGCAACTCCTGATCTTTAATGATTGAAAAGGACTGCTCTATTATACGTTGGTTATTCTTACAACAATGATATTCAGTAATACAATACTGGGTGCATGCCCACCTCAATAGAACTTTCGATCTCAATGGAACCAGGATGTTTCGTGAGCAGTTTATGCAAACTGGCGGTCACCGCGAAAGCTCGCTGAAATTACACACAAAGTAGAGTAAGAATGACATACAGCTACAGGAAGGGGTTCCCATATATCGCTGTGTAGTTTAATATTCATTGTTGGTACACTGCGAACTACGAACAAACCGATAGTCTCTCTAACTACAAATTTGCCGATCAGATGATACGTATAGCCCACAGAAGAGATAAGGGGCCAATTTTACAAGCAACCGAGTTACACGCAACCACAATGCAACCCGGTTGCATGTGTACAAAACTACTGGTTGATTTCAAATGCAATCGGAAGGCTTTTTAAATGCAACCAAAATCAGATTACATAACCAAAATATGTCACTGTAGACAAATTTGGTTGCATGTGTAAACCGCTGAGATAAGGGATGACTTACGTCTCTCAGGCCCATATTCGAACTCTTCTTCAAACCATCTAACTCACGGAGCACAACATGAGGAATCACACAGAGAGCGTGATCTAAAAGCAGTGTGTCATCATATAAAAGGCATTGTAACGAATCACCATATGAACTAATAAGAGTTAATATTAGTCGACTTGTTTGTTAATCAATTCAGAACTAAACGCTATTATAAGATAAAGGATTACCGTTAATTTCACACTATCTTCAGTCTAACGACTTCATCTCGTATCATAACACAGTGGATGAATTACCCACTTCATGGGTCATTACAGCAAGGTTTGGGCTGCGAGAACTATGAAACTCTCAGTCAAAACAAGGACCTGCTACTTAAACAGTTCGGTACTGCGAGGTGGATAGATTTAATAACTAACTATCCAACGACGATTTGATGAGTCCTGTACAATTGAGAAGAGCTGAAGTGTCGAAAACAGCGAGCGCAGACACATCTGTATATACCTCATCAAGAGCCCTTGAAATGTTTCCCCAACCATCATCCACGTCATTCTTGTTCTGGAATTGATTATATTCATAATTTCAAATGTTGTAAAAAAAAATTTGTATTTTGAAGATTACTGCAAATAGATATGGAAAAGAAGCGGGCTGTACTTTATGAACTTATTCGGTTGAGCGATTTCTTAGCAATCGGAGGGCTATAACAAGAAAACGTACATCATTGGACTCTCGGTATTCTGCGAAATTACTACGATACAAAGAAATTTCTTTGGCGATCTCGTCAGTTTCCATCGGCTCTCCCACGTCATCATCCACGCTCGTCCTGCAAACCACTGTTTTCCGAAGTCAACAAAATATTCACAAGAAGAAAATATATTTTAAAACGTCTATAAGGGGAAATCAAGTGAAGGTTCACTTCAAAACTATGTAACTTGCCATAGAGATGAGTTTTTGAGAGTTGGGTAGTAAAGAATATTATTTCGTAATTATAACTTCGGAGTGATAATAGTTACTCTTCTAACTAATAACCCTGCATGATTTTTCCGGTCACAAATCTCACCTAAGATCACACCCATAATATTAACAAACAATAATAAACGAACTGGACTAATAGCTTCACACGAAAAAGCTAACTAGTATCGTCTTTCTACTCTCCGACTTGAAACCCACTCCCGGCCACCTCTCGCATGTTTTTCTCATCTTTCTGCTATTGTTTTCCTCTTTTTTCCCCCATTTTCTGTTACTAACTTTTTTATCGGAAATAAAGTTCTCATATAGTAGAACTGTAAACCCCATGGATATATTTCTGAGCTAGAAACTCACGGTATTTGATTTTCAGCCAATTGCTTGTTCGCATGAATCTGTAGTGTCTCCAGATTCATTTCATTCATGTGATGTTTATACTGACTGAGGAACTCATTGTCCCATATGGACATTTTTGTTTCCCGGTTGATGAAGAACACTCTGTTTCCTTTTCCTTTGTGTATGAAAGCACTCCAAGCAGGTGGCAAACCTTCCAAATGCAATTGCATTTTCACTTGGGACATTCTGCAAATCACAGTTGGCAAGAGGATAATGAATTGAAAAGGAGATTCGATCGGTCCATATCTATTTAGTGAGGCCTTCAATGATCTATTCAGCAGTTGAGTCAATCTCAGTGATTAATAATCAATCAGGCACGAAAAGCGAATTTAAATTCCCCCCTTTGCAACATCCTAAATTGAGTTTCATTTTATTGGATGATTATGTCCTATGTACCCTATACCTACATAATACAGGGATCTAGCTAACTCATTTCGATTACCATCAACCAGAAACTCACCGACTACGTATGAACTATTATGAACTCATCTCATTATAACTTAAGTTACTTATAAAAACTTATAAAAAATTGAAAAAAAAAGTGCAGAACTATCACCCGATGTTTAACAGGTTCTCTGCACCTTGTCCGCTTTTTACAACCAGCAAACCATGCAGCAACGCGCCTCATTTCAATTTCGAAGCTTTTGATTGTGTGAATTGATCATGATGGTTATTATACATATATATTAATAATATATAGATACTATATAATATATCCTTAAATACTTTTGTTGTTTTTCAAAGAGAGTTGGTTGTCACAATCCCGTATTTTCAGAAATTGCTATTGTTAACCAACATATTTCCAGTTATTTTGAAGCTAGGCTGTTTCTCATCCGAACGTGCTTGTCGTAAGGTTATTTGCAGACCTTTTTTTAAATATCTACATTACTCGATTTCTCTGGCGCCGGGTGCCGGAGTCGCTTGTCGAAGTATTTATTTGTTGGTGTTTTTTTTTCTCATTTTGTAATTTAAGGATCAAATATGACGGACCGTATGTCGGGAGCGGAGTATCTCGCTTCCATCTACGGAACAGAAAAAGACAAAGTGAGTTTCGCATTCTCACCTTCAAATGCTGTTTGTTCTTTTGTTCATTATTCAGACGCGATGATTTAGGTCAACTGCTCGTTCTTCTTCAAAATCGGCGCTTGCCGGCATGGGGATAAGTGTTCTAGGAAACACATTATACCGACGTTCTCACAAACTGTTCTTCTCAAAAATCTGTATCACAACCCGATCATCGATATGCGACAGGCTGATGCATATGCGAAGGTAAGTAATTTTCCTAGTTTTCAAGAGTTTTCGAACGTAGTTATGCAACACTCAATGAATTGACATAGAAGCATATTTGTTTACCATATTGAAATAAACTGTCGGGACGTGAATGGAAATGATAAAGATCAATAAGTGTTGGATCGAGTTGTTCAAAGAGCAAAAACTATTTTCTTATCATTTTTCAGGTTGGGCAGTTGAACAATGAAGAGCAACAGTATTTTGACGATTTTTTCGAAGAAATATTTGTGGAGTTACAGGATAAGTACGGAGAAATTGAAGAGATGGAGGTAGGTTTCCTGCTCTTGTTGGAATATCTCAAATACTCTCTTTTCTTCGTTCAATCTAGTTTAGCATGCTCGTTTAGAACACTATAAATGAGAGTTTCTTGTTCCTGTGGCGTACACATACCTGCTTATAAGGTTTGCATACTCGTGTTATCTCCACTGACGTTTAACAACTTCACTTATGACCCGGCAAGATTCTGCCATTTGGAGTCAAACGTAGGACGACTTTGGAGTCTACTGAATCACTCGTTTTTCCTCAAAATCGTGATTTCTAACTGCCCTAGTTTCAACAAATTCACCTTTGCTGGTGAAAACATCACCTCGTCTAGTTTTGTAGTTTATTTACCCAGAAAACACCTAGTTTTTAAGCAGTTGCTGTGGACCGCACCTATCTAGGCTATTTTTCGCACATTCTTCTCTTTACCCTACGATCATTAATAGTACATACTAGATTACAATCACTTACTAAAGTTTTATGAAAAATATATCTCAGGTTTGCGATAATATCGGTGAACATATGATTGGCAACGTCTATGTGAAGTTCAATCGTGAAGAAGACGCGGAGAAATGTGCAATTGGACTCGATAATAGATGGTAGTTTTTTGTAATTTCACAGTAAGCGTGGAACAAAATCGTTTATTGAATTGCTTGCTATCTCCGTATTTTGTTTTAATTTGAGATGCATACAATTTTTAAGGTTCAACGGACAGGCAATTTATGCCGAATTATCACCTGTGACCGACTTCCGAGAAGCCTGTTGTCGACAATACGAACTTGGGGGCTGTAATAAAGTATGTTGATTTTCGACTTTGAGCATATTTTACCCTTACCCTTCCGTATCTCTAGAAAGTCGATTTTCTGGACATATTTGTATTTTTTTTCAGGGAGCCTTCTGTAATTTCATGCACTTGAAACCAATATCGAGCGACTTGCGCCGAAAGCTCTACGGAAATAGAAAGAGGAGCCCTCCACGCTATTTTGGAGGACGAGACAGGTATTTTAACAGATTTGTAGCAGTTTCTTAGTGGAATATTCAACTCTTACGTGGATCCTACTCCATAAACATGCATATTCAATTTTTTCGCACATTCGTAGATTCGCAAAGTATTGTATTGTGCTGCAGGATAAAGTAGGCAATTGGAAACTGATTTCAAGCAGATGGTCACTTCACATTGGTCATCAATCCTAAACTGGATTTATTGAAGTGATTCTTCAAGATAAGTGATGCTTCACTTCGAACCTTTCAAGATGCAACGGCGAAAATTGCTGTCAGCCGGATGTACTTCTCCCATTGTTTGTGTATGAAATTCCAAGTGTTATAGTGACTGTCGAAGGTGAGAGAAGTCATCACCAACCAACTAAACAGTTTGTTGAAACTACGAGAATAGTTCTAGACAAACTGTGCATATGATTGACAAAAAGTAGATTAAGTGTTTATATTTTAGGGACCGTGAAATGCGTGGGGGTCGTGGCGGGGGAGATAGAGACAGACGTGGCGGTGGCGGCGGCGGCGGTGGTTACGGCGGCGGCGGTTATGGTGGTGGTGGCGGCGGCGGCGGCGGCGGGGGATACGGTGGTGGTGGCGGCGGCGGTTATGGAGATCGCCGTAGGAGTCCTCCCCGTAGACGCTATTAGTGTTCTATGTAAACTGAGTGTACTATTTATGTTGGTTGCTACAAGTGTAGTTCTTCTAACGGTTCCCTTCATGTTGTTCTCGTTACATAGTTATGGCTACCGTTGGCCTCGGTCATCTATCAATCTTTGTCCTATGTTCTCATTATTATATTCTTCACACCAATGTTATTATTATATTTGATCAATAAACTGTTTTGTTGTTGACTTGAAATATGGATCCTACTTTCTCGGTTGTATCCGTGATACCCATATCATTTAAGTTTATGTCTCCACACTTGTCTTGCGACGAGATTTCTGCGTCTCTCACTCTCTCGCTTGTAGTTTGGTCAGGTCAGCCAATCATGGTTGTCTGATCTATGTTAGCCCCGCCCCCTATAGTATATAAGGGGTATCTCGGTCATTTATTCACTCACTCACATTCTAATTTGTAATGCTTCTTGCTCCGTAAGACAACACTGTTGTTTTTTTCTTTGGAAATGTTCACTGTTTATACTTCTAGAGTGACAATGACAATCGACATGGGGGGAACTTTGAGTCAATCGCATGGAAACTCCCAACAGTTGTTCGTGAGTTTTTTCTAGGTTGTGTCCCTTAGGCACATTAAAACATGTGACCGTATGCAAATTAGGTTTGTTAGTTGAAATAAGAGAAGGGTATATATAACTTTCTTTTAATCAACCGTGCTGTATTAAGTTTCCTTTCTGAATCCCTTAAATCAAATTCGAAATTCCAAGTTTGGCGAAAAATATAGTTATGGAAGTTTCGAGTTTGGGCAAGAACCGATAACTGAGTTATGTGTTCTGCTTTGGCTCGATTTTTTTCGAGTCGAGTTTCTAGTTCCACTTTACCAGGGTTGTTATACAGTCACTATACTATAATAAGAGTTGAGAATGATAAAGAAAACTTTCTTCATTAGTATTTGAAATTCACGATGACAAAACAAATAGTAGTAGTCGTGTTTTTCACAGTGGCTTTCTTTCAGAACAACTAGCGTTTTGCCTACTATTCTTTCACCTTTTTAGTTTCAGGTAATAACTCGTGTTTGAAGGAATGTTTCAGGTAGTTTTTGATTTTGATTGGACCTTGACGAACTTCAGTTCTCATATTACTCATGAATCATTCTCACCAAGTATCCGCTTTGATGATAGCAAAACTCTCGGGGATGAGGTATGGTTACAGTTTACTCGTTTGTGGTTGAGCAAGTTGATAGACGCAGTAAAAAGGGACATACACATCAATAATGGCGTCATAGGTAGTTTTCAGAATACCTGATTCTATTCTTCTGTAGTTGAAATGTGTATTTTTGTTAGTTTATCAGTTGGCTTAAACCTAATTCATTCAGCAAGCAGCCATGAATAAGCGTTATATCGATTTACTGGCCTCGGATGTCGTTTGTGAGAGGAGCGCAATCATGGAGTCATGGTAATTTATACGCGCAGTAGTTAAACGTTATCGTCAGTTTATGAATGCACCAAGAACTTCGCTTGCATTGCATCAACATAAGTTTACAACTTTTTCAGGTGGACTGAATCTCATGCGCTACTGGTGAGAGCGAAATTGAATAATGCTGAAATACAGAACGCTGCCTCAGGGCTAGTATGGCGGTATGTCATTTTTTCGATCTCTCTAGGCAATACTATTTTAATATAATGTATTGATAGTTATTGATAATGAAAGGGATTTGTAATTAAAATATGTTTTTCTAATCCTCCACTGTTACCCTACTTTTGGCAGGTCTGGCGTTCGGGATTTGTTGAACCTACTGGAAGTGAACGGAATTCCAATTATTATTTATTCGGCTGGTATAAGCAATGTAATCACCACAGGAGTAAAGCAGCTCATGGGCGGACGTCTTCCTACCGGTCTTCATGTCGTCGCAAATGTGATTGATTTAGATGATGTGAGTTACTCAGACGGACCTTGACATAGTTGTCACATATACATTTTAATTTGTTTAGTATTAGTTTTTGAGTTTTCCGATGTGAACTATTCGACCAATGGTTTTTATTCCGGTTTCTTATTAGTTGTTCTTTTGTTTGTGAAGCTTTCTCTTTGTTTCAGACGGGATTGATTAAAGGGGTTTTGCCGCCCATAGTTCATTCGTTGAACAAAACCTACGACCTGTTGCGTCATACATCAGCTGCTCCTGTATTAGATGAAAGAAAATACGCCATCGTAGTGGGAGACTCGGACAGCGATGCTCATATGCTATCTGGCTGGGACGGCTCCGTATTGAAAATTGGTATTCAAGCTCAAGAGGTGAAATTAAAGATAACTATTGCTAGTTTGGAGCTCTCGAGTTCAGTTTAGTGTATTATAAGTGTTTTTCGTTAGTCTAGCCGTCACCGGAGTTGTGTCAGGTTACGGTTACCTGCCAGGTATTCTGAAAAAGGGTTCCCAAAAAAGTGGTTGGATAAAGAATTGACCCGGCAATCATAGTTTCTTTCTCCTGTTTTCCCCAGCTCAGTTCATTAAAAAATATGAGTACTCCTAAGGTTTGAAAAAATAATTTAGCCAGCTGAAGCCGTAGTATCTTAGTGTGGCTTCCTTTGTCAACAGTTGACATGTTCTTTTTCAGAAAGTACTTTCTGGTTTCGATGTACTTCTGCAGGATACGCTGGTCCCCTTGATGGATTACATAGAAAGTATTACTCAAATACACGCTTAGTTTTCTTGAAGTACTATTTCTGACATAATTGTTGTTTTTGTTTAAGTGAGTTCGAAGAAAAACTCGGGTACTTACTGCTCATCATTTTTTAAAGATTCATTATGTAATATGATGAATACATGCAATAAATATATTTATCTGCTGAAATATAATGTTTTGATGACTTGCGGTTATACCCGTTAAGATATATATTTTTGGAGCTGTATTGAAAATAGTTATGATAGTGCGTTTTCTGATTCGGCGACTTGAAGATCGCTGAGTTTTTTATTAATAATTTGGGTAACCTCAAATGAGGAACCGGTTACTTATTCAAATTTATCAACGCACGTGCGTATTCGGTTTCTACCGTTGATTCGACCTGTAAGCTTTGGAACTATCCCAGTCGGTGCAAATTATTCACAGCAACAAGACTTGAAATCAAACTGCGTTTTTCCGAATAAATTATTGCGCTAATTTTCGACAGGGACAAGTAGAGTCTCCAAGCACTATAGGCAAGCAAGTCAAAACTAGTCGAGCAGGGTCAGTAAGTCTTTCAAGCCAGGATTATTTTCATTCCAGTACCAGAATTAGGTCTTTTTATCGATTAGGGAGGAATCGAGTGAAGCTTGGTCGTTTCTCCAAAACATTTACGGAAGGTGGGTGTGAGCTTGCTGGGGATTTACGGGTTTCCCGGAAAACAAACCGTTGACTAGTTAGCCGTGTTATGAATCTCATCACACACTATCCAGCTGACCACATTGTGAAAGTATCTGGGCTGCTATTTACAAAATCAACTGTTTTGACAAAATACAACGCTTATTAATGTATTTCTTTTGTGAACTGTAATATCTCTGCTGAGTAGTTCGTAACTGACTTGAGTTTTCATTGAAACAGTACAGTGTCGTAAAATTTAAAATGATGCACTTTTTGTGCTCTATTCGTATTGATAAGCAATGGCTACTGATTTACTTAGTGGTCAGTGTTCCTACTGAACCTTATCGCCTCAATTTACGACCTTTCAACTGATGGCCAGACAGTTATCTACGAAGCCTTTGTCTGTGTTGGTATAAAGGGTTGTCGTCAAGTTAGGTAGTTGGGAGTTTAACGCCATCTTTCATTGCCGTCTTCGAAAATGAGTCTAGCATCCGAATTTGCCAACTTACAGCCAGCTCATTACCAGCTGTATCAAAAGGAGCAGGATTACGGTTAGCAATCTTCTTCACTATGTCTCTCACCTCTCTCTCTCTCTCTCCCTCTCTCTCTCTCTCTCTTTTCTCTCTCTCTCTCTCTCCCTCTCTCTCTCTTTCTCTCTGACTTTCCGTTCGTTACTCATTTGTGGCTCCTCTTCCACTCTTATCCTAGCAGTGCTTCGATTTTTTGTATTGACTTGGTATAGCTCAGCCATTGTTTCGTAACTGTTCATTAAGATTCCAAATTCTTGTGCTCAAGTTACGCTGCTTTGCACTTGTTAACTTTGGCTGAGTGCGCTAATCGAATTAACCCCTTAAAACTAGTTCCTTCATCAATGTCTTACATAGAAGAAGATTGAATGCACTAGCACCTAACAGATATGTTTGGAAAGTCAGATTCGATACTCGACTGGCTGAGTCTTCTTTTTCGCGGCTTTTTGTTCACCATTACATAATATAGTTCTTGATTGGATAGTTGATTTGTATCAGTGTCGGAAATTTGATGAGCCCTTATTTCAATTTGATGTTTTACAGTTGATTGCGCTTGGGTGATCGTGTAATTCGGTAATTGATGGGGCGGTCTAGACTCAGTCTATCACGTGTTCGGTTCCCGAGCTAGTGGTCATTTCACTCTGAATCAGTGTGCAGCCGACAGTTTCATTCCGATGAAACGTTTTATTTCAATAGACTAGTAGTGTTCTGGTATTTCAAATATCCAGATATGATGGTGAACAATAAACTGTAGTTGTGATGGTTTCCAGTTGCCCAACCAGTTGTGGTGAGAGAAGTGTCGAGTGAAGCTGCGTCCACCATGCCCGCCCTGAATGTGCCCTCAGTTGATGATGCTATCCGCCCGCTCCTTGCCACCGAGTTCGCCGCCCTGTTTGACCTGCCGCAAGTGCGAGTGCGGGACCGCGAGGCAGTGGCCACCAAGCTCAAGAAAATGGCCGATGGCGGAGCCGATAGGCTGATGGTAGCAATTCCTCTCTTTCTCCCTGGTTCTCAGAAATCAAACCGTTTTTGAATTTAATGGCTATCTAGTTAAGATTTCATGAATATAACCTATTAAATTCTTCCTGAAACACCGCTCACAGTTTACGGTTGTAATGTTTTTTTTCCAAATTTCCATTAATCTCGCTCCAGGTCATATCTGATTTCGACTACACTTTGTCTCGATTCGAAGATGCGGATGGAAACAAGTGTTGGACAACTCACGGAGTATTCGATAACTGTGCCAATGAAGTCGACCCAACCCTTGGCGCTAAAGTTAGTTTAACTTCGTGATAGATAGACGAAGATGACTGTGGAACTTTTACCTCATTCATACTATGTCTCTTGGCCATTCACCGCTTACAGTGAGAGGCTAAGCGTGCAATTATCTCTGTTATTAACACAGACTCTTATGATTGCTATAAATTGTTGCTCGTAGTATTAAGGGTGAATCAATAATCTAATACCAAAGTCTCAAAGCTTTCTCAGATCTTATAAATGTAAACGCAAAGTACCGACGGGAGAAGCCGCTCAATTGTCAGTATTTGCTCAAATAACCGGATCAATACTTCTAGTTCACTGCCCTGAAGGACAAGTACTTCCCCATTGAATTCAGCCCAAATCTCACCATGGAAGAAAAAATCCCTCATATGGAGAAGTGGTTAGTTCAGCTCGGGTCTTTTTTCTGTTCTTCGCCACTGTTCATTGTTAAAGTTATATTCTAATTCTTCCTTTCACAGAATGGTCAAAATCTGATGAGAAATAATTTAAAAACTTGGACATTTCCAGTGTTTCTGTTCTTCAGGTGGAGTACGTCTCATGATCACATTGTTGAAGCTGGCTTCAAAAAATCAACCATCGAATCTTTTGTGAGCAGATCGAATATTGTACTCAGGTACCTTGTTTATATTCTATTATTATTGTTCATTTTTCTGTTTGATAATTTTTCTCGTGTCGATTTGAATATACTTTGTTTCACCCACTGATAACCCTCTACAGTAATACGCTCAAACTTCCAGGTCGAAGTTTGGTATGTTGGCGTTTTTGAATTTTCTCAAAATTTTGGTAGTGTCTTCTTCACCGTTACTACTACAAACTCTGGCAGTTTCAAACCAAAATGATAGAATATTCGTTAGAAACAGTCTTCGGAATATTATTACTGTAAAAAGACATAGATTGGTGAGACAGAGTATATATATATTATAT
Source organism: Litoditis marina (assembly GCA_964036275.1). Taxonomy (NCBI): domain Eukaryota; kingdom Metazoa; phylum Nematoda; class Chromadorea; order Rhabditida; family Rhabditidae; genus Litoditis; species Litoditis marina. The sequence goes on from OZ038438.1 coordinate 1,578,938, forward strand.
CTATAATTTATTCAGAGATGGAACTGACGATATGGTGCTCCGTTTGGAATCCTCGCGAGTGCCTCTAGTTGTGTTTTCTGCCGGCATCGGAAATATCATTGAGATATTCTTCACTCAAAGATACGGAAAAATGCCCAGCAATGCTCATCTCATATCCAATATGATGCAATTCAACGAAGAGGTATGAAATAATATTATGGTTTCCTCATAATCTTCACTACTATGTATTTATTTTCATTCTAATCGAAAAAATCACAAATCTCCATCTAAGATTCGAAGATGAAAGTACTAGTAGTGTTCTATACCGTATTCGGGCAGGGAATGTTCGGTTCCATAAACTGCATGTCTATAGTCTGTTTCACGAAACAATAGCCCTCTACAGTGAGATTATAAAACTTTTAAGTGAATTTATCATATCTTGTAAGTGTTGTACATAGTTTTAGCTTTGTGATTTCGTTTTCCACTTTGGGTACTACAAGCATACAAAACAATGAATCTAAAGTTCTGTTTGTTGATTAGATAAATGCGTTTGAATTTTTGAAAGATTACTGTAGAAAGTCATCGATTGGTGAAACGAACTATATATTAATTTTTCTCACTATTCGTTCTACAGGACCGTGTATGTGGCTTCTCCGAACCATTGATCCATACGTTCTGCAAGAATTCGTCTGTGATCCGAAAAGAAGCCGAATTCTTCCATCAGTTCAGCGGAAGGTTGGTTGACCTAGACTTTGCATGACTCAGCAAGCTTTGTTAAGAGTCTGTTGAACAGTCTACCACAACTGAAAATGTTGTTAGAAATAGCGGTGAACGTATTTTTGCCTAGTTTTATTTACTATAGTGTTCGGTAATTTGCCTTGCTCCTGTAAAGTTTTCAATGTTATCCCTATTCTTGATATATTTCTGTACATTGATGCTTATTGATTATGTTTCTAGAACAAACGTTATTCTCCTTGGTGACAGTATGGGTGACATTCACATGGATGTTGGGGTGGAGAAGGACGGACCAACGCTCAAAGTTGGATTTCTCAATGCCAACGTTTGTTTATTTTTTCAAATTTGCGTGTTTATTGTACTCCACTTGGAGCTGGAACCATTCACTTGAAAATGTCTTTTATATCCAATACTATATTCAGGTTGGAAATCTATTGGATCATTACATGGACGTTTACGATATCGTGTTGGTTATGGATTCAACAATGTCTATTCCATCCAAGTTGATAGATATGATTACTTGTAATTGAATTGATAGACCTCTTTAGGATGTATTGTTTTTCATTTTCTAGGACGCGGTCCCTTTAGAATATTCACTGTATAATGTTTGCAATCTCATCTAGTCTTTCTGACAGAATAGTGGCCCAAGGCATGGAATACTCACAATCGCACCTATGTTGTACATACGGCTATAGAACCTGTGGTTCATTTTTGTTTGACGGCATTGCTTCTGAATCACCTACTAGCATAAAGTAATAGATAGATAATCATAGTATCACGTTGTAGGAGGAATGAAGTTTTTCTCTATACGATGTTGCTCCCAATCTCACGAAATATTCAAACACAACAAAAAAACAGAACAGAATTGAATCACGAGTTCAATAGTGAAATACACATTTGATTTTTCAGCTATATTTTCTCTACTGTTTATAATTACGAAAATCTGTAAGTTCATTAGAAAAGCCTTCGTATTTATCAATGTCGTGGGCACAGTAGTATTTTGGTGCCCTACCTTCCCTATGTCCAGGAGACTGCGGAGCTGGTCCGATAAGAGAGCGAGCCGCTCTCGAATTCTAACCAGCCTGGAGCTCTACCGGCCATATCTCGTTTCGAAACCAGATCTTATGCAAAGTCGACAAACATAGTCGTCGCCAACGGAAAGTCGGGAAGGTACTGTATACCTCACTTTCCGCGCACACATGTCTTCTATTCCAGAACATGCCCGTTCCACTCGGGGCCGCTACGAATCTTTTGCTCGCAGATTCGTTTCCGGTGAGGAGAGACACGCATTTATAAATTTGGCACCCACTATATTACAGACTTCAATTAAATTGGTCCGGTTTCCCCTGTGGGTCGGTCCTTGAACGAACAACTTTTGGTTAGGGAAAATTGGTTTGATTCTGGTTTGCGAAAAAAAAATCTTCAAGTTTTAGTCGTATACAGTAGATGTGAAAACAGATCAGGAAAAACATTTATTATATTCAAGAACAAATCAAATTTGCGTATAAAACGTGATAATAAAACGGGTTGAAACCACAATTGTATTCACAATGAAATGGATGTACTTTGCAAACATAGTCTAGGACATGAAAATGATGAAAATGAAATATACATTAATAATTAATTACAATACAAATAAATAAGCTCAAAGGTGAAAAGATGATGTGGAGCTAATCCTCTATCTCATCATACTACTGCTACCCTTATCTTCTTAGATTCAAAAACCTTGATATCACAAATTATGAGCAAAAATGATCAACAGCACGCCGTCGTATTGGATCAGAGGAGTTATTTTTTTGCCTGGAAAACGTTGAAGCTGAGTTAAAAAATAGTTAGAGAAGTAGGAACAAATTTGTAGCCAGTTGACTTAGACGCCATTTCAACATGAATTTCACGGAATATTTAGAGTTTATAGGAACACAATAGAATATAAATTGAGCAGGCCAACTCCACAACCAACGAGTTTTAAGTGACGAATATTCACGCTGTTAAACTTAAAAACTGTTAAAAGGCTGATTGACATTCCAGTTACGCGGAAAGCAGGGTAAGAAAAAAGTTAGGGGCGAACCGACCTGCTTGTTTGCCTGTCTGTACTTCTCGTGAACGGCAACTACTGCCTCGTCCTTCTCCTTGAGTAACTGCTGGAACTTCTCTCTGTGTTTCCTCTCCGCACTCATCAGATCGGCAGTTAATGCAGCTATCTGAAAATTCGTTACACAATAAATAATAGCATGCTTCTAAATTCTATCTGAATGCCGAGAAGCTATACTAATGTTTACCAACAACACTAAAAAAGTTAGAGGGGGATTAAGTCAAATGTTGCCCACGAACAAGTACACGTAACCCGCACGTGAATAGAATGGGTAAAGATTAGCTCGCCAACCTTACGATCCTTTTCGAGATTAGAGGCCTCCTTTTCCTTGATTATTCCATTTTGCTTGGCTATTTGATCCCGGAGTTGTTGAACGAGTAGAACATTTTCGCCCGAGTCAGCCAATGGATCCCGTCTAGCCATTTTGGAGGTGGATTCCTCAGCCTGAATAAACAATAGTTAGATACTACTTGTTTTCCAAAGACAACCGCTTTTCTGATTTGAATACACAAAGTTACCTGGTTTTGACTAGCCACATGCATCGGCGAGGAATTGATTAATGAGAAAGGATATGAAAGGTGTGAATCTCGAGATAATTCTCCTAACTCAATATTAACTGGTCAACAAAGGTTACATAATTATCATTATTATTACTATATTGCGGCTCAAAATGAAGCCGTTGTTGTCCATATGAATGAGGACAGTTTTATGTCTATCGTAGCCCTCGTTGCACTAAAATGATAGTTTCACTTCCAATAATTCTGTATTCTGGCATGGGCAACGTGAGCTATGGCGGCGTTTAGGCGAAGTTTATAATTTTTGGTAAGAACAACACTATGATGGTCTCAATTGACCGTCGAAGCGATGGGTTTGGGACCCTTAACATTCGACCAAACCGACGATGAAACACAAAGAAATCATAATAGAGTAAAAACAGCTGAGAAACACCGAGCTTAAATTGTACAAATAAGAAATAACCTTAACATCGCTCTTCTTCCTCTTTTGCAACTTGTTCTTGTCCTTAGAAGGCGAGGAAGGGCGATCTCTCGATGGTACTGCCACACCGGCTAGCACACTTTGCTTGTTCGATCGGGCTTGGGTGATGCACATTCGACAAAGGACTGGCTTCTGTGTTATAAGAATAATGAGAAATAGAGAAACAGTTTTGAAAATTTGAATACTGTAGTAACAAACAATTTTACCAAAATACATATAGCTTACTTACCTTATTATTACCATCTCGTACAAACGCAGCCCTTAACTTGCAATTGGCGCAGGGTGTCGGAGCTCCAAATTTTCGCTCGGAATGGGAACAGTAAACACACTTCTCCTCGTGAAAAGCTGCTGGTAGTTGACAGAATTTGCAAGTTGTTGGCTGAAAAACATCTCAGTGGCCCCCAAGATCCACCATAAAGTTCAAACGAGATAACAACACAGAACTGTTTCTCATCTAGTCATTTCCTAATTTGTAATTCGAATATCAAGATCTAACAGGATGTTACTTGAATATACACTGAAACATCTAGGAGAACACACAATTGACACAAGATATGTAATATTTTGCCACATATACAGCCGGTTTAGCAATACCGTGTTCTTTTCAATACAATAAGATGAAATGCATTATTTTACAATGTACAAGTTGGTATGTAAGTTTAACCTACATATTAAAGTATGAAAGAAAATAACATAAACCAACCTTCCCATACTTTGATTCGTTCTTCTGACACTTTTCACATTGAACGGATTGAGAACTTAAATAAAAGACACATAAGAAACTTTATTGAAAAGTTTTGATATCGAGTAGAATATGGTCCTAAAGAAGATTCGAGAAAATATAGAAATTCGATTTCTCGTGTATGATGAAGCAGAACTAGTAAAAACCAAAAAAACCAACCCAGGTCCGGTTCTTTCCTGTAGATCTGATCGACAGTTACAGCACTTCTTCACGAGAGCAGACATTCCTACCAATGGTTAGATATAGATAGAATATCTGACAGAAGACATACCGTACACATTCAATGAACACAATTTTAGCAATGACCGGACAGTACTATGTAATGAGAAGGCTGACAGAATACCCCAACGAGCGAGTATATAGCAAAACAAACCAACAGGAGACGAAAAATAAAAACAACGATAGGGCACGGACATAAGACCTGAACAAAACGTGAATCATACGCTTCTACTTTGTTTCCTTTATAGTGCCCGTTGTTTTATTCACTCGTTCGTTTGTCAAATAATTATTGTCTTAAGAGCTGAAGAGTGAATATAAACAGATAAACAATATCCGGATGTTGGGATATCCTAATGAGGAAATTTTTTTCAGCCTGAATTTTTGTCGCCGCCGTCGGTGCGGACAACACGTCTGCTCCGGCGTCTACTGGATATTACAGTACTATTTAATTACCCTTCTTCACATCTCTTTCATCTCACCATCTTTCTTAATTTCCTTTCATGATTGTAGGTGTTTTGAGCGCTTAAATCTGTGAAATGATTCACTTCCGGCACCCAGTGTTACTTGAATTAAAAGTTTTGTTGCCTATAGTACCATTCCTGGACTTCTGTTCAAAATAGAAAGGAGCTACATGCCGACGTGTTAACTGTCCTTTATCCATCTTACCATTCAGCCTCGTCGAAGAACACTATTTTTGATACTATATATAGCACTTACTGCTGTGATTATCCTTATAGTTCATCGCTGGCTGGGTAACAATATGCGTTTCGTTTATATAGGGCCATACATCCTGTGCATATATGGCTCAATCAATAAAGATTTGGATAGAAAATCAACATATCTGCCCAACTGTTCTCATGCCTGCGCCCAGATAGTTTCTCAATCAAAATTTGCTCGCAGTCTTGTCAAAGTAACAGCTATTCAAAGAAGTTTTATAGCCACGATTGTGGTAATCATATGTCCGTAAAATATTCTCTCCGTTTAGATTTACGGAGAGAATATTTCGACAATTTTATCTCAAAAACGGAACTTGGGGTCAATGAATGTTATGAAACTGACAGTTTACAGTTACAAAATTCAAAAATATGTTATGTCAAGTTACTATGGTTATCCTTCAATCCGAATGCGATCAATTGTACTGATTTATGTAACTTATTTGAATTCTGTGTCAATTCTCTATTTTGGAATATCGTTTGAAAAGTAACGACCCAATAGGGTTACGGTGCCTTTAACGTCATAAGTTTGATCTTCCTAGTATGCTGGTTGATTGATTAGCTCATTTTGAGTGGATTGCTCAAGAATTTCCTAGTGTGCTTTTACATTTTTTTCCCATGTTCGTGCCAAATTTGAAGAATCGCAAGTTACAGCAGCACAGTTTGGTTGGACATAAGATGTGCTCGAACAATAGCACAGTTTGGTTTGACATAAGATGTGCTCGAACAATAGTTCGTATTTACAACATTATATAATAGTTGAAATGTGAAATAGCTATCTGGAAATGAAGTGTTCCATGCGCCCCTGAAATCTTACAGTACGACTTGGAAACCATTTAGTATTTGAATCGTAAAATAGTAGGAAAAGCTTTCATATTTCCGTAATTGATTCTCTACCGGCTATCGATAGATGCAGCAAGAACTATTTTAATGAATTTTTAATTGGCCTAATAACTCTGTTTTCCCGAACTGCCAAAAGTTCTGCAATAAAAAAGTACACCTCGAAACACCTGATTTTGTTTGTGCAAAATGTTAAGTTTTACAGTTATGCACTATTTCACAGACCTCATGTGTAAATGAATTTTGGTTCTCATCATCACTTTCGCACTTTACTTTCATAACATTCTATTCATCAAAATTGCGAGTGATCAGTTTACCATTTGGGAATGTTCTTTCTGCCCTCCTTTACTTCTTTTCTTATTACACCAGCCTTCTCTTTACGCGGAAAATGGGATTTTCTTTGCGATGTCTTCATTCTATAGTCGCGACAGTCTATGCTTTTAGATGGAAACATTGTTGAAGTGCACCATTTTCTCCGCGATTGATCCTCCGAATGTACGCCTAAATCGACCAAAATGGATGGAGGTGAGCAATAATCACCTTCACGAAATTGAACAATAGAACATTTATCTAGTGCATAATACAGATATAGCCGCATAGTCGCTTCCCACGCGGAGGTGGCAGTATACTGTACACCTCACTTTCTGCTGTGCAGCGTCCGTAAAGGTACGTTGTCAGAGCGTTAGATTCATTGCTGTATTGGTGCAATGGCGATCTCTATTTATCATCATGGGATCGATTCCTCCAAGAGACGCTAGTTTTGTAGGGAAGCATTTCAGCTGCCCTCGGCAATGCAAGTGTTTGCCTTCGTCATGATGACCTATTTCTTGGTCACTGCCGGTATCATCTATGACGTCATCAATGAGCCACCGAGCATTGGTAAGTTGTTTCACATACTCAACCATCTGTTTTTTGCCGGTTCTTCGATTGAGATACCCAATCTAGTCAAGATATTGCCTTGTAGTTGTCAATTTTAACGACACTTGTACAGTTACCTGTTATTATTTCAATTATATCGTAGAGTGAGGGTTAGCCGTAGGGTTGTTAATCGAGTTGAAAATTTCGAGTTTTCGAGTTTCGAGTTTTTCGAGTTTTCAAAAATTCGAGTTTTTCGACTTTCGAGTTTTCGAAAATTCGAGTTTTTCGAGTTTCGAGTTTTTCGAGTTTCGGATATTTCGAGTTTTTCGAGTTTCGAGTTTTCGAGTTCGGAAATTTTCGAGTTTTTCGAGTTTCGAGTTGAACTCAGAACTCGAAATTTCGAGTTTATTTCGAGTTTTTCGAGTTCGAGTTTATTTTTTAACAACCCTAGTTAGCCGCCTAAACCGCGCGGTTATTTCGGAATCGAGCCGAACAATCTTGGTTTTCTTCTCAATCACGTGAACATCACGTGGTTCATTGCACGTCTTCTCACGTGCGTCGTGTGTTCAGGTTCGACGGTGGATGAGCGTGGACAACAGAAGCCGGTGGCCATCATGGCCAATCGAGTCAACGGCCAATACATAATGGAGGGACTGGCCGCCTCGTTCATGTTCAGTCTCGGGGGTCAGTTCAGTCGTCTCTATTTGCAGTTGCAAAAGTTTTCGCAGTGCACCCAAGTTTTAGCGGAGATGTCTCGTGATAGAAAAAATAACCGGCGTGAAAATGTACCTAATCAGGATATGTAACCGGTCAACTGGCTCACTATAACTGCATGGCAACCCGTGTCTAGTAATCGGGCTGGTTGGCTGGCTACACATCGGCGAAGGTTACGTTTGTCAGCCGGTTGCTATTTCACTTCCGCTTTGTAGTTGGAAACGGTCACTCGAGCCCGTACGCAGGAGTACTTCAATGAGCAGGCCGACGTCTCTGTTTTGGCGTTGCTATCGAGTTATGCTAAACGAGATACTTTTGCGTACGATCATCTAGGGTGTATGATTGTTTACCAACAAATGTGAATAGTCTCCTTCCAGGAATCGGATTCATAATTCTGGACAAGTGTAACGATGCGCAAACGGCCCGTCTGCACCGCCTGATCCTGCTGAGTATCGGATTCGGGGCGGTCTGCGTATCCTTTTTGGCCACACGCATGTTCATGAAGATCAAAATGCCTGGATATGGACAATAACTCTCAAATTCTTTGTTGCTCTCAATTGAAGGACTGGGTACCGCTTTTATTGCATTTTGAAGCAGGAAAGCCAACATCCTAGACCGTACTAGAACTAAAGAAATGATCTGCACTTTGTGATTGCATCTTGTCTATAGTCTGTTTCACGAAACAATAGCCCTCTACAGTAAGATTATAAAACTTTTGAGGGAATTTATCATATCTTGTAGGTGTTGTACATAGTTAAAACTTTGGGATTTTGTTTTCCACTTTGGGTACTACAAGCATACAAAACAGTTAAACTTAAATTCCGTTTGTTGACTAGATAAATGCGTTTGAGTTTCTGAAAGATTACTGTAGAAAGTCATCGATTGGTGAAACGAACTATACTTCACATGTGTTCTACATGTTACACGTGACCAATACTCGAGTACACAGCAGTCTAGTTGGCTTCTCTCCCTTTTCTGATTTCTATTCTGGGCATGTTTTATCATAGTTATGGGCACAGTTTGATTGATACAATATCGTGAAGTTTGAGTGAGCGACGATTCAGCTATAATGCGTTAAGCTGCTATATTACTCAATTAAGAACTTCAACTGATAGTTTATAACTTCACGATAGGTACTTTGCATGGATAAAATATGATTGGTCAAATTTGAAAGAAAATTACTCATACAGTTTTGTATACGAGACATGAGCCCGAAGTGTTTTAGCTGAATCGTCGCCCACTCGAAGTTTACAGTCACTATCCGTTATATGTAACCTAGGGTTTTTAGTTTCAGATAACTACGATGAAACCTTATTGTTTCATGCCTTGTAAACCGTTTTCTGTTACTGGTGGATTAATTTTGCTGTAGCTTGATCCTCCAGTGTAATAAAGTTATACATTATATCATTTCTTGAACTGTTCAATATCGTTTCTTTAAATGGTCTGTTTGCGTGAAACTGGGAATCATTCCATAAAAAATGACTGGCAACGAGAACAGAAGAACATTGAAAAGTTTGAATGGAATTTTTGTACATTTTGGAGGGAAAACAGAAAGAGCTCGAAGAAACAAAGTAGAGTGTTGAACTTGTTTTCGATAGAAGGTAACATGAACTTTGGAGCTATCTATAGTTCACACCATTCCTACTGAGACTCCTACAGTAACCTTACAATCTTTCCCAAAGCCGTTGTGGAGCTGGATATTTACTTCATCGAAAATCCTCTCGTATATTTACTGTAACTGAGAACAAGAAAGAGGTGTGAAAATTATTCATTTATCCGATCATAAGTAAGTTAGAAAAACGGCTTGCAAGTTTTGTAATCCTACTGTAGAAGTCTCAGTAGGAATGAATAATACTATATCGTGTATGGTGTGATGTGTTGCGAGTCCGTGAGTAACTATAAAAGTGCTGGGAGAACTTGGGAATTAAAATGCGAATGTTCTATTTTGCCTGCATCGGTTATTCATTATTGGTTATTTGGTAGCAAACCACAGTCGATAAAGAAATCACGGAAGTCCTCTTTTTATGCAGTTGGACTAAATCTGACCCATTGTCTAAGGCGCGCTCCGTTTTTTAGCGTCCAAACCATTGTTCTATATAAGCCGAATCTCACTCCACCATCCATTCATTTGATACTCTTTATCTTTTCCACGTGAAAACGTGAGAAGAATTCTCCCGTTCCTCGATAGTGCATCTATGCTCGTTTTAAACCTGGGTTGATAATATCTTGTAGTTTGATCCACATCTATGCCGTAAACTTCACTTGACAACTCAAACGTAGCGAAATCAAATTACAAACTATAACACACCGGGAAACGGCGAATTCACTGGAGAACCCTTCCCGAACCCAACCGGTCACTGGAGAACCGAACCAACTGAACCAAACCTACTTTTGAACCGATCGGTTCTCCAGTGAATGCTTCGAACCGAACCGACATTAATCATGAGTTAAACAAGCAAGTCGTAGACAAGGTAAAATGACTCTATCCCGGTTCGGTTCGAAGCATTCACTGGAGAAACGGTCGGTTCAAAAGTCGGTTCGGTCGGTTCGGTTCGGTTCTCCAGTGACTGGTTCGCGATTTGGTTTTGGTAGGACCTGGTTCTCTAGTGAATTGGCCCCGGGAAACATGTAGAGTTGCAACCTGCACTACCTGAATCGACCCCATACTATTTATTCTTAGGGTTTGTCACTCAAAGGAGCAAGATAATGTGAACCAATCCCGACGCATCGGTCCTTCAAACTGTAATTGAGAAATGTATCGCAGTTTAAAGGACCGAAGCGTTGGGATTGGTCCACATAATCATCCCTCTTTAAAGGACCGAAGCGTTGGGATTGGTCCACATAATCATCCCTCTTTAAAGGACCGAAGCGTTGGGATTGGTCCACATAATCATCCCTCTTTAAAGGACCGAAGCGTTGGGATTGGTCCACATAATCATCCCTCTTTAAAGGACCGAAGCGTTGGGATTGGTCCACATAATCATCCCTCTTTAAAGGACCGAAGCGTTGGGATTGGTCCACATAATCATCCCTCTTTAAAGGAGCGAAGCGTTGGGATTGGTCCACATAATTATCCCTCTTTAAAGGAGCGAAGCGTTGGGATTGGTCCACATAATCATCCCTCTTTAAAGGAGCGAAGCGTTGGGATTGGTCCACATAATTATCCCTCTTTAAAGGAGCGAAGCGTTGGGATTGGTCCACATAATTATCCCTCTTTAAAGGAGCGAAGCGTTGGGATTGGTCCACATAATCATCCCTCTTTAAAGGAGCGAAGCGTTGGGATTGGTCCACATAATTATCCCTCTTTAAAGGAGCGAAGCGTTGGGATTGGTCCACATAATCATCCCTCTTTAAAGGAGCGAAGCGTTGGGATTGGTCCACATAATTATCCCTCTTTAAAGGAGCGAAGCGTTGGGATTGGTCCACATAATTATCCCTCTTTAAAGGAGCGAAGCGTTGGGATTGGTCCACATAATCATCCCTCTTTAAAGGAGCGAAGCGTTGGGATTGGTCCACATAATTATCCCTCTTTAAAGGAGCGAAGCGTTGGGATTGGTCCACATAATCATCCCTCTTTAAAGGAGCGAAGCGTTGGGATTGGTCCACATAATTATCCCTCTTTAAAGGACCGAAGCGTTGGGATTGGTCCACATAATCGTCCCTCTTTAATTCTTCTGTTGTATTTCAGCATGAGTTCGAGTGTAATCGTGGGCGTTGGTTCGTCTATAACTATAGTCTCGACTGTAGTCGCCATCTACTCTGTGTTGGGCATAATGGGAGATATAGACGATCTGCAGTCTCATATTCAGACCCGAATGCAAGAGTTCCGAGTAAGTTCGCCGCTGTATAATGCTCAATCGATTGATTTATTTACTCCAAGCAAGTGGATAAACAGAAAGAGCAGTAAGATAATGACGGAACGAAAACCATTGAACCCGAAAAGTCATGGCGAAAGTTGTTACTGAGAACAGCATAATCGTTACAGGTCAACCATAACTAAGGTGATGTTGGCTTCGGAAACGAAGGAATACTTGCAGCATACTTGATTTCTCTAGCCTTTTTCTCTCCATATTTTCCATCGCAATCGCAAAGAAGACAAAGAACTGATTGATATCTTCAACTACAACGAATAACCTCAAATTAACATCACTTACTTTTCGTATTGGAACAATAGTGTTATTTTGAAGGTGGTCACCGACGACACTTGGAAGAACATAGTGCACATCCAAGCGAATCCTCTGGGAGCCGAGAGAAACATTGTCTCGTTCAAAACGCTGTTCGGAAGAAACAAAAGATCCAACGAAGAATGCAGTTAGTTTTAGGGACCACTTTTCTGGGGCAATAATACCTTATATCACTTAACTGATAAAACTTTTACTAATTGTGATATGACGAAGAAGAAGAAGAAGAAGTGGAATTACAATTTTTCCTAACCAGTCACAAGCTTACAATGATTAATTCTGCAAGGGCCAGCACATATTGTAATAACTGGTTTGATTGTATCCAGCTTGTAAGCATTCGAACAACTAGCTTTTGTCGGATATGTTTTCATTTCTAACATAATGAAGAACGAGAGTTTGTTCAGATTGTGGAGAGCAACCGAAGATAGCTTGTCCGGTGGGTCCACCCGGACCCCCCGGAGAGCCCGGTCAGGCCGGTCCGGACGGACCCGACGGAATCGACGGAAACGACGGAGAAGACGGCGCCGTTTCACAGTTAGTTACAGAAATATACTTATTTATCGAATGAGAACAGGGAAAGGGTCCGTGCATGGGAGTTTGATTGAAAAGAAATACTTCTGATCACAGCTCAGTTCATTTCTATTGAGACTCTCACAGTATGTCACCTCTAGCGACTCCTACCTTGTAGACGATGACCATGTCCGAGTCTGATCCGCTCACACATCATTGTTGCATCTTGCCGAAACATATCGGGGTTGAACTACAAATGCAACTCAATCAACCGAAATTTCCATGACTGTTTGTATTACGTAGGACAACACTTATCGGGTGGTTGCAGCATGCCGGTGCCTGCCGAATGCATCAAGTGTCCCCGAGGACCGCGGGGACCCCGCGGCAACATGGGAATACCCGGAATGCCCGGAAGGGACGGACTTCGCGGCACACGCGGTCTGTCCGGAGAACCCGGAGAGGACGGTATGCCCGGCATGGAGGGTGAGCAGGGACCCCCCGGGTTCGACGGACGAGATGGACCACCCGGACAGTCTGGACACCCAGGAACCATGTATATGCCGGTTAGTACACCAATATTGATATGCTGCCCTTATTTAATTGGAGAATCGGCTGAATTCATGAATCGCCTTCTCCCGTGGGACAGTTTTACGTTGCACGTGAAGTATATTAGTGCACAGTGTATGTTATGACGTGCAGCTCTCGTCCGCATACAACCAGGTAGGTAGTTCGATGCGGAAAGACACTCAATCGTGGACGATTCAGCGCTACTTTATATTGTATTCATTATTCCCCTATCTTGTAAGGGTTTAACTTGAGATTCGTTGCAGGGTGTGGAAGGTAGAATGGGAGAACGTGGACTTCCTGGTAAAATGGGACCGGCCGGTATGGATTGTCCACCCGGGACTGACGGAGAGACGGGTCCCACTGGTCCTCCCGGAAATCCGGGGAAACCGGGCAAGAACGGGAGTGACGGACTTCCCGGAGCCTGCGGAACCGACGGAAAACCGGGAGACGACGCCGGCTACTGCCAGTGCCCACCCAGAAACGATAGTCCCGTTTAACTGCGTTGTTTGCTTGTTGATAAATTTTTCACTCATAACTGTTTCAAAGTATGTCGATTCACTAGGAAACCACCCTGTACTGCTCTGGTTTTGGATAATTTGGATATACTACTATGGACACAGTTTTCCACAGTTTTCCTAGAGCTGATCAGAAACTTGTGGAACTCTCCTCTCGTTGCCTACCATATTTCAAAATATCCTGAAAATCTGGTTTTCTGAATTGCTCTTTTCGCTTGAGGCCTTCAGACCAACCGGGCCAGTTCGCAACCTGTATTTGATACTTTCAAACGGCTGCACTTCGAATATACTACCCCCAGTATTAGAGGAGTGAGTATATCAATTTGTGGTCCGTATTGATTTTGAGTTTCACCTCATTACGGTTTGGTGGTAAATCACATTCTCTGATGTGTATGTAAGTCAAACTACAATTATCTATGATCATTACCCTTATATTTTTTTTCAGCATGTTAGATAGTGTATGTATCAGGGAGACGCAGATATTGTCGTCATTTTCCCGAGAAAGACAGAAAAAGACTCGATTGATTGAGCCGCGAGCGGTCGTTTATTACCTGCCAGCAACTAATAGGGTGTAGATCAAAGATGCACAGACAAACTGGCCGCTCGCCGAACCCCGCCCTCTATTAAATTGACCATACGTTGTCTACAACTGTTTGACAAACCCCATACTATAATCGCAGCACCGTTATTCCCCATACGAAAGTGACAGTACGATAACCAAAAAAAGGATTGCGAGCTGCTACACCAAAAACAAAGAATTGTGGACGATATAGTTTATTGTTGGTTGTATCACCGTGAGTGAGATGGCGAACGTGAATCGACTAGTCTAGTAGACTGAGTTCGCTCATTGGCATGCTGATAATGGCGGTGACAATAGGAACGGGTCGACCAGCTCTGGCCAGCAACACGCGCACTTCCTCCGACTGAGCCTGCAACTGAACAGTGTTAAAGAAGGACGATTATGCGGTCCAATGCCAACGCTTCAGTCCTTTGAACTGCAATACATTTTTCAATTGCAGGATATGAAACACTTGAAAGATTTACAATCTTATACTAGAGGTAAATTGAAAAGTCACGTGAAGTTGGCATTCGAATGAGGCATCGTGCACTTTATCATTGCACGTTTCCGAGTTTTGCTGTGTTTAACATGTTCCGCGTAACTGTGCATTCGACTAACTGTAGAGGGCTATTGTGGCGTGAAAACGACTATATAAACCTGGTGAACGGACCTTTTCGGGTGCGAGGCACTCGACGAGGGTGGTGTAGGTGTAGAAATGTCCGGGGGTCAGAATGGATACCGGGATGAGGGGGGAGGCGAACCGGTACAACGACTCCCCGCCAACTATCGACAGCCACATGTTGTACAGCGGCGTCTTACTGCAAAAACTGTCATATTCCTCATTTACTAAACATAGAGTCTTAATGCAATTGAACTCTCCGGTGGAATGGTGGTGGAATGGTGTAGTGGTTCAGGCGCCACCCACCACTCGAAGGGTCACACGTTCGATCCCCACCACTGCCCAACCAAGGCATTCATCCCTTCGTGGGCGACGATAAATTGGTAGTAGAATGTCTACGAAAGTTGAAGCCTCCCCTGGTGCTCCGTGGCTGGATGGGGATGGTAGGCCAAATTCAGTCTGCCTTACAGAGTTTCCCTCTGAGACTGTCCCTTGCAAGTTCCGTAAGGAACTTTGAAGAACTTTAACTTTAATTTAACCCTACTTCATTATTGTTTAATGCGATTGAAAGCAGCAGGGGTCTACAACTTTAGGTGGAGACGGTAGTGGATACAGATATCCATGTTATCTTTATCTATGTTTTATTCTTCAAGTTTGTAGTGTGGTGTTTACAGAACACACATAATCATTTTCGATTTCTCATCAGAAGGTATTAAATCAAACTTCAAGTACAGCCAAACGAAACCACTTGTTAGGGTTTGCTCGATGCAGAACAAAAATGTATAACAGTTTAGACAATGACCACATCAGAGTTATACCATAAGTGGCATTTACCAACTACTGTAGGTGCGGAGCTGGGCTCCAACTACAACCAAACTAGTTTAGTGATCAAGAGAGACTTATTTTTCGTCGCCCACGGTGCTCCAACTATGGCATAAGTAAGGTACAGGACTGCGTGTAAAGGAGTTTTGTTTTCTTCTCTGATGTCAGTTCAAACGGTATAATTTTGATTTAATGTTTGTCCATCACTATACTGAAAAGTTTATTATTATCGCTTGAAGGGGTGAATACCTAGAGGAGCTGAGTCTGACGGTCATTCGGAAGGAGGGCCCGAATCCGTTGATGTCGACGGAGATGTCCACCGCCTCAGATGTGTCGGTGGAGACCGACGCCAGGGAAGAGGCCGACATGTTGGCGAAGGCGGACGTCGTCTGGTACCGCAGCAGGAACAGGTCCTTCTGGTACATCTGAACGAGATTATGGTCTTCATCATTCCTACTCCACTTATACTGTTCGTTAATTGCACAGTCACGCAAAACACGTTCAACACAGCAGAACTCAGAAACGCGCAATGACAATGTGCACGATACACCATGAGATTGCTAACTTCACGTGGCTATTCATATTACTTAAGTCTTAAGTATAGTACAGTAACATATCTTTCTGGTACATCTGACCGGGCCCATAGTCTTTATCATATCTGTATCAGTCGATACAGACTCATTGTGCCCTATAATGTGAGCTGCAGTTGCGTTGTGATTACGAATTATTCACAACTTTTCTCTGTTCTCATGGCTTTCCCCCATAGCTTGACAATACTCACAGTTTGGAAGCGGTGTGAAACAACACATAAGAAATTTGAAATCCGACAGCTACTGTACAAAAACTCTTTTAAAACTAATCACTTTTTTTAGTTTTGCTGATTTGCAACATGATTTTACGTTATCTGGCATCGAGATATGATAGAAAACTATACTTCTTCGAAATAGTTAATTATGATACTCACGTGGTTTATATGCGTTCCATGCTCTCTTTCTCGCAGTGTCTGATCGATGAAAACCTTCGTCTTCTTCGGAATATTCAGTTTGATATTATGAGCCAGCGGATGGGGCTTCAGGTCGAGTTTCTCGTCTAGCGAAGCCCTTCGACGGAACAGTTTCACGTGCAAACCACCATCTACAATTATCGATCGAAGGTTGTTATACACGTGATATACATGAAATTCCCACTCTACACGTGATAATTCAGCATACCATGTACCTTAGAGCGAGTTTTGATAATACTACTGGTCTTCTAAGTTTCTTGTTCACAAACCTACATGATATTTTCACACTAGAGCTCAACTGCTAGGTGAAACCAGAAATCACTAGTTATTCCGTTAAAGAAGGACGATTATGTGGTCCAATCGCAACGCTTCAGTCCTTTAAACCGCAATATATTTTTCAATTGCAGTTTAAAGGACCGATGTAACGGGATTGGTCCACATAATCGTCCTTCTTTAACACTCATAGTTGGCCTAATTGATAGTCGAACCTCTGGTTCCAATTATGAGGGCTGCTTCTTCTCTTCCGAACTGTCCAAACTTGATCCACTGGAGGTTCCGATCGATTTTAATCACATCCAGAAGAAACTGATCATTGAATAGGCGAATCTAGAAAAAATATGCTCAGTTTTGAAACCATAACTGAACGAGTGAGAACTGTAGTTTGTCAACTGTCGGCATAGCCTAGTAAATTGTACAAGTACATACTTTGGATCCGAGACGAGTGGGTGACGATTAAGCTCAAAGGCATTAAACTACAACCTATAACTCAAGTTTAAACATCATCCACCAGTTCAAACTGTCACAATGGGTAGTTTATGAGAATAAACTATCTTTGTGCAAGTTTGTGAAGAAACAACTCATACAGTTTTCACTAAGAGACATCTTCTCAATGTGTTTAAGCTTAATCGTCACCTACTCTCGCGACTCCTTGAATGTGTCCGTAACCACAACCCCTAACATAACTCAGATTTACGCTAAAACGATGTAGGACAACCCTTCTTGAAGGTTTTGATAACTCCTAAAAATGTATTATTTCGAAGAAGTTAATATACAGGTTTTCTCCAACCGTCGTGGACAGTCCAGCGCCTCCACGTAAGTTTTATCTACACACTCTATTTACCTGCTGGCAAGTAATCAACAACTGTTCGCCCAGCATTGGTCACTTTATTTGGCCATTTGTCATTTCTCTCACCTGTAGATGGAAGAGTTATGCTTCCATTTCTTTGGATCGTTATTATATACCTGGTTGTGCATCATGACCAGGACTCCGGCAAACTGTTTCGGGGCATATGTGAACGCCTCAACTGCCTTGATGGGACCCTCCAAGTTGAGCGAATTCAGACGTTTTCCTTTGAAGGAGTAGAAGGACAACGTGTGGTCCGCACAACCAACCGCCAACTGGAAAACGGGCTTGGTTGGGTTGTGTAGTTGTTATTACAACTGTAGATAAATCAGATAAACTGTTGCACAAATTGTGTATTGAGCGAATCGGGTTACTTGGTAGAACTGACATTTATGTAAAGAAAGTTCACACTATTCCTACTGAGACTCCTCACTGTACAATCAAACTTTCCGATGGTAATATGAACGTCAACTTTTTGGAACATAGGAAATTAGAATCGAATGCGGAGGATAACGGTTGACTAATTTGAGCGGAATGAAAATTTCATTTTCCTACTGTAGAAATGTCAGTAGGGATGAAAGGACTATATTCCTACTTTTTAGAGTCACATTCATGGCAACAGTAGGAAATTGTGAGAAGCGTACCGTTTTGTTGGCACGTGTGAAACCGATTATTTTGGCTTTGCATGTAATAATTGGTTTATCCAGTTGATTCACATCTCGTTTTATTGAGAAAATGTGACCGCTTCGTGTGGACACAAATATACGAAAGTCGATGTCGTACACTCCTGCAAACAAAAACAGATACCGTGCAGACACAATATGGACCGTGGATGATGTACGTTTTAAACAGGATATTTCAGATTTGCCCCCCCCCCCTTTGTACCTGAGAAGCCTCAACGGACAGGTGTCATAATTTATGATGTTGACGTCGGAAGTTGAGGCAAAGCGTACCCCTGTTTCGCACGCTAGCCATCCAAAAAAAAGTTTAGTTCGTGTTCGTATGTCAGGTTTATTCATTCAGCGAGTATTCAACAGAGTTTTTTCAGCGTTTGAAAGTGTTCTCTTGCATATATATGTGTTTATCACAATGCATGCGAATGAATAATTATATAAATCGGTGAACCGCACCGTAGGGTACTAGTTGTGCGGGCGTGGAGGGCAGGATGGTGGTGGAGATGGTGTTGAAGGCCTGGCTGTCCACGATGTGCACCGCACCCTTCTCCGTCCCACAAATCAATACGTCGATCATGGCTGCCGTCGACTTACGCATCGTACTCACACACGTTATCGGGGACTGAACACGTGTTCATTTTTGTGTTGTTGTTTTTGTTGTTGTTGTTCGATAAGCAACAACAACAACAACAACAACAACAACAACGATCACGAAAAACAGGAATTCTGCTACCAAACCCGGCATCAGCCGCAACAAGGCGGAAAACAGAGGCATTGATAGGGTACGAACCCTGCTTTGGGCTAAAAGACACATTTCGAGAAATGGTCACAGTTTTTGTAAACCAGTGAGGTGTGTTGGGTATTGGAAGATGTGCACAGTGTTTGCCTTCTCGAAACAATTAAGCTAGATTCAATAGTGCTTTCGAAATGTTCTTCCTAACTGGGTACCAACTTGGTATCATGGTTACAGTTCTCTATCGTAGAAACAACAAAACTAACCGGATTGGTGAGTGGCGTAGGGGCGTACTTCTCTATAAATGCATTCCTGTTTTCTTCTGGTGTTATGAGCAGGGTTTGCGAAACGGATGTAAGCTGTTTGGGGGAAATCTGAAAAAAAATTAATGAAAAAAACTTTATTCTTCTGTAAGAACTATAGTCTGTGGTATGCACTTGTGACTCGTACAGGTTGAAATGTTGAAAATTCCGAGAACCACATCATTCATACTGAGATCCCTACAGAAGTTGAAAGATACTTCCGTAAAATGAGATCAGAATCAAAAGCAAACATTGTTAACCTTTTCCGAAAACGTTAATTTCCACACGACCGACTGACGGTTGTGTAGTCATACTGTAGAAGTGCGAGTCGAAATGAAAGGGACTATACCTCCTTGGAGAGGTTGGATACAATGGTGAAGAGGTCTTCGTAGGCCAACTCCTGCTGACCCGTTTTGTTCCAGGCCTCTTCCTCAATCGGATGAATCGGCGATGACGGCACACTGAACTGAAACCCTTTTCCACTCAGAACTCGATACTTGAGGAACTTCCATTTTCGATATTTTGAACAAAGTTGAACCACGGGGCATTTTGTCGTCACCTTTTCTTCGGAATCAACTCGTTCAACAAATATTCTATATTGTTGTATTCTAACAATAACTTGGACTCTAACCAGTCTCATCTAGGCATACAAAGAGGTGTTCCCAGTCGAACATAGTTCAAGGAAGTGGTTCGCTCTGTTTGTAAACTGTGCTCATTGCTTGGTATGTGCACTGAGTACATTAGTCAGATCCAACCAATGTTTAGAGATTCCTATATGAACGAACCTTGTAAAAGGGGCGGAGATTCTTGTAAATGAGCAGTGCTGGCCCGGAGGCCACAGCTATCGACGGCAGCGTAGACTGAAATTATGATCAGGAAAAATGGCAATGAAAGTTGGACACAAAATTTATACAAAATGCCTGTAATACATAAAATTGCTTTTGTGAACAAACGTGTACGGTTTCCGAAAGCTTTTACACAGAACATTGCCAAAAAATAGGAAAGAAAGAAGAAAAAGTTACATTAGGACTCGTAGATTGCCTACAATACAACTGGGAGATCTCGAGGTCTACAAAAAACTTTCGTTATCGGACATACACTATGGACTGAGACTAGAAGTTCGGTAGTTTAGTTGTAATGAAAGTACTGAAACAAAATGTAATGACAAACCTGCTCATTAATGAATGCTGATATTGCAACAGGAATATCAGCAAGTGTACTTTCCGCCACTAATGTAACTCCTTTGAAAACCTTCAACTTCATATTCACCCTGAAACATTTCATGAAAACAAAGTGACAAAAAAGTAGCTCATGTGATCTTTTCCACGAGAATGAAATGAAGATCTCACGAACAATTTTTTTTCACACCGTCGCTGTCAAACCAACGGTTTCTCAACAAATTTCATCGTGAGATAGTGTTAATGAGTTGGTTTTAGCTTCGCGCGCACAAAAAGTTATATAGGTACGTGTTTTGCGTTGCATCTGCGAAAGTTCAAATCGAAGCTGTAGAATATGAAGTTGATCTGGCCTAATGTATAGTCGCACAGGCATTTTTAGTACTTACAATTAAAAAACCTGCAATTATAAAGTTCACAACTTTTCCCTAACCTGGACCCGATGTGGGCTACTATCAGCTTCGTGTCTCCATCTCCATGTAGATCAGCGAAGTCAACACAGGCCGGCAGAGTGAGCACGTCTTCAGAGAAATTAATTATCTTCTTCATTTATACATTTCATGAAACGCACAACACAAACTTCATTCAATTCTAAATTGAATGAAGTTTGCGGTGTCAACTGGTAGGCCTTGAAGCAAGTTTCGAAGCATTGAAAACGAATCAAAGCAATAGTTGCGTTTGTAGATTTGTTTTCAAACTGCTACCAGCTGCCATCTGGCACCGTAGCAACGTGTCATGAAAAGGTCACCTTTGTGCTGAACTATCTTCTCACCAACTCGCCCAGGTTTGGGTAACTTGCACTATGTATACATACAAAGTTGGCAACTATGTGGCCAGAAGGTAAACAGGTCCTCGATCAGGTTGAGCACACGATTTGCATGACTTTGCTACGGTGCCTGGATCAGCTTTGCATTCTGCCAGCATTCTGATCAAGGTGTACTGTAGGAGTGGAGGTAGGAATGATAGTGACTATGAGGTACCTGCACCATCGTCGTGCAGACTGCTCATCCACTTGTTGCCCGTCAGTTCTGCGTCCTTGTAGCCGCCGGAGCTCATCACTACAAACTATATACTGCAACGGGGATGGGACAGCTAATCTGGTCTACTGTTAGTGAACTGCACAGTCACATGAAACATGTTAAACACAGCAGAACTCAGAAACGTGCAATGACAAGGTGCACGGTTTCTCATTAGAATGCTAACTTCACCTGACTATTCGTTTTACTCACAGTATTAGAGGAAAAAAGAGTCGAAACGACGACAATTGAGGTGACATATGATAGATGAGATATAGAAAGTAGAAAGGAAATAAACCATGTTTACACTGAGCTAACTCCTAGGTTGTCTATTAGAGATTTTGTTCAACCAGCTCAACAGTTCAACAGTTCCACAAGATCATCTGGTATTTCAACTATCGGGTCACCACCTGACTAAGGTCTCTTTACTCATGTTTAAACGTCTATCCAAGTTGTCTGGTATATGAGCGAATGAAATATTATTATTAAAGTTAGTGGTCACAGACGCTTAGCTAACTAGTACTAGCCAGAGCGAGCTCACCACTTATATCAGTTTATGCTGCAACAGCGTACAAACTTTACTAACAATCGCAAAAACCTCTCCCCACATAACCATATTGTTTTATTTTCGTTTCCTGATCAAAAACTGTTCTCGTTTGACACATCAATAATAATAATATGATAATATTACTTAACGATAACTACTTAAGTGGTGTAATTGGCAAGGAAAATTGTTTGGAACCTTTATTGAGACTGGGAAGTTTAAGTATAGGTTGATCAACAGTAGGACAGTTATTCAGTAAATTGGACGAGAATCTAATTGGCTTCCCGAATATTGTTATTGTTGTTCAAACCAAATGAAGAACCTACTGAAACATCAGGAATTCGAACGAATGAAGGAAATGTTTCGGTTGCCTGCAAGTTTCCATGGTAACCAACAGCCACGGTGGAGGTCAACTAGACAGAAAAGAACATATTCGGCTCGTTCCTAGAGAAATCGTAATTACCAGTTAGGATACGGGCTTTCAATCACATTATTTTTTATCAATTTGCAATTTTGCCGTTGTATGTAATATTGGACACATTATTAGTGAGAAGATTTCATGAAAAGTGGACTTCACAACCAAATAACATTCAGAACAAACTGACAAAACCACGAAAAAAAACAATCAAAATTGAATAGATACTAGATACAATAAATAGCAACATTCTGAATCACAACAAGATGCATATTGAATAGCAACCACGTTTAAGGAAATGTAAATGGGGAATAGTTTTATACGAGGGGTAAGTCACTTTCTTTTTTCGGTATGTTTAAGTTCTTTTCAATCATACTAATCATATTCCAATGATTATCAGTTGAAGAGAGAAGTTGAAGAGAGGAGTGAGATAGAATGGAATGATTATCGACTTTATACAATGATCAGTGAGGAAAAACGGAATGATTATCGATTTTAAACCATGATCAGTGGGGAAAAGGAACGATTATCGACTTTAGGCGATGACGAGTTCGGGATTCTTCCTGATGAAGCAGTACCAGACGGCATGGATGTAGGCGGGGATGAGGAAGAAGAACATGAGGAACAGCGAGATTACCACGTGGATGTTGCACTCGTTCGCTTGCACTGCAATTGCAGCCGGCTGCAACCAACACACATCAGCTGCATCTCCACAGTTGGATTTATTATCTTTGAAGGTATAGTCTTTTCCATTCCTACTGAGACTTCTACAGTAGGATTTCGAAACTTCCAAGCTATTTCCCTCACTCACTTATGGTCGGAACAGTTGACGATACTCGCATCTCATTCTCGTGCTCAGGGACAGTAAATATACGAGAGCATTTTCCATAAACTACATTTTCAGCTTCACAACAGCCTTCGGAATTTTGGTAAGGTTACTGTAGGAGTCTCAGTAGGAATGGTGTAAACTGTATTCCTTTCCAAGTATGTCTTGTTTTTTATCACACGCCTCACTTGTGTAATCAATCCATCCATTTATTCATTCATTCATTCATTCATTCATTTATTCATTCAGATTGCCGTGTGCAGCAGTATCCCCGCGCCCCGTCCCTTACTCGCCTTCTCTTTCCACACTAGCAAGATACTCAGAAGATTTCGTATTCTAGTTCTGCCCAACCAACGCTCGACAATAAAGAAGGGTCTTCTTTCAATATGTTTATGTCTGAAGTTCATTCACATGCAAAGAGCGTCCCAGAAAGAAAACTTTTTTCTCGCCGAAAGCTAAAATTTGAGTTTTTCAAGAGTAAATGCGTCGGCCGTCTGTATCATGATAAGTTACAGCGTGAGTATAGGTCCTCTATTTCTACAGAAACAAACAATATGTCACAATGGACTATCGACTTTTCGCTTTCGTGCTTTACGCAGGTGGAGTTAGTGTGACCAGCATCGTCGTCGCCAGCGGAAAAGCGGGAGAATACTGTATATCTCAATTTTCGCTGTGTACGCACACATTTATTCGATTCCAAAGCTTGTAGGTTATGTACTCTCATAGCTCAGTGGTTAGAGCCCCGCTATGAATTTTTTGCTTGCAGGTTCCATTCCAACGAGATACAAAAGTTTATAAAATCGCACCCCCCCCCCCCCCCCCCCCGTATTAAAGAAGGACGATTATGTGGACCAATCCCGTGTCAACGGTCCTTTAAACTGCAATTGAAGAATGTATTGCAGTTTAAAGGACTGAAGCGTTGCAATTGGACCACATAATCGTCCTACTTTAAGTATTTATTGTAATTCTATATCATTTCGCTGTACTTGTGTTTGATCGGAGGGAAAAATTCCAATGTTCCGCTGTGTTTGTGAACCAAACTACATATGAATAGGGAGGGGGGGGGGGGTTGAGAGAGAAAGAAGCTTACCGGAAACACAATGATGAGAATGATGAGAAGAATCATTTTGATGACGTCATCTCGCGGCCTATTGTCCACGACAAACACTTCGCCTTCTGCCTTCTCCGACATTCTGTCAACAAATTATTACAACAAAATATTTCTTTGCAACATTTGAAAGATAGTCGTGTGTTGCGTGTTCATTGAATTTGCGTCGTGCAAACTTTCTGAAACCGACCATATTTCCAGGAATATCTGCTTTTAACAGTTATGCATAATATTATATGCGTGCGACTTCAGCAAAATTATCAAAATATAAAGTGTTACGCGCTATTCATTCCAAAAACGAAAACTATTTTTTTCCAAATTAGGCACCTCGGAAAGAGCGCGTGAAACACACTCTACAACATCAAAATGTGAACAAATTTCGGCGCAAACTGCAGAAGGTTACATTAATTCAGTGTGGAGATGAAATACGTACATTATTCACGCAATTATGCTGGCCGAATAGAAATGATGAATTGTCAAATATAGTCTCCACCAAATCACTTCAGATTCAGACCAAAGTGGTGAGAGAAAAATTAAAGAGCACATGTGAAAGAGTAAGAAACAACATTTCATGCGAATAGTAAAATGAATGCGATTTCACACATAGGAATGACGAGAACTATGTTAGTAAATCAACAATGCAGTATAACATTGTCAGTTAGGCGGGCCGCCAGCTATTGTTTACTGTTCATTGTGTGCATATTACGAAATACTATGTCGATTCGTTTGACAATTCGAACAGATTGGTTGTATTCGAGAATGTTGTGATAATGTTGAACTTGCGGACTGCTGTTTTTTTCAGAATAAAACTCCATTTCATATACGTTTGATCGTGAAATGTAATTTTTCTGAAACTACTGTAATATACCTGAATACGAACTTCTAACACGGGGAAGGAATGCTATTTCCAAACAAAGAACTCCTGAAATTCGTAATTTTTTCAAAGGATATCAGTACGATTGCCGATCACAAGCTTGAATTTCAAAAAGATCTCATAACTTATAAAAATATCTAACTAAAAGAGAAAATGAGGATATAAGAGTAATACCACTGATAAAGAGATTGCTGTGCGAAAGTTCAACGGAAACAACTCTACCGTTTCTTTTTTGCTTTCTGAAAGTGAGCCCTAGAGAGAAAGGAATGGGAAGTTGATAGGTCTCGGGGGTGATTCATATGTAACTAAAACAAAGGGAACAGATGTAAGAGTGAGTCACTAGTGTTTGGAAACAAGTCGCCATCCCCAACAAGGCAGTCCCCCAATTAGACAAATAGTCAATGAATAACATTTCAATACATTAGTAATAGCACAGTTCTCGTCATTCCCAATCAAACTATGGCCGCGTGCCAATGAAACTTCAGAGCGGCTTTCATTCACCATGTGTTAGTGTTTAGAGAATTAAAGTAGGACGATTATGTGGACCATTCCCGTGTCAACGGTCCTTTAAACTGCAATTGAAAGATGTATTGTAGTTTAAAGGACTGACGCGTTGAGATTGGACCACATAATCATCCTTCTTTAAATGAAATGTGTGCAAGCCTCTTTGCACCTTCACCTGAAAAAGTGTGTTTGTTATGTCAGGTTGCATGTGGACAAATAGATTTTCAGACAACCTATGTTTTGTGAAAAATTGATTGTTAATTTTATTGGCAAACTGCCAAACCCTCACTGATAATGACAAAAATTATATCATTGTTGCATGGGAATGGGAGTAGAGACAAAGGTGTCATGGTCAAAACGGCCTTGGAAGGAAAAGAGTGAGAGAGGAAGGGAGGAGGGGGACGTAGCAAGGTCAAAACGTACGCCGCTTATGAGTACCCGCATAGTCTGTTCAATTCAGCCGTGTACACTTACAGTAGGACATTGAAACTTCCAGACAGGTTGGAAAAAGTTCTCGAAACTATTTCAGGTTTCTATATAAGACATATTTTTGGTTGCAAACAGCGTTTTAGACTGGTACAGCTCCACACTGTAAACGTAAAAGGGCGCGACGAACTAAGTAAAGGATATGGAGGGATATAGCACAAAAAAATGACTCATGAATTAATGAACTTGTTCTCGACCAAAGAGACAGATGCAAAGACATATTAATAAGAAAATAGATGGAGACTAGCAAAGTGCTCCCCAGATGTGACAATTGAATTACTGCCAATTCGGCTATTTTTCGGACTATAAACGAGGACATAGTGGAAGTTTGGCTATTGTTCGTGTTTTGGAATGAAGTTACTACCAATGGAAAGCTGAGAATCAACCTCTAAAATCTCGGAAGAAGACACTCTAAAGGCAAAACACGAACTTATTTTGTACGAAAAAAGTTATTCATTCCTCTGTTACTTCCCACGGATTTTGCTGTGTTTGCGAAAGTTTTCCATGTATTTGAAAATTCTTCCATGTTGAAGCACTACCGATAGTGTAGTTCAGACATACTTGGAAGTGCATATCTTCAAAACAGTGAAAACATCGTTTGTTGAATGGTGGTTAGTGGTTACTAAGACAACAACTAGTGAGAGGAACGGCCTTGTATTTTCATATCTTGAGAGCGATTTAGCAATTGATGAACCATCGCAGATGTAACTATAGCAACGAACACATAGTCTGGGGCGAGGGGCTCAAATCGGTTTGGGTTGTAGTCTGGGGCGAGGGGCTCGAATCGGTTTGGGTTGTAGTCTGGGGCGCGGGGCTCAAATCGGTTTGGGTTGTAGTCTGATCTGTCGTGAAACACGGTAGAACGAAGCTGCGCCGGCATCAAACTACAATTGCAGCTAAATTGAGGATTTATCAGAGTTCTAGGCAGTTTCGAGATTAATCATACGCTGTAGGTAGTTCCGAGATTCACAAAAAATTAACAAATTAATGAAGGAACATATTTAAAAAAAAATTAAACTTCTTTACACACGCGCTTATAATAATGACTGAAACTATAATTTACAACCTACTCGTATTGTAAACGGTTCAACGATATATAATCTTAGATTTTACAAACGTTTTCTTTACAAATGGCTAGAAAAAAACCTTCATAGCCAGTGTTAACCTTGAGCCTTTAGAGCTCTCAGTCGTCCAGTATAAGCGTTTTGGTCCGAAAGTGTTACATATATTTTATAGAGAGAGTTTACTAATAACCGGAAGTATTGCATATTTTACCGAGGAGACACGTTTGTTGTCTTACTTTGTGGTTCATGATAGAGGTGTACAGAAGACATGCGAATACATAAGTTTATAAAGCGTAAAGATAAATATAACATATATAAAAGAAGTCGTTACAGTATGCCACGCATACTCGTCTGTCGATCCCGTCTGCTCTCGCTGTCCCGCGTCTTCTTGGCTCCGCCTCTGGCTGATGGATGGCTCCGGCTCCGTCGTCCTTGGTCCTGTGTGTACTTACCTTGTATCTAAATAAAGTTGTGATATCTTTTCGGAGATATCATGTAAAGTTGTGATATCTTTTGGGAGATATCATGAATGTTAACCTTGAGCTTTATGGGCTCTTAGTCTTTTGGTGTAAACGTTTTGGTCCGAAAGTGTTACATATATTTTGTAAGAGGAATTGACTATTAGTGGAAAGTTTGTATATATTTTACCAATGAGACAGTTGTTGTTTTACTTTGTGATTCATAATAGAGATAATACAAACGACATGCACATACATAAGTTTATAAGCATTGGATAAATAGGACATAATTAGAAGAAGTTGTCGTTACAATATGCTGAGCATACTCGTCTGTCGAGGTCCACCCGTCTCTCCCTCTCTGGATTCCTCGTAGTCCTGGCTCCGCCTTCCGATGATTGATGGCTCCGGCTCCGTCGTCCTGGCTCCGTCGTGTACTTACCTTGTATCTAAATAGAGATGTAGAAAGTTGTGATATCTGTTAGAAGATATCATGACATCCCGCCTCTTCGAAAGCTGAGTGCAACGAAGGAGTTGGTCCCCAACTCTACAGAACAGACGAAAGCAAAAGCTGTTAACAATTGTTCGTACTGTGAGTGGTGGGTGATATAAGTGTAATTGGGATTGACTCGGGGATGTCTGGGGTATGGAAAAACGAATACAAGTAAGTCATGGGAAGATAAAACAGTGGGACACGATGATGTCATCCATAGTTTGCTGTTTGGGATCGTAAGAGAAAGGAGGACAGATTGGGGCATACGGTGAAGTATCCTAACTTAGGTGTGGTCGGGTAGGATAGCATATTGTGTTCGAGCTTTTTTCTAAATAGTTATTAGCGGTGGTTATGGTGCCGGAAACAAGGATAATAGTAAAGGGAATGAGAAGTTTGAAAAACCTCTTGATGGGGCAGGGTAAAGAGTAATAAAAGTTATTTGTTTGCAGAGGGAGGGAAAAAGTAGCAAAGTCACGAAAAAAGGGATACCGGGGGAAAATTTGTGTGGTTCCATAAAAGATAGTAAAGCGGAGCATGTTTGCGAGGGTTACAATAAAAGACGGCAAAAGGGGCATATTTTCGATAACATAAACTTACGCTAAATTAAATACAACTTACACTAAAAGCAGGGCATATTTGCGGGGTTAACACTAAAAAGGTCATATCGGGAAATGAGTTTTGGGATGACAGTCATAAAATTTGAGATCTAGTATAGGAAACGAACGTCCTGCTCAAGTTGTTCGAGTTTGGACTCAATAGCAATCGAGTTGATTCTATATTACCGCTCCGTTTGCTCATAATGCTCTTGCTGCAGTATCCGGGCTTCTTTTTCTGCCTTCTGAATAGCCTCTTCGAGAGTGGCGGGGGTGGTATCTAAAAGTTTTTCGTATGTCAGAACGTAGGCCTCGCATAAAATTAACAATTTGGTTGTGAGTGATTTCGGCTGCACCACGACCTTGGTATGCGACCATGCACTTTTCTTTGATTTTCTTAGCGAATTGACCTACAGTATCAGCTCCCTGACGAAGGTCAAATAACTCTTCACGTGCGTTTTCTACTCTTGTGGTATTCCTTAGGTTGGTAGCCAGTATGGTTGTAATCTGAGCCCAAGTTAGATTTTGGGGGTCGGCAATGGCATCGTAATGCATGCGGGCGCCATCAACAAGATACAGGGGTAATATGACTTTGGCATTAGCTGTTGGTATTCCAAAAGTTTGGAGAACATCAACGAATTCCGCTAGCCATGTGGTAAATATATCTCCGCCGTCCCCGCTAAATTTTCTCACACGGTTTTCTAGTATTTTTGATATTTGTATCGGGGTAATATTAGCTTGGGGTGGTGGGTTGGGCAATCGGTGTTGTTGCAGCTGCTGGAATTGGGCCTGCAGGGCTTGCATCTGTTGCAAGAGCTGAGAATTCGCAGGGTTCTGTACTGTACCATACCATTGGGACTTGGTGGGCGAGTATTAACCATTTTGGTACACTGGAGGCTGTGCTGCAAGAATAAGAGGTTGGAGGGCTGAGCTTTTACGAGCTTCTACGATTGGGCTTGGGGTGGGCACTGACTAAATAGGGAGCTCTGATATCCGCGATACTGGGAAGTTGGAATCTTTTGAAAATCTGGGATATTAGGAACAGTTAAAATAGGGTGAAGGATGGCTACTTACTGGGAAGGTAGCTTTGAAAATCTGGGATATTGGGAACAGTTAAAATAGGGTGAAGGGTGGCTACTTACTGGGAAGGTAGCTTTGAAAATCTGGGATACTGGGAACAGTTAAAATAGGGTGAAGGATGGCTACTTACTGGGAAGGTAGCTTTGAAAATCTGGGATATTGGTGACAGTTAAAATAGGGTGAAGGGTGGCTACTTACTGGGAAGGTAGCTTTGAAAATCTGGGATATTGGTGACAGTTAAAATAGGGTGAAGGGTGGCTACTTACTGGGAAGGTAGCTTTGAAAATCTGTGATATTGGGAACAGTTAAAATAGGGTGAAGGGTGGCTACTTACTGGGAAGGTAGCTTTGAAAATCTGGGATATTGGGAACAGTTAAAATAGGGTGAAGGGTGGCTACTTACTGGGAAGGTAGCTTTGAAAATCTGAGATATTGGTAGCAGTTAAAATAGGGTGAAGGATGGCTACTTACTGGAAAGGTAGCTTTGAAAATCTGTGATATTGGGAACAGTTAAAATAGGGTGAAGGGTGGCTACTTACTGGGAAGGTAGCTTTGAAAATCTGGGATATTGGGAACAGTTAAAATAGGGTGAAGGGTGGCTACTTAATGAGATGGTAGTTTTGAAAATCTGAGATATTGGTAGCAGTTAAAATAGGGTGAAGGGTGGCTACTTACTGGGAAGGTAGCTTTGAAAATCTGGGATATTGGTGACAGTTAAAATAGGGTGAAGGGTGGCTACTTAATGGGAAGGTAGCTTTGAAAATCTGGGATATTAGGAACAGTTAAAATAGGGTGAAGGATGGCTACTTACTGGGAAGGTAGCTTTGAAAATCTGGGATATTGGGAACAGTTAAAATAGGGTGAAGGGTGGCTACTTAATGAGATGGTAGTTTTGAAAATCTGAGATATTGGTAGCAGTTAAAATAGGGTGAAGGGTGGCTACTTACTGGGAAGGTAGCTTTGAAAATCTGGGATATTAGGAACAGTTAAAATAGGGTGAAGGATGGCTACTTACTGGAAAGGTAGCTTTGAAAATCTGTGATATTGGGAACAGTTAAAATAGGGTGAAGGGTGGCTACTTACTGGGAAGGTAGCTTTGAAAATCTGGGATATTGGGAACAGTTAAAATAGGGTGAAGGGTGGCTACTTACTGGGAAGGTAGCTTTGAAAATCTGGGATATTGGTGACAGTTAAAATAGGGTGAAGGGTGGCTACTTACTGGGAAGGTAGCTTTGAAAATCTGGGATATTGGGAACAGTTAAAATAGGGTGAAGGGTGGCTACTTAATGAGATGGTAGTTTTGAAAATCTGAGATATTGGTAGCAGTTAAAATAGGGTGAAGGGTACTAGAGTGTCTATGAAAGAAATGCAGTCAATTTTTTTCTGAAATAGCAAGCTGTGAAACGACTAAAGGAATAATTGCCTGAAAATTGAGATATTGTAAGAGAATGATCTCCAACCTGCTTTTCCCCTCGATTAGCCACGAAAACAGATTTTTTTTGGTACCGAGTATGTTTTCCGGCAAATGTTCGTTAGAAAAAAAATTCTGCTTTGCCCTTCTTGCTATGAGATGTAGTGGGTGTACCAAGAAACAACACTATCAACGTTCGTACCAATGATCCTCCGGTTGTCCGTGGTAGTTGTTGTTGGCTGGTGGTAGCTGTGGGCAGGAGAGCTGATAGCTTATGAAGTCTAGTCAAAGGACTTGGATCAAATTCAAGTATGATACTGAAATTAATTCTCTATACTGGAAAAATATTGGAAAAAAAATGGGAATGGGATGATTGATCCTAATTGTTTACTACTTGAATGAGTTGACTATGTGCTTGTTACTGTTCATCATACCTGTTTGTCTTCAGGTAGTTACATAGGAATTTGGCTAAAGTTGGTTGGAAGTTGACATGTGAAGGGGAGAAGAGAATAACTATTGTATTAGTAATATAGAACTATTATAACTTTCAATGCCTTACTGTTGTTCAAACTATATGAAAAAAAGGTTAGATTAATTAATGGAGGGAGACTCAAACAAGAAAAATATCAGGGATGAGAAATGAGAGAGTCGTTAATGGATTAAGAGGCAACCACCGTCGACTGTGGTTGAAAGTTGTGAGTGTGGGCTATTGGGTTTTTGCAAAAAAAAGAAATGACTTGTAATCTCGGCGGTTTTTGTTGCAAAGAACGATGAATGACTTTTGTGGTTTGGGTAAGACTCTCTCCGTTCCCTGGTGGGCCTGATTAATGACTTGCGCTTTTTCTGGAGCCGTTTGTGGATTTCACGGCGCTCCGGGGAGTCGAACCTGACTAATTGCCAGCCGCAGAGCCCCTCATGGCATGCGCATGGACTACTGTAGTGGTTATGGGATACGGTAGTATCCGAGAACCAATGCTATCAAAGTACAAACACTGCGCAGTAATGTTACAATAAAACTGAAAGAACGGTATATAATAAGGGTAAACATAATATCATACTTTTGTACATTGAAAGAGAGGGTGAGAGGTGTAAACTATTTTTATTTTGAGTTGCGTCCAACTGCATTTTTTTTTGTTTTTAATGATTATGGCGCTATTATATGCATGTAAAACAAATTTATAACGGGAATATATACTTACAACTGAGACATTTGCATTATGCAAGAATTGTGGAATGATATTAAATAATAACGAATAAACATAGAATTTGGGGCCCCCGTATGAGTTGTGCATATATGTATGCATAGCGCTTTCTGCCCAAAATAATGGTGAGTCGTATGCTTGTTTACATACTACAGTTGCGGAACCGCGACTCCCATGAAATCCGTCTAGAGGTAATTACATAAGGTGAGAATAATAATATAAGATATGAATAATAAGACGGATATAGTATCCATTATGAGACCTTTTGTCTTCATTCGAGTAGTTTGACTTGTGCACAGTGAGTGACTACATGGGCTTATAACTGTCACTATAACGGACATGTTATACTTGTCACTATAACGGACGAAAGAAAGAACGTAAAGATAACGATTCCGCGAAAATGAAAGAGAAAGTTACATTAATTGACGGATAAGAGACTGGATTATATATTACCCGAATATGGAAATGAACGACAGTACTGTAACGAAATAGTTAAGGTGGAGTAGAATACGTATAACAGTGTGGCATCAAGGTCGTGCCAGACTGGTGAACTTAACTATTGACCCTTAGCCGTGAAAGAGGATGGTGTTAATGATTTTTGTAGGTAGTTACAATTGCTTTGGGCGTCACCTTCTGTCAGCTATAGCATATCTATATGGTAAGGGGAGAATAATATCATGAGAATAACCGAAATGTCAAGGAGGTCTATTTTCCTGACTGATGACTTAACTATTAACCCTTTGCCGAGGTAAAAATAAGACTGAGTGAGTTACAAGTGCATTAGGTGTCATCATTTCGGTATACATTGTGAGAGAGCAAGAAACAATGTGAGTGTAAGGAATGAAATGAGATAATTTGGGTGGGATGGGTGGGAAATAAATAGAACTAAATGAAATGGGTGTAGCGGTTAAAATGAAATGGGGTGTAGCGGTACAGGATTCTGAAAACACGAAAGTTCGAGCCGGGCCTACATGTTAACCTTGAGCCTTTAGAGCTCTCAGTCGTCCAGTATAAGCGTTTTGGTCCGAAAGTGTTACATATATTTTATAGAGAGAGTTTACTAATAACCGGAAGTATTGCATATTTTACCGAGGAGACACGTTTGTTGTCTTACTTTGTGGTTCATGATAGAGGTGTACAGAAGACATGCGAATACATAAGTTTATAAAGCGTAAAGATAAATATAACATATATAAAAGAAGTCGTTACAGTATGCCACGCATACTCGTCTGTCGATCCCGTCTGCTCTCGCTGTCCCGCGTCTTCTTGGCTCCGCCTCTGGCTGATGGATGGCTCCGGCTCCGTCGTCCTTGGTCCTGTGTGTACTTACCTTGTATCTAAATAAAGTTGTGATATCTTTTCGGAGATATCATGTAAAGTTGTGATATCTTTTGGGAGATATCATGACACCAGTGCCCCGTGTTTCAGTAAACGCTAAAGGCAAGAATATGTGTCGCCGGGATATTTGTGCAACCCGTACTAGATACGGCGCAGTCAAATGCTGCTGCGGTTCGAAACACAACTTGTAGTTTGTTCAGGTAAAGCATGTCCAATAAATTTGAAAAATGAGCACTTTGATAAATTGTGAAACAGAGAGTAGAGATTCTTCGTTGAATAGCTGTCATAACCCCTTTTGTTTTTCTATATTTATAAGAACTGCTTGCGAACATGCATTCCTGTTGTTCTTCTTCTCCCTCCCTTCAAGAAGTTACTCGAATGTCACTGGATCAATGCCATTTAGAGCATTCGATAATCCACCATGGACTCTTCTATGAAGAAGAGGGACCAAGAACAACTCAGAAGAAGCTGCTACTGCAAATATCTGTGACATGTATGATGATCACCGCCACGTAACGAAGCGACGTGAATGAATAAATATGAAATATGAAATATATTAGCAGATAATACACATTTCTTCGATTGAATACATTCCTTCGATTGATACGATTGAAAACATTATTATAGATGAAATATTTTAAGCGGCTTCCTGAAATTTTGATTTGCATGCATGCGCAGATTGCGAATTAGACCATAAATGTATGGTGGATTCAACTAAAAATTGGAAAGAATCAAAAACACAGCAGAGGAGGCCAACAGGTACACTATTTGTCTCCTGAATACGTATTTCAGGACATCCCTTCCCTCTCACCTTGCGCACTAGTTCGCGACATCCGTTTTCGGTGAGATGTGAGAACTATCTTGGAGAAGACGTAGGAGAGAAAGGCCAAGATATACGTAGCTCCCCCATCGCGTTGTACAGTAGGTGGTAAACTTGAAACATCCCGGGCCGGGTTGGGATGTTTCATCATACGGCCTCAGAATGGCTACCTAGATGGAAAAATTTTCATTCAACAAGCAAGACACCCAAATGTAGTATAGTCCTCGTCCTTCCAATGTAGACTCCAGTTTTGTACAGAAACTTTATAGTTTTACATGCAAGCATGAATACAAACGAGAAAAAACCAAAAATCAACAGATTGAACAAAAACAGTACAACTGTACAACTCCGAACCGAGCATGAAAACGAATACAAGTAAACAATTCCCATTCCCATAGGATAGGACTTTGTACATAGAAAATAGAATAGTGTACGGTCAATTACAGGTTTTTTTTCTCGAAAAAAAGTTTTTTTCCGGCCGCCCATACTTTAGATTCCAAATCGTTCTGTTTCTCTGTGTTTGTAGTTTGCACCCACTGCCCTCCATTCGAAACATTCTAAATATAATTAATGTATTTGCAGATCATCAACTCAGCAATATTGTTTTCTACCTGCGCCATCTCCGGTTAAAAGATTAGCTGGGAGAACTGTGCAGATTGGAAAATGGCCGAATAGAAGTATAATATTCACTCCAAAACGTTCGAACTACAACTAAAAGGTACAGGAACCAAAATGGACCAACAGTGAATCTGGAATATGACGTAACTCATCGAAAAGGCTGTTGCCAATGCCGGGCGAGACCAAGATGTAATGTTTTCGAAATATTTCAACCAACTATCTTTCAAACGAATCAGCTGAGGAAACGACCAACATTATTTATCATTTTCGATCGTTGAAGGCTGATGTTTTTGTGTGTCTGTTGTCGGTCCACGCTTTCTCTACATGTCGTGTTCAAAATTAAAATGAAAGATAAATAAGTCTAGGTCGAATTCACTAATCTGTTCCAAATGAACATATTTGACATAAAAACCATTATTGAAGGTGAACAAGTGACTTGGTCGAACCAGCAAAGTTTATCTTTGAGTTGAGTGGACGACTTCTGAGTTTGCATTTACGAGATTTCAATTCGTAGCTCTACAGTTTCACCCTATTCTTACCATATTCGATAAGTGGGTTTCACGAACTCTTTCATAAACTTCTTTCTTTCACAAGTTTCACAACATTTGGGTTGGTGCTGATCGATTCAGCAAACAGTGTGTCGGAATGATGAACTGTTCCACCTGCGTTGAACTACAGCATGACTCAAAAAACATGCCGCATCTAGTTCACGTTTGGGCTCACTAACAAGTTTGCCGAAGATTTTAGTAAATTGGATAATTTCTCAACAAAACCAGTTGATTGGAGAAGCATCAGTTCATCAAATTTATCTGAGATGTGTTATATTTGTACTCAATTTCGATTAAAATCGGCGACGGTTAGTAAAAGTGAACGATGAAAGACGAGCGATTATGTGGTTCAATCGCAACGCTTCAGTCCTCTGAACTGCAGAACATTTCCCAACTGCAGTTTAAAGGACCGATGACACGGGATCGGTCCACATAATCGTCCTTCTTGAAGTAGAGGTTAAAAGTGAACTCTAAAGTCACAAACTCGGGCTCGATCGTGATCTTTTTCACGTTTTTTACAGTGGGATTTTGAAACTTTAAATTTTTGAAAACTTTTGAATGTATATTTGTTACATAGGTTTATCACACATGGACACTGTGTTTTGACATCGAAATATTGAAAACAAGTGTATCGAAAAACATTTGTTGAACAGAAAACTCATATGACTAATACGACTGAGAATGTGACAGAGTTGTAATATATAGCATGGTCAGCCAGTGGGCCAAATAGATACGTGTCCCCTACACGTGTCAGTTCAGCGGAAGAACTCAGAGAACGTTAGGGAACGTGACCAGGCCGCTTTCTTTTTCACCGAAGGGGAGCATTCGTCGAACAAGCCGTCTGGCTGTGACTTCATTTATATTGTTCTCGGCTGCGTTCCCATTTCATTTACAAGACAGGTTCCGCAATTTGCCAATGTTACATCTAACCCGCGAACTGCTGTCAAACAAGGCCGATCAGAATAAGGACATCACTCCCAGTGGCTCCATTCTCGGCTCTACCTCCTCTCCCTCTACGTTCATTGTGTGTCCCATCCAATATCATTGTTGTATTTTCTTTCCAACTCTGCCACCGTACCGAACTGGCTACTGCCTCACCAGGTGCTCGCACTCTTCAAGCTCAGAAATTGCACCTCAAACTTACCAAATGATTAGGAATCTTTTAATCTGGTCGAGGCAACTTGTACAACCATTTTTTTATCAAGGATCTTGCTATCAGCTTATCGTTATGCTATTTACCGTAAAACAAGGGAGTTTATGAGTTTCCAAAACGCTGAACAACTTGACTGCTACCAGAACTTAATCCGAAACTCGCTCATTGGTTAGTTCAACAGTTTGAGCTCACACAGAACTCATTTTGTTAGTCGATGCTGTAATCAGTACAGATACCCACGGTTTTCACTTGCATGAATATGTTTTCTTTTGCGATATTATGGCCAGACCAATGGAATGTACCCATAGGACTAAGTTGTAGTAATAGAGAAGTACATAATACGTGTTTCTTGAAGAGTGCGAGAGTTGTAAACTAATATCGCCATAAGTAAAGTACACAAACCTCGTATTTGGTAATTGTAGTTGTTTGAATCCATTCCCATCTATCTTTACTTTGTTCTTCATTTTGAAAACTTTACAGTGCTTCTGATTTCAGCGTTATGTTACTGTTTCTTCAGTACTTTTCAATCTCAGTACATCACCTTGGTACTAACTATCTTCAAACACCGAATAACTTATATTCAAGAAAGTGGTATTCTGTCTTCTAAATCATTTTTTGAATGTTTCTATCAATGCTTAGAACTTGTTGAGACGTACTGAACGTTATTGGAATCTCTACATAGTTTTACTTTCACTCCTAACTTCAGCAGAATTGTTCACAATTGTCACAACATTTGATCACTCTTTTCGGATATCTTCGGTCCAGTTGCCTGTTATCTGTAAAAGTTCCCGCAAACTTCCGAGTCTTTGTAACTTGTTATCCTAACTTATCTTCAAGTAATGTAGTTCTGAAAGGGAGAAACGTTTGTAAATTATTAAGCGCCTCTTCGCGGTTAGCGCTTTTTAAAACCGAAACTATTCTATCGAAGTATGTATGTCCATGGAGAACAATCCTCATACGTGCAATGTTACTTTGCTATACCTATTTAACAATATTCAATATTAAGATGTACTGGTTGCTTCTGATGTTATACTTGCCGCTGCTGGCAGCGCAGGACGCGGATCCCTGCGCGGCAGCCCCCAACGAAGCTGCCAAGATCATGTGTCGACAGATACACAAATGGGACGATATTTCTCGGGTAAGTGGCTAGAGTCTACGTCATTCTCACGTGGATCTCACGTGGTTCTCACGTGGACCTCATTTGACAAAGAAAAAGTCTGCGTCACTCCAATTGTGACCTGATTATTACCTGAGCTGGCGGAGTTCAGATTGGGGTAGGTACGAATATAGCAAACTCACAAATCACGTTTTTGAAAAACCGTAATACTTTCATTTGATCTGCTCAATATCTGAGCGAAAAAATAATCAACATTGTATTGCTCTTCTGTGCTTGTGTTTGAGCCTGATACGTTTTTACGCGGAATTGTAATCTTTCATTTTTTACTAGTCAGACTATCACTTCTCGGTTCAAAATCTTTCAACAGAAAAATATGACTGTTTTTGATTCAACGCGATTGATAATTGTGTTGTGACATCATTTCGATGAAATGTCAACTTTTTGTGTTTGTTACACTAGGTTTTTCGCGTCCCGCTTCCCCCAATAACAGATAGACCAATTTCAAGAAATAAAACTCGATCACCCAATCACAAATCACGGCTGACTCAAGTCAAAGATCATATCATAGTTTTATGAGCTCCGTGTTGAATTAAAATAAAACGTTCATTGCGCCTAGATTTAGGAGTTAAGAAAAACTACCACGGTTATAGATAAGGAATTTACCCTATCTGCAATGTAGTTGGATCGACACATCGGCTATTGAAACTTAGGACTAAAACAGAGAGAAAATCAAACTACAAAGTAGAGCAGATCTGATCAGCATGTACCGTTTAAGCCTGACTTCCCGTAATTCATCCCCATAAAATATGATGTTTTGTGATTGTGATAATAGGTCCGCTCAGGGAAGGGTGGGTAAATACTGTATAATTAGGTTTGAGATTGTAGTTCGGTCCTGCCGTTTTTCAGTCGTGATTCGGTAACTGCGCTATGCAGACAGATCGAACTACATTCCAACTATGGTCACTCTCTATAAGCATTGATAATAAATATGTTTAGAAAGAGTCGACTAAGAAGAAGATAGCCCTGCCTCCGGGACTGGCTGGTATGATAGGAAAGGGGGTTGCCGCCGAGTTCGCTCCCATCGCCTCCTCTATCTACCAATGCATGGATCTCACATGCATGTGCACCTATCTACGAGGTACGAATCACACTGACACTCCACTAATGGGCGTGGCTAAGTTTGATGGTCAGGTATGACGCGTCAGTGCGTTAGCGCGCAACAAGTTGGGAAGCAGCTTCGCAATTGACTCACAATCTAGATGATTAAGGAGAAGATTTTGTTGAGAAACTCTCAATCTTTGTTCGCATACAACTCACACTCGAACGCGTTTCTCCCCCGTGTGGGAAAAAGTGTAGTATTAAATCAAAAACTCATTTACTTATGTGATTTCACTTGCTCTCTGATCTTTTTTTTAACAGACGTTTTATATTACTTCGTTCTGACTGTGATAATGCTGCCAATCAGTTCCTAAATATGGCGAACCGAACTAGCTAACGCGGTAGTTCTATGACCCATTAGAGAATCTCGCCATCATTCAGTTTGGCAAACTCTCACAAACTATCGAGATAAACAAATGAAAAAACAGCTCCATATTATCTTTCCCATTACATTTCGAGAGAGTGTAGCATCAACATATATGTCCTATTCAACTTGATATAGTGTACTAATCATCCGTACGTGGACTTCTACGGTATACTGTTGAACTTTCCAATAGACGTTTTCTGGTGAAAAGTGCAGATAATTTGTTTGGTAGAAAGGTACACAAATATACAAAATTTGGATGTTTTCCGAAAATTCAGACATGTGGAAAAAGTGCTTTCATATTGTAGGAGTTCAAGAAATTATAAGAACTGAAGTTTTTGGTGTACTACATGATAGTACCTGCGCCTGGCTATTGGACTCGATTTGGGTATTTCCACCATATTTCTCCATGAATGACCATATAAGTATGGTGAAAAATTGTTTTCAAAGTTTAGGTACCGCATCGAATGGAGGCTGTACACTTCCGTCTGGCCAGTTACGGAAAGCACAAAGGTAGGAAACTCTAGGAACAAGAACTCCGGAGAATATACTCCTGAAAACACTGATAATTGTTTATTTTTCTTGCTAATAGTTTGTTAACCTGTTCACATAGTTCAGGCATTGCTACCGAAAAACCAAGCGCGAGTGATATATCTTTCGAAAGCAATCACAGTCATTTGTTTTATTCCGTTTATCGTTTGTGTAGTTGTTTTTATAGTTTGATCCCAGATATTTTGGTCGATACTACAATAGAGATGACCTGTGTGAAGAGATGAGACTATTAAGATACCTTATAGATGCTGCATTTCAGAAAAGAATATAGAACGCTGTCTGATGACGAAAGACAAAGATTCCACAACGCATTGAAAACATTGAAACAGGTAAATCATTGGGCCTATACTAGGAGTTAATGGAATAGTCACGTAAAGTTGACATTCTAATGAG
The DNA here is from genome assembly GCA_964036275.1 of Litoditis marina. Classification (NCBI taxonomy): domain Eukaryota; kingdom Metazoa; phylum Nematoda; class Chromadorea; order Rhabditida; family Rhabditidae; genus Litoditis; species Litoditis marina. The sequence goes on from OZ038438.1 coordinate 1,619,740, forward strand.
GCATCGTGCACTTTGTCATTGCACGTTGCTGAGTTCTGCTGTGTTTAATATGTTTCCCGTGACTGTGCATTTGCCCCCCCCCCCACTATAGTTGATGAAATACATGACGTACATGGGGTTCGAACCAGCCACTATTGTAGTGCTGATAGCGTTGCGGAAGGAGAATATGAGCTTGCGGCCTGAGGTTCACAGAACGACTCCGTTATGTTTACAACGACTACAAAGAAATTAAACGTCGATAACTACTTTTCGCCCGTCGATAACCACATTCACTCTTCGCATGTGTCTTTACACGTCATTAGGAAATTGACTAACAGTATAGCTTCAGTTTGTATTTTCTACTTCATTCTGAACGTGTTTCATTGTGAGGGAGAAACTTTCATACAATTTTCAGAACGGCGAATACGACCGAATCGCCCGTATTCACTCGCAGATCAGTAACAGTGGTGGCGCTCACTCGGGACCCGCGTTTCTGCCCTGGCACAGAGAGTTCATCAAACGGTATACCATAATTGTCCACATTGTTCCTTGAGCCAGAGTACGTATGCTAGAAGATCCCGACACCTTGATCCCATCCTGCGTCTCTCGCTCGGCCTCAGTATTTCTTGTCTCTTACATCCCGGCGGGATGTAAGAGCAGAGAAATAGCGTATGTTTGAGGAGACGCAGGTTGGGATGAGGGTGCCGGGATCTTCTAGCATACGTGCTCAGGATTGCCATACTGACTTCAAACCCTAAACTATGTGCGCAGTTGTAGAACTGCTTTTTGACCTCGTACCAGTCCAGTATCGTTTTAGGTGAAAGCATATTACTTGAAAGTACTTGAGTTTTCCAGGCCATCGTTTTCCCTGCTCGCGAAAAAAACTGAAAACAAGCAGATCAATCATGTTCCATTCGTATAGGAGTGTACTGATGACTGTTTCATCATGAACGAACAGTTAACACGGAAATACTTTTGACTACTGTAATAATGATGATCATCATATTACTAGTAATACTGATCAATAATTCATGTATTCAGAGTGGAATTCGCCATCCGTCAGGTAGATCCTACCCTCCATCTGCCGTATTGGGATTCCCGTCTGGACCACGCTCTCAGCCGGCCCAACGACTCCATTATATTCACGTAAGACACGCAAATACATCCATTGAATCGAAAAAAAGATAACATAGATCCGATCGAGCTGTTTCTTCATAAATGGGTCGATGACTCCTCCTAGAAAGCAGCTCGTTCACTAAAGGTAGTGACGTAAAATGTGAACGAAGCACAGTAATTACCCATAACGCATCTACATAACTAGCAGTACATAAATAGATCGACTCTCTTCTAAACAACCAAACAAAACGAACGGTGGTCAGCTAGTTTCAGTTCTTTTTCATCAATTTGTGGTATGATTTGCAGAGATGAGTTCGGCGGAGACACCGACTCGCAGGGAAATGTCAATGACGGACCCTTCTACCCTTGGAGAACACTTGAAGTGAGCAGGAGACACCAACTTCTTGTTTTAGCCTATACTTCCCGTGTGCAACTAGATAGGAATCTATCACACTATACAGTTTGAGAGATGGGATTTACCTATGATTGTGCGACTATAACACTTGACGAAACTGGGTTGAAATAAGCAACCTCAATCAAAATAAGTATATGACGTGGCTATAGGGACAGCAGACTGATACATGTTGTACATACTACTGTGTTTCTAGCTGGATTCCACCCATTTCAGTGCTAATTCGAGAATATACCGGATATGGACATCTCGTAAATACTTTCGCGAAAGCAAGCCTACTGTTTATACGTTACAGGGACGCGGAAACATTTTACGTAAAGTGGGAGCTCAAGGATCGCCCTTCTCTCAGAGAGACGTCGACTTCATAATGCAACAGAATTCTGTAGATCAGGTTCTCGCCTTCACTGCACCCAAGCCCGTATGTTTAAACTTCATAAGTTCTCTACCTGATTCTATCGATATTAACAATACTTACTAAAAATAATATCTTTTTTTACAAGTTTTGTGGTAAAGAGACAACATATCGCTTACTATAGCCGAAACAGACTCATTTTGTTACCAGACAAGAGAGAACGGGAAAGAAATCTAATATTTTTAGCCGATTCTCGCCTATACTTTGATTTAGCGGAGAAATGTTATATGTATAGCCTTGCTGGCTTGCTTCGCCAGAACTACCGCCCATACTTTGATTTAAAAAGAGCTTCTATATGTATAGTTAAATGTTGTTGTAGGGTTGCCCGTACAGAACAGACTACAACTGTCTCGAGTACACACACGGGAATGTGCACATCTTCGTTGGGGGAGACATGTTCGATACGCAATCGTCGGCCAATGATCCCCTTTTCTTCCTCCATCATTGCTTCGTTGATTATATCTGGGAGCAATGGAGATTAGCCAAGCAGGTTCGTATGAGAGCACTCAAGTATTGATCCCAACCTAAATACTTGGGCGATATTGGCAGACAATACAAACTACTAAGTTCTGGACCCGAGCTGTTCGAGAAACAACAAATAAAACATTTGCGAAGGTTGCTTTTCAGAATAAGAAACCTTGAGGGAATACAGAGGAAGGGTTCTTTTCCTCATGGACAACTAGATAACTTGCGGAATAAAATAAAGATCTAGTTCGGAAAGAGACCTAAATGAGACGAAATTACTTCTTTTCGTTCCGTAATAATTTCTAATTAAACCAATCAAATGAATTACAATACACAATAAAAGCCGTAATCGACCCAATGTTTATTGATCTGTCAGGAGGCGCGCTCAAACCATAAGCAGCGCGGCTCAGAACTACGGTATGTTAGCATTAGGGCGAACTTTAATTATTAACCTGCCTCGTATGGGCTCATTTCATAGTCAGAGGAACAAAATTAATTATAATTAACGACTCGGTAGCTGTTTTAAATACATATATCTCACGAAAATGCTTCAAAAACATTAGTATGAATATCTAAACAGCATAATTTGCATTTTGAAAGATTTTCGACGTCCCCAAATCAAGAATATGAAGGAAAAATGTGTTAACTTATAGCTTTCATTATGAACTCTTCTCCAATAAACGGAACGTTGTCAATTGAGAGTGGGTCAATACGTAAACATTGAACAGAATGTTGTTGAACTTCTAGAGTCGAGCTGATCGTGAGGTCATCTTCCCACCCGACAACCAACTCTGCTCGAGTGCCCAACATTTCGGAGCAGCTGGATTACAACCATTTAGTCCTCTACGGTATTAATCGCTTAATTCATCCATTGTACGAACCTCTCTTACACATCGTTTTCTGGGTCATAGGCATAGTCTTCCTCTACATATCCTCAACATACTGTAGACCGCATAGCTGCTGTGTGTTTGATCCATCTCCTCACACAGTAGCTTAATAGTTATGCTAGTTATAATTATGATTTTGTGAGCAAACAAACACATTAAAATGTTGATGCCATTTCAGAAATGTCGACGGACTCTCGAACAAGTTCACAGACAATCTCTACAGCTATGCGAATTCTCCTACTTGTTCGCAGGCTCGACCTGACTGCTCATCCAAGTACGGTAGCCCCAAATCACGAACTTTGGCAAAATAAACATAATCAACTCCTGATCGTGAGGAAAATGAGCGTGAGGAAAATGAGTACTTATTACATTGGAGTTTTCACTTCAGATTGAATTTGATCATGTTAAAATTTGAGTGCAGTAGCGCTACCGAAATCCTAAAAGTAAATTGTCGGTGCGATAGAAGTCTGTCATACAACCCACAAACTTTCCTAATTATATCTAACTGATTTCATTGATTACATGCTCGAGCATTGAACTTTTGCTAGTTGTAGTTCAAGCTCCCGACCTTCTCATGAGAAGGAGCACGTGACTCATGAGATGAGCGGGACTGACTCAGCGCCTTCTGACCATTGAATGCTGATTGCAGGTACCTTTTCTGTGACTTATCCCATGGTGCAGCCCGTTGTTCGTCGAAGATAAAACTGGGAGCCAGTTGTGGGGGATATACCCGGGGAGAGAACCCGTGCCACAATGGGGCCTGTCAACGGGGCAGATGCACAAGAACGGTACAGTTCACTGAACAAGATTGAACATTTACATAAAATGGACACGTTTCCGTAACTTTAACCAATTATATTCTCATAAAGTGAGAAAGGAAACAACTTTTTTTAACTGCTCATTTAACAGCTTGATTTAGTTGAGGGTTTCATACACAATCGTGAGCGTGAGTCGTTGTTTTAGTACAATACTTGATATCATATTATTATGTTCTTGTTTTTGTTTTCAGTCTGACACCGTCATCACTACCCCTCCGCCAGTAGTTCCCACACCCAAACCCGCTGTACCGATCGCCTCTCAGGTTATTCATTTTATCAGTTCCACCATTTATGAAATTCCAAACATCATTTGTATGTAAATCCTATTCACATAAAAATGGAAAACAAAAATTTCAAAAAAAAACCATGAACCCTTTGTCTCAATCCTGCGAACGTGCTATCATAACGCGCACATTATCACGTTTTTTGAGCAACTCAGGTACTGCAGTGATCAATTTATAAGGTATTCATAACTTTACTAGGGAATATTGTACAATTACCCTCGATCCCCGACCGAATATAGGTTGAGGAGGAACTGTTTGTACAATATTCCTGGTTGTGAAATTTCCCAGTTTTAACTGAAAATCATATACAAACCGGCAGAATAACGAAAACAAAATTTGTGTTATGATAATGTTAATAATAGTGTTTCTAGGAAACGTGTTTCAACGAGAACCAGTGTTGTGCGACGTGGGCTTCTCGCGGAGAGTGCTCCCGCAATGCAGAGTACATGGCCGAATGGTGCAAGGCCAGCTGCGGAAAGTGCAAACCGAAATACAGACTCATTGATGGTGAGATATCTATACTCAAAGTAAATTGAACAGCTTCGTGAAAGTAGCATTCTAATGAAGTATCGTGCACTTTGTCAATGCACGTTTCTGAGTTCTGCTGTGTTTGAAATGTTCCACGTGACTATGCAATTGACTAACAGTATAACAACGTCTTCATTTGAGCTTCTCCAATACTCGACCGCTCTTGTAGATGCACGGGTTACACTTCTTTTTCTTCGAAGAGTCTATTCCTAGCATCTAGAAGTTTATTTGATTGTGTATCAATTTTAAGGAGTACATAGTTTATCCGCCTTGCTAACGATCAAATTGCCGGTCAAGCAAACTATGGGAGTTGTTCTGATCGCGTGAACGGTTCATCTTGATATGATCCGTGTTTGTAGTTTGACTCTCTGCGTAACTAACAACAGTTACTCTGTATTAAACTACAACGCAGGTGCTGTCATTCGCTATATGTAATATCTTTTCAGACTGCTCCGATCGTCACCCCAACTGCGCCACTTGGGGCAAAACGGGAGAATGCACAAAGAACGCGCTATGGATGAGCGAAAACTGCAGAAAGAGCTGTAACAAATGCAGAAATACTCGAGCACAAGACTGCGGCTCCGGAAAGACAAGTACGGGCTCATTTTTTCTTCAACTGAGAAAGTTAGCTAAAACGCAGTAAAAACGAGTAAAACCCACGTTTCATGGGTTTTCTAACTACAACAATTATTGTTCAAGCGATTGCTGGTGTTTAGATTGGCGTGGTTTTCTTCCTAACCGAATGAACTAATAATTAATTTTCACCAATAAACAAACTGCATATAAACAAGAAAGATGTTTTTGTGTTCCAGGCGTGACGACGACGACGAAGCCGGAGCCGGTGTGTGAGAATTCAGAAGGCTGCTACAACGAGAACGTGTGCTGTCCCCACTGGAGTCTGCGCGGGGACTGCCGCTCCAACACCCCCTGGATGGCATGCAATTGCCGCGTCTCCTGCGGACATTGCAGTCCCACAGAATACAACTATGGATGTAAGCACACGCTGTATAGTCCTCGCCGAATGAAAGGCAGAAACATACTGTATACTGCGATTCACGCTGTGTACAGTTTTGTCAGTGGTAGTAATCAGCGGCGAAAGGTAGAATCCAACCAGGTGGAAATCACGCCAGAATTCGCGATTCACGCCCAAATGCATGAGTGCTTTCGAAATGAAACATCTTTCGTATTCGAAATTTACACTCTGTTTTAGAGCCGACAAACAACGGCACTTTTGCAACCGTTTTTAATGACCAGGCACCGTGGCAAAGTCATGAAAGTGGTGAGCTCAACCCGATTAAGAACTTAATCACATTCTGGCCACATAGTTAGCCAACTTTCCCTGTTTAAAGCAGGACGATTATGTGGATCAATCCCGTGTCAACGGTCCTTTAAACTGCAATTGAAAAATGTATTGCAGTTTAAAGGACTGAAGCGTTGACATTGGACCACATAATCGTCCTTCTTTAAGCATAATTTAGGCGACCCAACGCTGGGTCAGGTGGTGAGCAGACAGTTGAGCTCAGAGGTGAACTTTTCATGAGACTTTGCTACGGTGCCTGGCGGCGTAGCATTCCCTCCAATCTCACGAGAAGTTCCTATGAGTTTCTCATGAGATACCTCATGAGCTACTCGCAAACCCACAATGTTGTAGCATAGCAATCAATACAATCTCATGAGAAGCTCATGCGAATATAGTCTGTTTCACGAAACAATGGCCCTCTACAGTAAGATTATAAAACGTTTAAGTGAATTTATCATATCTTGTAGGTGTTGTACATAGTTTAAACTTGGTGATTTCGTTTTCCACTCTGGTTACTACAAGCATAAAAAACAGTGAATCTTAGATTCTGTTTGTTGACTAGATAAATGCGTTTGAATTTTCGAAAGATTACTGTAGAAAGTCATCGATTGGTGAAACGAACTATAGCTCATGAGGTATCTCATGAGATGTTTGATGTATTGCTACGCCGCCAGGTCTATAATCTGATGAGTGTATATTGCCAGCGTGTACGGACTACCATCGTTCGTGTGCGGGTTGGGCCCGCATGGGGGAGTGCGAGAAGAATCCCTGGATGTCCGAGAACTGTCGCTCCTCCTGCAATACCTGCTACTCGCAACAAGATCTCCGCTCAAAGTGTCAGGGGCGCTCAGGTTGGTAAACTTTGCAAGTGTACTGCAACCAAATACACCTAAAAAATGACGGAACACTACAAAATTGTGATATGACACGTTTCACGTGACCAGAGTACGTATGCTAGAAGATCCCGACACCTTCATCCCGTTCTGCGTCTCTCGCTCTGCCTCACTATTTCTCGTCTCTTACATCCCGACGGGATGTAAGAGCAGAGAAATAGCGTATGTATGAGGAGACGCAGGACGGGATGAAGGTGCCGGGATCTTCTAGCATACGTACTCCATATGTTTAACTATTACCATAGTGAATTGGATCAACCACTTTTTATAACCAATATTCATCGAGGTGAAGGGTCTTTTCTATGAACTTTGGTTTTACACTACGTAATAGTAGTGTTTATGACAAACCGGTCGCACATGTGTAGGAAACATGTGAAAGCATATAAGTTCTTAATCAGATATGGTTTTGGATATGAACATTTGACGAGAATCCGCAATCTATAACTATTTTTGAATCAAATTTGTTAACTGAGTAGTTAAAATGTCATCCTGAGCCTAAAGTAGTCGAATTCAAAGAATTAAAGGGTACATGGTAGGCTCTCTTCAAAGAAGGTTCTGTTCGAATCTTCTTTCTGTGTATGCAGATTGATCACTTGACCTATGGGCGTAATTCGTAGATGACGTTTGACGATCAAACTACAGCTCATAGTTTGTAACTCCTTAAATCAGTCGAAAAGGTGATAATTTCAGGCTCCGTGTCTCCGGTGACCACCGTGCAACAGAGAACCCGAGGAGGGGGACATCGCGGGGGTTGGTCCCAGGGAGGATGGGGTCCCCAGTCACGTAAGCACATACATTCATTCCCATATAGAGTATAGTAGTCGCATGCTGAGTCTGGCTTTGGCAGCACACCATTGAGAGCGCTTAGTCGAACGAACTTCTATGAGTAAAACGTGAGACGGCCGCGACATTGTCGTTGCCGTCTCAGTTTTAACTATTCTTTATCAGCCTGCGCCTCCTCAAAACATACGCTATTTTCATGACTCAAATTTGTCACGGCAGCGACAATGTCGTTGCCGTCTCATTTTCGACTCAGTCGGCGGGGGCCGAGTCAGTGAATTCTCAGAGTTGGTGCTGTTTTTCCTAGTTCTTTAATCTGGTCTATCTGTTCGATATTGCGAAATTTCTGCGCGGTTGAGTCTGTATATTTATTAATGATGAAATGTGTTATTAGTATTGAATGTGGTGAGAGAACCGCTGCAGGTTCCGGTGGATGGAATGGTGGCGGCCGCAGTGGTTGGGGTGGAAACTCGGGTGGTTGGGGTGGAAACTGGAACGGAGGAAACTCAAGTCAGTACTTAAAGACATACTATATATATATATATATATCATATAATAATGATAATAATAATAATTTATTACATATATTTATTACATAACTTTTAACGTGACGTCTCCATTTGCAGTGTATAATATGTATTGAATACATGGCGAATTCTTTATTTAACCCGGTATTTCGTTAACCCTAGCCGTTAACCATTAACCGGGTTACCTGGTTAACCCTTTAGTTAACCACTTGGTAACCCTAAATTTGCCCCAAAAGACATTGTAAAAGAGGGTTACCAAGTGGTTAACAAAAGGGTTAACCAGGTAACCCATTTGAAGTTACCTGATAGGGTTAACGAAATACCGGGTTCCTTGTGGAATTGGCCTGAATACATATTATATACACTGTACACGTTAAACGTGACGAAACAGCAGGCAATTCGGCAATTTAGAATGGCACGTACTCGAATTCTGACACGTTTCTCACGTTGTGCGAGGCATGTATTTGACTAGGATTAGAAACATGATGAATTTCCGCGTCTGTGTGCAGAACTTTTGCACGTACACTTTGTTCCACTCCTGCCACGTAGTTTAAACGAAAACGATTTTATGCTTACCACATTATTTACTTTTCCATAAAAATCCGACGGAAAACACCTGAATAACAATGTTCCTACCAGAATATCAGAAGCTATGACTAATGATTTTTCAACACATTTTATAGAAAATACCGTAAAAGTCCGTAGTCGAATTCAATTGGAAATGACATTTCTCATAATAGGCAGCACCACAACATTGTCGTCCCGTGCTTATGTGAGTACAGTTGAGGTGTACTTTGATCTGCATACACATCAATGTTCTTGAGTACGTTTGAAAGGCAGTGGGATCAAACTACAAAAACAGTAGAACGTTGTTCTTTTCAGGATGGGGTGGAAATCGATGGGGATGAGGCTTTTCGAGAAGTCGTTTATTCCATATTCCACATTAGTTCTATCGTGCACATATTAGGCACATTCACCGGGTATTCGTTCGTGGTAAAAAGACGTTTATAACTTCCTCTCTGTATCAGTAAAAGTACTCACAAGTTGCAAAATCATTCCATTTTTATATAGAATATGATATTTTTGTTTACAAACCTTGTATACGTGTGCGTTGTCGATTATATAATTAATTTTGATGAATACGGTTTGTTCGTCCACCAAAGCCATTTGTTCGAAAACTATATTGTATAGCTCCTGTTCGGTTATTTAGAATTGTCTCATTTTTTTCTCGTTTTGTATGACATATGTCAGAGTTACAAATGAAGTATCTACATTTAAAATTCTCTGAGGAGTTTTTTTTTTGGGAGATTACCGAAGCGAATGATATATTGGGAGAGTGGTGTGCACAGAAGTCGAAAAATTTATTATCGAATGTGAAGACATCAAATGTTAGAATAGACTATTTATTACTCTCTGAAGTATAAGGCATCAATACAGAATACCACTGGTATACGAATCACTATGTGTCAACTAGAAATGGCAAATCACATGTGTGGCTGAAAAGCCCTCTTAGCAGATTAAATCCCTGATTGCGAACCGAATAGCTAGCTATTAACTAAGTACATAAGGCAATTCTACTTCGTCTTTGTATAAATGAGTAGCGAACATCTATACAAATCTATGACAATATGAAGTCAGACGGTAGAATATAGAACTAGTAATATCTACAGAATGTACATATGATACAAATATGCGAGTGAAACATGCGTCAAAATGAGAGAAAAACAGAGCAAGTCTACTTTTTGGGTGAGTACTTGGGGCTGATAGGCATCTTTGTTTCGCTGCACTGCTTGTACTTACCGCTCTCCACTCCCACATGACCCTGCAAACAAGTGAAAACAGTGAAACATTTTGACAAGATTATTTTCCACTGTAAATGATTAATACGCTCAGTTTTCGCCCCGTTGTTATACTTTTCTGTAATAACGTTATTATAATTATTATTAAAAATAACAGAAAAAGGATATGTGATCGAACGAAAAATCACCTTCAGCTCAACATTCAATCCGTCCAGACTGCTGTTCTGAGAGAATAATACTCTAATATCGGTATGCACGAAAACACGGCCGCGTCGGTCGGTAGCTAGCCTGAACAGACAACAATTCAGTGACGAAAACTCCGCGATTTTGTTTTCACAAATATCGAACATACGTTGATCGTCTAGTAGAAGTAAACAATACTTGTAATCGCGTAGTTCATCTCCTCGTACAAACTTAAGAAATGGAGTGCAGAGTCAAACATCAAGTCAAACGAGGCATCACATGGTAAGGACCCCTTCATACCTTCTTTAAAAAAGTGTGAAGGGGCCCTTAAAGAAGCACGATTATGTGGGCCGATCGCAACGCTTCAGTCCCTCTGACCGCAATGCATTTTTCCATAGCAGTTTATAGGACCGATGTCACGGGACTGGTGCACATAATCATCCTTCTTTACAAGTATGAAGCTGCCCTTAAAAAGTATGAAGAGGCCCTAAGAAAGCGACTGGAAACTATATAAGATATGTAAATTGAGGGCACTCTACCTGAGATGGATCAAGTGCTGCAAGCGTCGATCGTCCTCCTCCCCATGGGCCGAAAGAACAGTTCTCTGTCGGATGAAGGTCTGGCTGGAGGGCGGCATGTCCGAAACGTCATAGGGGGCAAGAAACACTTTAATCACCGTTCCCAACGGATTGAACAGGGTCTGAAAAGGAGTGAGATGGATCAACGGTGCTACGAAACACATATCAATAGATTATTAATAACCTAGTAACTGAATTACGCAATTGATAATAGATTATCAACCCTTCTTCGAATTACATTGTATGAGAATATATCCATTTTGCTACATTGAACAATACTGTTTTCGGCAACTGTTGCCAATTGAACGCACCGCCTGGATGGTGCCCTGCTTCGAGACACGATAGCCCCTTCGACCGAGAGAGTCCAGACGACACGTTCCCTAGAACACATATTATTATGCAAATAGAAGAGAAGCTCACCTGTGTTATACAAACTAAAGAAAAAGTAAAAGAGAGAGAAAGAAAGAGATGCGTTTCGCCTCCAATCCAAGCCTGCGAATATAAGGAGAACGCAACAGGAAAAACTGGAGGACAGAAATGAGGAAACAGTGAGAACAGCGACAAAGAAAGAGTAATAGAAACCGAAACCCGTTTCTCACCAGACACGGCAGGGGGACAGCGTCGTTGAGATCGAAGAAGAAGGCCTGCACCGGTAGTGTCACATGGGGCGACGAAAAAGATCCAGACGCAGCTGGAAAGGATGGAATTCTTCGAATAGCAAATATAGAGGAAGCGTCAACGAGGAACGACTGCACAACATGGCAAAGCAGAGATACAAGGGATAGAAATCTTTCGTGAAAACGTACTCACCCAATTGCAACATGAATCCATCTAGATGAGTGACGGGGTCCAAACGGCCGTTCAAAGCACACTCCTCAAAACTTCCCAATAATCCAGTCGACGGAGTATTCCGTTTTCTCTCTGGCATTCCCACCTCGCATGCTGACAGACTGCTGAAAAAACATCACATATACGGCTGGTCAACGGCAGAATCACGTGGAACGCGTTACTGAGCACGTGACTAGATAAACAGCCGAATTGTGATTGTATCTTACGTGAATAGAGACTATTATGTTCGCATCTCGGATAAGGAGGAATAAAAATACCATACAAATGACCAACTGGCAGTAATCAATTCTGCTGAACGAGCGAAATAACCTACTTTCTTTGCCGACCTCTCGGGATAGGACTATGATGCAATGCAACGCCAGCTGTCTGCAATAAAAAAGTATGTATACAATAACTAACTATATATGTTCAATAAGGTTGGAATACGCGAATATAAGGTAAGCTAATGCCAAAACACTCGGCTGTATTATGTTAGGGCTAATTTCAATACTTCTTATAAGTACCCAAAACAAACTGCATTTGAGATTTGATCCATCTCTATAGCGAACGTGGTCATCTAAACCAATATAGCAAATTTTACAGAAAATTCATAGAGATGTGTTGGCTGTTCACTTGTTCACTACCTCTTGTATCAATGTTGAAAATATAAACGAACGAGAATAAACACCTGATGTAGCAGAAACGAGCCGCCACTCTTTGCACGCGGCCTGCCACGACTAGAAAGGGCCGAATTCAGGGTATTAACCAGAAGGTCAACCGAAACTTCTTCCTCATCGCCTGACAGAACAATGGCGCGTCGCGCGGGTAGAACCACCTACAAAATTGATATAATCACAGTAGTTTTTCAAAAATGTTGACTTTCTTCCTAGACTTCCAGATAACACAACATTTACATTATCGACCACCGACGGCAGAGTAGAGGGTGTATTGGCAGCTTATCTGTGGCCGCATTTTGTAGGCTATAGTGTACTACAAACTACTCCCTCACTTGTTTTGATGTTAATCTTGCTTGTATGTAAAACTAGCAAACCTGTGCTTAATTAGCACAAAATATAGTAAAAGTAACCTGAATTAGAACTCGTGACATTTTGTTCATGTGAAGCGGCAGCCGAAAGCTGACCCCATACAGTCGCTTTCGTACGCGACGAGAGAATTAGATATAAAAAAACATTAGGAAATAAGTACCCACCTGGTTAGATCTAGTACTTGAGTAGGCCGGAAATTTTGGGGCTGGACCATCCGGACTCAAAGATGGATCAGATGTGTGCTTGTGCTTCAAACTGGAAACAAATGACCTTTAGGAAACAGATTCAATAACCTGAATCCGGTATACCTCACACCTACCATCAAATATGTCGTAGCGGAACCAAACACCAAACCCAAACGTTCAACAATGCCTTGGCTCCGTCGGTTGAAGCTAGTGTATCAATCCTACATTTCCTGCCAAAGCTAGCAAAAACCAGGACAGAGGTGCCCGAAACTGACCATAGCCCGTGTTGCTGCAGCTACAACCAGCACAATCAATAACCAGTTTTGCTAATTGTGCCGGTGGACGAACATGGTAGTGCACCATGGAGCCTGCCTCCTCGGGTGGCGACCATTCGATGAAGCATACGCTTTTGAAGTATTAGATATATTGTCTATTACAGAAATATTCATATGTACCAATAAATGTACTAACTATGATGTGTTATCTTCTAAACCGGCCAATGACAGTAAATCCGGAGGAGATCCCACGGGACTGGGTAGCAGCCATTGGTCCGTGGTTATTGGACTGCAATAAAGTATGATCATGCAGATATATACCACGGAGATTGTATCATAAAAAGAGCATAGTCTTAGATAAGAGTTGATTCGTATTTACGAACAGGCCGGAAGAGAGGGTACGAATACAACAAGTTACAAAAAATGACTAACAGTTCAGACAGCTTCTTGGAAGATACTTTTTTACTTCAACTGCCAGCGCCATTTTGGAGCCAACAACACCCAGTGATACGGGAGAAAAATGCTTGTTATTGTTGTAGTGTATTGTAGGTTACAACTGGTAGAAACATACTCAAGTCGTTTGAAACAGGGTCCGACGGGGAGGGGGGCTGTCTGCTTTTTGATGTATTGTACGGAAACGGACAGGGTGGTACGGGCGTCCACTTCGCACACGGGGAACTCGTGCACAGAGATGGCCCCATCGGGCATCTTTGATATGGCCGGGTGCCGGGTCACTCTAGAAACAGATTATATAAACCAGTTACATATAAACTATATAATCAGGAAAAACTAACTGAATCAGTTATGCGGATTGCCATGGCTTAGTCCAGTTATTTCCGGGAAACAAGCCAATACTGATGCGGTAACCCCCATACGAAACTGACAGTCCGGTGACCACAGGGAAAAAATGATGGATACGTTTTTGTGCTCTGCGTTAGACACATTATTTTACTTCGTAGTACCTGTTTACACATGTACTGTAAAAAAAACCAGAAAATAATAGAGAACTGGGGTAATAACTAATAACACCATTTATTACATCTCCTGAAACTGTAGCACTTACCTATAGGTACAGATATAATCCTTGGACAAGCCGGAATCTTCATTGGCAATCCATGAATTTAGCTGTGAGAAATGCAAATGAGAACGGATAGCATTCTTGAGAAAGATTGGGGCCAGTCCCTTTCTCTGCAAATAAGATTACTTTTTCGCACGTTGATGAGCGTGGTTCACTCTTTTTTCATTAAAGACTATATTGAATGAATAAGATGTATGCTGTTCGGGCAGTATGACTCTTTCATTTTGTTTGGTGGTGGCAATAACTTTGTGAATCATCCACCACTAACGCACATATCAGTTCCACTGTATGTAGAGAATGGGCCATGTGTGAAAACTGTCGTTACCTAAAATACCGGAGTCATATATTTTGTATTTTATTCATCATTTTAAGTTGCAAACACGTAAAACACGTTGAAGAACTCCGGTATTTTAGGTTGTAAAGTACCTTGTAAAGGAGAAAGTGCAGGATCAAAAGGCAAATAGATATCGTTTGCCATGCAAGGCGTTCAACTTTAATAAATAACGGCCTCGCGTACTCGATTTTAAATGCTCCGCGTATGATTCGCGCGATACGCAGCGAAATGGTGCTGCGATCAGAACGAATTGCAGTGGGATACAGTAAACCGCCACGAAAACTTTGTGGGCGGAGTTCAATACAGGTTTAATTGCAAGAATTACTGTAGGTGAGTAGGCGGTGAACGGTTCTCCATAATTGGCGGACTCACTTCATCAGCCGACCGCCGTCGGAGTCGCAGCGACCACAGCTCCACCACAACTGATCGGACGCAATCCGAACCGCAACACGAATGCGCAATCACACACTGAAAAGGGCATTATCAGGCGTCTACAGATAATACTAACAATATTACAAAACTTGTGTTCAATAGGATCGGTACTGTTTTAATAAGTAATAACACTTGACGCGCAATACATTCTGCGCTATTGCACGTGATTTCATTGTGAATAAAACTAGTAAACTTCATACACATCTAACTACCTCAATTCCAGCCATTACAGCTCTCAACAAACTTGGAGACCATAATGTAAAACATCGTTGCACACAACAATGTTGCGCATAGTAATCGATGTTGGTGCAAGCAAGCTTGTTTTTAGGGACCTCATTTATCTACAAGCAAAGAATATGGCACGATATTGCGGAAAATGTGACAGATGGAGGTATGGAATGAGGCAATAGCGTTTATATAATACAAAAAAAAGGAACCAAAACAGACAAACCTCAATATGGGAGACGGGGTTGCTGGCGTCTATGCCGGCTACGGTGACCACTTGGTTGGACGGGGACACACCGGCCAGACCACAACGAGCGTTGGCGATCAAGACAGAGATGTCGTCTATGAGACACGTCTCCACCATCTCACCCCCAGATATAGACAGTACCCGTATAATGAACAATCTCTCACAAACACCAATCGACTAGGAGGCACGATAGCTTATTCGCGGTGGCATCTCAGGGGGTCGGGCGGCTCTGTAAGCGAATATCTTATCTGTGGCTTGTATACAATAACACAATGTGGGGCAAACAAAAACACGGCAACAAGTTAGATAACAGTCGCCAAGAACGACTATGCACGAGGGCACAAATGTAAATCTTACAAACTCTTCATCTATCTTCAAACAACACAACAATTAACATATGCGATAGTGAAAACATCATAACAAGGCTGAACTAAATGAGTACACTAGACACCTAGGAGAACATGAAATAGGAGATGACGGGTGATATATTAGCGAGAGGAGGCGGCACTGCGGAAGATTCTGCGACGCGTGAGGCCGGCATCGTGCCGCTCCTTCTCAAACTTCTGCATCTCGTCCTCCACCACCAACTCGTGCTCCAGAGAAGACCCCGTGCGATACTCACTTATCAGGTCGTAGCGCTGGTAATCGTTTACCTGAAGCCACATACAGATGAGAACACAATAACAAGCTGAGAGGACAATCGTCCACTGAGCACAACTTACCCTAAACTCAATTCGAACTGAATCACGAAACCAAGTTGTATTACATGAGCGAACCAGCTGCACCTAGTCAGATAAACCAACCAACTTAGCATTACTGTAAACACTACTTATGAACGATTGATAAACCGTGCTTGGCATAGTTGATGAGCATGAAAAAGACCACAAAGCGAGAAACTATTTTCAAGGCGATTTGCTGGTCCCAGGCTATGTCGAAAATAATGGCTGGGACTATTTCAAGAGAACGTGCACAGATAATTGTATCTTCAACTATTGAAACATATATAACACTCATCCATGCTAACGAGAGTGTACTGATAACAACTTCTTTTTTACTTGTGTTTTCGGCAGTCTCTTTTTTGGTGCGTCGTTTCCGCACTGGGTGATGAAGAATAAGCGCCTCCAAAATGTATGTTTGCCTTGCTCATGGCTCTCTAGTCCGAATACAAATGTCTTCGCTGGCCAATCTAATTAAATGAATCCAGCTCAATAGGAAAATGTTCTAAACTGTAAAACAGCAACAGTCTGCAGAAGTTCCAGAGACGTTGTATTGGCATGAGAGAAACACAATACCTTTGTCTTGTGCAGTTTTCTCTTGAACCAAGGAGTAGCGTTTGTCCACGAATCTTCGATGCCCTTACATTCATGAAGTTCCCATCTTCGCGTCCAGGGAGGCGATCGTAATTTTACCTTAAAAAAGGTCAACTTATCGATATAAACAAAACAAGTACATTACAACGCTCCCATTCAAAAAAAAACGGTATCAGTTGCACTTCAACAGAGCACTCATTGAAGCTCTGACAATTTCATTCAATATTTCAAAGAATTATTGTTGAAACACTCCGATAATTGACGAAAATACAAAATTATCGCGAGCAAGTTAAGGAAATGATCCGTTTTAAAACTGTCCATTCGTTCTTCTGTTTTACCGAGTGAATGATTTAAATTAAAAGATACGTCAAAAAAATACGCCACTTATATTTTACCATAAGAAAAAGTTCAGGTAAAGCGATGATGTAGAAACAATGGTGCGGCAATAAGTACCTTCAACGTATTGACGGGTACTGGGGCACCAGCCGGGTGTGCAATTGGTTCCAGATGGAAATCTACAGTACTATACTCTGGCAGAGCATCCACCAAATAACTCATATCGTCGTCCAGTCGTTTCTCTAGCTTCAGTGTCTCTATCTTCTTGATAGTCGGATTGTACAGCTCGTACATTACCTCCACACCTAGAACACAGTTGGAATGTCAACTATATCAAGATCATCATTCTACATGATCTGACTTTTCGATTCATATAGTGAACCGAAAATAGCCCTATTCAGCTGAATACTGGTAATATATAAAAGGACAGAACAGGGAAAATAGGCCAATTACACATGCAACCGGGTTGCATCTGTACAAAACTATTGGTTGCTTTCCAATGCAACCGGATTGCTTTTGAAATTCAACCAAATTTACCTTTTTGGTTATGTTAAGTGATTTTGCCGGGAAAATATAGCTGAATTTGACGCGTTCCGAAGCAATATACGATAACCATCTCACCCAGTCCATCGACGACATTCCTGAGAGTGAACTGATGTCTCAATCCTTCCCGTTCCCGTCGGATACAAATTCCCACGAAACGATTCTCTTTGCTTCCCAGATTGGCATCTACCGTAGTAACAGCCACAATAGAACCTGTGATGAGTTGAGTTACTCGACAGCCTTGTCATGAATAATATATGATTTCTATATATTATATGGCAACCGTAAATATACTAGCCGTAAACAAATAGCCAGAAAGGTTAGAGAACTTCTTCATCACCGATTTTGATCATAATTCCACAATGTTTTATCAAACATAATCAGGGAACATGTTACTATCGAGTATGACTCCCACGCGTTGCTGGTGAAAATACTCACCAACATAGAACTCGGGAACATCCATATTCATTCTTCGTTCTAACATGTCTTTCCGTTGTAATTCCTCGAAAAGGGAGTTCCTTCGATTCCATACCGGCGATTGCACGAAATCCGGATACACGAGCCTGTGTTTTTTTTCATTATTTAGTGTTATTAAACAAATA
Organism: Litoditis marina; assembly: GCA_964036275.1. Classification (NCBI taxonomy): domain Eukaryota; kingdom Metazoa; phylum Nematoda; class Chromadorea; order Rhabditida; family Rhabditidae; genus Litoditis; species Litoditis marina. The sequence goes on from OZ038438.1 coordinate 1,638,142, forward strand.
TGTCTAGAGTGGATTCTTTGATAAATGTCTCTTCAACAGACATTCTGTTAACCAGTATATATGCCTTTTCTCCCCAAATGATGGGGAGGTACAGTTAACTGTCTTTTACAAATAAGTGAGACATGTAGCTTTTGGAACTAAATAGGCTCACTCAATTGACCGAATCACAAAACTTACACTAGAGATACTATGAGATGTAAAAAAGACTATTTTTGGATCGTGTCCACTAAAAGAGTACTGATGATAGGAACGGGTTATGATTGTGAACTGTATTCTTACGGGAAGTCGGGGATATGGCGAAGGTCCTCTCTCCTTTGTGATAAATCGCTCGATTTGTTACGCGATACTTTGGGATAGGATGGGCCTGACACGGAAGAGCATCGAACTGCTAACAAGGACAAGGAGCGCGATGGCAGCAACACTCCGGCCCCCACCGACATCTGCAACCAGCAATCAGTAGGAGACAGCCGCACAACTCACAACATGCTTGCTTGTGTTACAGTAATTTACTGCAAATCCTTTAATTCGTCTCGAGCATTTTTCCGAACCGTTGTGTTCTTGAACTGTTCCGACTAGCGCAATTTTCGTACACAAAACAGAGCATGGTCGGAGTAGGCTTGCAGCAACAACATAGGCAAACCGGGTGGTCTCAATGGGCTGGGGCGCAGTCATTGTAACTACTACCATTCAGTCGGTCATACTGTGGCAAGCATGACATCTTCTCAAAAACCGATTCCCCTAAGAACAATGACCATTTTTAGTCACACATTTCGACTATTTTAACAAAATATTGCTGAATTTCATATATTCATGGAAAAACAGGTTTATTTTCGTAGAAGAGTGGGGTGCTGGTGTCTGTTCGATGTCATACCTAGTTATGGATAGTAGATACAGACTGGGGCTGAAAATGAGGTACATCAGACGAATGGCGCAATGCACTCAGCTGATCAAGCAAGGCTAGCGAGCGGCGGGTTGGTTGGGAAGAGAGGGCAGAGAAAAGGCTAGACCAGGCAGGCAGGCAGAGACGGAGAGCAACTTAGCCGAGAGCGCGCTGTTTCCATTCAGCATATTTCAATCGCATCGCAGAGGGGAAGCAAAACATGTCATATGATGCATGCGGTATTTCTCAACGAAACTTATCAGGTGTCATTTTCATCGTAGAACATACATTAAAAGATCTTCTATGTGTATGAAGAAAGTGTGCGGGCGTGATACAATATGGGCTGTTCCACGCACTTCTAACACTCCACAGCATGATAGTGAAACTTACAGACAGTTTAGTGACATGAAAAAGTTTTCGGACCTATTTCAGACTTTTTATCTTGTTCTATACCAGTTAAAAAGTTTTGAAATCCGGAGTATTAACGTAAGGAAAGAAATCTCAAAATTTGACAGAGTACTGTAAGGAAGGGGTCATGGATAAACGAGACGGAGCATAATCGAGTTAAGGCACCTCTTTCCCTCTAGGACATTAAAGTAGAATTGAAATATTATTACCAGCCGATTATACAGTTACCGCGCGAAAAGGAGAGAAAGAATGAGAGAGAGAGAGAGAGAGAGAGAGAGAATGGGGGGGGGGGGGTATCTGAAGTCTATATATGACTGGGTATTCTGTCAATCTCACCGTTTACACATAGAAACCCGTCTCGCTTTATAAGTTGGGTATCATTTCGTAGGTGTCGCTCGTGAAAAAGTGTGCCCGGCGCGAATTTTCCGCCTGCATTAAATGTGGAAGGATGGTTTTTTCTATTGCACCTCCACTGGTCAGCGAAACAGAGAGCGTGGTGGTCTAGTTATGTGATACAAACAGTTAGCGTCTCTTTCACATACCTCCCTAAATTTTCCCATTCAACTTTAATATTCGCAAAAAAAATGCGCGACTTGCTTGGTTCATGGTCGGCCATATTTCTCTTCAATGAAAACTTACGACGATGATGGTGAGGTAAAAGTGTAAAAAACAACGGCATTCGTGAGAAGACAATGAAAGTTCTACAAGTGCTGATTTCCCAACGATTTCGAGGGGAGTACTACATCAACTGCTATTGTTTTCTAATAGCGTAGCAAGTTCGAAAAAAATAATGTTAACCGGATTCCATCTGTTCCATGGAAACGCGCATCGGCAAACGTTCATTGGAAAACACGATAAAACAGATATCATCAGAGAGTGATGAAAACACCCGATTTGAAGAAGAACAGAAATATGAAATATATTTTAATTTGAATGTACAACGTATAATGTGATGAGTTTGGGGAAATAAATTACAGAAAAGAAATGCAAGTATTTCAAAGTTAACAAATCGGGAAAGTAGCAATGCCAGAAATAGTGATAATAAATTAATGACCAGCAATGAAAATAAGCGGTTCACCGTAAACAAACCCCGTTTCTGAGATTGAGCATTCTCGCGCGATTACAACACGAAACACATTACATGAATATGAAAGTTCAAGGAGTATTCGCATTAGTGTTCGTAGAACATTCCATAATTATTGAATGAGTTTGCATTGTTGCCCACGAGTAATATTCCAAGGAAAATCCGATACAAACAAATGACTGGGCACAATATGTGATTACTATAGCATGGCAAGGAATGTAAATGTATCTCAAAATATGAAAAATATATATATATTTGGTGAATGGTATGAATAATACACGAGTAGATCCACCTGAAGGGGTTTCTGGATGAATGAATGGATGTATGAGTAGTGGAGACGTTTAGTGACCCTGTGTCGTCTCGCTATCCGAGCTGGCCAAAGTGTATTCTGTAGCGGTGGTTGAAGAGTCCGTCTCCCCTTCACTTTCATCAGAGAACTCTCTGCAATCCAAACATACCACTTAACATTATTCTATTCGATATTGGCTACTTTCTAGATGCAGGCTAAACTAGAGAGAATACGTATCAGGTTTTTGGAAGTGTAACCTAGTAAAAATGCAAGATAATGTGGATGAACGTGCCTAAATTAAATTGCCAAAAAAATGAAGAAAACGAACTTTGTTCTTGCCAAAATCTCAAAATGCATACAAACAGTAAAAGATGAACAATGCAAATTTCAACAGAATAAATAATGAGTGTTCAAAGAATTTCATCACGCAACAACCTAGGACAAACTGTTTTTACGCAATCAAAAAAACAAGTATGGTTTACTTCTTTATTTGTATATCCCATATATGTATATATGTATAAGTAATTCAATCAATCAATAACTACCTTTCTCTGAGCAAGGGCCACATGTCCCTGGCTCCATCCATGCGATGCTGTTCCCTCCACTCTGTATCTCGCACGGGCACCGGCTCAACCGATTCACTCACTTCTGGCGCCGACATAATTTCAGAATAACACAACGGACATACCTGCAACACACCGATTCGAAGGCGCACTCAAATAATAACACATTTCACCGGAACTCAGTCAGACAATTATTGTGGGTGCAAGCAAAGAAACCGGAAAGATTATTAGGTTTCTGAAGTGAGAGTTGGCGTAATGAATCACTTCGGCTATAGGCATGATGAAAAAAACATACCTGTTTAACAGCAAGCCATTTACGTAAGCAGGCCCCATGAAAGAAGTGTTTACAAGGTGTAACTCGGGCTTCTTCCAGCATGTCCATGAAGCAAATCGCGCAGACATCACTTCGTTCTGCAAATTAGGGACTGATGATGTCGTTTTTGCCCATTTTGGTCCAACTGTCAATTAGGAGGTACCCTATCTCGATCCGGATCAATCCTGTCGCGAATACTATATCACCTTACGAATAGCTCAGGTGGAATTTCCACGAGTCAAACATTATGAAACATAGGGAGTGAGATCCATTTTCTTTTTTCCACTGTTTTGCTTACCTTTCAATTCAGCCGGACTAGCCTTGGGCAAGCGACTGATATTCTTCACCGCCAGACGACGAGAGTTGATCATTGACAACAAGTTTTCACATCTGTAACAAAAATCGATTGCACACATCTTGTTCCAATTGCAGCTTTTGAATCTCAATTTAATTCATCGATTTAATAACGAGAAAAATAGTACCTATTGCATATATTGACAATCAAGTGAAACAGTAGAACACCGAGCGTCGCAACAGTCCATTCACCTGGAAACACATTGGTAGCAAGGAGAAATGCACGTATTTTAGAGGGACAAATTGAAAATTGTCAGAGTCCAAACTCCACAATAAAATGAAAATTCCAACAGAGCAAGGAGAGAAAGCTAACTTAATACCATTTTGTCAAATGTCCAGCAAACCTTTGATTATGAATAATATCCCGTATGCGACCACGATGAGAGCAATCAGCAATTCTATACACTTCGTCATCGTTTTCACAATGAACAGTAGGTCATCACTCCTCTCCCAGGGTTCAGGGGCGCGAGACTGTAAATGTGGCGATGAATGGAACACAGCGAAATGAGAAGAACAGATGTTATTTGGGTTTGGGGTTTAATTATGGTAGATAAAGATTACCTCGATCAATCCGATTATGTATTGTATTGTTGCTGACGCTGCATGAACTGTAACCAGAATACCATTGGAGCATATCATGACGCACCTGTAAACATAACCGAGATGAGAAGCAGATACCATTGATCGAGTGAAATGTCGAATCGGACAGATAAACAAATCGAGAAGAGCGAAGAAGACATACTAGTGTCGGCAGAATAGTAACGGTAAGCTCACGCTTGGAATCTGCGTATATGACCATAGGTGCGATACCCCGGTTATCTGACCGAGGAATCTTCAAATTTTTGAGGATGTTCAACTCTTCGAGCCCTCAAACCGACACTATCCAAACTATGTATATGACATGACGTATTGACAGATTGACAAGGAGAAAGATAGACTGACCACAGGTCAATGGGAAGGAAGGCGACGATTGCGTAGGCCATGGCGATGGGCGCAAAGTGCAGGATGGCGGCCAGGGTGAGACAGCGCAGATGGCGCCCGCGCGATGCCGCCGGCGACGCCGCCAGTGACAGCAGCTGAGGCTCCAGCAGCTCGTACAACGAGTTCAGCAGGGCTGACATCACTGCAACACACATACTACAAGCCAAACACCGAATACACTGGAGAACTGAGGAATTGCTGACAAAACCGCAAACCAGTCACTAGAAAATCGAGTTCGAGGTTCGGTTAAAATACTTGAAACAGCCCGTTCCTTAGTGAAGGACATGACTTTTCTGCATTATATAGTTTTAATGATCGATCGAAACAAGACCAGGAACTAGTATCTCACCTATAAAAAGAGCGAGTCCCATGAGAAAAGCTTTCTTTTCTGTTTTCATCCCGAGAAGACTGGTCTGAGCGCACAGAAGTACAAGTGTAAGTGCTTCCGTGTATCTGAAACAATGCTGAATGAAGATGGAAAGAGAAACAAAAAAGAAACAAGAAGAAAACTAACACAGAAGGATTCTGCCAATTCTCAAACAAGTTAAGATTGAGCACTCAGTTTTTAAAAAACTGCAAACATTGATTTGCGACTATTGGTCACATCTACTTCACACTCATTCGATATAGATGAGCGGCAAATCAACTGAACGAGTAGTATGTTCAACAGACCCTGAGTTGTTGAGCACGTGACCATGATCTCTTCTGCCTCCTACAGCTAGCTGTGCCACATCCACCACCCATTTACACACGTATCCCACTGTTAGAGCAAGTGAGAGCAGTGATAAGGGAGTGTTTGTGCTCTCGGCAATTCCCGCCAAAAGCACAGGACCCGCCTCTCTCCATGAACGACCCTGGAATCGACAAAACGAACATTTCAAAATCGTAGTGTGTAAGAGCGGTGAATATTGAGTAGAATATGAGCAGATGTAGAAAGAAACTTCCAATCAATTCTTCCGTTTCCAAATGTGATTCTCTGATTAGATAGTCTTAGAGTACCAAACTTAGGGTGATTTTGTTGGATGCTCCATCAAATCACCTCTTTTTCTTTCTAATCGCGATTTCGAACTACCCTATTTTCTTCAATAGTCGCACTTTACTGGTGATAAATTTTATTTTCGCCTTGTTTTGTAGTTTGCCTGCCCAAATGAAACGCCCGATTTTCAATTATTTCATGTGAACAACAAAGTCTCCTCACGTATGATACCATACAAACCTTTTCGAACATTTCCACATACACACGGATAGAGAACATAGTTAGCCATGCAAATGTCAACTGCTCAGCTATCCGCAATCTTCGCCAGACAGTCACGCAGCCTGGAAACAATTAGGATTGCAGCCATACGCTCACGAGAGGCTAGATCTGCCCACTTTGAACAGCTTTTCAGCCACAACAAAAATACAAGGTGACTATTTTCCAGAGAGAAAAAAACTTTTCTAGTTTTCGGATTCAAGATGGTCAATTCTCATATTTAAGATGAAATACAGTCAAATTCTCGTAATATAACCAGTTTTGGACATTTTGATGTGTAATAGTCCGGTCTGCTGAAGTATGGATAATGGGTCTATCTCGAAATTGCACACAAACTAACCGAGAGCGAGTCCACGAGCCACGAAGATGGACTTCAGTTGGCCAAGAGCGTCCCGCATACCTTGCAGCATGTCAGGTACACGGTAAAGAACATATATGCTGATAAGCAGCATTGCCAGAGAGCAAGCAACATTATGAGCTGAAACGGTTTATACTAAAGTCAACAGAACGTGTCAAAAGAACACATGTATAACAAATATGTCCGAACATTATCTCTACATCGAAAAGTGATCTATCCGTATGCTGGGGCCAGCAGGCCAGCACCAATTACTAAACTGCAAATTGAAAAAAAAAATCACCCATTATAAGCTTGTCCGGTGGACATCCGCACATTCGAGCAATAATGGGAGCTGTGAACATGGTTAGAGAGGCACGACCAACATCACTTTCGAGACCGAGAACAAAACTCTGCAGCACGCTCAGCAACAACTGCAATAGAGAAATTACACGAATAACATATAACAAGGGGGGGGGGACAGTGTACCCCGTTATGATTTTGAGTACGGCATGTCAGCAAGTTGTGGATTGTGGTGCGAAAGAAGTGCACACGCAACGAACGCAATGGGCAGACCGACTTTCAAACACCTGCCACAAAAATGAACAATTAGGAAAATGTACCAGTATTGAGTACTTCTAATTGTAAGTGTTGACACACAAGCTCATTAAATGATGAAATACGTGCAAAATTAAAAGTGAAGCGCAAGCTAACCTGAGCCAGAAAATGAAATCCATGGCGTTCTAACTTCACGAAGTCATCCAATTTCAACGTGTCATCTTTGGAAGACTGTTCGAGCACTATATATGTAGTTGACATATAGTGAGAGAAGGCGAAGATGCACAAACTCAGACCGTGCGCATAAAGTCGGAACAATTTCGTCAGGGGAAGCGCGAGGAATAGGGCACTCAAAATGAGAACTGAAAAGTTCAATAGAAAATCATAGTAACTCTATCAGGTTAAGATTTTATGAAATGGTCAAACTTTTGGAGTTACGATTCAAACAGGCCGGCATAGAAGTTTTGGTCGTACGTTTAATCAATATAGCCAAATATTGACCAGCTAGAGTCATGCCAGAAATCCTCAAGGGAGAGCTGTTCAAACTCAACGTTTCTCAGTAGTAATACTGTTTATAAATTACATCTACAATAAAATGTGAGTACACAGCTTCAATTTGAAACTTGATACGTAAATATAGTGGACTTGAAAATACCCAGGACAACAAGACCTAGTTACCTTTTCAAAGTACTAACCAGAGTTACTCAAAATGAGGCCAGCAGAGTGATCAAAGTCTCTTCTATGAACAAAATCAAGAATAGTAGAAATATCAAAGTAGGAATTGAAGGGTGCCTTAACGAATACATTATAGAGACATAACATCAACGCTGTATAAATCAACAATTTGTTAATACATGATTAACAATAATGATTTGCTCCAACTTGTTGAGAACAGCGTAACATATGAGAGGGGGGTCTACCTTATGTAACATCTCTTGCGATATGTCCTCGAAGCTAACATCTTTGTTACGCCACCAGAGTTCCAGCAAGATTAGACCGGGAAGACGAAGGACGATGTCTAACACACGCACACCCATGTTCTAAATGAAACTACCATAACTACCTAACATGTCGAAAACACGTTCAAACTGAATCCAAATCATGACACAACAACCGCGTGCCAAGAGTAGTGCCAAAATGTGTATTGGCGTTCCAGCATAATACTACGCTTTTTCGTAATTTCGCTCTATGATGATTTGCTCGGTTGGGACCGTCCGTTCCCTACACTCTCGAAGTTGTATTGAGAATATCAACAAAAATTTCTGAGATGTAAATAAGTCTGACCCACCACAGCGAGGGGAAGCCGTACCATTAAAGTATGTACCATAAAATTGGTAAAACGTGTATTGTCAGCTTGAATACTCTACATAGTTTTAAAAAGACCATTTCAGCGCTCAGCGAACACAGGTTATATAAGCATAAAGTACAACTCACTTTGACGACATTCAAGCTCTCCTGTACTTGTTCTTGGTGATTCCAAAATCGCAGCATATAAAACTCTCTCCCATCATTCATTTCTTAGGGGAACGGTGGTTGTAAACTAATTTCCTTATCAGATCTGAAAAAATGAATGCATCATAGTTATACTAGCTGAGTGTGAGCAAAAAATCGCTGCCTTCATACGTATTTACATACCACATTTAACATACTCCATATTATTTTAAAATCTAATAAAACATCTTTTCTTGGTCTGTGAGCGAAGATAAGAACTTGCGAGCAGTCCCCATAGGTACCTTATGAATTATCTGGGGGATCTTGAGATGGATACAATTGCAACAAACGTATAAATATTATATAGAAAGACTATTTAAGCAAAGTAAAGTAGATAGTAGTTAGTTAAGAACAACCAATCAAACACCGTCGGAACAAAAACTATGGAGACGCAATCACGTAAAACGCTCTCTGCCAGTCTTTGCTCTTCTTCCAGCTGTCAGCAATTTCTACAAGTAAAATTACAAGGAGGAGTTCCGGAGCTATGCTTGACATCTTTATCTTCAAGATTTTACAATAGATTACCCATCTGGGAACATTATTTATATTGTTGATAGTATTAAAGATACCAAAACAATCTTGGCGAAAATCAACGCACAAATAGTGTTGTATAGAGAAAACAGGGGGAACATCATATATATTGTTTCTTTCGTATTTCTGTCTTATTTTTCCACACCATTCGAGGGCATGTTCTTTTCCTTCTTTACAGTATAGTATGGAAGTTCTCAACGACCTGTCTTTTCAAAGGCTCCAGTTAGTAGATCAGTTTGTGATCTTGAATGCGGAACTGTCTGCTGTGTTAGATTCGGCAAGACTGAATATTTCAAAAGCAAAGTAAGTTCATTTAAGTTTTTTCTCAAACAACATTCATGTTTTAACATTTTCTCGGTCATTATCCACTTTAGTTTGTTTCGGCAAACACTGTAGTTTATTTAAAATCCTTTCTTTAGAAACTTTCTGTAATAAAAACGATAAAGTGGTTAACCGTTCTAATGCCGCTACCACATGTTTTCATTTACATGACATTGAACTGGATTGGGTATGAATGGAATGTGTTGCAGAACGTTAAATGGTCTTGTTCTCACAAATATCGTGCAACCCGACACACATATGTTGGAGGAGGCGAGTGTAAGGTTTGTAAACAATACATTACTTTACTCGTGAACGGAATAATCAATTATCTATATTTAAATTTGCTGCTTTCTGATTTCTTCCCACCGATTAGGCAAACCCATTGAGCTATTCAAAATGAACAATCTTCCCGGCTATTTCAGATTTGAACAGAAAGGAGAAACTTTTGCCATCATAAAAACTGATGAGGACGAGGATAGACAAGAGGTTTGCAATATTTATTATACATGCGTAACCATTTAGTCGTTAGCATATGTTTTCGGACTTTCTAACCGATAAGAAACCAACATGTTTCGTTGCAGACTGCTCGCCAACGCAAGGATAACTCCAAACAAACCGGAGAAAAGGAAACAAAATCAAGTGACAAGGAAGCCAAATCACGTATTCCATCATTCAGACCATTTGGGGTTCTGGAGCCGATGGCTGCCAAAGACGCTCGACGCACAATGGCAAAGGCTCTGCAGGTGACATCTTAATTCGGACGGAATGACATATTAGATAGTCGGAAAAGTCTTCGTAAAACGTAAAACTTGATTGGCACACACGTAGTGAATGCCAAAAGATTTACATATTTGGACAGCAATATTCCTTGCTATTATAGGTTATCTGTGAAATAGCGTCCACACAAGCACTAATTCGAAAGATTGATTCTGAAATGAAAGCCACTCAGGATAGTCTGGGGAAAGATGATCTTCCGAAATGCATGTCTTTATTGAATGTATAATTGTATCATATTAATCAATGAAACTTTTTATCAAAATATTGCAATGTTATTCAACAACGAACAGTTTACATTATGCAATAACTAGTCTTATTGTCACAAACTGAATAATCATAATTGTACAGGTACCAGTGGCAATTCTTTCCAATAATCATTTGCCCTTGGCTTGATTGCGAAGCAGGGAGAAAATACGTTGCTTGATCCAATCCTTATTGTGTGGAACATAGTGAGCTGAGTCCTGGAAAATGATATGGCATTAAAATCTTAAGTTTCTCAACACATATGGTGAGCTGAATCCTCAATGGCATTCAAGTCTTGTGAAGCTTTTCACCACAATTGTCCTATTCAGAAACATGAACGCAATCGATCGAACCATAGGTTATATTTCTTTTGCTAGTTGCTCCATTTTCAACTGTCTCTGGCGAGCTGAGTCCTGGAAAATCCAATCCTTATTGTGTGGAACATATAAGGATTGGATAACAATACGAATGAGCGAACGTCGTGTCAAAAAGTACTTACGCTGTTAATGGCCACAACTGTATTTATAGTTCAATTTGATATGGCCAACAGCCATAACATATACAATATAATTATTTGTACCCGCATCCTATAAGGAAATTTTCAATTCTCGAAAAAGTAAAAAAAATATTTCGTCAGAGAAATCCATTAGGAAACATGTATAAGGCGAAATCATTCACGCCAAAAAATTACGCTCACCTTTTGAAACACCATACAGCTCAAGTCCGAGAGCTTATCAATGAATTCGAATAAGTTGGACACGTCATAAGTGATGCTGACGGAGGACGGATTTTGCCTCTTGAGAAACTCCTCGTAAATTTTGCAGATACCTGAAAATGTATTGAAAAATCAACGCACGGTACCGCAAGTGAAGAGCACATGTGAATGAGAATCATTTTCTTGGAGAATGAATATTGAGCTAGATGTAGTACGAAATCAGGTTTTATCACCTTTTTAATTTTTTTTTGTCACAGCTCCCAAATCATAACTGAATTTAGTTATCATGTAATCTACTCAGAGAAATTTTAGTTACCACAGTTACCATACTTATTAAACGGGAATAGTTAACTAGTTACTTATCAAATCCCCTAATAATATGTCCATCTCTTTTATACACAACGATACTCACCTTCTAATGCCTCTGCTGTCGTTTCATAATCAGACCAGGTTCGGGAGTCAACTCGCGGGGTTGACTGAATCAGCAATACTGTATGTGCCATCTGCAGAAAAAAAATATTACAAAATCTTAACTGACCTCGATCACGATAGCTATAACACATCACAATGACAACATGTAGTTTCTAACTGAACTGAGAAATATGTTGGCTGTAAATGAGAGCCACGTTCTAATGAATAATGTGAGTAGATCTAAATATTTTCAAAAAAATTTGCTTGAAAGAGAATAGTATGGATAAAAAAGATTGGTAAACTTAGCACATAATTCAGGGCAGTAACGAGGATATGATTCGTTAATCCTACTATTCTGTTTAGCTTTATTATAAAAGTATACAACTCAGCAAAAACATGAGGCTACAGAGACCATGGTGAAGTTGTGAATAAGTAGCGCAAGATAACTAAACATGATGCATCGCGTCGTAGTATAGATTAGGCCATTCAAATATCGCGCCTTCCCGCCAAAATACGGTAGAAATGCAAGCAAAATTGCCGGTTCGTTATAACAGCGTTCTACAACATTTAGAATGCTCACTATATTTTAACTAACGCATAGCATTTGTTAGGAAATTGTCTCAGAAGTCTGTGTTCTACAAGAAAGCTAGATTTATGGGTTTTACACATACGGACCCGGAAAAGTTTCTGATAAGCGGAGAATTATAGTAAAATCTAATTCATTCGATCTGCGTCTAATTTACTTCTATAAAATTCAGCCCATTTCATTGATATAGTATCAATTCTGAGTTTTAGCACAAGATTGCTGTGTACAAATTGAATATTAAAATAAAACTACAACTACCCACGGGTGGGGACGGACATGGCTGATTTCTCGCATCATGAAAGTCGCACATAAAATGTAATTACCGATGACAACAGTAATAAAAGCAGAACACACCATTTAGCAGGATATTTCAGTCTTTATATGTGACCCAAGAAAAAAATAAATGCAATATGGACAACCGGATGAATCTATGGAATAGTGATTATGTATAATACAAAGGCACATTAGGGGGTGGGAATCTGAGAAGAACTCTCCTCTGGGAAGGTGTTAACCTAATTATGATACACGGACGGGAACCAGTGAAAATTGAGAGAGCATAATTCGAAAAATGGCATTACATTTTCAGCTCCTAGGAATGCACTGAGCGCCGGATATGGTAACATTGTACAACCTGTCGAGAAATGAGCATTTTTCCTAATAATTTTGACTATACATAAGATTCGAAAACCATAATGCACAGAGTGAAGCGTTATCGATCTAGAAGAGAATAAACGACTGAGATCCGTACAATAGAAGCGTATTTGGTAGCAGGTCATTTGAAACGCTGATCAAGTTGTACTGATCTCAGAACTGAACGGGATAAATGTTGAGCGGATAATTTGGAATGACAAGTCACTAACACATCATGAACCGCAATCGTAATTTCTACATCGGGATGAAACGGCAGTAGCACAGTCTCCTGAGCAATAAACCGAATAAAATCAACATATTGTTTTCAGGAAACGAATGACCCATATAACATAACTAGTACATACACAGGACAAATAAATGCGACAACATCAACCAGTCATTTATCTGAGAGGTTGACATATCCTTTGGGTCACCAATGGTTCCAAAAGCCAGAATTCCACGGAAAGATGAAGTTGATTAAGTGGCTACTTCTTTCTCTTGGTTTCGCTTTTCACGGTGAGATTCTTGAGTGCAGGAGATAGTTCTTGTACTACCGGTCTGAAAAATAAATAAATTTGTCGGGTTACCATGAAGATGTCATGCAAAGCGTTAATGATATGCCAACAAGCCGCACACACCAATATCTACTGCATATGTACCAACCAATCGCTCTACTCCTCACTCGTTGTCCTGAACAATGAAACAGAATAAATATGTACATTGAGCAAAAAGCTTCAAATTAAATAGCTAGCTTCTATATGAACATGTTAGAACAATCTGATCAAATACCTGTCATTTAGATTCCAAATCTTGAATAACAAAGTTAAGTTTTCATGACTGTAATCTCATTAGGCCTAAGAACTAAGAACATAATTTGTGATTTGTGCAAGATTCTTCAAGAGATGTCCTATGAAAAGTATTTCTTTCTAAAAATTGATTTATCTATTTTTTTAATGAAACCCACTCCAAAAGTTGAATCTCCACAAAAATCTAACAAATAAAGCACCTAGTCATCTTATGATCGCACATTTTGAGCAACGGAGATGACATATGACGTCAACTTACGATGCTTTCGAGTCCAAGTATGTCCTGGTTGGAGTACCTACAGAGGACCGTTGGCGCCCTCCATTCACAGCATCGCCGCGACCTTCTACCTCTTTGATAGCAGCCCACTTGTTAGCCAACTCAGCTTCACTTCGGTGTAATTCAAGCTGAAATTCATAGATACTAAGCCGAAATAATGTAAATGATAGAGAAAAAACTATCTGATCAGACAATTGAATAACTTTTAAAGACGAAGGATATTATTTTATAGCGGAACAAACCAGTTGTTGTTCTTTTTGTTCCTCCCACTGCAGTTTTTCATTCATAAACTCCTTGGTTCGCTGTTCAAGCTCCTTTTCCAACTCATCCATATCTATTCTACGGCGAGCCTCGTCCTCACGCACCTGGAATGTTGTTGGTTAATAGCAATAAAACTGGAATAGTAACTTGAAAAAAGTAAATGAACCGGATAAGTAGATTCCTTCATCTTTGTTTATCATCAAATCGTCAAGTTACAACCGAAAGGGTCTTATTAATTCAAATAGTCCAAATACAGTCCATTACCTATATTAATAAAGTAAAGAGTTCTTGTTATACCTCCTTTTCCTTCTTCCGCAACATTTCCATTGTCTCTCCAGGTGTCACCACAGGCCCAGTCATCGTTCTTGTTCTCTCTAGCGTGGCAATACGCAACTTATCACTGAAAAAACTCATAAATCTTACAGTAGAGAATGAGGTATTTTAGATGCTGTCGCTTCTCCATGTACGGACAGAAGCTGAGAATATTCAGAAAGAAAAATAAATGATGAAGAACCAACTCACAGTGCAACCTCATTCTTGAGTGCAATGTTTTCTGACTTCAAACGACTGAGATGCTTGATCAATTTGCGACATTCGCGACGGGCAGGCAGAGGCTGCGTTAACTGAAACACCCGAGCACTAGACATGTAGACACACTGACATACGGCCCAAGATAGACCGCTCCAATACTGACATATCACAGCTACTTCAGCCCAAGAAGAACCAATATATAGGTTTGAATGCTGGTTGATTGAGAAAGTTTCATCACAAACGATAGCTGACCTATGGGAAAATAATCGAGCTCACCGGTAGTTGGTGTACAAGTGAATCAATTTGATGCAGCTCTTGTTCTTCCTCTTCAGCCACACAATCGTTATCAGGACACTCGTTTGATGCACCCATGCGAGGGACCGTCGTATGCCGTCGGATATATGGCTCTGGAAACGAGAATAATCAATAATACAAAGTGACCAGACAGGCCCCATCAAACCAACACCTAAACTAGAGGGTGACCATACGTAAAAAAAGGTTCACATCAAGTCGGTAAAAGTGAGCATGAGCATCTCCAAAAAGTAAGCAAATGACATTGAAAAACACGATTTTTCTTTAACTTTACCGAGAATCCGTAACATTACCCCAAAAAGTGAGCATGCCCCGGTCAAAATCGGGCAAAAGTGAGCATCATTCAACATCAAAATTAGGGGGTATTTTATGTATGAGGGTGACATTGTATCGTCAATAGAAGAATGTGACAACTATTAACATTCTTTCATAGTGCTATAGTGATGGTTAAAAGGCTCACATAGTTATGAGTCACATACTCTCCCTCTAGTTACGCTTAGATTTGCATCGATAACTTGAGATTTTGTTCAAAAGTTATAGATGAGTTTTGAATGAAAAGTTACGGGTCCCCTAAACCCTTGTGCGAGGTATCGCACCAATGCCTCCTTTCCAACTACGAAACACAGTTATATTCTAATCCAGTGCAAGAGAGCAAAACATGAGAAGAAATACGTACTATCTCTTGGAGCAGTGCTGTCGGAGGGTGCTCCATTGAACGTTTTGATCCTTCGGGGACGTGTGCCCCGTCCTGAGCCCGAACTATCCGAGGCAGAACCATCTGAATCTCCGCCATCCCCAATATCTGCACGGTCGTCGAAATAACTCCACAGCTCAGCCTCACGTGCGCGAGTCATATCATCCATCACTGCAAACATCTTATATAGACTGGTTTCTAAATAACATGAACTTCCGTCCTCCTAAAACGATATACTACGAGGCAGAATAGAAGTATAGCACCGGTAGCTGCACCCTACAGAAGAAACGAATAAAGCAGAGCTAATCATACTATCACCTGCGCTGATACACAACAGTGATAGGTGTTGAAATTGTGTACATGAGTATGAAACGCGAAAAAGTGTTGCTGGCGAACATGCTCTCGATTTGACACATATCCCAGTAACCTTGTTCGAATCGTCAGAAAAAAATCGGAAGACAGGCTACTTTTTCTCCGTAAACGAGATAATTCGTCTATTTGTTACGCAAAGTCCTCAATTTTCACGTGTTTAAACTTAAAAACTGTCTATTTTTATCGAACAGGCGAACCTTACTGATGTATGATTCAGGCATATGAGGAAAGAACTTACATTTACTAAGAGGAACCGTTCGAACGAGACGTAGTTCCTTGAACTTATTGCGCACCGCCTCGCGGACCCTGTCCAGCAGTTCGGGACGGCCCCTCAACGGCAGAGAAGACACGTGGTTGCGGACCTCGTCGATGAACTTCATGCGCGACGCCATGTACTCGCAGAGTGCTTGCTCGTGGACCGCTCTATCAGCTGTAATAGAATCAACTCAACTAATCAATGACATGCTCTTCGATCCTGCCGTGTCTGTTATTTCATCTCACGGCATTCATGTGAACATCAAACTAAAACAGATATGTCAACCCCTTAACCATCAGTTAATCACGTGATTGTTCCATAGCCAACCCTATACTCACCGAAAATATGCTGTAATCTTTTGAGCCACATTTCTTCCGCTTCTCTGATCTTTTTCTCCTCCAATTCATGAACGAGTGCCAGTTGATGGGCAGCTTCACCTTCATTACGCGGAGAAAGACGAACTGGAAAGAACCAACAAATACGGCAGGCATGGGCCAAAGAATCGGTGAACAGTCCCAGATGAGGATGTGTGAGAAAATTTGACGAAGGAACACACTCAAACGACAGAGAAGGATTGAGTTCGGCTAAGCAGAAGACACGCTAAATTTGCGTTCACTTTTCTAAAAAAAAAACTGTTATGTGCGAAATGAGAAAGAGCGACTATACTCACTACACTTAATTTGACGAAAACAAGGGTCTACAGGAGCGTGGAAAGGAAGGATTTATAATTTTTGTATGCCCTAATCAGACCAGCCACCTGTTTTGCGTGATATGAATAGTCAGCGGTTGTATGAGCTGTTCTATAGAATACCTTTCATAGGGGAGACGTTGATGGCATTGTCTAGCATCTTGGTCCATTTGTTCATGTCAGCCTTGGTGAGGAACTCGAACTCCAACAGGGTGGGCTTGACTCCAGAGGCGAGCATGATGGACTGGCCCCGCCCGGCTGTGCGAAGGATCAGCGACGAGACCGGCAGCACCGCCTGCTCCTAAACAAGCAGCAAATTGAATACTCACGTAAAGTTAGCATTCTAATGAGGAAACGTGGACTTTGTCGTTGCACGTTTCTGAGTTCTCTGTATTTCACATATTTCACGTGACTGTGTTATTGACTAATAGTATAAACCACCACAACTCGTTACAACTTCGTACAAACCACTGCTTGAATCATATTATTTCTTTCCCTGACCAGCGAGTGCCACATTCTCTTAATGTAGATGGATTAATAAATTGAGGCACGTCACAACTTTTTACGCGAGCGTTTTACGTCAACCAAAAATAATACACGTGTAAATTATCGATTACGTTGTCATTTTACGAAACTTAAATCGATACGCATGTTCTCTTTACTATCAACGTAATCAACATAGAGGAAGACCAAGGCATAAGAACTTGCAATTGGTACTACCTAGCACGTGGAAAAAAGGGAAGATATCAGATTTGAATCGCCAGTAAAACCAAGACTAGTACCTGCATGGCGAAAAAGTATCGGGAAGCTTTCCGAACCAAGCAGACCAAGATGTCGTCAAAAAGAGTCAGAAACACTGAAAAAAGCAGACATAATTATTCACCTATACAATGAAAAATCAGTATGAGAGAAGAGAACTCAAAACAGAAAACCAACAGCAAAATTGTATACTCAGACCCTGCTACGAGTCATTAAAAGCGAGTATTTCTCCTATTTATGGTATTGTAAGTATCTATTGGTTCAAAAATGAACGTAACCTGCAGATAAAATAAATATGTGTCAACGTCATTTTCAAAATCTAGCCCTATGTTCCCAATTATCCACATTTCAATCACCAAGAATACGTACCAGACTGTAGCTTGTAATTTCCTCCTGATTGTGGAACTTTCAGCGATACGTCACCAAGGCACATCAGCTTACGCCCGCTTTCCCCAATCTTCGAGCAAACGTCGTCAAACTAAAATAATAAAAACACTGTAAACGCAGCGGAAGCAGACCGTCGAAATCAATACTCTGAATCTACCACCGGTAAAAAAACAACTACTTGATAAATAAACGAACCGTCCAGCGTAGCTTGACCATTCCATTCGGCACAGTCTTGTCAGGAATATAAATGTTGGTCCAGCTGCTGGTGTCAGTGTGAACACGAACGTCCTCCCATCGTTTGGCCAGTTGAGCCACCATTAGGTTATTATCAATGCGTAATGCGAACCTCTTGGCGGCCTGAACAAAAACACGAAATGAGTGAACAATGACTTTAGAGGGGGAAACTTCTGTGTCTTCTGTGTTCCGTTCTACATTTCGCACGAAACGAGGTGGTTAATAGCTGGCCAGGAAAACTCACTTGAAGTGCTTTCTCGGTTACTTCTGCTGCTTTCGTGAACTTGTTTCCTTCACATCGTGCAATGCTTTCAACCAGCAAACCATACTTGGTGGGGCGACCAATGACTTTTGTCATCGTAGCTTTGAACTCGAACTTTCGATACATTCTATCTTGTTCGATTCGCTGAAAGAAACAGATGAAACTTTTGAATTTCTGTAGTTATACTTGAGAGCCAACAAAAAAGTATTCAGATAAGAATGTGAAGAAACAAGGGTGTATGAGAAAATTCCTCAAAAAAAAACAGGAAATGAGTTGCAGGAGAAAAAAGCAAAGTAAATATTGCAGTTCATAACGACCAGAAGAGAAGAATTCTCACCTTGATAAAATCAGCAAACTTGGAATTTTTCAATTTCAAAGAATTGAAAGTGAGCTCAGACTTCTCCTTTGCTGCTCCGAATGTCGTGTAGGCGTTGACACATACCGCCGAATGAGCACCTTCTTCAGACAGCTGCAAATAAAACAGATGCCTGAACACACGCCGAATCTCAAATGACCCCAACCCCGAGGTAAGGGTAATGAAAATACATTAATTATCAAATATTAATATGCGATTTTGTCTAGAACCCAATCCGAACCCTTTGAAAGTTCAAAACCATTCACATCTCTAATCAGGATCAAGGATCACAATTGCATATTCAGTTTATACTACAGAAATCGTAATTGGGATGGTATTTGGTGGTGCATTTCATGATGAAAGTAATACATACATCGTTAGCAAGCTAGCAAGACTACCTCCAGACATTCAAATACCTACCTCTCTCGCCAATATATCGGATATGGTTTCTACTTCGTCGTTCTCTTTCTGTCGATTCAGTAGGTGTTCGAGAAGGTTGCAGTGAAAAACTAGGAGGGCGTCGATGACATCCGGCACCAGACGATCCACTTCCACCGTACTCAATATATTCTCCTCTATCAACCGGACACGATATCCCTATAACAAAGGCGACTCATCCACGTATCCTCATAGCTTCACTGCAAATTGATTGAAAGGTTAGCTCCCCCTTGGAATTTGTATTTGTCATAGATTTTGGAAGCAAATTTTGTAATTCTTTACCTGTATAATTTCTGAGATATTAATGTGTAAGCAAATTTTGTGATATTATTTATCAGTTGAGCGCTCACAGATATAAAATGGCTATCAAAATTATCGTGAAATGATTTTTGATTGGAAACCTACACAAATGTTCTTTCTACCAAAAATATTGTACCTGTTGGAGAAAGGCAAGATTGGCACAGTGTTGCTTCTCGATCATTATAAGTTCTGAAATATATGAAATAAGAATAAAGTGACAAACGGATGAAATAGGCCGTACACAAATTTATAAATACTTCAACTAGATGAAACGAAAAAGGAATACCAACCGTAGATAGCATCTTGTTTCTTAACAGCTTTGTGGCTCATTTTGTCATGGCGGAACTTGTCGTGCCAGCTGTTGTATTCGTCCTCGGTGAACAAATCCAACCGGCTCCATTTGGCATTTTCTCTTGAAAACCACAAGGTGAGACATTATTCCATTATTTATAATCATACTCCATCTATAGTCATATAACGTGGCATGAGAGAAGAGAAATAGGAAGGACAAGAAATATAAATAAGTGAAATAAGCAGACTGTCAACTTACAAGAGTACAGTTGGAAGGTCTTCGAACCTCTCAGACTGGCTTCCGTCTTCACCTTCTGGTGTACCGGTGGGTGAGAAAACTCTTGAGATATTGTCAGGAAGACCTGTAACGACAACGATGAAAACGGCAAAACCGAATAAACATATATGTTATCTTGCAAGTCACGAACGGCTCTATAGTCCGTTTCATACTCACTGAGCCCTGTTGGCAGCGTGCCAAGATTTTCAGATGACCATTTCTCAGAGAAAACATAAGTATTCTAAACACTTTTTTATTTTCGTGTTCTTATGAAACAGAACAACTAACAGACAGAGATTGTGGTGAAAAGTGGGAGACCCGCGTTCTGTCCGTTAAATCGCGCGAGCCATCGTAAAATCAATTATAGCTCACCGGGTGCTAATTAAAAGTTCAAGCCAATGGTTGCGGACGGTCAGCGAGCCTGACCAGAAATAGAACCCAAACACAAACTATAAGGGCCGGGCCCTATCGCGTTTACAAATAAAGTTCCATTGAGAATCTAATAAAATAGCAAGTATGCGATTTGAAAAAAAAACGTTTTTGAAGAGCTTCTTGAAAATTCAACTGTACATCTCATAAGTTAACTTGCTTTACTTTCATTGAGTTTTGATGTCGTCATGTAAAATGAGGCAAGTTACAGAAGCGACCGAGTTGATATCAACCAAAAACAACCCGATTGCTTTTGTAAAGAAATATGGTTGCTTTCAGAAAGCAACCGAAAAGCAACCGAATTGATTTCTAGAACCAACCAAACTTTTTTCACAAAAGTAAGTTGTGTGAAGTAATTGAGCTTGTTGATTTTATTATCAACCAGGTTGCTTTTGTAGGGATTGGTTGCTTCTCAAAAGCAAACCGGTTGTTTTTTGGTTGCCTTGGAAATCAACTGAATTTTCTTTACAAAAGCAACCGGGGTGACTTTTAGTTGACATCAACCCGGTTGCTCGTGTAATCTACCGTAAAATGAACATTAATTATCAACTATAATGTAGATGTTCTCACTCCTACATGAACTCCTACAGTATATTCGAATGATTATTGTTCGATGAACACATCACGTTTTCGAATTTATCCCTCTATTGTCCTACACATAACTGGTTACACAGAACTCAAAAGCTATGCAGCTTCCTTTTTCTCAGAGATTATTGACAAGTTGAGAAATTATCACTCTTTTGAGTACAGTTACAAGTTCAGTATACTAAGTTCATCAAATTCGACATCTGACGGGTGCACACTCGACTATGGTGTTTTGTATTCGACGAGTTCAAGATACTACGTTGATTGGTCACCAGCTCATATTTTCTGACTTCACAGATTTACACTCTACATCTGATCTTATCATGAAACAAATACTGTAGTCTGTAGAAATAGGAATGAATCAGTTTCTATAATCTGTAATGTAATAATCTATACCAATCTTCTTTCTGTTTCTAAACGCACAAGGTTTTTGACGATTAATGCTTTTAATTGATAACTTAACAATTCTTCAACCAAAAAAACAGTATTTTAATAAGTTTCTGTCTCTAAATGTAGTTGACCCTTGTAATTAGGCGCACGGCTGCCCGTCCGCTCGACCAATTAGTGAGCGCTGCCCGTCCGGTCAACACCCCGAGACCATGCTGACCGTCCGCCTGGAAATCGAGAGAGCCAGCGGACGGGCCGCGGTGGACCCGTGAAAAGTAGCCTGAAATATTCATTGGCACGCTGCCAAGTCTCAGTGGGAATGACCGGAACTATACAAAACAGCCGCTTGCATAAATGTGAACGCGAAAGAATATATCTCACCTTCAGTGAACTTAGGGATGCTGGGACGTTCGGCGTTTACCCCTCGACGCTGAAAAGTGATTGAATAAACGCGTGAATAGAATTAATTTTGATTATTGACATACGTTCTACATGCCTCTTCGATGGATAGCTAATATTTGAATAACCCACCGCTGGTAAGGATGCGGACACTGGTGGATGTCCTGCTCTAGACGCATAGCCATTGAGCACATTGTCTAAACTTGGTCTCTCTCCGCTCTGCAAAATGAAACCAAAAATTCGATACCCCAAAAACAATACACAAGCTTGAGGGTAGGGGTAAAAAGTAAACATTTCCGTATTGAAGTTCAGCCCTTCACTCGTTGAAGTTTGACCCCCACCATTGAAGTCGACCCGAGTGGGGTAAATAGTAGATGTCGAAGTTCAATTTTGACCCCCCCCCCTCTCCTAGGTTTTTCAGATTTCATCTTGAGTAGGGGGTTGAAGTACTACGGGGGCACCCAACTGCAGTGGGGGATAATACTTTAAATTTTCCATCACAGAAGACAAAACCGAGATACATCTAAATTCGCACCTTCTTCTTGCCAGTTCGACCCAACCAGGTGCCAAAGGAAAATGTGTCCCCTTTGTCTTTCTGTTTCTTATCGATTCGAGAGCGGTCAGGTCTGAAAAAGAAGAAAATGTAGGAGAAGACAAACAGACAGCTGGTAGGCATGATTAGCTCCAAGCAAAAGAATTAGAAATGGTAGTTGGACTGGATGAAGAGAAAGTACATTCAAAGCTGAATTATACCGCAACATCAAAAACACTGACTGACACACATTGAGAGCTCTGAAAGTGAGCCTAACTGTAGAGCTTACCGACCACGACTGAAACAACGTTTTAGGCGAAGAGGACCTTTTTTTATTTGCATAAAGGCAACAGAATAAAATACTGTATCAGGAAACTTCCCATGGAGCGACTCGCCAAAGTAAAATGCGCACAATAGATGACCTCAGTCCCACAATTGCAACTAAAATGGGGGCCAATGTTAAAAGCAGATAGAACGGAAAAGAAGAAAACTGTATCGGGAAAGACGACAAACCAACCCAAGTGAAGAGGAAGAAGGACTTCTGTAATCATGCTGCTCGTTAACAAACACTTCAAATACTCACAGCGAGCAGTTAACATAGAAAAGACATACATCTAGTGCATATATATATAAACAGACCTAGTATACCGCTGCCCCATTCATTCCTGAGAGGAATAGAAAAGTCCGAAGACGTGTATTTTTTATTATTTTTAGTTTTTGCAGACTTTTGAACAGTGATGTGATGTGAATGGAGGCTGACGTTCGGATGTTTTGCGCGATTTAAGTGAGAACTATTTTAGTTAGTCGTGTTCGAGATGCCAATCAGCAGTTATGAACCACACCAGAACGAAGGGGCAGACGGATATCTTGAACGACAAACATAGAAAGCAAAAAAGCATACCACTCCCACACCAAAAAAAGTTATAGACATGAATCGGAGAAAATAACACATTTTACAGTGTTCAAACAGTATACGTTTCACTCATCGGTAAACACCTACATTAGTCAAACTCATCTCATACTTTCAAATGATTTTTCTGAAGAAAATTTTTTTTAAATAGAAATCGAATTTGTTGGAGATATTGTGGATCGTCTTTAATGAATAAGACAACAAAAATTCTTGAGTGGTTACGAAACATCTCTCCCAAAACTGCCTGAACGATTGATACTGTAAGTGTTTACAAGCTGGTGGAACATACTATAGACACTGGGAAATAGATGAGATGATGGTGCACATACATAAACGTATTGGTGATGCGTGGGAGCAGCAGCCAAAGTGACCCTGGGGCATCTCCCACCTTGTCCTCAAACGACTTTTCTTCCTATTAGGAGTGGTTAGGCGACGACGCAACGTGCCCTCATCCGTGGCCAACGGACCGATTGAGCTGGTTCCACTCGAGTCTGGTCCCCCGGCAGAGGGCGTTCGGCCCAGAAATCGCAGACTACGCCGTACAAATGAGCTGGCACTAGTAGTTTTCGGACCACGACAGAATATCACAGGCGATGAAGCGCTAAAATGGGCCAATGTGGCCAGGTGTCACGGTATATGCGCGGAAAATGAAATCGACGTTTTGGAGCGTGGTGGCAAGTTCAGAGATATCTGACAATGACCTGCACGAAACATTAAAAAATACTGTCTTCAAAAGCGTACAGAAGGTTTTCTTGAATGAAGCGCATACATTTGATGTGAAACTTTCTCCTCCTTGAATTCGCTAGCATGCAGACTATGCAACGACACACCCCCGAACGAAAATTATCCTTTTCGATGAAATGAGGCCGCCACCAACACCATGACAATGTTATGCATATAGAGAAAGATATTAAAGTAAAAGCGCACAATCACGTTTCCAGAAGTTCGGCTGGATTGAGCTCGTACCGGGTACCAGAACGGCTCTTATAGTGTATGTCTTCAGAAATATTCTGGTTGATAGCCTCGAAATCTCAGTTATGAAGCAGCCTACTGAAAAGAAAATGACAAATTGTGATTTAAAAGATTATGCTGTGTACACTTAGATAACCAGCTATTCAAGTACCCGGTACCCGCTACGAACTGGAGCCATTTTCCCAGAAGAGGGAAAAGCAAGATACCGAGCAAGACAGAAGGTAGATACGTACCACTGGAAAGTGACAGATACTGGGTATAGAAAACTAAACACATGAACATTGGACATGACACAGAATTGTGATAACAATCCTATTGAGAAAATAGAGAATATCCCAAAAATACCCCAAAGATATAGGAAGCACTGAGACAATGAAATCGGATGTAATACTAACTTTGAATCAACCACCGTATTTGTTCTTGATATGGAGGATCGCGTAGAGTTCAAATTGGCAGTAGTTGGAGTGACGACCTGGAATCAGCCGGGTGTAAATAGAACGAGAATAGATATAGGTAAGTAAGGCTAGACTGTTTTTCCTGGACGAACAATTTTTGAAAATATTTGAAACATGCTCAAAATGGGCTAAATGGCCCGTTTCTCAGCTAAACATAACTAAGCACACGACAACACGACAGTAAACAACCTTTCATCTGCAGGTTACCGGAACTAGAAGTGGAACGATCATCTGTTCTATCACACACCTATCAAATTACACAATCGATCAATGTAATCTGGCAATTGATGGAAAACGCAAACCAGTACACGAACAGTTTCCCATCAGAGCAAAAAAAAAAGAGAAACTCAAATGAGAAACTAATGTGCTATTGAACCACTCACATTGTGTGGAGCAACGCCTGCTGGATTGAAGAATCGTTGCCATGAACCGGGTTGTGCAGAAGAATTTTTTCGCGAAATAAGCACAGGAGGCGGAGCCACAGGAACTCCAGCTGCCTTCTCGTCTAAAAGGGATTCAGACTGAATTACTTGTTGAAGTTAGGTGGAGAGGAGCCAATGAAGTAGAACTCGTCCAAAATCGAGTTATGGCAGCCTTCTATATTCTCGTTCGATTTTTCGCTATGCATAGGTTACTACGAAATAAACCAATTCTGCGATTCATATTTTAACGTTGGATCAAAAAAAGATGAAATTCTGCCATCTCTCAAGTTTCTGAGAGCAGAAGCAGAATTTTTCCAGCTATTCAACCAAGTATATGAGTTCTCGAGCGATACAGCCCTTAAGTAAACAATTATGTAGTAAGAAATACATTAATTATATAGACTATATATTTGACAACCAAGAAAATGATAGGAATATATGAACCCACGTTCGTCGCGTGCCTCCTCCCTCTGTTCGTCGTCCCCGTTGAGGGCGGGGTCGGAGGTGCTGAGACTGCGATCGAAGCCTATGCCCCCCGCCTCCCTGTCCAGCCTTTGCAACATCACCTGGCTCTTACATCTATTCGCCATTGTCGAGCTGCTGCTTCGACCAGCACTCGCACGAGACCGTACATTCACCTACATTGAACAAACAATGTGTTACAGGTAGTGTATTATGTTTAAGTTTAAGTTAATGGACTGATAATTTCAAACATGTTATAATGAAGAATATCAATCTGCAATCCGGAAAATAAAATTTCCTTACGTTAATTGGAACTTTTTGGTTTAGTTCTGTAATTTCTATGCCAAATTGGTTTGAACATTTGATTCCCCACAAACAAACCACGAAAGCTGTCCCTAGGCAGACAAAGATACCTAGACCGATCTTCCGTATAAATTGTGTATTATTGCATTGAAAGATACTCCCCCCCCCCCCCCGTCATAGCAATAGTCACCTCATTCTCTTCATTGGTCATGTCTTTGCTGTGAGATGTGAGAGCAGAATCATCTAACTCCCTCGTTCTAGTGAGGCTATAATCAACCGGATCATCACTGACGACCCGCCTGGAAAAAAGTTTGATGAAAGCATGTGCAAGATCGAACTACTTTGTAAAATTTCTAAACGTTTCTCAAAAAACTAGCATAATCCAACTGCGGTCGATTTTCGATATCTGAAACTCGCAATATTTCCCAGTTACAGTCATGTTTGAAATTTTAAATTAGGTTCTCAAACGGGAAGACAACAAAGCTATATTTGCATACGGTAGGATGTTACCTGTGATGATATACTGGTGGAACAGAACTCGATGAGGCTGGAGCGTTGTAATCCCACTCGAAGTCTGCGATCGGCGAACAAACCGCCCCAGGGGCCAGCTCAGATGGTTCAGGCACTTCGACGGCGTGAGCACCAGATGAAAGATGACAGCCCTGCCAAGTACATATTAGATTAATGTATAATACATGCGGATCAATTACATATGTATGTTTCCACCAAATACATATGCATATCCCCACAACAAAGAAATCACATGGAAAACGGGCGGACAGCGGCGATATTAAAGCCGGCTGGCAAACTTTGACTAGAGTTGCAGCTACACTTTCCTCTTCCCCATCATCAGTCAAGCATGATTCCCCTAACATAGCCACTATACTCCAGGCTGAACAAGACTTTGAATTCAACCTAATTAGAACACCCCATGGTCTCGAAAATCAATAAAATCACTTACATGTTCCGATTCCTCAGTGATCGCGGGAAGATCCGTTTGTACACGACCACCACGATCAACGAACTCAAAAACCCTTTCCATGGGTATTTGACTATCGGGGAATGGAGTTCCCGGATTATCAGCAGCATCGTCCATGCACTCTTGTTCCTTATCCGAAACTGCAAAACGGAAAAACAATGATTGTAGTTAATACCGACACATACTATCTAAATTTGTCTGACAAGGCGCTTTAGTTCACGACTCGGTTATTTATTGGGAGCCAAACCTTTTCGCTTCTCAGTTTTCGGACGTCGAGGGGAATACATGTGGTTCTGGGATACATGTCATCATGAAAAAAATGTTGCCCACTTTTTCAATCATTTAAAAACTCGGGCACAAGAATTCAAGAAAAAGGATTTTTAAATGCAGTCCATGTGCAATTTCCATCCATGATAAAGAGTTTGAAGAGTGGGAAAACTAAATTACCGTGCGTCATATCGGCCCTGGGCAGCTCGGGAGAAGTGAATGAGGACTCACCAACCAACTTGTACTGTAGCGAATTAGAACTTGTCTGAAAACGAAAGAATACACCTTCACTGTCTCTCGTCTGGTTCAACAACATAATTTATTATCGATATTTATATACATACGGTACGAGCAAGAATAAAATACTGATCCAATGTGCTACACTGAAGAGCGATGCTATTATCAAGTTTCTCATGCTCAATGATAGAAATACGGCTAACCTGACTATCTTGTCCATTGAACTGCTCCGACTCTGGACTACTAACTGCCAGATCAGTGCGGCTTCCAATCGTCCCGAGTCCCTCATCCATACTCCCTCTGAAGGAATTCTGTAATAGGATATATTCACATAGAATATAAGTTAGTCACGCTAAAACCCAGAAAATCAAAAATTGAACTGCTTCTCAGCCGAATATGAGAAATTTATGTCTGTTTCTGATGCAGCATAGCGTCGGAAATTTGATGAATATTCATCGAGAAACTGTTTATTTCAAAGATATGATCGAACCTTGATTTTACTGGGGAGTGGGTACTGGTGTGATGAAGCGCCACCCCAGACAATTGTGGATAAACAAAAAAATATGATATGTCCTCACCTCAGTCTTCCGTTGATCACTTGATATCGCGTCAGCGGATAACGATCGTTGGTGTATTGAACTCAAACTAGCCATTCGCATTTCTGTAAGAAAGAACAGCTACAATAGTAGAAATTTGTCTCTAGTTCCCATTGAATCTGAGACCTTATAAAACAAACGTTAAAAATTAGCAATATAGAGAAATGAATGTTCCAGATGGATTGAATGACTTGCTAACCATCGCTATATAGTGCAGGATGTGAAGTCGTTGTATTCTCGACAGTTCGAGATAATGAAGATGTGGAGTGCTCATCTGTAAAATAAGAACCTTTTCCTTTTCATTGCACCTTTTCATAGAAGATTGCAAGACAAATCTTAGAACTTATTAGAATCTAGGGAAGTACAATGATTGAATAGGAAAGGGAACATACCGTCGTCCAGTGATTCGAGAGAAAGTACAGCACTCAGAGAAGCTCGGTTGTTTTGAGCAGACGAGTCAGCATGTTCATGATCACTATCAGCCATTCCAGGAGACCTATCAGCCCATTCCACTAAACAGAAATGTTTACGTAGGATGCAGTGGGAACAAGTGGAATCGCCGCTTCCTAGCGTTTCTGAGGTAGCCACAAAATGCATATATTCTGCTGCTATAACCCAACGGTTGATGAATACGATGTCCAAATTCAATAAATTTTCTGGTAACTAGTTTGCGGACAACAATAGTTGTAATTAAACGCATAAACTTAAATCCAGATTTGTGGTCAGCGCTAAATGACGCTAATTTCTTCATGAAAATGTTGTATTACCGTCGATATGCATATTGATCTGTGATGCAACCGAATATGGAGTAGAAATGGGCTGAGAACGCGAAGAAGACATACCTATCGAACTAGATGATGCTTCCGGTTGACAGAGGAGCTCGCTATCACTAGAAACTAGTCGAATGCCGGGGCTGTCGTTCAAAAACGAGAAATCGTACGAAACGGCGGACCTAAAAACAAACTCCAGACTGCTCCCTAGATTATCACACTTCACACAAATTCAAATTGATACAGTTGATTCATTTCTTGTTTATACGGACCAGATAAGATTAAGAAAGTTCTACGAGAATCTGTAACAGGTATAAAAACTCGACACTACATCTACAACAGAAACGGCTGTTTTCTTCATTTATCTGTGTGAATATTTCGCAACCTAATGGGTTCATCATTTCCATTTTTCTCTCTAAATCGTTAAATTAGCTCAAAACTTTTCAACATACATTTTGACTTCACTTACGATTTAACTCTTAGGCAAACTGATGTTCCTACGGTTTTCTAGCACTAGATAGTAAGAATTTACACAGACAAATAAAAAACAGCAGTTTCCATTGTGGCGGTAAATCCGTGTTAGAAATCACATCCACATGGCAATGTTAAAAACAAAAGCAGTTGATTCCGCAGAAAATCAGAATGACTGCATTTCACGATCGAATGAAACACATGAATATTATAAACATAGTGTACGCAATCTTTATCAACTGCTCTGCAGAAGAACAATCAACCTTGTCAAATTTAGAACCAAACCAACCTAGGACTCAACAGAGAAGAAGAAGATTCTGAGTGCGCGAGACGAGGAGAAAATGAAGTGGTCGAAAATGGGCTGAAAATAATAGACTAAAATGATAATATCTTGACAGAACTAAGCAATTCAAAACATATTTTATAATGACGCAGCTGCAGACCGTATCGTAACTGTCACCAGCACTGTTTCACTGCAGTGCTAGTGCAGTGCACTGAGCCTCGACTTGAGAACTGGCGAGATTCATTTGATGTGACTTGAAATAGATATCTATCAATTTCAAGTCCAAGGAAAATTTGAATATACATAATACAAAAGTGATTTTAAAATACTTAATTAATTTACTGAAAGATTTAAATCCAACGAGCATGTGTCGTTTACAAATCTGGTTTAGCAATGGAGCGCCCTAATGGTTCTCCGAGCCCGCCTGATTAGATCGAATTGAACAACACGTAATTATTAAAACGTTTATGCTACTCTATCACAATATGTTAGTAAGGTGGGGCCTAAAAATTCACAAGAAAATTCACCGCATCCAGAAATCTTCAAGAGAAGTATTAACTATCTTAACATATTAAGTTAAGCAAGGACCAAGAATCACATATGTGATCACATATGTGACATGTTTGTAAAGCTCGATAAAGGTTTAGAAAGACACCGGGAAATCACGAAAAATTTCTTGGAGAAGCATGGTTTGAATTCACAATATTTGCCAAAATGGTGGTCTAGTCTAATCCACCCACTTGTGGAAATGTACAGTAGGAATACGAAACCTGAACACTGCATTAGACATCTAAAAAAGATCGAAAAATATGTCACCTTCTAATAATTAAATTTATATCTTTCTTGTTATGACAATTGAAAATGTTTTCTAAAACGCCGATGTTTTCTTTAGAAAACGTTTGTTAGACAGTTGAACGCGAGTTGAAAGGCATAGGGCATACTGACTGTATATTGTGAGTATTCACGAATATGTGAAACAGAATATCAACATAACTAACCTATTTCGATCTACCTAAATTATTATCTAACTTCTTCTCTCGTAATCAATCGTACCCTTCAGCCATACAACTACACTACTTAATTATGAACAGAATATTATTGTACATGTCGATAGACTATATATAGATAAAGGTGGCATATTATTTTGTACATTCTAAGAATGTTTTTGACAGTCTCCCATAACCTCAATGATAAAGGCAAAGTCAAAAAAGCACTGAGAGGTTTCGAAAAAAGCACGACTCATATCAGGATGAGATGATTTGATACATTGAACAGCTAGTGAACTACAAATATTCCTTTCAATATACACTAAACTTCTACATGGTCATCTCTAGCTGAAAACTGTCCGAAATATTAGTTAAAATCGAAACTTATTCAGATACCTAGCGAAGTAGTTTCTCGTTGTTTATTTGATGCAAAACTCATAGTGAGGGTTAGCCATAGGACCCTTCCAAACATTGATATAACTTGGTTGAATTCAGAAGTTGGACGTCAAAAAACATGGAATTGAAACACCCATATATACGTTTGAGAAAAAAAAGTTGAAAACATTTACAGTAACCGCATACACCAGTGTGCAAATAATGCGGAATGACAATATAGTGTATACGGTTTATCAGTTGTGGACAAAGTATGGCGAATTCTTTATTTAACCCGGTAATTCGTTAACCCAATCAGTTGACCTTAACCGGGTTACCTGGTTAACCCTTTTGTTAACCACTTGGTAACCCCAAATTTCCCCCAAAATACATCGTAAAAGAGGGTTACCAAGGGGTTAACAAAAAGGTTAACTAGGTAACCCGGTTACGGTTAACTGATTGGGTTAACGAATTACCTGGTTCCTTGTGGAATTGGCCACAAAGTATTGTCGAAATATAGCTATGAATCTACCTTATCATCGTGTACAGTAGCTATTGCGAAAAGCAAATAACGGTGTCAACTATGAGCTGACAACACGAGACAACACCAGCTAATGGGAACAAAGAAAGGCTCAGTGAAATGACGAGCACTATAAAATTCGGCCGAAAGGAGGAAAAGAACAAAGAGGAGAAAACTGTGATCACCGTTGTCCAATAACTATTGATCAATTAATAAGAATGCAGTGACGGCAAATGTTAATATTCGAGATTCCGAAGAAATAAACTGTCTCATACATTGCTAGATTGAAAGCAAACAAAAAACACGCTAAGCATCACGTTTTGACTGCGATTTCAAGTTGTAGCTGTAGAAACGGTTTATTATTATTATATTATTATTATTATTATTATTATTATTGAAACGGTTTGAATAAGAAGGTAAAAGATGATGGTCAGGTGGGGTTCATTATGAAATGGGGCGGTCCAGGATTGTCGAACAAAAACGACTCAAGGCCCGCAGCTGGCCGCACCTCGTAAAGACGCACTTTGCAGAATTCCAGGCCTTTCATCGATTAAATGATTCACCCACTGTCTCGGCCATGACAGTACAAATAACACCATACCAGGAGCCAAACGTATCACTGGCGGAAACGAATTGGTTCCGTTCGCTCCGGAATACCGGTGAACTTTTCCGGTGGTTTCGAAGAGTGACCAAGGAAATCGAGATACGTGTGAAGGTCTCGAATTTATACTTTATCCCATACAACTGATCGAGACCACTCTTTCAACAAATACATCACTGTTTTCAAGATTAGGTCGAGTTTGCGAACATCTACGGTGTTTTCGCAAAGTTACGCTATCAGTTGAAAACGGTTCAATCCTGGAGAGTACAGTAGCTTTTCGCATAGGGTGATAGGAAGGTGTTTGAGGTAGTACATGATCGGTGTGAATTACCCACTCGCTGTCGCTCTAGCAAAATAGGATGAAAAGATCGATGGATCATGGTTCAACTTCTCGGAGCTCGGAGCAGCAGAGTCATGACAACTTGATGGAGAATGAATCATAGGTGTTTAAATATCAACAATTTAGTTGCAGTTAATCATGGCTTCATCATCACAAACTAAAAACAGTGTTTGAGAATGGTGGATGGCCTCTTTTCACAGGCTCCGTGACATTTTCTCCTTATTCCCGTAGACAGTGTGTGCACTTTTTAAGATAATGGGAAAACACGAAAAGAACCCAGAATGACATGTAATCATGGTTAATACTAAGATTTGACGAAAAGTGTATGAAGTAGTTTCTTCATGTGAAGTTGGAACCAGCGACCTCAGATTGTCAGACACCTTTCTCCAGTAGGCATGATAGCACCCAAGCTGACGAAACTAATATATTCTCGTACACAGAAGAAACTGGTATACTGTAACTGTTAAACTATTGTGCTATGACTACATTAAAGATAGAAAAGTAGGAATACCACTCTACAGAACTCTGGCTAGAAAGGCAAAACAATCGCATGATGCATTTGAATTTTTCTCTAGAAATGTAAGTTAATAAACTGTTTCGGTTGAGTCATGGTAATCCGGTTGGGAGAAATTCATCATAATAGATTTTCGAGAATTTGAGAATAATAACATATATTACGAGAAAAAGTTAAAACTGTTTAGCTACGAACACAAAATTCACCAACTGTTACTGAAACACATAGGATTTTAACTACAAAAAAACACAAATACACTACCATATCTGCCTGTTTTACCTAGATCAATCTCCCTATACAGTTGTTATTTGTGTTTGAAGGAGAGGATGAAGATAGGATTGATGTCAAAACTGGTTGTTCTGTTGATAGCACAAGTTCTTATGGCCGACCATGTTGAGTGAACGAATTGAAGTGAAATCGACAAGCAAACCAAATATCGTTTCAAAACACATTGATTTCACCACTGGGGGTTGAAATAATTCCCAAGTTTACTAATCTCAATCTGATTCAGAGCGATCACAACTTGAAAGTTCATTACCTAAACTAGCAGCATAGATGTTGGTCTATACTGTTCCAAGTTTCACAGTATGTCTCCTAAATGTAGAAGACAGCAAGTCAATTCCTCATTATTTCAAGATGTGGACTCAACAGTGTGATTCGAGTCTTCTGATGGTTGTTTTCTAACAAAACATAGATTTGTTTTTGGATTCTTGTGGTAACAACGGTTAGAAAACATAATATAGTGAATGAGAAACATATTTACATGTTATAGCTGACCAGGAGTTCAACCAAGTACTCACGTAGTGAAGAAAACCCCACTTACTCATATGTAGAATATTGTGAGTCGAAAACAGTAGAAACAATTTCAGTCAAAATCTCCCTATTTCTTGAGATTCTTGAGAGTTCGTACTAAATGTGTTATCATCGCTAGCGGGCGGTTTGGCTTCAGATCTTACTGAACAAACTGACACTACCTGACAGTTATTTGAGGTTCTACAAATTTTTCATGGGGCTGGTGTGAGATCGGAATCAACGACTATCTGACATGAAAGCCGAAACTTTCAGCGACTGACGCGACCATACTCTTCAACTATCCCTCCAATGGGCAGTCGAAAAATCAAATGATGTTTTTGAAAACTTAAAAAAAAGACCAAAGTTCAAAAGCTCATCAAAAATACGCGTGGAACATACATGCAAGCAACATGTGAGACGATGAAGGAGCACCACATTGTAACAATATGACGTGCATTAATAGATCTCTCTTGAATCTTGAAAGCAACACAAAAGGAGCTCGCCGCCAATTGACAAATCCACGTGTGCGAATGATGAAGCTGACCTTGTTTGGTGCATCTGAGAATTCTGATGGTTATCAGCGGGTACGCTGATCTCCGGTAGAATTGGTACCGCCTGTTCCATGGACGGACTTCGCTTCATGTCGCATCTGATGCTGGTCAAGCTGTGGCTATCAACTCAATGTTTGACCAATCTGCAATATATGAACAAAGAAGAGTGGTAGTTTGATCAGAAAACAGCAGAATACAGCATCTGAACTACAGATAAAGTTCAATTATAAAAGTTCTAGTAAGCGCATACTGCTGAGTATGACCCAATGAATTCAAATTTGATATGCAATTGACTATATCAGATTGATCAGGCACCGTGGCAAAGCCTCAAAAAGGGTCAACTCAAAAACTATCTGGTCATCATCTGACCCAGATTGTGATCATCTACACCATGCTAAAACTCATCAAGTTGGCCACTATCTGACCAGAATATCGTCAGGTCTCCGATAATGTTCACAATGAGTATGACTTTGCTACCGTGCCAGCTATAAAGTCGAACAAACTAAAGTCGAAGAAACTGAGTCGAAGAATACTGTACTGAATCGATTATAACTGGCCATTACAGACAGATCTGGGATGTTGGTTCAATTTTGTTGCGCAGAAAATTACTCATACAAAAAGTAAACAGCTCTACCGGGAACGAAGAACAGAAACGGACGTTGTATTTGCACTTCTTAAAAAGGCAAGACAGTGTTATTCCAAAATTTGCATGCACATATATCTTAAAAAACAACAGGGTGTCAGCAAAGAACAATATTGCAAAGTGGAAGGGAAAGTAACCATTGAGAGTCGTAACATGACGTTGGATGAATACCAGAGAAGAAAAGCTGGCAGCAGATAAGAAATATCGATCGATAGCTAGTTGATTAGAACTTACGCTGCCAACCAAACGGTGTCCAGCAAGAGCTACCAATCTAAATATAGCCAAGAACTTCAACGCATAAACTAGACGTAAATTCAATAGTCACGTAAAGCTAGCATTCTAATGAGGCATCGTGCACTTTGTCATTGCACGTTTCTGATTTCTGCTGTGTTTAACATGTTTCACGTGACTGTGACTAACAGTATATCATTTCTTTCGAACGAAATGAAACGAATTCAGCATAATCCATGCATCTATGATCGATCCGGAGACAGCACAGCAGAGCGGAGAATCGCACTACATGTAGTTTGCTTCGGACCCTTTCAAGGTGTATTTCAAGAATGTTTTACTGATCAAACTACAACTCAGTTTTGATTTGTTCGCCCCATTAAACATGTGGTAGCATGCTAACTTTAGCTATATATCACAAACGGAATAAAGTCAGTATACAGTCAATAAGCCATAACATTTTCTTTAGGAAACTGGTCTCACAGAACGATCAAGCCTATATAATCTCAATAATCATAATAATAGACACCTACGTACTCTTGATCTACTCAGATCAATTCTGTAGCAGTGAGTACATTGTTCAACAGGGTTAAGTGTGTGGATGAGAAAGACGCAGACTGTTGGAAAGTGTCTTCGTTTCATCCGTCTGCCTGCTCTCTCGCTTTTGTAATTAGCTAATCGCAGAAAATTGGCGCCACGTTCTGAGCAGCCAATAATTTAGACAGTCACATTTGGAGCGCCCCGCTCTGGCCAACCATGTACCGCAAAAGCGAGATTATTTCTAAGCACTAAACTGTTGTAGTGGAGGAGAGTTATGATCCAATTTTTGTCTCATGATGGTCGATTTTATTCGATGTTTTTAATTAGACACCATCGGCAACGGGGGAAAATTCAATGGATAGGATGTGTTTCGAGACTTATTAGTTCATGCTCATGGTCTCCTGTTCCGATTCGTTGTCTAGTGTATGTCGGAATCATAGATTTATATGAATGGCCAGCATGTAATGTGCGCAAACTGCCAATTTTTTTATCCAAGTGTTGCGATACGCGCTACGTTACTACAGTACCCTGGGTTTTAGTCCTATACGTAAACTTTGTTTTTCTACTTTTCAAATCCAAATTTGAATTTTTTAATATTATAATTGAAATAACTGAATTTGCGTCATTTTTTCAACCTTTTCTCATTGTTCTCGTCAATCCATAGTTCTACTTTCAAGTTCTGCAGAAAATGCTGATGGTTTCTGTTGTCGTCCTCGTGACAAGATTCATGAGAAGGGCGTCTCCGGGTCTATCTAATTGTGTTTATGATAACAACAAGTTTTGTGCGTCTGCAATTATATATTTTCCAACGTGAGCTCTTGCTAGCATTTCGGGCTTGAAGTTTATTTTTCAGTGCTGACAATGGACGACGATATCAACTATGGCGATGCGGACAGTTATGTGAATGACAGCTCCATCGAGATGGCGTGGGCAGCTAAGGTGTGTTTCATTTATTTAATTGAGCTCTCTTTCACACGTCCATGTTCGAAAGTAAAGTAAACGAATTATTGACCAAGCAAACTGGACATACGCAAAGAGGTTGCCAATTCTGAGTAGACATTCATAACTATCAGAGTGCATTGCGTGATGTTCGAGAAAGGAGAGTTTAGCAGCCAAATATTAGTGTACTTTGGTTTTAATTAGTAGTTTAGGTTGTCGGTAATCCTTTAGGAGGCGGTCTGTAGGCCGCGGCTAAAGCCAAAGCAACTAGGATACACATTTTAATGAGTCACTTCTTTTAACGTCAACTTAACATCCATCAAACATTGGCGTCCATTATCGAACTTCAGTTTTGTACTTGTGGAAAGTTAGTTATTGACTTTCACCTTTTCAGGCTGCGGAGAGAGCCAACATTCATATGAATCTGCTGATGGCATGCGACCCAACTACCTTGAGATTGAACAAGCTGCAGGATTCAATTTATACTGCATTCCGAAAAGATTTTCCTAGCCTAGATGTTGCTAAGGTATTTTCGTTATACGGCATTCTCTTCTATATAGTTTATTATTTCTTCCAGACGAAAAGTTACGACTTTGTTCAATTCAGTAAGAATATCCTAACTGATCGGTGTAAAAAAGAGAGAAAAAATTATTGCTTAACCATTATTTCGTTAACCAAGGATCTATTAGCGTACTTATTGTGGTTGAATAAGTGGTACACGTGTCGTTTACATTCACTGCGAACATGGTATGGTTTTTCAAGACTGCTTTTTTAGGTCACACATGTTGAACTAAAAGAAGGAGGAATGAAAGAAAAGTGGAGAACCTTCTGTGAACAATTCAAAGAGGTATTCAGAACGTTTATTATATTAAACCAGGACTTGCTTTTGTTTCTAAATATTGTTTAATCTTCGATTCAAGTGATAGTTTTCTAATTTTGAACGCAAACTGATTACTGATCGTGCTGTTTTATGCAGATACTCACGATATTTCGCTGAGAGTGATCAACAAATGAACATTTTGTGAGACTGTGCATCTCACCCGCAAAACAACTCACTTGTCAAGCTGCTTATCATTACTCCGCTGTTTTTTCTTCATGTATTTGTGCTCCCCCTTTAACATAATCATTCCACTTCACCAGCATTGTTCACTTTAGACTGTCGATGATTTTGCTCTGGGAAGCTTGATGCGAATTGAAGCATGTAAGTCGTACCACGACGAAAACACAGTAATTGTGCCAAAGGTTAGTTTCTTTCTTCGGAGGGTTCACGGGTGCTTCGATTTTTGCTGTGGTAAATATAATAAGTCTCATCCTCCGTGTTTCAGATTATTTACCTCGCGATAGAGATAGCGAGAAACGTCGAAGGCGTGAATAAAGCACTGAAACCGAAGTTCACAGAAGATCACGAGTTGAAAGGAATCCAGGCCTAATCGTTTTTCTTTTTTGATTTATTGCATTGTTGAGAGATTGTTATGTTTTTGTCCCATTTTCAAAATGTTGTGTTTTTTTGCTGTTTTCAAAATGAAAAGTTATGAATGCATTGTTCACCATTTTGCTCTGGTTCGCTCCAATATTTCAACTTCGTCATTAGGTTTGTTCTCAGCTTCGTGAATTTATGTTTATTATATTAATTAATTTTGTTTATTCAGATGAACACTGCGAAACCCACGAGCAAGCGTGAGTTTTCCATTTAATTCTCATTACATTTTGTCCTGTGATGTGCCCGTATACCTTATCATATTTTTGCACTACCGTGGGCGCTTTTAGGCTCACAGAGGCAGTATCTACCACTATCTTTCTGTTCCGTGAGTGTTTTGAAGATCCCGTGAGCGAAAATTAAGCGAAAACTCGTACCCAATTTGTAAAAAGTTTGTGAATGCGGCCACTGAGATTCAACTCGTTCGGATTTGGGTACCTGGGAAAAACATCGAGGCGTGTTTCATGATCATTTGCCTTGTACTTTGTATATATCGTACTGTTATGTGAGCTTCTTCTCAATTCAGCTTCCCTTTCATTCGGAACAACTCCGGCCCTGTCTACATCGACCCCTCTGTTTGGATCAACTAGCGGCACCTCCACCTTTGCAGGTAGTTTTCTTCCCCACGCTTTCCCAATCATGATGCTGAACATGTGTATTGATGCCTATTTCAGCACCCGCAACTTCATCGTCGACCGCTCCTCTATTTGGGTCGGCTACCACTACCTCTACGTCTACCCTGTTTCCGACCTCGGCGGTACTGTTCATATTATTCTCGCCTAGCATCTAGCATCTCGGGATTGGGGCATTCATCTCACCACATAGTTGTACTCTGGTTTCCTGTCTGTATTAGTTTCAAGAACAAAGGCGGGATGAGGGAGTATAAGTTAACTGTATGCAAACAAAGTATAGGAAAGTTGGGGAAAGTTGACCAACATACCATGTTGTATTTGGATGGAATTTCGCAATTTTCGGGTGAAATATATAAAATGCAGTTGCTGATATTGTTCTTGAGGTTTTAAATAATATATTTTGTGTGAACTCACCGTTTTTTCATTTTTTGTGTAACTTTTCCCTTTATGTCTCCCTCTGTTTTTGGTTCTAAGGTCTACACGTTTCCTAAATACACTTTTGAATTTTCGGGCGGAAAAATCTTGGCAATGATTGTTGAACATTCTCAGACTAGCACATCCTCGTCATTGTTCGGGGCTCCAGCAGCAAAGACATCGACAACAACTTCACTGTTTGGGGGCCCAACGGCAGCCAGCACACCTTCATTGTTTGGAAGCACAGCTACTAGTGAGTGTTTCTTTCTGACCAACTGGCCAATATCTCTTGAAATGAATAAGAAAGGAGTCGA
This sequence comes from Litoditis marina, assembly GCA_964036275.1. Classification (NCBI taxonomy): domain Eukaryota; kingdom Metazoa; phylum Nematoda; class Chromadorea; order Rhabditida; family Rhabditidae; genus Litoditis; species Litoditis marina. The sequence goes on from OZ038438.1 coordinate 1,677,685, forward strand.
AGTGCAGTTTGACCTTGTCTCCATTTTATTTTATAATCCTCATATTTGTAGCGGCCGCTCCCGCGTCCACCACACCCTCTCTGGGACTTGGAGGTACCACTCAAACCACTGGTCAGTTGTGGTTTTTCAAGTTAACTCGATAACTTGCTGTATCAAACGAACAAAGTCAAGTTTGTAATAAGGAGTTTCATAACTCTTTCTCCTAGTTATTTTTTGCATGAGGTAGCATAAAAGTGTCGATTGTTGATGTAGAAACTTTTTTTGGTATATACATACACTTAAAAGCATATTTGGGAGTTGGTTTAGTTTTGTGATGTAGTAAATGGTAGTATGTTGAATTGATATTTTGAAGGAACTGTCTCGACTGCTGCGACGGGTACAGGATCTTCCATCAGTTCTACCACTGCTGAAAAGGAGAATGTGCGGGACGGAGAAGTTCCACAACAGTTTTCCCAGCTTGTCACTGCCATCAAGTGCGTTTTTCGTTTATTTCAACACAAACAACGTTTATCATATACATGGAAAGTTGGCGGCTACCAAGGCATTAGTCAACGCTCGATCGAGGCGCTATTTAGTTGTGATTTGATAGCTTGCTACTACGTTTCTACCACTAAGTTGCTGGTTCAACTAAATCGCTACGAAGCGGCTAGTTGGATCGAATGGCTACTAGTCGTTTAGTTGCGGTTTAGTTGGTGATCAATTCATGTGTATTTAGAGTGTTTCTGGTGATAACTTCTATTACAGAACCAAACTGAAGGAAAATAGGACTCTCTCCAACCAGTACGCCTCTGCTGGAAGTGACGGCTGCGTCAAAATTACCGAGCGTGTTAAGAAGGTGTGTATTTCTTTCACACTGCATCATCGTGTTTAAAATGTTTGTCGGTGGTCAACATTATGAATATATGAAAAGACCACTCATGGGAATTTGGTTGGAATGTCCTTTTGCTCAGATTGAGCACGAGTTGGGGGAGGCGATCAACCGTAACGCGGCTCACGTCTCACGGGCTGACCATCTCTCGTCTCGGGCCCATCGCGATCTCTGCCTCGGAAAGAAAGCTGCGGCCACACAGGAATCGCTGTCGCGCACCAGTACCCCTGCCACCCAGCAACAAACACTACAGTCAGTCTCTTCACTACATACTATAACAGCTTTACACTTCCGAAAAGCAATGTGGCTAATATGTTGTCGACCAAATTCCATTATAATGATTCTATTTTGCTCGTGTCGTTGTTCTAGCCAATTTGTTATTGTACAATGTTTGCAGGTATATCATCTCTCTAATCGAAGAGTATGATACGACTATTGTCCTTTACCAGGAAACGGTGGAGCACATTACTGTGAAAATGAGAGAGATCATGGACGGCAAGGTTGGTTAAGTTGTATTGTGATTTGGTTAGGTTGGCGAAGGTTTTGGAATATATTAACAAAACAAAAAAAAGATAAATTGTTGTCAAATAACTCATTCATAATTATAATTGGATATAAAGTTTGTGAAGCCTACACAAGCTTCGAAACCCATGAACCATCTCTTGTTGCTTTTCCCATAAATTGATTATTATTTTAATATATGTCCAATTATAGCTCCAAGTTAGTACCTCTGAAATGAAGGAATATCTGACCCGTTTCGATGCCATGTTCAGTACCGTTTACAACAAGTTGTCTGATGCTGTGAACAAAGTAGAGGTTAGTTTTCTCTGATAATGTCCTATGGTTGATAGTGTATTGAAGACATTTGCGAATCATAATTAAATTCCAAATTAGCAGCCGGCTGAGCCAACATTTTGTTTTTAGGATTTAATTATCTATTTCATCCTGCAAATTTAAAATAAAGTATGATTTGTATATCTGTGAAGTTGGTGGAATGGTGTGTCGTTTGCAGGACTTGCGTGCCCGAATGACGAGCGAGGGTAATCTGTTGATTGGAACCCCGTCGACGACTCCGTTGGTCGACAATTCGGCCTGGACTCAGCTGCGAGGGGCGTCCTCCTTCCCCTCACAGTCTTCCATCATTCAACTGGGAGCACTGATGAAGCCGGCCCAAGCGGCAGCACCGGCTGCTACCTCCGGGGGTATGTTTCCCATGTGTTGCCAGTTAAAGAAGGACCATTATTTGCACCTATCCCGACGTTGCATTTCTTTAAACTGCAATACATTTTCCAATTGCAGTTCAAAGGACTGGCGCGTCGGGTTTGATCCACATCATCGTCCTACTTTAACAGTAGTCTTTATATTTGCTCCATCTGAAACCGCTACAATTGGCTGCACAAAGAACCGCCTTCGTATTCTAGAAACGTCTGAGGCAAAATTTTCACTAGACTTTCGTGTATTTTTGGTTTAAATTCAGGAAAGGGTTTGCGAGTTCTGGACTGATTAAGAGAGTTTTTGATATTTCCAGGTCTTTTCGGTGGAGCTTCATCTGGTGGTTCACTGTTCTCCTCGACGCAAACGAAGCCTCTGTTCGGTGCAACTACCTCGAGTTCTAGCCTTTTCCCTACCCTCAATACGACTACCACAACGCAGTCGACCTCTTTGTTCCCATCTGTCACCACCAGCAAACCAGCAACTTCCTTTGGATCTACTCTCAGTACAAATACTACTGGTCTCCTTTTTAGTTCGAAGAAGTAGAATAATTGAGCGCTGTTACTCGAACTAAAATATATAGAGTATTTTATGATTTCTCTGCTGGTCTCATTCTTTTGTTGCTCTGATATTTCTGTAGACGTGTAACACAATTTGTGGGTTATTTCTGTAATTGGCAAACTAACTGTATCACTGTATTCTATATCTGATCAGCGAATAATCATTTTGTTTTCATTTATTACCGTTGTTATAGATTTTTGTTTGATTAAGTAACGTACATTTTGCATAAAGTTGTCCTTCTATGTAGTTTGATGGATATTGATTAAGCAAAATCGAGGTTTGAGTGCAAGTGTCGCAAAATAGTTTTATTCCTTGTTCCGCTAGTTACTTATGAATCTTCACTTCCTAGACGAGTAATTAATATGTGTCAATTTTACGGTAATTGATGCAAAATAGGTGATTGAAATAGAGTAGAATAGCAGGAAGTCGAAAATATTTTTGCCAATATTCAGCGGTTCAGTACCGCTCAATAGAAAAAGTTTTGCTTCATAGCTTGAAAGTGTTGGCGGAAGCTTGCCTGGAAAGATTGGTTTGACCCAAATTATCAGTGCGTTCAATCAGAGCATGAACATTCTTAAAACTATGGTAAAATCCAGTGGACATGATAATAATTGATCGTTCTGGATGTACACTACGTTTCACGAATGAGGTACAGTATACTCTCAAACTACATGTTCACTTCATACTGTAATAATCCACTGGCGCATGGAACAAAGAGAGAGAGAGGGTTGTAAATTGCGAGGTAGATAATTCTTCCAGCTCAGGTTGCAGCTGTTTTCTCGAACTTACAACATAAATTTAATTTTTCCTTGAACCTTTGTCCAAACAAAATATGCCGATGGCGTGTGTCAAGAGTGCGCAAGATTACAAAAAAAAACATTTAGTCCCACTGCATACACTATTTCCTGTTTTTTTTTCTCGTTTCATTCCTCCAAAAATGAATCTTACTGGTTTAAAGAAGGACGATTATGTGGTCCAATCGCAACGCTTCAGTCCTTTAAACCGCAATATATTTTTCAATTGCAGTTTAAAGGACCGATGTAACGGGATTGGTCCACATAATCGTCCTTCTTTAAGATGCAGTTTAAAAAATTGTATTTTTTGCAAAATGTAGAAATGTATATACCCTGTTAAAGAAGATCACAGGGAAGTGGAAGTCTCTTGTAGCACTACATATGATTTCACCTGTTACCTAAATAGTATACTTTTTACGTGAAACAAACGTGTTAAAGTTATATGTAGAAGAGAGCAGGGAAAAGGTTGATGTTCAGGCGCATTCAGTCAGGGAGATCGCCTGTATGGACGATTTTTGGGTTGGTCGTCTCAAGGGGTCGTGGGAAAGTGAAAAGGTCATGAAAATGGTTGTCTCTCATGAGTCGTCCATACCACCTCACTTGGAAAAAGCAAATGAGGTCAACAAAACCGAGTCTGTGGAGAGCGTCCATACAGCCGTACTTCACATAAGTAATAAGTTAGCAAGCAACGCGAAAAAGTGATAAGGATAGATTATGTGCTCCACGTTATAGAGACGTGAAATGATTCCCATCTTATTATATATGCAGCGGCGGTATATGCAGCGGTTGAATTCCTAAAGACAACACTGGTTGACTTTTTCAAACGTTTTCTTTATTTTCTTTCTTTTTGTATTTAATATTTTCTGAGTTCTGTTGGCTATTGCTAATTGGGTTTACATTCCGTGACCAATTACATGTCTTCCTTACGGCATCCAACCACTTCATTCCAATTATCTTGTAACCGTAGCAGTGAGTAATTAGTGAGAGATGAGGGACACAACATGAAAATTGAGTAAACTAATTAGTTAGTGGGCGGAACTTTGTGTGACCCTTGAAAAAACAACCTTACAAGTCATTCCAACCATGGATCCTTCTTCTCTCTCGCCGGCTCCCATCCGTACTCTTCAGAACGGGGGAGCTATGGATACAGATATAGTTTTGCTTTCGTTAGATAATCCTTCATCTAGTTCTTTCTCTAACACTCTGGGGGGTCCTTCTACTTCAAATTTAAATCAGGCCTATCCTGCTCTAACATCTTTTCTCAGCACACCTTCTGCGCAATTGTATCTCGCTCCTACTCCTGCTCCATCTCACCCAACTTCCGCAACATCAGGAGTTAGTGGAAATTCAGCGCAAACACTACCTTCTTACAACCCGGTTCTATATGGTGGGCAAATTGTTACACAATCTCAAGGGGCTCTCACAAACCCCATTTTACCCATCCCTCCTGTCGTTCGGACCACGTTCCCGGGTAAAAGGGAAACTTCCAAATATGGAAGTGAAACTGTGTTGGTGTATGAAATTCCTCACTGTAACTTATGCCTCTCATTTCAAAAACATCGTTCCAACAAAACCGACGACGTCTACGTGTGCTCCCGCTGTAAAGTATTGAAGACGCATGTACCCGTTAAGGTATGACATTTATCACTTATTGTTGGTAGGTTCTGTGTGTTTTTAAATTTTACGAATCTCAAAGTCTTACATTCCCCAATTGAAGTTAGAAGAGCACCAAACAACTGTTCCATCGAAAGAACAGAACTTTTCTGTTCGTTTAAGTGCTTAATGATGATGATGTTAAATACACTAACACTGTCACACGCTATGAGAAAAAGGTAAATTCTATATGCAACCATCACCTCAGTAGGTTACCGGTTTATAACGTGAACGGATTTGCGTTTTAGGTTACCTACCGGTTAACTTCGTTGTATCAATAACCTGAAGTGATTTAGGTGATTGGGAACGAGTTCTACTCTGATCCTTCTGCTCTCAATCACGTATGTACTCCTCATGATTCTACTGCGGCAGCTTCTACCAAAATAGGTTACAAGGTTGGTGGTTGCCATCAAATAAAGTCTTTCTGTCGAGCTTGAAGGCCTATTCGCTTCTAACTTAACAATTTTGCACAAAATTCTGAGAGTAGTAAAAATAATGTGCGAGAAAGTAGAAGAATGATTTACTAGTTGTGTGTTACAACGACATGACCAAAGCGTAGGAAAGCTGACGGTAGTCAATGATAAGTGAATCCTTTTTTGTGAAGGTGGTCTGAAACGACAGAGATCTGCTCTGTCCAAAGCAGTGAATGCCAATCGGGATCGCCTGACCACCAAGACGAACGTTCCGGACCGCTTCTCCAAAACTCTCGACGGTGAAGTTTTCTTGCACAAGCACACATCTACGTTTCATTTGTACTACTCGAGTAACACTCTCAAACTAGCTTGTGCGGCTGGTCTTCACACAATCATTTCTGTTGGGTGTCACGACTTCCAGCCCAAACAGTTAGGGAGAGCCGGCCAGTTCTACACAGTCCATGGTGTTTCTCGCAACGGTACAGTTGTACCAATTATGTATTGTATCACAAGCTCAAAATCTAAAAGAACCTACACTTCGATATTCAAGGCACTCTCTGACGCAATTGAAGCAAATCAAAAGGATCCGAAGGAACTTATCGTTGTGATGGATTACGAAAAAGCGTCGCACGCCGCTGCTACTGAGGTTAGTTCAAGCCATTCCTACTGAGACTCCTACAGTAACCTTTTTTAACCATAACCATTTTTATTTTCGATTCTCTTTAGATGTTCCAAGATTTTTATTTTCGATTTTCTTTAGATTTCCCAACATTTTTATTTTCGATTTGCTTTAGATTTTCGATCCTGCCAAGGTGGTTGGCTGTGTTTTCCACCTCTCACAGGCACTGAACAGAAGGAGGGACGAGTACGGATTACGTGCATTCACGGAGGGAAAAGAAAAAGATGACCGAGTATCTTCGTGGTTCAATACTTCAGGAGTTGTTGGACAGAACACCTGCGCTGCTCACGTTACCTGTTCCCGTTGGCCATGGGGCATACATGGGATGCGCGAAGTTCCTCACATATCATAAGGTGAATAATTATTTCTCATTATATAAAGGTACCCGAATTTGAATAGTGAAAGATGTTTTTGGAACTTTTTAATTATTGGAAAAAGATATGAGCATATGTAGTCTTTTTCACTTTTACTGAGACTCCTACAGTAGGTTTTCGAAACATTAAAGCCGTTTGCATCATTTACTTTACTATTCAGTAAATACTCGAGAGAATTTTCGATAAACTAAACTTTTGGCTTCACAACAGCCTTTGGAAAGTTAGTACAGTTACTGTAGAAGTCTTAGTAGGATCGGCGTGAACTATAAATGTATACTGTAGAAGTCTCAGTGAGAACGCTGTGAACTAGACAAACTGGACTGAACTAACTGAGTTCTTGCGGAGTGTGTTTCGTTAAAAAAAGTAACCAACACTTTACACTTATAGGGTGAATGGCTAGAGCCTGAGATGATCCTCAAATGGAACAAGTGGCTTGTGTCTGAGCACAGGACCTCTAACCTGGCAGAGGCATACCACAGGTTTGTTAGCTCATCAAAGCTATTTATAAACTATTCTGTTATCCGGTCAAAGCAAAATTTCGGTTCTAAAAGACACTTACCGTCAGGTACTCACGGATCCTGGCATATTTGGAGTGAACATACTTAAAAGTTACCGCGCTAAATCTTTTACGAGTTCTGTTAAAAAATAATTTAATATTCTAGGAAGCTGCAAGACGTATTCGGAGCCACCCACCCTGAGCTATCCTTGCTACTACATCAAATACAAAAAGAAGATCTTGTATCGGAGCACACTCTCAGAAATGCACTTAAGGTAACGTCTTAAGTTTTTCGGGATAAAGTTGTGATTTCATCTTCCTCCTTTCTTCCATGACTCATACATTATGATCACAACACTTTCCATTCACATAGTTGTTTCGTAACTGGCGTAACACTCGTGATCGCACTGGTTCCGTGGAAGCTTATCGGCGAACTGGTCTACATTTTTATGTTTTACCTGTGTTAATGTTTACCACTAATAAATTATTTTTCAAGGGAGTCGCCCCTAAAGTGAACAAGCTTCATCTGGCAAGGCGAGCTGGAATTCAAGACAAGATGGAGGTCTTCTCGTTGGCAATCCTTTCTGCTCCCCCCACTGCCCATGAGATCAGCGAGTACCTCCTCGACATGTCCCAACATGTTACTCACAAGTCCCACAAGAAGAAGTAGTGTGAATATGTACATATATTGTTATGATATTGTTTTATTTGTTGATCTGTTTTCAAATTTGTTGTTCGATTGCATTGTAACTACAGTTAGTTTTGTTTTCCTTGTACATTGATATTAAATGTTTATCATACAACAATTTGTTGGAAAGTATTCAGCAAGAATACGAGCTCATTTGATGCGTGACTCAGTTAGTTAAAACAAAGTAAAGTTGTATGGAGGGAGCGTAGGGTGGTATGGACGGGTGACCCAGTTAGCTAAATCGAAGTAGGCCTGTATGGACGGAGGGTAGGGTGGTATGGACGGGTGACCCAGTTAGCTAAATCGAAGTAGGCCTGTATGGACGGAGGGTACAGCTGTATGGACGGGTGACCTACAAGAGACAACCAAGGGGTTATCGTCCATACAACGGTACACCCATTCAGTCACGTATTCGTAAAAACACGGCTCGGGTGTTATATAAAATAGGGAACAGGCCCTATCGAACATGTTTGCAGCATATTGTGCATCGTGCATTCTTGTGTTTTGCGCAATTAGATCAATATTCGAGTGGGTGTAACATGTTTCTAAACACCGCCTTCTCTGTTCTCGACTATTTTTCGCCTATCAATCGGTATCATCGTATATAGTATACAACCTAATCCGCGCGAACTTTTCTTCCTTACCCTTCTTTCATTGTTTTGCTTAATCATAATCATTGTCAGTTATATGTGTACTGAACGCGGTGACGAGTTTTCTCTTTGTCTTTCCTCGAATATGATCTTTACACGTTTTCTATCCACCTTTGTAGCTCAACTATTCTAGCCCTTTTTCTCATTTTTTCTAGCTGAATTGTATTGAAATGGATACCTAGTCTAAATAATCGGCCCAGTATAGAGTGGAATGTGATGATCTAAATTGAAAATCCGCACTGGCGAATTATATTCTAGAATCTCGACGTACTTGTATTAATGGTTCAATCGTCTTCACAGCTATGTGGACTCTTGCAAAGTGAAATGAAACTTCTCATGAAATCTTCGGTGTGAAAAGTTTTCCCTAGTTTTTCTATTTCATTCCGTGATAGGTCCATAGAACAGTAAGTAAAGTTCTAACAGTTGAATAACTAACTACATGTCGAGACGAACGTTTTAAATGTTTTCCTATTGGTGTACGTGTACGACAGAGTGTGCACTACTATCACCAAGAGAAAAAGTGAGGTCGTTTACTGCTAGATAGAATATTTGAAGTCATTTCGAGCAAGTCGTTTCACTAGACCACTTGAGTTGCTCTCTCAGATATTCTTGGATTTCACATCGGTGGTTGAGACTGAAAACGAGCGGGATCAAACTACAATTGGCACGAAACAGAGCAATGAGTACCATTTTAGCCTGCCCTTCTCTGACCTGCCTTGTATATGAAAACACTTAAATTAAGCCTTTAAATCATGTCTTTTTCAATCATAACGTTTTCAATCATAACTTTGTTAACCATGTTTACGCAAACATTATTTTGTAGTTCTGTTCTTGCAGGAAATGTTTACAGTTAAACTTTTGGATAATTGTATTTGAGGATATTTGTCAGAGTTGATTTTGGCTGCGGAGACAAGGGTATAACTGACCAGCGGTCAAGATTTAGGATAAAATGTTAGTGAACGGCTTGATGTTACCTAGTCTCATTCGTAGTCTGATCGGGAGACACCGTAAATTGAGAACTACAAATTTAGCAGACGAGGAAAACATTTACCGATTCAGCTCGCAGTTTCCTGTATGACCCTTACATGTGAACAAACCCATGAACGGTATTTTCACTTGTAATTAAAATTGTTTAGACTGATGACGGTTTCAACTTGAACTTTGGGGCCCTTTTTCAAAGATATATGTCAAGTAGCAGTGAGACACATCACACGTCTCGACTAATACTCAGTATGCTTCGGAATCAAACGAAAAACATGACCGAAAACCACATAATCCATAGTTTTTGTCCCATTCTTCTAGCGCGACCCCTATAAACTTTGACCTGGCACTGGCTATACGTGTGGCGCCGCTGCCCCCCATCTAAACAGCGCCAATCGATAATGAAAGGGAGAGAGAGAGAGACTGGAGTGGACAGCCCAGGCTTCTTCGCTTGTTCCATAGCCCTGGGGCTATATTCTCGAACGGAACAACTTTCCACCCTATTCTAGACATCAAGTCCCGCTAAATGTGTTAATATACTGCGACCAATTTGAATTTTCTTGATGATGACGGGCATTTGCTGCGCCCAATGTTGCGAGAATCCCCGTATAACTTGAAATAAACTATGGTTTTTATAGTTCTCACAATTTCCGATTCAATTTGGGTAGCGTATCAATGAAACTTTTCCAGAGAACACAACTGTAAAAAGTAGACCTGTGATCTTTTTTTGCTAATTCGTTCAACAATATAACATTTTTAGCCAGTATTTCTTCTAAGAACGGTCTACACCCGTTCCTATCAGGTTGTCACAATATTGGTTGAATTTTTTTTCAAAGTCGGAATATTTGGCTGACGTTTCCAACCAAAAACCCGTCTCAAAATTGCTCGAAATGGTACACGAAAAACAAGCTGGAAGCTGAAATTCGAAAGGTATCATTGAATTGAAAAAAAACAATCCAATCGTTTACACAGACAAAAACTTGAAATTTTTAATTATATGGAGTGCCTATTCTGTTTTCCGCGCATCCTGTGTATAGATTGTAGTTTGACCTTCTTGAAAACACTGCAACCACTATAGACCAGACAGCACACAATGTCAGTCGCTATTTGGTTTCGAATCTATAAAACCGATTCCTATCAAAGGTGTTTATAGATCAGCTAAACCATGTTACACGTTTGACATCATACGTAGCTACGTGTAGTTAAAAAAATTTTATCTTCCACTCTATCTCTCTCTCTCTCCCTCCTTCTTTCTCTCCAATTCTTCCGCTATTTTCATTGGCCATCCTTCGGCTGTCTTGTATTTGTCATGTTATCACCAGTTCTTGTTTAGTTTTTGGTCACTGACTCCGCGATCGTCATAGTTTAACAATAATGTTTACATGTCTGCTACTGCCCCCGGAAAAATAACGATTTGATTTTAACAGGGGTTAGCAATAAGATCAAAACAAAATCACGAGAAAAGTGCTCGTTTCACTGCCAACTATATCATATACACTTCACTCTTTCCGCAACAAGCCTATACGGTACTTCCCTTCCATTCTGTGTTTGTAGTTTGATTCCGTCGCTTTTTAGTCAACAATTGAAAGTTCAAGTTTGTGTATCGAGATAAAACTATAACTTTCAATTGTTGACGGAAACCTCGCTACCTCCTATGGCCTATTCGGGCGAATTCTTTATTTAACCCGGTATTTCGTTAACCCTAGCCGTTAACCATTAACCGGGTTACCTGGTTGACCCTTTTGTTAACCACTTGGTAACCCTGAATTTGCCCCAAAAGACATTGTAAAAGAGGGTTACCAAGTGGTTAACAAAAGGGTTAACCAGGTAACCCATTTGAAGTTACCTGATAGGGTTAACGAAATACCGGGTTCCTTGTGGAATTGGCCGTATATTCGGCCCCAAAAGTAATGTAGATTTGAATCAATGTTGTATTGTCTTCCTCAAATGGTTTTCGTGCCTGCCAAAGCGAAAGACGGATAGTTTATAAGTTTGCCATCCCTGTTGAAAAGTGACGGCCATACCGGAGAGTTTCGAGCTGAACGGGGACATATTTGGCGCTGAAGATTATTGCCTCTTACATATATTTTTCTATCAATAATTACACACTCTTTCTGACTGACCTACTATGTCTCTGTCACTATAGTTGTCACCATTCCCAAGTGGACTTTGGGAGAGTGCCAATCAAATTTTTAGACTATTTTTCAACATGCTTTCCGTTTTCCGATAAGTAGAAATGCATATAGGCTCAGTTTTAAGCCTTACCGGAGCAAGTACTAAATTTTCGTTAAACCTACGTTTTCTCTTAAAACACTTATCCGAAAGTTCATTTACAGACGGCCAAATTTCATTAGGGAAAAGGGACAATATTGAGTGTCAAATATAGTTTGATAGGTACGATGGTAACACTATAAACACAGTGAACATTACTAAATCATTAATGTTCTAATTCTTGCGACTCAATTTCATTATCATCATAATTGTTATTGTTTGTATTATTATTATTATTATTATTATTGTCTCAGTGGTTGAACCGTTATTGAAACTGTATCGTTGATGTTATCTTATCGCTGCAAGTGGTCACTATTTTCTGCTTCCTCTTTTTTGATTTCGTAGTTTTCTCCGATATATTTACGAATTAAACACCAAAGTGTAGTTTCCGAATCGAGATATACTGTTAGTCAATTGCACAGTCACGTGAAACATGTTAAACATAGAAGAAACGTACAATGACAAAGTACACGATTCCTCATTAGATTGCTAACTTCTCGTGACTATTCTATTTACTTCTGGTATAGTCTTCTTTGATTCTTTTATCCTATCTGATTGACGGCAACAATTAGGTTGGCGATCAACCATGTAAAATTAGAGAAATGGATCAAATACAGGTTCTGGGTTCTCTGAAGTTAAAAACCGAGTTGTTTACCAAGGTTCGCCCCACCAAATTGGTCACTAGTTGATATCAAGTTGTGAAATCAAAGATTGGTGCACAAGTGTGCACCAAGTTCTCGGTGAAAAGTCTGAACCTTGATTTACAACTTGGGTTTTTGGCGAACCTCGGTAAACAACTCGGTTTTTAACTTGAGAGTTCTGAAATAATACATTCATGTTCAATTCGTTAACAAAATAACAGGCGATGATGATGTGACCGCCAAACTTACTACTCCTTGCAACTTACTTCTCTTTTCAGGAATTTTATTTATCGTTGTACAGACTTCTATTTCTCCTGTTGTTTTTCTGCCTACCCTGCCTAAAGGTCAAAAGTATACAAACACGTGAGGTCCAGGAATGTTTGGAGCCCTTGAGCTCGCTTGCTCCTACAGGTATGGTCACTACGTTACTGAATCAATCAAATTTTTTTTTATCTTTAGAAAGAGATGTGTCAGCAAGAGAGAATAAGAATAACCATAATGAATTGGTCTAATGTTCCACTATAGTAGTACAATGATAAAGCTATAGTCTAATTTCTCAGAATTGTAGACGTAGGCCCAACCTCATATGGGCTATGGTGAGTGCCAAATTTATACATTTCTGTCTCTCGCCGAAGTCGAACCTGCGAGCAAAAGATTCGTAGCAGAGCGATAACCACTGCGCCATTAGAGCACATAAGGGGCAAGCTTTGGAATCATAAACTTGCGTGCGTACACAGCGGAAAGTGAGATATACAGTACCCTCACGCCTTTCCGTTGGCAACGACTATACTAGTACTCGCGCAAAAGGTCGGAAGTGTGTGTTTCGTTCTTTAGAAAGCACGTTGCCTTTTAGTGGAGCCAGCGTGGCCATCTAACCAAAGTTTTTATTAGGCAGTATTAAGAAGTACCCCTGTTCAATCTCAACCTGCGTCTCCTAGAACACACGCTATTTCTCTGCTCTTCACATCCCACCAAAGTATGAGCCCGCGAAACAGTGCACAAAGGGAGAGACGCAGGATGGGACCGAGGTGCCGGGATATTCCAGCATACTTACTCGCTCAGAACGAAAAACACCAGTTTTCTAGTTGCGAAAGCGGGAGAGCATGCAGGTAAATGGGACGACAGACAGGCTAATAAACCCTGCGTCTCTCTGATCTGCTCACTCTTTCGCCGAGGTGGGGTTGGTGTTCTGAAATAACATTCTGGATTTCAGGGCATGGAAACATGGCGGCCACTCGAGGACGATTGACTCGGATGTGAAGCGAGTGGCGGGCGGCGTGAAACTGGAGCAGGAGCACAGCATTTCGGTTAGTTGGAATATTATACTCAGCGCCCTATGGAAAAAGATCCCGAAATGTAAATCGAATCATGTGTATTTTCCACCACTCCTTGAAGGCAGAACAGGTAATTAACTCATGATCGAAGACCCACAGGTTGGGAACTGCTCGTCGGGATATACTTGCATACGACCCGGGATCATCGAAGATCTACATAAATTGCTGTGAATCGAAAACCTGAAAACCCCTCGAGGAGCCAATCTCTCTCTTGCGAAACGAGAATACATAGTTTACTGTCAAGATATTAGATTTATGGTATATAGTGAATATAATGAACATCAATCTACATGAAGCAACGAGTCGTGAGTACACGACGTGATACTATGTGTAGAATAGACGAATAAGTTGGAAACGTTATACTCTGAATGAAAATTTGAAAGACTTGATTAATTGTCAGTTGGAATCGGTGATGGCCGAGTTCAAGCTGTCGAACAACACGTTGCGTCGTATGATGTCCCACATGAGCGACAACATGGACCGCGGTCTGGAGAGGGGCCTGAAGGCGTCCACCATCGCCATGCTCCCCTCCTTCGTACCCGAACTGCCCGATGGAACCGGTTGGTTACTTTCAAGATAGGGTTCCGGGGCGGCACCGGTTGGTTAGTTTTTAGATAGAGAACGGCACTGGTTGGTTAGTTTCAAGATAGGGTTCCGGCAGCGGTTGGTTACTTTTCAGATAGCTGTCTCCACTAAATTGGCTGCTTACCTTGTTGTGCCAGTTCTGCTGGTAGTTTGATGAGTTTGATAGGAGGCACTACCAAATCAGGGTTGTTGTTTGATCTAAAAACACACCATAAGCACTACGCATTGACCAGACAAAAAAAACAATTGCGGCCTGCTTTGGCTAACTAGCTAACGACTCCTTAGTCTTTCTTTCGGTGTTTTCCGAAATGCTGAAAATTTTCAGGATTTGGGCGGCAAAAAGACTGCTGATTGGAAAATGTACTCACCAACACTAGATGACGTTTTCACATTTCTTGCAATGATTGAAAAACTGGACACAAGAATTGAATATTCATTGATTTTTAGAAAAGTTTAAATTGCAGTATTTTATGTAGTGTTTTGCAGAGCGCGGCAAGTTTGTGGCCATGGACCTCGGGGGGACCAATCTGCGGGTCATGATCATGGAAATCGAACCGGGAGAGCCGATGCGCACGAAACAGTTCAACACGAGAATGCCCAATGCTGCTATGCACGGGACCGGACGCAAGGTAGTCGGACAGTCTCTCCCCCTCCCTCTCTCCCCCTCCCTCTCCCTCTCCCTCTCTCACTCTCTCTCTATTTTTTATCTCTCTATGTATATTTTTCTCTCTCTCTCTTATTTTCTTTCTCGTCCTCCTCTCCCTTCTTACTTTGCTTTGCTTTTGCAATAGCTAACTTCAAAAAGAAATGTCTCGTTCAGTTGTTCGATTACATCGCGAAAGCTCTGGCTGACTTCCTGATCGAGAAGGATCTGGCAGACGAGGGTCTGCCCGTCGGATTCACCTTCTCCTACCCCTGTGACCAGACCGGACTCCGAAGTGCCACTCTGCTCAGGTGGGTAAACTTCTATACTAGAAGTAAATCAAATAGTCATGTAAAGTTGGCATTCTAATGAGGTATCGTGCACTTTGTCACTGCACGTTTCTGAGTTCTGCTGTGTTTAGCATGTTTCACGTGACTGTGCAATTGACTAACAGTATATTTCACAAGCAAAGACGACATTGGTTTCATTATTTTGTTTGTTCAACGGCAAGCGAAAACTGAATATGTAGGCTATATCGTGTGTTTGTAGTTTGTTTCCGGTGTTGGGCGAAACCAGCACTAAGTTTTGCGATTTCGCGTTTCTCTCGTTTTCACGATTATTATATTTAAAAATTTAAATCATGCGAGCGAAGCAGTTGGCATGCCACGTGCACTCACACTAGCTTTTCACATGAAAACTGTCCATAAAATCTTATCTGGTGCCATTTGTGGCTGGCGTTGTGAAGAAAGTGCAGCATTCGTATGAGTGTAACTCTAGCTGTTCATGATCTCGATTGGAAGAGTTTGTGGTTATAGACAGTGTCTTGAATGAATTAGCAAACTTATAAAAAAACTAGGGGTATGATTATTCTCATAGTGAAAGTACGTCTTCGCGGCAAAATAACTAGTCTTGTTTGAAATGTAGTTTGACCTGAGAGCTTGCGAGTGAGAGCAATCCAACTACAAACACATCCCACTAGGTCAGAATGTACTGTTTCAGAATGTATCTCGTTTACAAACCATATAAGCCTGTTTGCATCTGGCAGTGATTGTCAAATTCCGTTTTTTTCTTTTCTTTTATTTCTGAAGATCATTCCGTAACCTCAATTTGGGTTTTACAGATGGACCAAGGGTGTAACGGCAACAGGCTGCGTTGGCAAGGACGTGGTCCAATTGTTGGAAGAAGCTATACAAAGGGACGGGGTGAGTCGTTTTACGAATACACAACATACTTATAATTTTAATAATAATCACAATATGAAGTGTGTTCGTATAGAGTTATTACAGTAATAATAGAACGCAAACATTGTTTTGTAAATTTTCAAATCTTCACATTACATAGACTCATTTCGAGTTTGTAATAATTGTGTTTTGGTACACACAATTAGGTAGAGGACAACGAAAAAGTGGAATGTGTTCTCTGAAAACATCCTTGGTCTTCAAGAAATAAGAAAAAATGTAATATAAATGAAAGTATCAATAATTTTATCGATTTTTCGTTCAGCGAGTGAAGGTGGAGGTGGTTGCCCTGATCAACGACACGGTGGGAACGATGGTCGCCGCCGCCTACGAGGCCGGGGGACAGTGCGATATCGGAGTCATTATCGGTACTTTCTTTGATCAAACTACAAATACAGACCGATCAAACTAAAAATACAGACAGAATTTCTTGGAATCTCAAGACGTACTACATATAAGACTTGTCCATTTAAACAAATGTAAGTATGGTCTTCTGTCGCTGCTTTAGAAAACTTGTTTTTTTTTCCTTTTAGAACAGAATAGAGTTATATATAATTTTTTTCAAATGGCCAAGGCGATATGATAAGAACCGGTTATTCTAGGTATTGTAAGAATCTACCAACATATATAACCGATTGACTGTGGTCTTGCAGGTACGGGTACCAATGCCTCCTACTTGGAAAAGTCGAAAAACATCAAACTCGGATTGGAAAACGCTGCCCAGCCATACACACACGATATGGTAGGTGAAGGCTGCCGGCTACATTAGAAAAACAAAATGTAAATGTTATTGTGTTAATAGAGTATTAGTTAATGGACTAATATGTTTAAAAAGTTATAATTAAGTTAACAGTAATCTAGAAAGAAAAGAAAATTTTTCTTATATTAATTAAAATTTATAGGTTAAATTTTGTTTGCATCGTTTCGCCGTTAAATCTCGACGATGCTATTCTAGTTGGTGGTTACGGCATCTTCAGGAGATTCCACCAACTAGAACTTAAGTGTAATCGAACGAGTTAATATGTAATAAAAACACAAAAAATGTTATACCTGTATCCTATTGTGGAGGGCAGGGGTGGTAGTCTAGAGAATAATGTGTGTGTCTGGGTTTGGCACCCTTTATATACCCTGTTTTTGATCTTGATCTGTAGTTTGCTCCATGATCACACGATCAGGCTCTGCATTGTTGACCAAAAACACTCAGCTATGTTTGTTCTTCAGGCTATGGCAGTATTTATTCATTTCAGCAGGATTGTACTTGTATTTTATTAGTTCATTGTTTTTAATAACCCTGAGTATTCTATTTATGATAACAATAGGTGGAAATTCATTGGATTTGTAGTCTTGGATTAAATTATCAGCTCTATCTAAGAAATCTTCAACTTTTGAACAACTTCTCGAAAATCTAATAAGTTCTCCTGTAATCGTATTGAGTCCAATTTGTAAAGGTATATTAGATTGATAGTGCGGATACTTTTGAATTTTAAACTGGTAATCATCAGTTTTATTATATAGTTTTGTTATGCATACTTTATTCATGTTATCTATGGTAATGTTAAGGTCTAGATAATTGCAGGAATGTACGCTTTCGTTAGTTTTTTCCAGTTGAAGTTGGTTGTCATAAATATCCGAAAAGTTTTCTACTGTTTGTGACTGATCAGGCTTATAGATTATGAGTAAGTCATCCATGTATCGAAAAGATCTCACGTTAAATTTCCTGAACTTATCTTGATTAGCCATGATATACTTGTATTCCATATAGGCTAATGTTAAGTCTGCAAGTAGTGGAGATGCATTATTTCCTTGAGGAATTCCGGCGGTTTGTTTATAAATAGAGTCTCCATATCTTGCGAAGCTATTGTTCAAAATGTAACTTATAAGGTTTTTGATATTGGTTTTAGAGTAACTGTGGCTATCTCTGATATTACTTACATCAGTTGTGTAAAACGTTTTCTTATATGTGGTTGTTATATATTTGATGTTTTCTCCAGCATTGCTAAAGCATAGATCTAACAAGTGATTTATATTCTGTGTGACTATGTTATGAGGTAGGCTGGTGAATAGGCTGGTAAAGTCTGCAGAATATAAATGATAGTCATTTGGTTTCAAATCTCTTAGTTCCTTTAACAGATGATAACTACTATCTACTGGCCAAAATATCGAAATATTGTTTCTATTTTCTATAATGTTGCAGTATTTTTTAAAGTGGTTTCGCACATGTTTGAGTATTTTCTGGATTTGTATAGATAGATCTCATGTCGCACATGATAAAATATCCGACTCATGTGAGACTCGAACCGGGCTCACAGTCTGCGAGGCACGGACGCTAACCATTATATCAACTGAACTTATGGCAACGCTGTCGATGGAACGTATACTTGCGTTCTTACACAACATACCCCGCATTACTCTGTCTTTATTTAAGCGACAACTATAGTGGCCGTGGCCACCAATATTGAAAACCACCCCGCACCTCAAAAGTACATTGGTGTAAAAGGGAAAATTGACATGGGGCTATAGTCGTCGCCAACGGAAAGGTGGGAGGGTACTGTATATCTCACTTTCCGCTGTGTACGCACACACGTATTCGGTTCCACAGCTTGTCGGATATGTGCTCTAATGACGCAGTGACTAGCGCCCTGCTACGAATCTTTTGCTCGTGGGTTCGATTCCGCGAGCGACAGAAATTTATATATTTGGCACTCACTATACTCCGCTGGGGAAGGGGATATGGCCAAAGTGAAGCGTAAGTGGCCAGGGATATCCCGATGCCCTGATCTTGCGACTCGCGTTGTGAAGTATTTCGCCACAGCCGTTTTCACACTAGTCGTGGTATTTTGCGTTGTTGTCGGTAATAGTTAACAACATATCTGAAAAGCTCCAAACAAGTTCTGCGGCACTGTTAGGGCTGTGAAACAGTTGATGAGCTTATAAGAAACTTTCCCTTCTTCTCCCTAGTTATTTACTTGTTTATTACACTTTCTGATCTACTATTAATATAATTATCATAGTATTCTAACCCATAATATATGTACTTCTGTTTCAATAATGTGCGAGTTTCAGATGATAATCGACACCGAATGGGGAGGTTTCGGAGACAAGGGAGAGGCCGAGTACATCTTCACTCAATACGACAAGATAGTAGATGCACGGTCCGATCATCCCGGTGTCAACTCGTGAGTACTCAGTGCTGCACAGTACATACAAAATAAACACGATTTGCGCAAAACTTGTGCGGTTATAGGTGCGCTAAACTGCATGCACCTCGCGCGATTTCACGCGCGCGCAGAAGCTTTTATCCGCGCATAAAATCACTGGTACCGAGAGTGGAAACGTTCTGGCCGCTGTCACATTTATGCATTTAGTTCAACTCATGCATGTGCAAAATCGTGCATTGTTCTTCCTTGCTGGGATGTGAGTCAGTCGGAATTTATCGATTTTAGGGAAATTATTTGCTATAGTTCACATCATTCCTACTGAGACTTCTACAGTAACCTTACAAACTTTCCAAAGGCTGTTGTGAAGCTGAAAATTTAGTTCATCGAAACTCCTCTGGTATAGTGGCTGTACCTGAGAACAAGATAGAGATGCGAAAATCCTCAACTTTTCCGATCATAAGTAAGTGAGAAAAACGGCTTGGAAGTCTCGAAATCCTACTGTAGGAGTCTCAGTAGGGATGAAAAAGACTATAGTTGACCGAGAAGACTGACCTGAGGAATTAGCTGATAGTACATTTCAGACTGGACAAACTGGTAGCCGGAATGTGTATGGGAGAATTGGTTCGACTTGTCTTGGAAAAACTGTGCAAACACAAGGTGAGAAAACTATGCATGGCCCGCTATGCCCACGTGCATTTTGTTTTGAACGTACACAATTGTTTCAACAATTATAGTGTTTTAGATTTTCGTTAGACTTAAATTCGATTGGATTAAGTTGAACCTCCGGCGATTTGCTTGCCTGTTAAAGTTTATAGAAAATGTAGAGTATCTGATTGAAGACTTCATAGTGAATATCTTGACAGCCGTGAAAGATAAATTTGTGCAGGTGGGCTTGATTCAATACTTCTAGACAAATCTACCTGTACGCTAAGTGCTACACATGCTACACATGACGAACGTGCAATGAATGTACTTTCCATTGTTGTCAGCAACTTTCATGTTATTCACGTTGGAGGAAATTGTGAAAACCGATATGCAATGTTTTCACATTTCACGTGACCTTTTACCTCTCACTGTCAGTATAATGAGCACGTGTTTACAGGTTCTGTTCAACGGACACGGCTCGAAGTCATTGAGCACGCCCGGCCTCTTCCCAACCAAATACATTTCTGAAATTCTACAGTTAGTGACGATATTTTTCTTTCATTCACTTTTCACTTAGTGTTCTTCTTTTTGGTTCACTTTCGGAGTTTGTGTTCGAATGATGCTGTGCACATTCAACTTAAGTTATAAAAGTGAGAAGAAGATATAATTAGAAGCTGTTAATTTTTTTGAATGTTTCCGTTCATTGATATCTCAATACTTTTTTGTGAATACTACAAATACACTTCTACTCACGTATTTTTCATTCCCCACCAGGCGAGACTTGTTTCAAGTGTTATATTCCATGGCTTCGTTTTCAGTGACGACTGTGGGTCGTATTCGAATACCCGTCAAATTATGGATGAATTGGGCATCGACAGCTTCACCTTCTCCGACATGTTACTCTTCCGCGAAGTGTGCATGGTGGTGTCGAGAAGAAGTGCCAACCTCGCCGCAGCTGGTACGTTGATAATGACCGGAGCACAGTTGGAAATGTACATCATGCGCAGACAATTGTCAGCTGATTGGCTAGCGCAGTCTCGAGGAGAGAGTGTGCACGTCAGAGAGACGCAGACTATCTTAGCCTATGTGCAGCCTCATTGATCTCCATGCTCCCTCGCATTTGTAACTGGCCAATCGCTGAAAATTGACGCAAATATTTCTGAGAGCTTTGTAAGCGTGGGCTTTGGCGAACGGCCATTGCATGCGCGTAAGTTTGATCTACACTCTCTCGACTAGTCAAGGAAATCAATGATCGCACGTGTACATCAAACTACAAATTAGATTCGCGCACGCCCTTCATTATATATGAAGTCAATGCAATTGAATAGTCACGTAAAGTTAGTATTCTAATGAGGCATCGTGCACTTTGTGATTGCACGTTTCTGAGTTCTGCTGTGTTTAACATATAAGAGGCATCCATTTAAATAGTTTTTCAAAATTCAAATATAATGCAAATCTGGTCAATTTTTTATTTATTGCCGAGAAACCTAGAATTTGGTCAGTTTCTGGTTCCGTTTCGCAGACTTTATCGTCCAAATAAATGACGAGGGTCAATTATTTTCTTGAAGTCTGACAACGGTCATTATTTTACACATTACTTTTGACATTCGTCAGTTACTTGCATACTGAAACTGACCACTGACAAAACTGTATTTGCAAACCACCTGTCTCAGCCGGGACTCGAACCTGACCCCGTCAGTTCAAAAGCGGAAGCGCTAACGACTACACTACAGCGGCTACTGAGAAGGTGCGCGAGTTGCTGTAAGTCATGCCGGGAGCGCGATCAACAGTTAATCTGGAATTCTTTTTAATGTCGAGAAAATTAAATTTAAAAAGTTCATTTCGTTTTTATTGGTCAATTTCATAAGTAACCGGGTTTCTTGATAACCTTACCGGTTTTTGGTAGTATTTCAGGTTACCACATAGGTAACCGGTTGGTAACCTGAAACTTTATTTTGGTTACTGTACAAATAAGCGGTAAAACCACAATGAAAAACTAACAGGTAACCGGTTTCTCATTTCAGGTCACCACGCGGTTACCTACTTAGGTAATCTAAAGATTAGTTTACTAAAAACTGGTAAGGGTACCAAATAAACCCGGTTACCTATTTAATTCATCGTTCTCATTAGTTTTCATTATTTAAATCTGTCTCGTTATATGAGCGATCAGTACGATTTGGCTGGCGCATGTTATATCCGCGACAGTCGATGCCCTAACTATTGGCCCAGTAGCGCAGTGGCAGTGTGTCAGCCTTTTGCCCTGGCGCCCGCAGGTTCGATCCCGCGAACATTCTGACAGTGGTCAGAATTACACAGAATGAACGAGGCAATTCACTGACGAATGCCAAAAAAAAAACCAGAATATTAATTGACCGGCGTCAAAAAGCCCGTTTTCACTTCTGACAGTTGTCAGTAAGTTTTCTGACTAGAAACCGAAGATGTGGTCGGAATTGTGAAAAATTTATTGGAAACATGCTCCATGAGAAAATGACCAGATTTGCATAATATTTGAAATTTGAAAAACTATTTAAATGGACGCCTCTTATATTTCACGTGATTGACGAATAGTATATTACGTGTAATATTGCAGCCATCACGTGTGTTCTGAACCGTGTGCACCGGCCGAAAATGACGGTGGCCATCGACGGCAGCACGTACAAGTATCATCCCTTCTTCGACCATTGGGTGACCGAGAAAATCAAGGAACTCATCAATCCCGGTCTGGAGGTATACTCTATCGCACTCCTATCTGCATTCCTACAGTAGGAACTCAAACTTGGGACATCCTATGATATACTTTTTTCCATGAGCTTGTGAAACATGGTTTTTATTACAAGCGATTAGAACTACTTACATTGAGTTTTCTGTGGTCATTAGCAGGCAGTAAGCAGTTATAAGAACTGTGGAGTTATAAAGTAGGTGTCCACGAATTTGAGAATTGTCTCAATCTATATATACCATAAGACGTTGACCATTTGAAAAGATTGCGAAAGTAATTGTGTTCTGGAGAAAAGTGTAAATTTCCCATACGAAAAATGAGAAGCGCTTCGTTGTTTAGATTTACACTTTGACAAACAGCGCCAATTTCACAAACTTTTTGAATGGCCAGGTTTTATGTTCTCCTATCCTGCTGTGTTTTACTTGAAGTTTTGTAAATTATGGTGTGTGAGTTCAAACTACAACTCATCTATGTTCACCTCCAAAACTATACTAGTTTTGTTTTTGAAAAATGGGTTTGATGAGCTTTCTTGATTTCATAACTTTTCAATTTTATTCAAGAACTGGAAATTCAACTTTCACACTCCAATTTTTGCAGTTCAAAGTAGTTCAAACTGGAGATGGTAGTGGCAGAGGCGCTGCCCTTATTGCGGCCATCGTGTCTCGTGTGAAAAAGACGGAGGAAAAGAGAAAAGCCAAAGAAGAGGCCAGGATAAAGAAGGAAAAGGAGGAGCTAGAGGCCAAATTGAAAAAGGAACAGGAGGTAATTATCATTCTCGGCAACACTTTATACGAACTCACTCAGGTGGATAAAGGAAAATGGCATAAATTGATTTGAATTGCTACACAGAGCCAGAAACGTTTCTTGTTTTTTGTTTAAACGTCAACTAGGGAATTCGCAGGTTGAACTGTGCTCGACAGATCAGACTGAAACTCGACCGGTATACTAGGAGTAAATAGAATAGTCACGTAAATTTAGCATTCTGATAAGGAATTGTGCACTTTTTCATTGCACGTTTCACAGTTCAGCTGTGTTTGCTATGTTTCACGTGACTGTGCAATTGACGTACAGTATAAGGATTCCCCGGTTAATTGAAACCCGGTTGCTACTGTGGTTAACTCAACGTTGTATAATATTTATTATTTGTTAATATACTTTGTATAATATTTGTAGGATCTGGCGAGGGAGAAGAAATTAGACGAGGAGCGGGGTCGTAGGCGCGAGGAAGAATTCTATTACGAGGCGGAGCGAATCCAGGAGGAACAGCGACTTCGCACCAGAATGCTCGAGGACGATTGACCATCTTCATGGGTACCAGAGTTCGAATAAAGTCTTTCTCAAATGTTCTACCGATTTCATAATATCATAATGAAGCACGGTACAATTTATAAATCAAACCGGTTTACAAATAACGATTAATTAACTAATTCCCCAAGAATCGAATCATCTCTCGACATGTTCTACAAAAATGAATGTAAACTTTACATTTCACCATGATTCCTAGTAACCTTTGTTTTGGCTATTATATATATGTTTTTTTCTCAATGATCAAATGATAGAAATTAATTTATTGCGTGAACTGACATCAGCAAAAAATATCACAGCTCAAAGATGCACCGAGAACAAATATGACGACCCCAAAAGAGGAAAAACACCTAGCGAAACGAAACAAACAGGATACATAATAGATACAGTAGCTAAATACATTAATTGTACGATGTACATCATTGAAATGATAAGTTAAACAATGCTAGACATTT
The DNA here is from genome assembly GCA_964036275.1 of Litoditis marina. NCBI lineage: Eukaryota > Metazoa > Nematoda > Chromadorea > Rhabditida > Rhabditidae > Litoditis > Litoditis marina. Next base: position 1,702,048 of record OZ038438.1, read on the forward strand.
TAGTAAGGTTACTCCAGCTCAATTTCAATGAGAAGCTGATCTTCGACGACATTCAAGTCAGTTCGGAAAAGCTGAGCATGTTGAAAGGCATTACTTCCACTGCCTCCAGAGAAGCTGGCCTGTAAAACTGGCAACTTTTAGGGAGCTGGAGACGCACATTTATCATTTCCAGCCTTAAAAACTACAGGACCCAAGTAGAGTTTTCCTAATAGCCAGAAAAAAATCAACTACTTCTCGCCGAAAACGAAAAAACTATCTATATTCACGTGTTTCAATCCAAAAGGGAGTACTTTTGTCAAATTCAAAGTCGGACCTTACTGGTGCATGTACAATAAAAAGGCGGCCAGATTCACTATCAAGGCCAATTCTACAACTAACCGGGTTTTTAGGTAACCTAACCCTTTTTTGGTAACCTATTTTTGAGGTTACCTTGGTAGGTAACCTGAAAGTAACCTGAAACTGAAATCCGGTTACCGTTCAAACTAACGGTAAAAACCACATTTTGCGATAGAAAAACAGGTACCCGGTTTTTCATTTTAGGTTACCAACCGGTTACCTACTGAGGTAACCTGAAAAATAGGTTACCAAAAAGGGTTAGGTTACCTAAAAACCCGGTACCGTGGTTCAGAGCAATCAATCGTTATTTATATTGGAGACAGAATAAGAAGTTATAAGAATAGACATGTGTGTATACGATGACTGACCGTAATTTTTAGAAGTGCGGAAGGAAGTTCGTCAATAGTCAGATCACCGGTGGAAGGTACCCTCATACAGACCTGAATGAGGAACAACATTCAAAAGTAGAGAGAAGGAAACATTTACTGGAAGTATGCGAGTTCACTATCAGCTTTCTTTCATCGTTCAGAAAAGTTTGTGAACAAACATTCAACTTCCGACCAACGAGTCGTGGATAGATCAAGCCACCAAAATGTTAATTTTACTAGCTATTTACGACAATAATGAAACTATTATAGCACTGAATCAATCAAAGCAAAGTAAAATGAAAATTATGTAACAATGTGCACTCACATCGTCTGCACATGCAGTAATATGAAGTTGAGCTTCTTCGAAAGTTGAGGTCCCGACCAAATGGAGTCGTGCTCGTTTTGCCTTCACACCCGTCAGATCCACAGCCCAAGTAATCTCAAAACATCACATTTGCACACTATGTATTACTCTTTATTCACATCTATGTAACTGTATTGGTCCAAAGCGCTAGCTTATGCCAATCTTTGGTTGCAAAGGAACAATTGAACTGCTTTTCTGAGAAAAAAACTCAATATCGCAGTAACACATACACTGAATAATATATAATTGTGCTATTTGTCTAACCTCTCCGTCCTCTTTGCCATCTTTCCGACATAGATAGGCCTTCTTCCAATCGGACTCGCACTTTCGCATCACATTCTTCGACTTGAAAATGTGAGAGGCCCATCCCTTCACAGTGGTGGTACCTCTTGTGTACGTATCAGAGGCACAGTTATATCGGAGACTGAAAATATCAAATGAAAAACTACAGTGATAACTACTCAGACCAATAAACAAATAGCACGAATTAAACAGGACAAACCTCAACAATTTATCGGACAACTCCTGATCACTCGGTCGCAGAACAATCTGTTTTCGCTTTGGACTGCTGACACCAATTTCGCCGCGGGCCTTTCGCCACTCAGCGTCCCCTGCAAGGTATATTGGTAAACACGAGAATGATCAGACAATTAGGTGGCACGGAATACTATTTACAACAACAACAACAACACGGATTGATGCAGCGTTTCGTCACTAGGTGGAACAGGTGCCAACTAACCAAAAATACGAGAAAACGCCCTTATTCAAACTCAAAATGGGAATATGCGCATACCTGTAGTGCGGCCACCGTACGCTTCCACGTTTTTCCGTTTCCCAACCACCAAGAATTCTATCAACTCAATCATTCGTCGTCTCTTCAGTTCGGCGATTCGCTCAGGTGACGAATTCTTTTCGAGACGAGCACTCAGCTTCTGAAATTTCGTAATCCTCAAACATACCGCTTCGGGAATGGAATAAAATACCAGGTTCCAGTTCAAACTACAGAAAACTGACAACGGCAGTAGAAACGAACCGCGAGAAAACTGGACAGGACAGGTTCTCGAACTTGATTCCTACGTGCCAGAGTTTCTTGATGATTGTATGAATATCTCCAGGTCACATCGCACACATGATCCCGTCCGAAAGCAATCACATAACTCAGCTTCTTTTTCCAACCCTGAAAAAAGTAAGATTCAACAAAACAAGAGCAATCATTTATAGCAGAAGAGAATAATAACCATACGAGGTGTTACATCTTCCAGTTTCCTTGAACTGCACCCTAGCCCTCCAGATGTGACAGTAACCATTACAATTCCTGTATCTCGCACCCCACCCCGGAATACGGTTCAACAAATACTAACATGTTCGTAGAGAAGCGGGGCATCAATCTGATCCTCACAGGGATCACAATGGACCCATCGATCCATTTCCGGTATCCACACCTCGCACCAAACATGATCCGTGCTGTCCAAGATGACCCTAAATACACAATGTTCCATACTTGACATTAATTCCGAGAATGTGCAACAGTACACACATATTGTCCAGTTGGAAAAAATGTCGAATTAGGAAATGAAAAAAGCAGAACTGATCAGATAATGAACTTGGAATATAGCAAACCCATCACAAAATTTCCAATTTCGCAAAACGCACCGAGATTAAGGAGCAACCACATAATAACGCTCATGTCTGATTCATTTCCTACAGGAAACAATATCATAATCCGCATTCCGTTGACCACAACATGAAACATAGTGAAAGCTTCAAAAAACAACTGACAAAAGTCTAACTATCTGACTCTAACCTGACATCCAGATCCAGAGCGGAAGCAATCAGTGCGAAACAGTTGGCCCACTCACCACAGCGTCCTGTCCTTCAAATCAAATTATAAATCTCCTAGTTAGCTGATTTTTTATGCAAGGATACATACTAAGATAATGAGAGAATAAAAAAGTTGATCCTTCACACTGCAGAGGCTAATCAAAATGTACGCAAAAACAACATATACATTTCTCAAGCAGAATAATGATAGTTATCCATGTTATGTTTATTGTTTTCCTTCGTCTTGGTAGAAATGCACAATTAGAAAGAATTATGAGGACAATTTTCAGCCAAGACACGGAGGCCAAGTATGTTGTAACAAAAAAATATTCCTAAAAGTACTAGCCTCGTTTCCAACAATTTAGCGGGATTGTTATAGCGGGGAAATCGAACCTCCATTCCACACACACAATAATAGATTTCTACCCGACCGGCATCATTCTCCCTCTCGTCTGATGTAGGGGTTCCTGAACATTATATTTATAATTTATGCTCTGGCATACTCGGCGGAAAAGCCAGGAAAATTGAAAAAATGCGCTCCTTTTCAGCGAAACCTTAGACCGTATTCACAGAGCAGCACAAAAATTGTATTCTCGCTAGGATGCAGCGGAGAGCTCTTTTGAATTTTGAGAATACGGCAGCTGGGCAAACTTGGTCTTTTAGACCCAACATTATCATTAAGAAATTTGAGGTAAAAATCGGGCCCATTTTCACTCCCACACGGTGTCAACAAATTTATCGTCACAAGATGGTATGTTGTAATTGAAACACTTTCTCCGTGAAGGTTACAATAGAAAGTATAGAGATAATGCGGCTTCACTGTGCGGGAAGCAGAGATAAAGGCATAAAGGTGAAGAATGAAAAAAACTATACCGTCCAATCCTATTCCTTTCGGTGTCACCTCGCCACATTTTGTGCAAACAGGACTATCACACCAAGTGAAAAACGAAGATTTGAACCACTCCAGTAGCGCTGAACTAATAGAATGGAAGTGTGTAGAAGAGAAGCAATTAACAGATATATGAACAAATAAGCTAGTATACATGAATCATGGTTATAGACATTCGAATCTGTAACATAAACAAAAAACTTTCATAGAGAGCACCGAAATTGAAATGTTATTCTACTGTTGAAAATATTTATACAATAGGTATTTGGTCTGAACGAACAGTGAGCAAAATGAAATGAATTACCTTCGAGGAATGTTCGACCTTCACCAATATTTCATTTCTAGTTGCGAAGCGATGTTACTGACCTTTGGTAAATAAGAAAGTGTTAACTTTTCCGTCGACCGTAGCTTCCTCCTTAAACTTGTCACTGGGAACGAGACTGAGAGCGAGAGTTCTGTATACTATATCCTGGTAATAGCGGCCCTATAACAACATTTATGACAATACAATATACGTCATACAGGACACGATTAACCCACTGCTAAATTACATTCCCTCTTGAAGCTACTAGTAGGATTTTGAAGACATGTTTAGCACTGAAGAAATGATTGCCATTGCATACTATCAAACATGAATGGTCGAACTATGTGGTGTTGAGGTAGGTTTATGTCGGATACCTTTTCAGACATTGCAATATACTGATTCAGGAAATTTCGCTCCGCAGGCGTGGCTAGGTTTGGATTCGAAGGCGTATCGGAATACGATCTGAAAAAGGTTTTGATTTCAATAACAATTAAGCATCAAATATAAACATAGAGACATAATAAGAAACATGATTCGTTCAAACATGAACATGCTTGCATCAATCAATAACATCAATTTAGAACGGTTGTAACTATATTCCTGCCAGAAAACGCAGCAATCTTGATTGGAATTTCGTAGCCGAGTTACTTTCCCTTTTCGTTGGTCCAAGTAACTAATGGTAATAACCGCCAGTTGTGCTAACAGAACAACAAACAGTGGAACTACTAACAAAGGCACACAGAAGAACAAGTTTACCTCACTATGGCTTGCTCCAGGGCTTGAGGATTGGCGCCTTGTAAACGGCCCACTTCTTCTTTGTTCTTAATCAGAACAAAAGTAGGCATCGCTCGAATATTGTAGCGTTGAGAAATGCCTAAACACGTGTATGGAAAAACTGTTGTTGAATCACGTCCAATGACACAACTCCTGACAAAAAAGAACTCACTCGGAGCATGATCAGTATTCACTTTCAGAAACGTCGCATTACGGTAACGTTGAGCCAACGTTACGAAGACTGGAGCAATGAACTTGCAAGGACCACACCAATCAGCGTAAAAATCCAGGACAAAGAGACGATTGGCATCAGCCGAATTGATTTGTTCATTCAGAACAAGTAAAGAGTCGATTTGTGTGACAGCCATATGTACAGTTGTTAGTTTTCCCTGCAAATCAACAAAATTTAAAAAAGTTTTTTAACAAAAAACAGAAATATGAGCTCACTGACACTGAGTTATGAAATGTAATAACTTGAAGGAACAACTCAAACTAATTAACAAAATAGTATACGAACTTAAAGAGCGTCAAATACTTATATGAAGCGCTGTGAATGAGAGTGTAGTTATGATATGACATTTTTTAAATTTTTTTTTACAGGATGAAGAATTATACGTTACGTATAAGATACAAATCGAATAGGTGACAGGATAAAATTGATCCACTGAAACAATTGAATATGTTTATGAATACTTACATTAACATAAGAAGTAACAACTATATAGTTGAAAGCAAGAAGCTATATACATAATAAATAAACAGTGTATAAATTAATCAGAACACCCAGTCTTTTTATTACGTATGCGAGGATTGGTAGAAAGACTCCTGGCACGATCGGTTCGAATTTTTGCGGTAAATGATAATGTTCAAATTTTCAACTTGAGATCGCACTTTCCGCTCAAATTTTCAACGTTTTTTAAAATATACATAAAGTACAATTTTCCTATTGAGTACTGTTCGAACTAGTTTTTTGGTTTGCAGAAGCTCTTGTGAGGAGTGATGCACAACCACTAACCATGGGGGATAAGGACGATGTTCTGGCGCAAGCCATAGAGAAGTAAGTATTATAAAATCTCAAATTCCATGGTGCTTCACCGGACTGAAAGAATTTTTTTTGTGTTCCATAGGCTTCTATGTATTTCTATGTACCATCAGCGTTTTTGACGTTTTGAAACCTTTGCTTGAGGTTGAATTAGGCTGAATAACACTCTTCACACTTTAGACTGATTTTGAAACAATCACTTCATCCTAAATGAACATAGTCATCTATAACATCACATCCTAACGTTTGCGAGGTTCGTATTTTCACAAAGGCTTCGTGACATTGATAGATTACTTGAATAGTTCCAATGATGAACTTATCGTTTTTTTTTTCGGAGAATTCAGATATCTATGATCAAAGTCAACATTCATATCTCTATTATAACACTATGAATAGTAATGATAGGTCAGAAATCTCTATTTACACCAATGCTAACGTTTCAGTGACGCAAACTATGAGGAACGTGTTTCTAAGATCAAGTTCAATGATCAAATCGATGCGAAGTATGGATTCCAGAAGTATGGGCAAGCTGCAGAGAAAAATGCATGGCTTGTCAATGTTCAACCGGTTAGTTAAGTTGATTATCTGTCGAGATTGAAGCTCTTATCTGCTGTTAGAAGTGTTCAATTAGTAGGGAAATGTCATGTTAACATTGCGAAGTTAAGCGTGATAAATATGTTTGACAGGTTTTGTATAGGCTGAGGGAGATCTGCTTAGTAAACTACTCACAATGAGAATAGAAACCGGACGTGACGTCTCTTTGTCCGTTATCCAGTACTTTTCGGAGCAGGATAACTAGTAGAACTCACCGTCCGGCGGTGCTGAGAGGGCCGTGTCGCAATTGTATTGGAAAAAAATTTATATTCCACATGTTCCTCAGTTATAGAAACGAGTGTTGCTATTTAAGATTCGTCTGTTTACGCTTTAAGTAAATGTTTACAGTCCGAAATCGTTGATGACCAGACAAAGGTGATTGTATCAGCTGTCGATTTCTACTTCATCGAAGAGAGTGGACTTCGTTTCAAGGTGATTTCACATATCATTGCCACTTTTCATCAAAGTCGAGTTGGATCAAATGCCATATTGTATACATTTATGAATGCAATTCTTCTTCATGACCAGAAACGTTAAAAAAAAACTTTTTCTCCGATTGATATGAAAGACAGTTTTGAGAAAACTATAAGTTGAACATAATGTACTGGAAAAGCCTTATTAGTTTATAATGTACTACATTTTATCAGATTGCCCTGCCATTCCGGCCGTACTTTTATATTGCCTCAACCGAAGGAGCTGAACATCAGGTCGCTTCATTTCTAACCAAAAAGTATGGAAATTTCATCACGATTGAACATTTGGACAAAGAAGATCTCGACTTGGTAAGCTAGTCTGTTTCTACTATGCCTTCCCTATTCTATTCCGTTTTCAATCAGGTATCCTATTAAACTGTGAGCTTCTGGGATCTACAATAACAAGAGAAAATTAATGTGTAGGTTAATACACGACTGAATTGGAGGAGTCTTCATTACCTTTTCTTGCAATTTCTAAATACCAGTTCCCAGTTGATTGTTGACTTGAGAATGGGGTACTTCTACCTGGTTTATATTGAAAAATATAACGAGAACAACATTGCGTTATCGAGAAAAGTTCATTACCATCACGTTGTTGTTCCTTATTTTGATTCTTATATTCTTCAGAAAAATCATCTCGCTGGAATCAAAAGGACGTATATAAAGTTGTCATTTCCCTCTATCAATGAACTGAACAAGTTGAAGAAAGATCTGATGCCAGTTGTTAGAAAGAACAAGGAGAGAATCAAGAAAGAGTCGCAATATTGTAGTTATTTGGCGAGGTTTGTTTCCATCGTTCTTTGTGGTTTTTTTATTCAAGTCTGTTTTATATAAGTTAGCATCTTTTCAGGAATATGGGCGGTGACAATTATGCGTCTAAGGAAGGCGATGTTCTCTCAGATATTATCGATATAAGGTGAGAACGAAGTGAGGGGAGATTTTCCTAATTTTGAGTCTTCGCCTGAAATCTCGCGAATGTATTGTGAGAATGTTTCAGGGAATATGACTTACCGTATCATATGCGAGTGGCCATTGATCTGAAAATCTTTGTCGGCAAATGGTATGTGGTCAAAGGCATCACGACTGATCGCACGCCTTCCATCTTGGAGTGAGTTCATTTCTTATTAATATTTCTGAAATGTTGTCTTTAATAGTATTAATGAAGGGCAATTATGTGCTCCAATCTCAACGGTTCAGTCCTTCAAACTTCAATACATTTTTCAATTGCAGTTTAAGGGACTGACGCGCCGAGATTGGAGCACACAATCGTCCTACTTTAAAAACACAAACATACACATGTGTTATCAGAAAAGCAAATAGGACAAACGCAAATCACAGATGTACGTGTTCAAAAGTTTCAATACGTTTACTCGTTCATAATTATACCATTCCTATAATTATCCTTCCGGTACCCTCATTTGTAGCGTGATCGTATGTTCAGCCCACATACCAGTAAGGTGCGACTATTCCATAAAAAGGGTCTGTTTTTTTTTTCATTTGAACTTTTCGATTTTTCATGGAAAATAGGTAATTTCCCCGATAGTGGGATATAAAAATTGTTTGTGGCTACCCGGACAAATTTACCGGTGTATGTTCCAGCCATCCGACCCTCATTGATCCGGTCGATCCGGTCGTATTGGCCTTCGACATTGAGTGTACGAAGCTGCCTCTGAAGTTCCCCGACGCAGCCACAGACGAGGTGATGATGATCTCGTACATGATCGACGGCCACGGCTTCCTCATCATCAACCGCGAGATCGTCTCGGCCGACGTGGAACGGTTCGAGTACACGCCGAAGGACGAATACAAGGGAGACTTCACGGTCTGGAACGAAGCGGATGAAACCGCCCTTCTTCGAAGGTATCTTCGACATCATACGTAAAATACCTTCACATCAGGTCGAGAAAAGTGAGCGTGAGCAACACCAAAAAGTGAGTATCTGTAACTAAAACTGCCGTGTTTTGGTCACCACTCATAGTATAGTTTCTCAGACGTATGTGGTCCCAAAAGTGACCATGCGTCGATCGATATGTGCGGCGTGAGTGAACTCAGCCTTACATCCATTTTCAGAAAATAAGTGAACACAACAGTAATGAAAAATACATTATTTCACCTTGATCCAACTCGTGTCCGAGGTTTCTCATCTCATACTTGTCTTCTGATGTCCACGTTCAAGCTGTGCTTTTCACAAAACAGCTGGAAGAGATTGTTTGACAAAATCATCGCGCAGTAATACAAAATACATAACCTGAACATTCAAGAAAAAATACTGATTTTCGCACCGGATATTTGTCCAAAGGCAATATATAGTGATCTTCTATTTGTTAGTCATATATGTGTGGCTTTTTAGATTCTTCGATCATATTTTGGAGATACAGCCGAATATCATTGTCACCTACAACGGAGATTTCTTTGATTGGTTAGTTTTGCGGGATTATTTACCATAGGAAATCGACTTCGCAATGATTTGTTGTGATGACCTTTTTAATAGCTTACTTTATTCAGATCGCAGAACGCGGTACATTCTTGAATTTTCTGAATATGTTTTCATGTCAAGTTCACTGGGGTTAAAGTTTCGATTTCATACTGTAGGCATGTATGCACTTATTGATTGCTCTGTTATCATCACGTTTGCAAGTAATTGTTTCATTAGATAGGTTTCAGGCCTTTCGTAGAAACACGTGCGAAAATTCGCGGCATCAACATGGAGGAGGAGATTGGTTTTGCCAAGGATTCGGCCGATGAGTTCAAGTGTCGCAATTGTATTCACATGGATGCCTTCAGGTTAAACATTTTCTAGTGTTCGGCTGCACTAGTCAGTTGCGCAATAAAAAGTGTTCAATTTTTCTGGTGAAACATACTCCTGTTTGTTCTGATTGCGGAAAGCCCGGTCTGCCAGTTTTTTGCCAGTTGTTTGGGTCCTAAAAGTGGCTTTTATTTCATCGTCTCGATATCTTAAATAGTACCAGTCGGGGTCCTGTAGTTAATAACAAGACCATGTACGAAAAGTTGCTTATTCCAAATGTCAGGACCGATGTGATACACAAACATTTTTTTATTTGTTCTGTGTATTCTTCTTCATACTTAAGTTGAATCCGCATTACTTCTGGCTTTCACGACTCATCGTCTCTATTCATCACCAAATCAATTGCAGATGGGTGAAACGTGATTCGTACCTGCCAGTGGGTAGTCAGAATCTGAAAGCTGTCGCGAAAGCCAAGCTTCGATATGACCCTGTCGAGGTGGACCCAGAAGAGATGTGCAAGATGGCTAGGGAAGATCCTCAGGTTTTGATCTAGACACTCAAATCCATACGTTTTTGTATTTCTCTCTGTTTTTGTTACACAACATTTAAGTCAAATAGTCCAAACACAGACGAGTACCTATATTAATAAAGTCAAGAGTTTGCCTGTGCAAACCTAATTAGTTGGTCTGTTACAAACCATGATATGATGACTATTGACTGGCTTATTTCAGAGTCTTGCCAACTATTCGGTGTCTGATGCCGTAGCTACCTACTATCTCTATATGAAATATGTTCATCCTTTCGTCTTCGCTCTCTGTACCATTATTCCTCTGGGACCAGACGATGTAAGTCATTTCGAGCTTCTTCTCTTATCTTTCTCATTTTGAAGATTTCTAGTGTCGATGAAAGCACAACTTCACATAGAGTTTTGCAGTTTTTCGCGTTTGCCCAAGTGACATTCTGTGTTTTTGTAATTGTATTTCATCCTTACCTCATAACCCCCTCTGCAGGTGCTCAGGAAAGGGTCTGGAACTCTATGCGAAGCACTTTTGATGGTCGAAGCTTTTCACAACAACATCATTTTCCCCAATAAATACACGGGCAGCGATGAAGTGAAGATGTCCAAGGATGGTCATAGGTGGGCTCTTTTTCATCACCCTCTCCGAAAGCAAATGCTCAATTTAGATTAACAGCAGCAGAATCTTTTAAAACGTAAGAAGTTGTGGTAATTCCTGATTGTCGATTCTGGTTGGTAGTTTGATTTGACCAGCTTTGTTTTAAGAAAAATTATTTTCTTCAACTGTCAATTTTGCCGCAAGACGTTAGGACAGAAATGATTAATTGACAAACGGTTACTGTAAGAAGAATTTATAAGCTTGGCATTATGGGTTATTTATTTAGAATCGAAAGCGAAACCTACGTGGGTGGACATGTGGAAGCTCTGGAGGCTGGAGTTTTCCGAGCCGATGTTCCTTGCAGGTGTGTTTTTAGCTATGGATACTTAGTTCTCCAGAAAAAATATCGTTTCATCGGATTTTAGTTCCAAATACACTTGAACATGGCGATGCTACGTGCCACCTGCCAAATAGAGACCAATCAGCATACGGGGTTCGCTGACATCAGACATGAAATGAGAGGCTATTTTCTTATATTAAAGTTATCATTTTCTCTATTATGGTAAGATACGCTTAAAATGGAACTGTGCTACAGAAAAAAGCTGTTTTTCGATTGAAATTCTTTGAGTCTTTGATTCTTTGAATTACTGTGGCTACTCGGACAAGTTTACTGTTGTATGATTATGGCTTGTCCAGATTCCGGATGGTTCCGTCGGCATTAGCCCGTCTGCGCGACGAGCTGGCGGACACTCTGGAGAAGGAGCTGATGCGCGAGTTCGGAATACCGCTGGAGAATGTGGTCGATTTTGAGGAGAAAGTGGGTGGTTTTTATAGCTGTCATTTGTATCATTGACCCAAACCAAAGTTAGTGGTTTTTATAGCTGTCATTTGATCATTACCCAAACCATGTTGAAGTCGTCATTGAAACGTGCGCCTGACTATCAAAAGTTTTGAATATTTTCCTACAATAACCAATGTTAGACTAAAGTGTTGTCTATTCCGCACTCTCCTTCATCGTGACAGGAAAACTTTCGGGAATGTGCCCTGTGGCCGTATTCACCAATGTCGCGGGAAGCTAAAAGAGCTTCCCGAGGATTGGTGAATACGGTCACTGTTGTATTTATCAAATATATGAACCTAGTTCGGCTGTTTCTCGTTTGGTTAGTTCTCATAATGAAGTAGGCATGTGTGTTTAATACGGTACAGTTCCCCGGTGACCTTATTATCTTATTTGTTCAATTTTGTAATAAACTTTATTCTTCCAGTGTGACGCTGTCAAAGAGTGTTTCGAGGAGATGCTCAAGATCCCATCCAGGTTGGTGTTCACAATATCATTCATAACAACGTATGTGTACATGATGTTTGGTCTGCGAATTGTACAGAGTAACCATTTGTTTGTTATTTCAAAGTTCTTCACTTCAGAATGGAGAACCCTCGCATTTATCATTTGGATGTGGGAGCCATGTATCCGAATATCATTCTCACCAACCGGCTGCAGGTTGGTACTTAACCAAGGAACATGGATGCATTACGCGCATACACCAGTAAGGTTGCCCGAATAGTCAGAAAAGCGGACTACCTTTTAGCCGATAAGGATAAAAGTCGGTCTACTTTGGATGAAAAAAAACCCTAAATTTTCACGTGTTTACATCTAAAAACGGATTACTTTTTGTTTCTTAGTCGGACCTTACTGGTGTATGATTACGCGTACTGGTTTTGGCCAATTGTCTTAAGCTCATTCGTTTCTCGCTATTCACGTTTGCGACGCGATTTTGTATTTTTTCTGTTACATTCAAGTATGTAACACATAGAATAGGTGTATAGATTCGATAATATGGTAGTCGTTTCATACTGTTGTGATTCAGCCCTGTGCAATGGTCGATGAAGAGATTTGTATGGGCTGTTCGTACAACCAACCGGATGCGAAATGTAAAAGAAGCATGGACTGGGAATGGAGAGGAGAGCTAAGTGAGTTCATTGGTTCATTCTTTTAACTCAAGTTTCCATCGTGTCCCTGCATTGAATCATCTAGAACATAGAAATTCAACCAAAAACAATCATCATCATAAGAAAAATAACATAAACTCATTACTATTTCTTCACATTTATAGATAGAACCTTTCTGCCAATCCTTATCATATTTCGGAGTACTTTGATAATGTTGTTTGATTCATTTGGTTTCGTTTAAGCGCCCGCAACTCGAGGAGAATATCAGCAGATTATGCAGCAGCTGGAAGGCGAGACTTTTGGCAAGCCTCCCAAGGCGTTTCACCAACTACCAAAGGAGGAACGTTTGACGATTGAGAAGAAGCGAGTGCAAGGTAATACAGTCGTATACCAGTAAGGTCCGCCTATTCGACGAAACGTAGTCCGTTTTTAGCTTCAAACACGGGAAAATAATGACTTTGTATCAAAAATGGACAAATTGTGATGTTTTCAGCGAATACGTAGTCCGTTTTTCGATTTTTCTGACCAATTCGGACAACATTCCTGGGTTATGAATACAATTGACCTTTTTGTGTTAGGTGCAGGATATACTGTACACATTTTTCATTATTCGAGTATTTTATTCATTTTCTTTCCGTATTACAGACTACAGTCGTCGAGTGTACGGTAAGAACCATCTGACTCGTCTGGAAATGAGAAAAACAACCATCTGTCAACGAGAAAATGCTTTTTATGTGGACACTGTGAAGGCGTTCCGAGATAGACGGTGAGTTATCTGTGTATCTTTGATCTACACACTGTCTCATCTGCTGGCAATTAACAACAACCTCTCACCGTGGTTCGCTCAATCAATTGATTCCTTTCGGTGTCTTTATTGGGGAAATGGAGACTATGAAGATGAAGTATCCCATATCTATCGTTCATGAACCCGGTTGTCTCAACATCCTAGTTTGAATCACTTTTCAAATATGTTTACTTATGAATATAACTAGGTGTAATGCTGTGCCTTTTCAGTTACGATTACAAAGAACTGCTGAAAAAGTCGAAGAAAGAGTTGGACGATGTTCCGAAGGACGATGTTGCCGCCCAAAAAACAGCCCAAGGAAGAGTTGTTCTCTATGAATCTCTACAGCTGGCTCATAAATGCATTCTCAACTCGTTCTATGGTTACGTCATGCGGAAGGGTAGTAGATGGTACGTCGTTATTATATTCTCTAATTCTGTTCACAACAGCGCTCTTTCGCCCAATGAATGTTTAAAATAGACCCAATCAGACCAAAATGGGAGGTAAAAATGGTTCTCAAGTATCGTGGATTACAATCTCACATGACGGAGTTAGCAACACCCCATCTGATGCTCTTCTTAACGTTCTTACATTATTAATCACGGTGGAGAGTTGTATAATTTTCCCTTTGTGACCATTTGTATTACATTCAGGTTCTCGATGGAAATGGCTGGAATCGTATGCCATACAGGCGCGAATATCATCACGGAAGCCAGAAAACTAGTGGAGCAGATTGGAAAACCACTCGAGTTGGACACTGACGGTATATAACACGCTGACAGCTTCTGTTTTTGGTATTATGCTATTTTCGGCTCAGTGCAGGCGCCCTTCCCAACATTTTAACCTTCCCATCATTTCAGGTATTTGGTGTCTCATTCCCGCTTCCTTTCCGGAGAATGTGACCTTCAAGCTGCAAAATCTGAAGCGAAATACGGTAATTTTTGAATAACATTATCTGTACCATGCTGCTTGGCTAGTTGTGGTTTTCCATTTCTGGGATGGACGTTTCTATGACCTTTCCTCAGCTCTTCTCTGTAATTTACAGCTATTCTCGGCTGCTATCTCTAATCGAAGTGCACTGTTTCTGTTTCAGATCACGGTGTCGTACCCGGGCGCAATGCTCAATGCATTGGTGAATCAGTCGTTCACAAATGATCAGTACCACAATCTTCATCCGGAGGGGCACTATAGCATATCTTCAGAAAACTCAATCTTCTTCGAGGTGACATTTTCATGTTAAACGTCATTTTGGACATTCGAAATATCTGTAGATTTACCTCAGGACTTTGCCACTTATCTCGTCCTGTTTTTTAAACTAGATCGAAAACAACAAAACAATCTGTTCAGGTTGATGGTCCGTATCAGTGTATGGTTCTTCCTGCCTCCAAGGAAGAAGGAAAGAAACTGAAAAAGAGGTATAATTGAACGATTTTTTTTAGCACAACTCGGTTTATGGTGGAAAAATGTATCTCGTGCTTTCATTGTAACATAATTTTCATACACTAAAAGTTTTATAAACTGCGTATTTCTAGGTACGCAGTGTTCAACCTGGATGGATCACTAGCTGAGCTGAAAGGTTTCGAAGTGAAGCGTCGCGGAGAACTGAATATCATCAAACATTTCCAGTCCTCCGTGTTCAAAGCATTCTTGCGCGGATCCACACTGGAAGAGGTAACTCATTTCTAGTTGAATTTGATCTCTTTTTTTTTACAAATATATAAATATATTCGTCTGAAATGTGTCTCGCGTAGTCCTTTCCATGTGTAATACAGTATTGTTTCGTGTTATAATGGTTTTGTGTAATTTATCCCCGAGAAGGGTGTTTGATGGCTGTCTATTAGGTGTACGAGAATGTGGCTCGGGAAGCCGACTACTGGTTAGATGTTCTGTTTTCGCGCGGAGTTGACCTGGAAGAAAGAGAGCTCTTCGATCTCATTTCTGAGAACAGGTAAACCAGATTTTCGAGCGCATGGCCCGACTAGTACGTAATGGAAAACCGTTTTAAAGTAAAATACGTCCAAATTTGCAATTTTGCATCAGAAAGTAGCCAGATTTCAACCATGTTCGATAAAAAAAGTCTATTCGGCAATTTCGCTGCTAGAATATGTTCGTGCTTATCGAAAAGGAAGAAAAAGAAAAATTGGTCAAATTTATAACATTTGTGATAATTTTTTTCACCACTTTCTGTTTCACAACTTCCGTGGATACTGTAACTCACTGGTACACTGTAATGAGAATAGTTTTGTCCATTTAGTTTCACCCACGCGTTTTAAATTTTTCCAAGTTAAATTTTAAGAAAACTAAATTAAACCATGTTTATCTGCATTCAGGAGCATGTCACGGAAACTGGAAGATTATGGTGCCCAGAAGAGTACGAGTATTAGTACCGCCAAACGGTTGGCACAATTCCTCGGAGATGAAATGGTCAAGGTATCGCGTTATTTCTGGATTGATTTGTCGGAATGCAATGCTTTTATTTACTAGTTGGACACGTTTTGATCAGAGCACAATTTTTTGTGTTTCAGCTCTTTTGTTCCAAAATTTGACAGTTCATAAATTTTTTATTTGATTCAGCGCTTTTCTTAGGAAAATTTGTGAAAAGTTCTTGTGTTGATCTATGTAGTTTACTATGAGTTAGTTTATAATGACGTTTGTCCACGAGCTATCCATTGCAGGATGCTGGTCTGGCGTGCAAATTCGTCATCACCCGTCACCCAATCGGTTCCCCCGTTACCGAAAGGGCTGTTCCGGTGGCTATTTTCCAGGTTATTCCTAATTTAAATTTACATCTACATACATTTTTCATGCATTCGATCTTATATTTTCATTTCTAACCGAAATTTTCCATTACTGGCAAGGTGAGGCAACCGGTATTGTTAGTAACGTGATTGGAATTATCCTCGATCGATTTCTTGAACAGTTGACATCTTCCAGATTGGGACACTTACGTTTGCGTGAAAATTGAATTGTTTATACTCTATATACCCAACTTCTATCCTATACTCTATACCCAACTTACCCAACAACTATACCCAACTTAGTCTACACGCAACTTACGTATGGGGTTACAGGCTGAGCCAAAGACGGCTGCCCACTATCTGCGCCTGTGGACGAAGCAACAAGCAATCACGGCGGATAACATCAATATCAGAGATGTCAGTTGCTTTTGGAATAGAAATTGGGTGAATTCTTCATTCAACCCGGTATCTCGTTAACCATAGCAGTTAACAATTACCGGATTACTTGGTTAACCGTTTTGTTGACCACTTGGTAACCCTAATCTAGAAATTGTCATCTTTTCCACTTTATATTCCGAAGTAGGTGTACGCCATTCATTATTTTTGTTTAGTTATTTATTTGCAGTTGCTCGACTGGGATTACTACGTGGAGCGTATGGGCAACTGTATTCAGAAGATTATCACCATTCCGGCCGCCCTTCAGGGAATTTCGAATCCTGTGCCGCGCATTGCGCATCCCGACTGGTTGGACAATAAAATCAGAAATAGGTGAGCAGATTTAAAATGTTAAATAGTTTTTTTCCGCAACTCAGAAGCTGGTAATATGGTAACAAGAATGAACGATTCCATTAAACATAAAATTTTATCATATGAATATATTTTGGCAAACGCTCGAGTAGATGGGAAAATAATTTGTTTATTAACTAGTTTTGGATAGTGAAATAAACTTGATAAGGCATTAATAGTACATTTAAAGTGTTTTAGGGTGGATGCTATTCGGCAGCCGAAGATCACTGATCTTTTCCAAAAGGCGGTGCAGATCTCCTCTACGGCCGAAACGAACGAGCACGGAAAACGGGCCTATACCCCGGTGGAGACAACCGAGGACGACAAGGAGAACGAACCGAAACGAAACCGCTCAGCCCCCATCAAGGTTGGTACGCTTGTCTGTCAAACACCTCTAAACATGTGCCTATTGTACAAGAAAAAAAGTTTCGATTTGAATTAGTGAATCCTTCTAGAGAATGTATCAAAAGTCTTATTAGCCAAAAGGAAGCCGTTTTTTCCCAATTTTTTTTCTGGCTGCTATAATTTATTCCATAATTTATAACATAATATAATTAATTTATAGTTTTTTTTTCCGGATTAGTTTCACCCCAGACTAATCTTCCACTTTCCTATGTAATAGATCGTGGTTTTGTTTTGGAACTACCATAACTGTTGACTTCAGCAAGTTGATGAGGATAGTCGTCCAGTGAAAAAGACACTAGCGGATCATGGCTTCGACGAGTGGCTCTCGTTCCTCAAGTCTTCCTGGAGGTTTCGCAGAAAGACCCGCAAGGCAGAGACGCGTCAGACCGGTACACTCTTTTCCATTCTCACTCACACTCCTACAATAAGGTTACACAACTTATACTACGTTTCACTTGTAAAAAAGTTTTCAGTAAAGATGAGCGATTCTCGCATTCGATTCAAATATAGAAATCAGGCAATTGGAAAGTTCTAATTTGTAATGTAGGCGTTTCAGTAGGAATGGTAGGAGTTTAATCCCTCGATTATTGACTCATTATTTACATGCGAGAAGAGATGATGTTGTAGCTAATGGTGCGGTGAAAATAAAAAAAATGATTGAGCAAGGTTGAGAATGCGTTGAAACTATACTCTGTCAACATGTGAATTGTATTCAAAGAGAAGTTGAAAAGTAGTGCTTGTCTTTTAGTTTCGACAGCCGTTGATCGTATGATGACTCAAACGAGGGAGCGTGTGAAGGAGCGAACGTGGCAGGTACAGATATTGAATTTGTCCCAAAGTATAATTAAAATAAAGTGAATCAATATACATTTGTTAGTTAAAAATTATAGCTTTGCTTTCTCTTTTTATTTACAGACGTTCTCGTGTAGATCAAATTATACTTATTCAATGATGTATCTTTGGCCAGTTTTTAGACTATTTTCATTTCTATAATTCGGTTGGCAATCTATTCAGATATTGTCTATCGAAGAGAATTACCGTAGTCCCGGATACTTCAATGTTTGGGTGGCGGTCGATGGTCAAATGAACAAAATTTCATTGCGCGTCGATCGATGTCTCACTGTCAATTCAAAGGTATGACCTCATTTCGAATTGGAAGTTGTTCGTTCTTTTGATCTAGTGTTTACAAACAGTTCATTGTCACCGCATGATTATGTTTATTCTGGCTTCCAAGCGATTGATATTTCTCGTTTCTGTCTCAATCCGCCTTTTCACTTCATGAGTTTGGCCTGTTCAGTTTATGGTGTTCCTAGTTTTACAGTTAGTCTACTATGGCGTTAGTAATATCAGTGTCTTGAGGTTGTATGTAGCTTTACAATATTAAGTCATCGTGTTACAGGAACCGAAGGAGGACAAAGATGTGGTGAGACGGACTCTGCCTCATCACAAGGAGAGCCACTTTCTCTACGAGTATCGTACCGACGAGGTTGGCTAATATTCTTCATTAGTTTCTTTCTCCTCTGTCATTTGGTTGGAATACCATTTTAGTATATCAATTGGAATCATATTTATCTGTCCATCATTCATCACTCACCATTGATCATCCCAATGTTCGTTACCATTCTGAGTATGTTTTGTATGTAGTGATTTGGATTACAGGCCGAGTTTCAAAAGTTGATGGATCGTGCAAACGCGGAGCTGTGTAGTGCTGAAGTGGAGGGAATCTACGAGTCTCAAACCCCTCTTTGGTTCCGGGCCCTGGTCCAGCTGGGCTGTGTCTGCAGGCCCATAGCACCACCCTCTGGAGGAACCTACGCTCTCGAGGTTTTACTTTTCTCTCTCGAAAAATGTGCAAAATATCAATGTGCCATGTGTGCACGATTTGCGTGTTCTTGTATCCGGAGTTGTGCCATACTCTTGTTCAGGTGTTTCCACCGTACACTCACGTGGCACTAGACTAGCACGTTCGGAGCCGGCGGTACTCCACGAAAAAATCAAACCGCGACCCCTTCCCCTCTTCGAAATATATATTATAATTTGATTAATTTCAACATAACAGTGGAAATTCCTGTAGTGAGCATGTACCGGGAAAATTGTACAATTGCCCCCCCCCCCCTCACCTTAAGTCCCCCCCCCCCCCGTAGTACTATCACCCCCCTCCCAATACGATTTCCTATAGAGAGGGGGGGGGGGGGGGGGTGATTGTGAATGGGGGGTAATTGTACAATGTCGACGTTTAACAATCACCCCCCACAATACAAAATGGGGGTAATAGTACAACCCCGGACCTGTTTAACAATCGCCCCCCACTCAATCCAAACCTGCAGTAAAGAAGGACGTTGTACAATCACCCCCCCCCCCCCCCCCCCCCCCTAGGGGTGGGGGGCGATTGTACTACGGGTCGGATTCCAACCTATTTCGGCTCAAGGGGGGGACGATTGTACAATAAACCCCATGTACCCATCTGGTCTCAAAATATTTACCCCCAACTCCACCAAAACTGGTTCAAAGTTGTGTATGGTTTCGATTGCGATTCGGCAAAGTGGACCCCTGATATCTCGTGTTCGCACGAAGACTGAAGTCGATTATAATTTAGCATCTGAAAATGGTGTCCCTCTCGAGCGGCCAGGGATCTTATCTGGACGAAGGATGTATCCGCTCCATTTTCCTCTACAAGTATTCCCAGGTGCTTTTCACTTTTATATTTGGTGCTGGCTTTAGATTAAGGGAGGTGATGCGAAATCCGGAACTTTTTCTATGTCTATGACAGTTAAGTTATTTAATACAACTCGCCACGATCAACTACTTCATCATAGTAATTAGTATTAGGTCTCGTCATACGCGGCAACCGCTTACCGTATCGCTAACCCCGATTGAGGGAGATTAGAGCACTTTGAGTATCTCAACATACTTGGTAATTGGTGAATTCTATATCTAACCGGGTTTTTAGGTAACCTAACCCTTTTTTGGTAACCTTTTTTTCAGGTTACCTCAGTAGGTAACCGGGTGGTAACCTAAAATGAAAAACCGGTTACCTGTTTTTCTAACGAAAAATGTGGTTTTTAGCGTTACTTTGAACGGTAACCGGATTTCAGTTTTAGGTTACTTTCAGGTTACCTACTAAGTAACCTGAAAAATAGGTTACCAAAAAGGGTTGGGTTACCTAAAAACCCGGTTGGTTAGTTGTAGAATTAGCCTTGGTAATTCCCATGGTTTACAGGATACCCGACAAGTTTGGTGTCTGATTGATTCTTCAATCAAGGAAGGATACTTTATGGTCGTGAATCAGGGGCAAGTCGCGCTTCCCAATCTAGACCGGCTCTACACACGACTGTATGAACAGAAGAGGTAATTCTTCGGTTTTCATAATACCAGGTGCCATGCACTAGTAAAACCCGACTTATCTCTTAAGTTTTTTTATCCAAATTCCTAAATTCCTTCTGTACAGGTAAGGTTACGTATACTAACATGAGTAAGTTGTGTTCAGTACTTTGCATATTATTAATAAGATGATTGAGATTTACATACGTGTTTTGCAGCAAAGAGTTGGAAGTCTGTCGGATGAGTGATCTGCGACCAGAAATAAGTTTTTCTGTGAGACAGTTCGGCTCGACCAAGGAATGCGAAAAGGAGATGGGAAAGGTGTGTCAAAAAGCTATTAATAGACACTTTTGTTGTAGTACAAATAATAATGATTATTGCGCATATTTCATTCGACCAAATGTTTTACGGCCATTCGGATACATTCTACGTAACAGAATGCGAGATACTCCCTAATCCCTAATATTAGTTCCATCGATGTTACAGATGATTTTGATCTGTAGAAGTTCAAGCAGAATGCTCAGAATACCTCATGTTTGTCATTGTCAGGTGCTTCGTGCCAGTCGAGAGGCCACTGCCCGTCCCACCCTGCTCACCATGATTGTCAACGAGGAACCTGTCGATCTGGTACGCTCACTCAATCATTGTATTCATTCAATCAGTTGGCTGTTTATTCACACGCACATACGTGCAACGACAAAAGTACAACGACTAGAAAGCGAGCAAAGAACAATTATGAAGAAGTTTCAACCTGCACCCAGCTTTGATGAATTTCCGTAAATATTCATATATTATCCCCGAAATTGATATATTTTTCTTTCTAGTATCGATTTTTAGGTGAGGCGGATACCGAACATGACCCTATTCCCCCACGTGAAGTTGCACGTGAAAGAGCCAGTTGGTCTGCTGAATCAGCTGGACTGGCAGAAAGACGTGGCACAGCGGTCCATTCGTCACTTCTTCAATTCATTCTTCTACCTGGATGTCAGTTCATCTCATAGTCGTCGTCGTTCATGCACGTTCTCCCATAATGTACAGTCACACTTGCTGATGATTGTTTTACAAAGAAACAATCATCTAAACGGAACGTGTTTTCTTGGTGCGTTCGAAAATGTCATTATCGAAAAACAGAAAACAGGCAGGTAAAATTTTGTGTTCCGTTTGACTTACTACGCGTTACAAATGTTTATAGTCATTATTTATTCCAGGACTTTGCTTTGTGGGCGAGATATCTGCATATTCCGATTGGAAATATTCCCATCGACCCATCTATGCTGGGCCTAGATTTATTCTTCGCCAGACAGCTGCTAAACGCCGGTCATGTGCTGTGGGCTTCTGCTGCCAGTCGTCCCGATTTGGGTGGAAAGGTTTGTAGGAGATTCATAGGAAGGAGACCCATTGTTTTCCCATACAGCAGAGTTTCTTGCCAACTTTCCCAACTATTTTTTGTAGGTGACAGGAAATTGTATGTTTTGTGTGTAGGAGTTTGGGGATAAATCCATTCGATCTGATTCGAACGATTTCTCAATTGGCATGTATTTTCTTGAAGATGTTGGCCCAATTGTGTATGACCAATTTGTCGCAAAATGCAACCGAGTTTTCCCTTACCCTTATATTTTACTAGACGGTTAGATGTAGAGGGAGGAATGCAGCGTAATAACTCCAACGCAACCATGATATATATATCTATTTCGGGTTAATATGATAATAATAATAATATAAAGAATTGAACTTGATTGCTAGGAACTGGATGATTTGCGCCTTGCCCTGGACTGGAAGCCATTGAATCGGGACCATTCGGTGCTTCTGAACCGTCCCTCTTTCTCGTCTCACGCGTGTGTTGAGCTGGAATTGGGAGCAGTCGCGGTATGCCCTTTCATCCAATATTCGACAAAAAGTTGTCTGTTTTTAGACTAAAACACTTGGAAAGTAATGATTTTGTGACAAAAATGGGCAACTTCTCTCTGAAAAAGTAGTTTTTCGAATTTTCCTGAATATTCGGACAGCTTTACTGAAATATGGCTGTCACATATCACACACACACGTGTATAATTAGTGTATTTTTTCAACTTCGACTAGTACTATTTGGTATCTGGTACGCGGTCACTGTACTGAGACGGTCGTACGGTTGTTTTATCTCATCATGTTGGTGTCGGTGTATGCTGAGCTTTTAGAACGGTTTGAATCTCACGTGAGGCGGATAATTTGTGGACTGTACACCCTCTGTTCGGTGTTTCAGGTGACAGCCTTGGTGCAGCGTGGTCGGTTACTAGAGGCAGAGGGCGCCGACGATACGGTTACTTTCGATTCGACGGCCGCCCTTCCCGGCGATGCTGTCTTAGGCCTCAGGTATTCGCTCATTCTCTACTCATTCAGCATATTGTAATGTTTTCACTGTCAGCAAAATATAAAAAAAGCTCAGAGAAAGTAATATTAACAAGAATAAGAGAAAGAAATGATATGAAAAAATAGTGCTACGTTTTGCGTCTACCCCAGACGTAACAACTTAAATCAAGATATCCTCCCCTTGAGTTTTACAGAAGCCCAACTGTTTATCACATGCATGTTGGTCTGTGGCTTTTACTGAAGTTTACTATTATGTAGGTACTGTAACCTGACTATTCATCTATTGAGCAAGCACAGTTATGATACACGGTTGAACTGTGTTTAACACCCAAATGAAGTGGTATTGCATACAACACCTATCACCTATAATACGACGTTTCGGCAAGGCAAATGAGCTGTACAGATTATTATGGCAAAACGGTTTTTTTTTCGCTAAATGTATGTGATGTTGCTAGATGGCACGATTTTTCAGGAACACCATTTCCTCGTATGACGAAGGCGCCGCCGTGGACGGTGCTCTGAAGATTCTGAAGCAGTTGCTGGCCGAGTGTGTGCGACAAATCGCCCATGGAAGCAACAAACAGGCAGATGACATGGTTATTGGTCTCAGTAGGTGCGTTTATTTGCATCGTTCTGTTAGTTGAAACGTCTATCAAGAAAGTACGTTAGCAACTTTCCAACTCTTCCGATCCTGCTTCTCCTGTTCGGATGATGCGGTTGTAAAGCGTTATAAGCAAAAAAGTAATTTGTTTTTCAAATTTTGCTGTCTACTCGGACAATATTACTGGTGTATGTATCCAGATGGCTCCATTCTACGTCGTCCCTCTTATTCGATCCCGCAATGACCAGAAGTGTGTCGGTTCTTGAGTCGAAACTCGTACTTCTGCTCTGTGCTGAAATTGAGCGGCTCGGTGCCAAGGTGGGTAGTGCGCTTCGCTAAATAATTTCCTTGTGGCCAAACAGCATATTGGTTCAGTTTAATAAACCTATCAATGGCATAAGCCGCAAATTACTTTTGCCTAGTGTGTAATCCAGGTAGTATTCCCTTGGTGTTATCGGAAACTACCACCCGTTTGGTATATGTGGATACACTTTCTATCGTTTGTATAAGCTAGCAAACTTCGCTGTGTGGTCGTAAATTCTCAAAAAACGGGCTTATTCACTGCGAAGCGAAGTGAACACTTTTTGACTAACCCTAACTTATCAATATGGGATGGTTTGTTGTTGACAGCTGATGGGATGGTTTGTTGTTGACAGCTGAATTGTGTGTCAGGTGATCCATGCGACTCCAACCCGCGTGGTGCTGTGTACGGGCCGAGCCGGCTGCGAGGTGGCCGAAGGATTCGCAGAAATGTTGGTCCGTTCCCTGGGAAACAATCCCCTGTTTGCGGCCCTATCTCTCCGTCCCTCTCATGTCTGGGATGCACTTTTATGGCTAGACGGTTACAACTATACAGGTGAGTATGAAATGTGACATATGGTGTAGTCTCATAGTTTTTTTTCTTTTCATCAACTCACAGAAGAAGGGAGTAGGATAATAGAAGGTAAGATGGTAAGGACTGATCAGGTGAAAATATTAGTTTCTTTTTATTCTATTCGCGAAGAAGAAATTGTTCAAATCAGTTATCAATTTTAGTTGATTACAACGTTGAAATAGGGATAAATTTATCTGTAGCTAAAGAATTAATTCCGTGCAACTTCGATTTCTGGAACCGTGAACGTGCAACATTACAGGAATCGGGGAGGAGTCTGTGACGCAAATGGCGTTCGACGAGTTTGGTGATGAACAGGAAATATCCACTCGAAAACCAATCACACATGTTGGTTATTTGTCTTTTGTTTCTTTTTTTTGTTGTACAGGATCATCATTGGGTTGATTTGCACAGTACCATCTCAGTCTCAGCAGTTATGCGTGAGTTCTGGCCACTCTTTACCACGTTCAATACCGGTGTATCCCAACTTAGAACTGATTAGGTAATAGTTAGCGTCAGTCCCTGAAAGGAAGTATTAACAACAACTTCACCGTAACGCTACCGTGAAGGTATGAATGGGGTAGGATCTCGCAGAGGAAGTGGTTACAGAGATAGAGTTAAAGTGAATATCACTGAACGAACAAAAAAAATATATATATTGAAAATAATAGAATAAAAGATTGACAAATTTGCATTCCTCTTTTCCAGATTTTCGAAATTACCGCTGTATGGCGATATCATATATTAACTTTTGTAAGTCTTCTACTTGTGTTTTCCAGAACCGTTGGCGAATTGCGGATGACCTGCCCGAGGAAGGAGGAGTCAAAGAGGAGTTCGCTAAAATTGTGTCTGGCTATGTTCTACTATTCGCTCAAAAGCAGAAGGAGATGGTTAGTTGATGTGCAAGCAACCTATCTTTTTTATCTACCAGTTTGATTTGATCTACATTCGAATGAGTTTTCTTTGATTTTCTGCAGTGAGAAGACGGCATTTACCCTGACAATAAACGATAATCGCAACTGAGTTTTTGCCTGTCCATGTTTTAGCCTGTTTGCATATGCATATATGTATTCAGAATGTATTTTACATTAATTGCAGGAATTTGACGGAGCCTCTGCTGCTGTGTTCCGAAGTGACCTGATTGAGAAGCACATCGGGCACAGAATGTACCGCGTCGTCTCGAAATTGGTCCATCAGAGGAGTGGCGGAACTGAACAGGCAGCAGCACTTGTTGAACGGGTCAGTACGACTCACTATACAGATACAAATACAATCCATACTTAATTTATCTCCCGTATCACTGGGTGTTGTTGGCGTCAAAGAGGCGCTGGGAGTAGGAGGAAAGAAGTCTTCTATCCACACCAAGGTTGCAAGATAGAGAAGAAGACTTGATAGCAAGTGAAGCGTTCTCCATCTCAACATATAAGTGCAGCTGGGCTTTTAGAGCAATCAAAGTTTCTTGTAAGGAATTGTGAACTATCAGCCCCTCGGGGCTGGTTGAAAGTGCGACGTGTAACTGTGATAATTCATTCCATGTCTTCGGATAGCATTAGACTAGAGCGGTTTGACGCGAACAGGTGTTTTTCGTTGATTTATCCATGATGACTGTCGATGAGTCTATTTTGTGCTGTTTCAGGTGTGTTCCGCTCTGTTGTGTGATTCCGGCTGCGAATCAGCGATGGAGGGTGTGCGCGAGAACCTGCATCGTATTCTGGACGGCTGCCAAGCCCCGCCCCCGCCGCCCGTCATTTTCATCGCCAACCTCTTCTGTCCCAATTGCAGCCAGTCGAGTGACGCCGATATCGGTGACACTCTGGCATGGACTTGTTCCGGCTGCCACAAGGTTAGATTTCGGCCGGTTCTAGGGGTCCCTTCATACTGTTGTAGTCTGCGACAGATACATCGAGCAAAGTATGGTTACAGATTGTGTGTTGTGACGTAGCACACAATCAATTGGGGTTTTGGACACGTATTTTGGATGTTACAGAAGCATTCCGCTTCGGCAGTGGATGACGCGGTGGCTGAACGTTTGAACCAGCTGATCACTGCCTACCTTCTACAGGATCAAATGTGTACAAAGTGCAAAGGGGTGGGTAAAGAGCATAGAGAGAGAGAGAGAGAGAGGAAAGAGAGGGAGATGATATAGAGTGAAAAATTCCGGTAAAGTGTGACTATTTATCTGGAAGTGGCTGATTATGTATTGAAAACTTAACGAAACATTGTCAATTATATACAAATCATGCAGGTGGATAACAGGAAAGTCGTCCTGATTTCAATTAGCTGTACGTCTAGTGAATCTATTGACCGCCAATGCTTGTTGCAGGTGAGACGTGACAATTTGTCGCAGTATTGCGATTGTAGCGGGCCGTTCGCAAATACAATTGACGGCGCAGAACTGCGAAAAAATGCGGAAGCAGCTGTGAAGATTGGACTGGAAAAAAATCTGCCCAGGACAGTTGAGCTGGCTGAATGGATTGCATCTTCTTAACATAATTACTTACCATTTTAGGAATAATATCAGATTTCTCAGGATTCTGTTTTTGAGTACTACCAATATTCACAATGTTTTCAAACCAAATGTCTGTTACATTTTATGTTGTTCATGTTTGATCGTATTGTTTTGTACATTTCATGAAATCCTCATGTATCCATGCAAGAATTCCCCCGTGATGTATTCATTTGAGCAATGAAAAATTCAAACTAAAATATTCTTATTGTTTCAACTTGAACAAAATAGTGTTTTTAGTAGTTTAGCAGGTAATATTGAAAATAAAATACGAGCCATCGGAATACTTGCTATGTTGGACAAGATACTCTCAATGAATTATTAACATAATATACATTTGATATGCGATGAAGAGTTTCGCATAGTTTGCACGATTACTCCTGAAAAAAGTAAGGAAATTTTCTACATTTCGAAAAGGGATTCTCATGACTTCATTGCTCGCGCATATCGACATTTCTTCATCTGAGTCAGAAAGAACGTTATTACACCTTCTAAAAGTGCTTGCTGTTTGAGTAAATGAAGATGCAAGAAATCTTCTCTTTCTCTGATTATCAGACATTTAGAATACATTTTTTGAACCGCCCACCTAACAACCGTCTTAATTCCGCGGTACTATAACAAAGGTGAGAAGCGGTTGTACTACAGGTCCTTCTCAACCTAATTTCGACTAGGGTGGGGGGAAATTATACATTACTCCCCAAGTAATCTCTAATGTGCTAACTAAATCCCCCAGTTTCCACCTACAAAATGAAGTGTTAACCTTGAGTTGGGGATGAACTGCGATATGTGTGTGACTGGGTCACTTTCCCTCGCCCCACAATTAGTCCACTCGGAAACTCAGCATGGATTACCTTACACCCTCAAATCGAACTTTGTTTACCTATCAAATACATGAATGGTTTAGTTTCATAGATACACCGGGAACATTTTTTCGTTTTATTTTGCCACAAAATGAGCACCTTCGAAAATATATCTTCCAATCATTAACAGTTTGTTAGTGTTTCGCACACGCGTACTCACGTGAGTAATGAATTCAATGAATCAGTCAATATTTTCACGATAAAACTCTATGGAAAACTAATGACAGATTGGAAAAACAGCTATAACACCCCCCTGCTTACTGGGAGACAATTCATGAAATACGTGAAGAGATTACTGTGAATACGTGTTTCTTTCTTTCTCATTTGTATAGCTCTCGTCAATCTCACTAAGTCGTTGGTAGCGTGCCTATCTAGTTCGAAATTTTTATTAACGTTTGCTCTCCAATGTTACAACATTGGTTAATACTTTCTGCGGAAAGCCTTTTTCTGTCTGTCGATCTATAAAAGTGATTCCAGCTTTTGCTTGGCTAAGTATCAGTGAGAACATGAGAAACATTGTTCTCAATTTGTAGTATATTACATTCAGATTTGTTCGGTCTGCTCTGAAGTCTGAAGGAGCGTAACCGTTTTTGATTAAAGACCCAATAGAGGGCCACTCGAGAATAACAGTGGAACAGTGTTGACTAATGTGCTCAATCAGCGCAAAACTCTTCCAAATATTAGCCCAGTAAGGGCTCTCTGTCCCCTACCCAATTCATTCTCTTATCTACCCAATCCGTTTGTTTCTTTGTAGAACATTCCAATGCGTGTATGTATTATGTTTAGATTAAGTGTATTTTCATGTTATGGTGAAGAATTGTTCTACCTCCGTTCAAATATTAAAGCATGGAATTGTCCGATGAAGTAGAAATACACTCCATTAATGTACTCAAAGGAGAAATATCATTTGTTAAGCATTTTACTTACATCATCTTATGTGAACGTGATCTACCACTTATCAACTTCACGCTAAACTCCAATGAAAGACCACGAAATTTTGCCGGTGGCAATCAGGCGAAAACGATCAATTTCATCTTTTTCTGCTGTGCATCTATTTTGACCTCCAGCGTTTTTCGACACCTCTGATATATTCCAAGATCAAACTATAACTCAAGTTTGTTCAGCTCTCAAATTGGGGCCAATTCACCTAACAGGGTGAATTGGACGAAATACCGGGTTAAACAAGGAATTGGCCACACAAATTGTTTGATTGAGAGAAGGCTAAACTAATTGAATAGGGTTCGTGATGGATGTACGTTAAGGAGGGTGAGGGGCGATTGTGGTCGGCGTTTCTCGCGTGCTGGCCGCCGGCCCGGAAATACGGAGTGCACACGGATTAGCCGTTGTCTTGTCTAACTGCGAAACGGTTGACCACTCGACAAACCATGATCTATCTTCCCCCCTACACTTCCGCCCAGCTTACAACACACTTGGCTGACTCGAAAAACAGCAGAGTTTCCGTGGTGCAAAGGCCGAACTGGTGTAACTTCAAACGTAATCAGAAATACACTTTTATAGCTAGTATTTATTATTCTGAGTTCATTCATTTATTCATGGAATAATTTGGTCCTCGTCAACTTCATTTTGTTTAACCTAACGTTATGCTCTTCATAAATAAGTTCTAAACGGGGTATCTTGCCCGATTCCGCAGTTTTTGTAGATTGATCCAGTTTTATTTCAGTCAAAATTCGTAAAAACTGGCGTGTTCCGAGATTAAACTACAAAAACAGATTTGCTCCTTCCCTATATCCATTTACTCTCATCGTCCACACTTTTAACCTATTTGATTCAATACGTTACCATTAAATTATAAGAAAAACTAGGATGTTCAAATTATTATACAAAACCACGTTGCTCGTATAAACAAGCTCAACTAACTGTTGATATCGGGCTGCTTCAGTAATTTATAAAAGAAAAAGTGTTTGATTGTCAAGAATCGCAAAGAAACATGTCCTTGATTCCAGAGAACTATTGATTTTTTGTAACAAGTACTGTCAACCTCAATTCTGTAAGTCTTGACAATCTCTTCCTCTCTTGTGAACGAAAATTTCGCCTTTGTTTCCTATACGTATTGACCCATAGTGCAAATGTGATTCCGACCCATTCGTTTTCTGCAAGTATTGTAATTGACTTTTCATCAATAACTTGCATTCCAAGAAGTATGGCCAGAAGTATGCAGTTTTACACGTTGACCGCCACAATTAAGTTGGCTAAGTAGGCCATGTGGTGTCATGACAACTGAAGGCTGTCAGTAAGTCTGAAATACAGTAGCTCGTTGAAAACGAACAATGTGCCTCATTTTTGAGTCTGCACAAATTTCTCGTTCTCAAAATTACTAACTGAACTTTTTATACCCTTTTCGACAGTCGAAATCGAACGAGGTGTGACTAATTTAGCGTAATACAACTTATATAATATAGTGTTACTCAGTTGCACAGTCACGTGGAATGTGTTAAACACAGCAGAACCCAGAAATCTGTAATGACGAAGTAAACGATTAATCATTAGAATGTGAACTTTACGTGACTATTCAATTTACTTCTAGTATACTGTCGAACCAAATGTTTTCATGTTGTTAGTACGTTTGATTGTGACCGAGGTTCAAGAAAAATTTGAATATACCTCAGAAATAATATCAACAATTCTTTGGAACTGAACGCAACCTCTTGAATTGGCGATGTGTCACCACTTTCTTCGATTGGCTGACCTTGTATCAAACATTTCGTCCCCGGAAGCAAAGTTTTCACTTTCCTACTCTCTATTCTACAGCCTTATAGCGAAATTGGCGTTTTGTACTTCGCTTCAGATATTTCGATAACGTGATGTACTTGTTGTTTTTACTTATTAGATTAGACGATTCTATGAAGCCCAATTCCGTTGATATTCATTTAAAACCACTGTGTGAAACTAGCCGAGTTCGGAATACATATAATATTCTTTTTTTGAAACTTCTCAGGGGGTGAAAAAATTCTCTCGTTCACGAAAAAACGCAGTTGACCAGCAGTATACATACGTAGGGTTCATTCTTCTCAAAGAAAGAAAAGTTTGTGGCTCTATCCCGCTGTGTTTGTAGTTTTATCCGTTCTTTTTGTGTTGAACTCAGTAAATTACGACGCTCATAGAGATCAGACTACGACGAAGAATACAACTTGTTTACTGCCCTATTCCTTCGTTTCTCTATCTAATACCTTCATGGGATTGGTACGGGCGTACAGAGAAATCTCCCGTTTGCTCCAGTTACGTGGCCCATCTATAGAAAGATTTCATATTTATCTGTTTCGCCGTACTGCTGAGTCAGTTTGAACATCATTCGACTATTTAACTATCTCGTATGAAGTTGAACATTTCTGATTTGTCAATATGCCCTGCGGTCAAACTAGCCTCTCCTCCAGCTAACAGAAAACATGTTATTAGTTTTAGTGTTTACTCTTTTTGTTTTGACAACTGTAAACGCCTCTGCAGGTGAAAACATCGTGTTTGAAGTATAATCTCCGGTATGATTACCAGCAGCGCCGCAAAAATGTATTTCGGGGGCGTCTCTCTCTCTCTCTCTCTTCTTTCTCTTTCCTTTTCGTTCTCTCCCTCTTTTCCTCCCCTCTTTTCCTAGCCTCTTTCCCCAAACTACCCCTAATCCGATCCCTACCTATCCCCCCTTCTCTCTCTCTCTCTCTCTCTCTCTCTCTCTCTCTCTCTCTCTCTCTCTCCCTCTCTCTTCTTTTCCCTCCTCTTTTTTCCATTCTCTCCCCCTTATCACCCAATCTACCCCTAATCCGATCCCTACCTATCCCCCTGTACTCCGCCTGCTCATTCGACCTTCATTGCGTTGTAAGACTGCAACCAATTAACGATTGATTGTCACAATCAACGCCCGGATTCAACTCGCTTTTTGTTTTCCTCACCCCCCCCCCCTCTTCTCTCTCCCCTTTAACCGTTTTTCGTTATTGGAAGTTGTTACACCTGCTCCAGCTCGATTTTCAACTATCACACAGTGAGCAACGAAGACAGATGAAACAAGATAATTTGTTATAGGTAGTCATTGAATAATGAATAAGTAACTGATAATCCCTAGTAATTTGAGTGACTCATCTATTTACTGCGGTGTTTTCAACCGAAAAATCCCAATTAACATATGTGTTTTCACTCGTAGTACGAGTAGTAGAAGCATCGCAGTGTTTTCTACCTCTATCTCTTGCTCTACCCCTAATTCTATCCCTATCTATTCCTCTCTACCCTCTCTCTCTCTCTCTTTCTCTCCTTTTCTCTCAGATCCCGGTTTCTCACTTTTTCTCCAATCTCTGGCCGTCATTTCCATAGTTGCGTTTCGTTTTTCGCCTGTTTGCATAGGATCAAATAGCTTGTCTTCCAATCCCAATCGAATCCGATCGATGTCTTCTTTTTCTCTTTTCCCAACTTCTTTATACTCCTTTTCTTTCAAGTATTAAATATAGAAATCGGTGTATTGGCTGATTTTCGTAGATTATGTATAGTTTTCGCCAATCCTGCGTAGACTTCAGCAGTTTACAGTCTCTTACCTCTGATGTCAGTGAACGTATGAAACAGAGTATATAATTTTGGTTTTGATCAGATTTCGGTACGATATCCTTCTTAGCCCACAAGGGCGGTGTTCATAATATACCGAGAAGTCATGTTTATCTGCTCATATAGTTGCAGCGTTTCGAAAAAGTACAATCAAAACTTGATTTTGCGATGAGTAAATAGATAATTGGCTGCATTTGTTCACTTGCGCTGCCTTTTTAGAGTTGTTCGCCAACATTGGAGTATTTGTGCTAAAACAGCAAACTGCTCGCTAAAGAGGGGTGAACGAGGACAGTTTGGCGACCTGGCGCGGCAGCAACCCGTCACCACCAGACATGAGATCATCCCATGGACAATAACTCACGAGCTTCTCAGGAGAGCTCACCGAACACTCTCTCTCCGTTGCAGATTGCGCTTCTAATTTGAGCCAGCTGAGGGTCAGACTTGTTCACACCTCACGATCTCACTACAACGTAGATAACACCTATATGGTTCTAGTCTTCCTTACCCAGACAGTATGAACTTTTTTCAAAAAATATTATTTTTCTTTCCGACCTTCATTCAAAATTTTCCGCGCCAGGCCGAGGAATGTGTTGTTGGGCGGAAGGAGAGCGATGTTCGTGTTTATATTCGGCCAGGAATGACTCACTCAAACAGTTGTTGGTAACAAAGAAAGTGACTGGCATCTCGTGAGACGCCTCGGGGCTCAGGTATAAGTAGTCTCCTCTAACTCCCCTCTATATCCCCTCTCCCTTTCCTGTTCAACGTCCTGCTGCGGTTTTAGCAAGACCCAAGTAAACTTGAACCGTTATAAAATGATATGTTTCTGTTTTTCAGAGAGATTTGAATTCCCTTTCATGGATTATTGGTTATTTTCGTGCTGCTAACAACATTATAGAGCAACACATCAGCACTGAAGAACGCGCAATAACCATGGCACAATTATATGTTTTTCTTCAGGTTTTTGGACAGTTAGTTCTTTTCTACCAAGTGCAGAACATGTTTGATACAATCGTAGAATATACGTATATACTAGAAGTAAGTCGAACAGTCACGTAAAGTGAGTATTCAAATGAGAAACCGTGCACTTTGTCATTGTACGTTACTGAGTTGTGCCATGTTTAAAATGTTTCACGTGACTATGTAATTGACAGTATAGTTACTTGACTCTTTCAACTCCCACAGTAAAATTTCGGAACGGTATTTCACTTGTTATTGCTTTCGTAACTAGAGCATGATTCTCGACATTGTATCCCTACTAAAATGCATTCGAAACGATTTTTCAAATGCGTACTGTTGGAGATCACGTGGGAATGACGAGGACTATAAACCGATACTGGTTCAGTGTGTATTCGATAATTGCCTCTCAAAGTGGCCGACATGTTTTTGCCTCCTCCCCCCAACTTGCTATTTCGCCAGTCATACAGTACACTTAGCACTTGAGAATCTATGATGTCATCCGGACAATACATCGACAACCAGTAGTTCGAGAAGGTATTGCCTATGCTGTTAGTCAGTTGCACAGTCACGGGAAACGTGTTAAGCACAGCAGAACTCAGAAACGTGCAATGACAAAGTGCACGATGCCTAGTTAGAATGCCAACGTTACGCGACTATTCCATCGACTTTTAGTATACTTCAGTTGATTATGGTCTATTCCGTGCTCATGTGCACACTTACAGTATGAAATTGGACATTTCAGACAGTTTTCGACGTCTAAAAGTGTTGTATAAGTTATAACATTATTATGCGGATTACCCATGTTGTTTCATAATGTTAAATTTTTCGTCAGAAGTCTATTATAAATGTTTGTTTTGTGAAGGATGCACGAGTTGTTTCATTAGTTCGAAACATTTATCAGCATTGACTCAATAGCATATTATTCTTGAACACGTTTCAGTTAAAAGAAAAGAATAGGACATTGTTTCTATATTTGGTCTCCATTATGAAATGTGTTTCATTGTTGTTCGTTTTCTACCACCATTTTCAGTTGTTTTCGAGAGGAATTTGGGAATCAATTTTGTTTTCGGCCAAAATTGTTGCGGAAGTTAGACAGACTGGTAGTTGAAAACTTCTATAAAACACTAGTTACAGCTCTCGGTTTTCATTTTCTCTCGCTTTCTCCCCTCTCCTCTCCCCCCCTCTCTCTCTCTCTCTCTCTCTCTCTCTCAATCGTGCACTCTGCACGGTTTTGAACAATGACGTGTTCAATTCATTTCCTACGTGATGGTGAATTTGAGTTTACTAGAAGTAAACTGAATAGTCACATAAAGTCAGAACTTTAATAAGGAACCGTGCACTTTGTCATTGCACGTTTCTTAGTTGTGCAGTGTTTAACATGTTCACGTGACTGTGCAATTGACTAACAGTATATGTATAGAAGCAGAACAAATCGGATATCAATGTCGTCGATAGCGTTTGCAAGATCGTTTTGAGAAGTAGGGATTGGAAAACAGGGGTCTGACAAACCAGTCACGGCCGCAGTGTCATGTCAGTTTGATCCTGGCCTTACCCCAAACCTGTCGCCGCTTACCTCCCCGGTGTACTGAACATTGCCCCGCGAAACGTTTGGCTATCAAACGCGGTTAACCTCTTCCAATCTAGGTACTCATCCTATATTTATGTCCTAATCATCCCCTATGCATGCTCATATAAACGAAGTCGACACGATTGACCATTTTGTATAGATACAGTGTGTTCCACACATGTTTATACGAGCAACGTGGTTTTGCATATTAACTTGAACCTCCTAGTTATTCTCACAATGTATGACCCAATACAGTAGGATAGTGAAATGTCTGAATGGTTGATTATCTTGCAACTTCAAATTCTGATATTCAGTTCTCCGTCTTCATCGCTATTAACAAAACGAATATCCTCACAAAGTTCGTTTTTCTTCAGAGATAACCACTTGAATATATGACCTATTACTGTAACACAACGGTTGATGAAACTAAGTAGATGCAAGTTGAGGTGTTCGCAAACTAGGTACAGTTGTTTTAAACTTTTGTTCCTATGACAAATTCGATGATGATGACGGTTATGATGTTTACAACATCTGCGTGTAATTGTTGTATTTACTGTTCGATTCTCTCTACTTCTTCTCCAATTATTTTCGTAATTAACACGTGTGTATCGTATTCGCTTCTAAGAAAATCGAAGACAAAATAGCTACTGTGTCTTCACTTTATGTGTCACTGTACCTCATTTTCTAGCGAATTTCCGACTGAAAATGTGCTTGCAACTGTCGCGTTCCCAGTAGTCGTTCTTGACGTAATGTATTATATTACTTCTGCTGCCCCACTCAGTTGTTCCCCATTCCTCTATTCTTTCCTGTTTAGGATTTTTTGAAGAACTTTTCATGAATCAGTTTTATTCCTCTTTGACATTTCTACGATTTTCCAGAGTAAATGATTTGTTCATGCATAATTTTTTTCGAAAATTTCCATAATCTGCTATCTAAACCGCTTTCTGCTCGCCTTTGAGCCGTTTTCTTTTTGGCTACTCTTGAAACTTGAAAACAATTATGTTGATTTCAGTTTCCGATGCGTGAGTTGGTGGCTTTTACGGCCGTCCTTCTCTTATTCGGAACGGCCCTCGGCCAGGAACAGGCACAGGAGAATATCTTCGATACCGTATCCCCGGAGGATATCATTGTCGCCACCCCTATCCTTCCCACCGTGCCCACATCTACCAGTGAACCGGAGGAAAAACAGTGAGTATCGCGCTGCATTTTACTATTTTTGGTTACCATTATATACTCTATTTCCCCAATCAATGTCCTTCTACAGTAATCCGTCAAATATTTAGAATGTCTAACATACCACAATCTGACGTGGGAAATTGAGCATACTGTAGAGGGTTATAAGTGGGTGGAACAGGCTATACTTATCGATTATAAAATTTTGTATCAGTTCCAGTGATGTATTTCAAAACATTTTCGATTGTGTATTGAAGATAGTACCCAGATGCATGCGAAACTTCTCACCATTTTATGTTGTGGTCGTTTTTGAGCTTACTTTCAAGCGAGGTGTCTGATTGACCAGTTTAACATTCATAATTAACATTCACCGTGCTATTCAAAGAGTTAGCGAAAAACCACAAAAACTAGGCAATTTTGTCTGTAATATGATCTATAGTCATAGTGCTTCAACGTGTTTCAATGATTCAACTACCCACAATTGTGTCTATTTGAGTGCCAAGGTTCGAACACAGTAAACAATGTTTGTATGCAAATTGCATTGAAAAATAAGCGCTGTTTTTGAATTGTTATTAGACACTTATATTTTGTAAGAGGCTTGAAAATTAATATATTTTATTCATGAATTCATGTGATCGAACTTAATGTGTCTGGCCTAAAATGGAAATGTCTGCCTGATAGTAGCGGGCTGTGGAAGTCATAGATACTAGTACACATACTAGCGGCATAGATCTCCCAAAACTTGTAAAATATACCGCCATCTCGCTGTGACCTGCGAGTCATTCGCTGGGGTTTTTCCCAAAATAACATGGTTGACCATACGATTCTCATGGAAAATTATTCTCACGAGGTCCCCAATGAGATCATACATTAGATACCTGAATATTTCCAGTGATCGAGCTATATAGTATGATCTGCAACCAGAGCAGGAGTCTCACGGTTATGCAGTATGTATATTCCTACCCTTTCTTTGGAAAATTCTACATACTCCAAGAAAGCGTTTTTCTTGACTTGATCGGAAAGATGCGTTGAAAAATCTTGGGATTGGTTAAGATCAACAATATGTCTCACAACTTCACGGGAGAATTCAGTACAAATAAATACATTAAACATAATTAGGTTCAAGAAACTGAAGTTAACTAAAATAACGTTAATACATAAATGATTGAATGAACTAAAAGTAATAAATACTATCTATAAAGTTAATTGTTGACAAAGTCACGTTTTGCAGCGACGGAACGTATCTGATCGTGGCGCCGTCGGTGGTTAGGCCTGGACTGCCGTACGCAGTGTCGGTGAACATTCTGAAAAGCTCAGAAGAAGATCACATTGTTCGCCTAGAAATCAGGACGGTGCAGAACGACACGGTCGCCGCGAAGGTTGTGAACGATATTAAGCAAGGTGAGGCTGGAATGTCGCAGTACGCACACACTGTAGTGAACAGTAGTAGAACCGCTCTTTCATTCCACTCTTCTGAAGACTCGAGACCAAACTACAAATATATCAGAGCCTACTGAAACTAGCAGCTTTGGTCCTGCAGCGATGGCGAGAACAGCGGATTCATACTCGAGAGAACACAAAATATTCAGATTCAAGATTTCAAGATTTTTTCAATCACTTCTTATTGTTGCAATATGGTGTTCAGATACCATTCGAGGATAGTTGCAATTGTACACCGAACTGCAACTTCTATTGTTTTGAATGACTAATTTATTCGTAGGCGTCCCTCAAACAGTCACCATAGAGGAGGTCCCCGCGGATGGACTTCTTGCTGGAAATAACTACAAGGTGAGTGAAAAAGAGTGATAGGGAGAAAAGAGATAAAGAGAGAAAGTGAGAGGAGAGAGAAACATGAAAAGAATAGAAAGTTAATTAATTCAAAATGATTAAATGGTTAGAGTGTTTATTATGCACTAAAATTACGCTCACACCTTCAACTCTTGGTCAACGTCGATAACTGTCGTATAATAGTTCAGCCAAATGTATTTTCATTTTGTCAGTCTTGGAATTGAGAGACGTGAAATATCAGATTGCGTAACTGTCGAAGTTGTCACGTTACCACGTGCTAGTTGATTCACATCCAATAACGACAATAGATTGGTACGTGGGTCTGGGTAGACCCGAACCAGTGACCTTTTTTTCCACATAACAAGTCCACGCGGTTTGGATTCGTCATTGGTCATCCCCCACTCAGCCAAACCGGTATATCAGATGCAGTTCATTGCCTTTATTGGTTTCGGAAGGCCCATTACTCGCAACAACTGACTTAAACATACGCAGTATGCAAGAAAATCCGGAGAAGTTTCCTGTTCTAGGGCGTTGTAAGAGTTTGAATCAACTCGTTTTCAATCAAAAATCCACATTACTTCCAAATCACACCGTAACAAGAACCTGGGGGATATGTGGGAGGACTTGAGGGGCGTGGCTTCATTCTAGCTTCAATGATCGCTGCACACCCATGTTTTCAGGTTTATATTCGGTGTGAGACACTTGGCTCTCAAATTCTTTTCGAGGAGGAGAAATCCGTGCGTTACCATCAGAAAAGTCTCTCTATTTTCGTGCAAACCGACAAGGCCATTTACAAACCGGGAACCACAGGTATAGTAGTCGCCAACGGAAAGGCGGGGGGTACTGTATATCTCACTTTCCGCTGTGTACGCACACATGTCCTCGTTTTCAAAGCTTGCTAGTTATGTGCTCCAGTAGCGCAGTGGTTAGCGCCCTGCTACGAATCTTTTGCTCGCAAGTTCGATTCCGGCGAGAGACAAAAATTTATAAATTTGGCACTCACTATAAATCAATAGAACATTATCCGCATAATGAAAAAGAACGTAGAGGCGGTTGAAGATTTCCTGATATTATATGTTAGCCATATTTCACGTCATACATTTTGCACGTGAGTTTCATATTGGCATGTTAGCAAAAACGTGAAATCAAGCTATTAACTTTTTTCCATCTCCGTGTAACTCCATGTCTTAAAGAAGGACGATTATGTGGTCCACTCCCAACGATTCAGTCCTTTAAACTGCAGTATATTTTTCTATCGCAGTTTAAAGGACTGTTGACACGGGACTGGTCCACATAATCGTCCTGCTTTAAACATCGTCATTCTTTTCGCTTCACCAGTTTCCCAAATCAATAATCTTTTCAGTGAAATACCGTGTGGTGGTCGTGAACCCCGACCTGACTCCCTATAAAGATACGGTGAATGTGAAAGTCGTTGACCCGAGTCAGAACGTTATCGCCCAACTTCTAGAGAAAACTCTCACCAAAGGTAACTAGAAAAATTGAAATAATTCTCACAGGATTCAACTTTCTCATAGTGTGTGCAAAAACGATAAAAACTAAATATAATGTTGCGAAAAGTTAATGTACAATACAAAGAGTTTGAAGAAATCTTACATTTCCATATTACTGCACTCATTAGAGATACAATCAAATATTTGATATGAGAAGCTAGAGAGAAGAGAAAGCTATACGGATCATTGTTTTCTGAATAGTTTTACAAATTGTCTAGGAAAGTTGAAATGACAACAACAATAGTATACCTGATTATTCCTGCTAAAACCAAACAAGATCACATTTCCTCGATTTTCGTTACTAAACCGAACTTCTTGTCAGGTGTTCTTTCTTCCGAGTTGGAGTTGGCCTCCGAGCCTCCCCTGGGAGACTGGACAATTGAAGTACAGACCGCCAACGGACTGAAATACTCGAAAACATTCACAGTTGAAAAGGTATTTTTGTAACTGGGTTTGAGATTGCCACGATTGAATTTGGTAGGAAATTTTCAAACATGCAGTTGAACAAGCAAAATTGTGATTGTGCCCAACCTTATTTGAATTCTAAACAAATTTTGAAGAGAACTATTGATAACTCGAGAGAAACATCCATAATGAGTACGGTCCACAATAACTGTGGTAGTGTTGGGGAAGTTTTCCACTGCTACTGGAAACTTGAGGATCTCGAATTTGTTTAGATATATATAATTTACTATAACATAATATAGTACATAATATAGAACAGGAATAACTGAAAAGCCCATTTTCAGTACGTACTGCCGAAGTTCGAGGTGAACTAATATAGTTTGAGATTGCCACGATTGAATTTGGTAGGTACATAATACAGAACAGGAATAACTGAAAAGCTCATTTTCAGTACGTACTGCCGAAGTTCGAGGTGAACATAAAGACGAATCCGTTCATCACTGTCAATGACGCTCTCACCATTATTGTTGACGCCAAGTGAGTTCGTTCGATGGATCGAGTAATCCCGGCTGGGTTGTAGTTTGAACGGCAAACACAGCCGATTTCCGATTGAATGGAACCATAGAACCATTCAGCAGAATAGCACAAACCAGTCAGCTTACCCTTTCCGTGGAATTCCTGAAATGCTTCAGTTCACACTAAATTTGCTATTTCGACCTCTCAGCTTATACTACTTATCAATAGAGTTAACTTAAACTTGTGTTCTGGGTGATAAATAAAATTGAGTAGTATAGTTTGATCTGTAATAACAGCATCACCCTAAAGCTACGCCTAGAATACATCATGGTAAAACTACAAATCTGTTGAAATGCGTATCATTCCAGGTACACTTACGGTAAGGGTGTGGCTGGTAAGGCGAAGGTGGCTCTGGAGCAGCCCTGGCACCGCTGGCACGCCATTCCCCGCCCCATTATTGTCAATGACGACGGGACCACCACGCAGGTGATAAGTTTCATAGATATAGTGGGTGCCAAATTCATAAATTTCTGTCTCTCGCCGGAATCGAACCAGTGAGCAAAATCTTTTTACCAGTGCGCAAACAACTGCGCTATTAAAGCACATAACCGGCAAGCTTCGGAATCGAAGACATGTGTGCGAACACAGCGGAAAATGAGATATACAGTACCCTCCCACCTTACCGTTGGCGACGACTATAGTACTTGTCATTCGCAGTTCATTTATTCAGTCATATGATAAACAACTTTCTAGTTAACTAAAACTCATTCAAACCAATAATGTTTTTAATCCTTTGCCACATTACTGAACGCAGCCCTACAATAAGGCTATTATTAGATAAACCGGAAATAAGACAGATGAATATGGAACAAACGACAAAATGAACAATAACCCTTTAGGGGCTCTACATATTTGTTCACTATGTTTACACTTGTGGATATATATATATATATATATATATATATATATATATATATATATATATATATATATAACTGAGCGAGTTTCAGGCGGAAGAGGAGGCCCAGATTGAGAGTACGGTGAAGCTGAACAATATGGGCGTGGCCTCGGTCTCGTTCACGAACGAGCAGTTGAAGAAGCACAAGCTGGTGCAGGAGTACGGGGGCGGCAGCATCCGCATCGTGGCCACCGTCACCGAGGATCTCACCGAGACGCAGCGGAACGGAACCGCCCATGTCAGTACCGCAACCATGTCTATTGACAGTGTCTCAGTTGTAATTTGAACGAAGAACACTCTTGATCAACGATACACAACAGAAAAGTGGTGACTTCAACCTACAGACACCGCGGAACGAGACTCTCCTAGAGAGTTGTTCGATTCCAGAACGATAAAATCAGTTTTTGTTCACTCACTATAAATAGAAAGACACAAGACGCGAACGAACTTGATAACAGAGAAGTCCAATTTTCTGAATTATCAGGCTCCGGAACTGTTTTTAAATAACTAAAACCATTACATCATTCATGTTTATTGAGGTTTCGTTCAAAAACTATCACGAGCTGGTAGTTGAATTCTATTTTCTTTTCAGATTTCCACCTATCGCCATGACGTAAAACTGG
This sequence comes from Litoditis marina, assembly GCA_964036275.1. Lineage (NCBI taxonomy): Eukaryota > Metazoa > Nematoda > Chromadorea > Rhabditida > Rhabditidae > Litoditis > Litoditis marina. The sequence continues at coordinate 1,744,076 of OZ038438.1, forward strand.
ACGTGGAAAAGCAGGGCGATACCTTCAAACCCGGTCTTTCGTACAACGTTGTGGTGGCGCTGAAGCAAATGGATGACACCCCTGTCAAGGCGAATGTACCCAGAAGAGTTCAGGTGCACACAATTATGTTTTTGTTCATTTTTCGTTCGTTTATCTACATTCGAAATTTGTAAACACGCTCATTAGAGAAATAGGGAAGATATAAAAGAGAACTTGAATATGTCATGCATGCAACCACACTTTGAATGATGCAACGAAATTCTTATGCACATATAGTGATTGCCGAATTTCTGTCTCTTGCCGAAACCGAACCTGCGAGCAAAGTTTTGTAGCAGGGCGCCAACCACTGCGCTATTAGAGCACATAGCAGGAAAGCATTGGAATCGCAGACATGTGTGCATACACAGCGGAAGTGAGATTTACAGTACCCTCCCGCCTCTCCGTTGGCGACGACTATAGCTGATGTCAAACACTGTGATTCAAGCGTTCTATAGCTGAGACGCAGTTTGACAAACACAGCAGGATTACGAGTTGGGAATCGAACGAGAAACACACCAAAACAGAACAAGATTTACTAGAAGATTAATGTTAGATTCGAATCCATTTTCGGTCTTTGAAAATCCTCAATACTGTTCTATGTAACCAGGTAAGTTAACCCTAATATTGTTGCAGGTAACCACCTTCTACAACTACCCATTCAACCACGATGCTCCCAACCGACATGAAGACAAAGAGGTATAGTGCATAGTCTGTTCCACGCACATGCAACAATTCACAGTATGAAGAAGAAACTTCATTACAACTATCTTTTATGTAGTAGTTTTTAGAGCAGCGTTCGAAGTTCGGTATTTTTGTCCAATGTGTCCAATGTGATTGTTACAGACAACAAACTATCAGAAAAAGTAAATAAATCAAAAACTTTGTGTGGTCATGAAGTTTTAATCCGTTAGAGAGCAGTCACGTATACTATTCCCCCTATCTCACTCACTATATTTGAATATTCCAGGTGAAAATTGTCGACCTGGATGCGCATGGAACGACTATCTACAGTCTCCAACCACCTCTCAACTGTACTTCGGCTAGAATTGAGGTTACCGTCCATTTATATAGTATTTTCCATTCCTACTGAGACTCCTACCGTGAGAATACGAAACTTCAACTCCATTTAAATAACTCAAATATTATCAGAATGGTTAATAATTTTCACCTCAGATTGTGACAACCTATTACAATGAGTATTTAGAATAATTTTGGACAAAGTCGAAGTTCGCATTAGAAAAGCGTCTTTGTAGAACGCGACAGTGTACTGTAGGAGTCTCAGTAGGAATGGTGTGGAATATACACTTGTTTCATATTATCTTGTGCTTGTCGCAGTATAGAATTGTAACCTTTGTGACCCAGGCGGCGTAGCAATCCCCACAAAAGTTCATGAGATGACCTCATGAGCTATTGGCACGAGTTTTCATGAGATTCTATTGATTGCCATTCTACAACATTAAGAGTTCACGAGTAGCTCATGAGGTATCTCATGAGAAACTCATATAAACTTCTCATGAGGTGGGGCGGTCGCAAACACAAACGATGATGAGTTCAAACCTGTTATAGTTCTCCCAGTTCAATGCAACTTTGAGCAGTTTATCGAAAAATTAGAGACTTGTGCTCGGAAGATTAGAAAAACTAGAAATGCCGTTCGTTTTCGACACTTTAATTGAATATTTAATTGTTCCACCTTGTCCTATTCATATCAGCCTGATAAAGAACATGACAAGTTGGAAAAAGCATAAAAAAGTGAAAACGTGGAAGTGAAAAGTTGTAGGTTTTTATGAAAATTTGTGGTTTTTTAAGTAGAAAGTGGTTGTTTTGCCTGCACCCCCTAGTTGCAGGCTCACTACGACCGAACCGGCAAGGACAACTTCACCAATGCGGTTATCTACAGTTCCAACTACGTAGAGGCCGGCAAATCACCCTCAAAGTCTTTCCTACAGGTACGCATAACAACCGGGCTTAGTGCTAATAATAATTATACATTAGTGTAATGTGATTATCATCGTTATGTCGCCCATTGATGTGTCCTACTGGCAATTGAAAGATCCGTCAACTATTTTTCCTTTTCCATCTTTTTCTGTTTAGTTAATTACGACACCATTCGCTATGATGGTTGTATTTAAAAAAAACTTTATTAACATGAAATGAAATCTAAATAATTCGTACCCAGGTTATGGCGGACAATGAGGGCATCGTTGACGCTGGAAAGACGCTGTCCTTCTCAGTCAAAGCTACCGAAAGCCTGTCCATCATCACCTATCAGGTATAGTCTTCTCCACCCCCACGCAGACTCATACAGGATGATAACGGAACTAGAGACTATATTACATTACGTCATTGTGTATTGTCAACAACATTATGTTGTTTTGTAGCGCAATATTTGTGAATTTTTCTTCGGTATCTATCTGACGGACCGCATGAGCTGGTAACAAAGCTCACCCCATTCCCATCTCCACCCCCTCTACGGACAGTTCTTCTACAGTTGATTGTGAGATGTGTAACTTGATTAATATAATGTCATAAATAAAATGACACGTCTGAATAAGTTGTCGTAAAGTTCTATTATTATTAGATTGTGGTAACTTGAAGGTAATGTCGCGTGGGTCGGTGGTGCTGTCAAAGGAGCTGGAGGTGAACGCCGACCATACCACCATCTCTTTCACCGCAACCTCGGAGGTAGGTCTATAGCATCATCATCGGTAGTTGATCCCCCGAAAACCTCATGAGATACCTCATGAGCAATATATCACCAACTACTCATGAGATCCTGTTGATTCCCATGCTTTCAGGACATTTTATATTAGGTTTTTGAAGAAAATACAAACAGGGTGTGTTTCACCTTGAACGAGTAGAAAATCAACTAACAAAAACCTGTCAGGTTATCGGAAATTGAGGTCAGACAAAGTTGTCTGTCGTTATTAGGGTTGTTAGAATTGGAATTGGAATTGGAATTAGAATTGATAGAATTGAGATAATCTTCCAAAAGAATTGCAATTCCAATTCTTTTTATCTGTCGAAAAGAATTGGAATTGCAATTCCAATTCTTTTGTATGTCAAAACATTTCTGGAATTGCAATTCCAATTCTTTCGTATATCAGAACAACTGGAATTGGAATTGGAATTGACTTGATTTTCTCTCGAAACTGATTCAGAATTGATTTACAATTCCATGCTGATTTTTTTTTCATTATTTAATTACCATTGCTCCTTATGTCTGTTGTTCAATGGAACCAAAGTGAACATTGTTTCTCTTCGTTTTTTGAAAAAAAAAAAACTGACATGAATTTGGAAACACAGTCAATTCTAATCAATTCTAATCAATTCCAATCAATTCCAATGGAATTGGAATTGAAAATCTGAGATTTCGAGGAATTGATCGGAATTGGAATTGGAATTGAGCAGTTTTTGAAAATCTAAAAGAATTGGAATTGGAATTGAGTGGTTTTGAGAATTGCAAAAGAATTGGAATTGGAATTGAGTGGTTTTCGAGAATTGAAAAAGAATTGGGATTGGAATTGAGTGGTTTTTGAGAAATGAAAAAGAATTGGAATTGGAATTGACTTGATTTTTGGAATTGATTAACAACCCCAGTCGTTATTGAGCAGTCAACATGACTGTTTTTGGTGTATTCCAGATGGAAATGACAAAAGACAGCTTTAGCGAATATAGATTGTGGTCACTGCATAATGAGTACAAAAATAACAACAATCGTAGCAGTGGCATTTTTTATTTAAACGATTTTCGTAGCAAGTTCGATTGGTTTTGTAGATGGCTCCGAAATCTCGTTTGATCGTCTACGCCATCCGACCGACCAACCAGGAAATTCTCGTCGACGCTACCGACTTCAAAGTAAACGGAATGTTCAGAAATAATGTGAGTACTCATTCATCTCACATTCCCTCAACATCGTTGTGATCCTAATTCAAGACGATTCTGGTACTCCACTGAAAGAGTTGAATCGTTATCACTCGAACTCATCTGCGAATGTTAGTCGCTCCTTTCACTGATCACATAATATTATAGTTATCACTCCGAGTTTTAAGAAAAGAACGGTGTAATTTGTTCTACGTTCTCGTAACCTTCAAGTTCAATATGAAAAGTATTTGTCTTCCACTCTTAACGCACACCATGAGTTTCAAAACTACTGGCGGTCTGTGATAAAACATGTTTTCGAATTATAGTTGCGGTCATTCCCACTGAGACTTGGCAGCGTGCCAATGAATATTTCAGGCTCATTTTCATCATTTTGGAGTTTATCAAAAAACTTCAAATCTCTGTAAGCAGTTATTTAGTTCCACAAGAACACGTAAACAAGAAGTGTCCTTAGAATACTTATGTTTGCTCTAAGAAATTGCCATCCGAAAATCTTGGCACTATGCCAATGGGTCTCAGTGGGAATGAAAGGAACTATACCGCGAACAGTTTAATGTTACTGATTGGTGCAACGAAGTATGTCCCAATGCACAAATGAATCATGCGTTGCTCAGAATAATGAGAGATGAGGGGTCGATGAGACGCAGACAGTATGATGACATCACGTGAATACGTTAGAGACTATGACGAGTTAGCTGTTTTGACCATCTGACTTCTTCAGGTATCACTGTCACTGGATAGATCGTCGTGCGAGCCGGGGCAGTCGGTTTCGTTGAAGGTTCTCGCGGATCCCGACTCGTTTGTCGGGCTTCTAGCCATCGACCAGTCGGTGCTCCTGCTCAAGTCCGGCAACGACATCACGCCGCAAATGGTCAGCGGGAAAGATAGAGGAAGAGAGAGAAAGAGAGAGAGAGAATAAGAGAGAGAGAGAGAGAGCGAGAAAGAGAGAGAGAGAGAGAGAGAGAGAGAGAGAGAGAGAGAGAGAGAGAGAGAGGAAGAGAGAGAGAGAGAAGGCAAGAGAATATGAGAGAGAAAAATTTTCACAGAGTCGTGTATTGTTTTGAATAAATTTACATGTGGATTAAATGAGAGAGAGTACAAGAGAGATTGAGAGGAAGAGGAAGTTGAATGAACAAGAAGAGATGAAGGGAGAAGGTAGACACAGGGAAAACCTATTTCAGGTGGAAGACGATATGGACGAGTACGATACAACGGGCTTCAGCGGTGGCTACCGTCCGTGGGAGGGCGCCATCGACCGCCGAAGACGCAGCATCTGGAACCCCTGGTGGGGCGTCGGCGGCAAGGACGCGGCCAGCATATTCCAGGTAAACTTCTGTCCACTCAGAACGATTGGCGCCAATTTTCTGCGATTAGAAAACTACAAAAACGAGAGCATGGGGAACTATGCTGGGCGTAGACATGCATTTACGATTTGCTGTTTAGCAAGGAATTGTCTGAGCATTCCCACTGAAACTCCGGCAGCGTGCCAATTAATTGTCAAATTATAATATTTTTGAAGGAATTAACTGGTTTCATCAGAAAAACATCACGAGGTAAAGTTATGTTTCCATCACGAAAAACTCTTACTGTTTGGGAAATTTTTTCATGCCACATCGTTCAAGTAATGAATGATCCAATCACAAACGTATGATTGGATAATTACCAAAGCTGAGCAACTATCGTTATTACTCATAAGCTGAACTCATGAGAACTGTCCCGCATTGACGCTCAACCCAACATGCCCTACATTTTGCAGAACGCTGGTCTAATTGTGCTCACCGATGCCTATCTCTACAAGGAGCCGGAACCCGAAAGTACGTTGAGCACGCTGCCGTTGATACTAACCCGCTACCGTACTCATTGCGAGAACTTCCCCTGAAAGATGGCTCAATGAAAGCGTAGTTAGCAGGACAGCGGGAAGCTCTCGTGGTTTCGTGAGTACGGCTAACTGTTTGCCTGAGTGCCTCTCGTTCTGAGACACACAACTACCCGAGTTTTGGTAACATAAGTCTTGCAATGTTTCAAAAACACAAACCAGGGATGGGTTCATACTTCACTCTCAATTTACAGCGACACATACGCTTTTTACACAATTACCGATAGAAGTGTTTAAAGTATGCGTAGTTTTCACAATAACTCGGGTAGTTAGGTCTAGTTGTTTTCAGAAGACTACTTCGTTTATTTGAGTTGCCATATATTTCTGTCAGAGAAAAATGAGAGAGGCACTCAAGCTAGCTGTGATCAGCACCCAACCACGGTTAAGTTCCACTTGTGTACACGCAAGACAACCGTTTACTACATTGAATGTTACCGATATTTAGCATTTTGGATGCTCCACGTTAATCCCACGTGATGGAGTATGATCCGAGTAGATTTACATCCAAACCGATGAGCCGAAAGTGTTAACGCACAGTTCTCCATTCATTCTCTACACTCTTCTCTACTCTAAACTGTGCGGCTCAACATTGACAGACCGACATATCATACTGGAGTTAGCCGTGGTTGAGGATAGTGAAAGCTCTTTATTTACTTTCAGCTGAATTTAGTCATGTGAAACATGTGAAAATCATTATGAACGGAATACATCTAAGATGAACTGTAACGTTTTCAATGATTTTTCACGTTTTTACGTGACTACATCATTCAGTACTGATATTGCATGATCTATTATGTACTTGCTACTAATTGTGTGTGCATGGCTTGCCTCGGTTCTTTTGTTTCTCTCTACCTTTCCTTTCCACCGCCTCTCCTCGCTCCTTTCGCTTCTTCCGTCCCATCCGTCCCACCCGCCAGCCCCTCCGCACCTTCCACCGCACTATATATTGTCCTCGTCAGAATTCCTCCATCTCTTGAACACCAAGGCCAACACTGTCGACCTGAACAGTCTGGCGCCGTTGTCGCGGCCCGGCGCCTCTGCCGCCACCGCCATCGTCGTACGACATCGTTTCCCGGAGACGTGGATCTGGAGCGGCGTTAGCTCAGAGTCAGTGTCCGAACATAACCATACGTTTTTCTGTCCGCGTCCCGCCACAAAAATGCCATTTCTGTTCAACCAATGCCTACTTTTGTTGCAGCGAAAAGATTCTTTACCAAAACCGCACTGGCCGGCGCCTTCGCCTTTGATGCGGCGCCGCAGCCGGCTCCGGCGGCCGCCGCGGCACCCGACGCCCCTCCCGCAGTGCGAACGAAATTTCCCGAAACCTGGGTCTGGGTCGATCTTCTGAGCAAGTGAGCTGGGGTCAAATCATAAAAACATCTCTCAGAATATATGGCACATGCCGCACCGGGTTTGGCTGCATAGTTAGGGCTTTTCCGAGTTTTCACAGCTTTATGGTGACGTGCTGATGAGTTGTAGTAATCCACAACAGGGTTTATTTCTGACTCGTGAGGACGCAGAAAAATGGGCAACGACTCAGCGGCGAATACAACAGGAAGCCAACCCCCTTCTTGTGCTTGTCTAATTTCACTTTGCTCGTGCATGTTTCGGTTTGACCCTCCTTTTTTCTCGGTTGACTCGCTCAGTTTCACTCTGCATCGGTAGCTAGGAACACGTGCTCGTCACCGCACTCCTTTGTTCTTTCGATATCGTTCACATACCACTTCTCTTCTATCAACCGGCATCTGTGTGGGTAAAGGTGCAGTAGACGAGGTTGTCACTTCAGTGGTCTTCGAGATGATGGCCTTTGGTGGCGCCAACGCGCCGGTGCCGATGATGGTAGCGGACGGAGAAGAAAACTTGCGCGGCGCTGGCGGCGGCGCCGCCGCCGCGCCCGAACCGCCAATCAAAGTACGCTCCGAGTTCCCCGAGACGTGGGTGTGGGCGGACGAAACCACAGAGTGAGTTTGATCACGCGCCGCGCGAACATTCAAATAGGCTCATCAGTTGTACATAAAGTTCACGGGATCCTAACGTGATACGGGAACGTCTGTGCGTGTGTTCGCAGACGGAATCCCTATGTTCTTTATAAACCAATATTTCGTCAGCAAGGTTTTAACGAGTGGGATGAAAAGTATTTGTTGTTTGCAAATGTAGTATGCTCATTCCCATTTTTGGCGAATCATTTTTGAGGCAGATCGCAGTTGTCTCTGACTGCTCCTGGCGTGTTGCCCACGTTGTTACTGTGTCAATACAAGATCTTCATCATTCCGAGTTGCTCGGAAATCCATCAGAATATCTTGAACTTTCCATTCCGGTTTCACATTCCTGATAACCCAGTTACTCAATCATTCTCACTTATTACCTGGTTGCGTTGTCGTGCGTGTGACGTGGTGTTTTACTGCCGTTCTTTCTCCCAACAGGTCGATTATTTCAGGATTAGTTCTTACTTATCTATACCTAAACGAACTTCACTATAGTGTGGCTTCCGATTCCAATGGCGATGAGTGTAAGATTGACCTCTGATAATTCTCCCGATCCCCAGCCCGGTCGCTTGCCGATAGCTGTGCGGACGAACTTTCCCGAGACATGGGTGTTCGATCACAAAATGAGGTGGGAACCAATGAGTAGCGACGATTGGGTCTTCTGAGAGGCCTCCATGCTTCTCATGGAGAAATATGGAATCATCTCGCATCTCGCGCGAGAGGGTGTGAACATTGTCCTTCTGATGTCTGTGATAGATCTGATAGAACTCGTTGGCCTGTCCGTGGTTTGTCGTGGAGTGTTGCGTGATCATTGAATAACAGTGCATAACATAGAAATACGATGGAAATTGCAGTGTTATTCATGACCCCAATGGTCCTCGACAGTCCCGCCGTGTTCTCGGTTAACTTCGACGTAGATGAAGACACATCGGTCGAAGAGCCCTCCGCTCCGCCAGTGGTTCGTAGCAAGTTCCCTGAAACTTGGATCGTCACCGATTCGGTCACAAGGTCAGAATCAAGTACAAATTCAATTCTACTGTTAATACACCGAGACAAAACAGCAAACACAGCGATTGGAGCGACGTTTGTTCTACCATGCGCTTTATTGACTTTTCGATCTTCTGGCAGGACTGTCCGACTCTGTTCCATTGAAAACAGACAGAACTGTCCCACTCATCACATACGATGTGAGTGTGTCTACACGTGTATTCTAGCGGCTGGACGCTTTCTTCTAGCAATTACATCGTTGTTCTGGATGACTGTCTGCTTCTCATGAGAATGTCTGGACTTAGTGGATAGATCCTGATTGAACTCGTTGGCCTGTCCGTGGTTTTTCGTGGAGTGTCGTGTGATTTTCGAATAACAGTGCATAACATGGATATACGATGGAACTTGCAGTGTACTACCGTCGAGGAGATCATCTCGTTCGCGACAGTAACGTCATCTTAACATACTCAGCTAGTCTCGGCGTAGGCGTAGGCACTCTTCTCGACGAGCCTACCGCGCCGCCAGTCATTCGTAGCAAGTTCCCAGAAACCTGGATCGTCACCGATTCAGTTACAAGGTCAGAAAACATAGTTGTCGAGAAATATTCTCAAAAATTACCGAGTTCCAAACTACAGGCAGTGAAGCAATTACCGTACTACCCTGCGTGTTCTGGATCGACTGCTATGATAACCTTGCAGGATTGACGGTTTTATAGTATTTTTTGGTTGAATTCCGACCGATTTGTACGTTTTATAACATTCAGTGTGGGTGTGAGACATGTATCCTGGCGGCTGGAGGCTTTCTTCTAGCAGTTCTCTCGTTTTCCGGCAAGAAGTTTCCGTCTGACCGAGCACAGGGGTTCTGTACTACTCTCTCCCTCTGAGTGCCGCTTGCTCTCACTCAGCTTACCGCTTGTGTGGCATCTTCTGACGCTTTCACATTTCTAGTGGTAACGTTATAGGATTCTTGTTCAAATCGCTACAACGACCAAGAATCATGTTGGCCGGTGCTCCAATGATGCGAAGAAAGCAATTGGTACCAGAGAAAGTTGTCGAGGGTCCGAGACCTCCCCCCTCGCCGGAGACCGCCCAGAAGGCACCTACCGTTAGAAAAGACTTCCCCGAGACATGGATATTTGCAGATGTTTCGGCGGGGTGAGGTATTGCAGTGTATAACAGCGGGTATGATCGGCTGATTAGATGTTCGACGTAAGGCAAGGAGTGAATGGCAAAAACAAATCGAAGAAAAAACTAAATTATCGTGCAGTTCAAATAGGTGGTTGAGGAACAACCACTGTAAAGCAAATAGTAAACAATTCAGTACCAACTGTAGAAAAACTAGATATGAACCTCTAAATAACAGTAAAATATAAAGATGATAACAGTAAAATATAAAGATGATAATAAACTTTTTCTAGTGAAAACGGAGAGGCAATCTTCCAAACCACGGCCCCTGACACGATAACGTCGTGGGTGGCGTCAGCATTTGCTGTCAGTGACCAATCTGGATTGGGCGTCGCGCCCACTACTTCTAAGGTATGTTAGGCAGATTACGATGAGCCTGCTAAGAAAAGTCTATGTTGTCTCTACCATTATTGGAACAGTTATGTTCGATGCTGGTGCTTATGGAAAATTCATTGTATCAAAATGAATTTTGGTGAGGGGACCCGAAAGTAGTTCAACCAGCTGTAGTCAGATCTATAAATATCTGAACAACAGTGTGTGTGATGGTTAACTGACGTTGTTAACCCCGCAGAAAAAGAAAGTTGCCACGGTTTGAGCCAATCGTTCCCGAACCACATGTGTTTCAGCTGAAAGTGTTCCGCCCGTTCTTCATCAGACTTGACCTGCCATATTCCGTGAAACGGGGTGAAAAGTTCGCCCTCCGTGTGCTCGTTTTCAACTATATGGAGAAGGAACAAGACGTAGGTTATAGTTCGAACCAGTTACACGTGGAATTCACGTGGTTTTTACACGAGTCCGGACCTCTCCGCCAGGAGCGACCCACATCTTCTCCATCCACTTCGGTAGCCAATTGAGGGTAGATCGGGCGATCGCAAGTATACCGCCAACCGACTGCCACATCTAACTATAAGCTATTTTTCCGAACCCGTATAACTTATTCTGAAAAGTACAGTACACAGGTACATATGTGAAGAATGAACTCATCTCTGATTGAAACCTCATCTCAACCTATATGTTCTAGGTGACGGTCACCATGAAACATGACGAGAGCTCTGGTTTCGACTTCATGAACAAAGACGGGAGCATCAGAAAGAGGTTGGTTATTTATATGTTTTCAATGTGTGTGCCCAACGGTATTCGAATTATTAAGAAATACAAATATAATTCGTTTCACTAGAATCATTCAACTACAATTGTGTTCATAATTGTGCGAATTCTCCACATTTATATGAACCGAAACATCGTGTATTCAACTCGAAATTTTCCTTTTAGTTATATCTATCGTACCTCCATGTGTACCAGTTTTCATGTGAAAAAGTGTTAGAATATATAATAAAGGGAATAGTTCAGTGCATGTAGGTTACTACTGAATCGATAGAGAAAAGCTTCAGAATTAGTACTGAAATACCGATAGTAGTTCATGAAGGGGTAATCGATAATTTAGTGATAATTGAATTGTCAGTATCAAATTAGCGTTCGCTTTCGATGGGTCTGTACTCTGTAGTGACTTTTGAGATTATGTTTTGAAAAAACTGTCTCATAGTTCTCCGAATCACACGGAGAATTAATTGTTTTGTTACTCTTATCTAATCATTGAGTTGTTCAAAACTATTCGAGCAAACGACATGTTCGCGCCTCATCCACGTCTGCCGCTGCGCCGTATCTAGTACAGGTTGCACAGACCGGCGCACAGCGAGTAACAGCTGATCGGCGGCGGCGGATATTAGAAAGATATTGATATTTTAGTTGTTTACTAGCGCATTCGGACAGAGTGGCTTTTTCAGTACGAATTTTGTGAATTGTTTGCAATTTAGTTACTAAATTTCTACAACAAAAAACTATTGTAAATTATCGATGATAGATTTTAATTACCAGTCTAATTTACTAAGAGCCAATTCCACAAGGAAACCGGTGTTCCTTCACCCTATCAGTTAACCATTAACCGGGTTACCTGTGGCCGTATGCACCAATATTTTTTGGGAACGTTCCCATGGGAACGTGAAATAGCGTTCCCAAATGGGAATGTTCCCAGTGGGAACGCTTCCCGCCACTTTGTTATGCACGAAGCGATGGGAACGTTCCCATTGTTTTGGGAACGATTTGTTGGCGCATTTCTCGTGTATGATGGCGCGAAACAGAAATATTCAAATATTTGAAATTCCATACGAAGTATTTTCGTTATTTACTCGGGGTATGAAGATATTCAGTGTCAAATTTTCGTTAGAAAATATGTTTTATTGAAAGTTTGAGTTTCAAACCAAAAATTAAAGGGGGATGATTGATAATAATAATTAATTTCCTAGCAAGATACGATTAGCAACGTTCGTTCTTCAATACTTTGGTTTTTAGCGATTTTGACAATCGACTCCAAACTATACCCCTTTTCATTACCATGTTTTTTCTTACATTTCTCTAACTAACTATAACTTGTGAACTCTCTCTATTTCAATAAACTCACAAACTTTAGTAGTACACTGCTCTTCTAAACTATGTGGAATAAAACAACACGCATTATCTTCAACTAATAATTAGGGAATGAAAGGGTGATGGTAGATTGTTAAATTGTTATGAATTGCCAGTCAATTTAATATGCCCTTACTATACATTCATTTTACCCACATCATTGGGAGCAAGTCAAGCTACCACTGGGGGGAATAAGAAGAAGGGTAAATCTAACATTGGAGGGGCTAAAGTACAAACTTCACATAAGTACAATTGTTGATAAATTAAAGCTATAATCGGTCCATGAGGTATGTGTTATTGTTCTTAGAATGAAAATTTGCGTGATGAAAAGCCTAAAAAGGGAGAAAAACATAAATTATTATCTTTGGGAAGCCAAAAATTGGATAGTTCCCCACCTCTACCCTTGGGAACGATAATCGTTCCCAGTGGGAACGAAAATGGCTTGGGAACGTTCCCAAAATATTAGTGCATACGGATTTTGGGGAACGTTCCCACTGGGAGCGATTTTGCGCTCCCGGGAACGAAAAAACGCTCCCGGGAGCGCAAAAAAATATTGGTGCATACGGCCACAGCAGGATGACTCTTTTAACCTTTTTTAAACCCCATTTCATTAGTGTTGAAATATTTGATGAAGTCAAGTAAATAAAATATGATTCAAATCATTCTTTCTGAGACTCATACAGTACACAGTCGATAGAACATTCAGTGATTGTTTTCTAATTCAAACGTTAACTTTATCGGAAATATAATGGAACATTCTCTGTATGAATTGTAATAGAAAATTCCTTCTCGATTACATATATTAATTTAAACGCATTAAGAGTTCTCTAATCATACTGTAGTTATCTCAGCACCGTTTGCGACGACTATATAGGAGAGTAGAAGTACCAGAGAAGCTACAAAAACTATATCCGGAAAGCGGTTGAGAATGTCACGCACCTCCCTGAAAATCAGATGGGGGGCTACGCTGCCAGGTAGAAAAAGCAATTCAGTGTTGTATTGAGTTTTTCTTAGTACAATACAATCAACTCAGTATAAACTTGAATGAGATGAATTTTCAAATACTAAAACTTGACGGGCTTTGAACCTATTAAATTCATTCGCCACAGTGTCCACGATAAAAAAGAAATAGGAGAAGTATATTTTAGCGATGAGTCCGGCGACAGGTCGTACAACACTCGCATCGTTTCGGTTCCCGGCGGCGGCGTCTCCAAGGCGGTCTACTTCCCGATTGTGCCCACCGACATCGGAATGGTCCAGTTGACGGTGACGGCGCAGGCTGCTCAGGCAGGCGACGCCGTCGAGATGCCACTTCGCGTCGAGGTAAGGCACATTCAAAAACATTGCCGACTGCCGACCTGTTGAAGGAGGGCAGAATGATAAAAACAATAATATAAAATTATAAAATTCATTCGCATGGGGTAGTTCAACAATGTGAATCCAGTTACCCTAAGGTACCGAAACACAACTTAGCACAGAAAGAATGCGCACCGTAAACTGATTACACGCATTAGTTCGAATCGGAAGAGGTATGTATCGGATTGTCTCAGGCAGTTGTTCCATATCAATTCTTTTGTTGTTCACTTCAAGCCCGCTTCTCGCTGAAAAACAGGCAAACAAAACCGATTGTTGAAACAGTTGAAGTATGTGCTTCTGTCAGTTTGGTTTGCCTACTGCATACTATACACAACAGGAATGGCAAATCACAGGCTACAAAGCAAACTACAAACGCAGTATATCAGACCCGTATCTACATTTTGGCCTGCTTCTCCCACAGTGATTCTTGTAATTGTGAATAATTGCAGCCCGAGGGATATCGAGTGGACAGAAATATTCCGGTGGTCATTGACCTGAACAACAGCACCTCCTGGGAACGCAATCTGGAGTTGATCTGGCCGAATGACGTGGTGGAGGGATCCAGAAAGGCACACGTCGACATTATTGGTCAGCTCGTCCTCAAATCACAACAGAAGACAACACGTTTTATAATGAAAAGAAAGCGTCTATGAAACATGAATTTTGGGTAGAAAAATTTGGCAGGTTGTTTTGCATGCGTTTACATGGTTTTCTCACGTTCAGAGGGAAGTGTGCGTTACTTTATTAGACTTAATCATCATTTTGAGACAGGAGGAACTTTGCCTTCAACTGTTTGTTCTTCAGGTGACATCATGGGTCCGGTACTGGCAAATGTGGACAAGCTGGTCCGTATGCCGTACGGGTGTGGAGAGCAGAACATGCTCAACTTTGTTCCCAATATTGTTGTTCTCCGCTACCTGAAGGCCACAAATCGAGCCGAGCCGGCCCTAGAAGCAAAGGCGAAGAAGTTCATGGAGGCTGGATACCAGCGAGAATTGACCTATAGGTCAGTCTTCTGGGAGTCATCGAACGGTTGTGTGAAACGCATGGCAAATTTTATCAACGGCGAACTGCCAGCACGTCTGCTCTTATTGACATACAGAACACAGAAAGTGTCCTCTTTTCATCCTATTCAAAACCATCCATGATCATTGAACATCCAATGTGGGAGTTTCAACATTGAGTAGTATCCGGGGAGTTTCAACATTGAGTAGTATCCGGGGAGTTTCAACATTGACTAGTATCCGGGGAGTTTCAACATTGACTAGTATCCGGGGAGTTTCAACATTGAGTAGTATCCGGGGAGTTTCAACATTGAGTAGTATCCGGGGAGTTTCAACATTGAGTAGTATCCGGGGAGTTTCAACATTGAGTAGTATCCGGGGAGTTTCAACATTGAGTAGTATCCGGGGAGTTTCAACATTGACTAGTATCCGGGGAGTTTCAACATTGAGTAGTATCCGGGGAGTTTCAACATTGAGTAGTATCCGGGGAGTTTCAACATTGAGTAGTATCCGGGGAGTTTCAACATTGAGTAGTATCCGGGGAGTTTCAACATTGAGTAGTATCCGGGGAGTTTCAACATTGAGTAGTATCCGGGGAGTTCCAACATTGAGTAGTATATTCATCTATTCTGGTTTTCTGTCCTGAATCCCCTGAAATGTTGAGAGCTATAGTGTCTTTAGGGTGATCGGTACATTTATAGTCACAATAGGTGTTTACCCTGAACAATACTCATCAAGAAGGCAGTAGGACCGGGTACCACTTTAGACAGATAATCATTATACTAGAAGGCAATTGAAACGTAAAAATTCCAATGAGACATCGCATTTTGTCATTGCACGTTTCCGAGTTCTGCTGTGTTTAACATGTTTCACGTGACTTGATCCCCTGACGGAGTTGTTGCAGACGCTCGGACAACTCGTTCTCGGCCTTCGGAGAGAGCGACAAGGCCGGCTCCACCTGGCTGACGGCCTTCGTCGTCCGCTCCTTCGCCCAGGCGAAGCAGTTCATTTTCGTCGACCCCGAAGTGATCACGAAGAGCATAGCCTTCCTGAATGGACAGCAAATGGTTGGTTCGCTGTACATCAGTTGGTGATATTCGTGTTTCACTAGTGGTATAGTTGCGCTCATTTCCACAGAGACTCGGCCACGTGCCAATGAATATTCAAGGCTGTTTTTCACCACTTTGATGTTTGTAAAAAAAAACTCCTAATCTCTGTTAGCGTTCTGTCAGCTCCACAAGAACGAGTAGTTGAAAAAGTATTCAGAGTACTCATGCTTGCTTTGAAAACTGGTCATCAAAAAATCCTGGCATTATGCCAATGAGTCTCAGTGGGAATGAAACACACTGTAGGCACACTCTATTTTTCCCCGTTCCAGCCGTCACACTATAAGTTCAAAATATTGAATTAACCTTGAGAGGGACTTGTTTTCTTCCCTGATTCCACCGAAATCCGACGTCACCTACTAATTTCAGGAATCCGGAGCGTTCGCCGAGCACGGTGAGGTGCACCACAAGGACATGCAGGGCGGAGCCGTCGAAGGAGGAGTAGGACTCACTGCCTACGTCACACTTGCGCTTCTGGAGAACGGAGTGAGTACGACTGATACAGTTAGCCTAGAGCCTCTTCAGACGTTTTGTCGGTGGCAGATGTATAGAGCATAGTATGGTCATTGATTGTGTGCGATACAAACAGTAATTGATAACCAACGCTGCTGCTACTAGATTGAAAAAAAAGTATATTTTTGATTTCTCAGTGTTCTGTGCTACGAGGTTATACGGCCTCATACAGAGTATTCGAATTGTTTACAGCTCTCACATCAGAACCGTTGAGAAGTTCACGTTGACAGTATATTACAGTTATACCTTATAGTTATTTTTTCTATCTAGTCGCCTCAAACTACATATGTATTTATAATATAGGTACTGCTAGTTGTCTGTCGTTCCAGGTACACAATGAGGCAGCTCTTTCTTTCTTGGAGAAGAACTTGGAGAGTATCAAGGACGATTCGTATGCGCTCTCGGTGGTCACCTATGCATTCCATCTGGCGGAGAGCAGCAAGAGAACGGCTGCCATCACACACCTTCAGGCACTTCAGGTCGAAGAACAAGGTATGGGGCGCGCCGAATTTATAAAATATCTGCCTCATGTAAGACTCGAACCGGGCCCAGAAGTTTGGGAGACGCGGGCGTTAATAACCACTACACGCACTGGCCTTACATAAACTATGTTGACGAATCGTATACACATGTCCTTACACAGCACAATCTAAGATATACAGTATACCCCCTCTCTTTAAACTACAACTATATATTTATTATATGTCCTCAATAAAGACACCAGAGTACTGCATAACTTTTTGAATCACGGAAAACGGCTCTTGCATCAATATGTAGATCGAGTATATTATTTCTCGGTTTCGAGTCTGCCCCCCCCCCCCTTAACGAACCTCTTTTCATTCATCATAATCTAATTTCCGTTCAGACGGCGGTGTGCACTGGTCCGCCCGAAAGGGAGAAAAACCTTCGGAGACCTCGCAGTACTTCTTCCAACCGAGACCTGTGGATGTGGAAACCACCGCCTACGCCCTACTTTCCTACATGGTCACGTCGGACACGGACAAGGTATTGCTTGTCACGTGCGTAGTCACGTGTGACGTGTCACAGTAACATTTCAGAAGTTGACAAGTTGGCATAGGAACGTGACGTCTCTGCACGTTGCACACGATCATTCAATTCATTTCTAGTATATACTGACCACACACGCCGCGTTTGTAGTTCGATGCTGCCGTTCTTCCGTCGTAGCTGTGCTGTGTATGCACGTCGAACTACTTCTCGAATGATCTTCCTCATTATAATATATTGTTATTGTTATTCAGGGTCTTCCTGTGGTAAGATGGTTGACATCGCAGAGAAACGCGTTGGGCGGTTTCTCGTCCACGCAAGATACTGTGATCGCCCTGCAAGCGCTGGCCGCCTACGCACAGGTTGCATATGCAGCCAACTCCAATGTCACGGTGACGGTAGCGAATGGAGAGGACAAGCAGGCGTTCACTGTCACGCCTCTCAACTCTATCGTTCTGCAGAGCTACGAGGTACACCTCTTCTCCCAGTCATCAATCCGTACCCTCTTACAGTACTATAGTGGGTGCCAAATTTATAAATTTCGGTCTCTCCCCGGAATCGAACCTGCGAGCAAAAGATTCGTAGCAGGCCGCTAACCACTGCGCTATTAGAGGGCATAGCGGGCATGTTTTGGAATCGACGACATGTGTGCGCACACAGCGGAAAGTGAGATATACAGTACCCTCCCGCCTTTCCGTTGGCGACGACTATACATTAATTATTCAAAAGAGGCTCTGCTCTATGCTGTTCGTTTAGTAGTATGGGAAAAACTAAAACTGTCACATATCAGAAACCCACCTGGAACAGAGTTGGAGATGATGTGTTCTCGACACGAAATAATTAAGTGTTTCATTTCATTTGAGTAATATTAGAAATATGTTCAAAAATGGTTTCTAAGTTCATTTTGATATGCTTTCTAAGTTTACTTGATTGCGCTAATGTCTTCGTACGATGAAATCCGGAAAAATGAACAGAAAGATCAATAACGCTGTTCAGTTCATAGTTGGTCAGATTGATAGTCATGAATTTTTTAGCTGCCGAATGCGGATTCTACTGTCTCACTCGCGGCGGAGGGAAACGGAATCGTTTTCGCTCAGGTATATATAGTCTTTTTCATTCCTACTGAGACTCCTACAATAGGATTTCGAAACTTCCAAGCCGTTTTCCTCACTTACTTGTGATCGGAAAAGTTAAGGATTTTCGCACCTCATTCTCATTCTCAGGTAGATTAAGTTTACGAGAGGATTTTTGATAAACTAAATTTTCCGCTTGACAACATCCCTCGAAAAGTACGTGAGGTTCCTGTAGGAGTCTCAGAAGGAATGGTGTGAGCTATTATAATGCGTACACAAAAAAGTTGATGTAACGTGAGACGTGGGACAAAATATACACTTCATCATTACACGTGTTTCAGCTCTGAGTTTTTCACACTATGAATTAAATATAGGCGATCAATACCAGTTTATTTGTTTAGCCCAAAGTACTGTAGTATAATACTACTGAACACGTGCTCAGTAAGTGTATGTGCACCTCGCGATCTCAACAGTATACCATAGGGCTAACTTATGCTAAATGGACCATGAGTTGCCATACTTTGGCCGAATACATAGGCTTTGCGTCTGAGCATGTTCCGACAAAACTTTGTTCAGTTTTTCTCTGTTCAGGATTCATTTTCATAGTTGTTTATTTCAATCTGCATTCTCATTTTGTGAACGCAACTGTGTTTTGCCCAGGTGTCCTACTCGTACTACCGCAACACCTTGAAAGACGAAGCTCCGTTCTACTGCTCCAAAGACGTGAAGGAGCTGCGGGCGGGCAGTCGTCTACAGCTCGATCTGTGCTGCAAGTAAGCTCCACAGCTGTTCATTGTCGAACATTTGCTCTAACATTGAGACACATCATAAACTGTTTGTATATAGTATGCTATCAAACTTCCATTGGCTAGGACTATATGTGTGAACGCGTTTGTTTCAGCTACACTCGATCGGATGCCAAATCGAACATGGCTGTCGCCGAGATACCAGTCCTCACCGGATACCGGTAATATTCTTTATATAATTAGTTGATACTAAAGATAACACATTTTTGTATTGGAATGAATCATTTGGCTCATAGCGAGTGATTTACTTTCAGTAGTCCGATCGGCAAACACATTTCTGCACAGAAAACTGCCCTGAAATAAAACTACTAAGTTTGGGCAAAATTTGAGGGACGAGGTGAAAAATGGTGAAATCTATTCTAGGTATGACGTGGAGGACTCTTCAGCTTTGACCAAGGTCCCCGGAGTGCAACGCGCAGAGTACGAGAAAGACGATACTCAGCTCAACTTGTACTTCAACCCCGTTCGTTTTAATCTCCTCAAAGTCATATCAGTTTGACTATTCAATGAAAGCATGTCACGTGATGAAGGCGAGAGTCGCAAAGTTTTCGCAAATTCTTCAACGAAAATCACACATTTCCCAATTGTTTGGTCTGATGAACTCGTATTGAGACACTGTGTATAACAGAGAGACGCCGACTCACCGACACTACAGAAAAGATTTGTTGAATGTCGCTGATATCAGTGTAGTTGTAGTTACTTTCACTATCGTTCTCAGAGTGTTTGCATTTACCATTTACGAGAGGAATTGAAGTTTTGCAAACAAAAAGACTTTATTATCTCACCGTCTCCCAATATTTCGTCAAATCATCACTCAGTCCCGGTACTCACAAACAATATTGTAGAACTCCACCGCTACGTACACTTACTCCTAGTACACGTAGGAATGACGAGGACTATCTGACTTGAAAAATCCGAAAAAAAAAACCAATTCCAACAATCCATCTTATTTAAATTTATTTTATTGTACTAATAACACTCAATTGTATTCATGCATTGCAGTTGGATGGAACCCCTGTCTGCTTCTCACTGTACTCTGACATGTTATATACGGTGGCCGACAAGAAGCCCGCGCAAATTGTTCTCTTCGATTACTACAATCCAGAAGAACAGGTAAGCAGCAGGGAAATCTAATAATAATAATAATAATAATAATAACAATGATAAAAGGTTTATTTGAATCGTTTTCAGCTGAAGGCCACCTACTCGTCCAAGTCGACGCGGTCCCTGGCCGATTCGTGCGCGGACTGCTGGCCGAGCGCGGACGTGCCCGAGGCGGCCCCTAGCCGGCCCGTAGCCGCCTCCACCGCCCCAGCAGGTCTGGCGGCCAGTCTCCTTCTTCTTTTAGTCACCATCTAGACCCTGCGTGTCTGCATCCCAGTGTCGTCCTGTTTTATTGCCGTGCTCTTCAGTTTCAGCATGTTTATTCTTCAAATATATGTATTACCCTTCGGAGAGACACCAGGTGTCCGATTTGTGTAGTTACGCATCGACAGACTTCAGAGACCGTATGCACGATTATCCCCGCACATAGGTATCTTGCTGCGTCTCTCTCTTTCCACACTATTTCTTAAAACTTTATCCCGTTGGAAGCAACGAAGTAGTAGATGTTTAAAGAAACTGTGCATTGGGATCTTGGTGCGTACGGCCTTAGGTTGATTCTGTGAATGCGTCCTGAATTCGAGATTTTTCTCTCTACGAGGAGTCGGTTGTGCTCGATTATACTTATTTATTCCAGTGAATACGGTTACTTGCGTTCATCACTTGAGTCTGTCATACTGTCATGTCAATTGAGAGAATGACTGCCTATGTATCTATGTTTATGTCAGTCGTGTAAGCTGTCTGTCAAGTAATTGTTGATTGTCAAGTGCTCTTATGATTTCCATTACGCATGTTATAATAAAGATCTGATATTGTTGCACGAACATTTTTCCGTTTGATTCGTTTTTCGCGTTTCTTCATAATCGCTTCTATTGACATGTGACTGTGTAGTTTCCGCACGACAGTTGCGTGACAAATGTTAAAGGCATGACGTGTTTGTACAATAAAAGCAAGAAATGGTCACGTGAAGTGAACGTGAATACGTGTTATCTTGCTGTTTATTTTTGCTTCTTCGGTTTTTCTGATGTGAGTCACACGTTTGCAGTAGTTTGGAGTTTGACTAAAGCTTCCCAGGGAAATTTGAAGTGGGCAATTTCCTCACACAAACTGCAACTTCGTCGAATATACTTCCGAACACTCTTGCGATAGGATGATCAAATCGAAATGAAATACTTCCTGTGATATTACTGTAGGAGTATCAGTGATAATGCAAAGACTATAGTTTTTAGCCGGCTTATCTCAGAATTCAGATGAAATGACAACCGCGGCTTACGTACAGCCAGTTACCGTAACCCCGTGGGGAGAAAAGGCGCTTGCCATGATCACTCATCTCGCGAGTTCCTTTTGGAGTCGGGTCTCTGGCTCACCGAACCCCGCAACCGAGCAACCCGATTCCGGTTAACCGCTTTGGAACCATTATGTTCACCACTTGGTTACCTAATGTAGTCGTCATATAATTCAGGTAGGCTCAGACAGTGCAAATATGGGACATTTGGATTCAAAATGTAATATGGAAAACTCATTTCTACAATTATAAAACTTTCCTAGCTGATCAATTGATTTTTAGGAGATATTGGCTGAACATATAATTTGCTTCGTTTGTCCCAATTATGAACTTCTTGTGTGTGGCTTCAGATCACCGCTGGGTCCAAACGTAATTATAAGGATCACTATAGTCTCGACTATTTATTATTGGCTGAATATTGAGCAAAACCTACTCGGAACAAAACCGAGTAGACAAGCGGACCCATGCTCCACTTACGCAGAATCAGAAAACGTTAACATTACCAATAATGTCGTTTAGGTAAGAGCAAAGCGTTTTATGTGGTTTTCTGAACTCCTTCTGCATGAATAAAGTGTTGAATTTAGTTTCGGGTTTTTAATGAAATGGCGTCTTCAAGTGCTTAATTGTTAACGAGTGTTGGTGTTACTTTGCTACTACTATTTTTGTCAATACTAAAAGGAACCATTGACAGAAGGAGCTCTTCCGGACGGTTGTCTCTCTTTATTCGTCTCGAACATTCTTTAAAACTTTTAATACAATTTTTCAAAAATGTTTTTCTGCTTCCTCTGTATTCTGTTCAAAGTTTCTGTTTCAGGACCAACCATCTAGAAAACCGCCAATAGGAGGATGCCCAGTTTTCCTGTTCAATTGTATAAAATGAATAAATTTTATTTTCTTAGTTACATTTTTTTTTTCGATTCGGTATCGAACATTCAACCACGAAATCTTACCAGAGTCTGTCCTATAGTTCTTTTTCGTTCTAATTCAGACATACACTATGCTCTCGCCGCTATTGCGCGGTGATTTAGTTGTGAACTTTGTCAATCGATTACAGATTCAACTCACCAGTTTATTTTGAGAAGCTAACTTTTCTGGCCGGTTACCTGCGCGGGTAACCTAAAACTAAATTTTTTCGGTTAGTTAAGTTAGTTTCCATGGTACCATGTTTTTTGTTACCAAAGGTACCCGAGCAATCTGAGACAAGAAGGTTAAAATTAAACGGGATCACTTGTAGAAATGACCCCGCTACGGAGAGCACTCGTCTTGGGTGGTTTAGTTATGACATTTAGTTGGATGTAATGAGTAGTCAGATTAACTTTTCATTGTGTGAAACAAACAAAAGAAAGCATATGGGAATTATTAGTTACCTTAGTTAGTCGGTTTTTCGTTTGATAGTCAAACATGTGACATATAAATGTAATCTTCTCAGACGTGAGGGTACCTTTTTTACTTTGCACGAGTCGTTTGTAACCTTATAATAAACTTTTTCACGGTTCCTTGTATTGCACAGTACCTCGGAATGGGCGATATTTTTTTCATTTTGTAGAGTAGAGTTTTTAGAGCTGATCTTGACGGTTGCCTAGTTAGGATAAACAGGAGAGACTCGTGATTCTACCCTGGGAGCACAGTTATTAGTTTCACTGCTACCGTCACACGCTATTATCGATCTGAGAGTTCGACTCGGACACTTTTGTGAATCAGCTCGGGTTCCAGAATAGACGACATGAAACTATTAACTAAAGAGAGAGAGAGAGAGAGAGAGAGAGAGAGAGAGAGAGAGAGAGAGAGAGAGAGAGAGAGAGAGCGAGAGAGAGGGGGGGGGGGGAGAGCGAGCGCACGACACAGAGCGAGAAAAGAAAGAGGGAGAAAGATGGAGAGAGCGCTACAGACAATCAACTCATTCATTCATCCACCAAAATTTACTTCGACTCCACTTTTCAAGAGATGTCGAGCCAGACTACCATGTCCTTAGTACCTCAGTCGCGTGGGCTGTACTCAACTGAAATGCCATTGTTCCATGGAGCTGACTACAATTTTTCATTCGATGGATACAAATTGGTGTTCGTTTGTTCCTAATTTCCACATCGTCACATCTGTTTATCTCTCTTCGTCTCCCTTCCCCTCATCTCTCTCTCTCCCTCTCCCTCTCTCCCTCTCTGTCTTTCTCTCTCTCCATCTCTCTCCCCCTCTTGCTTCCCCCTCCCCCTCCCTCCCTCTGCCTTCAAATGACATACCCAAACAGCTGATCAGTCGGTGGCCGCTTGTTTTTCAAATGAGAAAATCAAGGACCGGCGGCGCCCCCGTGAATTGGTTGTTGTTTCGTTCGTCCCATGCAAATCTCAAACAACAATTAGTCTCCTCGTACTTTAGTTTACGAAATGAAAAAATAAAAGAAACAGCTGGCAAAGTGGTCTCCTCGAGGTCTGAGGCCACTACTGTTCGTTCAACACCTCAAACCGTTTTCACTCTCCAAAAACCACATCAAGTTAAATGATTCTTGACCTAAAACGCCATTTCCACTCGTAAACGCGTGCATTTCCCGATAGTTCCTGTTGTATTGAGAACGAAAATGCTTCAGTTTCAAGGTTTTGTTACCATAAAACACAGCACAGTTTTCGAACTTTTCATGAAACACAGCAGAATTTTCGAACTTGTCGATAACGCACCGAGAACTACAATCTCATAAGAACAGACGTACTTACCTGCTTTTCTCGGAGCAACTCTAGCAGATCTTCTGTAATAAGTTATGTTAAACTGGACTGGACTCTAGTATTTTCTACTGCGAGGGTCGTTCACAGCTTTTCGCAACTCTCCTTTGAACTTGGCACAGAACATAAATTGTTGAAATAACTTCATTTCATTTCCAATAAGTATCCACCGAACGACTGATAACCTGAAGTCGGGTACCTTTCTGAAACATGTAACCAACCTTCGTAGGTTTTGTATATTACGAACCGTTTTTACCCCGAGCAACAACGAGTGCGGAAGTGGAGGTAGGAATGAGGAGGACTATATGATATGAGCGACGGGGCGGAATGTGTGCCTCCGTCGTGTTGCATTGCGGATTTATCGAATACGGGCCTCTGATGTCATATCTTGCCCCTGTTTTTGCTTGCATTTTCCCAGGCCTGGCGCGTGGAGTATTCGATTTTTAGCCAACCTTTGCGCGTCCTTTCATTACCCGCCCCCAGCCGCGGTAGCAATCCCTCAAAAACCTCATGAGATACCTCATGAGCAACATCTCACCAACTTCTCATGGGATTGTATTGATTGCTACGCTACAACACTTGAAGTTCCATGAGATACTGCTCACCATGTATTCACCTTCATCTCATTTGCTTTTGAAGAGCGGAGAGAAGTTTTAGTCTCGTCAACTGCCTGAAATTCCAATTTAATAGTACACTTTTTGTCTTATGACGTGACGAGAAGCGCTCGAATTAGAGTTCTATGCGGGAACTAGTAGAATGGCTGTTTACGCGCTATTCAATACGGCCTTATTGAACTCCTTCCGATACTTTAAAGATAGCAAATGGCACAATTAAACTTCATTCCGTGTTTTTTTCTGCGAACTAGTTATTTTTTCATATTCGAAGTTGGACAGGTTTTTCCCACGTTTTTTTAAGTAAGAGAAAATATACTGCTAGATTGTAATACTATTTAGTACTGAGATTCCAACTTCCCTGTCTCACCCTCTTTTCAAGTCGTTTTTTCAATTTGATTCAAAGTAGAGAACGACTACAAATTGAAGTCAATTCAACCATTGTGCTAGGCCACTCAATTTCGGTGAATATTGCGTTTTTGAACTGTCACACTGCTTCAATACACCTTTAAACACAAATCGTCAGACAAAATACAGTTCGAAACGTTTACAAACCTTTCCGTCAAAAACGTTACCAGTAATTACTTCCGTTTCAGTATAGTGCGCTGCTTTTAATTTGCGCGAATAGCGTGTATTACGCATGAGAAGTAGAAGCGAGTAGAGGCTAATTGTTTCACCTGGGAATCCGAAAAAGAAAGACGTCACAACATATTCCCATCACTAACTACCTCACCTCTTACACTGGAATGTGCTACAAGAAAACGTGCTACAAGAAAACGACTAAGAAACCGATAAATGACCCCTGAAATACTCGTGCAACCCAAAAACCGAGCTGCTTTTTGACACTCTTCCAGTACTCGAGGGAGCAGGATGCTCCGACAGTTTGCAACTCAAAGCAAGACGATTATGTGGACCAATCTCGTGTCAACAGTCCGTTAAACTGCGATTGAAAACTGTATTGCAGTTGAAGCGTTGGGATTCTGAGGCTTAAGAAAAACACTGGCCAACTTTCCACCTGCGCCTAATGGTTTGAAACCCAAGATAGTTTGGATTTCAGCAGTTTGCATGATGTTCACGTCACGTGGGCAAATTTTACATTACCATCTTCGAACACCCTCTTACTTCTGATTTCTAATACTCAGTAAGTGGAGTTGTTGTAGTCAGTCGAAGTCGAGTCCATCTCTGGAGTTTCTCGATTAACAGCCCTCATACTTAGTGAGTAGTCAATGAGCTTTCTGCCCCGCCATATTTTATTTAGCATTTCTATTATGCGCAGCCCATTGTCGACGGATTATGCATTCTTTTAAACATATGTCTTCTTGTACCCTCGTCTATCCCCCCACTCCATGCATTCCCGGAATAAGGACTCTATCAAGTTTTTATTTGAACCAACCATTAGTTTCAAGTTCAAATCGGGTCACTTCTAATATATACTATATCTACATCAATAACAGAACATAACCAAGACTATCATGAATATATGAATAGATTACTCTTTTTCTGTCATTCCGTTTTATTCTCATATGTTTCAATGTAACTCAACGTGGAAGAGTCGTTCTCCGAAAACACGCTCATACTGCAGTAACAAAACTGAAAAACGTGTGCGATGTGCGTGTATACGTGCAATAGGTGGAGTTCCGTTTTTCCGTTTTATAGTCAGACTTTTTTGGTGTGCACGAGATCTGAGCTTACGTATGATTTGATAGCGTGAACATGAGGTATTAAGTGAGCATGAGGTATTAACAGCGATAAGTTACTGTTTTTCATTATTACTCATTACGATCATCCGCTCTGCTCGGCTTATCACTTTTTTCCTGATCTAATGGGAGTGCGTAAATGCATGGATTTAATCTGCTTTTCATCCTCATAATACAGCTCATATCTGACTGCTCTTCCTGCTGTAGTCACACTTTCCTGGTTGGCTTTGGATTAGTCACACACGGCCATCCCCAACAGCCATACCACATTTCACACAGTCCTCTTCGATCCCACTCAGACTTCTACAGTACGATGACACAACATTCAGTTCTATCTAATTTCGTAAGTTCAATCGGAAATGTTAACAGCTCTTACAGGCGATTCTGATTCAAAGACGGTTGGTAACATTTTCGACTAAGTTACAGTTTGCGTTAGAAAGCAGTCATTGGGAAGTTTTACAGTGTACTGTAGGCGTGTACGTGAGAATGATGTGCACTATAACGACAACTTCGTTAGCACGGCACATTCTCGATTACGGAACAAAGTTGCCGATTGCACCTTTTTTCCTGAAAAGACTATGACTAGAATATGAGTATTGTGCGTATATGAACATATTGTACTGTACTATATTTATTCTCACTCAAAGACATCATGAGTACTTTGTTCACACGCTCGTGAATACCGTATGAATTGAACCTCCGCTCGATCCGTTTTCATGTCAACTTTTTGAGTTGTTTTTGTTCTGCCCCTATATTCCAAGACACAGTTATAGAAAAACTTTGATATCTTTGTAGTTATTTTAATTTTTAGTTCGTATACAGCGGGAGTACACGTAGAAACAACAAGGTCTATAGTGATGGAGTAGGAATCATTCAATTCTCAAATGTTTTGATATTTGTTGTTCTCTTTTCATTTACTCGTGGTGTTGATGAATATAGTCATCGCCAATGGAAAGGCGGGAGGGTACTGTATATCTCACTTTCCGCTGTGTACGCACACATGTATTCGATTCCAACGTTTCCCAGTTGTGTGCTCTATTAGCGCAGTGGTTAGCGCCAGCTGTTACAAGTCTTTTGCTCGCAGGTTCGATTCCGGCGAGAGACACAAATTTATAAATTTGGCACACACTATAGGTGTTTAGATGGAGTCGAGAGGTAGAGTTCGTCTGCCGCCTCCCCTGCTGTGTGTCAGCGAAGCACTGGATCAGGCATCCAGCTCCAACTCAAAACCCGATGAGGTAACTTTGTTTTATGAAATTGTGGTTACTCATTTATTCATCTACATTCGAGGATTATCACACTCGCTCATCAGGCGGCGTAGCAATCTCTCATAAATCTCATGAGACACCTCATGAGCTATTCGCATGAGCTTCTCATGAGATTCTATTGATTGCTATGCTACAACATTGAAAGTTCACGAGTAGCTCATGAGGTATCTCATGAGAAACTCATATGAACTTCTCGTGAGATTGGGGCGATTGCTACGCCGCCAGAGAAAAAGGAGAAGACTAGATAGAAATAGTTAGAGCCATATGATTTTGATTTTAAATGGTTTACACTTTGTTCAAATTGTTACCTATAACTTCTCACTTTCTGAAGAATCTCTGTACGTACAGGAAGGAGTTGTAGTTTGATGTCTACACAGTTCTATAAAGGCTCTCATGAAACACATATCTGTAGTTTGTACCCACTGTGTTTTAGTTGATCGGCGATGTTTATAAAGATCATGACACAATTCAGTGATGGTCACATGCTTTTCGTAGAGATATATCTGCTTGGTGGAACAGTGGGTGTTAGTGTGGGGGTTCTCCAGCTACCTTTCGGATTCCATAGCTGTTATCTCCTTTTTTTCCTTCCGGGCGTATGGCGTTTATCAGAAAAGTCCCACACTTACTTTTCTTCGTTTTCCTTATCGCTCCAATGTTCACTTTCGCTTACCCATTACATTTTACCGAACATTTTGTAAGATGGCAGAGCTGAGAGTTTTATGTTGTTGCGAAATATCTCCTCCTTCATGTTTTCGATTTATTCTGTTCTTCTTCTTTCCCTCTCCTTTTTCTCGTTCTATCTGTTTCTCTAACCCCATGTTCTGTATTTTTCAAGAGTG
Organism: Litoditis marina; assembly: GCA_964036275.1. Lineage (NCBI taxonomy): Eukaryota > Metazoa > Nematoda > Chromadorea > Rhabditida > Rhabditidae > Litoditis > Litoditis marina. The sequence goes on from OZ038438.1 coordinate 1,772,861, forward strand.
GTGTCACCATTTACCTGTTGGAATCATTTCAAGAAGTTTCAAAACATTTCTATAAGTATCAAGAGCACAGACATGACAAATACTATGGTACATATTCACGAGAAAATAAAAACAATGAGATAATAGAAGAACCTCAGAGTGTTTGATAATTATTCCAATTCGTTTTCAAACTAGTGGCTAATTCAAGTCCTAGGCATTTCTACAGTGTACAGTTGAAACTTGGGAAAAAAATTGATTTGTAATAGAACGCATGATTATCTGAATTCTGGTTGGCTACTTGTTCAAATATGGTTAGGGAATGGGAAACAGATATTCTACCTATGCCGGGAACCTATTTGTGAAACACGTTATAAACGGTTAGCGTACATACTCAACGTAGCTCTTCTGTGTATGGATTAAATCGTTCATAGTTGTTCCGTAGAACTTAGTTCTGGGCATTCACGGAAGTTCTTCCAGCTGATGTCGACAGCCCATCATCGATGGCTTGAGTATAGGGACGAGAGAACGAGCTCCTCCAGCTCAGACAGCGGCGTCGCAGTCCAGTTCTCACCACCCAACAACCTACTCAGTCAGTTGAATATCGAATCGTTGTAGAATGACTAGACATGTTTGTTATATCGGCACTACCAATGGGTACAAACTCACCAGAATTTACGAATGTGCAACGATAAAAAGTTATTTCACGTTTTCACGTGAATAGTTCATCCTCTGCTAGACTATACTATGTGTATTTTCGTGATTGGCAGGTCATTCGGTGTCGTCGTTCTCGTCGGTTCTGGCGCTGTCTCCGCCCGGGCTGAGCCCGTTGACGGTGCACGACTCGGCCTTCTCCACCCCCACCGTCCAGCAGGGGAACCGGTTCACCTTCGACCATGTGCCCTTCCAGAGAGACAATAACGGTAACAGTTTCATGTTGATCCTAATAATGTTTATCTCTGTAATTTTTATTATAATGATAATTAGTTCATTTATATTCTGTATAGCAAAAGTATCGAATTTCAACTAGTGTATATTTCTTGATAGAAAAGAATATTGAACTTTATAGTACGTTTACATGCTCTTTCGTCTATTCTGCTGTGTTTTCAAATGAAACTCTTCCAGCATCTCAGAAAGAGTCGCATTCGCCCAGGATGGACGTTATATCGGGTCAAGACACCCTACGGAGTGTTCTGTGCATGGTTAGATTTCTAGTTTGTCATCTCTCTTTCTCTCTCTCTCTCACTCTCTCTCTCTCTTTCTCTCTTTTCTCTCTCCCTCTCTCTATCTCTCTCTTTCTCTCTCTTTCGCCCATCTACAACTCGAAAAGTAAATATGAGGTTGATCACATTTGTGTTGTAGTTTGCTCTCGAAAACAGCGAAGTTCTAGAATTTTGCATAAAATGCAGCCGTATCAAACTACACACCCGTCAGATAACAACAGGATGACGTGCCTCGCTACTTTTGTCTGAATCAACTGAATATGAGTTTCTACAATAGTTAGGGTAGAATCATTGTCGCAATTTCAGCACTGTTATATCTTCACGCATAATGTTAAGTGAAAGCCACAGCCAAATTTATAAATTTCTGTCTCTTGCCGGAATCGAACCGGCGAGCAACAATTTTGTAGCGGGGCGTAGCCACTGCACCACGAGAGCACATAGCTGGTAGGCTTTGAAATCGAAGACATGTATACGTACACAGCGGACAGTGAGATATACAGTACCCTCCTGCTTTTCCTTTGACGACGACTATAATTAACCCCACTTTTTTGATAATCATACGTTTCCGCGTGACTGACACCTCCTAACAATCTTTTTCTCGCGCCTAGCTGTTTATGAAAGAAAATGAATGCACTTTTAAGTTTTTAATAACCATTTTTTTCATAACTACCGTGTCACATCTCATAATGTTATAAGTCACGTACTGAATCTTCATTATCGCGAATAAATCCATCTACTAATCTCCTCTAGTTTGTTTATCTGTCTACTGTTTTGTGTCACAAAGGCTGCTTGAATTAATCTCCAATCTTTCTCTCAATTAGTATTTTAGAATCAATTATTATTATTATTATTATTATTATTATTATTATTACTATATTTCAGAATCAGTCATCCGATGAGAATAAACACACGGTGCTCCAACGGAAACAAAGCGTCATTCAGAGCACTAGGAACGATCAGGTGCGTCACGTTCATTCCAAAACCTAATTGGGTTGGGAATCCTCTGTCAGTGATCTTCACATATCTTTGTGCGCGAACCTTCCTTGTCTTTAGGTTTGGGAGGTATCTCACAGACCTTCAGGTTGATCACATAAAATTCCTAAATCGTTGTTGCTATGACTATGAGAATCGTTGTTCCATGAGAAACATGTGTCAGAATGTGTTCGATTCGCTCATGAAGCTTCTTCCTGTTTCTCATGAGATCACATTGTAGTCGTTTCATGAGCGTGGACCCAGAAGATATTCATTTAGCAGTTTTTCAACAATTTTCAGTAGATCCTGACTTTTTCAAAAAATCCAATAAGTACTGGTAAAAGGTTTAGTAAGTATAACAAGATTCCAAGGTTCATTGACAGTAGGACATAGAGATATATAAGTTATATATTATTATATATATTCTATATTATACTATTATTGATGTATAGGTACTGTTGCAGCGCATGGGCCAGGGCACGGACAATTCTGCCGTCCCGCCGTCCCTAATTCGGCCACTCTCGGTACACGTTGCCGACAATGAAGTCATCGACCGAATGATCAACAATACACAGGTATAGTCGTCGCTAACGGAAAGGCGGGAGGGTACTGTATATCTCACTTTTCGCTCTCACACATCTCTTCCATTCCAAAGCTTGCCGGAAATGTGCACTGAGAGCGCAGTGGTTAGCGCTCTGTTACAAATGTTTTGCTAGCACGTTCGATACCGGTGAGAGACAAAAGTTTACAAATTTGGCAACAAATTGAATAAAAAGTTTAAGAGAAAGTTGAAAGCTTGAACAAGTCAACGGATAGTTGCCATCTCATGAAGTAGACTGACAAGAAGTAAGTTTAAAATGAGGTGACCTAAGAACAAAACAGCTCACGAAAACCATATATAGCGTTTGTTTGTAGAGTTTTTCCAGTTTTGTTGTGAGATCAAAACAACAGAAACGACAATCAATTTCTGATTTTTCCTGTACCCCGGTTAATATTCCAGTTGCTGCTTGGTTCGCTCTGTCCGTCTCGTCACTCTCTTTTGTCTCCCTCTCTCTCGTCCCCTCTCTCGTCTTCTACAGATTCGTACCATTTGGGCGTCAGCCCAACTCTTCGATTATCCCCGTTATCCGATGTAAGTTCACTCCGCGAAAAAGTAAAAATTCTATAAAACGTCTGCATCATGGAATCCATACAGTATGAGGTTGCCTTTGCTTTGGTAATGAAAGAGGGCAGCTGAATTCGTATTATGCACAGCTCACAGCAGCACTCTTTCCCGTTTCCGCTATGAGCTTTTCACGAATTTGAGAGCAGGAGTGAAGTTTTTCAATTGAAGTTTTTGAATAATCTCAATGTACACGGTTGGTCCGAGTGAGGTTTTCGCACGTTTTTCGAGAAGCTGAGCTTACAAGTACCAGCTCCTAGCTACGTTAGCCTTCTATTCTATTCACTTGTATCTCGAACATAGTGATCCTTCAGAAGTCGACAATGTCGTTATCGTCGGAAACCTTAGATGACGACGACAAGAAGCAGTACTACTGTCACATCTGCAAGAAGGACTTCAAACGACCGGATATTCTATCACGGTTAATATTTTTATTTCCACGTTATCTACATCAATGCTTCGGACAAGAATGTTTAGATGTGAAGTAGTTCATTTGGTCCAACGTAGACTCCTAAAGTTTGCAGTTGATATTTCTCAATCACTGATGATACGGATATTTCCGAAACGAATACGATTGCGCAGATTTTCAAAAGCGTACTGCAAACGGAATAACAGATCAAACTTTCTACTGTACGAGTTGGGACTGACGAACATCATAGCTGACCAGTTTCTGTACAAATAAAACATTCCATCTGAGCACAACTCGCTGATTACTTCTACTTGTGAGTTTGTTTTCGTCAGTGATTATGAGTGTGAGGCTCTGTACGGATTTGCCAGCTCTGAGCGGTATTAGTATGAGTCGCGAGCGTGTGGCTAATTGGGACAAATAAATCTGTAGTCCTCGATCCAGCTGTCTTATAGTGGCTTAATACCCATGTTCCGCTGATCCAGATTTGTCTCGAAACCAGACAAATACGTGCGATTCAACTGAACACAGTTCTCGTAATGTGGCTTATCAATCTATGATATTCTCATGAGAAAGTTGTGGGAAGTTCTCATCAGTGGGGACAGATTTGGAGATGGCTGTTTGTTCTGTACTTTCCTTAGTTCATTTCGTGGACTTAATTGCGCTACGTATCACCTTGATAACGGTAGTGTGACGTGAATTTTGCAGCATCAGCTATCTTCTTGCTTATCACATGGCTCTCCTACTCTCTGCCTACTCATAGTCGGGGACAGGACCCTTGTGGCGGGGGGGGAGGGATGAATCACCCATGTAGAGTAGCCATATCTGAGCTAATCAGCCAACTCTTTATAGCACAAACTCTATTGTTTTAGTTAACTCATTTCCAAACTTTAATAGTTTCACGGTGGCTGGTCGGTAGGATTGTCTTAATGAAATATGTGAGTGGAATGAAGGAGGAACTAAAGTCGAGGAGAAACTTCTGAGAATCGTAGTCATTTTCACCTTTTCAAGTGTTTCTAGCGGAACTAATTTGTTTTCGAAGACAATCTCTCGAGACTTACAGTACACTAGTCTATATCAGATAGTACTCTCGATGTTTTCGGTTTCGTGAGCCTATTATACTTCTTTCACAAGGGAATTTCAAGAGGAACAGTTTCAAGAATTCACTATTTCACTCACAAGCTCACTTTGCGATTCTGATGTTCGTTGCAGAAATAACTTTCGACAAGGCTACCCTCCAGTGCACTTTTCCGATAAAGAACTGATAAGCGCTTAGTCGGCTCAGAAAAGATCAACAATGTTGCGAGAGTGAAGCAGAGTCAAATCTTAAGTTCAGTACTTTTTAACGAATAGAAGATGTATGTTTTCGGTAGCATGGGCTTGGCGTCGCATTTTCGAAGTGCAGGGAATAGTGAAATACTAACCTACGTCGTTTTAAACCTACATTGTTTCTCGCTGGATAGAGTTCTTGCTTAACAGTACACCATGGGAGAGACACATCTGTCCGTGAGATCAACACGCCGTCGTGCGCCTACTATTTCGTACTACGTGAAACACTCATACACACTGGAACCTCAATTATATCACAATCACACCTGCTGTAGACTAATTGTAACGCGCTTCTTGGATAGTAAACGCATGTCGTAGTGAACTTGAACATGAAGGCGCAAATGTCAATTTGCACATTGACACTTTTCTCGAAAAGATCAACAAAGTTGTTCAGTAAAACTACAAAAATTAGTTATTGGATTGGTTGATCATCATTTCAAAAGTAATTCGCTGAAATGTCCGGATGCCTTTCAATTTAAGGCGCGTCTGAGAACGAGAAATTTCGAAATCTCGTAATACCCCGTAAAACTACAATCGGCCTAGACAGATTCCATCGCATACACATCAGCAGTTTGTTAGTTTTTGCCGGTGCATGAGATAGAAATGTCTGAGAATCGCCGCATGACATGCAGGGGGCAGCGATAAGAGTGTCACGGGACGTGGGGGGCACAACCGGCACAGATGCACAAATTCCAATGTCTGGGGCGAGGCGTCTAGAGAACGAGCGGGTTCCGGTTGTAGTCTGATCTGCGAAAGACTGCCTGCGGAGCTACGCCTGAAACGCGTCGCGATCAAACTACAAATACAGCAGAACGAGGCAAAATGCTCTGCTTCACCTTAGCGACAGGCCTAATTGTTTACCATGGCGTTTTCGAAGGAAGAAGTTGTCGAGTAAACACGCTAGGAAACTCGAATAACAATTGACAAGACAAAGGAGTGTACAACTGTGTAGTTATACCGGTAACCGGGTAACCGCATGTTGGTTCCCGGTTACTTTCTGTTTACCTACTTTTCTGTAACCTAAAAGCATATAAAAAAAGAAACATCCCCAAAAACCAGGTTGATCGTAGAGTTGGCTCCGTGAACTGAAAATACTTGCAGCCATCTTCGTCGCCACACGGGCGAGAAGCCGTTCGGGTGCGATGCGTGTGGTCGTTTCTTCTCCCGCTCGGACCACCTACGGACTCATCGACGGACCCACACCGATGAAAAGCCCTACCAATGCACGATATGTCCTTATGCCGCGGTTCGTTCTCATTCTCTCCAAAGCAAAACAACATGAATCGAAAAAGTTTGTACTTCATCATATATTGGTCTGGCAAACGTCCGACGCTGCTTAGATATTGTCTCCACTTTTTGAATTTTTGTGGTCGTCCCTTTGATTCGTTCTCACCCACGAAATCTTCATACTTATATTTTGCAGAGGCGAAGAGATGTGCTGACGCGTCATATGAGTACTAGACATCAAGCGAAAGCGGGTGCCTCTGTATTCCAAAAACACAGGGACGTGCGAAGGTTTGTTGTAGAGCTGTACTAAGACATACCCGGAGAAACTTTTTGCTTAAGTTGGAAACTTGTTGAAAAGTATGTGCTTCTAGCGCCGAGTCCGAGACTGTCGTTCAGCTATTATTGAAGAAAAAAGTATTTTCAATTTTTACTCTATTAATTAGGGGTAATATCATAGCATACAAAAAAGATAAACAAAAACTAACGACAATATTTGCCTGAGTATAACTACACGCCCGAATGCTGCTGATATTTTGCCTTTTGTTTAGACGTCTGTTATACTAGAAGTAAATTGAATAGGCACGTGAAGTTAGCATTCTAATGAGCATTCGTGCACTCTGTCAATGCACGTTTCTGAATTCTGCTGTGTTTAACATGTTTTTTTGCGTGAATGTGCGACTGACTAACAGTATACACGTTTTCCGGAACTGTTCTAGTATTTCTGCATTAGAAAACACATGTCATTGAATTAGTAAAGTTTAAGTTGATGTACTAAGTGTTTCGCAAACATGATATGATAAACAAACTTTTCTACAATTAATCCAGAGAGATATTTTCTTATTCAAACTTTTCCGGTTAATTTTCAGTGCATCGTTTTGCCATTGAAGTAGGACGATTATGTGAACCATCCGGAGGCATCGGTCCTTTGAACTGCAATTGAAAAACATATTGCAGTTCAAAGGACCAAGGCGTTGAAATCGGTCGACATAATTGTTCTTTTTTGAATGTGTGGTGTGTTCAGATGTCTGAGTGACGGCGCGCAGGCGTTGACGGTGTCGCCGCGGGTGTCCGTCTTCTCCCCGCCCAACACCCCCAAGAGGGTCCGCAGAATGACCGAGATGTACGTGGTCGAGGAGCGCACCAGGGACCGCACTCTCACCGAGGTCAGCGCCGCTCTTTTAAGCTCAACTATCTAATATTATGCGAATCTCTGTGGTAAAAACTCGGTTGGTAACTTCAAGAATGTATTGAGTCACATATCTAGATTTGACAGCACAGGATCGTACGTATCTAGTTTCGTAAGTTCGTGTGTGACCTACAGGAACATGCAATTACACTCCGTTCCACAGATCTGTAACCCATTGATGAGAAGATCAAATAACAAACAGACTCGTTCAGGAATACCCCGACATTTTCTAGAGAACAAAAGTCCAAATGATTTCTAGAAACTTTTTACACTACAAAAGTTTTTCCTTATTTGATCATGTTTCATTCGTTTATGGTAATGGGTCACGTCAAGTAAACTTGCCGTATATGTATTTTTACGTCGTTGTTTTTCGAGTAAAATTCGTGAATTTCGATCTTTAATGAGATGAAACTACAACGAAATTTGGTCACTCAGTTTAGTTGTTCTGCAGGTTCCGTGTGCGCGAGATCGTCAAATGAGTTTGCTGGAAGACAAGAATGATCACGATGGTTTTCCGTCGCTCCACGAAATGGAGGACGACGTGATCATCGACCTGTCGGATGTAGAAGACGACGACAACACCATCGAATGACGACGACCACCCTTCTCATGAGCTAGTCGGGCGATCTCATGAGCAGGCTGTGGCCTACTTACGACTCCCTCTTAATATTATGTTCTCGCAGATTCTCTATTACGAATATAGACATATATTGTTCCCTCATATTCAGTTCAGCTGTGATTCTTTCCAACATGACATGTGATCTCAATCTATTCTTGTTGTAGTTTTCTCTGTTCATTTTCTCATTGAAAAGCGTTTTTGGAAAGTTAGTGAAGGTTGTTATCAAGAAAAGCATCTAGCTTACACGGAAAACGCGTTTCGTTAGCGGTATTATTTCAATAATATGAAAAACGAGTTGAATTTCCAGATTTAAATATTTGAATATCCTCACACATGGTATGTTTTAATATTCTACTAGCATGTACTCTTACATTTATTAGGCAATGTGTCCTGTTTGTTGTACAATTTCAAACATTCCATGTTATAAAACAAAAACACAGATATTAAATGACCACTTACATATATTATGTTTTTTTTTAAATATATTATGTTTTTGGGCTATGGAAGATATTTCGAACATCAGGGAGCAGTTACAGCCTGCAGTCAATACTGTTATAAGAAAACGAAACCTGAATCATGAGGTTCTACCGTGGAAGCGAAATATAGACACTGAATAGTTTCTAGCCGAGTTCCATCGAAAACTAACAGCTAAATTTAGTTGAAAATTTGAACAACTTTTTTGTACAGTTGAAATACTTGGTACATGACATTGAGCGCCATAAAACAAAACGCGAAAACGCCGTACGAAAACCCCAGAATTAGTAACAATCTGTCACAACTTTCTTTCCTGTGGAACCCATAATAAGTGTTTTAATTTATAACGACATCAGCTCGAAAAATTTCTTCACGAATTTCAGCAGAAAAATCCATTAACAGTAGTATAAGAGCGAATAGTATAAGAGCGAAGTTTGATTAAATGTATTGGAAGGGAAGACAACGTGGAATATGATTGCAAATAAGTTCATCTAAGATTTGTCGTTCGTGTTGTTCTTAATCAAAGACGATGTTGGGAATAGAGCTTCTACAGAGGTCCGTTCATCCAATGCACTCTGGAAAATTATTATGATCAAAGCATGAACGGGGCTTCTTTTTATTGTCCGCTTGGCTGCTGAACGGAGACGTTCTAAGGTCGCGGACAGGTTTGACAAAGTTAATGGGGCGTCTCCAGGTTTTCAGAATTATACACGTCGCCTCATGAGAATCCTCACATCACAACCAGAATCCTCAATTCAACAACATTTACTGAAGGCGTTTCGTGAAAGTTTCTCAATTTCGAAAAATACTGTCGTCAGTTTTCTCTGCTGGTCGATTGTTCTGACTATTACTCGAGTTTAGATAAAAGCTGGGTCTCTAAAATATTAAGACGTTACATTCCGTTATATATTTAACTATTGTGTATTTACAATTGGTTGCGATGATGTACTATTGAGAACATGACAATTGTGTTAAAAGAGGACGATTATGTGATCCAATCACAACGCTCCAGTCCTTTAAACATTTTTCAATTGCAGTTTAAAGGACCGTTGACACGGGATTGGTCCACACAATCGTCCTGATTTAAGTGAGTACCTGTCGCGTTCCCGGAAAATGGCGGAGTAGGCGATCAGTGAACCCTTTCACCGCCGAATACGAAGTCCCGTCATGCTTTCCCAAATCTTGTTCCTTAACAAATAAATGCACTATAAGGGTTCGCTCAGGCAAGAGCTAACGATTTCTCGCTCACTGGGTTTGTAGTTTGATCTCGCTCAATCGTAACTTGGATCAAAGTGTTCTCAGACGCGTCTTGACAAGAAAAGCTGTGAAGGAAAATTTGTGAATATAATAGAAACAACAAAGCAGTGAGAATTTCAGGATTCCTTCCTTACAGAAACCCAAATCTTGTTTGCTTCTACTTTGCTCCGAAACAATGCACTTTTTTGAATTTTTTGTATGTAACGTGTAAAACTTCTATCTCGGAACAGAATAAGTGACTCTTTCCACTTCTCAGCAATTACCTAAGAATGAATGAATTTACTCATATTGCACATCATAGAGGAACGGTTTCTTTGAGTTCTGTTCTGCACCATTTCGATCCCGGTTTGTAACAACATCACGGGTAACATCAAAAGATGATCAGACTACAAATAAGCTCGCGTGCCCCCAAGATCTCGACTGACCGTGGTGCCAAGGTACGTGAAGTGAACTCCGCTCTTCTCACACAAACTGGCCAATATCCAGGGAGCGTAGAGATTGTCGCGAATGTTCACTTTCAACTTGTCCGGACCGCCCTCCAAGTACGCGATCGAGTCGACGCCTCAACTAGTTTCGTTAAAGAAGGACGATTATGTGGTCCAATCGCAACGCTTCAGTCCTTCAAACTGCAATAAATTTTTCAATTGCAGTTTAAAGGACGACCGTTGACACGAGATTGGTCCACATAATTGTCCTTCTTTAAATGGAAGTCATTTAACACATTGATTATTGGAGCTGGAACAACCCGAAAAAATCAAACTCCAGACTGGGCCAATCCATAGTCAGGTGAAACATGTAACACGCCTCTAACGTGGTCAGCATGAGATGAAAAAGTGCGCGAATGCTTTGCTGACTATTAGATATAGTTTGTTCCACCCACTTATAACCCTCTACAGTAATCTACCCAAACTTGCAGGTCGAAGTTTGGTATATGGCGTTCAAGGATTTCCTCCAAATTTTGGTAGTGTCTTCTGCACATTTACTACTATAAACTCTGGAAGATTGAAATCAAAATACTCAATTATTCATTGAAAAAAGCTTACTGAATGTTTGACGGATTACTGTAGAAGGACATCGATTGGTGGAACAGAGAATACTTTACCCTTTACTGCGACTAACTGAGTTACCTTTTGGTTGGCGTGTTTTGGCGGTATAGGCAAGATTGCGCAGCTCGAAGAAGTACCATGTTATACACAAGGAAATATGAATATAAAAAGTATAATGAAGATAGTTAACAACCTTCTCCTTGGGTCGTTCCGTCCATAGAAACCACGTGACTGGGGGCTATCTCAACTATTTCCGCCATCACAGCTTCATCCGCGTCTTTTCCTATAACACAGAGAAAGACAATATCCGATTTGTAGTTTGAACTGTGTGGGAAGACAGGTTGCAAACCACAAAGATCAGATCAGTCAAACAAGTCCCGTCACCGTCTACTATTATCAGCTAGCGCATCAACGAAAACGAGTGGATATGATATACAACATTTGAGAAAATGATGAAAATTGTAAAAAAATTATGTGAGGCCGGATCTGACGAACACAGCAGAGATTCGGTGTTAGGCTTCAAATGTATCCCGGCATAAAACTACGGCAACAGTAGCATCACCGGAATCAAATATGTTGTTGACTTTTGCGTTGTGGTCTGATCTGTTTGATGAAATAGAGTTTCTGAATTTGACGAGTGACACCAATTGTCCTTTCTTCTCATACCTGGACAGGAGTTGGCGGCAACATACTCGATTCCGTTTGTCTTGAGCAGACTACAGACGTGTTCTCCTATCGATCCCTGCGCATCGAACACGAGGCACTTGGTGTAGTTGGGACACGCGGGAGCGGAAGACGAACACCTTTCAACTAGCACTGAAACATTCATCCACTATCAGAGGCCGTATGCAAGAAACATCCCGGGCCGGGTCGGGATGCTATCCCGAGCTAGTTCCCGGCCAATTCGGCTCGGGATAGCATCCCGACCCGGCCCGGGATGTTTCATGCATACTGCCTCAGGTCAAGTCGGTAGTGAATTTTTTGAAACGTAAAGTAGGTAGAATTAGACGGATTGTGGTTATTTTTTCTTGCTTCCGAATGGGAACTTTATTCACAGTGGAGAAGGGTTTAGTAGTCCTGGATGCATTTGAAACAATATTCTTCCAATTTGGGACTGGGGTAATTTCACAATGGAAACCCACATTTCTCCACATCATTAGCTGGCTTGAGGTTGAGTTGCGTCTTTGCCTTAGTCGAGTTGAATCTGCTGACGACTGGTGAAAGTTGCTTGATGTCACCACCGTTCACGACCTGCAAATTAACATGATAGTTTGACTTCTAATTATCTGTCTCAACCACAACATTATTCAAATAGTCTCTCACTGGTTACAGACCTCTGCAGCAAAAACACAAGGAGCACAAAGTAACGAAACCAGTTGAAGCTGTTTCATATTTCGGTTGTCACTCTAACCTTTTGCACTTCCTCTAGTTCATAGTCGAAGTCTCCACCAACATTCCAAACCTCTCCGTTTTTGACTATTTCGCTTGCACGCAGAATCGCCTGACAGGCGTCGGCGGTCGACAAGAGGTTCAGATCCGAGGACACTGAAAGACTGACATCGAACATTTACATCAGAGAATCTACAAAAGGAAGTTCGTCCAATAAGTATTCCCGGTAAGATCGAAGTTAAAATCAGCCATGGGTTTGTGCCAGTACCTTGACGTCCCAGTACCTTGATCCCTTTCTGCATCTCGCATTCGGGGCCTTACACCGCCTTAGTGAAAGTACGAACCGAGCTCAGGTGATAACTCAACTTTATCTGGGCAGTTTCTTATGCCCTCATCTGATGCAAACCTTTCGAGTGATAGTTATATTCTATTTGAGTTGTGACTATTGTTACACGTGTATTACTTATGTTTCTAACCTTGCTGGCCTCCTTTCAGTAGTTCGACGGTCGATTCAACCAATCCAGAGGTCAGTCTGACTATGCCGAGCGGGATTCGGTAGGATATAACATAGGAATGGGCCATCGCCTCTGTCCCCATTAGGGCTGCCCCGAGGAACGATTTCGGGGTCAAAGGGCACGATTCCTCTCCCGAACCGTCTCCGTACACCTGAATAGTCTTTGTACGGTATAGTCTGTTTCACCAATCGATGTACTCCTACAGTAATCCGTCAATTATTCAAGGGGGTGTTTTCTAATGAAAAAGTCATTACTTTGGTTTCAAATTTTCAGAGTGAGTAGTAGTAAACATGCAGAAGACACTATCAACATTTTGATGAGTTCTGAACACGATGATATACCAAACTTTGGCCTGGAAGAGGTAGCAGATTACTGTAGAGGGTTATAAGTAGGTGGAACAAACTATATACTATATTGATTTGTTGAAAAAAGGGTTTGTTATATAGTTTCAAATCAAATTAAAGGCACTTTGAGAGAGGTATGACAGTGCAAACCTATATTGTGTTGTAATGCTTCATGTTCTCGTCGATTTTGTCTTCACACAATCTTTTTCTGGTAAATGGGACCGTTCAGCTACAATTTCAGTCACATCGAAAAACAAACGTGACAACATGAGGTAGGAAGTTTTGCATAGATCAAATTATCATTGAGACTGTGCATGTTCAAAATTGAAATTTTTATTTGAAGTAAGAACAAATCTGAAACTTTTCACATGCTTGACAAAAAAACGTGTACCATTTCTACAAACGTTTCGAGCAATTGTCTTCTGAGTATGAAACACGTTCTTGTCTCTCTTCACCGATTCATCTTTCGGCTATGTAGCGAAACGGTCCCATTTAAGAACCTATTGGTAAACTCACTTCTTGACTGCTCACTAATAGATAGGACTTCAGCTGGCAATACCGGCGCACGCTATCCAATACATGGGTAATGCCCTGAGCAAAAACATCAGTTAGAAGGTTTGATTCATCAGTTTGCAATACAATGATGAAGTATTATCTCATAACGTGAGCACTGCGTCTTGAGCTAGGTTTGTATTCAGAAAAGTATCAAGATATACTCACTACTCATGAGAAACCTGAATATCTCATGAGATACACTTTGATATTTCATGAGTCATTTGGAGCGGATGTTAGTGACCTGCATGGAGTTTCGTGCTCCGAACGAAGGAGAAATTTTCACGGCACTCGACGCACGCGACGCGCAATCTATGATGCAGTCGATCTGAAATGAATCAACTCCAGACGTATAACAAATATACAATAATAATGAAGTAGTGAATGGTGGTAAATAGGAACGAGTGAATATTACAAGTTAGAACGTGTGTTTCACGTTCATTTCCTCGCCTTTCTGTTTCCTTCTGTTTCCTCGCTCTTCTGTTCATTTTAGAAAATGTAGAATGTTGGTAATGTTGGTATCTTCCTGTTATAGCTGTGGGCTAGGGAGAATAAAGTATTGAAACGCCGTAGAAATGGTTTCTGTGTTTCCCGGTTTCTGAGCTTGCTGATAAACACTAAAAACGCCTACAAGCCTGAGATCAGTTTGCCTCACGTAAAAACTATTGAATTATCTGAGGATTAGAGCAGTGGCGATTATTTCGATTCGCACGAGATTCCACTCGAACCTGGTGCTCCTTCAGTATTTTGTCCACGAGCTGTTCGTTTTTCACATCTCCACGGAAAAGGTGGAAACGCGACGAATTATAGATTTCTGGAGAAATCTGGAACACCAAGATGAAACACAGAACAATGTGATACTGTAAACCGTATCGCTTATCTCGTTTTGAAGTGCAATGATAGTAGACACCGTACCAGGCGCGAGCATACTTGAAATTCCCGTTTCATTTCTGAATATCAGTGTTTTAGAACAACTTTGAGTTTTTGTTACGATGTGATATGAAAACATAGAAAAGAACCGAAAAGTGATTCAAACTACCAATCCAGCAGAATGACACAACATTTCCCGTTATAACCAGTCCTTACCTGGGGATCAGAGCATTTCACAATTTTGTCTAGCTAAAACTGTACAGTACACGTGAATGTCCTCTGCTGTGTTTCATGCCTCTACTCATCGCTTGTAGTGAAATTTGCTATGTGCTCGGTTCAAACTACAAGTCAGGTTGAATCGAATCGAAATAGAAGTTACCGTATTGGTGCTGTTGTGTCCGGATAGATTGTCGAGTACCACAATGTGGGCGGTCGATTGAGTGAAAATAGTTTCCGTGAGTGCGGTTCCCAAATGTCCGAGGCCTCCGGTCAAAAGATACGATGAAAACATTGCTCTCAACCTGTAATCTCTCTTTATCGGAGAATAACCTTTTTAAAAACACAAATGACGTCAAAACGCTTTACTTTTGTTGAATATGCGTAACACTTAAAGGTGGCCGGAATGATGTGCGAAATCAGGCAGCAATCGGTAGCAAAAAGTGCGCAAACAAGTGTTACACGTAATTGCCATGTGTGCTATTGTGAATTCAATATAGTTTATCGTAAAAGTGTGATAAACCGTTCTAACCTATCCTCTCCCTTCAATATGATACAAACAAATTCTAATCAATAATTTCCACTTCAGTTTTTCTTCCAATTAAAATTACTTATTTCTTGTCTGCGGGTGTGAACATTCAGTGGTAGACTGAGCAATATAATACTTATCAATTGAAATGGTCGTGAAGTGTTGGATATCACAATTTATGATGCGAGAAACTAGGACAAATATAGGTATGTCATGTTATCGAAGCAAATAGATGGCGTCTGACAGAAAATTGATTAGTCACACTTTGAATGAAAAACAGCCATGAAAAAGCGAATGGTCAATCGGAAATTTAGCAAAAGATTGGGGGGGGGGGGGGCAGCCCCGGGAACGCGACTCTTCTCTGGGTGAAGGTCGCCCGCTTATCTGATCCCAAAAAATGCAAGATCGCCGACAAAGGGTTGAAATCCACATTGTAGAGAAATATGAGTAGTTCGGACCGATTCCGCAGAAACTCCGGTTCGGTAAGCTAGATAACCGGGTTCCGACAGAGTGATGCACGGAAAATCCGGTCCAATTTACAGTTCCTACCGAAAAAATTGACTTGAAACTGTGTTTTGGCTATTGTGCATTACGCCTCAATCAGTGTTTGGTGTGCTACTTTTGAATAATTGAATAAATAATGGGCTCAGCTTGCGTGATTGTTTCCATTGTGCCTAGGTCTCGTATTAGCTTTCGCTGCTTTCGAATCCTGCCCAAAACAAGGCCGATAAAGGCCACTTCCCCCCTCTCCGCTATACGTTTCTAGAATGGACTCATCACGTAGAACGTTGACTTTCACCAGAATTGAGCATAACATTCGTTGCACGTTCATGTTTTTCGATGACACGTTACATATAAAGCTGTCCAAACTACTTAAAAACCTCCAAAGTTCAAACGAAGAATGTGAAAACTCTTATTTTTGATAATTTTTTTTTTCAAAATTTCGTTTGTGTCCGCACACTAAGTTACAACTGAAGTTCGAGAACCCTCTTCAATACTCAACAACTGGGATTGTGGGCTTCTTTCTAATGACATCAAACATTTATCCCGCCATTAATCAGTGAAATATCCTCGGGGATTCACAAATTAATAGCAAGAAATGCCAGCAGATTTTCCAATCTAAAATCGTGAAATCGTGATTCACGAAAGTTTCCTTTTCTAGAGAATAGTACTGTATTTCCCTGAGGACACAAGTGGTACATGATCTCTTGTTTTGCGCGGTTTGTAGTTTGATGGATTCTATTTTCAACAGCGGATGATTTTCAGTTTATCAGCGATATTGAACACGACCTGTTTTCGAAAAAATGTTGACCAAGTTCGCTAATCAGACTTGAAATTTTAATTTTAGGTCATGCTTTGAGCGTAAATAGGTTGGATTGGTATTACAATATACACATATACATTTTAGTCATCTTAGGGTTTTTGTAACCTCGTTGTTTTCTCTTGAAGAAAATGTTCCCCAATATTTCCGTGTTGTTTGGTTTTCCTTTTGATGTCAATTGATTCGGTTTTGCTTGTCCAGTAAGATGGTCACACATCATATTCATGAACTGTCATTATCAAGGACCAGTTGAAGCTGTCTAGGGCAAATTCCACAAGAAACCCGGTGTTTCGTTAACCCTAGCACCCTAGCAGGTAATCTTAACGCCTTAACCGGGTTACTTTTTTGGTCAACCCTTTTGTTAGCCCATATGTTTTACAATTTGCCTAATTTACAATGTCTTTTGGTGGAAATTCGAGGTTTCCAAGCGGTTAAGAAAAGGGTTAAACAGGAAACCCACTTTAGGTTCACGACTAGGGTTAACGAAACACCGGGTTAAATAACAAATTTGCGGCTTTCTAGTCACCGCTTGACACCTCTGTCAGAGACAAATTGAGGGGCAGAGGTGTGTTTTGGCACAGCTCATGCATATTACACTATTTCCTGCTACGCTGACCGCCTGGAGCCGGCCAGTCATGCACTATAGTGTTATTAGTATTATTATCATTATTGTTATTATTACTATTATTAAATGCCTAGGTAACATGACTTTACGCCGGTGCTTGATAGGTTTTATTCACCTTAATAAATTTTACCTTTTCTATTTACTTTACCATTAATAAATATAATACCACTCATTATTTCTATCTTTCTATAGCAACAAACCCACAACCACTCTTCACAAAATATGTCGTTTTATCTATCCGTAACCTGTTACAGTACGTAGGGAAATATTTGAATGGATATTTCATGACGAAGACAAGTTTATAAAAAATTTCTGGGCAACTGGTAGTAAGAGCAGACGTTTTCCGAAAACTTTATTGTATCACAAATCTACCCGGACTTCTCAATATTATACTGTAGAGGGTTAGGAATGAGTGGACTATATATACCGTATTGTTAGGGTAACCGTGTACTATTACCCCCACCCTCACCGTATTACAACTTTAATATCTAATTTAGTATTTATTGGACCGATTTCTTGGGTTCCTATCAGCTCTCAGATTTTATTTATCGTAAAAAAGCCGAAAAAGTAAGAAACCGTATTTTCAAGTTGCTACACCCGAGCAGATTTCTATGATTTAGAATGTTTTTCTCCGTTCCTACGTTTCTTTCTGTGGTCCCACCTCAACTTCTTACTGTCGATTAATCTCTTGTTCTCTATTCCTCTCTCCCTCTCTCTCTCTCTCTCCCTCTTTCCCTCTCCCCCCCCCCTCTCCCTCCGTCCCAGTTCCTTCTCCACCCTCTTCCTCCCTCTCTCCCTCCCTCTCTTCCAGTTCCTCCCCCACCCTCCCCCTACCTCTTTCTTCCTCTTTTCCTCTCTTCTTCCCTTTTTCTCTCTCCCTTCCTCCCAGTTTCTCCCCCACCCTCTTCCTCCCTCTTTCCCTCTCTCTCCTTCTCCCTCCCTCCCTCTCTCTCTTCCTCTCTCCCTCCCTCTCTCCCTCTCTCCCTCCCTCCCTCTTTTCCTCTCTCTCTCCCTCTTTCCCTCCCCCCTCTCTCCCTCCGTCCCAGTTCCTTCTCCACCCTCTTCCCCCTTTCTTTCTCCCTCTCTCCCTCTCTTCTTCCGTCGCTTTCTCCCTCTCTCCCTCCCTCTCTTCCAATTCCTTCTCCCTCCCTCCCTCCCTCTTTTCCTCTCTCCCTTCCTCTCTCCCTCTCTCCCTCTCTCCCTCCCTCTCTCCCTCCCTCCCTCCCAGTTCCTCCCCCACCCTCTCCCTCCCTGTGTGGGTGGTATTGAGGCGCGGGCCCGTATTGATCCTTCCATTTGACTCGTTCTGCATATTATCTCCGTCCTATTCCAATTATTTTTTGTTTTCCGCTCTTTTCAGCCAATTATGGTATTTGCAGCACAATAACACCAAACTTAGTCAAGTGGCCTTTCTTGAAATACTACGTAATACGAGTTGATATCAGTGGCATTGATATGTATATGATACAATTAGCTCGGCCCAATGAGGCATTGTTCGACACAATTCCTTTTGCTTAGTTTGTGTCAACAGTTGAGAAAACTCACCACGTATTGAACTGTCTACAATCAATGCTCACGATCATAAAAAGTAGCAGCATACGGTACCTTTCAATGTGTGCTGTGCATCCATCTCTTAGAACAAACATAGTTTTAAAACGGTAACTAATTGTTAACACAGCGTGAAAATCATTTTTTTGTGCCGATTATAGTAAACGGTTTCGAATAACTTCATTCTTCAACTGTTACAACTATATGCGATACCGTAAAAAAACAGAGCATACGGGGTTGGCCCTTCGCCAAGCAAGCCAATACGCTGTATTCTGCCCTAATCTCGCTGTGTCTGTAGTTTTGTTCAGTGGGGTTGTGCGCATGAAGTTCAAACTACATTTCTGTTATGTCATTCCTTATTCCGTCAGCCTTTCCGAACGACCCAGAACAGCCCCGACTTCTAGCCAACTTTGCCTAGCTGGCACGAATCCTACATTGAAAACATCATACATTCTACATTGGGTGACGTGCCAAGCTCTAAAACTTCTGCCGAACCCAAGGGTAGGGCAGTTTTACTCTCAAAAAATCTTTCTTTAACACAATACACCAACTCTGTGGTTCGATATTGTTATTGAAGTTGTTTCAAACAACAATCCACTTATTGAATCGATTGAAAAAAACGTTCGGTGTTGGATGTTGGCTATTAAGTGTATTCGAATATATTAGAGAAGCCCAAAATACCAAATTAATTGTACTTCACAAAACAACTTGGACGGACTTCCTATAAACTGGCTGTACAGTATAGTCGTCTCCAACGGAAAGGCGGGAGGGTACTGTAGATCTCACTTTCCGATGTGTACGGACACATATATTCGATTCCGAAGCTCGCATGTTTTGTGCTTCAATAGCGCAGGGAGTGCGCTTTGCTACGAAACTTTTGGTCGCAGGCTCGATTCGGGCACGAGAAAGAAATTTATAAATGTGGCATTCAATACAACTGCTTGCGCGATTTCGAAAAAGCAATACATATATCGAGTTTTGTGCTGTCATTCACTATTTTGTAGAGACCTCAGGGGGTTAACAGAGAGAAAGAGAGGCGAGTGTTTCAAATCACCTCCCACGCTTTTCATTATCTCTGCTCTTTCTCTCTGACTCTCCCTCTAACTTTCTCTTTCTCTCTCAATCTCTTTCACACTCTCACTCTCTTCCCTTTCTCTCCTCAACTCTCCCTTCTCCCTCTCCCTTATCTCTTTCTGTCTATCTCTCTTCTGTTCAATAGTAGGTGGGAATTGTGGCTTACTCCGCTCTATCCCCACCAGATTAGCATTAAAGAAGCATTTCTGCTCACCCAGCTTATGATGCGCAAAGCTGTTACTTAGCTAATACGTATGCCCAGCCGATACCTCCGTGATTCACTTCCTATCCCTAAGTCCCCACCATGTCTCTCCACAACTGCATGTATTCACTGGCTTTAATGCACATTAGCTGTCCTTCTCGTTCCAACCTTCATTTATTCATTCAACTAAGGACGGATGAATCCTATGTTTTCCCGAAACTACACAAAACTACTCAATCAAAAAGTATACTTCTCACTGGCACAGCTGCTAGAAAACTGTTCTCCTACAATAGTTGAGAAATCATTGTTCTCTACAATCGAGGTGACTAGACGAGCGTGAGATACGTGAAGTTCAACTGACTTGCGAATAAATCTGATCCAGCTATATATGCCTGATTGAAAAGATCAACAAAATTACTTGGACTCATAAATCCTTAGTCGGTTATAAATTATAGCTGAATTGGCTTCTTCTCTGTCTAATGAAAACAATTAGACGATTGTAGTGTTTAGTTACTTCAAGAAACTATTTCGAAGTGAAAAACGTTATTTCCCATTGTGAATTGGGTTTTCCTCCTTTCTGATGTTGTTATGCTGCGATGGTGAATAACCGTTAAAAAAACTCTGGCGAATCCAAAGCCACAACTTTGTGATGATATTAAAGTTTTGTGAAGAAACATGCAGTGTTGATTCCTTCCTTTTCATCCTTTCATTATAATTCACATAATAACTATATGAATCAGAGCTTCCATTCCAATGTGTACTTTTGTTTGACTGTTACTTTCAACGGTAGTTGAGTTCATTTTCATCCTATCCAATACCTGAAATCCGTATCTCGTGACTCGTCCACTATTGTATAATTTGCCGATGAGTATACCTCTGATTGGTGTGTAATTATGTTTTTCTGTGCCGTTTTGCGTGATATTGCGTGGTTCAATTCACAGTCATTACCACAGTTTCCCATCATTAAACTCATTTCCTCAACCCTTTTCATTACGTATTCCCCCGAACTCGTGAACCAGCTTTCCCGATGCAAATCATTATACTGAATAATGAAAGATTATAAGCCTTGTAGTTTGGTCTGTGACGGAGCAAAATTCTCAAATCAAATTTAAACTTCTCTCCGTTCTTTCCAGCTGATTCCTCAATTTCGGTGCATTGCTTCTTCCCATCTTCTTATGTTGAAGAGTGTGCGCTACTGGCGGCGGTGAAGAAAGTCTATACCTAATTCCTTTTGTTGCGAATACTGGTATTACTCAAATAATCCGCATCGGCCCTATCATTTTTCGATCATCATGAGATAATCTGTCACTGCTATCAGTGGATATACGATGGCTTCTCCCCATTCGGTTACATTTCAGACCTCACCCTGTGTTGGATCCATGCCACGACCGCCCACCCTCCTATTACCCGGTCATGAGGGTAACCAGATGGGTAACCAGATCACTCTAATGAAGGTAACCAAAGCCTCCCAAAACACAGAGCTTTTCTGTTCTCGAGCAAAGTTTCAAAGTGTCGAAAGAAATCTCACTATTTTTAAAGGTTAAAATTGAAACTTTGTTCAAGAACAGAAGAATCTTAGAAACGTTGTGTTTGTACAGTGATGATTTGAAACGTTCACAGGGTTTTCGTAG
Organism: Litoditis marina; assembly: GCA_964036275.1. Taxonomy (NCBI): domain Eukaryota; kingdom Metazoa; phylum Nematoda; class Chromadorea; order Rhabditida; family Rhabditidae; genus Litoditis; species Litoditis marina. The sequence continues at coordinate 1,794,554 of OZ038438.1, forward strand.
TGAACAGTTGTGTAGATTCGACATTTTTAGCGTCCTTTATATACTAACTTTTCCATGCATGGTTATTGGTTACGAATGGTAGGAAAACTGTATGAACTAAATATGTGATCCGACAACATCAGTAGAATATACGTTATGTATGGTTCTATATATATATATATATACTGCCCTATGAATACTAGAAAATTCGTTTGTATTGTTTTGGCGGATAAATGAGCTCTGATCCCACTTAGTCTAGTCAAACTACAGAACTCTGTTATGTACAACAAATAGAAGTCAGCAGTTACGCCCACACTTCTCAGACAAGCGCGATCCATTTCTATTGTTGGGCTGGGAGGGAACGATTAACATTAACAGTTTCACTTTTACTTTGAGATGGTCTTGTCCACCACTTCTTAAAAGGGTAATTCCTTTAACATTTGAAACGAAAGAAATTGAATTAAACGAAAAAGAAAGAGAGAGAGAGAGAGAGAGAGAGAGAGAGAGAGAGAGAGAACCAGGGAAGACGATGAAAATAAAATTGTGAATGGAACAATGTGTTTGGTATAGAATCTAAAGGTGATTTCTTGGAAGTACCGCCGAACGTTCTGTATATATTGAAGAAAGCTGTCAGTCTGAGAATGTTTTATCGTGTTAACAGACCTCCCAAGACGAAAACATCGGCCAGCGATGGTTCCACTCACCTTTCTTGACTTTGATTAATGTGTTGAACTTCACACTGAACAATCGCATGTAATTTTGTCATCAGCAGACATAATATGATGTATGTATTGTATACCGAGTCGGTATACTGCTAGTTGATTGCACAGTCACGTGAAACAAGATAAACACGGCAGAACTCAGAAATGTGCAATGAAAAAGTGCACGATACATCATGTGAATGCCAACTTTACGGGATTATTTAATTGACTTCTAGTATATGCCAAAACGGACTCAACCGTTAGCCCGGATAAACAGACAAACAAGCAAACAAATAGTTAACCCAAAATACGTTTGAACACGTAGCTCACGTGTTTTCGTGTCCTCAAAACTGTTTTTTTGATTGCGAACTTTCGGGCTCTTTTCGACCATTGCTTCGAACAGCTGTGCAGGGCAGTGGGAGACAAGCATGCACATCGATTCTCTTCACTTTTCTCATTTTTAACACATGCTCATCCCTTCTCCTTCTTTCCTTCATTATTCATAGATCGATTTTCAAATATCCTAAACTAACATTCTAAGAATTCTCGCATTTCATAAACATTTTATATACCACGCTGACGTGAAATCTACAGTTAACATCAAAGTTGTACTACTTTTGAGTTTGAAAAGAAAACGGAAAAACAGGCTTCAAACGAAATCATTCAAATCTCCAACAAAAACCATACGTGCAGATTGCCAATGCGCCTGGCGACACACGAATCTTTCCCAAATCTCGCTTCTCGTGAATATCTTAATGATGGACGATTATGTGGTCCGATCGAAACCGTGCAGTCCTTTAAACTGCAATACATTTTTCGATGGCAGTTTAAAGGACCGTTGACACGAAATTGGTCCACATAAACGTCCTTCTTTAAGGAACTGCCAGATATTTCGTCTGATTCGTTGACTCATGGTGAAAGCTTTGATAGTTACCACAAACACAAGTGGTATAAGATAGTATCGCACGATGAGTTGTTCTCGGTGACGTCATGGTTTTTCAGACGCCTCCGGTCATCTGTGAACAGGGTCCTTCTGCTCCTTCGTCGCCGACGTCGCCCGATGAGAGACCCTTCTGCTCGTCCCTCACCGAAGACGCCATGCAGAGAATCAATCTGGTGGGTAGAAACACTTCAACGTTGCCCGAGTTGTAGTTTGAACTGAGCACACACACATATATTGAATTTGAACTAAAATGAGATCAAAATACAAAATACACAGAGCATCACAACAAGACACTATTCCACGCTGATCTGGACAGTTACGGTACGTATTGAAACTGCTGACAGTCTTTGAAGTTGTTAGGTTTCCGTGTTTCTCCTTCAAATTCTTCTCCATGCCTAATTGTAATTCCATGGACTTTTTCATCCAGAATTTATGTTTTTGTGTTCTGACTTGATAAAGTATTGATATATTTCCCGCAAACTATTCACCTGGTAACTGGGGATAGTCACCGTAATGATTCTCATGAGCATGATGTCTTCAGTTGACAACGGGCTACGGGCACGACTACGCCAAGTTGTCCCCGGGCTGTCTGTCCCCCTCCTACGCGACCTCTGACCTGGGTTCGAGTCCCCGAAGTTCGATCAGTGTCACCACCTCCTCCTCGCTGGGCCCGTGGAGCGCCTATAGGGACTATCACAAGAACAGGTACAATCCTTTCGTAGTTTTTTAATAGTTAATGAATGTAAAAACTTTGTATGATTTCTATAATTGAGCTGGTACAGAGAAAATTATACCACAATCTGCTGTTTTTGAAATGTTTTTCACATCAAAATGCTCCAACTGTAGATCTGTAGACGTCAACCTCCCGTGTGATGTTTATTACTATAGTCAACAAGCACCATTACACATAACTCTTTCAAAGTTTCCCATTCGAAATTGGAAAATGTTTCGGGTAATACATTTATCAGAAACATCGGACACTTTTTGCTATTTTCTGGCTTCCTCGCTGATTCCGGGAAGACATATAATCAAGAGCAGGCGCAAAACCTTTTATACTGTGAAAACTAGCTCGCATTATTTTCGTGCAAAGACTTTGAAGTATGTACATTGATAAGTGTTCCGATGACTCATGCTCCATCCCTTCAAAGACTTAGCTTAATTTCACTTTCTGAAATGTTCTATAACTTGATCTAATGGTATAAAAAGTACGCATAACCAAGCACATTCATAATGGTGATAACATGATAATAACTTCTACTTTTGTTCCGTTGTTATTATATATATATATATATGCCATAGGATCACAATATTTTTGTTGTTCGTTTGTTCATCCACAATTTAGTTGCAGTTTCGACCTGGACGACGGTGCTTCTGACGTGTGCAGCAAGGACCTTCTGTCGCCGGGCATGATGTTGTCCCCGGCCCCCTATTCCCCGTTCTCCGACTGCGATGGAAGGGAGACCCCCTTCTCCAACTACGGACGCTCCCCCAACCTGTCCCCACATCAAAGCACCGACATACATCATTTCAAGTCAGTTTCCCTAAAGTTGGAAATGAAACAACATACGAGCGCAAACTTGAACTCAAATTTCAAAAATTGTGTCTTTACACATCACAGCGTCGATTATACTGTAAGACATAACCTTTGGTTGACTAGCAGTAATATTCCTTGACAGACATCACTCAGTTTCTTCAAAGTAGAATATAATATATATTTGTTTCCAGTTTCGATCCAATCCGCAGCTGCAGCTCCATGTCGAATCGGAAGCACGTGCTCTCCGTGCCCTCGGCCAGTTTGGACGCCGAATCTCGGTCAGTCAAACACATGGGGGCCGAGTGGTCAAGTGGTTAGCGTTCGGCTGTCGCTCCACTGACCCGGGTTCGATCCCCGCTCGCCGCGGTATCTGTATGGCGGACCGTATGAGTTGTCAATATATAGCTCACCCATGCCTATCACCACCCTCTATGGACAGTCCTTCTGCGGTTGATATTGATCATTAGAAAAACAAAATGTAAATGTTATTGTGTTAATGGAGTATTAGTTAATGGACTAATATGTTTAAAAAGTTATAATTAAGTTAACAGTAATCTAGAAAGAAAAGAAAATTTTTCTTATATTAATAAAAATTTATAGGTTAAATTTTGTTTGCATCATGTGTATTGTACAATTAGAATAAAGTGACAAACGGATGAAATAGGGCGTACACAAATTTATTATTAGATCTTGAAAAAAACTTTTAAAAACTTGTAGCCTTACCCTTTTTCAACTTTGGCAACATTTCAATGAGCCTTTCAAAAACTTTTATATTCTTAGAGTTTTTCGTAGAACCAGAAGTGTATAAATGATTACGGTGTCTTACAAAAAATCCGGGTTCACTGGAAAGTAACGAATATATTCATGTATCAATTGCAGGGAACGGAGTAGATCTGATAGCGACATGTCACCGAAAGATGAAAACATGGACACCTCGGTTCACTCGACCGTTTCGGTAAGACACAATGACTAAAAAGTAATACATAGTGGGTGCCAAATTTATAAAATTATCGCCCCATGAGAGACTCGAACCGAGCCCAAAAGTTTGGGAAGCGCGGACGCTAACCGCTATACCAACTGGGCTTATAGCAACGTTGTTGACAAATCGTATATACGTTGAGTTTCATTAGTTCAATAGAATTCGTGTTCTCACACAGCACGAAGTGAGATATACAGTATACCCCCCGCCTTTCTTCAAGCAACAACTATACTGAGTCATACGTATTGTCTAATTATTTGGTAAAAGGTACATCGTCGCATATATCGTATGCCGAGTTTTGAACATATTTATATGCGTGAAAACCTTACATGACGACATACAGGTACCCGCCACCACTTCGCGTCAGATGTCGTCGAGTGGTCAGTACAAGAAACGTCTACTCCAGAAGTACCAAGAGGAACAGCAACAACGACCTCTGCGCAGCAGCTCAAGTCCGCCTCCGAGCGCAACGGTACTTTTTCACCTTCACTTCAGGCGGCGTAGCAATCCATCCAATCTCATGAAAAGTTCATATGAGTTTCTCATGAGATACCTCATGAGCTACTCGTGAACTCTCAATGTTGTAGCATAGCAATCAATAGAATCTCATGAGAAGCTCATACGAATAGCTCATGAGGTAGCTCATGAGATTTTTGAGGGATTGCTACGCCGCCAGGCAAATGACCTAAGCTGTGAGCTCTAGTTCAAAAATGACGCCATGACTATATTTCATGGTTAGCCAAATTGAGAACGTATGCTAGGACATCCCGGCACCTTCATCCCATCCTGCGTCTCTCGCTCTGTCTCACTGTTCCTCGTCTCTTACATCCCGGCGGGATTGAGGAGACGCAGGATGGGATGAAGGTACCGGGATCTCCCAGCATTCGTACTCTGATCGGCTAACCATTATAGTCACGTTCGTTGATTCGAAGATTGGAAAAAGTTCACTTTTCCTCCACTCCCTCAGTGAATCACTACATTTTTTGGTGTGTTTCCGACTTTTCATGTTAACAAACGTCTCTGTACTTTTCATATATTTTATTCTGATGAAAATGGTTCTACTCAGGAATCTGAGATCGACGAGTTTGACCTACGGAGCGTGAGCAGGGTAGAGGAGCGACCGCATACTCCAGCCAATGAGGTGGGTACTATATGATTCAGCTTACGGCAACATTTCATCGAACTTTTAAAAAAATCATATAATTCGTCACCTTTCTGAAATTGTTCTTTTGTCACATATGGTTATGGTTTTTTCCACTTCTAGGAAATCATCATGTGGAGTGGTGTTTCATTCACGCTCAGTTTGTGTAGATTAAAAACAGGTTGTTATACAATTATACATTGTACATTTCATATAATTTCAGCACGGGTTGAATTTGAAGTCGGCTCTGCCTCCGGAAGCGATTCCCACCTGGATAGAACGGCAGATGCTGGCCTGTCTTCACAACGCATTTCTGCAGGTATACTTTACACCCAGTTGAAGTCGTATCCAACTCAAAACTATTAGCGTTTTCGCGATTAGCAAACTAGAAAAGTGAAAAAAAACATGGAGGTCAATGGGGCTGCAGACTTCTGCGTCTCTTTGACCTGCACACTCTCTCGCCGAAGACGCTACAAAAATGATTAGTTAATTGTCAGGAAAGTGTCTGAGAAGATGCTGGGCAAGGCATATTGGGTTTCTGATAATTTGTAATAATTAGGGCTCCGTGATCGTTTTTTTAAGATTTTTGCGCGAAATGTGAAAAGTTGCAGGTTCCGAATCCTCAACTTCTGGCACCACCTCCTCACATCGAGGCAAGCCATCGACTTCATGAACGTCAGTCAACGATGGATGGTGAGGGAACAAAATGTTCAGAGAGAGAAAGGAAGAGAGAGGGGGGAGAGGGGGGGGGGCTGGCACATTACGACCAAACTAACAGTACCAGTTGGTACAGATAGCTTGAGGGAAGGGACGGTTGAGACGCACAACGTTTTTGCAGCGATGATCCGTTTTGTACTCCCGAAACACGTCTGTCGTGGAAGCATGGAAGTTCCAAACCGCAATGTACCGTTTACATTACGTAATACCTGCATTGCTTGAACACTTTTCGCATGCTTGTCTGCCAGGAGGGCTCTTCTAGTGTTGATATCAACAAATAGTTGAGCTTGTTTACAGAAGCATCGTGTTTTTGTATAATAATTTCAATTCCATATTTTTTTCTTATAATCTATCGTTGTCTATCTAACCCATTTTCTTGTAGAAAGCTGTGGGCCGATCAAAGGAGCCACTTTGTGGCGGAGAAGTCGATCGGAAACCGATATTTCCCGCAGCAATCAGGCGATTGCGCACAACTTCGCCAACGGGGTGTTCGCGTGCAGCTCGTGCGGAGCGGTTAGTTTTAATCATACTTTTTATTTTCACATTCTTTTATTAGAATGCCACTTACTTGGACTCACGTAGTAACGTAAATTTGAGTCACATGGTGAACCACTGGAAACGACAAATGTTGGAAATACTATACAGATATTCCTGTTCTAGTTACTATTATAAGTTAGTGTTTGATCATAGATCCGAATGTGAGATTACAATCATTTGTACCATGTTGTACTTAAGCGAATGAACCTTCTATTATCATCATGATACTTGGAAATATAGATTATAAAGTGATACAATCAATTGATCTTATTGTTATGTTCACTAGCATCATAAGAGAAACATCCAAATGTGAGATGATGATAATCGATTGACTGAATATAAGTGGAGTGCCACATATACCAACGTGGAAAGACACGTGTTGAATTCCGAATAAACATTCTAGGCCAATTCTATATGTAACCGGGTTTTTAAAAACCTGACCGGTTTTTGACAACCTTTTTTTCAGGTTACCTCACAGGTAACCGGAAGGTAACCTAAAACTAAATTACGGTTACCTTATAAATGAAAGTTAAAAACACATTTTTCGTTAGAAAAACAGGTAACCGGTTTTTCATTTTCGGTTACCAACCGGTTACCTACTGAGGTAACCTGAAAATAGGTTACCATGAACCGGTTAGGTTACCTAAAAAACGGTTACATATAGAACTCACCAACATTCAATTCTAGTCTCATGCAACGTGTTGCAGGGGTTCTCGTGCCACGACCGGCTGGCGAAGCACATCGCCTCCCGTCACCGGGACAGAAGTGGGGCGGCCGCCCAAGACGAGGGCGCCAAGGTACACAAATGCACGCAGTGCACGAAGAAGTTCACCCGCAGCGACATGCTCACCAGGTTTGTAATCATGATACAATATTATTTCAAATGTTCCAGCCATGGGGAACCTCATTGAAATGTTCAGATATCATACACATTTCAAATGTAACACGACAAAAGTGACTTATACTAGAACCAGAAAACTACATTCGAAGTTACTAGGCAAAAAGAGTGCAGTTGTTCAATATTCTGAAGAATCTGTGTATTTCATCTATTTTTCATATAAACGATGTCCCCAGCCATTTCTTTGGTGGAATAACGAATTACAGCTAATGAATTGATAAAACGGAATTTCAGGCACATGAGGTTGCACACGGGTGCGAAACCGTACGAGTGCAAGGAGTGCGGTCAGGTGTTCTCCCGCTCCGACCACCTCTCCACCCATCAACGCACCCACACCGGCGAGAAGCCATACCAATGTTCCAAATGTCCATATACGGCGGTCAGTTGCACCCTATTGGTGAATTCAATGAGGTCGTGAGCAGAAACATCGCTGCACCCAGATAATATCTTGCGTCTCTCTTTTGTCATACTAATTGGCAGAAAAGCCCATGTTTGTTGGCTTAACATGCTCAGGTTGGGGACCAAAAAACTGCTATACTATCTGTTTAGATCAAAAACGACGCGTAACTATGTTTTGAGACCTTTGAACCATCCAGGCATTCATTGTAGAAGTGAACTAGTGACAAGTTGACGGCACAACCCGAACTGAACAGTTTTCTCCCTTTTCCTCAGTACAACCCTTCTCTTTCTCCAGAGTCGACGTGACATGATAACACGTCATTTCCGTACGCACGACATAAAAGAGGGGGCCGATCTGCCGCTGGCTCAACTCAGTCTCTCGTCCCCCCACGGGTCCTCCATGTCCTCGCATCAACCGTTCGCCCTCTCCCCCTCCTCGCCCATTCCCAACATCAGCACCGTCAACCCGCTATTCGGACACAACGCCATGGACAGTGAGTTCCTTCATATATTAATTTCCCCCCACTCGTATCAATTCCAGCTTCAATTAGAGGACATGTTCTGAAGCTATAAATTTGCAGATTAGTGTATGTCAACGTGTTGTATTCGTATTTGTAGAAGGTATTGTATTGTATGAGTATGGGAGTATGGTTACCGTGATGCATCCTAGCAAAAACTCAATTCCAGGCTCCCCCAGCGGTCTCGGTTCTGGCGAACGTTCAGCCTTCGTTCCCACAGTGTCATCTCGTCTTCTCGCTCCTCCTCCTTTGATACACTCTCTATCAGTTCCATCGTCGCCCATGCTCTCTCGACAGCATAGCATCTCGCCCTCTCTTTCTCGACAATCTAGTATAGGGGGATATGAGACCACAACATACCTTCCCTCTTGAAGCAGGAAGTTCATTTTGTAGCACTCTACGATGGTTCCAGCCCGCACCCCAACACTAGCCTACAACTCAACTCCAAACGTACATCTAACAGAATCACACTACAAAACTGTTTTTGTTCTAATCTGTTAGTAGTCTGATTCTCGTGCAATTTAGGCAGAAAACCAAGACATTTATTTAAGGTCAATCTAAGTTTTACATAAAGTCACACCTTTTAGTGAAAACTTGATCAGTATCGCTCCCAACTGAGATGAAAAGCACGCTGTCGAAGGCCTTAGCATTGTCCACTTGTACATATTGTAAAATATACTCATCTAAATATGAGTTCGCTAGTCCGGTAAATAGTTCAATTTACCTAGCCTTTTCGATTACTCAAACTCCTTAATTATAATGAAGATCGTATGATATTAAATATGCCGTTAGATAGGTTGCATTGATTATCTGTTTCGAGGACCATGAAACTTTGATATTCAAAGTTCTTTGGTCTCTAAAACGTGAAGGAAGAAACGCGGTTTGTTCAGTCATTACTTTTAATTTTTTTTATTCATACACATAATGTACAACGGTACAGGTGAATAATATCGAAAATAACATTGACTAATAAAAAGATAAAATTAATAAAAGGAAAGAATATTTTGCTAAACTCTCCGCAATTCTTCCTTCAACCCCCCATAAGATACTGGTGATAGTAATGATCTGTATAGCTTTCCTTTATCGTTCATCATTTTGTCTTTCTTTCCGTTCTGTCTGTTTCGCGAATTACTACTCGAAATGAAGTATATTTATACCTCGCGTTTACGGACTGTCTTTTTGTACTCTGGAAATAAGTGCATCTAATGTGCACCATGAGCACGGATTATACATCAACTTTTATAAGTCTCGTAATTACCGATGAGAGTTCGGCAGCGTGCCAAAAAACGTCTGGATGAATATTTTTCAGAGAAAATGAAAGTTTTGCTCTCACGCTTCACTAGCACGCTGCCGAAGTCTCACTGGGAAAGACAACATCGAAAAGAGATGGAAGGAAAAGTAGCTCTGACAATAAGCTTTGTCTTCAACCTCAGGCCACTTTGTTGCTATTCTACGACTGAAAAAAAAACTGATCACACAGAGTTAGAGATTCAGAAATGGTATGATGAGACAGGGAAAAACTAACCTCCAACCACATGATATATATTGTATAAAATCTCAGTTTTAGGTGCAAATGAGACCAATGTTCCATTGGTGTGTTTTATAGTCCAAATCCTCCAAAGAGGACTTCGGGAGCGTGCTAATAAAGTCTTTCAGTCTTTCAATTGAACGCTACCAAAGTACACTTGGGAATGATGCAAACTTTATTATGGGGGCCTCGTCAAAGTTTCATGTGATCTGGTAGTGTGGATTTATTATCTGTGAGGAATAGGTGTTGAGTATATAAACCATCTGCCTCTCGCGCTAACTATGGTTATCATGTTATCAAGCACCTGTGGAAACCAAAAAATAGTTATGGTAGCACCAATGAGTATGTTTCTCAGAACACATCATAATCTGAGAGATACAGTATACCGCCGCCTTCCTTCCAGCTGCGACTATACGGGCGGTCCCATTAGACTTGCATAGCATCATTTGGTATGTATCGAATGGCTGTTTTCGATGCCTGTCCATATTTCATTCAATTGTTCAGACAACAACCCATCCTCCCCTCATTTTATTGTCTACTCCATTTGTGTTAATAACGGTCATTTCCCACTCGAAGCAGAAAACCGCTGCTGAAATTCTGATGACACACTAGCAGCGTTTCACTTGTAGCATTGACACACTCAGAAATTTGTGACTATTCTGATTCGGACCGGATTCGAATCGTTGACCGCTCGCTCATAAAGCATCAATGATCCCACTGCAAACTCTACTGGAAATCTAGAAAAACTTCCTAGCCATTTTCCATTTGTTTGACTGCTCCACTGCTAGTACTAACCAGCCAGTTCCTGAGTAAATCATCTGATTTGTATAGTTCGTTTCACCAATCGATGACTTTCTACAGTAATCTTTCAAAAATTCAAACCCATTTATCTAGTCAACAAACAGAATTTAAGATTCACTGTTTTGCATGCTTGTAGTACCCAAAGTGGAAAACGAAATCACAACGTTTAAACTATGTACACCACCTACAAGATATTATAAATTCACTTAAAGTTTTATTATCTTACTGTAGAGGGCTATTGTTTCGTGAAACAGACTATAGTTTGTGCCTCCCTGCACGCTTTTAGAAAAACAACATTACGATATCAAACTACAAACACAGCGGTTCAATCTAGATGTACAGTATCCACCCGCTCTCTCCTGTATATACTTTATATGCAACTTGCTGTGATTACGAGTCTTTCAGAAATGCGACACGTACTCTTCTGGAGCATTTTCGCTGGCTCGCACGCCCTTCTGTGTATTCACAACGAGAAGGTACCATGTGTGAACATAGCAGAACAGGGGAAATATGAAAACAAACTAGTACACTAGAAGTAAATTGGACGGTCACGTAAAGCTAGCATTCTAATGAGGAATCGTACACTTTGTCATTGAAGGTTTCTGAGTTCTGCTGTGTTAAACATGTCTCACGTGACTGTGAAATTGCCTAACAGTATAACAGTAGTAAACTCTTCGAAGATAAAAATCTTTAAAATTATTGATGGATGTTTTCCGTAGCCAAAGTGATGACTTGTAAAACTCATCTGCGTCTTTCTGTCTCGAGAACAAATATGTTTTTGGAGACGAGTTTCTGTCGCTCAGTCAGCGTAGCTAAAATACACAACATGTTATCACGAACTTCCATATTTCCATAAATGGCTAGACGAGTTTTCATGAAAGTAAGTATAAAAAAGTTTGCCTGCTTTGTCTATGTTACACTTCTTCATGATGAATAATTAGTGTTCAGTTATCAGTTTTATTAATTTGACTATGAATATCATTATTATTATTATTACTTATTATTACTGACTTTAGGGATACTGTAGAGGACACGACATCTGGGGTTGGTGTTTCCACAACAAGACGTCGGAAGAGTTCAATTGTGACGAGTCCAATTTCTGTGGAAAGCAGGTATAGTCACACTTTCCGATGTTCCATCATAGGAAAACCAAGAAAGTTGATTAGAAAACTCTCTTTCACGATTGGGTCATAAATTCTTGAGGTTCAGTATAGCTACAGAATATATTTTGAAATGAGTATTTCCCAGTTGTAGGATGGTTGTAATCTGGGCTTCATCCAAAGTTCATTCGTTGAAATAACACGGAACATCAGGTAATCTATATGCGCCTCAACTGGATGAGAGCATATCCTGTCCGCTGCGAAATTCTTGGGAAAATAAGTTCAAATAAACTATTTCAGTCCAATTACGAAATACTCCAGGAAACGTGAGAATCTCGTTTCAGGAGCTGCTGCAAAACAAGAAGAGCAACGGATGTTTCAAACGGGATGAAGACGTCGTCTGCTGCTGCAATGATGCGGTCAGTTCAAGATTAAACAACGCGCAAAAACGTAAACTGGAAGTGGGTTTGAAAATCATGTCAAAAACGTCCACTATTGTACTTTGGCTGTATAAGACGGGTTTTACACATTCATTTTGTTCCTTCATACCTTCTGAATTGAAGGAAAGATGCACAATAAACATTGAAATGAGTATTCACAAGCTACAGAATAACCATGTGAACGAGTATTTCTCTGGTTGTAGGACGGCTGTAATCTGGGTTTCATCCAAAGTCCCCCGAAGTACGCGGGAGCTCAGGCGTGTTACAACTCCATGGAGGAACCCCATCAGGACATGAGACTGTTCAAACCGTGCGATGATCCCTGGTGTTTCGCCTATCTCACTGCGGTAGGTCAAACGAGAATCTCTCCCGAATCTCCCAGTTTAATCACGAGCAATGACCTACTCAAAATTCACAGCAGAACGCAAGAAAATAGTTGTGTATCTCCGTCTTTAGTGGAACTATCTAGATTGTACCGAATAGGAAAATGTTGCAGGAGGCTGCTGGCGGTCTTACCACCGTGGTTCGGGGCTGCCATTCCAGAAAACTCGTTATGCACAATATGTTTTTGGATGAGGACAAGGTGAGAAATATCACTTATTGCTTCTTAAAACAGAACGAGACAGAACACTACCTAGTTACTGTGAAAACAGCGGTACCGGAATTTATACAACTTATTTCTAAATACAGCGCACTACTGTTGCACTTGAAAAGCAACTAGGTTGCATTTGAAGGTTACCAATAGTTTTGTATACATGCAACCTGGTTGCATTTTGGTTGCATGCGAACGGGTTGCATGTGTAAACCGCCCGAGATAACCGAGTATACTAGAAGTAAATTGTGCACTTTGACCATGCACGTTTCTGAGTTCTGCTGTGTTTAACATGTTTCACGTGACTCTGCAATAGACGAAGAGTACACTAGTCCAACATTCCCCTCGTGGTTGGTTCAATGAGAAAACAAACAATACGCAGATGAGTTGCAGAAATTCCACAACAACAGTCGTTGGGAGAGCACAGAAGTGCTGGCGGAGCAGCCGACCTGCGACGAGATAGCGCGAGACGCAGACTACGAGAACGGCACGCAGTCCCTCTGCTACGACTTCAATTTCCGAGGGGTCAGTTCAACACTAATTCTAATGTTTCTGTGTTTCTGTCATTTTGCAACGTGAAAAAGTTCCCAATCCTAGTGGTCGTGAAAAAGTTCCCAATCCTGGGGTTCAACAGCATGTTCGATAATTAGAACCAACCATTTTCATTTTTGTCCGATTATGGGATAGGACCAAATCTCTACTGTTTGATCTCGATACACTGCGAGTTCTCCATTCTCGTCCGAAAATCGACGGGATCAAACTACAATCACAGTGGAATCGGGCGACAAACACCGTAAAAGTTTGATTTGGGGAAGAGCAAACCCAAGATGCAGATGGTGGGAACGGAGTATAAAGTGCGTGCCAAATTCATAAAATATCCGCCTCATGTGAGACTCGAACCGGGCACAAAAGTTTGGAAGGCGCGGATGCTAACCACTCTAAAAACTAAGCATACATTAATGCTGTCGGCCAATCGTACGTACGTGTTCTTACACAGCACAAAGTCAGATATACAGTATCCCTCTGCCTTTCTATGAGCGACAACCATAGAACCACCGGCGTACATCTTTCGAAAATCTTGATCGAGACTAATGTTTATATGTGATGTCAGGAAGACGACGAGGAGCAGAAAGGGAGACTCTGCTGCTGCCGCGGGACCAATAAGTGCAATGAAAAGTTCCTCTGGGCTGATTATGCCATTACGAAGGTACACTCAAACATACTAGAGAAAAATGTCATCTTAAATGTGGGGCGAAGAAGAAATGTTCACTTCATTGGTACACGTCTTTAAAAAGAGCTACATAACAACCAAAGTGATGATAGGCGGAATCAAACTACAAAACCGAGAATAATCAAGGTGTGAGACTGAAGATCATTCTCATTTCATTACAGGAGGAGCTGGAGAGGATTCAAGCAGCACGCACGCCTCTGACTAGTTCTGTGATCTCGAACATGCTTCTGGTCAACTCCATGCTTCTTCTACTCATCAGTCTCTATGGAAACATCTTGCCTGAAGGGACGGTATAAGAACTAGTTCTAGTCGATTGATCAATTGTAATTGAATGCCAATCAATAAGCTATGTAAAATGAACAGTTCTCGATGTTCGTAAAAGTTACTGATTTTCTGATTCTAGATTCATCGCTACCGTTTGGTTGACCTTTTTGGAGTTTGAAGGCACGCTACCTAAACTACAGCAATCGTGCTAAGTTTGTCCGACGCGTGAAATGATAATGTGATGCTGGAAAAGGCCCGCCCACATAGCAGTGTTCTCATTGCAAGACATGCCCAGCAAAACAGCGTGACGTGCCTTTAACTGTCGTTCTCAAGAGCTGTTCGCCTTATTCTTTTCTATCTTTCGGAATATTCTGCTTACCCTGCTGTGATGTTAGTTTAATAAATATTATTATGCATACTGCGTACAGAGAAACCCAACATTAAAGGCACTTCATCCGTTTGTTCATAACCGGAAGAGAAGCGTCATGATTCCAACCTCATTTTCGTACTTATTTGCGATTTTTTACCGTCAAAGTGGTCCTTCTGTAAAAGGATCCAGAAGCATAAAAATATCACGAACAAACTGAAGAGACGTGTATGAAAAACATTTATTACTGACAGAAGAAAAACAAAAAATGAGATGAGAAATTTGAATCATGCAGGCAAACAACATAACAAGAATTGTACTATACGAAATGGAAATAGATCCGAAATGGTCATAATTTCCTGACAACATTTGAATAACAGATAAACGATCCCTACACGACAAATGAAATCACATAACGAGATATGACCGGTAAATGAACGTAGATCAGTAAAGTGGGCGGACCGAGACGCGGTTGGTAGCAGTGTCTACTCTGTCAATTGTGACCATCAATTGGGAACCAACCTGAAACTGACCAAATATTCGAAATAATATAAGTCACAGGTTATATTTCTAGCTTATATTTCTAGGCGGATCGGGGCTCTCTAGGGCAACGAAAAGGTTGAAATACGCATTTAGGAGGAGAAATGGTCGTCGCCTCACCCGGGTTGCAGGCAACCGGTTTGCATGTGTACAAACCTATTGGTTGCTTTCAAATGCAAACAAAATAACTTTATATAACGAAAAAGACAAATTTGGTTGCATTTGAAAAGCGACCCGGTTGCATTTGAAAGCAACCAATAGTTTTGTACACATGCAACCCGGTTGCATTTTGGTTGCATGTGTGAACCGCTCAACTACGCGCAGTGAAATTATAATTGACTGAAAGGAAAAGTTGATGAGAAAAGTGTTAACGAGAAATGAAATGCATATAACGTTCCGAATGAGGCCTCAGTGGCATGACACAATTGAAGACAGGTGTTTTCAACTGACGGGGGTAGGTCAAAAGTCCCAATATCCCGGGTGATAAACTTAGTCAATTCCCGGTTAATCTTCAAGCCAGTTTTGTAGCGTCTTCGATGAGAGTGTAGTCTGCGGCCTCATTTACCCACATGCTCTTTCGCCATTGTAGTTTGCTAATCGTTGAAAATTGGCGCCAATCGTTTTGAGAACCTACCTCGGGATATGGATGTCGGAGACTGTTGCGATGTGCGAGCGCCGCCTTCTCCGCCCCAATATCGATGAAAACTCCGAAATCGACTTGGTTCTCGACGCGGCCGAGAATCGTCTCCCCAACACTCAAAGACGACACCCTTCTCACCTCTGTCTGCAATCAATACATGATAATAGCCCGGATTGGAAGATGATTGAAATCTCATTTCAATTACATTTTTGAATATATACAAAACTATTGGTTGATCTTAAATGGAACCTGGTTGCATCTCAAATACAACAAAATTTGCCTACAGTGCTACTTTGCGTTATATTATGTGATTTTGGTTGCATTTGAAAGCAAACAATAGTTTTGTCCGCATTAAACCGGGTTGCATTTTGGTTGCATGCAACCAGTTGGCATGTGTCATCGACCACATATCAGATATTAGTTGAGAATAAGTTTATCGTACCACAAGTGGTGGCGGTGGCACAGTCTTCGGTGCAGTCAGAAGCAAATCCAGAATAGCCTTCTCCTCATCTGTGAGTGGCTGGAAACAGACAGTAAAACCACAGATGTGACAACTCACGGATTGAACTGCAATATAGAAAAAACCACTCACATTTATAGTCGTCAACTTGTCGATTACTGTTTGTGTAGCGAGATCTTCTAATGGAACTCCAGCGCGTTTCAGCAACCTGAACATAGAATGGAATATGACTCTGGCCATAATACACACTTTTACACCGAACCACTAGAGGCCGAGCTAGGAAGTGTGAGCAATCGAAGCCAACTTTTATAGAACGTTATTTTTATTAGGAACTTTCCACTGTTCTATTACATAGTATAAATGGGCAGATTCAAATCCACTTTCTGTGCTGGCTCTTTTAATGAGGTAGTATATTAAAATGATAGAATACGCTGTTTGAGACGCTCGAACCTCGACGGAAGTTTGAAAGAGGGCCCTCCCCGTTCGTACATGAAGGAGTAGGTTGAGAGACATCATGTGATGGAAAGTGTCAAATACATGAATGCATTGAATGAATATTGTGTTTGAGGGAGGTAACGGTGACCTTTTGGCGTCCGCGTACTGGGAGGGATGGACGATGGTGCTGTCCAGAGGATTGTAGTCCACCTTCGTTCGTTTCGCTTTTGGCCCATCTTCTCGGCTGGTGCCAGGCCGCACTATCAGAAACCCTGAAAAATACACAAATCATACTTTTTGGATTAGATTGCACTTACATGCAGGGAAGGCTTCATCACAATGCATTTCAAAGCTCAGCCTATTTTCAGTTAACCAGTAGTCGTTTCGAGATGACTGGCCAGAGTTCTGACGGACCAACTCCTTTTTGTTCCAACTCCCTCACAATAGATCTTATGATCTCAACAAATTTAAATGAATATAAACGAAGAACACATAACCATCAGTTATCGTAATCACACCAGATTATAGTAAAAACATTTAGCCCACCCTAAAACGAACCAGCACATTGTTCGAAGGCCTTTGGTCCGACTCCCTTGGCGGTTTTCAGCTCTTCTCGAGAAGAGATGCAACCCTTCGTCTCCCGCATCGCAATTATTCCGGCAGCAGATCGGGCGTTCAGCCCACACACTTGCCTGAAGAAAGCAGTCAATCAAACACAAATTATTCATTTCCCTGTCTTCCGCCATGACCACGATGGAGATAATACTTCGAACGTATTCTCACAACTTTCCATTGGAAAGAGGGGGGGGGGGGGGCACACATATTTCTCTCAGAATCATCGCAGAACGATGTGCGGAGACAGCCGTCTTGTACCGTTCTCGACCCACACAACCAAACTAAACATGAAACCTAGTCAATCCTGGCAGAAGACTTCTGAGGCCGTATGCATGAAAGATGCCGGTCCCGGTTGGGATGTTATCACGAGCTCGATTCGGCTATTTCCCGACCGATTGAGGTCGGGATAGCAACCTGACCCGGCCCGGGATCTTTCATGCATACGGACTATTGACTACCGCTCATTGGAGAAAACACACTCTTTCTCATAAAGTAATTCAGATACTAGAATTCATCTGAGACGGACGTCTCATAAATGGGAAGGACACCTACTGGAGGAGTTGTATCGAGGCGTTGTTCACATCGACTCCACGTAGAGAAACACACTCGCGCACAACTAGAGCCAGCGCCTCACGCAACTTTCGTTCATTCACCGAGTGCTGAGAAAACATGATGAAATGCATCATTCTTGACAGTGTACATAGTGGGCGAAATACCAACCAGTCGCTGACGACTGCTCATACCAACTATCGCTCAAACCAAATAAGAGAAAAACCATGGAAAACAGGTTTTCTTTAATATTTCCAAATGTCACGACTTCACCTATGAAGAACAAACTCACTGGGCTCACGGTCAGTGTTCGACTCGTTAATGAACCACAAACACTACGACACATTGGAGCCTCAGAGATTCATTTCGTATACAAGTTCAATAATACACTATGTAGTGTGTACGACCATTACGTATTGCCTGCCAAATAACAGCAAGAAGTGAAAACAGTCCATTTAAGCTGGTAGGTTGAAACTCGAAACAGATACCTGGTACATGCCCATACCCAGATGCTTCGGCTCAATTTTCACGTACTCGCCCATGGGGTCCAGGAGACGACGTCCGATGGACACTGAACAGTTGGCTACCAATTTCGGAAAATCAATTCTAGCAATTATTTTCAATTGTTTCCGACTCTGATTTAATTCCTCAACCACACTGAAGAATCACTGAAAGCTATGCAGCAGACAGATCAACACTATATATTTAAACACAGCTTGAATGAGAATCCTCCAACTCTTCTCTCTGAGAAACACAGAGAAAGCTAAGCCTACCAGCACTTCGGTGAGTTGTTTTCATTTTAGGTAGCTCCTTCTCAGCCAAATCCGTGATACTGTACTTGGAAGCTCCACACTCAGAGACGACACTGAGAAAGGTGGCTATCAGTTGTCACAACAAAGAGTGTCACTCTATTTTTGGGTAACCTTCTTGGATTTGACTAAACAAGCACGGATATTACAATGAACAGCAAAATCAGTCCGCTTTCACACGTACTAATTTGAACTTTACTCATAGTCGGAGATTGATGAAGTTAATTATTTTTCGATAGATAAAAGGAGAAATTAAGATTAAGTGTTTTAGTCAATTTCAATCAAATCGCGGTGTCTACCCTTGCATACGTAAAATACCCACTTTTTCGATATTGACTGATGCTCATTTTTGTCTGATTCCGATGATTATAGTGTTTTGAATCATTCATGCTCACTTTTCGGGGTGCTAATGCTCATTTTTTCGTCGTCCCGATTCGGATTATGTATTGTGAACATTCGGAGACTAACCAGAACTTGACTTGAGTGTTGGCGAAAACCTTGTGCTTGATCATGTCGGCTAGGGCGAACTGTGTTTCAAGAGACGCCTTTCCGTTGCCCACCGCCACAACCAGCCGCCCCCCGCCAGACTGGCGAGCCCAATTGCACATCGTCGTCTGACCACTGGCATCGAACCGACGACCTTTCAGACCGAATTCCGTCGTTTCTATCACATTCCCTGCAAACGAAATTTCAGACAGAATTCATGTTTTTATGTGCGAAATACGTATGAAGATCCAACTTTACAACACGTTCACTACTAATAGAATTCGAATAGACATGCATGCTATGAAACCGCGACCTCACCCACCATTTGGTTCCAGAAACGCGGCTTTGCAGGCAGAAAAGCCGGGGTCGAGGGCGACGATGGGCGTTCCTGACAGTCCTTCCTGCGAGAACAGTTGCGACAGATTGCGGGAGAAGCAGGCTATTGCCGAGTCCTCCGCACGAGATCTCAGCTGTTTCCTACAAGCTGGTGCCAATTGAATGAGAATAGGAATCGATTTCTGCTCCATATGATAAATAGGTCTATGATCGAGCATCATACGTGTACTGTGAGTAACGAAGACTCTGGAGCGGTTCACACATGAAATCAAAATACAACTAGGTTGTATGTATACACAGCTATTGATTGCTTTTAAATACGGGTTTCAAAACGGGGTTGCATCTGAAATGCAGCCAAGCGTGTCTGCAGTGAGACCTTTTCGTTATGATATGCAACTCAGTTGCAGTGCAACTCAAAATTGGTTTTGTATACCCGCAACCTGGTTGCATTTTAGTTGTCTGTGTAATCGGCCAAACTCCGGCTGTCGCCAACCTGACAGCTCGCTGAATCTTCGGAATGAACAGACGTTGAATAGAATCCTTCAACGCCGATTGAAACACGTCCACGTGACCTCGAGCGACCCTGCAAATGAAGGGTCAATGTGTATACATAAAGAAAGTATGTAAAAAGAAACAAACCTCATATTATGAGCGGGATGCAAATGTTCGGCGTTGATGACTTCCACTTTCCATACCAGCACATCTTGAGCCTCAGCTCTATCTAATGCCAATATCTGAAAAGTAACAAACTGAAAAGAGAAAAATCCTTTAAAAAAAAATTGTTGTGAACATATTTCTCTGCATATTATTACAAGAAGATCACTAATAAAGTACCACAAAAAGAGTACCATAGTACCAGAGGCAGAGAGCAGATGAAGAAAAAAACAAGAATCGTATATCAGAGTAGTAGGGTTGGTGAAAAATAACTCGAAACTCGAATTTCGAACTCGAAGAAAGAAAGAAATGTTGCACACGATGAAAAACCCTACAGAGCAGCAAATGTTATGAAAAATTACACAATTCAGCTGAAAAGTAGCCGATAAGGTCCCACAAGACACAAGGGTTACCTGGTAGTTTTCCACTCTGTCCGCATCCTTTTTGAAGTTGGTGTAATTGGAGAAGTGCGAAATGAGTGAGTACTGCTGGTCTCCCTCTTTCCATTTCTTCGCCTTAGCCGACAAATCTGCCCGAATTAGCACCCTGCATTTCGCCTCCAGACGGCTGCTACAATGTACAATGTACACCAACTACGTTCAGATTGACTCAACAATCAACTGCAAGCGCCACTAATCTCGAACCAACAGCAAAACTTAAATGTCACAAATTCAAATTGTCATATTTTATCGAGAGTCGGCGGAAACGGGAGTTTCCGGACAAGGATGACCAAATAGTTGGCCGACCCTACCGCCGGTACGACCGGGCTCCCCCTTAAAAAAACTGAAATTCACCGAAAGATTCTTCTTCTTTATTTTGCTTCAGAACTGGGAGAATTTCACCGAAATTGACGAAAAATCACCATAATAAGTTAGAAAATTTCGAGACTGTAACCTTTACGACCCTTATCAATTTTGCACATGTGGAAATTGTGGTCAACCCTGTTTCCGGGATGTAACCTACTTACATCTTCTTGACGGCGTCTACCGTTTCCGGAAGCCGGTTGATGGAGTCCGCAATACAGATTGATACATTCTCCTCTACCTTTTTGAGAGAGTTCGAATCTGAAAAATATTTGGAAAATGAATGTGTGGTTTGATCGCACTGCTTTTTAGTCGGAATATAAGCCTTGTGACGTATGTAGTTAACAAACTAGAACACAGATGACCCTCTGTAAGTAATCGTCTGAAATGACTAGAATTCCTATCTTCCTGCCAAATCTAGCAGAAGTCCCGCGCGTTGTCCCGGTTGGCAGCAGGCGTATCCCGTCTAAGAGAGCGAAGAGAAAAATTACCGGTTCCATCGCCTTTATTCCACTTTGGGCAATACTGCACTTTGGCTGAATCAATACCAGAGAGTATCTACACACCTTTATCTTGAGGGCGAACCATCTTAGTCAAATTGACAGTACTTCCTTTCAAAATGAGATCCGCACTTTCACCGAAACCAAGCGATCTAAAATTACAACATTTATACTGGTTGTTACGAAAACTTGAGATGACTAAGCGTTCAAGTATATTATTTTACGAAAATTTGATCATTTCAATACATTTTCTTTCGGATTAGCTAACACTCAGTACCTGGCTTTATCGGCTTTCGTCTTCCTAGCCGTGGCATACATCTGAACGACGTCCTGTACATCAGAGCTGTCCCGGGACTGCTTCAGTCTATCCACCACACACTTCTTTTCCTGCTCAGACTCCACCTTCGCTGACACATTGGTGATAGCTTTTTCCGCTTTTTTGTTCAATTCCCTGAGAAAAAACTAGTGACAACATTTCTCGTAATGGAATTATTAACTTTACGTTGAGGTGGAGTTCATTCGTTTCCAAGTTCACGTCAATTTTCGCTGGTTGTGACAGCTACAATGAACGGCCCACGTTTTCTTTTTTCCTTCACAACCGTCATAGGAAGGCATTTCCGAAAACATTGAGGGGGCTGTAATTTGAGATAACGCTACCGAATAAGAAAACAATAGCGTAACTAGTGGACAATAACACTTACAAAATACTCAACAATGAAAATAAGCCTACGGTAGTGGAGAATAGACTTAGATTTCCATGGTTCAGGGACACTTACTTGGCCTCAACAAACGTTTCGAAAGCCTTTCGCAGCTGATTGCAGGACATACCCCCGTGCACATCGCCTCGATAACGAGCAACATAAGCAACCTGAACATATGACTCATCAGTGGAGTTAATCAGGACCTCGATCCAAGTACAGAACTTCAAAGATTGAAAAAAACTGTTTTGTATTATTCACAACCTTGATAGTAAACAAGTCAGGTTAAACTATTTATAATTGTCACATTTCCCGATTTTTGGCTGGTTATACTATCATTGCTTACCTTATCGATACATTATATTACAGTGGTTTTTGAGAAGACGTTTCGAATACGTCTGTACTTTATTTAAGATACGACTCTAACCCCGCGTGGCAGGATGCTAGAAGCCGTCTGGTCTGTACATTCGTGTTCGAGGCCAGCTGCTTACGCCTGGGGTACGGTATGTGTGAAAGTTAGAGAGTTTATAGCCAGCTCAGTTTCAGCTCGGAGGTGAAGCTTAGGTGAGACTGTGATGCCTGTTGGATATTAAAAGTATAATACTCTCTAAAAAAAACTAGTATAAAAAATACCTCATTCCCCAGCGAGAAGAGATTCACCACCTTTTTGGCAACCGCGACAGCAACCTCGGCCTGAGAATGATAAAAGTCAGTCCTGAGAAGTGTCAGAAACATGAACTGTGCCGAACCCCTTAGGTAACTACGTGTTTGTTGATGCAACTACAAACTACCAGACTACGAACTTCACTCCTAATAGAATGTGCCAATTGATGTAATAACAGGACTGTACGAAAAGTACCACTAAAGCTCCAAGAGCAGCTTCACAATAATTTAGTTCAGGAACTATGAATATGTTTCATAAAATGTGGTGTTCTAACAAAGGTCGCAAGAGTATACTTCAGAACACCATTAAACTAATCCATTCGCTTACTTCACAGGCCGTGCCCACCAAATCGAGTTATCAGCAGCAATGTTTACTAGTCACCAAAACGAACATAATTATATCTAAAAAAACGATCAGTTGTTTGAAATCAATCAATACTGTTCAGAATATTTGCGAGTGACACACCTCCTCCGCAACAAACTCGGGTAACGTGGTATCGAGAACCCAGTTATCCGAAGAAGCCATTTTTAGGCCCACTCTGAAAGCAAATCTGCTGACACAAACGCTGTTATGGGAGACAACGCAACGCAAGACATGAACAATACAAACAATTTATCTTAAAATTTCCGATCACGTAGCTTGAATGACAATTCCCAACTCGGTCAAGTAGTGATAAAACATTGACTTTGCTAGAAGCCCTGAACACACATTATATTTCACTCAATTCACCCTTTTGTTGGCTGACCTCATGTGAACTTCGTTTCATTGGATAAGGAGGTTAAGTATAAAGAGAAAGACATAAACTAACGAACTGAACGAAATGAAAAGTTGATTGTTGGAGTGCCCAAATACACTACGAAGTTGTAAATTGTGAATGTAAGTGATTATCTTCACAATTAAACCTGCGAACTGTTGTCACTGAAAACCGTAACCAGCTTTTTGCCACAAACTAGAGCGGTTGGCTGGATTACAACCAGCTACAAAGAGTCCAACTGAGCAACTACTTCATGAAACCGTTAATCTGTGAACCAACGCCTTTTATCTAACACAATCGCTAGCTTCTCTAACCAGACTGGGCTGAGTTCAAGTACGGGAAAATTGTGTAGGCGGTTGTTAGATGGACTCCGGTAAATGTCACAGATACGGTGCAAATTATTCGACATGTACGATGATAAATAGGGAACAAATGGGTATGACAAACTTTTTATTCAGAAAACATTCACAGAGGTAATTTCGTATACCAAAAATGAAGAAACGACAGGTCTTCTACACAACTGATCAAAAAATACTCGTATAAATGACAATTGAGAACTTGAGGGTAATTAAAGGTGAAAAACTGACAATATGAGAGAGAAAAACTATCTAAACTGTTACAACTGTTATTCATGCATAATCAAGTCAATTGAACACGCTATAGTCTGTTCCACCCACTTATAACCCTCTACAGTAATCTGCGCAAACTTCCAGGTCGAAGTTTGGTATATTGGTTTCTTTGAATTTTCTTCAAATGTTGGTAGTGTCTTCTGTACGTTTACTACTACAAACTCTGAAAGTTTGAAACCAAAAGTAATGCATTATTCGATAGAAAAAGCCTCCTGAATCTTTGACGGATTACCATTGGTGAAACAGAGTATACCTATGGTAAAAGAAATAGTACATACACATCGAAAAGGTGACAGGTTATATTTTATACCCATGCATCAGCTGTTTGTTTCTTTGTTGAGCGTGTGAGTAGTATCGTCTCTCTTCTTTCGATGCATAGTCTTCACTGGTACTCGAACAGCTGAAACGAATAAGTTCCGCGTTTTATTAGGAAAATACAATTCATTTGGCAAACAAAATGCCGCAACGAAATGTCTTTTGCGCAGTTCTTTGAACAATCCACATGTACTTATTATAATGTGATTAACAGATTGTGAATTTCATAAACGCTCAATCAAGATTCCTCGAAAATACTCACCCTTGTTTGATTTCCTCTGTATGGCTGGTAGCAAAATGAACCCACAGCTGTAGCAGAGAAAACGACTCGGAGATAAGTCTGAAGAATGTCACATCAACTGAGACAAACTAACCAAACCACGAAACAAAGCAGAATGGATGGATATATAAACTCACGGCCGAACTTCTGAGATGGGAATTGCTAGAAAGGTGTTGATTGGTCCGTCAGCCAGAAGTGCAGCATCATATGCAGACAGATCACAAATCTGGAAAGGTATGCTACAAGGAGGACTTACGATTTCTTTCCTACAAATTCACTTGAATGTTTATGTCAACGTTCAAAACTATAGTAACTCTGAGAAACTAGCTAAGTATTAAAAGAAAAAAGGTACAATGCAGTCTATTCGACAGTATATTTCGAAGCAAACATGAGCAGAGCATGAGGAAAATCGAAGAACCAGGAAACTCGAAAAACCTCGCTCCAGCCGATAGAATCTTCTGGAACTGGCTCATTTTCCGGAGAATCGGCTCTACCCGAAACATGGACCAACTCGCTGAAATCATCCTACTGAACATCTATAGTGCAGTATGAAAAAGATGCATAGATGAATGGAGGAACAACGTTATGAAGCCATGAATGTGAAGAACACTGTTGACGTCAACAACACATTCACACAACACTCATGTGCGTACTGTATGCTTTCTACTTATGTTAGGTAATGAGAAAAATATATATATCTGGTATGAAATTGATATATTTTCAAGAGAACAATGTGGTACTCGGCGAAGATTATACTTATAGTATTCATGAGTTCGTATTGGTAACCAAGGAACCTACCATCAGTGAAAAACATTGTGAGAAAAAGTAACTAACGATGTTGTACTGAGTGCACGATCATCTGGTGCCTCCCGTTGATTAGGAGTCGGTTGTGGTACGACCGCCAGGGAGGAGTGACTCATCATGATGGCCGACAGAGAGGCATCCCCCTCATCTACCTTAAACAGACAACAACATTTTGAAGAAATTCAACTTCAGAGGCAAAGTTGATGTAACAAAACGAAGATCAAATAAAATCCGCTCCTGCACCTCAAGAACACTAAACACATCGAATGATCTATTCCTAAAAACATTTCCTGAATAAAACATAAAACTCGTTAGAAGAACGAGAATAATCCAATATACAACCAATCTCACCTAGATCAATAAATACAAACGACCAAAGCACATAACAAGCATACCTCGTCTTTTCTCAGTTTCTTTGGTAGAACGATGTCTGGCGAGAGGTTGTCATCATGAGCATGTTTCAGAGAGCGCTGAAAAAGGTCATGAAACTGTACTGAAATGAAAATGGAAGATCTAATTCAATACAGTTACAGTATGAAAGAGCGGTTGAGAAAAAGAAGAATGAAAGTGGTTCATTTGGTCTCTAACCCAAAACATCAACGTGAAAAGAACCAACTTTGCGAAGGCGGAAGTTCGTACGTGGCGTCCAACGGGGCAGAACAGATTGAGGCTGGCGCAATTCAGGTGAGATCTGTCTGCTAGTCGCCGTCACTGGCGCAGAGTCCTTCACTGATGACGAATCCACACAACACTCCGCCTCAACACAACATATTAAAACAATCACCTGATCTCAAAACAACATTTAGGTACCAGTATCGCTGTCCCCTATCGACACAACTTGAATGATCCGATGTAAAAAGAAAAATTCCATTAAACCACGGATGTTGCCATAATCAAACCTCGACTATGACCAACTGGCATAACATTCAACATAATGTAGATCCACCCCAATGATGCGTTTAACGCCCCAAACTGTGGATTCACACAGTGCACAACTTGAATAGATGTTAGAGCCAGCTACCTGTGTACACAGGAGAATATTTTTCGGGGAATTTTCGGGGTTCGCTCCCCGTTCGTTCGGGGAACGACTCAGGAATCTTTCCCCGAATTAAAGGGGGAAAAGCCTGAAAAATGGCTGAAGGAACGGGGAAAAACCCTGAAAATTCACCGAACGAATTACGAATAGGAGCTCTCAAAAACTTAATGATCTACCGTTTTATGAACATATACATTTGAATTATTATGTGTTTATTATTATTATGTATCTATTTGAAGCAGTACCATCAATATACTCTGAAATTTTCACTTATTTTGGTTCTCCCGGGAATCGAACCCTTGGGGGTCGGCGTTCGAAGCGGCAACGCTGCCACGCCATGGGCGCTTGTGACATAGCAGGTGAAATAAAAGCTTACATACTGGCTGTTACCTCGCCCGTTGGGTTTTGGGGTTTATTCCTCACTTTTTTTTTCAGGCCGTTTCCGCACCTTTTCCCCGAAAATCCCCAAACGTTCGGGGTTCGTTCCTCACTTCTTACCCGATTTTTCCCCGTTCGCTCCCCGAAAGGTGATTTCCCCGAAAATTCAGGGGGTTTTCCGAGAAGCACGATTTCCGATGTAGGACTGCGCAATCCACTGTGGGCACCGTCACTATCATAGCCAGGTTCGAGAATTATCACCGATTCATCAGAAGACGAAACGCCTGAAACTTGAACAATTTTGTTCGAACAAAAATACTCCATGACTCAGCAACTCTAGAGACAGAGCAATAGGACTAAACGGCTAATAGACAGGGAAAAACTACGCCTCTAACGTCCAGCAACTTGTGCTGTTCATTATATGTTTTCCTGCGCAATGCAAAAAAAATTAACTACTTCATTTTACTGAAACTTTTGGTACAATACCACATTATCAAAGTATCGAGCAATATTATAACTAAACAACTATGCTCGAGAAGAGTCGTTAGCATCATGTTATGGCGGAAG
This sequence comes from Litoditis marina, assembly GCA_964036275.1. NCBI lineage: Eukaryota > Metazoa > Nematoda > Chromadorea > Rhabditida > Rhabditidae > Litoditis > Litoditis marina. The sequence goes on from OZ038438.1 coordinate 1,822,175, forward strand.
GATACTCACCAGTCATATCGAGTTCCCCAGGTCTCATGTTGATGTCCTGTTCAATGACCATCTCATGTTCCTGAAACTAGTTTTTGCAGGGACATATCAGAGTTAGATGTGGAGAAAAACGCATTTATGCAAGTTTGCCTAAATTGCTAAATGAATTATATTTAGATTTATGGTCAAATTTTGAAAAAGGATATATGTGGTGAAACTGGTTACTTTTTGGATAGTCGGACCTTGTATGGTGCACAGATGGCGTGATCATCAGCTGGAACCAATAGAAAGGAACAGCCCGGTTACCTGAATGGTCTCCCGTAGAATGATCTTCGGTCTGCAATGTTTCAGTCGGTGCGCAGACCGTCGCTTCAGTCTCTGCGCGTGGGGGAAGGCAATACGAGCTATCCTTCCAAACTCCTGCAAACAACCAATCTTATTTTCCGCCCATAGATCACACTTAATGCATTCATCCAAGAGCAATGAAATACAATTACTGCCTCTCGGCAAAGTCTGTCAAAACTTTTTCGCTGATAATTTCAGTGAGTAACACAATATTATGTACACCCCAGACCAAAGATACTCGGAGTCAAAAGATGAAACCAAGAGTCAAACGATGAAATGTGAATGACTAACACTATCGAGTTGTTTGCACTTGGCGATGAGGCGTTCGTCTCCCTCAAGAACCGCCGTATCATTGCACTGAGCTGACAGCGCAGACAGTCTGAAATAGGCCAGAAAATCACTACGAACAGTACCCCCCGTCCCCTTTCACCCTCGTACCCCCCTCGTCCCCTTTCCTATTCACCGAATATGGCCATGCTTGAGAAAAACCGATACATCACCCATTTCGGTTTATAATAGAGCACCTAATTACCATACGATGCGCATATTTCCGTCGGGTTAGGCGCGCTACGTTATTCTTAGATCCCGCAGTACCTGACTTAGAAGTTGATTGTTCGTTCTACTATTCGAAAGGTTCAATAAAGAAAGGGAACACCAATTGCAATGTACAATCTTCCAAGCTGTTATTAGTGACAGTGAGCAAATACAACAACTTCACCTACCCGAATTGAGATCCTAAAGCTTCGCACTTTCTAGCATGTTTTTCAATCTCTCTTCGGGGCATATCTTCAGGTGCGTAGACATCGAAAGTGGTTAAGTCCACCTGTCAGAAAACAACACATTAAAATACAACTCTTTAAAATGGAATAGGACGGTGACAGTCTGTGAATTACCAAAGGAGATCCTCAGCTAGAACAAATGAGAAAGATACAGTGAAAACCAAAAAAAATGTCGCCTTTACGTTATGCAAACTATTATACCTCAACTCCTGATTCCTTGACGTTTTCATACTTCCGAAAAATGTTCTCCCAGTTGAACTTGAGCTGCAACCTATTCCGCTTCAGCTTCTCATCTAGGGAGGGATCGTTCTCCCTGCAAGATGTGATTGAAACGGTGGACAACTGAAAGAGAGGACTGAACTGAAAGAATTACATGACGTGTTCACCTTTCATCATCAGACCAAGGACTGGGACTGCGTTGTTTGCGAGGCCGTAACATCGACATCCTACAAAATATACACATGTTATACACGAAATAGTAACATCATGTTCAGTACAACTCATGAAATATGTGTATAATCGGAAAGAAAACGGGCGGATAGTAATGCGATCGGCTGTAACTAACGAAACAAATCAGGACGATATTCATGGAGATTCGACTCCTGTAGGCAGCATGACAAGAACATGACAATACAAATACTCGTTTCATTCAATTGAATCGAAAAACAGAAAATGACTGATGCTGTGTAGAAACTTGAAAAAATTAGTTGTGTGAGAAAAATAATGTAACTATCAGGGTAAACCTTCACCGAATACAACTGCGTAACTATACAATAAATAGAAACCAACATGCAAGATTACACAAGACTAATGTACTAGTGAGCTAGTCTAAATCAATTCGTCTCGACCCATCTGGTCAAAGGTCAATCCGTTGACCACCCTTCTCAGAGAGTGGGGGCGTGCGGCAAGTTCTCCAGAATTCTCGCCTTCAAACAAGATTCCATTCCGATGTCAACCGAGAGCTGTAACATATTTACTGACATTAATAATGCTTACTCGTCCATCGTTCGAACATGATTCTGACAAACAATATAGGCCAAGATTGTCGTCAGCGAGAAAAATGGAACAGACGACTGTCTCGGTAAGTATTTCAATTTATACCGCTTAGATGTAGTCATCTATTAACTCTTGACTGATTATTAAATACTACCCCCTACTTCATACTTGAATGTGTATTTAATTTGGCCAAATGAGGTCATTCAAGTTGCTTATTTCCAAAAACTTATTTCTTATTGAAAGTGAAAACTTATTTCCACTCTAACTGGTATTGGGTGTGCAATTAAGCACCTCGGCAAGCCGTGTCAGTTAAAGGTCTGGCGTGTAAACGAAAACCAACCAGATCGTTGTTCTGAACATCGTGCTTGATCCATGCAAATGCAATTGGTCTCTGGAGACGAACGCTATACGAACCCGATGTTATTTGTCCAATACGCTGGAAATGAAAATATTGGAAGTATACAGAAAAGTAATGAATGCAAAGTGGTCTTCCTTCTACACTCAAGCGGATGCTACATTCTTTGAATGTAGACGAACCAAAGAGGTATCCCCCCAGAAGTGTCGCTTGACAAAATGAAATAAAGTTCACCTCTTCTCCACCCTCTCGGCGAATAACTTCATTTCCAGATGGTAGATTCCGCCACTCTAGCGGAACTCCCGAATTCTCCTCGGGATCGAATGTGAGCAGGGCCAAACGGCGATCGTAGGCTTTGTCTTTCAGCTCCATTGCTGCCGTTTTTCCAATGAAGTCGCTCTTCTTGAAGTCTACCAGCCCTATAAATAACGTTTTGAAAACGTAAACTGGCGTGATGTCGATATTAGAAACAACTTGTAGAGTTTCGAATGACTTGTTGAATGATACATCTGACAGCTGGTAGTTACACATACTCGGAACGCGCTCTGTTAATTACAAATTCGCGTTTGGTCCAAACTGTATTGCAACAAATCTAGAGATATAGTAAGCCCCGAAGAGACGTCAGACGATGAGAGGGAAAATCAATATATATGACAGCCACGCTGTATAAACAGTAATTTACTGTTTTGCAACGACGCTTGTTCTGAGTATGGTGTGATGCATGCAACCGAGAGTGACTATAACGATTGATTGATTACGAGGAAAGTATGCAGAAGAATTAATTTGTTGTTTTCTTTGCATTTCCCTGTAGGTGGTGATATTCTGTACTGTCTGCTAACCTCCGAGTCCTGATTCGAAGGGATTTGTGTCGAGAGTGAGCTCTCTACCCCAGATCTTGTAGCCGTGCTCCAAGCGCATCATATTCATTGTTGCCTGTCCGAAATTGGCAACACCATATTGTTCACCTGCACGCATGATAGCCTGAATGAGGTCGCATACAATACACACCTAATATATTAATAGTATGAAATTATCTCAAAATGCTTGGTTACTGATTACATTATACACATGAATGACCGTATCTGCGTAGCTGTCGATAATATCACGAAATGTCCAGCATATGAAACATTCAAATCACGCCTAAATGCACTCGGGTCAAAGTCAAACTACATACATATATCAGAACGGTCGTAGTTAGTCTTAACAAGATCAATAACTAAAAAAGTCTGTATTTCAATGGAAAGACAAAATGTAGGAACCTCGTAGAGCTTGAGCGAATCAGCTCGGTTGTGGAAAAGTTCGTAGCTGAGTTGTCCGGTGGAGGTGGAGCTACGAGCACAGACTGTGGCCACGGCTCCCAGTCGCATGAGGCGAGTCGATCTCTGTGGGAAGCCATCGTCCGAAACATCCGATTTCGTCAACTCTGAGAGAAGCTGGAAAACGCTAGTCATAGTAAGGTAGGTCGGGAGTATATCTTTAACTATATCAATGATTATAGAAACATTATGTCACAAATGTCGGGTAGAGGGCAAAATATCAGTCTGCAATCAAAGACCTATCATCAATGTCAATGTCGCGCGGCCTCTCAAACTTTCTCGCTCGCTCGTTTGTAATTTGGTCTAGTCGTCGATAAAATATCTCTACTCTCTCGATTATAGTTTGGTCAAATTGGCCAATCAGGGTCGTCTGATCTAGGTTGGCTCCGCAATCTTCGTATAGAAAAGACATCTCGATCATTGGGCAGCCTACTCACATTATCATCCCATGTCTTCAGTGTGCTGTGGAAACGGAGGAAAGATACAAAACACAACACCACATTGTGTTACATACATGATCCAACGCTACAAAACTATTCTATTTGAACCAAAACCGATAGAAAAATTAGGGAAAGACGGTAAATGAGCAGTTGGATACCTGACGGCTGTTCGGTCCAACTAGAACCAGTGAGGCGAGATATTCAGAGACACATCCCACATGGACATTATAATTCTTCTCAGCAGCGGCCCGACGCAACCTGAACATCTAGATCTTGCGGAGTGTAATACATACAGAAAACTAGTTGGCTATGTGGAATATATGCTAACGAGGTGTGTGTGTGTGTGTGTGTGTGTGTGTGTGTGTGTGTGTGGAAAAACATATCTTAACACTTTGAAAAATCCGGCAAACGACAATATACAACTGCCAAATAGAGGCCACTCTTCAAAAGAGAGGGCGATCCGACACAACTGTCTATTCTTCTTATCATTGAATGAGGCGACTTCAGAATGATATGCAGTTCAGCATGGAGTATCTCGGAGAACCAACCAATAGAGATCTCTGCTCTCCCGTTCTGGCTCCGTGAGAAGGATGTACGCCGATCGAGCATTGTCATGATGGTACACCTTCATCGGTGCGAAGATATGTCCCTTTCGGGTAAGCAACAGCCCAGTTCCTATTTTTCCGAGGGGCGGAATCTGAAGCAATTGTTAAAACGTTAAATAAAATATTCAAAAAGTGAAAAAGATCAAACATATGTGCGAGTTCGCAAACACTTCAATCACAAACCTTCACACATTACTAAAAATGATATTGAAAAATTGAAATATATTGATAAACGTAACTCTTCTAATATTCCCAACAATCAATACCCCCGTCTAATTCCCTTTCAAGCAACTCACAATAACTCAATCGACTAAAAGTACAAAGTTGGGTTTATAAAAGGAGATAGGGCCGAGTGGTCAAGCGCTCAGGTGTCTATCTACAGACCTGGGTTGGATCCCCGCGGTTTCTATCTGGCCGAATGAGCTGGTATCAAAGCTCACGCAAGCCTATCTCCACCCCCTCTACGGACAGTCCTGCTACGGCTGATATTGTGATATATATAATTGTGTAAATCTACGAATAGGGTAGTACACGGCCAAAATAGTTGCCGTAAAAGATGTTATTGTTATGGATAACCCACCGGACTGGCAATAGCATAGTCCATGAGGGCATCGGCGTCCGGACCTTTCACTTCGATCTTTCCTTTCCATGACATATCGATGACACCGCATCTAAAAAAAATCGCACACTGATTATTGGATCAACATACTATATTTTGAATGTGAATAGTAGTAGAGATGATCAGTTATTAGATGTTTCAACATATCTATTGCGATGGAAAATATTCTCAAACAAAAGTGATAGGAGTGAACAATTTGGTTTCAATCTCTGTTCAGTTTAAGTAACGAATCTATAGCTTGAGGAGATATAAACTACTGCGAGTGATAGCCAATACACAATTAAACAAGGTGTTTCTGTATGCACATTGTTCACATATGTGTGAAGGCGGCTGTCTTAAGGTATCAATCCAGCCACTGAAAAGCAGAAATATCCCAAATGAACCGAGGACCCACCTATTGGTGACCCTCTGATACTCGCGCGTGAGCGTAGACAGCATTCCTTCGTCTTCAACACCGAACATTTGAGCGACCTGTGCGAGGAAGGAGATAGTCAAGCGAGGTTCATAAACAAAACTTATCTCCAAAAAAAGTACAACAACTTCATGCACAACATTTTTGACAAGTATTCTCTTTACTAAACTATCCAGTTTCATTAGAGAAGGGACCGGAGGAAAACGTTTTTTTCTCTCTGTAAAATTGACCAGATTTAGTTTCGATCTCTTCTCTGAACCACAATAAAGTTCGCAAAAAACGAAAAAATTAGTCAATTTTGATACAGAACCATCAATGTTCATGTGTTTGAACCTAGAAACGGACTTCTTCTTGTCGAATAGAAGGACCTTATATATTTATTCAACACATAGTACAGACATGACTCTTTACTTTATTAATATGGGTACTCGACTATATTTGTCATCAACCCAAAAATCGTCTTAAATCAGGGTCGAAACGATTTTTGAGTACATCTCTTACTGAGCACATTCATATAATTGTATTTGGACTATTTGACTTAATTGAGGTCGGGCCTGACTGGTGTAAACACTCACCTCCCAGCCGTTGCGGAACGAGAACTGTGCCTTGTCGTTGCGAAGTCGACCGTAGACTCCGCTGACCCGGTGGGTGGGACGGGCGCCCAGGCGGTCCGTGTACGACCAATTGTAGTACATGGAATACGTCTCGCGACTCTTCTCTGTGATGAACCTTAAGATAACTCCGTTTAGGAGAAAAACATGGGATAAATTCCTACATTCTACGCTGAACCTAGATGTGGTCAAGCTTCCGTCAAAACCCCGCTTAATGACTGAATTTCAGCTGTATCTGTCAGCGAAAGATTATAGTCGATGACGATATTTGTTACAATACCTAGGCCATGTAGCTCAGCGATAGACAAGACGCTGCAACCGATCTACTCCGGTTACAGACTATATTTCAGAATTGTATCAAGTGTGACAAAAAAATGCACGTTCCCCTATAGCCCAGTAGACTAGTCCGAATAGCTAGAAAAATCGAAAAACGGGTCTTATAACGGAAAACGACAAAAGGTGTCTATTTGAATTCAAGCATCCATTTTCACGTCTTTGAATCTAAAAACGGACTTTTCGAGTAGTCGGACCTTACTGGTGTATGGTTTCCCGGTAAAGAAGGCAACTGACTTTCTGTCGGCCCATCTATCGTATCGACTAGCATCCGTGTCGAACAACTCTTGTGGCGGTTCCCCGTCCACCATCCAGTCTGCCAGATACTTCCCGATGCCGCCACCACTGCTCACACCGTCCAGGAAGCCTGTCGACAGCCAATAATTCTTGTCAAACGGCCCGACCTGAACAAAAACATATACTGCTATTTGTTTCATGAGAATTCTTGAAAACATACCAAACCGTTGTAGAGAAAAAATCGTCACTTGAATATGAAACAAGGTTCGGGTTCTACATATATCAGCAGCATTCCAAATGATAAATGTGCAGAAGTCAAACATAGTAACCATTTCACGATTTCACCAGATATATCTATAAAATGTTCATTCGATAAGAGATGATCAGTTTGCTATCGGTTGCAGATCACTGGGAGATTTTAGTACAAATTTCGTCATTCGAGTATTTACAACACGACGCTAACCAGCAAGGCAGAGTGGAATGGAACCGGGAAATGCGGCACTGAATACCTACCAGGGGGTACCCATCGGGTGTCATACTGAAAACAGCAGCTTTGGCATCCACTTGCGCGTCCTTCAGACTGGGCAGCAACTGACAGGCGCGGTGGTAGGCAGGGTCAAGACGGGAGAAGTCAGAGGACACGCCTCCGGAGCCTTCTGCAAAACAAACCACTTCACAACACAAAACGGGGGTGAACAGTAAATATGACCACTGTATTCTCTTCCTAGTTTGATAATTGATGGAGCTTCTTTCATGAGGAAACTCTATTTGTGCTGAGAACCCCGGTAGTCGTTTGGTTGATTGGCTCATAGAAGATCGTAAAAACCATGTTGTCATCTAAATCTAGTTTTTGAGGCTGATGCTCCGTCAAGGAGCTCCATGTTCCAATCAATGATATAACGTAACTGCTCCGTCAACTAACCAGCAGGAACGCCATTCTTCAGCCAGTCCTCCCTGAATACTACATTTTCCGAGGTCTCAAAACCACCGAAGATGTACTTGTCACCGATTTTACGCACGTAGAAGGTACTGTCATGATCGATAATAGCTGGGGAATTGGCTGGCGGGCTCTTTGGCTGAAATAGGAAACAAACATAGGACAAAACATCAAACACCAATTTTCTCTTATGATTTGGTCACAGAAGAAATATGACACACTCCTAATCATAAAAAAAACACATGTAACTACTAACAACTTCTAAAGATCTGGTAACTACCTTGATTGAAGCGTACTGATGTTCGACTACGACGATAGGAAGCTCATGTCCGGACAAACGAGCAATGTCGTTGGCCCAGATTCCACCGGCATTCACCAGGTTCCGCGTGGACACAAGAGTTCCGTCCTCCAGACCAATCAGCCACTCGTTCTTATCCTGAAAGATCGTCAGTCGTGCGCAAACAGAATCCCAGTATCCCATACTGAGCAACGATTTTGCGCGGCCGAAAAACGCTTTTTTCTTCCTGTTGTACTGTAGCGAACTCATCTAGGGGGAACAAAATGTGTTGCGGTTGTAAGGTCCAAAATGACAGTATTTTTCTGATCGAACTAACCCTACGCTATATTATCTGTCAACGTTAACTTTTTGATAAAATTGAAATACGTAGTATCAATCCTAGAGCGCCAATATGAGAAACGAGAAAATTGGCATGCCCGTGGAATATTTCCGAGTGTGGAAGTATACCTTCACCATTCTATAGTTACCTTCTCATAGCGGATGAACTTGGGAATTGCTCCTGAAATCACACTGGCGCCCCCTTGTTCGGCTCCTTTCACGAACGCCCTCGTCAAGGCTTGTGCAGATACAGTACCATCATTCGTTGTGTGAAGAGCACCGAGAACCTAAAACAATAAGAATGCAGCTCTAAAGGAAGTATCGGGAAGATTCAAAGTGAAGCGAAACCAACCTCGCTAACGTTCAGTTCGGGCGCAAGCTGTGTCACTTCTTCCGGTGACAATAGTGACGTTTTGCAAACATCTCCCTCCTGTAAACAACTCATGGTCACCATATCTGTTGTATCCTTTGCAATTACAAAGTAACAACCTTGTAGAAACCTAGGGCGATACGTTAGCCTTTGATATAAATAATGTTTATATTTAACTATAAGGTAACAAAGTATACGAACCCTAGTAACTACTCGTGAGTGTGAGAGGAAGAAAACAGTAAGATAATCTATACGGACACGACTAGCTCGTAAGTTGCTAGTTTACGAATGAGGATGCGAGAGAGAGAGTAGAGGGTGCAATCCTGATATTGATTGGTGACCCTTGAACGGTATGATGATAATATGTGACGATGTCACATAGAGTGCACATAGAATGTCACATAGAGTGCAAAAGATCATGTGGCACACAAAGAACGATCAATGTTGTATTGGGATTTTAGCAATACCCAACAATATCACTCTTGAAGCAGCGCTTAATCCATTCAACATGTGTACTGAGATATTATTTACAAATGCATAACTAGGAAATAGGAGGAAAAAGAGTTTGTTTATTTAAACAAATAGACAAGACGTTTAGAAAAAACACTGCTTTCTTCTTGTATACCTTTAAACCTTTAAAAACCAAAAATACATAAGTTGAGGTATAATATTCTAATAACTGTTACTGTTATTTATAGAGTATTTCCCTATTTTTGTCTTCCCCCTTTCGAAAATATAGTTGTCAAAACTCTCTGATCCCTTGTGAATAATTTGTTCGAATCGACCTGGTTTTCACCTGTTTTCTGTAAAAAAAAACAACTTAACCCTGCATCAGAATATAAACTTAATAAATCATTATGTGGATGACATAAAGGTCAATAGAACAGAGTCAGGTGAGCTCTCACAAACGAAGTTTGTTCATAGAACTAACTGTAGATTTCATTAAAATACAATTGAATAATACCTTATAATAATCTCTTGCAATGTAGCGTTTGAATTCATTGAGACGAGTGTTATTTGTGGCTAGTCGCATTGTACCAGTTCGTTCGAAGTTGATGTCCTGAAAACATATCAACAACTCACCCAAAACAAAGAATACCAAAAAAGTATAAACCTTGATTTGTGAAAAAAGTTAGTCATGTGTGGCAGTTTGGAGGAAATAGTAGCATCTAGTATCATTCCGCACTTACGATTTGGAGCGAATAGAAGTATATACTAATTGTGCGTTTGCGCTCATCCTTAGAGCAGTTTGAGAGGCGGAGGCGCGAACATGCAATACATAGGTATTGATTCTATTCTCCAGATGGAGGGATGATTATAGTTTGGACGTCACGCCTCTGCCTAATACCTGGGAAGAGTATTATGAACGCATACTTAGAAAGTTATTCAGAAAGTTACCCACCACTCCGGTTTCTTTGCCAAGTCGTCCATACAACTCTACCGAATATGCTAGTATAGGTTTGTAGCGGTGAGCGGGATGACTAGCAGAAACCAGGCCGGGCGAGTGGAATGAAGTCCCGGATGAATGAGCAACAGCTGAACTATCAATATTTTCATGTGACCAATTTGAAATGAATAAGCTTACTTGGCGATATCAGTGAGAACATATAATTGTATGAATCACTCTATGGGCAATGTTGAAAACCAAACATCAATGTTCACGATAACCTTTACTGTTTCATCGAGCAGTACAATAGATATCAGATGTATGCGACAAGTCGGATCCGGATACATCTATCAAGTGTTACCTGAGCGTTCAAGCAGAAGAACGTCCTTCACATTTCTCTGTGTGAGGTGGTAGGCTACAGAGCTGCCCGCGACGCCACTTCCAAGAACACAGGCGAATACATGACGAGTTGAAGCATTTCTATAAATACAACAAACTTGGGCATCAGATAACGATAAACTTCTGTCAGATAAAAATTTAATTTAATCCATATTGAGCTACCAACACGCGTGTTTACATCACCTAATATAAATAGTTGACAGACGAATCAAACATAACCTCCACGAAACCTGTCTTACAATTAATAGTTGTATCTTTATCTTGACAATTGTTCAGTTGGAAAGAAATGAGCGTAGGCTTGCATTGCAAGAGTGCATGCAGGAATGAAGAGGACTATAACAGCTGATTGTTAGTCCCGCCTCACAGAAAACGATCAAACCAGAAAAGTTTCGTATCTCATACTCCTATGCCGGTTGAGCAGTTTTAGAAGCATAATCAACAGTACCTGACTTGACAAAACGCTGTTGAAGTTACTCCTATAGTATTGAGAATTGTCATTCTGAAACAAAATGTTAGTTGGGGAATCTGCGAAAATAGGTTACACACTCCAATATCATGCATGCTGGAAACACGGAGAAAATTAAAACAAAAATAGAGATCAAATATTCATGATTCGCACAAACAGGTACTGAAAAACAAAAACCGGAGGCACAGCAAGTCAGCTGCTTGGATGGAACAACAAACACTCTCACCGGCAACATACTCTCTTAACGAAGTCTGGCAAAGTAAACAACAAACAGTGGGTAAAGAAGAAGCAGGAAATGCACGCTTCGTTAACGATGGAACTATAGATAAACAAAAATATGGAGTACTAATCAGGGAAACTAAGAATATGAAAGTGACTACGTTAAAAAGATACAAAACAACATAAATTACAAACTGAATACCCGAGCAGAGGCCCATCTTATTGGAAGATCAGCATTAACAATCACAATAATTTTAACCTAGTAACAATAGGGAAACGGTCGAGGCATTAGAGAGCAAGTGTGGCCTGCATTTTGAGTAGCTGCGAAGTGATGTGCTGAGGAAACTTGTGATCCACAATAGATGTGTACATTATGATAGCGCGTACCTGCAACAATGAAAAAGTAATAAATCTGAATCTGAACAACTAACATCAAGACAAAATGATAGCCGGTACGATTCACACCTTACGGCCTCAACAGCAAACATGATGGTATAGGAACACGGTCTTCATCCAAAAGAACACAAATCTCATGAGAAGATAACAGTGAATAATGTTTGAAAAAAAGTAACTTCTTCTATAGTAAAACTGACCTGATTCACAAACTTCGAATTGTGGCACTCTCGTAAAGCTTCAACCATGCACTTCATTAAAACTAGACAAAAATCAGGCAGAGTTTCCCGAACCTGGAGCATATATGATAACATTGATGAACTTCCAAGTCTTATATATTATTTCTCAGCCATCCCTGTTTCAACGAAGTGAATTGAAAATGTTCGAAACTAAGTGTCCAGAATCTTTACAAACTTAGCGCGCCTTTGTTGGGTGTCCATCGAATCACTCGTGTTCTAAACCATCGGGATTTTGAATTACTCTAATTTCAAATATGGTCGGCTAGACCGCTTCCAGATAAAACCACAGTTAAAAGATTGACCGTTGTTCTGGTTATCTGGTTTCCCTAATTTTCGACAGCCGGTCAGTTTCGAAGTGCAGAGAACAAGAGAACTAGTCATTTTCAGTGTATTCAAGAATCTCGATCGAACTTCTATTTGTTATTCACCAAATTGAATGAAAGTGAGAATCATGTGACGAATACTTACAATTTCAGGGACCAGGTGAAACTCGGACATGAACATTGGAACAGCATCCGGGTCAACCGGCAGCAGTCTCAACTGGTTGGACCACCTTCAAAGGGCAGAAAATGAGCAATGTAAATGTAATGTGGAACGAAGCAGGAAAACATAAAAAAGAAACAACGTGAAAAAGAAAGAGACTCGCAACGTGAGCGGCCAAACACATACTTGTAAGCTTGATGAGCATTTCCCTGACCACATGCTTCGAAGATAACCACCAGATCCAGCAGAGTCGCTAGAGAAGAGAATTCGCTGGCATCAGCCCGTGAGAGAACTTAAATGCAAATTATATCACATCGAAATGAAAAAGGTGGGAATTAAAGTGAAAGTCCGTGCTAACCATGTGTGAGAACGATATTCGCGAGGTAATGCGATTATAAAACATCACTCGCATGTAATACTATATTTTTATTATAGTTTCAATGGAGATTGACCAAAGATTCAGAAATAGTCATGAACCCAATAAAATAAAAAAAACTTCGCCGTGTAGAATATTACGACCTGTAAAGCAAGGATGTAAGGTAATGAATGACAACAACAAAACACGGTATGTGCTCTTTTTGTTTACTTAATCAATCTTTTAGATATAATGGTAGAGACAATACAGCCAAACTCACGTAGTTCGTATTCTCTCGCAACTCCCCGCAACGCCACTGCATCTCCACCACGTCCACTAAAATAGATTATTGAGAGATAGAACCAAATATTTCGCTCTATTTTGGTTCTATAACATTAGAAAGCCCCCTTTTCGCTCTATAACATTAGAAACCAGGGTTCTTTTGTCATATCTAGGAAAATGAGACATTTTTGGAACTAAATTATGAAAATCGACCTATTCTTTTCAAAAAAAATTACCGATGTGATTGAGTGAATATGGAAAAGTTTACCGAAGTGCGCCGCTGATCTCGCTGGATAGTAGTTTGACAGCCCTGGTCGGTCTACCTGCCAGCAGATACAGCCAGACGGCTTCCATTGAATTACCCTCTGTCTCTGTATCAACTGCTACACTCTCTATTACGGGCAACGCATCCGACACATATCTGCAACATACAAACATTGATATAAACATTCGGCAAGGTACAAACAATCGAAAATAAACAACTAGATTTTCAATTATAACGACTGAGCCTTCAATTTGCTCTGGTCAAATTCAGCGATATTACGCCTCTGTTGAAAGTATATGTTTTAACGCTCAACCGTTCGGTACATAATTATTACGTTTACTGACTCATCGATAAGTGCATGTGTCCTCTGTCCATTCGGGTTGAGAGTTCCCAGAAGTCGTTCCACGGACTCTCGGTTATCCATCAGATACACCGTCCTGCTCACGGCCTTCTCGAAAACGTCAGACCCACTTGGCGTCTTGAATCCCTGAAGACATGACGCGTTACCAAATTTAATGAGAATTCATCAGGAAGTAGAGCGATAGGTGCGAACTGGCCAATTCACTGGAGAACCGGGTCCTTCCCGAACCGAACCGCGAACCGGTCACTGGAGAACCGAACCGAACCGACCGAACCGGATCGTAGACAAGGCAATATGAGAGGGAATCCACTAATTTCACCTTGTATACGATTTGTTTGTTTAAATAATGATTAATGTCGGTCCGGTTCAAACGTTTCCCTGGAGAACCAGTCGATTTAGAATGTCGGTTCGGTCGGTTCACTCGGTTCGGTTCTCGAGTGACCGGTTCGCGGTTCGGTTCGGGAAGGACTAACTATACACGATCCGCGTTGAACATTATGGATTGTTGGCTGAGGATTCCCAAGAATTCAGAGGTATTTATTTATTTGATACGCAAGAGGCGCGCTAAAAAAAAGTATCTGGCAGGTGAGCTTTTGTGTACAGTACAAACAGCATGCACCAATTTTTCCAATTACCAATTACAATAACTTTTCCCGGGTAGCCACAGAAATTGAAAGAACAAAGTACTTCTTCGCTCTTCTTCGCTAACTTCGGAAAGAGATAAAACGTTTCTAAATCGAAAAACGGGCTCCCGGGCTTTTGTGAAATAGTCGCACCTCACCGGTCGTCTCTACAGAATATACATAAGAAGTGCTCACCTTGGTGAGGAAGAAATAGTCCATGGCCCGAACCGGATCGTTGAGCTCGAACTCTTTGGTATAGGAAACAATGAGACGAGGCAGATTCAAGGAGCAATGGGTTGGTTGCGAGGAGTCGACCACCACTGCAAGAGACTCCGTATAACAGAGCGCCGACTTATACAGTCAGAATGAAACACACGCCAATTCCGTTTTTGTAGGGCCATTTACATAATAACCATTGGAGTGTGATCACCATCAAACAAAATAAGTATGCAGACCCCAAAACTCTGCACTTTTCCAATCCAGTACCTCTCTCTCTAATCACAAAAACGCATTTTCGCCACAAAACCCCCAGAAAAAAAGAACTACATTAAAGACAAACGAAATATATAAAAAAAATAGTTCACGGTTCTACATCGAACAAAGAAGAAGAAGTCAGTCCCTTCAGACATTCCCCATTAGTAAACTAACCTAGGTTTTCGGAAGAATTACTTGTATTTCGGAGATAACCCATCTCGTTGGTGAGGATGGCCAAATGAACAGCTTCCGCCAACTGCCCAGAATTGGTGAGCAACTAAAAATTACAAAGGTTATACAGACAATTAAAGGTTATACGTGTTTCGCATATAAAATGGAAATTTGCTTCCTTTTTACGAGTAATTGATTTTCACACTTCGACGTATTTTTTTCTAATCGATCGAAAATCATCAAAGTTCTAAAGTTATCACGTAGTATGATCAATCGAAACCAACCTCAATAGCTCGTTCAAATTGTCCACTCAACCACAATGCAGTGAAGTAATATTGATGATCTCCAGCTCTCATAAAGTACCCCTCTCCTGAAAATCATATTTGTTCAGTGTTATAAGATGAAGCAACAGCGCAAAAACTAGGCTGCAACCACCTCAAAAACCCCGAAAAGTTTTAACACTGTTTTGCATTGTCAACTTGATTATCCGAGAATATCCAGATACCAGTACTGTTCGTCACAAGGAAACACGTTTTTCGGTTTAAAACCCTTTCTTACACGAATGACTAAATATGATCCGAAAAACGTGCTCGTTCAGGTTGCGCCAAGAAGGATCCGTTTTGTTTTTAAGCCAAGTTTGTCAGAGTATGAGCGTATCAGTCACGTTATGGATGAATATTATCGTAGGAAATAAATCACATTTTCATGAAAGAAGTTAGGTTAGTCTATAAAACGGTTTAAATAATAATGACACTGTGCTGTGTGTGAACTGAGTTATACACAGATTGCCTACCGTAATCAATCGAAATCGTTTTCTGAACTTCTGAATAGAGGGCGGGGGTCATCTGAGGGTCTATTCTCAGCACAATGAGTTGGAACCACAACCAGTTTTCCATCGAATCGGACAGCTCCGACTCTAGAAAGGCATCAATTAAACTGATACACAAACTGTGATGATGAATTCGAGACTGCACTCGGGCTAAATAATCGATTACCATGAATATTATACAGCGTTACAACCACCATGGTTACAATTTCAAACATTTTCGAACGAACCTGCTCCAAGTAATGCTGCATACAGACCACGCTTGAATTTGTCCCGTGTCAAGTTCATATTGTGGCGCCATTCCACTTTCAGTCTCTTTTTCAGATCCACATCGAGCCTGGAAATAACTTCGTCTAAAAACAAGAGTTTGCTGAACCAATTTCAATTGACATCTGCGCTATCCGCTCTCTCTCTCTGTTACTGAGTAGAACCAAGATCGTAACCCCACATATTCACTGATGGTTTATGCCTGGTCTAGCAGTGAATTGAAAAGTTCCAGGAACAACTTGGCAATCTAGCCCACAAAAGCAAAAAGTGCAACGATGTTGTATTAATGAAGGTGAACTACTCAGACAACCGCTCGTCCCAAGGACAGAAACGGGACGTCCCGTCATGCACCGCCTAGGTTCTTAGATTTGTAATGAAATCTCGCGACCCCTTCATTTTTATTGACCCGCGACTCCTCCAAAACTGCGATTTTTTCATATGTTTTGCTCATTCGCTGCAAGTTTTGTATGGAACTCGTTAGTTCTCTACTAGCTACCTTTACTTTTCACATGGATTTGTTCATGACCCTCCATCCCATTAAAGGCCTTGGCGGGGTATGCGTCCCGTAGTGTTCAGTATGGACAGAAACACTTACTTTTCATGTTTGGATAGATGGGTGAGAGCCTGGACCAGACAAGCCGCCTGGGGAAATGACTGCAGATGAGCGAGCACATCGGCGGCCGCCCCGAGATCTCCCGCACGGAAACAGTGATAAGTCACCTGAACAACAACCAACATGAAATTAATTCTTGCCGATAAAATACGTTCCGGTGCAAAGATACCTTGTACCTTCCAAAATGACGCTGGCGTAACTCAATATCGGCCGTTATCCTCGATCTCGAGCTATTTTTCGACTTGAACATATCCGAGACATTTGCGTATGTATTTTGCATTTTAAAAATTGAGTCACATCATTTAACTTATATGCCAAACAATCGTGATGACGCTAAATGACTAATATCAAACTCTTTACATCATTATAAACCGTATACTATACGAATCTTGATTCCTAAATACGAAAAAGCACAATCGAAGCTACAACAGTACCTCCCAAACTGGAAGACCATGTATGACCCCATCCTCGGCATTTGGATCGTCGCTACCAATCTGAAACAGTAGTTCATCACACAAATACACTATACTTTTGACTGGGAGAATAGAGTCAATCTCTTAAACGTGCTCACGTGGTTCATATTGACCTATTGTTATTGATGAACCCTCTCTATCAGCCATGGCACGAACTCCAAGGAATGCATACCAACGACTAACCTTCAGAAATGCCTGAACCAGTCCTTTCGTGCCCGGTACCCCGCCACGCTGAGCTATTTCCAGGTTCCGTTCTACCTGCTCCGTCATATAAGTCACGTATCTAAAATAATGATCGTGCTGCTCTTCTAAAGGCATATAAAACTGTCATAATCAGTCATAATGTATTGATTGTGTATGAAGCCCTGAAATGAAGCCAGCAAATAGAAAATATCATGTAAATGAGGAGAAATGGAATCGTTATATAAAATGTGCGTTTTTTGTAATTTGCATATTTGCAAGTTCTAATGTGTTTGACTGGTGATTATCTACCAGTTCTACAACTCAAATTTGGTCACCCCCTGTATTTGTGAGCAGAATATGTCGGATAAAAACTCGACACAGGCTCAGTATACCAAACATAGGGCCACTTTGTTAGATGGTCCATGGATACACCCGTTTTTCATCGGAATCAGGATTTTGAACTACCTTAATCTCAAAACTAGTCTGCTTCACTGGTGGAAACCAAACCACCCACCCAGTTTTGTAGTTTGATTACCCAGAAATCACCTGATTTTCTATAAATGTTTGTGCACAACAATGTCGCCTCATGGGTGCAGCACTCACAGACAAATCGAAGAGGATCAGTGATGAATTAGGGAATGACTTACTGTTTGTGCAGGAATTGACAGGCGTTATCAACGAAGAATGCACAGGTAACTGGATCATCCCGATCGCCAGGCATCTGAGAATACAATACAATTATACCCCAAGTCCCTCCAACCTCAACAACAGCGATATGACAAATTGTATATGAACAGCACCATTACCAACAAAAAATCAGTCGACAGCGCTTCTTTTTAACCCCTTATTCAACTCGAATTTTGTAAGGTGTAGTTTTTTGTAATTCAGCAATATTGGCAGAGCGTCATAGGCAGAGCTAATAAAACTAACCTTGCGATTGATAACTGCTACGGCTTCCGACCACATTTCAGATAAGGCACCATCGGTGGTTGGATCCACATTGACACTATTCAATAGAGTCCCAAGATCTTTCTAAACGGCTATTATTCACCAAAACTATTCCAAAAACAAAAAGCGTTCAAATTGATAGATTTATGATATACATCAGCCCTTTTAGAGGTTCTCTCAGGATACTGTCTATAGAAGGACATTTTCTTGCATGTAGAACTTGCTCACTACCCTAATGAGATATGAGACAATGACACTTGCTTCTCAAAACAATCATCTTAATTAAAGTAATACCTTCTTGTTGCTCTTGATATATCTTCTTATTTTATCGCCGAAGAGGTGTTCCCGTCTATTGGACTGTGAAATGGGAACTTGGTGGAAATCTCCAGCCTCTCCGCCCTGAAACTGCCGAAACTACGACATGCGTGTACAAGATTAGTCAACAGACGATAAGTTGGTAAACCGAATCTACCACCGAACGTAGCCAGCCTGATCGGCCTTCGTCCATTCATAGACGGCATATATCGCCATTTTTCAAAAGTAACCTTGGAATAGCCAAGAACGAACGTAGATTATTAATAAGTGCAACCAAGACGTATACAATCCTAGACGACGTCTGAATTTTGGTCACCCAAAATTCATAAAAAACTCCAAAAATTCAGATAATCACCCAAAAATTGGGTTATTATCTGGATTTTGAACATAAAAATATCATTTTGATCACCCAAAAATAGATAGTTACACCATTTTTCGTTCTGTCACCTAGAATTCAGAGAGTCGTCCAATAATTGTAAACTTCTGAGTGCAACCTTTGGTAGATGGAAAAGAAATACACAAGTTGTTATCCCTGTTCTTGCAAGGGTCTTGCTTGATTGGGATGTGGTGGGGATCAGCTATTTTTTTAGCCCGGAACCAGAAAAAAATAACGCTTTTCATGCAAATTCATCAACTTTCACGTGTTCAAATCTGAAAACGGACTATTTTCCCAGAAATAGTCGAACCTTACTGGTTGGTGTATGGCTGGGTGGCGCTAAAGCTACCCCGCCACAAATTTCAATTTGAAACGCATTGACTAAAAGGAATACCTGTCGCTGAACTTTTGAAGAAGAGTCAATGGTCGGCTGAGGTCGAGAAAGTAGAACATGGTTGAAGAAGGACCTTTCTGTCTCCAGACGAACTCTCTCCACATCAACATCTAACTAAATTGGTTTTATGAGATTATGAGAGTTCTAGTGAGCAGAAAAGATAATAGAACGGAGAGAAGCCCAGGTTGATGACCTGCCTTTTCACTGTACATAACCGAGTTAACCAATTTAAAAACGAAATAAAATTGTGCGCAGAACAGATATGAGATGATGTACACAGAACACAAAAGTGATGATGTCCAAATAATACGCTTATTCAATCGCTTAGTGTTGTTCTCTGAAGTAACTTACCGTTTGCTTAGTTTGAAGACAATGCAAGTACTAATATTGAGAAACTTTCAATTTTCCCTTAGTGTTTTTCCAAGAGAAGAGAACTACGACAATCTTGTATAGATACCTGAATCTCATCTTCGGCAGTTATCTTCACATTCGAAGCTTCCTCGAACTCCGGAGATTGTACCCCAAACACCACGCCTTTTTCTCCGAAGAGGACAGCCTTCTAGAAATGGAATCTTCGATTGGATTGTTTAAATAATTAGGGAAGGCAAGACATGAACACAGAACTACACATGTTTCTAAAGAATATGTCGAGAAAATCGAGAACAAATTAGATCGAACATTACTGTCAAATTAAATTCAGGTGCGCTACTGTCAAGACTGAAAAGCAGCATAGCGCACGCGAATAGACAACATCACATAAATGAGGAGGCATTAGATCGTTAGACAACATCTCCGTGGAGTCTGAATCTGAATCGTTCTCAGCCGCACAGACAATGATTCAGAAATTTGCGTGTCTGGTGGGTTTTACCACAGGCACAAAGAACCTACCTTCATATCCGTGGACCTAGCCTGATTCCATAAGTTCTCGCTTGCTCGGAATATGTTCGTAAAGTCCGATTCCAAATTCGAAGTACCAAAAATACCCTAAAAGTAACTCGCACCATTTTCAAGGCATACTAAAAAAGCAGAGATCTATAATAATTCGTGGAATACTCTATTTGCGTTCAAAAGTTTGATTTTCTAGAACTGTTCTTCGTGGGTTATTTTTCGAGAGATCTAACACAATCCTTCGTCTGTAACCATAATACGAATACGCGAAAGTTTGAACTACAATAATTCCCAGGTTACTATCTAAACATCGAGGGGAACGAGCCTATCCAACGGAGAACAGTGAAGGACATGGGATCGGATGGGTAGAGAAGACGAGTGGAATAATCAAATGAAACGAGACATATTCCGTTTTTACTGTGATCTTTGCTGCACCGTGCACGGAGTCAGTGCTAAGAGAATTTACAACGAAAATTAATCTACTGGTTTGCTAATTGAAATAACTTTCAAGGTGACTATAGTAACGTCTCTACGCGTGATTATGCATTTAACCTTCATTATCATATATGATATACAGTTTCATATTGTCAAACACTCATACCTCGGTCGTGCTGCGGGATCCCGTTTACCCCCTGTGTCCTATTTACTATGGACCGTATTCCAAGTTATAATTCGTCACAAACCAGAAAAGCAAGAATCACCTGAGAACTTGATTGTGCACCATAATCACCGGCGGCAGATTGTGCCACACTGTTGATGTGATCTTGATGATTGGTCGAATTCAATTTCTCCGCCCTTCCGAGTATCTCATCGATGAAAGAAGCCATCTGTATAGCATATATCAACCGAGGAATGAAAATAGTGTACCTAATGCTTCATTATACAAGCAATGTCGGCGATTATAGACCAAACAATCAATGACCCTATTAATCAATCCAGTTAGCACAACTATGCAATAAACTTAGAAAAGATTGAATAATGAGGATTGAATAATGCACGTTCAAAAGGTCGTTCGTGTTCTATGAACAGTGGCCGTATGCACCAATATTTTTTTGCGCTCCCGGGAGCGTTTTTTCGTTCCCGGGAGCGCAAAATCGCTCCCAGTGGGAACGTTCCCCAAAATCCGTATGCACCAATATTTTGGGAACGTTCCCAAGCCATTTTCGTTCCCACTGGGAACGATTATCGTTCCCAAGGGTAGAGGTGGGGAACGATCCAATTTTTGGCTTCCCAAAGATAATAATTGATGTTTTTCTCCCTTTTTAGGCTTTTCATCACGCAAATTTTCATTCTAAGAACAATAACACATACCTCATGGACCGATTATAGCTTTAATTTATCAACAATTGTACCTATGTGAAGTTTGTACTTTAGCCCCTCCAATGTTAGATTTACCCTTCTTCTTATTCCCCCCAGTGGTAGCTTGACTTGCCCCCAATGATGTGGGTAAAATGAATGTATAGTAAGGGCATATTAAATTGACTGGCAATTCATAACAATTAACAATCTCCCATCAACCTTTCATTTCCTAATTCTTAGTTGAAGATAATGCGTGTTGTTTTATTCCACATAGTTTAGAAGAGCAGTGTACTACTAAAGTTTGTGAGTTTATTGAAATAGAGAGAGTTCACAAGTTATAGTTAGTTAGAGAAATGTAAGAAAAAAACATGGTAATGAAAAAGGGTATAGTTTGGAGTCGATTGTCAAAATCGCTAAAAACCAAAGTATTGAAGAACGAACGTTGCTAATCGTATCTTGCTAGGAAATTAATTATATTATCAATCATCCACTTTTAATTTTTGGTTTGAAACTCAAACTTTCAATAAAACATATTTTCTAACGAAAATTTGACACTGAATATCTTCATACCCCGCGTAAATAACGAAAATACTTCGTATGGAATTTCAAATATTTGAATATTTATGTTTCGCGCCATCATACACGAGAAATGCGCCAACAAATCGTTCCCAAAACAATGGGAACGTTCCCACCGCTTCGTGCATAACAAAGTGGCGGGAAGCGTTCCCACTGGGAACGTTCCCATTTGGGAACGCTATTTCACGTTCCCATGGGAACGTTCCCAAAAAATATTGGTGCATACGGCCACAGAAGGACGATGTAGTACAAAAACATAACGCACACGTTAGGAAAATGAAAAAAAGTTGGATGGAAAATTCACCCGATATTATAGCCACTGCACCAGAAACGCGCCAGTGAAATCGCGCGG
The DNA here is from genome assembly GCA_964036275.1 of Litoditis marina. Lineage (NCBI taxonomy): Eukaryota > Metazoa > Nematoda > Chromadorea > Rhabditida > Rhabditidae > Litoditis > Litoditis marina. The sequence continues at coordinate 1,844,761 of OZ038438.1, forward strand.
GAACCGAGGTGATTTCGAATTCTCAGGCGTTAAAGTGAAACATAGATCCGAAAGGCAAAAAGACCTGCTGATTAATAAGAAATTTCGAAATAGCGCATTCTACTTGTTTTTCTTAACAATCCTTCTCTTTCTTTTTAGCCTCTAATCCTCCAATTTCGAAGACGAGCTCCAACCATGAACGACTGGCATAATAGTGAAATATACAGTATACCCAACTTTTTCACCAACAAATAGATGTAGCCTCACCACAGAGCGAACGTCTAAAGTGAGGGTAGCTGGCGAACATATAAAAAAGATATTTTCAAGACTGCAAGAACTGATTGTACAAAGTTAAACAGCTGTATATGGGCAGTATTCATAAAGGTCGCACAAATAATATAGAGCATGACACAATGAAATGTACAATAAATGAATTGAAACCGGATGTAATATATCATAACTGTTGTAATCATATTCACAGTATCTACATGGTTGTAAAATGACTAGCGTATGAGGTTAACTATAAGTATACAATAAACGAGCACCTGTGACGAAACCGAACGTTACTACAAAATTATCTTAAGTGAAAAACGCCCTGGAATGTTTCAAACTGTATAAAATGTCAACAAAACGGAAATAAGCTCGTGGTGAAAAGGAAAAATTTGAGAAATGGTGGGCTATCACGTGGAAGTACAATTTCCGGATGGTACACAACATACTTGCTGGGTGGTTGATAGTGTCACCTGGAAATTACATTGCAAACTACCGTAGATGTATATAACTCTTCAGTCCATTAGGTAACCAACCAGCACTAGCTGAGAAAAATAACATGGTACCCATTTTTTTTATTAATATATATTAGATTCATGATTCAACTATTTAATATCACATGGAGTGGTGTCTTCTCATCATGAAATCATATTATAGACTGGAGAAAAGAAGGTAAATTCTAACCTGTTCGTGATGATTGAAGTAAACCATATATACTACTATATCAAACTGCATATTAACATACAACGACGTGAGCCTCGAGAACGGAGCCTGACAGTACTCCCTGCAAAAGGTAAACACAATGAAGCAAACTTACAGCAAACACCATACGTGAGTATTAGTTCTACAAACACCTTTGCTAAACAAAGTGAATTTTGAACACCGAAGAAGTCCCGGCCCCTATACTACCTTCAACTATTGCTAATATTCGAGTTCGAGAAATGTGTAGAACGATGTATAATACATAACTATAACCGTTGAACTAATTGGAAATAATGTCAACAAGTAAATTTCAAATGAGCCGACCTATTTTTGAACCGCAGTTCAGATATCAGATCTTCAAAAGTACAGTGTTATACAGGAACGGTGTTTTTATGTACGTTGCTCATAGAAAAGGAAACGTACGCGACAACATCTGTTAGTACAACTGAATTGTTGAAAAATAATTGATTGTTCTTTGTAGTCAGTGGAGCAATAGATATAGTGGATCCATTGCTTCCAGTTCCGATGATATCGCTCGACCACGGTTGGAATTTGGAAATGATCTGAATTTAAGGAAGTACCCTATTTTCCATACATTGACTATTCTGAACGGCGTTTAAGAGTTTAGATAAGGAAATGACATGTGGACGAATTCTTGTAACTGAGCTGCATCAGTATAAATAGCCACCTACCTGAGCAGTAGTGTTGACAACTTGAACAGCATAGTAGTTAGCATTCGAAATATTTACATAGTTCTGAAACACAAACAACATATGATGTAACACAAACAGTATGTAAAGATAAACTCTACTGTATTTGCTATACAATGTACCTTCTAATGAAACAATATATGACATTGAATTCTGAAACAGTGCTAACACTGCGAGAAACATCCAGTGTATAGCTGAAACTATAAGCAACATTTCCGGAGAATATTTCGCTTAATATATGATAGCCTCACCATGAAATGGAATTGAATTCTCGGCGGCATTTGTTCGTGCGATACAACATGAATAATATCAATGGCTGGTCTGCTGCTTGATAGATCAACAGCACGAGGTACCAACATGAATATTGCACCAGATGCCAACAGAGCGCAAATCTGGAACGAAACAACTTTTAAACAAATGAACTTAAAAACTAAAGTTACATCGTATAAGGGTTTTGGGTATATGCATGCTATAATCTGGCAGTACAGGGTGGCATCACCGCAAGTGTGTCTGCAACGCAGAATCTACAGTTGCTACTGGCACACGGCAAATGGCAACAACTGCGAAAGATAGTATTACCTACCCCGATTCCAATCAGAACCCAAAACCATGTCCTTTTTGGTTTTAAACGATCGTCATTCAACGGAATCAGTGCGACAAGTGTTTCTTCCATCTCTGAACGAGTATGCGGTACAAAATCATTGGGAAGCAAATTATATTTAACTGATAAACATTATATAGATCGGTTTGATTTTGTAGTTGAACTACAAAATCAAACCATATACACAACAATGCCGAGGTTCAAAGAAAGCAGGACTTGGAGAATTATATAGATCACTGAAAATAAGTGATGCACATGTAAAAATATAGACTACTTTATATATTTTTAGAAATCTATATCTATTACCACTCTATATATTTTTTCAAATCAAAATCTAGAGAACAAGAAGTAAGACAATACCTTTTGGTATTCGCCCAGTTCCTTTGCACGACGGACAAGGAACACTTCCACCCATTAACTCAGTATAATCGGTACTTATACTTCTGGAATGCATACAAAATTAAATACATCCGATTATAAATAGTCAAGATAGTTTCGGCAAATCGGTTATGTTCTAGGAACATACCATTATCTTGACGTAGTCACGCTTACACACATGGGGCCCAGCCTAAGGAAAGCTTCTGAATGTTGAGACCAGGAAATGGTCGAATGGTAGATATGTAATGTCGGATTTCATCAAAAAGTTAGCTTTTACAAGGAAATGGATTAAGACACAAATTAAGACACACTGCAGATGAGGTGAAGAGCTCAAGGCCATGTTCTAGGAGCTTGTATGTGTATGTTTGTGAGGGAATGTGGAATTAAAAGGATATTATACCTCGAGTTACCATAAGTAAAGTAGTTGAAATCAGAAGGAACAGAAGCAAAACGCTTACCTCGAGTTGCCCTCCTGCGGATCATCGCGCGCCTCCCACAACTGGTCATGTTGCCCAAATACTGCTTGCGCACGCGTCCGCACACTCTCCCATACTGATGATAACTTCATAGTGTGTTAATGATCTAGAACTACACCAACATCAAAACACCGAATACAGCCAGCTGATAGGGAGCTGTACTTAACTGAAGACATTGCGCTGAATACGTCGAATGTACAATTATCAGTTGTGGTCAATGCAGAAAAAAAACTAAAAACATACGCTATTCAATTGAGGCTGAGGCAGATGAACAGGTGCTAGGAATGTAGGCAGTAGCAGGGCGAGTGAAAGGGAAAAGGAACACCTAAAACGGTTATTTATTGTGAAACAAACCTATATCACAACTTAGTACCAGCCAAATGTAGAAAAGAGATAACAGTGTACACGGAAAATAAACTATATCACAATGAAAAAATAAGAAAGACAAGGGCTGTCGTCTAAGAATAAGCCGTGGGAGAGAACGAGAGAAGAAGAATGGCAAATAACGAAGAGGGAATTGTGAGAAAACGAACGAGTGACATCCGGGTGCAAGATATTATCCAATACACACACCGTATAAGGCTGGTAACGAGGACAGTTTCCCAACAACAACAAAAACAGTTCCAAGTGCTCAACTCACTAAAACAAAAACTCCTAACGTTCTGTACATCTCATGATGAGTTATGAAACATGAACGCTTACATTCTCAGCTTGTGTTCATACTTCCAGCCGCAAGATAGGGGCGTTAGATGCATAAACGCAAAGTATAAACATCGAATTTGCATTCCGGGTAGCTGGAGCTTAATCGATAATCGGTATTTGCATGTTCTGCGAATTCGCAACCCAATCTGGGGCTCAAGTATGAACATAGCCATAAAAGGGATGGATAGCACAAGTGGAAATGGCAGTGGAGATAATAAATCGCGCTAAAACATCTCGATGTGAAAACTTTGAAGTCAGAGATCATAAACTCGGCGCAAAAACAAATAAAACTTCTTAAGATAAATGAGAAGCTACTAGTAACCATGATAATACCTAAAACATCAATGAGATCTATGAAGGCCAAAACCAGGGCCAGCACGGTTGAGGACCAAATACAGGCTAATCGAAGAGAGACGTGTAGAAGTAGATAACTAGCTTACTCTAATCGCAACGCCTAACATCCTAAGGTAAAAACACAAGAGAGAAAAGGCTAAAGTGCCGGCATAGTGAGCACAGTTTTAATATCCTTGTTATGTTCTTCCAGAGATGCGTGTGCATAATAACGAACAAAATCACCAATTGTAACAAAATAGAGACCGCCATTCTCGAACCCCCAACCCTGTAATACATTCAAAAGAATAAAACAAGTGGTGACTGAACTGTAAACACGAACTTCATCACTAAACCATTCCTTAGACAATTCATAACTTCAAGTACCGCTGCTACAACTTCACGTTTTGGGCGGAACAGATTACAACAATGTTGCAGAGGTACTCTCATCGTGAGCGGTTTAACTAGGTAGGTCGTCTACTCGTGAGAGCTACTTCGACAGATAGCTGTCTAATCTAATCATCAGAACCTGGGTGACACGATTTATACACCAACCTCTTATTTTGTATGACGTTAAAGAATGAATATGAAAGATTGATAAATTATTGATAATGTTCCATATCGTACAGCGAAGATCTTATCATGAGATTTAGAAAATGTGTACTTTCTTATTGAAAACTATTCACTGTGTGAAAGTAGAGTGAATATAACCAACTTGTTCATTTTGCTCGATGAGACAGTGGGAGACTCGACCTCCGTTCAGAACACTTAGAACCAGTTTATTGGCGTGAGAAGAAGAGGGGCGGACGACGAATATTCCGTCTCCGCTGCGGCCCGCCGCGGCCGCACGGTTACGCGCGTCCACAATCAGGCTGGCTGCCGCGTCCTTACACGCATCATTCACCAGATAACTGCAACCACCAATCAGTATTCACTCTGCTAACTAATACCACCAACAAATTATTATCATCTCTATAACTCTGTTCACATTTTCACGTAGAAAACAGAAAGAGATCACACTGAGAAATAAACTTCAACCACCAATCATTATCCACTAATATCACCAACAAACTGGTCAGATTTTGACGTAGCAACCGGAAAGGAATTACACTAAGAACTGGCCACACTTTCCCGTATGTCTGCTCGGTGAACATTGAAACGGTGCTAGAGAAAAACGCAACGGGAAGTGTCATAAATAACAGAGCGCTATTGTACATGTTATAACCTCAATCATTAATTGAACAAAGAAAACATTGGATTTTCTAATAGCGTACATGGAGTCAGTGCAAAGTGACTTTACAACGAAAAAAAAATCTACTGGTTTGATGTGAGGAGAACTGTAATATATAGTATTATTTGAACAGTAAATTCTAGATAATTGTAGGAGATAAACATACCGTATTGGATCCCAGGGTAGTGGAAGATCTGCGAGCAGCATGCTGACCTGTTATAAGTTAAGTATCAAAGAAGGGCGATTATGTGGACCAATCCCAACGCTTCAGTCCTTTAAAGTGCAATACATTTTCCAATTGCAGCCTAAAGGACTTGACACGGGATTGGTCCACATAATCGTCCTTCTTTAAACGACGTTTTATAATATTTCAGACTTTTTCAGCTCATACATTTGACAATCTAAAAACATCCTGGAATGTAATTTTTCTTCACAATGAAGAATGATAATACAACCATTATTCATTACCAACGGGGAAAAATCTAGATAAACGACGTTTTGTGTAAAAACAACAGCTACAACTCCGCAACCTTGACTAAACAACTTAAAAGAGCCCTTTTCTGTTGAAAATCAGCAAATTTAACGCATGGAAATCTTGCATTTCAATCGTACGACGATAATATGAGATAAGAAGAGAAATTATCGTTCAATCGAACAAAAATAGTCGCCGAACCTGCATAGTCTCTTTGGCTATCATTTCCAACGAATGAGCTGCAGTGGCATCCAGCTTAGATCGGCTGACATTTCGCTCGTGTAGATCTCTATAGGCAGCATTTCGAATATCCTGATCGAAGACTAACCGGTTCTGGAAAATGTAGTTGAGTATAATTCATTCCTCGTTTGAATAAAAATGAAAGCAACGAACCATTTACTTAGGACAAAAACTAGTTACATTTTTACTATTTATAAATTGCAATAGGAACACGAAGACACCTTGGCATGAGTTTCTTCTTCCTTCATTTGTGTCATGACTTCGACCAGCCGATTTTTTTGGGAACTTAGTATTTTGTTCTCAGTTTCCAAGTTTTTCAGACTCAACTGAACGGCCTGAAAAACATACCATTTAAACATATTCAAACTAAATTTTAATGAAAGAAAGATGGATAAAATTCAAAACGAAAAACTCTTTTTCACGATTTCAAAAACATCAAAAACGATGTTCACAAAAAAGGTTTGAGCTTGTCTCTATGATTTCTAATTCGAGGACTGAAAAATAAGTCTCAACAATTGTCCAGGAGTAATGTATACCTTCTGATTCAGAGGAAGCATTGACTTCACAGTAGAGTCACTCGTTTCATCCAGCAAACTATTTTGAGTTTCGAAAATCTCATCCAATTTGGATTTCTTTTTCGTCAGATCAGCCAACTGAAGCAGATAAGAGTTATTTGTACTCCACTGATCAAAAGTCATTAAGAAGAGTGAAATTCGATAAACTAGCTATAGTCAAGTTTTCGAGAAACCAAAAAGGGCAAGTTTATTCCTAATTTTCTTATAATTTGGGTACTTAAGTGTCACTGTTAACTGCCTAATATGATAACAATAATAAAGATATAAAAAAATAATAATATAAAAACTAGGAGAATTCACATGAGATAACAGGTAACTTAGAGCACGATCATCAGCCGTACTATTGTTTACAGAGAGATGGAACTATAGGTATAAATTGCATATAACATTAAGCAAGTACGGTTCGATCCTAAAGAACTAACTGATTTAGTAAGAGCGTGATGAATTGTCTCCGCTCTTTGTGATTCGGAATGAACTGCATCGAAGAGACGAGCTGCCCGATCCACGGCCGTTTGCGATATCCGAAGACGTTCCAAGCCCAAGCGAACTTCCCAATCTGCAAAACATCTACCAATTTTCAATAGGAAAAAACCGACTGTGATCATAAAGTGGTACCAAAATTGTTCCACATGAGCTATTCACGAAAATGCCGACTTAAGGCAAACATTCAAAATGTTTTTGCAAGAAGTTAATTTACGATATAAGCTGACACATTCCCTGAAACTATCCCAACACTCAGGTTAAATGAAATCTACGCCAATAAAAAATGAGTATGCAGAAGCATACAAAGAATACATTGAATATGTAGCGGGCACCTGAATCTGTAGTCATAAACGAGGAATGAACATTGAAGCCCTTAGTAGAAGCGGCGACGATAGGACGTGGTGTATGAACTGTTGAAGACGCAGACGACGTTGAACTGCACGAAGACAACAATGTCGATGATTGTTGCAGAGTCCCAATAGGACTCGTACTTTTCTCCACGGCTATTGATCGGCAAACAGGAGTGAGCAGACAAGTATCCAATTGATCATTGTAGACCTGTGAAAAAAAACACTGCAAAGAAATTATATACCTCTATAAAGCACTTATGAATCAAAAGGAGATTCAAAAAAGCCGTTTCCTTAGCAGTTTCTGCAAACATTATCTTGATAAACAGTTGATTACAAAATGCAACTCCCAGCTCCCAAACGTCAACCACACAACGACACAACTAATGATAATTGAAATGAGAGCAGTAACCATAAGCAGAAGAATTTCAAACACATTACCTTCAGATTGCACGTTCTGTGAAAATCAATCAGTGCAACAACAGAGTCGTGGTTGAGTGATTCAGGAGAAAATCCACATCTACATTTTCTCACGTAAATTCGAACTAACTTCGTTTTGTTATTGAATCTGAAAATAAGTTAACAATACTTCCAAGTCAACTAAGGAAAGTTCAATATATTAACAACTATTAAGCACTGAAACAAAATGCTTGTTTTGCCAAAAACGGCAACGTTCAGGCTTTTGGCCATTACTTTACGAAGCCGAAGAGGAGAAAGTGAGAGAATGTATGCGGGACTAAACAACCAACGTTACTATCTAGCGATACATTCGAAGACAGTTTTCTACAACAAAAGTGATATTAAAACCAACCTGATAGTGAGCGTATAGTCTCCAGGAACACTTGCATCTCTGACCATGAACGCACCATTGTTCTGTTCAGCCATCATTTGACAAACGAACGCTTTGTCTACATTTCCCCAGTACCAGGGCTGATCTTTCAACGACATCAAGTGAGTTGCATCTGATTCAGCACCTTACCGTTCTGAAAGGAGGAACTACATTATGGTTGGAACAGTGTAGGACTAACCGGGGCATCGCACAAATGGTGCACTATTCGAGAAATCTAGCACATTACCCACGTGCGTTCAATAATGAAAGTGAACGTATAATATTAATAATACGTAACGTGCAACAACAATCACATCAACAGCGACATAATTACATATAGGTCTTACAACAGTTCTCAGGTATGCTGTGAAGTGCACAAAAACACAATAAAGAAATGGAAAACAAATTGTAGGAAAACACAGGTAGCGCTTAAACTATAAAGCTCGATGAAGTATCAAAAACATATTAAATAGAGCAAAGATATGTAATGTAATCTGTAATGCATTTATGTACATGTGTAATGTATACAATTACTACATCAAAAACTGGTTGATTACAGAAAATAAGATGCACCATGCCAGGTCGAGTGAAGGTGCATGGCGCATTTCTTGTGTTTGTTAGAAAGTCCGCGAAAATTCCCATTTCGAACTCATTTGGAATACTGAATTATCCGGCGGCCAACCATTATCGGTCGGTAGTTCTCAAGATTCGTTATAACTGAATGAAATCATCACAGTCGCAGTTTACATGTAACTTCGAAACATGGTGGGTATTTAGCATAGGACGATGTCATTTTCTGATGATATTTTGTTCATATTGCACATTCTACCATAGTTTCCGAAGTTTGAAATACTCGTTTTCGGTGAACAAGTTGTTTGACCGATTTTGTCTCTAAAATGCGATGCGTTCTCTCATTGATTGTTAGTTTCGTTGAATGGGTTTTTAGTTTATCAACCATCATGTCGACTTGATTGGTCGTGGCGAGTTCAACTGTTTACGAAGCAATGTTCAGGAACTTCTCTCATAGGATATTACAAAATCTGATTTGTAGTATTTTCTTCAATTACAGAAGAACGTTGTGTATATTTGTTTGTTTACACATCAGCAACTGATCGATACAGTATGCTTCCCTCTCTTTTGGTGACGACTATAGAACTCCTTCAGCAATTGTCTCTTGATCGGAGCATCAGTTAGAACTATCGAATGATGGTTTTTTTTTTCGCGTTCGAAATACGCCGAGATCAAACTACCAACACCGCACATCAAAGCGAATGACAGTCCTTCCAGTTTTCCTAAGAACCAGCTTGAAGCCTGTAAGAAGTCCGTGTCTAGTTTATAATGCGACACGGTTTAACGGAAAACGTGAGAATTGAAACGTGAGATGAGTGGCTGCAAATTCGTCAGTACTTCTGCGAGTTGCGTGATTCCTGAAGTTGTGAGCCGTTGTAATAGTTCTGCATACGTGCTTGTTCTACTGAAACAGAACAATTAATGCCAAGAATGGAACAGGATCGAACTACAAACACCGCACAGCCGAACAAATCCCGCATTCTAAGGCCTAGTGCTGTTTATTTGCACAGCAGAAACTGATAGACACAGCATGCACACCTAAAGCAGTTGTTTAAATCTTCCACACGTTGTTGACAAACCGACTATAACATAATGTAAGAGTCCCAAAACAATTCTGTTGAAAGTTCTCTCCAAGTTTGGTAAAAGCCGACAATGTTTCATAAATATATGGTGAGGCCGGAATTTGGGCAGAATTGTGTTTGTTTTGCAACCGAAATGCTCTATCTTTCTCTCTCAATTCTCAACCAACAAAAATGACAAACACAATTGGCGCGCATGACCATCAATCTTGTGTTCTTTGTAGAACGGGTTACAATTCATACATCCTTCCCCAACTGTGGTCGTATACTTGTTTATTCTCCCGCTTTTGGTTAGTATTCAAGCTTTTCACGGTTAAGGGACCATTATATCTAGTTTCAACAGAAGGCAACATAGTATTATAAAAAAACTGTTATCATACAATAGGAACCTTAGGAACTAATCTCAAGAAAGGAATATTCCAAAACTTGTTCGCATTGATTTGTTGGGAAGATTGTGTTGAAAAGCTGTTATAAGTGAACGCATACTGGTTTCATCAAACTAGAGTGATTTGAGTATTATTTCAGTGTCCAAAGTGCTTGAAAATCAATATGTGTTACAACACTAATCAGCTGATACGGTGTTTGTTACCAACTCCTTACTTCGGAGCGCGAAGAAACTAGTGCATAGCAAGGACTGATTGCAGAAACCAACAGTGTACAACTCTGTTCTTTCCAACCAAAATCTATCCGAAAACAACACCACTCTCACGTGCAAATGCAAATTTTTATGCAAATTTCTATGGAATTTTGGGAATTTTGCAGTCATATTCTCAACTTCCTTCACGGTAATGCTGCGAGGACATATCGAATTCCCGTGATTATTAAAGTGTTTATAATCCAAACAGGGAAGTTGGTATCATATCTAGTTGATCTGTAACTGTATGTTGTAATATGCTGGCACCAATATTCCAACCTGTGTCTCTCGTTCTCCACACTATTTCGCGAGACGTGATCAGACGAGTCGAGCAGAGAAACAGCGTATGCTGCCCACTGGAGGCTAACGAATCTAGTATTGCATAGTAGAAACTACCAACATTTTGGGTACCACAAACTACAACAGCAATGTTGCCCAAAAATAAATAGGTTGTCAGTAACCTAGCCGTTTTGGTGACACTCAAGATTATATGAGTAACCGCTCGATAAGTTAACGTAAAACCGGGATACCATTCCAGATTGTTTCTTCGATCATGAAATCACAAAATCTGAACTTTTTTTGCCCAAAAATAAATAGGAACATTTTCTCAAGAACATTTTCTTAGACTCAACTGCCTAACAGTGACAAACAAGAGGTACTTGCTCGATGTCTGCACTTCGCTCACCAGTCATCGCTTTTCAGGTTCTCTAATGCAACTAGATTTTTTGTGGTCCTCATATTTTGAGTAGAAAGAAAGTCAACATCTAGGCTAGGCTCCCAAAAAAGTGTGGGTCGCTGAAAAATGTAATAAAAATAGCCATTTGGAACAGTTGAAAAACAAAAACAGTCAATGTGACACGGACAGCTTTCTATTCTCCGTATTTGAAACTGCCAATTTGTTGGAAAGCAGAGAAATAAGAAAATTTTCACAAATCCTTTGAATGGTCGGGTCTCATATGATTTTGCAGATATAGCCTTCTCCCACTCATATGTGGGTATCTCTCGCCCGATCAGAACAATTCGATTGCTGTCCATGCGCCCACGTGCTTATCTTCATTCGCAACCTATTCCTAACCGATTCCGTTACTTCTCTAGTCGTCGACATAAGAACAGCGCTCGCATACTGTATACCTAAATTGCTCATGTGGACACACATATATTTCTGTGGTCCGTGACAGCAGTACGTTAAGTTGTTAGCCTAGCCGTACGCCAAACTTCTGACATGGTTCGGTACGCAGCCGAAGCCTACTTTCGTTGAACGTGCGTCTTCGTTGAAGATATATCAGAATACATGCCAATTTTAACGTTCTAGAAATTTCGTGGCAAAATTTTGGGGTTAATCTTTCCTACGCAGAGTCCAAAAGTTGTAATAACGTTTCTGCGTCTCTCCACACGTATTATCTCTAACATGTTCTGCTTCCGCATCCACTTTTACTGACCAAACGTTGTAGAGGTGCTAATAACACTAGCTAGGCTTTCAGAAAGCGGACTGAACGAACAGATCATACATGTTTACACACAGAAGAAGATGGGATCCACAGTATGATCACTTTTTTTGTTGTACCACTGCATCACGGGAAGGGTGGGAAGTTGGTATTGGGTTGGTACATTCCGGAGAAAGCCTATGCGGTCTATTTTGGCCCAGCTCGCTGTGATTGTAGTTTGATCCCTCTGTTTCCGGTCGAAATTCGTGAAATATGGCGTTTTCCGGAAAGATCAAACTACAACGATGATTCGGACATTCCCTATTAGTACCGCAGCCACTTTGAAACATACTTATTCTTTCTCGCTTTCGCTTGGAACCGGTAAATGTGTTGTTGCCATTCTCTGATACTGAACTCGTAATCATAACCGTCATGTGACCATCCAAACTACTGGTGAACGGAAAAGTCACGTGAAAATGTGATGAAACGTCAATAGCTCTGCACGTTCACTGTTGCAAATTTTTTTCTCCGATGTTGAAATAACTTCCCCATGTCGTGAAATTTTCGATTTCAAATGTTGGTAACTCGTGATCAGTTATGAGAAAAAACAAACTCCTCCCCCCGCAACCTTTCAATATATCCTATAGCAACAACACATTCATGGAAAGCTTTGCAAAAAAATCAGTATATTATAAGTTAATTAGCGAACAGAATATGAATTTTAACTATCTGGATAGAAATACTGCACGTGGGGGGCTGATGTGGGGTTTGTAGTTTGATTCCACCATATTTTAGTCGTGAGATCACTTCTGTTTGAGCAGACCAAACTAGGGCATGGTCACCCTCCTAAACAGTTATCGACTGTCAACAAGATAATCTGTCGAAACGGTACTAAGCCGGATGATTGCGCAATAGTTGCAGTACTATCATCCCGCGTTGCATTACTCATTACGAGTTTGTTTATCAACTTTCAGAGAATTGGTGTCGATAAAATGTAACTTCCATCCCCCATTCGGTGTTGGGTGAACGTTGAGATTGTGTATTCATATCCTCACCCCATTAGTATTTGACTATTCTTATAATTATAATAATGATAATAGTTTGTAGGTACCCCTGGAATGTTTTTCGGTGGCACCGCGGCTGACCAGCAACCACATTCAACGCAACAATGTTAGACGGTGAGCCACCTTATATGCCGACTTCTTATTCAGTCAGGCACGTGCATTTCGTTAAACACTTAAAGTAGGACGATTATGTGAACCAATCCCGTGTCCACGGTCCTTTAAACTGCAATTGAAAAATGTATTGCAGTTTAAAGGACTGAAGTGTTGGGATTGGACCACATAATCGTCCTTCTTTAAAGTCTTGTTCTTAAAGAAGGACGATTGTTCTAAAAACTCAAATCCCAAAGAAAACAGAAAACAAAGTTCAAGTTTTACTGTGGCCGTTCCCATTTGCGTGAAACCGAGTATACTACAAAGAACTTGAAACTAGGGATAGAAAGCAAAGCGAATATGATCTAGCGGCAATCCATCATAAAAGAACCGGGTACGCGAATAAACTCGGTGTATGATTAGACGTTCTGTGATACGCTGCGCGAGCGCCCATTTGAACATTCTGCTTGATTTCGACTCAACCGTCGCATGCCTCTACCATACTAACTATCCATGATATTGGACGGAACGAATCTGAATGGTAGGCTAGACTGACTTATGAAATATAGTTCTCGTCTTCCCTGCGTGGGCTCCAATCGTATCCAGACAAACTTTACTTTGACTTTTCTGTACAAAACGTTTCACAAATTATGTTTATGCTTGTTGTATAAGCACAGCAAATCTTGCAGAGTTCAAACTTGGGTGATACAAAGTAATGAGAGTGAGCTTCATAAACTCGCAAACCTCTTAAAATCAAACGTTGCAAACTGATAGGGCGAATTAGCCGAATCAAAGATGAATCATTGGGCCCAGCGCTTCGCGCAGCGCGCGATCAACCATGGTTCTTCGTGAATGTAAGTCTTAAAAAGTAGCTGACGTTTACCAAATACAGTTGGCCGTATATCTATATTCTTCCATGAAGCTGCTAGTTCCTAGTTTACAACTACAGTACCACTTCTAATGATCATACTGTCGGTCAATAGCATAGTCACGTGGAAAGTGTGAAAAATCTGTTCGTTATTTTGATCAACTTTCGTTATTTTAATTACTTCCTTCTCACTTTTTGCTTTGTTTGGCAATTTGACACGACGTGCCAAGATGAAGCAATGGAACTATAGGGGTTTTCATTGCAGAGAGAAGCTCGCTCGAAACGCAAACCTGTTGTGTTGAACTTGAACTTCTCTTCCGCAACATAATAAAATGATGTCATGCCGTTATCATGGCCTAGAGGCACTTTTTTTTATTCGTGCCAAGGCTCCTACAGTACCCACCCCCCACCCAAAGTGTTCACTAATTCGCACTGGAACGTTTCGGGAATACATTCGAACACTCATTGTAACAAGGAATGAGAGACAAATGTGGAATGCTTCTTTACCCCTTCCGATACCGTTTGCGTAATGAAAATGGAGAAAAGTTTGCTTTCATACTGTAGGTGTCTAATGAAAACCACTGTAAACTGAATTGTCGTCCAATAGGAACATTTTGAAATCCGTCCACAAATTTCACATTGTAAATGGCAATTTGAGAAAATCTGTGTGAAAACATTCACACGTAGTATAAAAAGTGAGTCAGTCACATTCCCTAATCCACTGTGGCTTCCGATTTCACACAAACATTACTATCATTGTAATTCCCAGAGTTATAAAGCGGTAACCTGTTTGTAGTCGTGGCTGCGCTCTAAAATACCGTTGATTTGAATAACAATGTAATCAATTTTCGCTGTGATGCACAGAAATCTAGTACATCTAGGTCAGTCTTCAATTTTTAGTCGTCTCCAACCCATCCAGAGGCCGTATGCATGAAACATCCCGGGCCGGGTTGGGATGCTATCCCGAGCTATTTCCCAACCAATTCAGCTCGGGATAGCATCCCAACCCGGCCCGGGATGTTTCATGCATACGGTCTCAGGTCCTCTACAGCCTTCAACACATAATTTTCTATCAAGAAAATATGCGACCTTGAAAAACGTATTGAAAATTTGGGTTCAAACTACTCTAACTTCCAGAAGTAGGTAGCTGATGTCGAGTCATTAATAAATTACCATAAACATGTATGATGTGTGATCGTCATCCGTCACATATGTGCAAAAAGCACTCTGCTTTAGTCTCTTCTAGTTAAAACCAATACTAAATACGGTGCAGGTTTTGAGTCAAATTATCTCAAATAGTGTGATGCTGCCTTTATATCCTTATTTCCAGCTGCCGATATAATTCTGATCACGGTCGGATGTGTGCTGTTGGTGCTCACTGCCATTGCAGCAGTGTGTGCCGCACTCTACTGCAAGAGGAAAACTAAGGTGAGGGGGATTACATAACATTGTTGAATGAGACAATAAATAACGTTGTACATTGAAGTATATCCAAATTATTTAGCTATATACCCAAGTTATATCGTGATCAGCTTGTTTTTTTTTTGGGATTCTTCAATAGTGAAAACCGAATACCATTGTTGTAACAAAGCTGACATGAACATCAGTGAACTACCTTGCAAACAGCGCGCTGTTATTTTGGAGATGTTTCCGTAGACTCCAGCAACGATTGACTCGAAATACGTCTCTGTGATCTCAATGTTCGCTCCCGTGTTGCAATCCGTGTACAAAAGCGCATTTTTATACTTTTTGTAAGATTACTAATTTAAAGTTTTGGAAAGAAAAAGATGACATTACTGTTTTCAAAGTCTTGTAAAATATTCGCTTCACTACCGAGAATTCAGGAAGAAAAGGCGCTTGCGGAAGAGAGGAGGAGAAAAATGGCGCTGCAGTTCTACGTGGAGCAGCCGGTGAAGTTTGCCCGGGACAAGGGCGGTGCGAGGGACCTGTCCCCGCACTCGAAGGCAGCCTATTGCAATGCAGCACTAGAGGCTACCATAGACGAAACTATCAACGGTAGGTCGTTCCGTACACTTCGTTTCACAGCAGGGTTGTTCTGAACCCCAGCTGTCACGTTATCGCGTTTCAGGAAGTGTTCCGAGTTTTTTAAGTTTTGAATCGGATTCCAACGATCCTGATGCTTAAAATCTGAACTAGTGAAGTACAATGAGAATGCAGACCACAACGTTCAGAAATGAGAACGTTTATGTGACAGTTGCGGTGTAAACTCCTCAGAAAACTCACGAGATTGGCTCATGAACAGTATCTTCCAAAGTTTTAATGAAATTCCATGAAACATTTGCCAGTTCGCGAGAAGTTCGGGGAATGCTCATGAAGTACTCACGAGAGAGATAACATAAACGTATCAGGAGGTTGGAGGAATTGTTACGACGCCAGTTGTTCGGAATTTCTCATTAAAAAACGAGAAAATAGAATCGATTTTCAGATGACACAGCCATACTGAAGGACACAATCCTCGACTATAGGCCGTCGTTGGACAAAAAACTCATTAGGTAAACTATTCAGAAGAGGTCTAACGGAATACTTATATTCAAGAGGTTTCAATTGTCAACGTTGCTTGGCAGTAGTTTGATACTCTTCCATTAGCAGTCCAGTTTTGTTTTTGGGACCTTTTCACACAGAAAAAAATTCAAAATGAGAAAAACTACCAAAGTAGGTAGAGCGAGAAACGCATAGGAACCTCGTGAGGCAGCATTTTACTTTCACCCCCCCCCCCCCCCTTCTTCCTTTCGAAATGTGATGCATTCGTATGCGTACATAATTTTTTATGAGTTGCTCTGAACTAATCTGGCAATCCTTGCTCGATTCTCAGAATTTGACCCGCTCGATCAATTTCAGACCGGAAATTCTGAAGATCAGCTCTCCGGACATACCTTCTGTATTACCCGCCGAAGCCGTTTATACGTTCGTTGCTTTTATCATCAGTCATTTTCTCAAGCACCGTAACTAAGTGTCACCGAAATGGCAAAATGATATGTTTTAACTGACATTTCAGATAACCCAACTAGGCAGCTATGTAGTCAGAATGTGCTTAGAAGGTGATTGAGCAAAGACTTTTTTGCCTTTCAAGACGTTTGAGAAACCGAACACTCTTCATTTACGCAGAGGTTGACAACATTGTTCCTTTTTCAAGGGGTAAAAGGGATCGCGCATTCTGACCTTCCCAGAAATACAGTTTTTTTTTCAGAGAACATCTTCTCTCTGAATTTCCTGATGTGATGCGAAAAATCCGAGCTTCCGGTGCGAAGGTTATACAAGAAGAATTTAAAGTAAGACATTCGTCTCTCAGACGGCACGCAGGGAGTTGGAGGGGGGGGGGGGGGGGGGCTTTTAGTTTAAGTTCAGAATAAGCTTGTCCGCATACTGTAACAGAGCGTTGCATGAAGCGGATCTAAAATGCAAATCGATATTTGTGACGTTTCTAACGCAATTGGTGGAACCGCCGAATTCTTGATTTTTTTCGTTGAGGAAACAATTATCAAAAAGGATTAAACGAAATTTTGCTCAGAAACTGACAGAGAGAACCAAATTCAACTACATTCATTCGGTTTCGTTGATTGGAGAACTAGGAAAATACTGGAAAAAAAAATAGATGATCTGCCCGGATTCAAGGGATATTCAGCTGGGGTAATTTGGAACAACAGTATGTCGTCCCCTATTTATGATCAACATGTCTCGCGGTGGAACAGTAGGTTAGCTGAGTGCACACATCAACAAATCTGAGCTGATCGAATATTTCGTTTCAGATACTGGAGAAACGTAGCAGGACGAAACACTTCTCGTGTATAATTGCTGAACGTAACAAGAAAAAGAATCGTTTCACAGATATATTACCATGTGAGTAAGTTCTCTTCAATGAACAGTTGATTAGCTTGAATGTTGCCAGGATTAGTTTTCTCTACCGTACTCATTCAGCTACCCTATTCCTTGAGCCACCGTTACCCTCCAGTTACCACATAGTTCTCGTCGTTTCCACTGAGACTTTGGCAGCATGCCAATGAAAATTTGAATGAATTTTATAGAAATCAGAAAGATTTTCCACCCATATACTGTAACAAAGGTCGACAGCCGTTTGAGAAAAGCTAGTTCGGAAAGCTTCGATGTGATGAAAAGCTGTTTGGAAATATAATTGGCACTTTGCCGAGGTCTCAGTGCAAATGACTAGAACTATAATCCCTCTGCAGATTCTCTGTCTAATGTTTTTGCTACCGTACTTCTCTAGACGGTACCTAGGTGACCAATACGGTAGCTACCGTAATCATTTAGCAATACGGTGCTACCGTAATCATTCAGCTAGCGTAAGATCATTATTGAATGTTTCTCTCACATAATTATCTAAGGTTTCATGACTGTTTAGATGACGAGTCTCGCGTGGTTCTCGAAGGCGATCGATATATTAATGCCAGCTTTGTGAACGTGAGTTTTGAACATCAATTTATTTTGTTTGAAAATTGTAATGAAATAAAAGTAATAGAATAAACTTTCATATTGTCTTTCGACTTTTCAAATGTCTAAGAAGCGTTGGATGCATAACTGAATGATAAAGTTCTTCGAAAACAGTGCTGGAGGTTCGAACTAATAATCAGAGGCGTCTCGGCACCGTAGCCAAGTCATGTAAGTGGGGAGCTCAACCTAAACGAGAACATTACCATATTCTGCAACAAAGTTGGTAACTTTCTATGTTTAGGCATAGTGTAGAAGATTGAAATTGTAGTCAGATAGTGACCAGATGTTTCAGCTCAAAGGTGATCTTTTTGTGAGACTTTGCTACGGGCCTGATAGAAATGAAAACGACTATAGGGAGTGCCAAATTCATGTATGTTTGTCTCTCGCCGGGCGCTAACCATCGCGCTACGAGAGTACATAGTCGTCGAACTTCCGGTTCGGAGACATGTGTCCGTACACAGGAAAGTGAGATACACTACCTTCCCGCCGTTCCGTTAGCGACGACTATATAGTTTCAGGGCCATCACAATGCTGGTCAGTTCATTGCGACTCAGGGTCCGATTGGACCCGGTGACACCGGCCCATCCGGCAAGGAGAGCACGGTAGACGACTTCTGGTCCATGGTGTGGGAGAAGAACGTCTCCTGCATCGTTATGCTGACCGACTGCGATGCCAACCTACAAGTATGTTCTCCTTTGTGTTTTTTGAGTCCACTCCGAGAGAGAATCATTTTACTATTTCAAGTTCTCATCTTTTTGAGTACATCTTTCAGATTTTCACCTCCATAGATTTGCACCATAATAGTATGTTTGCCAACGTCTCGAAGAGAATAATACACTGTGAATGCCTGTTGAGTTCAACGCACTCCAACTGTAATCTTTTGAAGTGAACGATAAAACGTGCAATCAAAGTATCTGAAACTATTTTTTCCAGTCAAATTGTAGCCAATATTGGCCCTCAGAAGTGGGCTCAACGCAAAAGTACGGAGATATAATGGTGCGATCCTCGATAGTTTCCCCAGATGGGATGCATGTGCGCAGGACGTTTTCTCTAACGAAGGAACATTTCCAAAGACAGGTACAGCGGTTTCTAGTCTCCAAACTGTTCACCTCATATTCTCAAATCAAATCAAATCAAATATTTATTACACAATGTGTAATAACGGGACGAAAGTTGGAAACGCGAAAGGTTGCCAAAAAAGAGAATGATGAAATAAACATAGAAAAAAAAGATATAACACTGGCTGGTTCTATCTGAACTAGTTGCAGTAACAATTTCTGCACGCACGCTAAAAGTTCACAAGTTTGTTCTCGCATGTACACCTCATGAAGTATTCACGACTTTATGTTGTTTTAACTTAACAATCCATAGAATTTTTATAAGTTGAGGACACATTGGCAGCTTAGCAAACCCTCCTTACCAGTACGCCCTATTCACCAAATTCAGAGAAGCTTAGATACCTTGCTCCCCCCCCACCCAGTTTTCCTGATCTACATAGTCCATCGCCTTCTGGCACATGATGAAGGAACGCTCGCTCCACAATGCGTAATCGACTGGGTGTTCTGTAGTCTTTGTTGCTGAAATGAAGACTATGTGCACCCTAGCCCAATGACCAAGGATCACGCCAACATTGAAAATGAGAGTATTACTGGATGATTTTCTAAGTCTACCTTTGTACCAGTACCCGAAATACCATCTTCCAATTGTCAACGCTCGAAATTCGTGATGTGTTTTTATGTTTTTCGAATTCCCGCCTTTTTCCAAATTCAAGTTGGTTGACGGTTTCAGGTGACCCAGTTTCATTATTATGGCTGGCAAGATTCTTCGGCCGCTCTACCGGACCAACTCCTCGATTTCATGCAGCCAATCATGCACCAGAATTTCAATAAACCTATCGTTGTACATTGCAGGTGAATCATTATATTATAATGTAATGTACAATTAGAATTCTCATGTGAACTCTACGAGGTCAATGTCTTTTTAAAATTTTTGTAAGGTCAAATTCATAGTGTGAAAACACACCGACAATGCAACACGTGCAATGATAGAGTACATGATTGCTGAGTTATGCTCAGGTTTCATGTGACCAATCGATACATCCCTCTGTTTTCCAATCAGTCGAACTCGACCACAACCTTTTCAGTGCGGGTGTCGGTCGAACTGGCGTTTTCATCGCCGTTTGGAGGGCTTTGGAGCGGGCTCGCCAGGAGGGAGTTATTGATGTATTTAGGTACAAGTTTAACACTATTCCTCATAACTTGTGAGGAAACTCATCTGTACTTTCTTCATTTCAGTGAATAAGTGAGGGTCGTAGTTGTTATCATTTGTATGCGAGATTTTGCATTGGGCAGTTGGCGTTTGAGAAATATCAGTAAAATTGTGAATTGCTGCTGGTTGTTGTGAGGGTACAGAACAGCATCGAAAATTTAATCTGCCTAAACTTCATTACTTGTCGAACAACAAACTGGAATATCAAATTTGTACTGTTGGAAACAAGCACTGTGGCTTGTTCGAATTGACTGTATTTATAGATTTACGCTCTTTAGGATAAATGCGATTGTGTTGTTCAGAGATTAAACTACAACTCTAGTTAAGTCATTTTATACACTAAATTAGTGTGTTTCAGTTTGGTGGACAAAATGCGTTCTCAGAGAAGGCGTATGGTGCAGACAGTGGAACAGTATGCCAACATTTATGACGCAATATGGACGGCTGTGCAGCAAAACAGATTATGAAAATAAATCGATCTCTCAACTCTTCTGTTCTCAAGTTTTCGAATAGCACAGATAATATATGTATGTTGCAGCCACAAACTTCCAAACGTACGCCTATATAAAACATAATTCCGCATTTATATTAAAGTCTTTCTAGTTGCGTGATGTTCATGTTTCTACCATGTGTGTTCTAGAATTGGTACCAGTTGTAATCCCCTTTAAGCGTCCAGTCGAAATGTGCCCCATTTCCTACAAATAGTTTGCAACTGACGTGTTTCTTCCTCGAATAGCCCGAAAATCCATTACTTGATAGCTTTTAATTATAGGACCATCAAATGCAACTGCACAATCTGAGGCCCGGTACCGTAGTCAATTCGAACTCGATTCGCTTCACAGACCAATATGGACTGCAGACCAACACTCTCTGACACAAATTGTCAAAAAATACAAGCAAATATGCCTAGATATGTGAAAGCTATGAAATTCGTTTTTCGGATTGCATTATAAATGAATCGTGTGAAAAAATAACGAGCGTGTTGGAATTGCGCTTGAAAAGCAGGTAAAAAACATAGACTTTGTTCTAACTGAACAACCAACAACTGTGTTTAAAATTGACCCACTGTGTTTCAAAGATACATGTAGATGTTCATTAGACACAGTTCAGGCACCTTACTAGAATGATTGGATATCAACGGACCACCGAACTTTTCTAGCCTGATTTTTCTCAAAGTTTTCTTGCAAAAGAAAGTGGGCACACTTGCCCTGTTATCTCCACGTTATGGCTATTCTATTTCACGTGTTCTTCACATGTTACGGAATTGTAAGGGTCAACGAAACTACAGCAGCGATTTCTTGGTTTATCTCATTTGAAACAAACCATCTGGATCATAACCTCACCAACGCTGCTCACGACGCGCTGATCTCTTTTCTCCTTCTGCTAAAACCGCAGAGGAAAGAATGCGCTTCGACGACATTTTGCCGTCAATTCTGTCAGTAAAATAAGCCTGGCAAAAATATCTACCAGAATTTCTTGGCAATGTAGGAAAAATCGGAGGAGTGAGCAGATAATCACATTGGAGGTGAACTATCTAGCTACAACCTGAGTAGATTATTACCGTCTTTTCAGTTAACCATATAAAGAAAAAACAATGTGTCAGAGACATCCGATTCACACATTCGTTTTTGGGCAATACGTCGCATGAAAAGAATCACCTCTGAGCAACTATCTGATCACCATCTGACCCAGGTTGTGATCACCAACAATATGCTTGAATATAGAAAAACACCATCTGAACAGAAAGTGGTAATTTTCTCGATCAAGTTGAGCTCCCAACTTGCATGTCTTTGCTACGATGTCAGCAGGTAACGTCGCCCATGTAAAATCCATCTACTGATATCCACGCATCCCCCCCCCCCCCCCACCTTACCTCTTTCTCATCAGCTGTACCACTTGTGCTACTTTGCTACGGTCCGACTCTCCACACACTGTCCACATCTAACATTGAGATGGGGCTCCTGTCGACGTCATTCCCAGTAATACGTGTTGCGTTGTTTCGAAACTGCAGATTGCTTTTCATAACAGTAGATGATTTGGGGCGGGTCGTGACGGGCTATAAAAGGCGTGAACCGAGGCGCGAACCACTCATTTCCCCTTCTTGCACACGATGATTGCACGACTACTCTTCATGCTACTGCTCGTCTGCGGCCTCGTTTGCGCCGAGTCGCAGACGTTCGACAGACAAGACAGGGACTACCGCCCACTACAGGTAACCGTCAACCAAATGGTAATAATAATAATAAGTTCATTCATTCAGGGGTTGAGAACTCATGTATGTAAACCTGCGAGGTGACAATGAGATCAGACGAATCTAGGACGGAGATTGGCTCCACTTGAGAGAACTTTGAAAATTTTAGTTCGAGGTCGAAACTCGAGAACTCGATTGCTCGACAGGATTCAAAGACTCTAGTATTTCTGGACTCAAACTTGACAAAAAGAGAAACTTGAAACTGGCCAAACCATATATACACTGGCGCGTTAGAAATTCATCGTAAGCAATATGAGATCATAGTACGTATGCTAGAACGTCCCGGAACTTCATTCCACTCCGCGTCCCTCGTTTTGTGCTGTACTTCCCGACACGGAATACTAGAGTAGAAAAATGCCGCATGCTAAAGAATGGCGGGATGTTCATGAGTACGTATACTTACGTTCGTTACGTTCGTGTTTAGTTCGTGGGGCAATTAGGACCATAACCGCGCTACTTGTGATTTCTTATCAATTGCTATACAAACTAAGATCGTTCGTGAGTGGTGGAAAAACGAAACAATAACTTTTAATTTGAGACGAAGATGAAACTGCTTCTCTTTTCCATTGAGTAGGTAGGCTAGGGTATTCCGAAACCTTCGTTCCATTCTGTGCCGCTCGCTGCGCCCACAAGAAAGAAACGACGTACGTTTGAGGATACGCAAATGAAGATCTGCCATAGTTTCTAGGGTTTTTCATGAATATGACCTCCAAGTTAGGTTGTAGACTGATGTCGTATGCTCCAAGTTGTAGAGCTCGCCTAAACCGACCGACCGTGCTAGTACCCTCCAAGTATCGCTTGAGATAATATGCTGAGATACCTCTGGCGGCGTAGCAATCCCTGCAACCTAATGAGAAGTTTATATGAGTTCTCATGAGATACCTCATGCGCTACTCGTGAACTTTCAATGTTGTAGGATAGCAATCAATAGAATATCATGAAAAGCTCATGGTAATAGCTCATGAGGTATCTCACGAGATTTGTGAAAAATTGCTACGCCGCCTGATGTAAAGTTCATGGGATAGCTCGCAGAGAACTATATATTTGTGAGATAGTTACCGTGCGAAGTTTCGCGGGATACGCCGCCAGCAGACTTCCTACGCTGGATAGGAAATTATTGCACACTTTTGGCATTAAATCTTCATTCAGAGTAATTTCTTTGAAATAATAGCACTTGAAACACCAACCCCTTGAGATATTACAATGGAATATCAAACTTCTAATTGATGTTTTCTAAAGAACTAACGTATTGCTATAATTTTGGCAAAAATAAAAAATTCACATTCCGAAATGTTTTTTTTTCAAAACTCAAAAGAGAGACAGGTTTCGAAATTGAATGCAATGAGTAGGACAATAGCTGTCTAGAAAACATATTCCGCAATGGATTAGAGCTTCAAGTACCCATTTTTGAACTTTAACAACCTAGTAACTTGTCTACCTTTAGTGAAGTTGGTGCTCCAAACCGCAGAGGTTATTCGGTCCCGTTTTTAGTCGTGTTTTCTGGCTTGTTTGAAAAAGGTGGGAATGTGCGGATAATTGTGTGTGCTTAATACACTGGTCACAGCCCGTTTGCCCTGATTGGAAGCCAGATAGAATTTGTCGTAAAAGCAGTGAACCGATTTGCATTAATCACCACTGAAGTAGGCACAACCAATTGTGCACCAGTTTTATGGGAAAAGCATGGCCGACAATGCGCGTATGGAGCCCGTCACGTGCATGGTCACGTGAAACATGTGAAACTCACCAGAATTCGAGAACGCACAATGACAAACAGAGAATACTCAGAGGTACAGTATACCGCCGCGTTTCTTGCGACAGGGAATATAGTCGTTTGGTTGTTTGCATAACCTCAGAAATCTCTGGTGAAACACATGTACACAGCAGAACGAACAGGTGTAGTCTGTTGCCTGTCAAAAGCTGAAATGTGATTTTACAGTTTTTAAAGTATTCAATAAGGATTCCGAATTGTGCGTTGTTCTTCATCCAGATCACTACGAATCACCGTTCTAATATGTCGGTGAAGTCTTATAGAACAGTCAATGAGAAGTTAGTCAGGGAACCTCGGAGCGCGTTCAAGAGAAAGAAAACATTCACGACATTCTCTTTCACTATGTTCTGTTTGTAGTTGGATCCTAATGCGTTCTGTGCAGAGCGTTGAGTATTTTACCGTGTTCCAAGATACAACACATGAGGTGATAGTTATAGTCTGTTTCACGGAACAATAGCCCTCTACAGAAAGATTATAAAACTTTTAAGTGAATTTATCATGTCTTGTAGGTGTTGTACATAGTTTAAACTTTGTGATTTCGTTTTCCACTTTGGGTACTACAAGCATACAAAACAGTAAATCTTAAATTCTGTTTGTTGACTAGATAAATGCGTTTGAATTTTCGGAAGATTACTGTAGAAAGTCATCGATTGGGGAAACGAACTATATCATTTTTCAGTTCGGCAAACGGGAGGGCTACCGACCACTTCAGTTTGGAAAAAGAGACTACAGGCCGCTACAATTCGGGAAACGATCCAGTCATGCCGGCGACGCATTTCTGTTTCCCTCATTGTGACACGCAACATTCAGTTATACTTGTTGTATTTGCCATGTACTGTCAATAACACGTTAATATATGTTTCTCACACGTACACTCGGAATATGAACTTGAAACTTAGAGAAAAACTCAAGGGGGTTTAAGTCTTGTGAAAGTATGTCTTTTGGAGTTTTCGACAAGTTGACATTACCGCATACATGCTTATATAATGTTCCTGTAATTCTACTTGTTCTACACTACATCTTTAATAACTTTAAAGAACAAAAGAGCAATTTCTCACAAATGATCAGTCGTGGTAAATCTGTGAGCGCACCACCGTCAGCCGAAACTACGATGCCCGAAATCTATTAGTCGAGCGATTTTCGATAAACATTAAGCAATAGTCATAACACTGAATCAAACACTTGCGAAACAGGGAGAATTGGAGGATTTCGGCGAGAATGTCATTGAGTTTCTCTGCTGAACTCCTCTACACGCACCGGTATAACTGATGTTGACTGCGATAAAAGGCTTATTTCATAATCGAAATTCTGATGTCGTTCGCCCGACTCTTCTATTTTAGATAATAGGAAAAAAAAATTGAAAACTGCTCATATTATTCTGTTTTCGAACAAAATGTGATGTTCCAACACGGGAAATAAAAAGATTAATGTTGTCAGATTCACAATTGGTCGATAACAGAAAAAGAACGAAATGGCCGGGCAATGTAGAAAATGCTCCATGAAAAGGTTCCATTTGAGCTGAACTCTGAAGCCCCATATATGGTCTGTGACCATGCTGAATTTAAAGGTTCTCCGCGTTAGTGCTACGACGTCTCTGTCCCAGGAAGTTCAGAGATGTGGTCAGCATCTGGACCGGGTGGTGGTTCCCTATGCATGGTAAGTTGTCAACTATTGGCCAGATTTCGATCATGTATAGTTCGTTCCATTCCCACTTAGACCCATTGGCATCGTGCCAACATATGCCTATTTCGTATAGAAAATATGAGCATTCTAAAGACATTCTTTGTTTAGATGTTCTTATGAAAGTGAACAATCGTTAACAGAAAGAAAATTATGTCCAAATAAGAAGTTTGGATATTTTAGGTTATTTTTCTATTTCTTTTAACCAAAACGGGATTCATTACCGACTTCTAGCGTTTCTCTGTCAGTACATTCATGAATATGATTCATATTCTTTGAAAATTACTAGTTCATTTAAAGATGGACATGAAAAAATTACTGCACAACTAAGTGTTGGTTCGAGGGTTACCAATAATATAAACGGTGATAAAAACGGAGTTGTAGTTTGATCAGTCGAATGTAAATCTGTATTTATTCCTTATGAACGCTGACACTACAAAATCCACAGAACGGGATAAAGTCGTATTTGTCCATAGCTGAGGTGCTATATTGAAGTGCTTTCAGTTGGATCATTCTCTTCAAATAGGTTTTTTAGTGATTCTGCCAAGTTACACTTTTGAAAATCAAAAACTATTACCGTTCGTAAGTTAGGTGAAAAGTTTGAGTTACAGTAAACACAGCAGTATCTTCGAATAATGCCTGAAAACAATGGGAACCAAACTACAATACTAACTAAGTAGAACGGACTGAATTTACTATGTCTGCCAACATTCATATTGTGAACAGAGCAGCTTTCCTCGCACAATCATCGGGCCACGTTTTATTTGTTTCGTTGCGTTTAGTTCGTTTGTTGTTGGTTGTTTGTTGTTTGTTGTTGTTTGACTTATTTCAGAAAACGCTTTGAAATCATTCGTTATTGCTGCTTTCCATTTTCTATCATGCAAATCGATTGGTGGCGACAGTTTGGTCATCACACTCCGTTCCCGTTGATTTTATTCACCAACGATGACCACCCTGCGGTTATAATTATTATTATCATTATAAATGTTATTATTTTCTGTATATATGAGCTTTTATATTATTATAATTTCATTACAAACTGTCTCATTAATAATATTACTTCTGATATAAGAACAAGGAATATTTGCATGACTTGTGCGCACGTGGGATGTTTACATTTGTTATCATGTCACTGCGCAATGTATACTATGAATGATAGCATTTTCATAACGGTAGTACATAATTGCTACTGAGACTCCTACAGTAGACATTCAAACTTATTATCGACGGTTTTCTGATGACTTCGAAAATACTCTATGTACCATTTACGTAACGAAAGATACTGTGATCATACTGTGGCAATCTCAGTAGGAATGAAAAGACTATAGGGGTAGTATTCGACAAACAATTACCGTATTCGCTTCATCTTTCTATTTTTAGTGGAAACACAGTTGTTCAGAATCGATACTTTGATCGTTTTTATGGGTACAGTTACAGAACGAAGTAGATGAATTTTCAAACAACTACTGTAGACTCATTAATCGAGTATTTTTCACTCTGTATCGCAGAATTTTTCCACTCTGTATCGCAGAATTATATCCGCTGATGCAGTATGATAGATGAGTACCGCTCTAGACTAGGACGTCCTTTTTTATTCATATTATACTGTTAGTCAATTGCACAGTTACGTGAAACATGTTAAACATAGAAGAACTCAGAAACGTGCCATAACAAAGTGCACGATTCCGCATTAGAATGTCAACTTTACGTGAGTGTTCAATTTACTTCTAGTATATGCGAGTTTTTGGGTGTCGTATATCGTATTTTTTCATACCGTGAAGGTTACTTCACCTATTTATGGAAGAGTTTTAAATAATATTCTGTTATAATGACTATCAGATAATTATTATCAAGATATGATACTTATCTCGCAGTCATTGTAATTTATATTTTACTTAAATATTACATATTATTCAGTTATTTTTCTGTTCCGGTTTCAGTTTTTGAATGGAGGCTGAGTTCTCGGCCTTGTACGGCCGGGCCCCCACCATCCGAGTGCGATGTCCGGGAAGGGTCAACATCATTGGTGGGTCGGCTGCTATAGTCCGTTTCACTCCCACCGAGACCTTGGCAGCGTGCCAATGAAATTTCGGATGAATATATTTGATAGAAATGACTGGTTTTCTGAAAATAATTTTTATCCACGTACTGTAACAAAGGTTATCTGCCGCTCAGAAAAACTTAACAACTAAAACTTCGCTCAGAAAAACTAAAAAGAAAAACTTTTAGGAAAATTTAACTTGGGGAAAAGCCACCCGGAAATTTCTGGAACGTTGCTAAGGGCTCAGTGAGAATGGCGAAAACTATATACGCTATTTTACATATTTACATATTTATTCATTCACTTCGCTTCGTTAAAATTCATTCACTTCGCTTCGTTAAGCTTCGAAAAACTATGTCTCGAGTTCAGAAAATAATCTTGAGCTGGTCCGATAACTGACACCTTTTACTTTAGTGCCACCCTTTGAGCCAGCCAGCCACGATTACGTGTAATTACGAGCATCCAGTAACATGGCACGGTTACGTGACTATAGTTGACACCATTCCCACTGAGACTCCTACAGTAACTTACAAGCACTGAACGTTTTGTAATCATACTGCAGGAGGCTCAGTGGGAATGAATAAGACTATAGCACTGTACGGAACAGTCACATGAGGCGTGAAGGAACGAAATGTGTTCCACGAATGAAAAGAATAGTCGATAGGCATGTTTGTTGTAATAAAAAAACTAAATGCATTTTTTTATTTTCAGGTGAGCATATCGATTATAATGGATACGGGGTTCTTCCCATGGCAATAGAGCAGGATACTGTAATGATAGCTGCCCTCTCAGAACATGCCGCAATTCGAATTGCTAATACGGACGAAAAATACCGGTAAGGTTATTTGGGACTCCTATTATACTAGAAGTAAATTGAACAGTCACGCAAAGTTAGGACTCTAATGAAGCATCGTGCACTTTATTTTTGCACGTTCCTGAGTTCTGCTGTGTTTAACTTGTTTCACGTGACTGTGCGAGTGACTTAACAGTATAGTTTCGACTTATCGAGAGTTTCGTTCACGCGTAGAATCTTGGTGGCCAATAGCCATAGCCAACCCCCTACTGACGCGCTAGTAGGGGGCTACATCACTGAAGGGTTAGTCGAGAACTCTTTCTTTTGTACTATCAACTCTTCACGCAATGTTGGGAGGACATTTTTATTTTTACATCATCTTCGAGTGAGATATGTACACGCTAAACCCCGATGTTCTTAACGTATGGTCCGCTGTTGAGCTCATCAAACGTCTAAAAGGGTGGTGTTTCGGGGTAATTATCAACTTTTTGCTTTGTAAACAATTGTGTTTTGATTTCTAGTGTTTACAAAGATAACTTTCATTTAAGGTCGTTCTCGTTGGATATTCCAACGGAGTGGGCTGGTGCAGCTCCCCCACAATGGTACGACTACTTTCTCAGCGGCTGGAAGGGAGTACTGAATCATCTAAATCTCCCACAGAAAGGAATGGACGTTTTAGTTTCCGGTAGGCCATGCTCTCCTTTTCTCTCTCTCTTTCTCTCTCTCTCTCCCTTTGTCTCTCTATATCTCTATCCCTCTATCTCTCTCTATCTCCAGTCGTGACGGTTTTTCTGAGACCTCGTTTCATTGTTGCATGTTTATACGTGCTCAAATGATTCATTTTGTTGAGCCTAGTTTGGGTAGAGTATGGAGTTGAATGTATTTGTGTTGAGGTTCGATCCCGGCCTCCTCCGGCCTATCCAGCAGCTCCTCCGTGGTGTGTGCGGCCGCTCTCACAACTCTCACCCTCTCCACTGGCAACGCTTTCGATAGAATCACCAGGTTGGAGGCTCTGAAAATCGGAAAGCTCTACACAATGCTAATTCACTGCAGGCTTAGGTTGAGTGGGGGGGGGGGGGTTGTTCATCAGTTCCGGGTATTTACTATCTTCCCTTAAAGGAGACCGGAGAGCATCATGGTTTCTCGTAAAGCTGATGTATCCTACTTTTGATTGGACGCGTTGCGTGTCGCGCGGCATTGTCATGTGAATGTCACGTGGACTGATCAAACTAATATACGAGTTATTTGTGCTCTCTGATCTCACTACAGTTAAAAGCAGCCCAAAACAAAACCTCTGCTCAGGTTGTGTCCCGGTCTCCTTTAATTTGTATTGTGGGGGATGGATCGTTCTATCCCGAAGATGTGCAATGTCATATACGGAAACGTAGTGAGATCAAAAACGAGAAATTTAGTCTTTAATTTAGTTTTTGTAATCTTACTACGTCGTCACTCTACCATTGTGATGTGTGTGTGTGTGTGTTAGTGTTTACAATGCGGATCTTGTCAGTGGTTTTATGCTATCGAAAATATACTTATACTGAAATTATGGTTATAGAGAGGAGTTGGCGGAACTTTGCGCGGAATCGGAGAAGTTTGTGGGTACCGAGGGCGGTGGCATGGATCAAGCAGCGGAGGTAATCACGTGAATGGTCATTTGGTCACGTGAGACGTGTACGACACGTCAAATACCTACACGTGCTCTGATAACGTGTGCATATATAATTTTTATTCACGTTTCAAAAGAACATTTCATTCAATTCTAGTCTATTTTTAATTTCTGTAAATTTTCGTTTTTGGAAAGAGTGAATTGGGGACGGAATGTCTTGGCATACGTACTGTGCGTTCAGGTGTTGTCCATCGAGGGTCGGGCTCTGCGAATCAACTTTGACCCCCTGTCCTCGTACCCGGTCCAACTCCCCCACAACGCCAAATTCGTCATTCTACATTCTGGAGAAACGCTCAACAAGGTGGTCCCTAGATGGCATTTTCCCCAAAATAACCTTCCAAGTGGTGCCGTTGTTGTAGCTATTCAAACGTTAGTGTGAAAGAATTATCTTCAAAATCACACCAGAAAAATGAAACTGTGCGGGGTGGAAAGCGAATGTAGCACCTTATAGCAAGTTTTGTACAAAGCTTCAAACGCGTCAATTTAACGTAAATGAGGTGTGTACATTCAGGAACTCCTAAAATTGTGGAAGAAAAATATAGTTCGTTTCGGCAGCCAAGATTTGCGGATGACGGTTTGTCAAAGAAAACACGAGTATTCCAGAAACCTTGCCATCTACCTATTTTTATGAAACTAAACAACCGTTAACAGAAATTTGCAGATTTTTTAAAAACTCCAAAGTGGTGAAAATAGCTTGGTGTATTTATTCATTAGCACGCTGCGAAAGTCTCAGTAAGATCGACCGGAACTATACACTCGTCATCAAAAAATTTAAAATGTGAGCTTCCCGTTCTGGTTTTCCAAACCCATGAATGATTCATTGGGTTCAAATATAATTTTATAAATACGTTGTTCTATGCCATTATTTATTGGTCTATTTTTCAGGCGGCTACGAACCAATTCAACCAAAGGGTGGTGGAGTGTCGACTAGCTGGCAAGGTGAATAATGTCCCTTTCATGTATACGTGCACTCCTACAGTACGATTACAAAATCTTGAGTCTACTTCAAATATGTTACTTTTCGCAGAAGATCAGTTTCATGTCTCCTATTTTCTATCTCTTTTACGGAATGCCTTCAAAGACCTTTTCGAGATAGGGTATCATTGGAATACCGTCATAGGCGACTGTATTCTGTAGAAGTAAGGTATACGTTGAAATGGAGGGAACTATAGAACAGTTTTTTCATTATGATTTGCTCAACCGAAACATGAACCTCACTCTAAACGGACTACACAACACGAGCGGTAGAGTTGTAGGAAATTTGTCGACGTCGGATACGTTTGTTTGTGTAACAAGATCATCTCTTTTACATGTTTCTCACATTCTCTCTGAGAAACGTATACCATTCAACTTAAATTTCTCCTCAGGTCTTCTCTACCCTTCATATTATTATTATTATTATTATTATTATAACTATTATAATTATTATAACCACCACACTCTCAGATTCTATTGCACAAGCACAACAAAACGTGTGCTTCGCAACGTCTCAGTGACGTGCAAGATGTGTTCGGATTGTCCCTGGCAGAGATGGTCCAGTTGACCGATCAACTACCCACCACAGCCACCAAACACGAGTTGCAGCTACTGCTGGGAGACGACTGCGTCAACCAGTGTCTGTCTGAAAACACCAGAGACTGTGGGTTCGCAAACATGCTTTACGTTCAGCTTGTTTTTATACTTTACAAGCAAATCTAACGTCACTGAAATCGTTCTCAATCATTAACACTAATTACAATCCGAAAGTAATGTTGCAAACTTCAACTGAACTTTATTCTCCCCCATGTTTCAGTGACCGTATTCACCCTGCGCTCTCGGGCCCGTCATGTGTATAGCGAGGCGCTGCGGGTTCAGCAGATGGAAGACGCTTGTAGACTTTCGGATTTGCACCGAATGGGCCAACTCATGGATGAAAGCCATAAAAGCTGCAGCCAGGTGTGTCGCCAGACAATTCCCAGCAACTTTTTAGGCGGCTTCGACGACAGAGTGTGTAGATCAGAGAGACGCAGAGTGTTATAGCACCTCTGCGGTCTCATTGACCTGCATGATCTCTCGCCTTCATAGATACCAAATTGCAGAATATTGGCGTTCAACGCTCTAAGCGCTTCACCGCACTTTCTTAACGTCATGCAATCTAACGTACAATAACGATCTGCACGTAACAGCTTGAAGGGAGCAGAATAATGGGCATATATTGAAAAGATCTAAACTGAATACAAGCGTATTGTCGTTTTCTCAGTGTTCGAAGTATCGTAATGTAGTGTTCGTTCATGTAATATTTGCTTTTTGTGCAGTTTTCTTGGAAATTGCCGCTAGCAGCTGGTACCTACTGCTATGTATATGGCTATGCTCAGACACTGTTGAGGAGAGCGCATAGCAGCGAGAAGGAAAACTGTTTCCGTCCCCTGAAAAACGCTAGGAAGTCGTTTGATCTGATTGAAACGTCGTGGATCTACATACATGTGTGCTCGACCTCTGAACAAATGAACATATTATTGTAATAATACACCCTAGTTGCAGGACTATGAGTGCAGTTGCCAGAAGCTGGACGAGCTGGCTGTGCAGTGCAAGAAGGCCGGTGCGTTGGGGGTTCGTCTAACGGGGGCCGGTTGGGGCGGATGTGTGGTCGCCCTGGTGGACTCCTCGGAGGACATCGACTTCTCCCATCTCAATCTACTCTTCTCCACAAGACCTTCCGCTGGAATTAGCTACAGTCTAATCGAAAGTAGCCAATGATCTTATGATTCGATATGCATATATTGAGATTGGTTCGTTATTGACTATTTATTCAATAATGCTATATCACATGAATAAATAATTATCAATACCAGCTTTATCAAAGATGGAAATAGGCTTTCACTTGTGCATGATGCAAAGGACCTAATTAGCACACAGAGAAACCCCATTTCAGTCCGTGCATGTAGAAAACTCTAATAATTACAAACTCTCCAGTGTATACAGATTAATTTAGCAAGGTATACAATTTGAATTTTATAATTTGTGATACGAAAGAAGTGATAATGGAATAAAACTGCAACAAAAGTAGGTGAATAAACATAGTTATGAATTCAAAGAGATATACAGAATAAATATACCGTAAATGAAACGCCCAAGTTTTCAACGCATGCAGCATTTAGAAAGAAGCCTAGGCTAGTTTACGCGTGCACAACACTAAAAGCTATAATCACATAATTCTTCTATGATCCATCGAATGCACAACCGATCATAACGTGCAACGCAGAAATAATAAAACAAGCTATAGAAATATACGTGTGCTGACAAGTCTGATTCGAACAGATTCCCTATAAGACAATTCCATATTCACCGAGGGTACAATACATCAACTAACAACTTCAGATCTAGAAACGGCCCTGCGTGGCTTGCTGGAAGGCGGCGCCAGCAGCCGCTTGTCCCGCTGCATTGGCAGCCTGTTGTACATTGCGATCCGACATCACACCGTTTGTGAACTCCTGTCGAGCTTTATCGAGTGAGAATCCGGAACCTCTATAAATTGATAACTGTATTTGTTCATATGTATGAGAACATAACTCGGCTGTCAGAAATGAGCTAATTGTATGAACTTAAGAAAAAAGGAAGAAAAGGAAATTTAACTAGCACAATATTCTAACATAAAACATGATGATTCTGAACCTATCAAATGAATAGTCCTGAACACAAATACATGAACGTCAGGGAAGCTAATTACCAAATGTCTATGGAAAAAGCCAATCAGAAACACGTACCTGTACAATTTGTGCACTTTAATCAAAGCGAAGACCATTCCTCCTAGAGCTGCGGTGAAGCACAGAGCAGAAATGAGCATAAGGAGGGCAACGAGGACATGTGCTGGAAATGATAAAAGTTCGGTACATCTATTTGCAAGTGACCCCCAAGCTTCCATCTTTGAACTACATATTCCTAAAGCAACGAATTTATAAGATTGAGATAGATTTGATAGAATTGAGGGTTCAAAAAATCTCTCATAAGGTTTGCTGATTAGTACTATTATGTTGTGAGATCAGCCAGTGGCCTCATCTATACCCAAAGACGTTAAACCGTAAGACCAGATAGGAAGCCCCACATGGCCCGTATGTACTTACATTGGAAAGTCTCCACAGCATTTATCCAACCACAGGCGTAGGAAGAAATTCCCAGTGTTTGAACAAGGGTGAAGATGCAATGGAAAAATAGTACGAAGAAGAAAACCTATAAAACACCATTCAGTACCTTTCAGTTACTAAAAAACATGAGAATCAAACAGAGCTAAACGCTTAACAATTCGATCAACCACGAGAATGTTGAT
Organism: Litoditis marina; assembly: GCA_964036275.1. NCBI lineage: Eukaryota > Metazoa > Nematoda > Chromadorea > Rhabditida > Rhabditidae > Litoditis > Litoditis marina. Next base: position 1,880,052 of record OZ038438.1, read on the forward strand.
AATAACAAAGCTCTTCGCAGTCAGTACAAACACGAACAAGAAGTAGTGCTGTGTCTATCAAGTAGTTCTCTGTCCAAAAGGTATAAGTAACAATCTAGGCGAAAACTAACCATGAAATTGAATGACGAATCGTTGCGGAAAGCTTTGTACACAGGGCGAAACCAGAACAAGAAGGAGCAGGGAGAGAAGAGGGCAAACTGTATGATCGCCAAGAACAACTGACCAATGGACCCTTTAAATAAATACTATCGGGCAAAAAACACAAGTGTAGAACATTGTCAGTCATTATCTCATCACTCTTTTTCTCCATAAAAGGGTACAATTTCAGAAAAACTCCCATTCCTCTTATAAACCTTCAGCTTTCACTCATACCGTGTTGGATGTATGTAACAGTCAAATTTCCAAATAAACTATGATATAACTATTTCGAAAGATGATGCGTGACCTTACCCTCTGCGAAGAGAACATAGAATAGGGATGCGACAACGTTGACGAGAAGTGCCAAGACATATGTGAGGAACACGTAGTAGACAAGAGTCACCGTTTTTTGGAATTGGACTGGAATTTCCACTTCTATGTCCTAAAATGTGAAACAATTGAAAAAATAACACATAGGTGTGATACGCCCGCCAATTTTACAGTTTTCTCGGGTGGACAGCCTATAAATATTTGTCTGATCACTATTGTACATTTTTTTACCTGAAAACACCGAAACCCTTGTAAAAATTAGTTTTCCATATTACACGACAGAACTCTTATTGGATAACTGTAAAAATGATACTGTAGGAGAGCACGTGAAAGGAACAGCCAACACTCACCTGATAGAAACAAGGCTCGATTGGTATGAAGGTTGGGAGAGGAGGCCAGTTATGACGCTGAGCTGCTCCATTAGGTGCACTGCCACTTCCTAAAATCTTAAAATCGAGCTGCTCCAATAGGTGCACTGCCACTTTCCTAAAACTCTATTTTTCATAAAACTTTAGGCTTCTCCCGTGAACTGTTCACAGTTCACTTCATCACAAGGATGGCCGATGGAACAAAATGATTGCGGTGAACCCATTTCGGATTGAACATTATAATAATAAACCAGATAAGAATTCCCTACCATTCTGTGACTGTTGTTGTCTTCTTTCCAAGTCTTCTTCGCGCCTCCTCAGTTCCTGAGCTTTCCTTTCAAGCTCCTCCTGTTTCCGAAATAGTTCATCATCCATTCCACGCCCACCCACAGCAGTGCTTGCAGATGACTGAACAACAAAAGTACATTATATGCAACAAACATCACACAACTCCCGGTGAGAACTAAAAACATGGACTACTATAGAGTTTAGTCATATATGTTTTTTAGTTGCGATTTACGTTTGCCCGGGTCAGGAAGTAACATACTTTCCCATTCCATCTTTGATCGATTTGCTCGGTAAATACTAAATACATGAGTAACTAAAATTTAGAAATGGTAATGTCCCCACAAAATAGCTCCAACGTCTCTTGCATAAGAATGAAGAAGAAGTTATAGTCGGAAAAAATCCTATTCACAGGATACAGGTTAAATGGTTAGATATTACTCAAAAAAGGAAGGTGAACAACATTATAATATTTTTCACATAGTTACGTGAGGAACAAATGTAATTTAATCGCAGTATAAACTATATCAGTTCCAGTAAAGCATACATCGGAATGGCTTCGATTAATCAATACTTGGCAGCTTGCTGCCCTCGGGCGGATTCAAGCACGGAAAGGATAAGCGGTAATATAAGTGAGGTGTCAGAAATAAAATGCAAAATGAAATAATAACGCAATTGATGATACTTTGAGGTGTACCATGGCGAATATTTGAGAAAGACTATCTATTTAAGTTAACACTCTGGACATGCAGGGCAAACATGGGGTGACTTTGTTGGTTGCTCCTTGAACCACTCGTTTTTCTTACAATCCGCTTTTTAAACTACCATAATTTCAACAATATTCGCACTTGACTGGTGGAAACCTATTGACCCACCCTGTTTTATGGTTAGAAGTAAAACACCTGATTTTCAATAGATTTATGTGGACAACAAAGTTACATCACGTATGATGCAGGGCTAGTCACAATACTTGAAGGAACTCCTCAAAAACTATTTTCGTGAATTGACATTCCGCAATGAGCTTTTGAATAACTGTAAATGAGGCTGACAACGTCCAAATTTCAAATATATGTATACATGTGTACGATCAACATATATTCGCATAACGTGTATTACCTGATGAGTAGGAGCAGCAGGTGCTTTATTGGCAAATGGATTAAAATCCTCGGTACTGTCTGTTTGTCGACCCGAAGTAGCTTGCTGTACAGAAGGGTCCTACAATAACCACACATTACATTCTCATATTCTTGATGTCGATAAACACACGAGTCATAAGAGATGCGGACACCTGTTAAAATTAAGGTTGGTCATGTACAAAAATAACTCACGGTAAACGGGTCTGCGAACGGATTCGTGGCCATTTTGACACGACTACGAGTAACGCTGAAAAAACATGGTAAAAAAATAGAAACCGACCAATAAAATTTAAATCCCATATACTACACACAGCAACTAAAGCCACACACTTTGAGAGAAACGATCAGTAGATGAATTATAATACAATAAAAACTGTGAACAATACTTCGCTTTTATTTTGCCTAAGTAAGTATAAAACAAATAGTTCGAGAAATTAATAACCTTAGTTGAATCACATGCCTGTTAACAACATGTGAAACCGTTAATGTAGACGAATGAGCAGGAAACAAGAATTTTATGAATTATAATAATCAAAAGCAGATGTATTACTGGGCAACTTTGATAATAAAGTTTAAAAAAGAGCCAACTAATCATTTGCTGGAAATTAATCATCGGAAAATATATGTGGCAAATCGCCAGTTTTCGGTATCCTGCCCCGATTGTTCAGTATGCAGCATAGACATACTGCTGCGCTCTCACGCTGCTCGCCTTTTAACAACTCTATTATGTTCCATGCTTGATTTCCTCTGTTTTATTTTAATTTTTAGTTTCAAACAGTTTGTTTGTTGGAATTTGTTTTGTTCGTTCAATTACTGTGTTATTTTTTCAGCCAATGGCGGGCTATCCATCATGAAAATAGTGTGGGAAAGCAGTGATTGGCCTGGCTCGAGTATTGAGCCAGCCATCACGCATCTCGCTTGGATTCCGCAACACGATCGAACTGCACATGGTATACTGGGCGTAGGCAGCGATTCCGGGTCGGTCGGAATCACCCTTACCGATTTGTACCCCACGGAGGACGACAATGCCCGCTACAATTTTAATCTACGCGGCCACCATTCAGCTATATTCATGGTATCGTGGAATCGGCCCCACTGCAAGCTGGCTTCCTGCGACGCGTCCGGGGTCATATACGTGTGGGTGAGAAATGACGATCGCTGGTCGGTGGAATTGGTCAATGACAGAGGAGTGAAGGTTCGCGATTTGTCTTGGAGCCCCTGCGGAGCGGCTGCACTTATTTGTTATGAAGACAATTTCGTGCTCATCGGGTCTGCTAGCGGTCAGCGCGTGTGGAGTAATTCGTTCCCTGCCACCTCTGTGATCACATCAGGGGTTTGGGCACCCGATTCTCATCAAGTCGTTCTTGGGTTCTCTTCAGGACACATACAAGTTCTTTCTGATCAAGGTGCTAATATAACGGAACGGTTTCTCACCAATGACACTATTCTGAAATTGGCCTTCTCACCGGAGAAGGATGATTGCTGGACTCTCGCTCTTCTCACTGGCACCAGCAAAATTCTGATGATTCATGCTTACGATCAAGTTGAACCAACCATATTCGAATCTTCTTGTAAAGTAACTCAGATGCAGTGGAACGCCGATGGTTCACTTCTCGCCGTGATCAATGCTAAACGCGAATTAATTCTATTAAACAACAGAGGAAAACGGGTGCACCGTGAGAAAATGTTCTCCGAGGACAAGACTCTAACTGCTCTCACCTGGGCTCATGGTGGTCATGCAATCATTGTCGCAGCTGGCGGTTCTTTAGCCATCGGCAAACTGCATCTCGGTGTGCCTTCATTGTTCACTTTGGTCACCTATGATCTATGGAAGTTTATGGGCTCCAATGCGAGAAGATCTGACCAATTACCACTACCAGTCAAGGAGCGGAATGCATTACGTTCATTGGATCATCATATTATCAGAGTGAGTTATTTCAATCTTTCTCAAGTTCGTCGCATTAATTATAACAGCTCGTTTAGATTTTAGCTCCTGGAAAAAATAAATTATTTGATTTCCAATAAAGCTAGGCCTCATCTCATACGTTCTTTCTTCGATTTGAATATTCGATAAAAAATTTCAGCACCTTACATTTTCTTTGTCAGTATTATTATTATTATTTAGCTTCCGGCTGTAATCTCTTTTTTTCAGTGTCGCATTCCTCGTTCTGAAGACTTGCGTACTTTCGTATGCGGTGTGAGTGAGGCCCGGTGTTATTGTACAATTCGTCCCATGGCTCGAGGGAACCACTCCTACGTGCTGTGTATGGAGCATTTAGGCGGATTGGTACCACTTCTTGTAGGTAAGGCACCTCTTATTTTCTTCATTTCTGATAGCATTTCCTTGTCCTGAACATGACGGAAAAAAGTGTAGGAGTGCCCTTCTTATTGTGTAACAGAGTATCAATATGACAGCACAAATCTATTCATTTTCCGTATTGGCGATTGACACTTTGTTCGAGAATGAGAAAAAGTTACAATTTTTTAAATGACCGCGGCTCATATCTTACCTGAAAACATCGTTCATATTCGTTGAATTTGTGTTGGTTTGAATTTCCCTTCCATTGCTAAATCTCCGAATAGCTGGAAGTTATTGAGAAGACTTGGTTGTTTTCTGCTTGGTTTGGTATTTTCAATAATTTTGGTTTCTCCTTATTTTTCTTTAGGTCGACAAGTGAACCGTTTCCTACCGCAATTCCATGTATCTCTTCATCCCTCGACTACGTCTGTTCCTCCGCCCATAGTTGGCTCCTCGGCTCAAGTTGGTAGGTATTTCACGTTTTTTGAGCTCACGTTTACGTAACTAATGTTGAGCTTAATTTCGTTCATCTTTTTATCACATTGTGCAGCGGGTGTTCTGCCTCTTATAAGCCCATCCCACTGTGGCCCGAAAATATCATGTGGCACGCCGCTCGCGAAACAACCAAAACCGGTCCTTCTGCCGTCTACTAATTGTGTGTCCGCTAACCGCGTCTTGTGTATGACACACCGCTACAAATATAGTAAGCATGAATAGGATCAAATGGCTGTATAAGGGTAAAGTGTAATGGAACTAAGTATTGTATCTTTATTTTATATAAGAAAAATACTCACGGGTTTCGGGAAGTTTATTGCGCACTTTTATACATAGCAGTAAATGCATTATGAAAATGAAAGTATGAGAGTGTGATTCAATAATATAGAATGACAATTATGTCATAAAGGTATTCCCTGCGCAAGGGCATTCAAACATCGAGCGATTTGAGCTTTTCCACAGGTACCACGGTAAGAGAATATACCATTTTGCGGAAATAAAAATTGAATATAGTTCCAGAGGATGTATCCCTCTTACCTCGTCCATCAACTGGTAGAAATTCTCTGTGGAGAAGAAGTAAGCGGCAGCTACGAGCCCTCATGTCCCGGTAGGTTCAGAAATTGTTTGTTTTTTGGTTTACGAACAACTATTGAGGGGATTCCTCTTTTATAATGTCTTATGTCTTCACTTCTACTTGATTCTGGAACCTGCCGGATTAAAACAGTTTGATGGTATTTATTTTGATCTGCTATGACATCGTCCTAACACTTATTTGTCAACAAGCTTGTTTTGAATTCTTGCTGTTCATTTGCTCTTCTAGTAAAATTGTATTTCAGCCATGTGCGCTCTTCTCGCCCAGATATGCGACTTGTTCAAGTTTCGTCTAATGTTTGGTGTACTCGCTTCAACATCACTTCAATGTCTCCCAAATATCTGCCCGAGTTTCTTGGACAGGTATGACCAATGACCCCTACTACATTCTTTGGTTTATACAATTTATCAAGTTCGTACGAGTAGTAGTCCTTTCAGTTGACATTCCTGTTTACTTTATAATTACGTCACTCGCTGCTATCAGAAACTATTATATAAGCTTTCTTAGCATATATTTTTAAGGTTGTCTACAAAACTTCGGTGCTGCATCTTCAACCACGTCAAATGACAATTGATTTGGCACTACTCTCCTCCCTAGGAAAGCAGGACGATGTTTCGAGGAAGCCATCTTTATGCCCATCTCCAGCTTCTAGGTTAGATTTTGTTATTTGATATGTTTTAGACCCTTCTTCCTCATCTAGATTGCATTGAAATCCAGTATATTGTTTTGTTCGAAACTTACGTTGTAATTGAATTTCCGATGCTCAGCAGAACTGGCGTAGTATGTATAGGCAGGTCTCTATTTGACCCCCATACACATGCATCAGGAACAATGAACTGAACATTTAATCAGGTTACATCATGTCATTTAAAAAAATGACATGATGGCTCCCAAGCCTTTTCGAAATGTTTGCTTGTAGTGAGAGTGAGGTGGAGGACGTCTCTCACCTTCTGCAAGGGAATCGTCCATTCGAAGAAGAGGGATTGACAAAGGAGGAGCGCGCCTTTTTCGACAAAGTGAGCATAGATCTGTTTAAGATTCATCAATGCTGTATCCACTAATGTTGAAAATGTGCCTGCGTCTATTTTTCCGAACTAATGCATTATGGGTGAGCACTCTGTGCTCTCCCGTTACCACTTACTTCATTTTCCTCAGTTAATTGATACAGTGCTCCAAGATTGGTTAACGTCATAATATTACAATACGTTTTCGGGGCTGTGCAGTTTGGGCGTCGTCTCAACTTGTTGTCTTCCCTGCTTGATTCTAATCGAATAATGGAAAACCACAATTATCTTAATAGAAATGAGTGTAATTACTGAAATAGCTTTTCCATGAGTTGTAGATCTTATGAATTCGTTGCACAGGTGGTCAGTGAGTGTACCTCTTTGAGAGCTGCGATGTGTGCTGGCACTCTCGAATTAACGTCTCTTGGTCAGGGTACATCCCAGGTGGGTTTTTCTAATCTATTATGCCGCCAAATTTAGGGGTTTTCACATGAGTATGCGTTTAAGTGTAAAAGTGTCAGTTTAAACGTGTCAATAGATTATTTTACAAGTATTTAAGATATCGTTCACAGTTGTTCCATTATACAGGAATAATAATATAGTTATTTTTTGACAATGCTTTGTTTTAGGTAGCCGCTTCCAAAGACTCTCCGGTTAGAGTTGAGTCGCGACAGGGAGGTTCGGATCTGACAATGAGTACCACAAGCACGTGGCACGATGAAATAGAAGCACTCGAGTTCATTGGTATGTACTTTGGTTAAACTTCGGTAATAGAGCAGATTTCATTGTGTCTGGGAAGTATGGAAACATTTTCTAGTAGGCGAAGTTTTTTGTGTTGCGGTGATTAGCAAACCCTACAGATTTGAGGACAGTAGAAATTGACCTGTGCGGAAATGCCTAAATAGTACAATTTTAGATGGTGCCGAGGACCGGGATTTGTTACTGCCCTCTACCTCGGCAGAAATCCCAGTGGATTCGGGAGTTGAGGGTGCATCGGGAGAGGTTTTCCGAACGGAAATTCAAACCGATCTGGATCGTCTTGTTCGAATAGCTGGACAATTGAGCCACCGATATGACTTCAATTCGGTTCGTCAGTTGTTGCGATATACCAGTTGTTTAAGGGAAAATTGACAAATATCGAAGGTTGTGCAACTAAGATTTGGGTTAACACATGTTTAGAAAAATATGTTTTTTTCTAATTAGTATAGATTTTCCTGTCTCCTGTTTCCTGTCTAGGGGTCCAAAATCCAAATGTTCCAGAAACGTGACTGTTCTCCTAAAATTTGCCGCTTGTATACCGAAACAAACGCTTTGTATATCTTGGCATTATTCTAGTTTGAGAATGTTAATGTTTGACTCAGTGTCATGTTCTGCATATTCAGAAACGTGATCGAGCATCCATCAATAAAATGCGTTCCCAGATGAAGGAATTACTTCGCAAGGTCAATGAGATTGAGAAAAAGGTATTTTTTATTGCAAAAACGGACTCTAGTTCACAGTTTGAGCATTTTTGGTGTATACGAATTAAATTGTATTCTATATTTTTACTTGGAGTTACTTCTTGTTGAATACGTAGACCGTACTGGTATGATCAGGGATGATGTATTTAAGCTGTAACTGAAATATTTAATTTGTCTGATTCTGTCAGTTTCTCTTCTTTTGTTTCCAATTTGTTTTGCTACCAGGTTGGTAGTGATGATGTCCGTGCCGAAGTTCGTCAACTGATGAGAACGTTGCGTGAAATTAAGAGTGCTCTTGGCGAAGGACGGCCTCCTGCTCCACAATATAATCGGGTCTTGACAATGCACAACAAAACTCCTTTCTGGAATGAGCAAAATCAAGTTTATCAGGTATGTATTATATCGGGATATCTTCAATTTTTTTTTTTGCAGTGAAGGACGTGGAGCATTTTTTTTAGACGTCGCGTATTTTTTTTAGAAGTTTGTCGTAACCCGTCTATAGCAATAACGGTTTCGTATTTTTTTTGATGTGCGCGGACTGGTAAGCTCATATGCCAGAGTCTCGACAAATGTTTACTGTTTTAGTTTAAATACTCATTTCAGCTCGATTTTGGTGGGCGTGTAACACAAGAGTCGGCCAAGAATTTCCAGGTTGGTTTATTATATTAATGAGCTTAACTCTCATCGGCAGAGATGATGGTTCTGTTTCTTGTAAGAGCTTGTTCTTCTCGTAATTTTGTGATTGTCCCCAACAACTCGTTTCTCCCAAATGCCGTAATATCGAATTCAGGGGCGAACCGTGTTAGAACTCATTGCGGAGTTGATTGTGAGCTTATACAGAAATACTACATCGGTACATTAATTTGTACTCGTAGTGGTTAACTGATCGGCACATCGCCTTTTTCAATAGCAAGTGAGGTTCTGATTTATCTATGTGTGTCCCTAAGTATTCTAAATGCTCGATTCGTGCGTTGTTTCTCTGTATGTGGGAATGACTGTTTTTTAGGTGGAGTTGGATGGCAAGCAAGTGCTGCAGTTCGGCCGCATCGATGGTGGGGCGTATACTCTGGACTTCTGTCGTCCCCTCACCGCGAGCCAAGCGTTTGCAGTAGCTCTTGCCAGTATCACTCAACGACTTAAATAAGATGCACCATTCATTGAGAGGTACATACGTTGTCTTGTTCGTCTCTTGGCTCTCTCTCTCTCTCTCTCTCTCTCTTTTTTCAACTATGATGTAGAAAAAATGGTAATCGTTTGCATGTCAGTGCTCATTTACTCAGGTCGGCACCCTTTTCGGACAGTCTTTCTCTTCTAAGACCCGTTAGTAATAATCGTCGTGATATTTTTGTCGTCTACTTTTGCACAATTTCCTTTCAATTACCACAAATGTATTACACCAGGAGCGAAAAATAACCAAGTAGCTACAACTAAGTCATTACACATTTTATGAGGGTGATGAATTGTCGAACTCTCTTTTGCATGTACATTCCGTCGCTTTTACTTCTGCATGATTTGTATCTATCTATTGTTTTGAACCATCCATCCTCATAGGGTACTATAGTGATATCCAATGCAGCTGCAATTCTCTTATCGGTTGTGCTGTGAGCGGAAAACGAATACCGAATCGTCATTTCAAATTTGTTCGTTTTTCACTTGCTAATCATTTTTCCGGGCTTGAAATGTTTGTTATATATCTAGGTTAGTTTTTCAATTAGTTTAATGTACTTTTATACTGTATACTGCTCGTATCAAGTGCACAGTTTAATAATCGTTGATATTTTCTCACTTTGTATACGAGCAGTATCTCGGACATTGGTCGCTAGGTATCTCAAGAGAAACGGTTCTGCCAAGTATACTGATTACCAGGAAAGTAGCATGATAATATGTTCCCTGGAAAAAATAATGCTATCACTTTTCGGTATTACTCAAGTTCAAGTGCTTAACGCGCGAATCCGCCGCGAGAAAATTAACGAAATTTTTGGAGAAACGATATTGCAACTATCGTTCGAAAAAAGTATGCATCAGGACAGAAGACAATTTCACATACTGGCAACGCTGCTCGTTCTCAGTACCCTGCGGCCAATATCTTTTTTTTCCAAATATGAGGATGTACACTGTATTCGATATTAGTTGTAATTAAACCCTTTTTTATATGGCCCTCATCATTAACGATTCGTGTTTAAATAATAATGTAATTATTTTCATGTGATACGTACATAATCTGAATTAATTTTTCTTCCCACTCTGTGTTTTCTTCCTTCAGGGCAAACAGAACTAAGAATGTTGTCGACTACAGGAGTACTGTAAGATTCTATCTAAGTAGATAGGGAGCGACTATAGAAGTACTGTAAGAGTCTCAATACGATTGATTTCGACTACAGAAGTACTGCAGAAGTGTAAGAAGGAATTATGTCGACTATTGCAGTACTGTAAGATTCTAAGTAGAAATGAGTAAAGTATAAGGCTAAGTACGAATGTTGTCGACTATAGGAGTATTGTAAGAGTCGAAGTAGCAATGTTGTCGACTATAGGAGTACTGTATGGGGCTGAGTACGAATGTTGTCGACTATAGGAGTATTGTAAGAGTCGAAGTAGCAATGTTGTCGACTATAGGAGTACTGTAAAAGTTTTAGTGGGAATGATGTGACACGAAAAAAATTCCCCAATTGTTCAATGTCTGAATTGTTCATGAAATGTATCACATTAAAATGTATATTTCGAACGCTCTTCACAACAAGCTACAAGTAGTAACGTGTAAAAACGAATGTAAAACTATTGCAAGTGTGAATTCTCTGCGGTTTCCTTCATTTTCGGTTCATTCACTAATCAAAGAATCGAGAAAATTTGGTAGAATCAAAAGGTGGTCACGGCGTTCTCGACTTCAGCTTTACCACATAACGGACTTACAACCTCTCTTGTGAACGCTCCGCGTTTAAAGTGAACGCGATGGGCAGCGACATAGTTCTCTGATCATAATACATTGCAGTGGGATACAGTGTCCCACCACGAAAACTTCGTGGTCGGAGCTCAATATTATTCTAATCGCAAAAATTGCTGTAAGCGAAAACGCTGTGTGGTACACTCAACAGACACCCAGCTGGTTCTCCGATACACCTATCCAAAAAACTATTACCAGCAGTTATCAGGAAACAAATATCAAAAGTACTACCATCTCATGTTACTATGGAACAACTTGTTGAGTTTTAAAACAGAAGTTTAATTGGAAAAAGTTTAATTTATCGGATGACCCCAAAGCAATCGTTCTTTGTCATAATCAATTTCTCCCTCGTATTTAGGAGTCCTAGTTTTCATGAATAATCTCTTTTCGTGAACACCAGCTCCTGAATAAACATGAAACTAAGATATTTTCTGGGCCAATTCCACAAGGAACCCGGAATTTCGTTAACCCTCTTAGTTAACCATCAACCGTTAACCGGGTTAACCCTTTTGTTAACCCCTTTGTAACCTTTTTTTACAATGGATTTTGGGGGAAATTTTGGGTTACTTAGTGGTTAACAAAAGAGTTAACCCGGTTAACGGTTCATGGTTAACTGAGAGGGTTAACGAAATACCGGGTTAAATAAAGAATTCGCCTATTCGGCCTGTGGTGCTATTGCTCAAAAATGAAGACTGAAAACGAACGAGGTGCACAATGACGATTTATTCGCTGTCTAAATGAAGACCAGGCGCGGTAGCAGTCCCTCAAAAACCACATGAGATATCTCGTGAGCAATATCTCACGAAGTTCTCATGAGAGTCTATCGATTGCTATGCTACAACATCGGATGTACACGAGTAGCTCATGAGATGTTCATGGGATTCTCATGAGAAAATCATGTTCTCATGAGAAAATCATGTTCTCATGAGATCGGCCCAAAAAACGGGTGGCAATAGCTAGCTATCCAGAGAACATACCGAGGTCTAATAGAGTTCTGAATAGGAAAACATATTCTTAACTATCACCATCAATATTAGATCATGAAACCAGGGTGAAACACAGACTAAAAGAGAGAGAGAGAGAGAGAGGGGGGAAAGGGAGAGAGAAAGACTTCCTTCCTTCCAACCCCACCATCGTCGCACTGCCTCACCTCTATCGGATTTCTTCCCGAACCGATTCTTCCCGAACCAAAATCGTACCGATTCTTCCCGAACCAAAATCGTACCGATTCTTCCCGAACCAGTTGGTTCGGTCAAAAGATCGAACCACTCGGGTACAAACCGACAGTAAACCGAACCAAACCCTAACAAACGTTACGTAGCGGACCAAATTCAGCATTTATCAGTTGAATTGGTTCGGTTCCATCTTTGTCAGCCTGAATTTGGTTCGGATTTGAACGAACCACCTGGTTCGGGAAGAATCGGTTCGATTTTGGATCGGGAAGAGTCGGTTCGGGTGTTCACTACCAAGTTCACCATCAACCTTCCTCTCTTTCTTTCTCGAAACAAAACAAAGAAAACCGAGATAAAAATAAACATAAACAGAATGAAAAATAAAAATAACCGGATAGATCTGTCCAGATGAAAGTCATCCAGTTTCGTGACGGAAGGGGCGGGCGACTCTTCTTTTTCATATATCCAGTAAAGAACTCGATCGACCTGAGTGAATTGAAATGAATGAACAATACAAAACAACAATACACAAATGAATATTCCTAAATATTACAGGAAGAAAATTGAGCACGACATTATTTCTAGGTGAAATTGCGTTCTAGAAATCAATTTTCCAGTTTTAGGTATTTTCATTCTCTGAGATGGACCAGAAAAGTCATATAATGTGTGTTCGTCAACCAAGTCTTCACTTGAAAAGATGGAGAGGCTAGGCGACTGGGTGAGACATGAACAAGACGAGCTCGTCGCAGCGAGACCAGATCTGCAACATACATCGTTTGTGTTGACAAAATGTGAGGTGGATATCATTAAAATGAATCTTCGACCAGAAAGTTCTGGCTCTTTTTTGCCGAAATTGAGAGAACCGGTCGATTTCATGATGTTTTTCTCACAGAATGTTGAAAAAAAACGGGTGTACCGTTGTATGGACGATAACCTTTTGGTTGTCTCTTCCAGGTCACCCGTCCATACAGCTGTACCCGTCCATACAGGCCTACTATAATTTAGCTAACTGGGTCACGCGTCCATACCACCATACCCTTCGTCCATACCACCTTACTTTGCTTAAACTAACTGGGTTACGCGTCAAATACGTTTAAAGTTCAATTTCATACTGTAATTGTGCACGCATATGTGCAAAAGACTTGTTAACCTATACTGTGTGGCAGTGTTAGTGTATTTTAGAGCAAGGATCATTATCAAGCAGTCAAAATAACAGAATAGTTCTCGAAATAATAGTTGTTTGGCCTACCAACAAAGTCAGTTGAGAATTGTGGGAATTTGAGATTAAGAGAATGTATGAATGGTCACAAGACTGGCAGTTACCATTAGCAGTAGAAAAAAAACGAAAATGATGCATATTGGTAAAAACAATTCGAAAAGAAAAACTACGTTATTTCTCGCTCTGATGTTGAGAAAGTCAGTACTATGCGTGATTTAGGATTTATTATTAATGAATCACTAAACTTTGGTGATCATTGTAAGAGAACAAGCAGATTTGCAGAGAGAAGAACTTACAATTCATTTAAATCGTTGAAAGTTGAAAAACAAGATGTCCTTGTGAAACTATATGAGACTTATGTTCGTCCTATTGTTGAAAGTGGATGTACTGTATTTAATTCAGATAAAGGTGCTGTAAAAGCACTTGAATCTGTGCAAAACGACTTCACTAGGAAGTTGTTCATGAGGAAAGGAGGCTACACTTATTGTAAAGTACCTTCATCTGAAGTGCGAAACAGAATACTTGGTCTGACATCTCTCCTCAGTCGTAGAGATAGATTATAAGTAGTAAAGGCTATACCTTAAAGGTGGCTGGGAGAAAAACAATTTCGTGTACCTCAGCTCTCAGAAAAAAATTGAATTAAAGTTACCCCTGTTCTTCAAAGTTCCACACCGAACTTGCATGGGACAGTCTCAGAGGGTAACTCTTCAAGGCAGACTGAACTCATCCTACCGTCCCCATCCAGCCAAGGAGCACCAGAGGAGACTTCAGCTTTTGTAGATACAATTTATCTACCAATTCATCGTGGGGTGGGAATAGAACGTGTGATCCTTTGACTGGTGGGTGGCACCTTAGCCACTACACTGTTTTTAACTAGTTTACTCAACTTTTCCGTTCTGTCATCTACCTCTCACTAACTACTTACTGCGATAGGTTAAAAGATAATTGTAATGCAGTGGTTGGGTGCCCCAAGGAGGACATGAACAGAATACAGAAAAAATGAGATAAATTTATAAATAAAAGAAACAAACTTATAAAAATGTTAACCATTGTTGCTGAAAGGAATGTAACTGCTGGCAGTTTATCATTTTTGGAAAATGAGGCGGTATGGACGCTCTCTACAGACTGCATTTTGGTGACCTCATTTCGTTTTTCCAAGTGAGGTGGTATGGACGACTCATAAGAGACAACCATTTTCATGACCTTTTCACTTTCCCCCGACCCCTTGAGACGACCATCCCGAAAATCGTCCATACAGGCGATCTCCCAAAAAAAACGTATTGCACCAACCAGATACCTTTGGCTGAGAAGATCAGAAAAGAGAAGGCGGAGGCTGCACAATCCACAAAACCCAATCTTTCATCTTCGGTATGACCAACAAAATGAAGCTGATCGTAGCGATTTATTTAAGATCCCTAAAAAACGAGCAAAAAATAGAATTGATCAGAGCAACATTTTCTTAACAATATAGGCAAGTTTCATCCTATTCTGAACCCCCTATCATCACACAATTAGTCAAAGCGTCCGGTCGTAGTCACTACAAGCATACACACTCTTCAGCAGACGGACCTCAGAAATATAATTTCGTCACATTTTTATTTTCAATGTCGTTTTCGATAGAAACTAAGTGAACTGTCTGAAAATATCCGATTACATAGAAGTATGCCGATCATCGTTCACCGGAGAATTCTTTATCTAACCAGTTTCTTGGTGACCTAAACATTTTGATAGCCTTCTCTTAGGTTACCCCAGCAAAATGCTGTTCTAGGCGAATTCTTCATTTAACCCGGCATTTTGTTAACCCTAGCAGTTAACCATTAACCGGGTTACTTGGTTAACCCTTTTCTTAAACACTTGTTAACCCCAAATTTTCCCCAAAATACATTGTAAAAGAAAGTTGCAAAGAGGTTAACGAAAGGGTTAACCAAGTAACTCGGTTAAGGTTACCTGATAGGGTTGACGAAATACCGGGTTCCTTGTGGAATGGGCCTGTTACCTATTCATCTAACTCAGAATGAAAAACCTGTTACTTATTTGTCTAACTCAAAATTATTCTCTTACCGTTGGTTTAAACGGTGTGGTTTCAGATTACTTCCCGGAAAACTGTCAGCCATCTTGAAGAAGTGTTGCCAAAGAGCAGCAAGTCTCTTTATTGTGAATGAAAAACCAGATGAGACCGCAGGTTCCTTCGGAATTGACCTTTGTTTCTTACGAAATTCGTTTTCATATGCCCTGAATGTCTCGTTCCCTCTTGAAAATGATATTGCAGCCTTTATTTTCGCAGACGCTGATGGAAAAACTGGCGATAGTATCTACAGATAGCATTTTTAGGTTTACACTTCGTCGGTTAGGTTTACTGGCCCATCAATTTTGCTTTATTTCCTGGCAAACAGTCTTAATCACCGACCTGTAGAAATCACCGACTAATCACTGGTCACCGACTAAATTGTAAATTTTCAAATTTGGGTTTTTCTTGGTTTAAAGCATTGTATCTTTGTTTATTTTTGTTATAAACTACTCAGAGGTCACTATCTGATGTTTTGTGAGGTAATTGGAGCATATCTCCCAGAATGACTTTGATTGGAACGTTTTAACTATTGTTTTGATATTTGAGGCGATTTTTCGAAATCAGAGACAATCATAACACGTTATTACCATTATTTTCTTGCTTTAATAATCTTGTAGTACCTTCTAAATGATTCGTTGAGCCAAAAAACAATGATTTTCAGTTTACTAGAAATTCAAAATCCGGTATATACTCTTTTACGAGATT
This sequence comes from Litoditis marina, assembly GCA_964036275.1. NCBI lineage: Eukaryota > Metazoa > Nematoda > Chromadorea > Rhabditida > Rhabditidae > Litoditis > Litoditis marina. The sequence continues at coordinate 1,896,261 of OZ038438.1, forward strand.
CTATGGGCTATACACAATAACTCTCCAAAACCGTTCTACTGTTCCTTCTTTCTGTTATTAGTTTTTTTCTTTATACAATTCTATATATGTTCACCAGTTTCTTTAGGCCAATTACACATGCAACCGGGTTGCATGCAACCAAAATGCAACCAGGTTGCATGTGTAAAGACAGTTTGGTTGCTTTCCAAATGCAACCGGGTTGCTTCCGGTTGCTTTTCAAATGCAACCAAAAGCAACCAAATTGCATTAAAAACCGGAAAATGTCCAAAAATTGAGTGTTTGGTTGCATTTGAAAAGCAACCAAAAGCAACCCGGTTGCATTTGGAAAGCAACCGCATTTTCTTAACACATGCAACCCGGTTGCATTTTGGTTGCATGCAACCTGGTTGCATGTGTAAACCGCCGTTTCTTTACACACATTTTTGTTATATATCATCTGGAAATTATCCGAATTGGTTCCAGGATGAAATCTCTGATGATTCGCCAAGAAAAATATTATTCGAGGATCTCTAATGGAAACTAAAACTTCAGGTCGGTTTTCACCATTTGTATATGAGATGTTCGTTAGCTCAGAGAATGATGAAAGAAATGTAACAGTGGGTTCCCATTGTGCTAGTTGTTCATTTATCTTGAGCTGGATCTAACTCATTTTGTCACTTGGACCACATTTCTCGTTTTCGTGGTTCACAAGAAATCATTCCGATAACTAATTGATTCTAGCAGTTCAGAGTTGGATATAGTATAGTTAATAACAATAGACGTTTATTACTTCAGTCCACCTAGATCAGTCTCTTTTCTTACATGAGCTGGAGCAATCTAAACTAGATCTTTTTGTCATTTTTGATAGTCAGTTTGCAGTGAGTTATTTCAAAGCATAGCTAAGCATAGGTAGATATTACTTGATATGAGGTAGCATGTAATGAAAGGAGTGTACTTCTGTGCTCCATAGTCGTCTAGGGCTGCCTATAACATGAGCTGGAGCAATCTAAACTAGATCTTTTTGTCATTTTGATAGTCAGTTTGCAGTATTTTATTTCAAAGACTGGCGAACCATAGGTAGTCATAACTTGATATGAGGTAGCATGTAATGAGAGAAGTGCACTATTGTGCTCCATAGTCGTCTAGGGCTGCCTATAACATGAGCTGGAGCAGTCCAAACTAGATCTTTTTGTCATTTTTGATAGTCAGTTTGCAGTGAGTTATTTCAAAGCATAGCTAAGCATAGGTAGATATTACTTGATATGAGGTAGCATGTAATGAGAGGAGTGTATTATTGTGCTCCATAGTAGTCTGAGGTTGCCTATAACATGAGCTGGAGCAGTCGTAACTGTACCTTTTCTTGTCACTTTTATAGTCAGTTTGCAGTAAGTTACTTCATAGACTAGCTAACCATAGGTAGATATAACTTGATATGAGGTAGCATGTAATGAAAGGAGTGTACTTCTGTGCTCCATAGTCGTCTAGGGCTGCCTATAACATGAGCTGGAGCAATCTAAACTAGATCTTTTTGTCATTTTGATAGTCAGTTTGCAGTATTTTATTTCAAAGACTGGCGAACCATAGGTAGTCATAACTTGATATGAGGTAGCATGTAATGAGAGAAGTGCACTATTGTGCTCCATAGTCGTCTAGGGCTGCCTATAACATGAGCTGGAGCAGTCCAAACTTGACTTTTTTTTGTCATTTTGATAGTCAGTTTGCACAAGATTATTTCATAGATCCGTGAGCCATGGCTGGATATGACTTGGTGTCATATAGAATACAATGATAGAAACCTGTTACCCCTTTCCATAACGTGAGCTGCAGTAGTTCTAAGTGGACCACCTTCTGTCATTTCACTTGAGCTTATTGAGAAAACGTGTCTAAACATAATTCGAATTGGGAATGATGAAAACCTAAAACTCTTTCTTTCCATTCTCTTTTGTATAACATATGCTGCAGCTGTCCGAGTAGAATAAGTTTTTGCCATTTTTGGTGTCAGCCGGCTTCAGACCATTTCGAGCACTTACAAAGAGTTGGTGGATATAATTGAAACTAGAGTACTTTTGTTCGATAGGAGAAATACACAGTTCAGTTCTTTCTATAACTTGCGCCGGATCACTCTAGGATTGTCTACCTCACCTCGGTTTTAACCGCTAGCTCCCTTCTAAAACAGCGGTGGTTCGAGTATGATACAGGGAAATGTCAGGGGTAAAAAGGATGAAGTATATAGTTGTTCCTTGAATATTTTTATTATTATTTCAGACAGATGGTCGGTGCTCTACTATGGTCCTACTTTTTTTTCGAACAAGAGAAATAGAGAAAAAATGTGTGTTATTTGTTCTATCCCAATAAAGAATAAACCTCTTTGGAATTTCATATTTATACAACAGATTCTATGAAACAAACGAACAACTTTTTGATCTTTCACTTTCAAATAAACGTTGAATTGGCTGACGACTTCACCGGGTACCAATCAGCAGCCATTCTGAAAAGAAAACAATGATTTTTCATACAGATCTTAGCGCTAGGTTAATATTGCTTCATATCACTCGCTTTGATGACAAAAAGTTTAACTTGGGCTGCAGCTTATAGTCTAGAAAATAGAAAAATGACGAAATAAAAGGAAGGTACGCTGATCTGTCCTGTATACGGCATATTAAATCAGTTGTATGTCCACTATACACCCTTCGACAGTTTTTGATATGATGTGAAGCCAGCTGACAGACAACGATAAAATGGAGTGCTGCAGCTCAACATCTACTATGGAGCACAATAGCACACTCCTATTATTACATGCTACCTCATATCAAGTAATATCTACCTATGCTTAGCTATTCTTTGAAATAACTCACTGCAAACTGACTATCAAAAATGACAAAAATGCAAAGTTTGTATTGCTCCAGCTCATGTTCTAGGCAACCTCAGACTACTATGGAGCACAATAGTACACTCCTCTCATTACATGCTACCTCATATCAAGTAATATCTACCTATGCTTAGCTATTCTTTGAAATAACTCACTGCAAACTGACTATTAAAAATGACAAAAAGGTAAAGTTTGTATTGCTCCAGCTCATGTTCTAGGCAACCTCAGACTACTATGAAGCACAGAAGTACACTCCTCTCATTACATGCTACCTCATATCAAGTAATATCTACCTATGCTTAGCTAGTCTATGAAGTAACTGCAAACTGACTATCAAAAATGATGTAAGAAAAGAGACTGATCTAGGTGGACTGAAGTAATAAACGTCTATTGTTATTAACTATGCTATATCCAACTCTGAACTGCTAGAATCAATTAGTTATCGGAATGATTTCTTGTGAACCACGAAAACGAGAAATGTGGTCCAAGTGACAAAATGAGTTAGATCCAGCTCAAGATAAATGAACAACTAGCACAATGGGAACCCACTGTTACATTTCTTTCATCATTCTCTGAGCTAACAAACATCTCATATACAAATGGTGAAAACCGACCTGAAGTTTTAGTTTCCATTAGAGATCCTCGAATAATATTTTTCTTGGCGAATCATCAGAGATTTCATCCAGGAACCAATTCGGATAATTTCCAGATGATATATAACAAAAATGTGTGTAAAGAAACTGGTGAACATATATAGAATTGTATAAAGAAAAAAACTAATAACAGAAAGAAGGAACAGTAGAACGGTTTTGGAGAGTTATTGTGTATAGCCCATAGAATCTCGTAAAAGAGTATATACCGGATTTTGCAATTTCTAGTAAACTGAAAATCATTGTTTTTTGGCTCAACGAATCATTTAGAAGGTACTACAAGATTATTAAAGCAAGAAAATAATGGTAATAACGTGTTATGATTGTCTCTGAATTCGAAAAATCGCCTCAAATATCAAAACAATAGTTAAAACGTTCCAATCAAAGTCATTCTGGGAGATATGCTCCAATTACCTCACAAAACATCAGATAGTGACCTCTGAGTAGTTTATAACAAAAATAAACAAAGATACAATGCTTTAAACCAAGAAAAACCTAATTTTGAAAATTTACAATTTAGTCGGTGACCAGTGATTAGTCGGTGATTTCTACAGGTCGGTGATTTAGACTGTTTGCCTTATTTCCTCCCGTTTTCGCAGTCAACGTCCCGCGCTCCCTTCGTATACATTCGTCATTTGCAGTGTCGTTGGATGGCGGATTTAAAGAAAAATTATTTCACAGTTTTATTTCCAATTTCAATTTAATTCATTTTGTGTTATAAGTAATGGTTGTTTCAAGTTGCGGTAGTCGAGAAATTCACAATATCATTTCTCACAGGTAGACTGAGAAGTTTGTATCGTGAAACCACGTTTTTACTCGAACTTGAGTGAGTGAGTTCTATACTTTTGTTAATATATATGAATACTTTATTCCCGTGGAAAATTGAGAGGTAAAAATTGAGAGGAAAAAAGGAAACAGCAAAATATGAAGACACAACAAGAAAAAACATCGTAATTATGTAATCATTGTAATTATGTGCAAAGTTACCTTTTTGTCTTCAGGTGGCTCAGCAGATTTCTTTACATTTGTCTCAAACATGGACATATCCGCACTGAGTGATATTGAACTGCGTCAGGTCAGTTTCTTGGTTTACAGGCTTTTTATGAATGAAATCGAGCGGAACAGCACAAAAGGTTACTTGAACTGGTTTTTTGCTAAGGAAAATATGTGTCTAGGTGTGGATCGTTTCGTAATTTTCACTTTATTCTCCCGCCTGCCAACTGATTTTATTCGTCTCGTGTTAAATACAGAGTTGCTACAAACATTTTCCGCATTTACTCTTCAGACCACTCGCCCCAAAGACCGAAATAAGACGTCCCGTGTCCTGAGAAGGTACCGGGACTGTACTGCTCTAGTGATATGCATTGCTTGAAATAGACCGCTCTGAGATGCGTTGTGGTCTGTCCGGATCAGAGAGTATCATCAGAGCAGTACAGTCCTAGGACACGGGACGTCCCGTTTCGGTCCATAGAACGAGCGAGTGCTGAGTCAAACATCGAACCATGTGTACTAGGTGCAATTTGATGGTATTGCTAATATCGTAGCCATCATCGCAGCCGTCGGATTGAAAATAAACAGTAGCTGACCCTCTCACGTGTTTGAAGAGGGAATATTGTTAAATATAGATTAAAGCTAATGGTGAATATAATTAAAGAAAGTACCACTGGGTGACGGTAGCTACACGACACACGATGTTCCGAATCGTTACGACGAATCGGATCGATTCGTAGTGTTCGTATCCACACTAGGAGTTCATATAATCCTTTTTAGTTTAACGTGGAATAATTTCTTCTTTTTCCAAAAATAGGTGTTGTCTACAAACTGTTCCATTTCAGCAGCTGGTTTTGCGGGGACTGAACCCTGGACCCGTCATTGCTTCGACTCGTCGCATATATGAACAGAAACTATATGGTCTAATCAACAAGGAAAACGGTGCGTTATTAAGTTGTTTATATGCAATGGTCAATACAGCCCATTTTTTTAAACAAGTTTTTCTCTACAGCTTCCCATCCGGAAGGAGATTTCGCCATGCGTGAGGATGGTGATCATGCTTACGTCGCCGCTGCTCCAGAAAGTTTCAACGTTTCCACCTCCAGTTCTGAAGAGGTATTATTGAATTCTTGAAAGTAGGCAAGGGTAGTATTTCCAAATAAATGGTATTGGTATTTGGTATTAATGTTTCAAAAGAGATAGTATCTTCAAATAAACAAATGGGAAGGAAATAATATAATCGGAAATCTTTTCAATCGTCCCCACCATCCCAATTCCATATTTTCGATCTAATGCATGCAACCTTCACGCTCCTCCATTTGTCAGTTCTTTGTCTTTATAATTTGTTTGCATGCGATGCCGGTGGAGAAGGAGATTGAGACTGACAAGACGGAGTCCCCTGTGCTTCATCGTCGCATCTATCCCACCCTTCAGCAGGCGGTTCCGGTTGGTCGTTTAGAGCTCCACCTCCTATGATTTCGCGATGCGATCTGATAGGAAACGCCTCCAAAGCCGTGTTTTCCCGGTCAGGGAAAATGACTGAGAAGGAAGCCGAGAGGGCATCGATTAAGATGATTTTCACGCAAACATTTTCTGATTTCGCAAGCTCAATTATATTTCAGCAAGAAGATGACGTTGTTGTTGAGAGCGATTCTGGCTCGGATGGCGAAGAGTATTCTCGAGTTTTGTCCGAAGAAGAAATTCGTTCTGCTAATAGGGGACGTTCGCTACGTACAAATGGCCAGGCGCAAACTGGAGAAGGGTTTGGACCTAAGGTACGATATACTTCATTATCATCAGAGCGTCGCATAGAAGTTCAGTAAACCGTGCCATTCACAAGCATAGAAGTACAGAAATTCATTTCACTTTCAGATTTTCTTCGGTGTTACCATCATTTGTGTGCTCTGCGTATTTCTGTTCTTCCTCTCGGATCACGTGAACAAGGCCACTCAAAGCAGCAACGACGATGAAGTCTTCTGATCACTCACACCGTTACGCCTAACCTAATTCCCCGTGATTTCTGATGTATTTATATTTTGTTGTGTTGTTAGCTTTTGCGCTGAATGAATGAATGAATTCGGAGTATGTTAATTTTAATTTATTTCTGGAAAACAAACAAATTTCAATCAATTAACCATATATCCACAAAACATGTTAGATAAGGTGAGTTCAATATCAATAATAAATATAAAATTAGAAACTATCGCAAAATTTGATACAATATCTCGAACATAGAATGAGAGATAGAGCTGGTGCACATGATCTTCAAGAAAAGATATCACCTACATTGAGAGGAAAATGAATGGAAACAAGAAAGAGGGCGGCAGATATAAATATATATATTTATATATAAAAAATAAAGAAGCGATGTGCGACTAGGTAGGGCCTCAAAGTGTACATGAACCAACGATTCCTACGGCCTATATGGCCTCGAAAGACAGCACCCGGGACACGCGACTACACCAGATTATACTCCTTGAGATTATGCTGCAGAATCGTGTCCTTCACTGCGGCAAATACGAAACGAATGTTTTCCGTGTCTGTAAATATACTGTTTCGTATAAGACAAAGTATAGTATAAATGCGTCCTATATTCCACTTACTGCCAGTTTTCAAAAAAGATCCCCAATCGAATCTGAAATTTCATAGAGAAACAACACCGCCATAACAACTCGTTAGTCATGTGAGTTGAAATTGGCAAATGCATCATAGTACAGGCTTCGATCTTTTGTTTGTTGAAACTTCCCATGCTCAGTCATGATTTTCATATATTAATTACATACCAGTTGCACAAGTGAAGTGGGAGTAGATTATCTTATCAGCGTCCGGGTTTAGATCGACGAACATCTTCAAAATGAATTCACGTGCAGCGATCGGATCTCGTGGAGGACCTTGAATAAAAGCAATGTAATATGGTCACTAGTAACCCCATACCAATGTGTACTTCCCATTCTAAGGTCAGCCTGAGATGCAAACATTTCGTATATGAACATGTAAAAAAAAAAACATTGGCTTACAGACTGTATAGCCTGTAATCATAGAATTTATCAGTTATATCAAGTCCTAACAGACTTATGAAACAGAAAAGTGCCAATTTCGTTATATCCAATAAAACATACCGTCATATTCAGGAAAATAATCGGCTAAATGAGAATAGAGAATCTTCTCTTCTAGCAAATCCTTCTTGTTCAGGAAAAGAATTACAGAAGAGTTGGTGAACCATGGATACGTAATGATCGTGCGGAATAGGGCTTTTGATTCCTCCATGCGATTCTGCCAAGTAATAAAATATAAGTAAATGCAAGAACATGTATATATATAAAAAAAAATAGCACTGTAATATCTCAGAACGATTTCCGCCGATCGTCAAAATTGGCTATCTATCTACAAACCAAAAAGAAGAGCATTTCTCAGACGGTATGGACCAGAAGAAAAAACTTTTGAATGATAGTCATAGGAGACGGGATAGGCATACCTCATTATCACATTCCACTAGCACCTGATCATATTCTGAAAGCGCTACAAGAAACATGATGGAAGTGACATTCTCGAAACAATGGATCCATTTCCTTCGTTCTGATCGCTGTCCTCCAACATCAACCATCCTGCAAAAGCACATACAAGTGAGTGTGGTATCTGGGAGCAACAAGGTTGACGGAAACGTCTTCAGCTTTTCACTTCAACCCACCTAAATATGATCTGCTCCAGATCGAATGGGTATTCAATGATACCGGTCGTGGGAACTCGAACCCGTAGAATATCCTGCTCAGTGGGCAGGTAGTCGGGAACTGCTAACCGTCGCAGATCCGAAAGGTAGCTGCAAATAAACATACATATCATATCACCCTTCAATATCATCACATAATGGATTACAAATTTGCTCCACCCAAATGAATCATGTTTTGTGAATATCGCAAGAATAAATATATTTGAGCTACTCAGCACAAGCGTGCTGAAACATATTTCTGGATTACTGTAGGTTTGAATCCGTAAAAGTATAGCCATCATGACAGTTTTGAACCCGTTGAGTGTTATTATCACTAACCAGTTGCCAAGAGCAAACTACATGCGCCGACACAAGAGAAAACGAGTGGAACTCGTGAATTTGATCTTTTTCAATGGCTGACGTAAACTGGTGATTTTCAGAGACCACAACATTTGAGTAAGCTACTTCCCCCAGCAGTGAATGTTTGAAGATGATTCCATCTTTCATAGAACAAGGAGATTTGAAGAAGAATACTCACTATTTGGCCGAATCGGTCAGCTGGTACTCTCGTCGCCTATCGTAGCATTCTTGTATACCAGAGTCTTCCCATAACTCTTTTATAAATGATACATAGGGTTCTTCAAAGGAAGTCACACTTTCAAAGTCAACTGCACGCACAACAGCCGCCTGTAAATTAATCAAACATAGAAGGTCACAAATAGACCCAGATTATCACTTATTGAATATCAAATGAACTAGGTATGGGGTGAAGTGGTTGCGTTCGGCCCACATGACTCGGGCTCAATCCCCGCGGTATCTATGGACCACACGAGCTGGCAATATAGCGCACACATGATCGCCAATTACCACCCCCTATAGACAGTCCTACTACGCTTGACATATGGATTACTTTGTTGTGAAATGTTATGGACTCTAAAAGGTACCGAAAAAGAAAACAACGGTATTTCAGTAATAGAAACTTGTTAACTACACACAACTAACCTTTTCTTGTAACTCTTCAGAGGGATCACCAAAATCTATACCCAATGTGTCCATTGCACGTATCATAGACTGAAAATATAACATATTGAGATGACTGTGAGAGGAGGCAAAATTCATTGGAGATCTCTTACTAAACTTCAGATGACTTTTGTAAAATATGGCCCCCTGTCAGAGTATCCAACCTAGTTTGCGTACTAAGACATCGCATCGTTATCAACATGTTATTCTGCAAGATAGGTGTGGTTACCATAAATATGGAGCAGTCAAGGCTGGTTCATTGATTACTTTTTATCGGACAGAAAGTTATCGCGCAACTTGGAGAGGACAGATCATAAAAACCCCAACAGTTTGCGCAATTGTGTTGCGATTTTCTTACAAAGCTGTTAATATATCAACGAGAATAATGACATCTATGCAGTATGGCTTGGTTATATAAGCTGAATCATGATGGGAAGGCGCGGAAGCATGGTTGTGTATGGACGGTGTGAACGAAATAGTTCACAGTAACTCGGCTATTGTCCAACACTTCGAATGAAATGAGATCATTTGAGGTAAGGCGAGAAACTCAGGAGCCGAAATTACTACGATTGGGCCTGCAACTGGCAAAGCTAACAAATACTCTCAGCTGCCAACAAAAAAATCAAAAGAGCTGCCTGACAACGCAGTGTAGAGAAAATACTAGACACGAAGGTGTAAAATGAAAACTAACCTGAATCGCCATGAACACATTTTGATAGACTAGTCGAATATGCCCCCGTTTGTCTTCTTCTGAATAACCTTGCCCGTGAATAATTCGCATCTGTTTAATGAATGTAGATTTCCCAGATTCTCCGGTACCTGAAAGTGGGCATATGATAAAATGCCATATCCCCTTCTCCTTGAAACTATTTCGCTTCAAACTTTGTTCAATTTTTCTTGAGAGCCGTGACAGAATTGCAAAAACGACCTACATTCAAAAAAGCTGTCACTGTCATTCTGCACCTATTCGCTTCAAAAGCTGTCACTGTCAGTCTGCACCTACTTTCATATCATTTATCACCAAGTTGAACCCCTCGTTCTCCAACTTCTGTGAACAAAGCCGTCACACATATAGACGGCGGATTTCAGAGAGTACGTTCACTAAGTGAAAGCGACGTTTTCCAGACAAATTAATTAGCAGTGCAGCCATGGTGCTAATCAGACGTTGTGCAAACACTTACAAAAACTAGAACGTGAATAGAAAGTTCTTGTACGTCTATTTCAACTAAAAGAGTGATGAAATTTAACGTTAAGCATGTATGGTTGGAGAAAAAGTAAACCGATGCTGCCAGACGAACAAGTATGCGCTTCGTTCAGCAAGAACGACAAACAGGTAGCATCATCTGGGTTGGGCAGACGATGTAACCTCACGGATAGTAAAACAGCCAGTGAAAAAAGAAATCCTAGACACTACAGAACATTGCCAGAAAGTCATCTATGCAAAATTTTATGGGGTTTATGGGGGATAGTACTTGACATTTTTCAATCTATTCCAACGGGGAATTGTCCACTCTTTGCTCTCAAATTAACACCATTTCCTCTCTAAATACGAAACAGAACGTAAGACATCAAAAACTAAAAGAATTGTTCTGCATGATACTAATGGTGTACCTTGTTGCCTTTTCAGAACATTATCTTCGCTTTTGAATGTTTTCAATATTCCAATAAAAGTACTAAGAAAACGACGTAATCTGATAAAACCAAAATTAGAGCTCAAAGTAACTTGTTAATAAGAAACATTCAAATATATTGATCTATTCTTTTCTCCATCGCGACCCCCTCCTATAGGTCCAAAAGTTCATACTCGTACATACTTTGACGTTCAATTTCACAAAGAGAGCCGATCCAGTTTTATCCGTTTGCTTAGTTGGTCCCTGGTATTGCGCCCCTCGTTCTACTGCTTTCATAACGAGAGAAATGTAAAGAACTCCATACCAAATGAAAAATCGATAAGAGGCGCGCCTCCGCCAGTACACTCAGTCGACGAGAAGAGCCAGCCACATTAGTAACCTATTCAAAGGGCATCATTTGCAAAAACCTACATTTTAATCATAGAGACATCACAAATATGATATCCTACAACTTGAGAAGATGAATAGAATATTCCCGAACGACTTGTGCGCAAACTGAATATTAAACAAATTCGCAGCAAAGAAAATTTCGCTCCAACAGTTAGTACCAAGGCAAAACACACCCAACAAGGATTATTATTTTTTCAAAGTGACCACCAGCTAACGTCAAATTTTACAACTTTCCTTCAACTATCTAATCTAAAATGTACCTAAACAGCTTAGAATGGGGCGCCTTTTTTTTAACATATCTGGATTTGCAGTCATGTTAGCATGATTCAAAAGCTGTTATTTCTAAGCACAGAAATGAAATACTACGGCCACCTAACTAGCTTGGAGTAACTGACACCGATTGTAATCTGTCACCAATATTAAATGAATTCTTTCCCGAATGTGATCAGCTTCGCTATATTTAGAGACCACACATCGTTTGAAAAAGAAACGATTCAAGTACCTAGTTCAATTTTGAAGGCTGCGTACAAAAACACATTGGCATGGCACACTCACTGAGCTATTTTAAAGGTTTCCTGTGCATTTCTCTCTGAAGAAGAAGATTGTGAGAACAACCCACAATAATTAAGGAATGAATACACCCGGGAAATAAGAACATGAAATAACAAAACATTGCTGGCAATTTAGCTAATTGGAAGTGTAAGAAGGTTGTTGGAACACTACTTCGCACAGTATATTCCATAACCCACAAGTGCGAAAGGTAATCAGCAATATCGAACCCAGCTGGAAGTGAACTGCCATAGCATTAATTTAGTATTTGTTATACGTGTAGAACAGAGGACGCTTTGATGTAAAAGTTGAGGATCTGACCACACCGTTCTGCTACGTTTACCATTCGAAAATAGGTAAATTACCCAAAATATAATTAACTTCAGTTATTACTAATGGTATTTGTTGTAATTTGACAGAAATTCGTTCCAGTTGATACCCGACAATAGGGGCACAAATTCTTTGAGATAGATCTCGTTTGGTCACGATGAATTGCCACAAAATAACAAAAAAAACTAGTTATATTATTTAATTTGAATAATTGAGTGATACAAAAAGATGAGGAGCAGGAAAATATTACGTGAAGCTGTGATTTTCCTTTTTAAGGATTTCGTATTCATACTGTGTAGAAAGAAGTGCATTGTCAACGAATAAGGGAAAAGGTAAGTGTCGTGAAACCATCGGCTACAGTTCAACCTAATAATATTCAATATCCTTCTTATGTCGATAAAGATTTGGTGTTAAAATGAAAGTAAATATAGCTGACAGCCTAAAATTGAGTAACAGCGAAACCACGTGTAAATAACATTCGCTTATACCTTATACTCAGAACTGAGTAATGAGCGCGTGAATTTGTACAAAAGTAGGAAGAGCGCCATAAGTTGGTGTAAAAATAGAAAAGCCGAATGCGAAATACCTTCACGTTTTATGAACCACAGTCAACTGAAAGAAAACGACTGGATAAGTACATACTATCGCAACAAACTAGGCAACTAGCTCAAGGAATAATACTACACAAACTCTTAATTTGTCTTGATTATTTGACCATAAAACAGCTATTTAATAAAATTACAGTAAATTTTCGAACGATAAATCTCCTTTGAGAAAGAAGTTTGATTGGAAAGGAAACTATTGAAAACATAGTGTTCACTTCTGAGGTTTTCAAAAAATTAACTAAAGGGGTATCATACAACAGAGGCTACTTTCATGTTTGCCTACAATGGTATTGAGCGCACCCTAAAATATGTATGATGTATGAATAAATATAAGAAAACTTCATTTTAAGAAGCATAAACCGGGAAAATTAGAGGAAAATCGGGTATAGTTCTTGTCATTCCCACTGAGACTTTAGCAGCGTGCCAATTAAGCTTCCAACGTGTATATTTTATGGAAATAACAAGTTTTATACAAAAATTTCTACCTACGTACTGTGACAAAGGTCGACTGTCAATTAGAGGGGATTTTAGACTTTTTGAAAACATTAACATGTTGCACAACCGCCTGGAAACTACGAACCAGTCAAGGTAACAGTCAGTTTAAGCCACAACTTGAATCATCTACTATCCATTCAGTCTCGCAGTAACATATCAAACTACAGTTCTAATCAAACTTTGCACCAGATATCTGAAACTATATGTTAACGCTACTTCTAAAACCCATATTTCCAGATCTCCAGCGTACTTCCCTTCCAAGACAAAATGTTGCCAATATGTAAACCATTTTCAGGATAGTTCATCTGCCCAGGATGCGCAGCTAATTGGGCGGGACGCAAACGTGTTTCGACTCTGCTAGTCCCCGCTCGATGATTAGGTTGCGGCAAGAAGCTGGTTCAATGCCTTTGCCGTCTGGTTCTCGCTCACCGCTCTGCGAATCTGTCGTGCCCGCTGTAAGAGCGAGAGGGCGATCGATCGCAGCGAGGGCAACCCACTCCCATACTATCCTTTCACCATGCAAATTTTCATCCCCCCCCCTTTCAAAAACAAGCAGTGGAACTCAAACAGAGTTGATCTCAAGAACTATCGGAACAAGATTGTAGAATAGAATGAAAATATGTCATGAAGGTTGTGGAAGCGGCGAAAGGGAGATGAAAGCAATGTCATAAAACAATGGGTTAAAAAGTTTTTGGCAATCATACGAATGTGAGGAAATGATTGAAAACGAATGGAATAGAAGAAGTATGTATATAATCTACTGTATATACATATATTTATGAAAGAAAACTGTCAGCCTACAATCGTCTCAAGTGCAGAAGAACTCCATCCGTAACTCCGATTACATGAAGTAGAACGTGAAGAAAAATGAAAGAGGCAAAAGGGAGAAGGCAATATATACAGAAAGGAATACAGACATGGACACTCATATCATTGAAGTTATGGGATATTGGGTGATTTGAGGATAAGATTGAAACAGTACCAGCTACACTACCCAAAGATCGAATCAAAAACGACAATACGGAATATACAAATGTCACTCACCTAACAATAGAAGTTTTAGCTCTCGTCGTGCATTTCGTTTATCACGTTGGAGCTGTTTCTCAATCTCCTGGTTAATACGCTTCTGCTCACGAGCCTCCTCGGAAAGACAGCACGCCATTCCGACGTGCAAGAAAAGCCGAATACTACCACGAATATAGAATTGACATCAGGTCACGGACATCACAATCACAACCGCTCTACCAACAAAGGTGATCGCTCTTGCCAGACGGCCGCCCCGCGACCGCTCGCGGGAGGCCGCACGCAGACCCTACCGTAGTATGATTCGCTATAAGACCGTTAAGCAACGGCAACCAAATAATCTCGACTGACATAATTCCCCTTTCTTAAATTCAAGCAATGTGATTCGCGAATATAGTATGTATAAAATCGAGTTTGTGGACGACCAAACCAGGGTAGCGGTTTGCAATAAACAACAGGAAAAACAATAACAGTTATTTATAAAATTCAACAACAAGGCAAATCAGAAGCGAAGCTTGGTGAAGAACCACTTGTTCTTTCCGGTCTTGTAACGTTCCTCGAACTTGGCTTTCACCTCATGAAGTGCTCTTCTCTTCTTGGTGGGAACCTTCAGGGCTTCCTGGAATCAAATGAATTAAAAAAAACTTATAGATAAATGATGATCCAGATCTTCCTAATTGAGGCAAATATAAGAGCTGTAAAACGAGTTTCTACACACAGAGGGCCTCCAATGAAATAACAACAGACACACCTTATTGATATTGGTCTTGTCGAAAGCGACATCAACCGAGTATCGAGTAGGCAGGATATGACTGTATGAAACAACTTTGACGAAAGGCTTCAGCTTGTTTCTCTTCTCCTGCTTCTTCTTACCCATGGCCTTGGTGACCTGAAAAAAAAGTAAATGAAAATAAGAGTAAGATTGACTGTAAAAAGTAGATCAAAAGATAGATACTCACTTTCAGGGGATATTTGTCGATGCCAGCGATGATGGCATGAGAGTATGTCCTGTCAGTAGCACCCTCATCCTGTGCTTTGACAACAAGAGCCTTTCTTCCGGCGTACTTTCCACGGAGGACAAGAACAACCTTGCCTGGTTTCATTATTTTGCCCATGCTGACCCTGAACATAAAATAAGCAATGGCAAATACAAAGAAAGAATAATAGCATCAAAAAAACAAAGGGGTATAGAGGAATAATCATGGCAAAAACCATTGGCGAACAAATACGGTGAAATGTAAATATAACTGTTTAATATGTCTGAACATAAATCCGACGTATTTTCTCTTTTTTGTTCTTATTATGGTGCTTCTTATCGGAGGAAGGCGCATCATCAGTCGAAGAAGGAATCACAGATCCAGCGGGAGCGTGAATGTGAGACTGAACCTTGCTACTCTTCACATGGGTATTGGCTGGTGAAGCCGTGAAGAACTGGGTATCCACGCGGCGCCCCTTGACATGAACTCCGTCCAAAAGTCCACGTTTCTCCAACTGCTCCAGCTGCACCTTTCCTACTCCACATCTGGCAGTCTCTTTGGAGTAGATGAACTGATTGAATTCGTTCTGATCCTCTGACGGGGGAGCGGCAACCCATCGGACTCTTCCAGATACCACGTCCTTGATAAGAAGCCGAGCAGCACGAGAACAGTCCGGAATGCCAGAAGCTGACATGAACCCTCTCATAAAAGCCAGCGAGGTTAGCAAGTTTACTGGCGACGGCTGATCACTATCTGGTAGCATAATTGAGTATGTAGATTCGAGGAACGGAGCCGGTATCCTGGACAGCAACAAAGCAGTTGGGCCGAAGTGTTCTTTCATCTGATCAACGGGAAGAATACCTGAAGAAAAGGCAGATTAGGAAAGAGATACAAACACAACATGAATTGAAGCGCAAAAAGTTTCGATGCAAGGCAAGCCATTCCCTGAGCATACCATTGATCGATGTATGAACACAAACTGACCATTAAGAAACATTTCATGTCTGCCGAAGGTGAAAGATGGCATCACAAGTCCAGGACAGTCGCACAAGCACAACTAAATAGAAGAACTGAAGAAACACGTGGAATAAAATTCTATCTCTACTTCAATCGAAATATAGTTTTCATGACAACAAATATTTGTTTCAATCAAATATGAAACAAATCTCTACTAGCAATTTATGCAAGCATTCAACAGAGCCGAAAGCACTATATAACACAACCGTGTATTTTGAACCAGTTTCAGCTTACGAAAGTGATTTCGACGGAAGAGCTATGTGGGTATCAACCAAAATCTTTGTGAAGTAGCCGGATTAAACACTGACCTGGCTATCAATGTGAATTGTTTGGAAGTGCCTGGTTTTCCCGGGTGTCGCGGAAACAGACACTTTCTTTCCACCAGCGAGCTTGTTGATGGTTGAGCTTTTGCCGACATTGGGGTATCCAACCATGCCGACAACAAGTTGCCTGCAGCCAGGCTCGTCCGAAGCATGACCCATGTTCTTCAGAAGATTCACTAGATCGTCTTTGGAGTTGAGGAAAGAACAAGAGCCAGATGGTCCAGGAGTCGCAGTGCAATCTTCTTCAACGGTCAACTCGTCAATCGTCGGCAACTCCTCGAGAGCAGACCTGACAAAAAAGAACATTTACATCTTTACCTGCAAAACCGAGAAGTGCAATATAGTCGTTACACGGCATGATGAAACGGACGCATTTTCACGAAACTTTTGAATCAAGCGCTCATGCTTACAATTTGGGAATTAACGTAATAACAAGCCGTAACTCGGACTGACCAAAAAACTGCATTGATATTGTTCTTCTGAAAGTATGATGCCCAGAGATCCTGTTGTTCTTTCTCGAGAAGATCAGCTTTGTTCACAAGCAAAAGAATTTGCTTGGCGGGGTCCACTTCCTTCACATAATCATCTAGATCCTTACTGCGGAAGAGTAGGGGGTTTCTGGCATCCACTATCTGGAAGACCGGAACAATGAAAATGCAATGAAAAAAGTTTAGCAAAACAGGTCTAAAAACAGAGTAACTCTAAGAAAGATGGTGTGGGGCAATGCTACGCGAAGGTCGCTAATTGATATGAAGGAAAGTGCTAAAACAGCAAGAGAGAAACAGTACCTGGACAACAAGATCACTCCGCTCCACTACTCTCCAAAGCTCCCTCCACATATCTGGATTTCGTTCAAATGGAGTTAGAGCAAGGCCGTCCACCTTTAAAAAATTAAAATGAATAGACGGTAGTAAGAAATTTCGCAACAACTGGTATAAAAATGAGGAAGACAGAACAAATTGCCTCAGCAACTGGTATAAAAATTAGGAGAGAAAAACAACGAACTTCTTGAAGTTCCGACAGATCTGTTCGCCATTTGAGAAAATTTTCGTTCTCTAGCGAAGTCAATTCTTCAACAGTGTTCCACAGATGGCGGGCGGGCCTTCTGGGAATTTTCAAACGGTGCTCATACTGCTTTTGAAGTTCAGTGTTGTTCTTCAGGTCAACTCGAGAAGGAACCACGATTGCAGTTTCTCTGGAAGTGAAAAAAAAATTGCGAATCTGAAAAAAAACGAATTCAACAACAGCAGGCTCATTTGCGACGACGACAATTCTGAACAATTGTATCCATTGCATCCCTTCAATCGCCTCAAACGAATACTGAGTTTCTTTCTGCCAATCCAGAGGGAAATGAGTCTAACCAAACTATGGGGAAAACATAATTTTTACAACTGGAAGTAACACGTTCATAAAAAAACAAAAAAATAAGTCGTGAATCAAAACGAACATGAAATATAAATGGAGGCAAAAATAATAATCGTACTCACTAACTTCTCAATCACTCGAAACTGATCCCTCTCCGCTGTGAACTCAGTTCCAGCTAATTGAGCTTTGGCGAGAAACTCTTCAAGACTAGTTTCGTCAGTGACGGAATCAATGTATTTCTTCTCCTCCTAAAGATCACATAATTAGTTTTCGACCATCTGCTGGCAGGATTTCTTGCCGCCCGAAAAGCCCGAAAATTTAGAATTGAAGTGCACTTGCAATAGAATTCAGAATCACAAATCGTTAGATACAGAAACTGCTATATTAGGACTAGGTACGAACATCAAAATACTCTGACAATAACAAAAATCGTAAAAACAAGGACTATTTTCTTGAAAAATATATAACTCACCTTGTCCAGAAATGCCGGATTTTCGATGTCGTTACCATCCCACTTCGCTCTTTGATGAGACTTTCTGTTTTTATCGCGCTCGTTACTGAGCGAATTTCCGAGAGACTTGTTGAGGCCAGTCGGCTTCTTGTTTGATACCCTCCTTTTCGTCATGATGAACTAAAAACTACCAATATCGCTAACAACAACTTATCATGGTCGAGCAGATGAAAAAAAACTTAAAACGTGCAAAAATAAACGACCAAATTTTAGGCCAAGCAAAGAAATTCACAATGTTTTGAAGGACTAAATTACATTCCTACCGTATGCTAATAATAATCGCTTCTAGACCGAGCTCAACTGATTAGTCCTATAAGTTCAGACTTCTTAAGGATAATTTTTTCTCTTCTATAATTTTTCTAAACAGTTTTCTTAATTTTTATAAACAAGTTTACAACCATTTGAAGCGCAGGAGTTCAAAGCAACTGTTAGATTTCTCAATCGTTACCTTGTTCGAGACAAAGCTGTCAACATATAAGCAAAAAGTAACACACTTATTATGTGAGAGATTTTTATATTATTATTGTTCTTAGGAATGAGCCTCATTTTGATTAGTTAAATTCTTGCTCAAGGTGTATATCTTTGACAAACTAAACGCTTTTCTCAAATGACACTTGTTCATGTATACATTGTTAATGTAAATCAGGTAAGCTATTTGTGAATTGATGAGTAGAAACGAATATTTTACTTGTAGATGTTGCGTCAATTGCTACAACCAGGAGCATTGAATCAGATGACAGTCCGTTGGAATTGTCCATGGCATCGAAACAGTTTCCGTCCATGCTTCTTCCCGTTCAAAATGCAAGAGAAGTTGAATGTGGACACTATTGAAAAGCGAACGAAGACACGTGGTGGACGTCTGATGCTTATGAGACGAGTACTCCGTGAGCAACCATTCCTTGGTTATGTTACCAAGCCCGAAAAATCAACAAAGATCTCCTTCCCGTTGTAATATTTGTTTATTCTCACAGTTCATAAAGTATAGACACGTATCAGGTATTCTCACTATCATTCGTCAACAGTGACAAGATTCACCCTTTTCTTCTTGATCGGCTCAGTGTTGCTGTTCACTCTGAAAAATGTAAATTTGTAATACATAGTGCGTTTCGAGGCAAATTCATTATTCTTGCTCAGTTTATTGGCACTGCCGGGAATGAATGAACTTCATTCATCATATACATAGTACTATATAAAACAAAAAAGAACGGACTATAAAATGAAAAGATTGATAAATTGACTATATTAATAGAGTAAAAAGGGTTAAGAGAGATATACTTATATAAATGAATAATTTATTCATATATAAGGCAAAGCTCCTATTTATTCCACTTCGTTCTGCTTTTCTGAGGTTTGAAAAAAAATTTCGTTCTGAGTTTGAGAAAAACTTAGACAAAATCGATTACCAACTTGACGCAACATATTATTAATACTCCTCCTGCTTATTTTTTGTGATTCAAACTCAAAAATACCTCTGACTACTCTCTGTTTCCACTGGAGAGCTTGGAACGGAGGTTTCTTTCTTCAGGAACCTTAGCAGGCCGCCACTCTTTGGTGTGATCGGGGCAGGTTTCGGCGTAATAGGTGCAGGAGATCCGCGCAGCGAAGTCATTTTCGATGGTGTCACGTTCTTAGCTTCCACATCTAGAAAAAAAAAAGATTGCTTATTTCATGAAACATTATTTACAAAGAACGAATGAATGATTATGTCGCAGGACAGTAAGATATATATTTACTGCCGCGTAGTTCCAGAAAAAAAAGTGTATAGACGATGTTTCGGTTTCTATCACCTGGGTGATTCATTCTTCAAACCACGTGAAAAGGATTTTGTCTGCATTGACTGCAAACAATGCGAGCCATGGATTTTTCCATCTGCTTAGCCCTAAATTGTTCATAAAACCTTTGGTGACTCTTTGGCAAATCTATTGTATGCTGTTCTAACTGGCCAAATCAACAACAGTACCGCCATTCTCACTTACCAGCTCTAAAAAACTAAACAACAACAAAAAACTTACTTTTCTCTTTTCGTTCTTTCTTGGCTCTGCTCTTAATCAACTGCGGCGAAGATGGACATTGAAAAGTACTGGGAGCAACATCAAGCTGGAAGTCCACGGTAGTCAACTGCCATTATTCATAACAACACTCGCTGCATTTCCAGAATAGAACTGCTATCAATATGTGACTTAATCCCACGTAATTTCCATCAATTTTACATCTAGTGCTTACAAAGTTTACAAAAAAAACGGGTATCAACGTAAACTAACCGGAGTACCCCACTCCTTGATATTGAGCTTCAGGAAACTGCAATAGCCTTCCATAGACGAAATTATCACATTCTTGCCATCACTGGTCCATGCAGCTTCCGTAATATTGTTGTAATGAATATTCTCGACTAGCCCGATAGGGTATGAATGTTGACTGTCATAAAATATCACAGAATCCTTCGTCAGCACAAGCCACACGAGGCGGTACGGCAGCCTGAATAATCTTGAGGGTATGATTTATCCGTTCATGACATCATTAGCGCACAGTGCAATGTTGTGATTTCAAAATACGAAACGCGCTCATCTGGCCAGAATGCGACATAAATATCAACAAAAATTATTGCAACGGTCGTATTTTTATAAATAGGTCAGGAGACTCGTATTTGTAGATATATCGACATACCCGATGAAGTTGATATCAGACTCCTCCCTCAGCTTGAAGATTATCGGATTGAAGCGAACAACAAAGGTAGGTTTGTCCGAAGGCAGTACAATAGCAGGTCGGTCTCTACAAGAGAAGCCTGATCAATAGTGTAACTCTGTAATCAATAAAACTTCAATAGTTCATCAGAGACACGTACCTATCCAGCTCCCAGCGCTTGAATACGAGAGTCCCATGCACGTCGTCTGCTCCAACTTCCAGCCGTCCACCTTTAAACAAATTTTGAAAACAACCCTTCAAGCGAAATTTGCTTGAGTAAGGCAACTTTGCTGTCCACGGATGGATCAGCTGGGTGCCCAACTACTTGAAACCCGGTAAAAATATATAGATAATAGTATACAATTTGTCAGGGTAATTGAAATTCAGGTTGAAAATGAGGTGGATCCCTGCAGCATAACAGTGGGACAGTAAATAGTAAACAAGTTATGAAGAAAACGCGTACTTGAAAGTTCAAACACAGAATGTAGCCTCTCACATGAAACAACGACAAGTTTCATTGCTGTGAGCACCAAGAACACTCATATACGAAAAGTGTAAACATTACATGGAGCGATGATGAGCTGTCCACACGGAGAGAAGCTGACTCCACGTTGGAAGAACATCAATTGATCATCGTGAAACAGTTTGTACGTCTGAATTTAAACTGCTAGAATATCGAGTAGGATTTGAACTTATTATTCTAGAACGTTTTTGAGGCCAAGCATCCCCTTGATCGAGAGCCACTTGAGTGAAAATAAAATGAAAAGTCTCATTCAACTCGAACCTTTTCTTCCAAAGTAGTAGAGCAAATGTTGGTGGCTGGCAACTCAGTTACACCGAAGCATCTCAGCTTAGTTCCTTTGCTGGCGTCCAACAAATCCATTTTGCGGTCGGTCGACATTGTAACCAAGTATTTTCCGAGTGGATCCCAGGATATGCCATTAGGGAAATGACGAAGATGTCCCACACATACCATACGCTTGCCTGAAAAAGTTTGATGTCAAAACGGTTCATACACAAGTGAAGTTTAATCTAGCTTGGTAAAGATTGGTCCAATCAGTATAATGTAAAACATGTAAATGTATGTATAATAGGTCAAGCTCTGATAGCGATAACACGAACCCGTTAGTGCTTCGTGGACCAAGACAGAGTCATCATTCGAAACAGATGCGAGATATTTTCCACAAGGACTCCAGCACAATGCTGTGACGTCGCTTTCGTGGTTCAAGACCTGAAGATATAGCGGTAATCAGCTAACTACATTCAGCTCTCGGGGGCAACTACGTAACATAACCGTTTAGCAATACAGAAATAATGAGGGCAGATAGAAATTGATATCTCAAATTAATCTGAAACCGAGCGAGCAGCGCCACAGTGCCAACTATTATATTACGTGACTTGCGCCCGTACACAGATTCTCGAAGCTACAATGGCAGCCGATAGAGCTACTAGTGTGGAGTTAAAATTGATTGAAGAATACAATGTTATCGTACTTTTAGCCAACTTAGACCACATATGAAAAGTTGTATACTGTATGAGCAAGGCGAACCAAAAGTTCAATATCCTAGTCGAAGATAATCTCTCGAAAATACATTAGTGAATACGGCCACGGGTCAGAAAATAAGACCGTTCTATTCTGTCCACAGAAAAGCACTTTGTATTATCACTAAAACACTAGTTCTAAAGAAGACCCAAATCAATTATTTTAACCTAATCCAATATGAGCGTTACTTCGCGTTAGTTCTAACGATAACAACACACCAACCTTGATTCTAACCCAATTTTCCTTATTCGGAGGTAGATCTTCTGAGGGCAGCTGACATGCCGGCTGATCTGACAACTGCCAAACTGCGATCCTTCCATGACAATCGCCAGAAGCGAGAAGATTGACTAGAATAGAATTTCTGAAGGAGATGTGATGTTTTGATTGAATACATATTGTATAGTGTACTATAACAATAGTCGAAGTCAAGTTACAGTTCGTGCGAGCTGACATAGTGGGACAAGATACGATAGTTTGCTGGTATATGTGATGTCAAGGTTTATGTTATAGGACAAGGCAGGATTTAGACACGAAACGTTCCAAGCTCACAAAACACTTAAAATTTTTACAATTTCTAGTTATCGTCCCTTAAAAACAATGAAGATCCACGCACTATGTCGGGGATCTTCTTTTTGTTCTCCTCACACCATGTTGCGTGCTTCATTGTTCTCGACCTTTATAACAAGTAGTTGAGAACTCACATTCAGGATTCTGGCAGAACTTCACTTGATTCACAGCGGCATTGTGAGCTGAGAGACTAGCTACAAAATGTACAGCCAATGGAGCCACTTCTAGGTTTACTTTCTCGAACTCAAATTCCCAAATTCGAACCTAAAGAGCACATAATGAAACCGAGCTAGTCATGGAATGTATATTAGTATCATAAACATGAAAAAAACAATATTCCACAATATGAATCATTTACCAGAAAATCGTTTGAAAGCAGCGTTAACGTTTATGTATTCCGTAAATTTCGTTGAAATTGGCTGAAGCTCGTCTCCATTATAGGCTGGAGTGTCCGGGGACAAAAACTTATATTGTTCTTTTCGCAATATAGACACATTTCAATTTAGGTTGGAAATAGGCCACGCCCCCCTTGTCGGGAGAGGACTGAATAGCGAAACCCTCGTATGGTACTCATTTGGAAACTAACCTCATTTTGTACACTAGATGTAACAAATTTGTATTTCCCATTACTGCAACTTGGATGTATATCAACTGACAACAAGGCTTTGCGATCATGATAGAAAATTTCCGGCATATAATGATCCATGCTGCTGGAATAGAAATGCCAATAATCCTACGAATTTCGAATAAAAATCAAGATTGATTGTCACTTGTCACAATGATGGATAAAAGACTTGGATAAAAAATTTGTTAACACTCACTTTTTTACGGAATAAAGTAGTCATATATATCTAAATAAGCGACTAATGATAACATCTTCTAAATTCGAGCTAAGTCATTTTAAAACGCTTATAAATTGAAATATACAATAATGTATAACGAAACCTAAAAGCTGTTCACAAATTTTTCAAAATGGAAAACTAAAGACTGTTCAAATGATTTCGATTCGCGCGCAATAATTTTCATTGAGCACCGTAATCTAAAAATATCCTACGTGAGATTTTAGTGTTGACGTCGGGAATTGACTCATATGATAACTTTATTCCGTAGAAAAGCGAGTGGTCACTAAAAGGAGAACAGCAAAAATGAAAACACAACAAGAAGAAACAGAACATAATAGAATCTAGATCGTCACGTCATAACAAACACCGACAAAACAATATATCAGTGGGAATGTGAAAGACTACACTTGGTAAGGAAGGGAGGGAATTCTAATAGTTGAAACTGACTGTTGTTTTGAATTCCTACTGTAGGAGCCTCAGTGGGAATTTGAAAGACTACACTCGGTAAGGAAGGGAGGAGATTCTAACGTAGTTGAAACTGACTGTTGTTTTGAATTCCTACTGTAGGAGCCTCAGTGGGAATGTGAAAGACTACACTCGGTGAGGAAAGGAGGGGTTGGAACATAGTTGAAACTGACTGAAACCTCCTACAAAAGAAAGAGGAAGAGGCTCCTATAGTAGGAATCCGAAATAACAGTCAGTTTCAACTACGGGAATGTGAAAGACTACACTCGGTAAGGAAGGGAGGAGGTTCTAACGTAGTTGAAACTGACTGTTGTTTTGGATTCCTACTGTAGGAGCCTCAGTGGGAATGTGAAAGACTACACTCGGTGAGGAAGGGAGGAGGTTCTAACGGAGTTGAAATTGACTGTTGTTTTGGATTCCTACAGTAGGAGCCTCAGTGGGAATGTGAAAGACTACACTCGGTAAGGATGGGAGGAGGTTCTAAAGTAGTTGAAACTGACTGTTGTTTTCGATTCCTACTGTGGGAGCCTCAGTGGCAATGTGAAAGACTACACTCGGTAAGGAAGGGAGGAGGTTCTATCGTAGTTGAAACTGACTGTTGTTTTCGATTCCTACTGTAGGAGCCTCAGTGGGAATGTGAAAGACTACACTCGGTAAGGAAGGGAGGAGGTTCTAACGTAGTTGAAACTGACTGTTGTTTTGGATTCCTACTGTAGGAGCCTCAGTGGGAATGTGAAAGACTACACTCGGTAAGGAAGGGAGGAGGTTCTAACGTAGTTGAAACTGACTTTTGTTGTGGATTCCTACTGTAGGAGCCTCAGTGGGAATGTGAAAGACTACACTCGGTAAGGAAGGGAAGAGGTTCTCACGTAGTTTAAATTGACTGTTGTTTTGGATTCCTACTGTAGGAGCCACAGTGGGAATGTAAAAGACTACACTCGGTAAGGAAGGGAGGAGGTTCTAACGTAGTTGAAACTGACTGTTGTTTTGGATTCCTACTGTAGGAGCCTCAGTGGGAATGTGAAAGATTACACTCGGTAAGGAAGGGGGGAGGTTCTAACGTAGTTGAAACTGACTGTTGTTTTCGATTCCTACTGTAGGAGCCTCAGTGGGAATGTGAAAGACTACACTCGGTAAGGATGGGAGGAGGTTCTAAAGTAGTTGAAACTGACTGTTGTTTTCGATTCCTACTGTGGGAGCCTCAGTGGCAATGTGAAAGACTACACTCGGTAAGGAAGGGAGGAGGTTCTATCGTAGTTGAAACTGACTGTTGTTTTCGATTCCTACTGTAGGAGCCTCAGTGGGAATGTGAAAGACTACACTCGGTAAGGAAGGGAGGAGGTTCTAACGTAGTTGAAACTGACTGTTGTTTTGGATTCCTACTGTAGGAGCCTCAGTGGGAATGTGAAAGACTACACTCGGTAAGGAAGGGAGGAGGTTCTAACGTAGTTGAAACTGACTGTTGTTTTGGATTCCTACTGTAGGAGCCTCAGTGGGAATGTGAAAGACTACACTCGGTAAGGAAGGGAGGAGGTTCTAACGTAGTTGAAACTGACTGTTGTTTTGGATTCCTACTGTAGGAGCCTCAGTGGGAATGTGAAAGACTACACTCGGTGAGGAAGGGAGGAGGTTCTAACGTAGTTGAAACTGACTGTTGTTTTCGATTCCTACTGTAGGAGCCTCAGTGGGAATGTGAAAGACTACACTCGGTAGGGAAGGGAGGAGGTTCTAACGTAGTTGAAACTGACTGTTGTTTTCGATTCCTACTATAGGAGCCTCAGTGGGAATGTGAAAGACTACACTCGGTGAGGAAGGGAGGAGGTTCTAACGGAGTTGAAATTGACTGTTGTTTTGGATTCCTACAGTAGGAGCCTCAGTGGGAATGTGAAAGACTACACTCGGTAAGGATGGGAGGAGGTTCTAAAGTAGTTGAAACTGACTGTTGTTTTCGATTCCTACTGTGGGAGCCTCAGTGGCAATGTGAAAGACTACACTCGGTAAGGAAGGGAGGAGGTTCTATCGTAGTTGAAACTGACTGTTGTTTTCGATTCCTACTGTAGGAGCCTCAGTGGGAATGTGAAAGACTACACTCGGTAAGGAAGGGAGGAGGTTCTAACGTAGTTGAAACTGACTGTTGTTTTGGATTCCTACTGTAGGAGCCTCAGTGGGAATGTGAAAGACTACACTCGGTAAGGAAGGGAGGAGGTTCTAACGTAGTTGAAACTGACTGTTGTTTTGGATTCCTACTGTAGGAGCCTCAGTGGGAATGTGAAAGACTACACTCGGTGAGGAAGGGAGGAGGTTCTAACGTAGTTGAAACTGACTGTTGTTTTCGATTCCTACTATAGGAGCCTCAGTGGGAATGTGAAAGACTACACTCGGTAAGGGAGGGAGGAGGTTCTAACGCAGCTGAAATTGACTGTTGTTTTGGATTCCTACTGTAGGAGCCTCAGTAGGAATGTGAAAGACTACACTCGGTAAGGAAGGGAGGGGGTTCTATCGCAGTTGAAACTGACTGTTGTTTTGGATTCCTACTGTAGGAGCCTCAGTGGGAATGTGAAAGCCTACACTAGGTAAGGAAAGGAGGTGGTTCGAACGTAGTTGAAACTGACTGTTGTTTTCGATTCCTACTGTAGGAGCCTCAGTGGGAATGTGAAAGACTACACTCGGTAAGGAAGGGAGGAGGTTCTAACGTAGTTGAAACTGACTGTTGTTTTGGATTACTACTGTAGGAGCCTCAGTGGGAATGTGAAAGACTACACTTGGTAAGGAAGGGGGGAGGTTCTAACGTAGTTGAAACTGACTGTTGTTTTCGATTCCTACTGTAGGAGCCTCAGTGGGAATGTGAAAGACTACACTCGGTAAGGAAGGGAGGGGGTTCTATCGCAGTTGAAACTGACTGTTGTTTTGGATTCCTACTGTAGGAGCCTCAGTGGGAATGTGAAAGACTACACTCGGTGAGGAAGGGAGGAGGTTCTAACGCAGCTGAAATTGACTGTTGTTTTGGATTCCTACTGTAGGAGCCTCAGTGGGAATGTGAAAGACTACACTCGGTAAGGAAGGGAGGAGGTTCTAACGTAATTGAAACTGACTGTTGTTTTGGATTCCTACTGTAGGAGCCTCAGTGGGAATGTGAAAGACTACACTCGGTAAGGAAGGGAGGAGGTTCTAACGTAGTTGAAACTGGCTGTTGTTTTCGATTCCTACTGTAGGAGCCTCATTGGGAATGTGAAAGACTACACTCGGTGAGGAAGGGAGGAGGTTCTAACGTAGTTGAAACTGACTGTTGTTTTCGATTCCTACTGTAGGAGCCTCAGTGGGAATGTGAAAGACTACACTCGGTGAGGAAGGGAGGAGGTTGTAACGCAGCTGAAATTGACTGTTGTTTTGGATTCCTACTGTAGGAGCCTCATTGGGAATGTGAAAGACTACACTCGGTAAGGAAGGGAGGAGGTTCTAACGTAGTTGAAACTGAATGTTGTTTTCGATTCCTACTGTAGGAGCCTCAGTGGGAATGTCAAAGACTACACTCGGTAAGGAAGGGAGGAGGTTCTAACGTAGTTGAAACTGGCTGTTGTTTTCGATTCCTACTGTAGGAGCCTCATTGGGAATGTGAAAGACTACACTCGGTGAGGAAGGGAGGAGGTTCTAACGTAGTTGAAACTGACTGTTGTTTTCGATTCCTACTGTGGGAGCCTCAGTGGCAATGTGAAAGACTACACTCGGTAAGGAAGGGAGGAGGTTCTAACGTAGTTGAAACTGACTGTTGTTTTCGATTCCTACTGTGGGAGCCTCAGTGGCAATGTGAAAGACTACACTCGGTAAGGAAGGGAGGAGGTTCTAACGTAGTTGAAACTGACTGTTGTTTTCGATTCCTACTGTAGGAGCCTCAGTGGGAATGTGAAAGACTACACTCGGTAAGGAAGGGAGGAGGTTCTAACGTAGTTGAAACTGACTGTTGTTTTGGATTCCTACTGTAGGAGCCTCAGTGGGAATGTGAAAGACTACACTCGGTGAGGAAGGGAGGAGGTTCCAACGTAGTTGAAACTGACTGTTGTTTTCGATTCCTACTGTAGGAGCCTCAGTGGGAATGTGAAAAACTACACTCGGTAGGGAAGGGAGGAGGTTATAACGTAGTTGAAACTGACTGTTGTTTTCGATTCCTACTATAGGAGCCTCAGTGGGAATGTGAAAGACTACACTCGGTAAGGGAGGGAGGAGGTTCTAACGCAGCTGAAATTGACTGTTGTTTTGGATTCCTACTGTAGGAGCCTCAGTAGGAATGTGAAAGACTACACTCGGTAAGGAAGGGAGGGGGTTCTATCGCAGTTGAAACTGACTGTTGTTTTGGATTCCTACTGTAGGAGCCTCAGTGGGAATGTGAAAGCCTACACTAGGTAAGGAAGGGAGGTGGTTCTAACGTAGTTGAAACTGACTGTTGTTTTCGATTCCTACTGTAGGAGCCTCAGAGGGAATGTGAAAGACTACACTCGGTAAGGAAGGGAGGAGGTTCTAACGTAGTTGAAACTGACTGTTGTTTTGGATTCCTACTGTAGGAGCCTCAGTGGGAATGTGAAAGACTACACTCGGTAAGGAAGGGAGGAGGTTCTAACGTAGTTGAAACTGACTGTTGTTGTGGATTCCTACTGTAGGAGCCTCAGTGGGAATGTGAAAGACTACACTCGGTAAGGAAGGGAAGAGGTTCTCACGTAGTTTAAATTGACTGTTGTTTTGGATTCCTACTGTATGAGCCACAGTGGGAATGTAAAAGACTACACTCGGTAAGGAAGGGAGGAGGTTCTAACGTAGTTGAAACTGACTGTTGTTTTGGATTCCTACTGTAGGAGCCTCAGTGGGAATGTGAAAGATTACACTCGGTAAGGAAGGGGGGAGGTTCTAACGTAGTTGAAACTGACTGTTGTTTTCGATTCCTACTGTAGGAGCCTCAGTGGGAATGTGAAAGACTACACTCGGTAAGGAAGGGAGGAGGTTCTAACGTAGTTGAAACTGACTGTTGTTGTGGATTCCTACTGTAGGAGCCTCAGTGGGAATGTGAAAGACTACACTCGGTAAGGAAGGGAGGAGGTTCTAACGTAGTTGAAACTGACTGTTGTTTTCGATTCCTACTGTGGGAGCCTCAGTGGCAATGTGAAAGACTACA
This sequence comes from Litoditis marina, assembly GCA_964036275.1. NCBI lineage: Eukaryota > Metazoa > Nematoda > Chromadorea > Rhabditida > Rhabditidae > Litoditis > Litoditis marina. Next base: position 1,925,951 of record OZ038438.1, read on the forward strand.
CTCGGTAAGGAAGGGAGGAGGTTCTAACGTAGTTGAAACTGACTGTTGTTTTCGATTCCTACTGTAGGAGCCTCAGTGGGAATGTGAAAGACTACACTCGGTAAGGAAGGGAGGAGGTTCTAACGTAGTTGAAACTGACTGTTGTTTTGGATTCCTACTGTAGGAGCCTCAGTGGGAATGTGAAAGACTACACTCGGTGAGGAAGGGAGGAGGTTCTAACGTAGTTGAAACTGACTGTTGTTTTCGATTCCTACTGTAGGAGCCTCAGTGGGAATGTGAAAGACTACACTCGGTAGGGAAGGGAGGAGGTTATAACGTAGTTGAAACTGACTGTTGTTTTCGATTCCTACTATAGGAGCCTCAGTGGGAATGTGAAAGACTACACTCGGTAAGGGAGGGAGGAGGTTCTAACGCAGCTGAAATTGACTGTTGTTTTGGATTCCTACTGTAGGAGCCTCAGTAGGAATGTGAAAGACTACACTCGGTAAGGAAGGGAGGGGGTTCTATCGCAGTTGAAACTGACTGTTGTTTTGGATTCCTACTGTAGGAGCCTCAGTGGGAATGTGAAAGCCTACACTAGGTAAGGAAGGGAGGTGGTTCTAACGTAGTTGAAACTGACTGTTGTTTTGGATTCCTACTGTAGGAGCCTCAGTGGGAATGTGAAAGACTACACTCGGTAAGGAAGGGAGGGGGTTCTATCGCAGTTGAAACTGACTGTTGTTTTGGATTCCTACTGTAGGAGCCTCAGTGGGAATGTGAAAGCCTACACTAGGTAAGGAAGGGAGGTGGTTCTAACGTAGTTGAAACTGACTGTTGTCTTCGATTCCTACTGTAGGAGCCTCAGAGGGAATGTGAAAGACTACACTCGGTAAAGAAGGGAGGAGGTTCTAACGTAGTTGAAACTGACTGTTGTTTTGGATTTCTACTGTAGGAGCCTCAGTGGGAATGTGAAAGACTACACTCGGTAAAGAAGGGAGGAGGTTCTAACGTAGTTGAAACTGACTGTTGTTTTGGATTTCTACTGTAGGAGCCTCAGTGGGAATGTGAAAGACTACACTCGGTAAGGAAGGGAGGAGGTTCTAACGTAGTTGAAACTGACTGTTGTTGTGGATTCCTACTGTAGGAGCCTCAGTGGGAATGTGAAAGACTACACTCGGTAAGGAAGGGAAGAGGTTCTCACGTAGTTTAAATTGACTGTTGTTTTGGATTCCTACTGTAGGAGCCACAGTGGGAATGTAAAAGACTACACTCGGTAAGGAAGGGAGGAGGTTCTAACGTAGTTGAAACTGACTGTTGTTTTGGATTCCTACTGTAGGAGCCTCAGTGGGAATGTGAAAGATTACACTCGGTAAGGAAGGGGGGAGGTTCTAACGTAGTTGAAACTGACTGTTGTTTTCGATTCCTACTGTAGGAGCCTCAGTGGGAATGTGAAAGACTACACTCGGTAAGGAAGGGAAGAGGTTCTCACGTAGTTTGAATTGACTGTTGTTTTGGATTCCTACTGTAGGAGCCACAGTGGGAATGTAAAAGACTACACTCGGTAAGGAAGGGTGGAGGTTCTAACGTAGTTGAAACTGACTGTTGTTTTCGATTCCTACTGTGAGAGCCTCAGTGGCAATGTGAAAGACTACACTCGGTAAGGAAGGGAGGAGGTTCTAACGTAGTTGAAACTGACTGTTGTTTTGGATTCCTACTGTAGGAGCCTCAGTAGGAATGTGAAAGACTACACTCGGTAAGGAAGGGAGGGGGTTCTATCGCAGTTGAAACTGACTGTTGTTTTGGATTCCTACTGTAGGAGCCTCAGTGGGAATGTGAAAGCCTACACTAGGTAAGGAAGGGAGGTGGTTCTAACGTAGTTGAAACTGACTGTTGTTTTCGATTCCTACTGTAGGAGCCTCAGAGGGAATGTGAAAGACTACACTCGGTAAGGAAGGGAGGAGGTTCTAACGTAGTTGAAACTGACTGTTGTTTTGGATTCCTACTGTAGGAGCCTCAGTGGGAATGTGAAAGACTACACTCGGTAAGGAAGGGAGGAGGTTCTAACGTAGTTGAAACTGACTGTTGTTGTGGATTCCTACTGTAGGAGCCTCAGTGGGAATGTGAAAGACTACACTCGGTAAGGAAGGGAAGAGGTTCTCACGTAGTTTAAATTGACTGTTGTTTTGGATTCCTACTGTATGAGCCACAGTGGGAATGTAAAAGACTACACTCGGTAAGGAAGGGAGGAGGTTCTAACGTAGTTGAAACTGACTGTTGTTTTGGATTCCTACTGTAGGAGCCTCAGTGGGAATGTGAAAGATTACACTCGGTAAGGAAGGGGGGAGGTTCTAACGTAGTTGAAACTGACTGTTGTTTTCGATTCCTACTGTAGGAGCCTCAGTGGTAATGTGAAAGACTACACTCGGTAAGGAAGGGAAGAGGTTCTCACGTAGTTTGAATTGACTGTTGTTTTGGATTCCTACTGTAGGAGCCACAGTGGGAATGTAAAAGACTACACTCGGTAAGGAAGGGTGGAGGTTCTAACGTAGTTGAAACTGACTGTTGTTTTCGATTCCTACTGTGGGAGCCTCAGTGGCAATGTGAAAGACTACACTCGGTAAGGAAGGGAGGAGGTTCTAACGTAGTTGAAACTGACTGTTGTTTTCGATTCCTACTGTAGGAGCCTCAGTGGGAATGTGAAAGACTACACTCGGTAAGGAAGGGAGGTGGTTCTAACGTAGTTGAAACTGACTGTTGTTTTCGATTCCTACTATAGGAGCCTCAGTGGGAATGTTAAAGACTACACTCGGTAAGGGAGGGAGGAGGTTCTAACGCAGCTGAAATTGACTGTTGTTTTGTATTCCTACTGTAGGAGCCTCAGTAGGAATGTGAAAGACTACACTCGGTAAGGAAGGGAGGGGGTTCTATCGCAGTTGAAACTGACTGTTGTTTTGGATTCCTACTGTAGGAGCCTCAGTGGGAATGTGAAAGCCTACACTAGGTAAGGAAGGGAGGTGGTTCTAACTTAGTTGAAACTGACTGTTGTTTTGGATTCCTACTGTAGGAGCCTCAGTAGGAATGTGAAAGACTACACTCGGTAAGGAAGGGAGGGGGTTCTATCGCAGTTGAAACTGACTGTTGTTTTGGATTCCTACTGTAGGAGCCTCAGTGGGAATGTGAAAGCCTACACTAGGTAAGGAAGGGAGGTGGTTCTAACGTAGTTGAAACTGACTGTTGTTTTCGATTCCTACTGTAGGAGCCTCAGAGGGAATGTGAAAGACTACACTCGGTAAGGAAGGGAAGAGGTTCTCACGTAGTTTGAATTGACTGTTGTTTTGGATTCCTACTGTAGGAGCCTCAGAGGGAATGTGAAAGACTACACTCGGTAAGGAAGGGAGGAGGTTCTAACGTAGTTGAAACTGACTGTTGTTTTGGATTCCTACTGTAGGAGCCTCAGTGGGAATGTGAAAGACTACACTCGGTAAGGAAGGGAGGAGGTTCTAACGTAGTTGAAACTGACTTTTGTTGTGGATTCCTACTGTAGGAGCCTCAGTGGGAATGTGAAAGACTACACTCGGTAAGGAAGGGAAGAGGTTCTCACGTAGTTTAAATTGACTGTTGTTTTGGATTCCTACTGTAGGAGCCACAGTGGGAATGTAAAAGACTACACTCGGTAAGGAAGGGAGGAGGTTCTAACGTAGTTGAAACTGACTGTTGTTTTGGATTCCTACTGTAGGAGCCTCAGTGGGAATGTGAAAGATTACACTCGGTAAGGAAGGGGGGAGGTTCTAACGTAGTTGAAACTGACTGTTGTTTTCGATTCCTACTGTAGGAGCCTCAGTGGGAATGTGAAAGACTACACTCGGTAAGGAAGGGAAGAGGTTCTCACGTAGTTTGAATATGGAATGTGAAAGATTACACTCGGTAAGGAAGGGGGGAGGTTCTAACGTAGTTGAAACTGACTGTTGTTTTCGATTACTACTGTAGGAGCCTCAGTGGGAATGTGAAAGACTACACTCGGTAAGGAAGGGAAGAGGTTCTCACGTAGTTTGAATTGACTGTTGTTTTGGATTCCTACTGTAGGAGCCACAGTGGGAATGTAAAAGACTACACTCGGTAAGGAAGGGTGGAGGTTCTAACGTAGTTGAAACTGACTGTTGTTTTCGATTCCTACTGTGGGAGCCTCAGTGGCAATGTGAAAGACTACACTCGGTAAGGAAGGGAGGAGGTTCTAACGTAGTTGAAACTGACTGTTGTTTTCGATTCCTACTGTAGGAGCCTCAGTGGGAATGTGAAAGACTACACTCGGTAAGGAAGGGAGGAGGTTCTAACGTAGTTGAAACTGACTGTTGTTTTGGATTCCTACTGTAGGAGCCTCAGTGGGAATGTGAAAGACTACACTCGGTGAGGAAGGGAGGAGGTTCTAACGTAGTTGAAACTGACTGTTGTTTTCGATTCCTACTGTAGGAGCCTCAGTGGGAATGTGAAAGACTACACTCGGTAGGGAAGGGAGGAGGTTATAACGTAGTTGAAACTGACTGTTGTTTTCGATTCCTACTATAGGAGCCTCAGTGGGAATGTGAAAGACTACACTCGGTAAGGGAGGGAGGAGGTTCTAACGCAGCTGAAATTGACTGTTGTTTTGGATTCCTACTGTAGGAGCCTCAGTAGGAATGTGAAAGACTACACTCGGTAAGAAAGGGAGGGGGTTCTATCGCAGTTGAAACTGACTGTTGTTTTGGATTCCTACTGTAGGAGCCTCAGTGGGAATGTGAAAGCCTACACTAGGTAAGGAAGGGAGGTGGTTCTAACGTAGTTGAAACTGACTGTTGTTTTCGATTCCTACTGTAGGAGCCTCAGAGGGAATGTGAAAGACTACACTCGGTAAGGAAGGGAGGAGGTTCTAACGTAGTTGAAACTGACTGTTGTTTTGGATTCTTACTGTAGGAGCCTCAGTGGGAATGTGAAAGACTACACTCGGTAAGGAAGGGAGGAGGTTCTAACGTAGTTGAAACTGACTGTTGTTGTGGATTCCTACTGTAGGAGCCTCAGTGGGAATGTGAAAGACTACACTCGGTAAGGAAGGGAAGAGGTTCTCACGTAGTTTAAATTGACTGTTGTTTTGGATTCCTACTGTAGGAGCCACAGTGGGAATGTAAAAGACTACACTCGGTAAGGAAGGGAGGAGGTTCTAACGTAGTTGAAACTGACTGTTGTTTTGGATTCCTACTGTAGGAGCCTCAGTGGGAATGTGAAAGATTACACTCGGTAAGGAAGGGAGGAGGTTCTAACGTAGTTGAAACTGACTGTTGTTTTGGATTCCTACTGTAGGAGCCTCAGTGGGAATGTGAAAGACTACACTCGGTAAGAAAGGGAGGAGGTTCTAACGTAGTTGAAACTGACTGTTGTTTTGGATTCCTACTGTAGGAGCCTCAGTGGGAATGTGAAAGACTACACTCGGTGAGGAAGGGAGGAGGTTCTAACGTAGTTGAAACTGACTGTTGTTTTCGATTCCTACTGTAGGAGCCTCAATGGGAATGTGAAAGACTACACTCGGTAGGGAAGGGAGGAGGTTATAACGTAGTTGAAACTGACTGTTGTTTTCGATTCCTACTATAGGAGCCTCAGTGGGAATGTGAAAGACTACACTCGGTAAGGGAGGGAGGAGGTTCTAACGCAGCTGAAATTGACTGTTGTTTTGGATTCCTACTGTAGGAGCCTCAGTGGGAATGTGAAAGACTACACTCGGTGAGGAAGGGAGGAGGTTCTAACGTAGTTGAAACTGACTGTTGTTTTGGATTCCTACTGTAGGAGCCTCAGTAGGAATGTGAAAGACTACACTCGGTAAGGAAGGGAGGGGGTTCTATCGCAGTTGAAACTGACTGTTGTTTTCGATTCCTACTGTAGGAGCCTCAATGGGAATGTGAAAGACTACACTCGGTAGGGAAGGGAGGAGGTTATAACGTAGTTGAAACTGACTGTTGTTTTCGATTCCTACTGTAGGAGCCTCAATGGGAATGTGAAAGACTACACTCGGTAGGGAAGGGAGGAGGTTATAACGTAGTTGAAACTGACTGTTGTTTTCGATTCCTACTATAGGAGCCTCAGTGGGAATGTGAAAGACTACACTCGGTAAGGGAGGGAGGAGGTTCTAACGCAGCTGAAATTGACTGTTGTTTTGGATTCCTACTGTAGGAGCCTCAGTGGGAATGTGAAAGACTACACTCGGTGAGGAAGGGAGGAGGTTCTAACGTAGTTGAAACTGACTGTTGTTTTCGATTCCTACTGTAGGAGCCTCAATGGGAATGTGAAAGACTACACTCGGTAGGGAAGGGAGGAGGTTATAACGTAGTTGAAACTGACTGTTGTTTTCGATTCCTACTATAGGAGCCTCAGTGGGAATGTGAAAGACTACACTCGGTGAGGGAGGGAGGAGGTTCTAACGCAGCTGAAATTGACTGTTGTTTTGGATTCCTACTGTAGGAGCCTCAGTGGGAATGTGAAAGACTACACTCGGTGAGGAAGGGAGGAGGTTCTAACGTAGTTGAAACTGACTGTTGTTTTGGATTCCTACTGTAGGAGCCTCAGTAGGAATGTGAAAGACTACACTCGGTAAGGAAGGGAGGGGGTTCTATCGCAGTTGAAACTGACTGTTGTTTTGGATTCCTACTATAGGAACCTCAGTGGGAATGTGAAAGACTACACTCGGTAAGGAAGGGAGGAGGTTCTAACGTAGTTGAAACTGACTGTTGTTGTGGATTCCTACTGTAGGAGCCTCAGTGGGAATGTGAAAGACTACACTCGGTAAGGAAGGGAAGAGGTTCTCACGTAGTTTAAATTGACTGTTGTTTTGGATTCCCACTGTAGGAGCCACAGTGGGAATGTAAAAGACTACACTCGGTAAGGAAGGGAGGAGGTTCTAACGTAGTTGAAACTGACTGTTGTTTTGGATTCCTACTGTAGGAGCCTCAGTGGGAATGTGAAAGATTACACTCGGTAAGGAAGGGAAGAGGTTCTCACGTAGTTTGAATTGACTGTTGTTTTGGATTCCTACTGTAGGAGCCTCAGAGGGAATGTGAAAGACTACACTCGGTAAGGAAGGGAGGAGGTTCTAACGTAGTTGAAATTGACTGTTGTTTTGGATTCCTACTGTAGGAGCCTCAGCGGGAATGTGAAAGACTACACTCGGTAAGGAAGGGAGGAGGTTCTAACGTAGTTGAAACTGACTGTTGTTTTGGATTCCTACTGTAGGAGCCTCAGTGGGAATGTGAAAGACTACACTCGGTAAGGAAGGGAGGAGGTTCTAACGTAGTTGAAACTGACTGTTGTTGTGGATTCCTACTGTAGGAGCCTCAGTGGGAATGTGAAAGACTACTTTCGGTAAGGAAGGGAAGAGGTTCTCACGTAGTTTAAATTGACTGTTGTTTTGGATTCCTACTGTAGGAGCCACAGTGGGAATGTAAAAGACTACACTCGGTAAGGAAGGGTGGAGGTTCTAACGTAGTTGAAACTGACTGTTGTTTTCGATTCCTACTGTGGGAGCCTCAGTGGCAATGTGAAAGACTACACTCGGTAAGGAAGGGGGGAGGTTCTAACGTAGTTGAAACTGACTGTTGTTTTCGATTCCTACTGTAGGAGCCTCAGTGGGAATGTGAAAGACTACACTCGGTAAGGAAGGGAGGAGGTTCTAACGTAGTTGAAACTGACTGTTGTTTTGGATTCCTACTGTAGGAGCCTCAGTGGGAATGTGAAAGACTACACTCGGTGAGGAAGGGAGGAGGTTCTAACGTAGTTGAAACTGACTGTTGTTTTCGATTCCTACTGTAGGAGCCTCAGTGGGAATGTGAAAGACTACACTCGGTAGGGAAGGGAGGAGGTTATAACGTAGTTGAAACTGACTGTTGTTTTCGATTCCTACTGTGGGAGCCTCAGTGGCAATGTGAAAGACTACACTCGGTAAGGGAGGGAGGAGGTTCTAACGCAGCTGAAATTGACTGTTGTTTTGGATTCCTACTGTAGGAGCCTCAGTAGGAATGTGAAAGACTACACTCGGTGAGGAAGGGAGGGGGTTCTATCGCAGTTGAAACTGACTGTTGTTTTGGATTCCTACTGTAGGAGCCTCAGTGGGAATGTGAAAGCCTACACTAGGTAAGGAAAGGAGGTGGTTCTAACGTAGTTGAAACTGACTGTTGTTTTCGATTCCTACTGTAGGAGCCTCAGAGGGAATGTGAAAGACTACACTCGGTAAGGAAGGGAGGAGGTTCTAACGTAGTTGAAACTGACTGTTGTTTTGGATTCCTACTGTAGGAGCCTCAGTGGGAATGTGAAAGACTACACTCGGTAAGGAAGGGAGGAGGTTCTAACGTAGTTGAAACTGACTGTTGTTGTGGATTCCTACTGTAGGAGCCTCAGTGGGAATGTGAAAGACTACACTCGGTAAGGAAGGGAAGAGGTTCTCACGTAGTTTAAATTGACTGTTGTTTTGGATTCCTACTGTAGGAGCCACAGTGGGAATGTAAAAGACTACACTCGGTAAGGAAGGGAGGAGGTTCTAACGTAGTTGAAACTGACTGTTGTTTTGGATTCCTACTGTAGGAGCCTCAGTGGAAATGTGAAAGATTACACTCGGTAAGGAAGGGGGGAGGTTCTAACGTAGTTGAAACTGACTGTTGTTTTCGATTCCTACTGTAGGAGCCTCAGTGGGAATGTGAAAGACTACACTCGGTAAGGAAGGGAAGAGGTTCTCACGTAGTTTGAATTGACTGTTGTTTTGGATTCCTACTGTAGGAGCCTCAGAGGGAATGTGAAAGACTACACTCGGTAAGGAAGGGAGGAGGTTCTAACGTAGTTGAAATTGACTGTTGTTTTGGATTCCTACTGTAGGAGCCTCAGAGGGAATGTGAAAGACTACACTCGGTAAGGAAGGGAGGAGGTTCTAACGTAGTTGAAACTGACTGTTGTTTTGGATTCCTACTGTAGGAGCCTCAGTGGGAATGTGAAAGACTACACTCGGTAAGGGAGGGAGGAGGTTCTAACGCAGCTGAAATTGACTGTTGTTTTGGATTCCTACTGTAGGAGCCTCAGAGGGAATGTGAAAGACTACACTCGGTAAGGAAGGGAGGAGGTTCTAACGTAGTTGAAACTGACTGTTGTTTTGGATTCCTACTGTAGGAGCCTCAGTGGGAATGTGAAAGACTACACTCGGTAAGGAAGGGAGGAGGTTCTAACGTAGTTGAAACTGACTGTTGTTGTGGATTCCTACTGTAGGAGCCTCAGTGGGAATGTGAAAGACTACTTTCGGTAAGGAAGGGAAGAGGTTCTCACGTAGTTTAAATTGACTGTTGTTTTGGATTCCTACTGTAGGAGCTACAGTGGGAATGTGAAAGATTACACTCGGTAAGGAAGGGGGGAGGTTCTAACGTAGTTGAAACTGACTGTTGTTTTCGATTCCTACTGTAGGAGCCTCAGTGGGAATGTGAAAGACTACACTCGGTAAGGAAGGGAAGAGGTTCTCACGTAGTTTGAATTGACTGTTGTTTTGGATTCCTACTGTAGGAGCCTCAGAGGGAATGTGAAAGACTACACTCGGTAAGGAAGGGAGGAGGTTCTAACGTAGTTGAAACTGACTGTTGTTTTGGATTCCTACTGTAGGAGCCTCAGTGGGAATGTGAAAGACTACACTCGGTAAGGAAGGGAGGAGGTTCTAACGTAGTTGAAACTGACTGTTGTTGTGGATTCCTACTGTAGGAGCCTCAGTGGGAATGTGAAAGACTACTTTCGGTAAGGAAGGGAAGAGGTTCTCACGTAGTTTAAATTGACTGTTGTTTTGGATTCCTACTGTAGGAGCTACAGTGGGAATGTGAAAGATTACACTCGGTAAGGAAGGGGGGAGGTTCTAACGTAGTTGAAACTGACTGTTGTTTTCGATTCCTACTGTAGGAGCCTCAGTGGGAATGTGAAAGACTACACTCGGTAAGGAAGGGAAGAGGTTCTCACGTAGTTTGAATTGACTGTTGTTTTGGATTCCTACTGTAGGAGCCTCAGAGGGAATGTGAAAGACTACACTCGGTAAGGAAGGGAGGAGGTTCTAACGTAGTTGAAACTGACTGTTGTTTTGGATTCCTACTGTAGGAGCCTCAGTGGGAATGTGAAAGACTACACTCGGTAAGGAAGGGAGGAGGTTCTAACGTAGTTGAAACTGACTGTTGTTGTGGATTCCTACTGTAGGAGCCTCAGTGGGAATGTGAAAGACTACTTTCGGTAAGGAAGGGAAGAGGTTCTCACGTAGTTTAAATTGACTGTTGTTTTGGATTCCTACTGTAGGAGCTACAGTGGGAATGTGAAAGATTACACTCGGTAAGGAAGGGGGGAGGTTCTAACGTAGTTGAAACTGACTGTTGTTTTCGATTCCTACTGTAGGAGCCTCAGTGGGAATGTGAAAGACTACACTCGGTAAGGAAGGGAAGAGGTTCTCACGTAGTTTGAATTGACTGTTGTTTTGGATTCCTACTGTAGGAGCCTCAGAGGGAATGTGAAAGACTACACTCGGTAAGGAAGGGAGGAGGTTCTAACGTAGTTGAAACTGACTGTTGTTTTGGATTCCTACTGTAGGAGCCTCAGTGGGAATGTGAAAGCCTACACTCGGTAAGGAAGGGAGGAGGTTCTAACGTAGTTGAAACTGACTGTTGTTGTGGATTCCTACTGTAGGAGCCTCAGTGGGAATGTGAAAGACTACTTTCGGTAAGGAAGGGAAGAGGTTCTCACGTAGTTTAAATTGACTGTTGTTTTGGATTCCTACTGTAGGAGCTACAGTGGGAATGTAAAAGACTACACTCGGTGAGGATGGGAGGAGGTTCTAACGTAGTTGAAACTGAAATGTCGTCCCTACCACTGAGGAAATGTCGTCCTTACCACAGAGGAAACGGGTGGCAGCATGTAACCTCTCTAAATCTTTCCCGCTTGTAGTTTGGTCAGACAAATCACGAACCAGGACAATACTCAAACCCAGGGCTCAGGGACAACGCCACAAGAACAATGTCAATATTGTTATAGTTCGTTTCAACCATCCTCAGAACGATTAGCGCCAATTTTCTGCAATTGGCCAGCTACAAAAACGAGAGAGCATGCAGGTCAATGACGCGCAGACAGGCTAAGACAGTCTGCGTCTCTCTGACCTGCACACTCTCTCGTTCAGCCAATAAAAAAATGGCTGGCCAATTGGCTGGGAATTGTCTGAGTAGTAGTCAGCCATGCTGGTCGAGCGCACCCTACATTGCAGGCAATTGATCTGGCAGCTTGCCAGTCTTTTCATTACAAATAAAATATCAAAAAGTGGTTGTTTTGAGATTTTTGCACATATTTTGCGCTCAAAAATTTATCAAGTAATCGGGGACTAATTAAAACAACTTTTTGTGCGATAAGATTAGCTTTGAAAAACGGTCAGAAAAGATGATTGGGTATCCCTGTTTCCAGTTTTTGCAATCATGGTCAGATGGCCGGTTGCTTGTGTGCGCCGCGCCACCTAGCAGAGCTGAGTTCGATTCCCAGCTTATGCATTATTTTGAGTAGGGTGGTCGCTGTTGGAAACTTTGGCAACTTTCCAGCACAATTAACTCCGCCCACTAAAATGTACTGTAACTGGCTTCTATCGATGGTTGAAACGAACTATACGATAATGATCTTTGCGTTCTATTTTTGTTGTCATCTTGTTACCGCGACACCCAAGTCTCACGCTTGTAGTTTGGTTACATCGGCTGACCTAGGTTAGCACCGCACTCCTAGTATAAAAAGAACAGCTCACGCACTTTCTTTATTCCTGTGTGATGTGGACCCTATAATGAACACAGAACACCCCTCAGATGACGCGTACTGGTACAGCCGCATAGGCCAACTATTACTGAACGATCCCCCAAAAACGTTGTTTTTTTAGTCTGCTCACCTGATAAGACAGAGGATCAAAATTTTGCCAGATCAGTTGTTACTTGAACGTATTTTTTCTCTCAGCGCACGCTGTGCATATGAACCAACAAAGAAAAATATGTATATGTTATTTATTAAAACAAATATCATTCAACTACATATTTACACTTTCTATCGGGAAACTAAGTATGATCACATCGGAAAAAGGTTACGCTTGGGCCTTAGAGTAACGTTCGTTGACGTTCTTCCAGTTAGCGATCTTCCAAATGGCCTTGACGTAGTCGGGTCGAACATTTTTATACTGCAGATAATATGCGTGCTCCCACACATCAATACCGAAGAGTGGGATAAGTCCAGTAGTCGGCTCCAGGGGGTCTTGGTTGAAGCAAGTAGCAATCTGAAATCAATTCTAGAATAACGATGCATCCGATTTACAAAATTTTGAACACATTTCTAGAAATTTTCTATATTCTCTAGAAATAGAGCTATAAAACACTGTTTTTAATTCCAAAAGAACATTTATTCAGTCTATAACTAATAAGAAATGTTTACCTTCATCTTCTTTCCTTTAGGGCAGTAACCCAACCAGCCCCAACCTGAGCCCTGCACTGCAACCGTGGCTGCAGATAGTGACTCCTGCATGGCTTCCATTGTTCCGAAATCTCTCTGCAAAAGAAAGTATCATGACCGCACATTGAAGTTAGAGTTACCACTATTCTTCAAAGTTCCACGCGCAACTTTGCAATGGATAATCTCACAGAGAAACTGCCTGAGGCAGACCGGGAACATTGACTCTTTACCCCTCCCCCCCCCTTTCTGAATTTGTATTGCGTTTGGGGAATTGTAGTTTGACCCCCCCCCCCCCACCGGGGGGTTATAATTCAATTTATCACCTGCAATACAAAAGTTTGAGGGTGGGGGGTAAAAAGTAAACATTTCCGGTATTGAAGCTTAGCCCCCCACTCGTTGAAGTTTGACCCCCCACCATTGAAGTTCTACCCCCCGCCGACCCAAGTGGGGGGGGGGTAAATAGTAAATGTCGAAGTTGAATTTTGACCCCCCCCCCTCTCCTAGATTTTCAGGTTTTAGCTTGGGTGGGGGGGTTGAAGTGCTACGGGGGGGACTCAACTAAAGTGGGGGGCGATACTTCAATTTTCCCGGCAGACCGATTCTACCGACCCGATCCGAGACAGGGAGCATAGGGGGAGGCTTCTACTTTCACAGGGAAATTTTTACCCCGGATGTACCCCGGATTCGTCCCGGACTTCCCACAGTTTCACCACTATTTTCGCCGTACCCACCAATTTCCTATGTTCGTAGATAATTTACTACCAATTTGTCGCCCACGGATAGTTGGCGTGGCCCTCTAGGAGGTGGATGGAGCGTTACCACTACAAGCTTCCAACAAATGTATTACAACTTTCCGGTGAAATCCCAACAAATCTCCAAAGCTATATACGACCAAAAACGATAACAACTCCATTCATTCAACTGACCTTGATTGCTGCGAGAAGATCAGCACTCGGTTCACCACCATCCTTCGAGAGATTTGTCCAGAAGATGGAATGATTGATATGTCCACCGCCATTGAACTTGAGAGCGGGTTGAAGGGCGATTGCTTCCTTGACATTTCCTAAAATTATGAAACTGCGTTTTGAAGTGATAAATTTGGCTAAACAAAAGGACTACAAGGTTACTCCGTTTATTCACCTCGTTAATAGAAATACCCCCAAAATTAAATCCTTCGTAAGTTCAACCGATTTGAGCCGTGGAGATATGTAGCTGATGAAGATACGAGATAGCTAAGATTAAGAGGATGTTTCAAAATACAACTGACCCTTTGAGACGGCTTCATGCATCTTCTCCTCGACTATGTTCAGATTGTTAACATATGTCGCATGATGCTTCTGGTGATGTAGCTGCATAATCTCGCTGCATATAACTGGCTCCAGTGCGTCATAGTCGTATGCCAAGTCGGGCAAGGTATGAACACCACGGCTAACCCTGAAATACTCACATGAATAGTTTTCGCTTCTCACTATCACTAATTATTTCTTTATTACGTTCCCAGAATTCATAGAAGCGTTACATAGCGCCGGTTAGCACTATACTGCAGGGCGTTAACAGGAAATGAAACCACTCACAGTGGAACAAGCCGAGGGAGACGAGATAGAGAAGCACGAGCAGTCGGAATCATTCCTGAAAAATAACCGGAAAGATGCTTTATTTAATAAACAGCATAACTATTGTCATATTGACTGGCATTACTGCAGAGCTCCTGACATATAAATTTACTATACAAATTCCCCCTACAAACAATCAATCGTGTAATGGATGATTAAGATTAAACTATAGTATGTAAACAACTTCAAATACATACATATATCCTCACTCAACTTTAGGTTCAAAATTAGGCTCAGGACCACTTTGTACGAAAAACAAGTCACATAACAAGTAGGTAAAACCAAACAGAACTACGCCTAGCAATAGTCGATCGCAGCATAGCAGTCTCAAAACAAAAAATCGTCAACATGTTTACAAAAACACTTCTGCCAATTCCGCAGGAAACTAAAGGCGGGGCGTGGATATGCAATGGCTGCAAAAGGTGTCATAAACAACGTCCAATAATCCTGACTAAAAATGGCGACGATTTTTTCCAAAATTTTCGAGGGTCCACAAATTTGAAATAGTTATTTCATAATATATTATTGTTGTTATTGTACGTATTCAGAATCGCTGCCATTCAGGAGTTACATGGCTAACTTTTGATATATTCTTAGTTTTTTTATTTGTTCTTATTAAGTGTTAGTTGTACATAGTTGGGTAAAAGTATATAATATTTTGTGATGATGATCATTTAGTTTCTGTTCTACTCTATACAACATTGGCAGATGTTTAAACGATTACCTGCAGTTGTCTACTTGTATCTCTCGCTGTGCTAGCTCGCTCATGCTTCATATCATGTTCTTATGCTTGATGTCTGCACTATCTAATCTGTGTTCATCCAGATAAATTCATGTTGTAGAGAACCATTATATTAGATCGATATGTTACGATGTTTTATGACGATGGTCGAGTATACGTTTGTTACTCGAGGAACCTTTCCTATTTACCTATTACAGAGCCTAATGACATCAGTTGATGTGGTAGTCGTTTCTCAGCACTTCGAAGGGTCAATTATTGAGGAGGATATCGATCTCACTCGTTTTGTCAGTGCATATGAAGAATTGAACAAGTTAGTAATATTCACGCGTCCCCGCTAAACACTCGTTTGGATTGAATAAAAATGAATAAGAAACTTTTATAAAGTAAAGTAGTCCAGCAAATTGAAATCGGAAATAATTGGAGGCTTTTTACCACTGCTCCAGTTCTACGTCTAGTCAATCTAATGAACTTTGTATGCAAGTTCAGTGTTTTCTCATGTTCCGAGCCAGTTTTCAGAGTGGTCGGCCTACTCGGACCTATTTTTTACTTTGTCCAAGAAGATATAACAAGCAAAACGAATCTGTTGAACAAACTGATGGTATCCGAAACTTATATCACGGTGCGTGGTATGCTTCTACATGAATCTGGACGCTCCAGCAAACCCGGAGCCATGGCACTGCTTTCTCTGCACAGGTACAGTACCAATACATATTTTTTCCCTTTCTCTGTCGTATTTGCGTATACGAAAAGCTTACGAACACTTTCTGCAAAAGACGCTATCTTATCATTTGTTTGTAGTGTTCTGAGAGTTTGTAGCGCTCACTAACGCGATTTACGAAATTAATTCGCTTTTCGTTTCACTTATCAATTATATCATAGTAACGTGTTTAGGGCACTGGAGTTTATAGTGGACTTCATGGAAGGGTTATTGTGCGCTTCGGATAATGATAGTGTTGCCGCAATTTGTCGAAGTTCCTATCAGAAGACACTAGCGAGGTATGCCACGTGTATCAATGTAATTCACAAGTTACCGTCACAATCTGTTATTTTCTGGTAATAATAACTGATAGTACTTTTTATAGTGTTCTTTGTTTTATACAGCTTATCTCGCACTCTTCTATACAAAATATGGTGAAAGTTAGAGCATGCAAAACAAATTATGTTAGTTGAAGGGTTCTGTGTTGGTTGGATACTGGAAATGTTCATCCATTCGTCTATATTTTTGAAAATTTCATCGCGGCTACGGTAGAGCAAACTCACCTCAGCAAATAAAATTATGAAAAGATGTATTTCTAGGTATGACATTCACGATTAGTAGCCAAGTTTATGTCTATATGTTTTGTCCTTCGTGTATCAGTTTTTTTAAATGTTCAGGTTCCACACTTGGTTGGTTCGTCAAGCAGTTGCATTGGCCTCGTTCACTTTGCCCGACCGCAAACGCCTCATTACGAGCTTCCAGGGAGAACATCCCGGAGAAGACTATGTTCGCGCGGTTCTTTCTGCTTTCGTCCAGAATGGAAAGACTGTATATTCGAGTGTTGGACAGCTTTACGACGAGTTCAAAATTAAATAAGTTGCAAATTAATAGTAAGTTTGAATTGTGCATTCTCTGCTCGATATTATCTTTCACGTTTCTTCCATATTTATTATTTCACTTACATACGTCACGTCGTTCTGTTACATGCATGTCACATATAAAATCCACTCATATTTCTTGCCCTGTAGTTAATGTATCTATCTCCCCGTGATGTATATTTGTTTGTTCATAGATATAGTCGCGGTGAACCCTCAGGCCATGTAATTTATTGTTTTTGTGCCTTAGTTTAGCAGTCATGACCCATTCTTACGTGTATGTGTGATTTTGTATGTATTTTTGTGCCTTCTTGTGCTGTCTCTTCATTGTAAGTAAAGAAGTTGATTACACTTCGACTTTGGCTGACGAATATGTCGCTTGACACATTTCATATCTTTCTCTTTGAACATGTTCTGTGTTTCCAATTTCATATTGATGGCTAGCACTGTATATGATGTTTTCGACAATCGAGGCCATCGTTGGGTAAAATAATCTTGTTGTACCACATGGCTGCATTCTCCAAATTAGTGCGCTCAAAAACTGTTCCCAGCATTCGTAATGGACCGTTTTCCCCTAGTATTTCAGTCATGTGCAAGGTGATAGATAATATATACTATCGTTTTATTTTTTGTATATCGTTGTTTCAGATGACCGATTGGAAGGAGGAAGCTCTTAGAGGACTGCCTATCACAGGTGTTGCATTCAGCCCGGATAATGCGTGAGTTTTCTACTTGTATAAGTTATATGCTAAGGAGTGCTTGCATGCTAAGGAGTGCACCGGAGTGAGAGAAATTGTAGGGAATATTTCTCATTTTGCCGTATAGCCCAACAAAACCTAAACTAACTTTCGTCCTTTTACAGAAGTTTACAATTATTGGACGACTCTCTGAATTCTAGGTGACAGAACGAAAAATGGTGTAACTATCTATTTTTTGGGTGATCAAAATGATATTTTTATGTTCAAAATCCAGATAATAACCCAATTTTGCCAATTTTTGGGTGATTATCTGAATTTTTGGAGTTTTTCATGAATTTTGGGTGACCAAAATTCAGAAGTCGTCTAGGATTGTGTACGTCTGTCCTTTTATATTTGTTTGCAAAAACTAGGTTACTGTGTGTCTTGAAAGGAGTCGATTAAAAGTTTATTCTTCAAGGACCGTCGCCCTATCATCTGGTAATCAATTGATAACTCATCCAATCGACCAGCCTAATGACAGAACAATCGTTCAATGCTCCGACAACATCGTGTCGCTCATATTTCTATCGCCGAAAGAGGTAATCTTTGTAGTTCTAGCCAAATTATAGATAAATGTTTTGTTTCTCTATGTGATTGCTCACTTCAGTTATGTACGGTGACTTTCCGTGGTCAAATGACTGTTTGGGCCGTTTCCAATGGAAGCTTGGACGAACAATCTGCACGTCGAGTTACCGCCTTCAATATTATGTAGGTTTCCTCTTATTTGCTACCACATCATCCAATAGGGCAGCATTGTTTGACTATCGATAAATAGAATGTTATGAAAGTCATCGTGCGCTTTAACAATACGAAATATTTTGTTTGGGACACGCGAAGAATTCAAACTTTGGGGAGAGTAGTCTCGTTTACGGCTTTTTTCCCTGTTAGGCTGTACTTGTAAACAGGAAAATGTTCGTTTTCTGCTTCATTAGTAAAATTTCAGTTGCTCTTCGTATTTTTTCTGCAGTTGATTTTCTCACCTACAGACAAATTCTCTGGTCCTCTGACGGTCGAGAATCAGTTTGGCGTCTCGTCGATGATGGAAGGAAGAAAACTCACCTGCTGTGCCATATGTCCGCAGACCAGAATATGAAGACTATCGTAAGGGTACCAAAAACCCTGGAAACGCAAAAAATTGCGTTTGGAGTGAGTTAGCCCTTTATCCTTTTGCTTCTGTAATTCATTTGTTTTCCAACATCGGTCAGCATAAAAATGGTTACTCAATTGTTTCTAAGTCCTAGCTGATCCAGTTACGGATGTTTATTTGAGTCCTGTTCTTATGTTTAATATAGTACTCATGTCTTTTGTTTAGAATGGTTTTGTCGTATATTGTGAAGAGAATGAGTTGAAGATGTACTCTCTGGATGGAGTACATAAGGAGAAGAAACATTCGTTCGTATATAATTCGAACCTTCATGGTGGGTGGAATAGGTCTTCTTTTCCAAATTAAACCCGTAGTCATTTTTAACTGCCACCTTTTTGTCGTCTACTAGCCTTTCGCGCTGAAAGAATTGAGGAGTTGGGCATACTGGACTTATTTGCTTTTCCTATTGGCTAGCTTGCCCAGATCCCGCAATAGGGATCTTATTCGAGGTCGCAGCTATCTTTCCAGCCTAGCGTTAGATGAGATAAAAGTATATCTGGGGAGTGCAATGGTCACAATCAATTTTCACGGGGTAGTAGTGCTTGATTTAGATTCCATTGGTATTTCTATTTCAGAGACGAAAGAAAATCTGAATTTGTTTGTTCGGGTATCTGCGCTCGGAAATATCATCGCAGCCTCTACGGCAAATGGAAGAGTGCTAATATGGTTGGTTTGCTAGTTTGGTTGCTATGAAACGAATCGATGGATAGTATCTATGTACCCATTCTCATTATAGACAATTCATTCTACAATTCATTCTAAATATTCGGTAAAATTGCCTTTTCTTTTCATTGTTTTTTTTCATAATTCCGAAACGTGACTTTGGTTGCTCTTGCAAGCCTACTGGCAGTCATCGTAGACTTTTTTAAACAAGTATCTGCCAACGTCTTCCAGGGAGAATGTGACCGTTTCGAAAGGAATTAAGCTCTCCGCTGCGCATTCTCTGCATTGGCATAAGGTGAGTGTTGTGTACATGGATATCTCATTCCATCAGTTTTTTGCTCACTTTTCTTCCCAATTTAGTGGTAGTATGTCTGTTTCACGCAACAATAGCCCTCTACAGCACGATTGTGAATCTTTCAAATAAATATTCCATATCTTGTAGGTATTGTAGGTAGTTTACACGTGATGATTTTACTTTCCATATTGCTTAGTACAAGCATAGAAAGCAGTAAATCTAAAAGTCTGCTTGCTTGTTAGATAAATGTCCTTGAATATTCGGAATATTACTGTAGAAAGTCATCACTTGGTGAAATAGAGTATAATGATTCGGGAAAATTGTACAATTGCCCCCCCCCCCCCCTCACCTTAAGTCCCCCCCCCCCCCCCCCCCCGTAGTACTATCACCCCCCTCCCAATACGATGCCCTATGAAGAGGGGGGTGATTGTAAATGGGGGGTAATTGTACAATGTCGACGTTTAACAATCACCCCCCACAATACAAAATGGGGGGTAATAGTACAACCCCGGACCTGTTTAACAATCGCCCCCCACTCAATCCAAACCTGCAGTAAAGAAGGACGTTGTACAATCACCCCCCTATGGGGGTGGGGGGTGATTGTACTACGGGTCGGATTCCAACCTATTTCGGCTCGAGGGGGGGGGGACAACTGTACAATAAACCCAATGATTCAATGGCCAATTGGTGTTGTTGGTATTGTAATGTGGCCGAGTGTGCTGTAGGTGTCTGCTCCGATGGTGCTCACCCCGTACGGAGGTCTGTTGTCGGCGGGCGCGGAGGCCGTGCTCTGTAAATGGGTTCTCAGCGGAGCTGGAGCTCCCTCCCAACTACCCCGTCTCAGTGCACCCGTCTCCAACCTGTATCTGGCGCCAGACGCCTCAATGGTCGCCCTTCTTCTGGGTAAGTACATCGTTCCATCATCATGAAATTAGTTTACTGAATTCGGCTATCAGTTGAAATTGTCAACACGTAAATATAACATGCTGGAAACGTTGACTAAAAAATAATGAGTTCAACAAGTTGCGCAACGCAATATACTTGATTGAGCGAAAACGGAAAATTTATAGGAATGGGACAATTATTAAACGTTGAATTATTCTTAGTATTTTTGCAGTGGTGCTGTTCGATAATGATAAACATGATATATATGGGTGCGAGTACTTTCAGAGGACAATACAGTTCACGTGGTGCTTGTCTCTTCGATGTCAGTTCTGTGTTCACTGCCGTGTATCACATGGTGCCAGCGTTCTCCTCAAAACATTTTCACAATGTTGGTTTCTATTTTCATTGAGTCCATCAGCAGCAGAACTGAGACTTGTCTCCGGATTCAAAGTACATCTACCCTGCTCAGCTTTCCAGCCGTGTTTTAGAAGAAAGAAAACAAAGATCATGATGAATCACGTATAGTACCACTCACGAAATGTCTTTTTTTGCTTTTCTCAGTATTTATTCAACATTGAATCACACTTTGTGGTTTTCCCTTATTTTCTTTCAAGAAATAGTTATGTCTTTGTTACAGTGACCCGCGCTGTAAAATGGTTGTTCTCAATGGAAAACCGGGCTCCATTCAATGGTTGAATCCTTCGGAGCATAGCACTAAGGAGATGGTATGCTATAATCTTGCTTATTTCAGTCGATGTTCTATTGTATTCACTAAATTCGCGTTTGAATTAAGGAACGTAGAATTGACTATTTAACTAGCTTATTTTGTTCATCATATCATACCTTTCTTTTCATTTCCATTCCTCACCATCAGGTAGTGTAGCCGGCTTGGAGTATAAACGAATCGAGCTATTGTATTTTCAATAACTTGTTATATCATCTAAAAGTAATTAATTTCTCAATAAATTTTGCTGGAATGCAACTGTAAAGTCTTGTTTTTCAGCTATCTTCGATCTTACAGCCCATGTAATATTTTTTTATTCCAGATGAACTTTTCTCTTGAAAATCCTGTTGACGGGGATATGTCTTTGGTTGGCATCATCAACACCTATCATGAATTGATGGCGGTTTCTCTATGTACCAATTATGCCGCTTCCATTGAAGCACTCGTCAATTTCGATCAAGATCATGTCAGTTTGCCTTTTAGTGTAACTGCGCCTTGCGTTGCTTACTTTTTCTTCTAATTTCTTGTGTTGAAAGACTGCGTTTTCAGTCTACTTTTAGACAATATTTCTGTTTCCAGAGGCGTATTCGATTCTGGCAACGATGTAATGAGAATGCATACAGTATGACAGTTCAAGACACATTTGCCGTCTCGAAAGATACTAAATTCCTATCTGGGGTTGCTGCACCGACGTGTGATGAAGAAAAGGTATACTAATTCTGAGAAGGTTACAATTCCACTATAATTGTTTCTGTAACTTCTGTATGGTGTTCATAAAAGGGCAGAGTGTATTCATATCCTCATCACCGTCGTAAACATCTCGTTTAGGTGTTCATTACCTGCAGTCGTTCTGGTACGATAAGTGTATGGCAGCAATGGCAAGAAGGAGCTCACTGGAGGCAAGATGTTGGACGCAAAACGTGCTGGCAGGTGATCATTTAGCTGATTTTATCCCTTGCTTCCTTTTCTGTGAATATTGTTGAGCCTGTATTGCATAAATTCTAGTCGGACAATCCTGATATATTTTACGTTTTCAGGGAACTGGTATCCGATGCGTATCCTCCATCCAGAATGGTCCTATCTGGGCGTCTGCTCATACAAGCGGTAGCGCCGACAAGATTGTTATTTGGGATGTTACAACGGTTAGTTGATTTGTCTGGATCGATTCATCGGCCAATTATTTTCACAAGTGCTGTTTTTCACTTTTGAATTATTGTACTATCCCAGTTTTTGCTTCATTTCAGTAGTTTACGTTTGTGTTGTAGTGAGCCAGTTTGATATATCTGGTTCGACTATGAAATAAATTTATTCTGTTCAGTACTTTTACTAGCGAAATATCGATGTCGAGCGACACCACTCTGAAAGGACTAAAAAGATTGAGAGAGCATGGTCGGTGTTAAATCTGTTATCTGTACAAGTACAGGTTTTTGTATTCAGATGAGTGTTTTGGATGTAATAGACACAGACGGAAGAGTGTGCAGTGTCTCGTGGGGTTCCCCCTCGCTCTGTATCTTTGCCACGAATCATTCGGTCTCGTGTTGGAATGTGAAGACTGGCTCTCTCGTGTGGTCGGTCAAACAGCGTGTAGGTGTTCATTCTGGTCCACTCGGATGTTTCGCCTGGAAGAAACAACAAGGTAAACTTCCTTTGCCCTTTTCTCTACTGTTCTCCGTCACAATTCTTCATAACTTTCATGGTTCGTTAAGCTAGTGTTATATGTGTTCTAGGTGCGAACACGACTAAATGAGTTTATTACTAATTCTCTATAAATTCAAGTGTTCGAATTCGACGTTACTACCGGAGCCCTGCTGAAGTCGTGGCGTTTCTCGAAGCGAGTTGATGATCTCGTCTGTGTTGCAACTCGCTGTGGAAAGGGAAAGATCCTGGTCGCAAGGACAGAAGACGTATGGATTAGGGCTGTGTTATTGATGATGTTAATGATAAGTTCACTGCTCATATAAACAGTACATAGGTGTCATAATAAAAAACATAATATCGAATTCCCATGGCAAAACATGATTGTAATGATCGTGTTGCATGGTGTTCTCAACAATTTCGCCTGTTCGTATGAGCTGGTCACAAAGCTTATCCATGCCCATCCCCACCTTCTACCGACAATCCTTGTACGGTTGATAATGAGAAATAAGTTATTGTGTAATACTATGAAGGAAGTTAACAGACGGCTGGGATCTTTCCGTGAAACTATTCCACTGATATTGCAGGGCTTTTCTCTGATGGCGCCTTCGTTCGCCGCGGACAAGCCAGTGCAGCCGTCGTCCTCGCCCACCCCGTTCAGCAAGTTCTCTGCGATGGAGGAGCCGGAGTCCCGCAAGACGGTCCGCTTCCCCCTGTCCCACTCGCCGAACGCACTCCGCCTGCTGGACGCGCCTTGCCACGCCCTCCCTCCCCTCGCCCATATCGCTCCCATATTCATTTCTAGCTGTCTCGCCCCACCTGCAAAGGCATAGCCACATTAATATACACCTCAGATTGTTGTTTCTATATTTTGTTAACCGTTGCGACGACTTATGATAGAATTTTGAGTTGAATTTGTCATACCCTACGTTGTTATTACGGTAGTGCTGACCAGCTACTTTGTTTCGTTTCACTGACTTGTTGAGTGTTGTTTTGTTAAACTGTTATACCCTTCATGATTTCTTATTTTCTGTGCACCGAACATGACCAAGATGACACATTGATTACGACCCTAATATTAAAGTTATCGTTAACGAGGGAATGTGGACAGTCGGGAGGAGCCAAAATAGATCTATAATCGAATATGAATGTTCAATATCTCAACATTGTACGGAACGGATTGCTTGGAAGCCAGAGTACTGTAGCTTTAAAAAATTTGGAAAAAGAGACTGGAGAAAAGGTTTTGAGAAAAGTTCAAATTTGGAAAATTTCGAGATATCTTTTTGTCCCCAATAAGGCACGCGCCGAGCTCTCCTCCGAAAGCCAAAGCACTGACTGGTGCAGCTCGGCAGCCACTGTTCCAGCGGTGATAAGAATCGGCTGGTGCGCACGGAGTATCCGGCGGCACTCTTCGTCCGCCTCACTGAACACGAAAACCACCTTCTTTAAGTCCTGCAATAAAACAATGAATATGAGACAAGTATCGATCGACAACCCCCTATTTAGATATTTAGATTACTAACGTTTATGGTTGTTATCAATTGACATTTAGAACCCAAGGGACCCGAATTCTGGAGAGATATTGTGGGAGTAGGTGATTTAATAATCAATAGAATGTGTGGAGGTGGCCAGGACACGAGCCAACGGGAATCCTTCCCGTTGAAAGCGGAAGCGCCTGCAATATATTGAAAACTTCAAAAACACTTTTTCCATGAACATTGAGAGTCGAATCGTTTGGCTGGTCCGCGTACGCCCTTCATATGACATGGGTTCGATCCCACCTGCAGCCCTAAGTCGTTGCTGTAAAAATTGCTTGCTCTTAGCCAAATTGTTTGAATCACAAAAGATTTCATATTTTCAAATTGTTATTTTATTACGTTTTATGTAATGTTGGCGTAATCATGTTACAGTTTACACATTTGTTATACTTGATTTTGTTGTTTCTACTGTTACAGGTATTGATGTTAATTGTAAGTCATTAAGATATGTTTCGGTAAGATAAAAATTGAATCTAAAGATATATGTTATTGTATCGGATCTAAAGTTCCGCTTTGTTGAAGAATTGAGAGTGACGCTCGCCTTGTTTGATGGCCTTTTCCCACAAAACCTGTAGTGAACCCTGCATAACTTTGAACGGAGTATAGGGAGTGACAGTGACTAGTTTGATCCGCTCGTTCAGCACAGTTCTGAAGAACGAACAATAACAATAACAAACACGAGTAGATCTGATTTATTTATTCACGAGTAGTTGTGGTCGATGCGGTGTCTATGACCAATCTATGCGGCAGCGGAGAGGGGGATGGTTCCGACGGAATGTCGGCCTTGGTTATTCAGCATACTGCAGTTCGACCTGTTTCCATCTCAAGTTTCGGTCTAGAATAACAACTCCCTGTTTATTACGGGAACAGTTACTTCGCAAAACAATCAATGGATGCTGTCACTTTCTTTCTGTCTGTCTATGTTTGCTAATTGCGAAAAATCACGTATCTCGACAAAGTCGTTGGCTCGAACTGTTGCAAAAGCAAGAAAAAATGCACTTGAACCTGTAACACATCGTGACTTTGACATCATTGCGGGATGACGTTTTTCACCCTTTGAAACTCAAAAACACGCCAGAATATGGGCGAAGTCTTCGACAATTCGCAGTCAACTGCATTCTCTTTTGTAGTCCGGTCGGCCAATCCTGGACGAGAGAGCGTGTAGGTCAGAGAGACACAGTCTGCTTGCGTCTCATCGACCTCCATGATCTCTCGCCTTCATCGCAGAGAAATGGCGTGGGATGCACTGAAATTATGTTTACAACAAAAAGTACTGGAATAATGCACTTCGTTGTTTCAAGTGGCATTAGTTTCGCAGTCGGAAACCGGTGCATTTAGACAAAATTGTAAAAAAAATTCTGTCTCAAAAACGAAACTGCAGCTCGGATTTTGTCATCACTACGAATATTCGCTGTGTCATTAGTCCGTAGCGAACTCTGAGTCGAAAAGTTCTGAATGTGTGTCTGTGCTGGCTGGCAGGGTGGTCGTGGCCCCCGCTGAGCACTAGTTTCCTTCATGGGTGGCCGCCGTAAGAGAATAGTGAGGCTGGTGATCAGTAACTTTCAATGAAATTAACTTTTCAAAATGTTTGTTTCCGGTTCTGAGTACTTATAAAAACAACGCAAAAACATCATTTTCTGAAAAACCATTTTCTTGTTAAAAACAGACATTGAAAACGTCGTGCATACATGAATGCAAACTATACCATTCCAGAAGCACCCCATTGAACGGAGTTGACATAGACATAATGCATTGCTGTCGACTGGGGAGTCATGCGCTGAAACGGTATATGTTCCCTTTTTCTGCGTTTTCTCTACGGACCCCCCCCCCTCCTTTTCCGCTGTGCCGAGATCAAACTACGACTCAGAGGCCGTAATTAATTATTCTCTTTATATATTTGAAATGAAGTTAAACACAGAAAATAACGTCGTCTTCAACTCCGTTTAGTGCACTGGCGAGTGCTCACACGTTTTTCTCCGGATCCAACTATATTTGAAACATGTAATATACGCGTGGAATAGAGGGCTACACGACACGTTTGTTCATCTTAGACAATAAACAGAACGTTTTTTCAAAAACATAGTATAAATCCGAGATTATATTTTATTGTTTTGATGCATGAAATTAGAAATAACAAGATACTGGCTGGATAAAGGTAAAACATAAAGCAAAACTGCCGAATCGAACTACAAACTACTCTCAAAAATGACCATCTCCATCTGCTTCCTTGAGAGCGGGAGCGATCCTTTCAAATGTGCAGTTCAACCAGAATTTAACTTTCAAAATCAAATTTTCTTGGCTGTTTTCTGTACTCAGCTAGTGGATAGTTGGATATCCAATATTTAAAACCAAAACCATGGTTGCACTCGAGTCGCGTATAGAGCTCGACAAGCTTTAAACCTAACTTTGTGTTCAGAGTTGAGGTTAGCAAGCATTTTCGTTCTTTTGCCATCACGAACTCTCAACTAATGAAGCATACTACACCAACATCCCACATCATAAGTAACGTAGATGTTGTGTGCCTGGGGGGAGTTTCCTCTAGAGCTATGGTTGCAGTTCATTTTTCATTTGCCGGCCAAATTAGCATATGTTTCGCAGCGAGAAGTACCATTATAACTGAGATAATTGGTACGAAGGAAGTGGGAAAAGGATGAAGAAATGAGTGATTCACTGTCGCTCCTCCCACGAAGCACAAACAGTGAGGGGGGATGAGGGGCGGGCGGGGATATATAACCGAGATCGGTGGCTCTCACCCCACTCCCCCTTCTACCCTATTCGCCATGGAACAACACTATCACAGACCCAGACCCTCCGGAATGGCAGGTACCTTTCACACACAAACACCTCCAGTTGTAGTCTGATCTGTCGAACACAGCGACAGTTCAAACTACAATCAAACATTAGTTGCTATTTTTACCTGTCTGTGCTTGAACTGGAGCTTTTTACCAATCAAAGAAAGTCGGTGAGATCATGAATGAACCATGACAACTCAGCCTGGTGGTCACAAAATGAAAAACTGTGAGCTCGTTTACGTTTTTGACCCACCACCTACACGCACAATCTTGCCACATTTAGGCAACTTCCACGAGTAATATGAGCTGTTCCCGTGATATTCTCATGAGAAACACATGAACATAATCATGTCTTTTCTAAGCAATGCAAAAGGGTAGCAATAAGTTCGAATGTTCTAACTAAGTGTGGGCGAAGTGTTTCTGCAAGCATTTCACTGACGCATGAATCTGATGACGAGATGAAGTGACTCATGAGCTGGTCCTTCCGTTCTGTTCCCTATTCGTTCATTCTAATATAATGGACCCCCAGCCGGTGTACCGCTCCCCTCCCACGGGAATTGCCAGTGCGTACCTTCTCCCCACCCAATTCCTTGTTATCATTCACTTCCGTGTTTGTATTCGTAAATAGCACTGTAATTGTGGCCCCAAAAAATAGCAAGAGGGACATTCTCGGAAGTTTGTTTTTTTGCTTTCCTGACCTCCTTGTACTTACAGTAAATCACTCCACATAACTACCGCAATATCATAAGTTGTACCAGACTGAGAACTTTCGAGAGTGGTAAAGAAGGACGATTATGTGGTTCAATCCCAACCCTTCAGTCCTTTAAACTGCAATACATTTTTCAATTGCAGTTTGAAGGACCGATGACACGGGATTGGTTCACATAATCGTCGTGCAAGTTGTAATGCAGAGTATAAGCTTTCCCTGACAATCAGATTGTACAATACAGTGGAAAAGTAACCGGGGAGGTTCGTTGAAATCTGGTTATTTGATCTCGGTTAATGAAATGAATGATGCAGGGGCTGTTCTGGACAAACAAGCTAGCAAATTCAACGAGGAAGAGGCTCAGAATCTGCTGGAATGGATCAAGGTCAGTGATTTCATCTTGTCTCACTGCTGTACTCTTTTCTCATATCGATCATAGCGTCATTCCTTCACGGGTCATCGAATTTGAGTTGTAGTTTGATGTACAAACACATCATAAGTTTGTTGCGCCCGAAATTGAGGGGTCAGACTACAAGTACAGCGAAACAGAACGAAATGACAGTTCTCGCCAGTTTGGTTGGAGCTAAGAAGATATTCTGGTTCCGCATACTCCATTGTCTTAGTTTAGTTGATAGTTGGTATTGCACATTCGAGCTGGCTTTCAAATCTAACTCGGTTTATGTGAAGCGTTCCCCTCAGTATCGCGCAATGCGTTTTCTCGTTCTGCATTTTTAATTGACGCACTACTTCTCGACTACTTCCTGGCATTTGATGAAACCTCAATCCCACTGAGACTTTGATAACGTGTCAATGAAATCTCGAATGAATGTTTTTTTGAAGAAAACTGAGGGTGTTTATGATGTGTTTTGGCTACAAGGCCTTTAAAGGACATTGACTTTTTCGGGGGAAAATGTTTGATGGTGAAACAAACGCACAAATACATTTGCGCTAATCCATTCGGCATTGGCAGGCTGCAAAAATTAGAAAGCATTGAGATCGATGAGACCGCAGACAGTATCATACCGACTGCGTATCTCTGACCTACACGCTCTCTCGTCGAGGATTAGCCGGCCTGGTACAAACGTGGCTGGCCAGTCGGGTGGGAACATCCTTGATACTCTACATCTACTTGGGAATAACGAGTATTTGCTCTATATCTATAGCTCCAAAAGTACTTTTACCGTTGTTGTTCAGGACCTGATCAAGGAGGACTTTGACTGTACGGGTACCCGCGACAACTTCAGAGATCAACTGAAGGACGGACAGAAACTGTGCAAGTACGTCTATTATTGATTTCTTGAATTTGTCGGTGACGCATTGCAATTTTCAATTAAATTCATGTGAAACTTGCTCAATGGCGAAAGTAACTTTGTTTGGGCCCCACATTCTCGTTTCAGGCTACACAGTTACTGAAAACCACCAAATTGTGAGAACATTTTGTCAGCCATTTATATATTATCCTTCTAGTGTGCTCTTCCGGTCGCAATGTAATTGACAGCTTGTCCTTCCTTGCATTGACCGTTTGTCCTATCTTCATTCTGCGCAAATCTCTGTTTGCTGTGCTCTTGGAACTATTTTTGATCCTCTCCTTGCAAAATCGATCGCTGCGTTGTGAGGGAAAACAAGTATAGGAAGTGCCAATTTTATTAATTTATGTCTCTCGCCAGAATCGAACCTGCGAGCAAAAGTTTTGTAGCAGGGAGCTAACCACTGCGCTATTAGAGCACATAAACGTAAAGCTTTGGAATCGAAGACATGTGTGCGTACACCGTACACAGCGGAAAGTGAGATATACAGTACCCTCCCGCCTTTCTGTTAGCGACGACTATAAATGGGTTATCTTCTTCTGGAAGAAACGGGTGAAACGGGTACATGGTATTCTGCTGTTTGTAGTTCGCTGCGTTTCAGAGTTGAAAATAGACATGTACACCAGTATTGAAGACGAGATAAGAAAAATGCTAGTATTGCTGCCTGTAACTATCCACATTACAATCTATCCGTTATGTTTATATCAATGCCTAGGGGTAATAGAAAAAAATTTCTTGAAACGTTAAAAAAATTAGCCATTGTGCGCATTGCACGCTCACGAATTATGATGTGTTTCATACGTTAAACCAGTTAAACGCATTTGCCCAGTTGTATATATAACGATAGGGTTATTATATAAGTGTAGAACTAAACTGGGTCTAATTCAGCTGCATTCTCGGAATGTTCCCGATTTTTGAGTCGCTAGATGAGTTTGAAATGGACAAAAGTAAAATGAGTCCTCAGAGAAAGTATATTTGATCAGCTCATTGTAATTAAGATTTGTGAATGCTATCCAAGAGAAGAGTGTGAAGAAAATCATGAAGCCCATGTCGAACTTTAACTGTCTGGAGAACATCAACCAATTCAGTGCCGCTGCCAGAAAGTTCGGAGTTATCGATGAAGAGGTGAGCAGATCGAGATGAAGATAGAGAGAGAGAGAGAGAGAGAGAGAGAGAGAGAGAGAGAGAGAGAGAGAGAGAGAGAGAGAGAGAGAGAGAGAGAGAGAGAGAGAGAGAGAGAGAGAGAGAGAGAGAGAGAGAGAGAGAGAGAGAGAGAGAGAGAGAAAGAGAGATGCTTCCGGGTGTTTTCTCATGTTTGCTCGTTAATATCTCATCCTTGTCCAATTGCAGACCTTCCAATCGATCGACCTTTTCGACGGACGTGATCTTTTTTCTGTCTGTGTCGCTCTGCAGTCGTTAGCCCGAAAGGTTTGTATTTATCCACCATCTTTTTTCGGCGCCGACTTCTCCTGTCAAACCCATGGAAAGACAGAAATCACTAGTTCTTACCAGCCGTGTGGTGTCACAGTGATCTTTCTACGACTGTTTAGAAATTGTCTCGAATGTACCAAAGTCTTCAATTCCGAAGGACAATAAGATGAATGCATTTTCATATATAATTATGATGCATTTTTTTAGATCGAGAAGTCTCACAACATAACTCCACCCAAGCAAATCGGAAAAGACAAGATCATGAACATGTAGATTCAATCCTGCAGTCATAATATTCAGCTTCTACACACTAGTTATCGGATCATTCATTGAAGTTCTCGTAAATACGCAATAAATATTTATTTCTGCACTTAATAGCAATAATTGAATGGCAACATGATAGCATTTGTATACAATACAAAGTATGAGTGTAACAACCCGCTCCAATATTAACAGAAAAGGAGCGATTCCCTCCAATGAAAAGAGAAGCACTTATGGGATGGATAACCGACAATTGAACATTGGGCTCCCATTGCACAGAAAAACGCTCAATCAATCTCTGCACAGAGTAGGGAACCAGAATTAAACGCTTACAATCGAGACCACGCGGAAAACTAAGAAAGGCGAAGGATAATGGAGGGGATGATGCATTTACATGAAACCTATCACAGAATGAAAAGATGGTGAGCAAGAATTAGGGATAAAACAATCGTGTATAAATAATAAGCAAGCAACACGTGTATCGACTAGAGTAACTCATCAAGGAAATCACGTTTCACTTGAATTCGAAAACCGATAATAGTAAACAGAAGTTTTCTGTGAAGCACCCACAACAATGACTATAGATCTGACTTAGATAGGGACTATTATAATCATAACTATTACATATAAATTGAAAAAGAGCATGAAATGAGAACAATTAAATGTACTGTGGTATTTCCTGTCCCGTCAACAGACGATACATAGACGTAGGCATAGTCTTCATATGTATTTCGCCTATGGCCGTAGCTAACATATTGACAATACGATCATGTGCAACCGCAACGACGGAAGTTCCGTTTATTTCAATGATCCGATGGCCAACTCGAATTCCCCCACGTTCCGCTATTCCGCCTGCAACAACAACGTATCACACAAACGTAGGCTTACGTCACAATTGAGCTACTATACATAACAGAAGACACAATTCGGTATGTACGCTTGAAAAGAACTAGTTACACTTCCTCTTACGATGTATAATGCTGAGATTTGGCGATAAACATCTCTCTGAGACACCAACTTCTTATTTCGTATTATATCCTCCCTTTACAGTCCATCAAGCCCAAACAAAATCATATAAATGCTGATTACAATACCTCTTAACAGGGAGCAGATGACTCCATTTTGAACAGAGAAACCGAGTTGATATTTGGTGTCCGGTCTCCGAATTCTGACTTCGACAACTGGAGGAGTGGAAACGACTGTCAAACGAACAGCTGTCGCCGA
The DNA here is from genome assembly GCA_964036275.1 of Litoditis marina. Classification (NCBI taxonomy): domain Eukaryota; kingdom Metazoa; phylum Nematoda; class Chromadorea; order Rhabditida; family Rhabditidae; genus Litoditis; species Litoditis marina. Next base: position 1,957,688 of record OZ038438.1, read on the forward strand.
TCTAAACATCACAATGGAATATCTGGTTTGTTGCAGTTGAAAGCATAATTATCGTTTCAATCACGCATATTTATACCCATCGTTTCATCTACATACGGAACTTCAGCTACCAAAATCTGCCTGTGGTTGAAATTTCGAAACACCATGACAGACTATCGATCAATAAAGCCTCAGTTGGATGTGATAGTATTCGCATCCTAGTTATGAGCATGGTTTTTCTAATTTGCGATTTTCGTTGTTCAAATATGCAAAATAGCTATCGACTATTTATAAACGAAGATTGGATGATGAAACGTACTTGACATTCTTGATGTTCGTCTGTGCAGCAGAGAGGGGCAATCCCACGAGAGATATGCCATTGATATTGATGATTTGATCTCCGATGTTCAACTGGTTCGACCTAGCAGCTGGTCCAGCCGGATTCATGTGAGCCAATACGACGGTGGGCAGCATAGACCCCCACCCGCTTTCCACCTGCAAGCATATTATCCATCTTCTATATAACCCAACAACACCAACACGGAATGTGAGACAAAAAGTTGTTTGACTCTCTTGTTTCTTGAACTACAATGTCGAATTTCGCCATTTTCGTCAAAACTTCCTGTTCAAGAGGCCTGAAACGGGCTAGTTTTTGTAACCGTTAGGTTCAAGTGTGAACGATTTGGCAGAAAGTACACCGGCAAAACGGCAATATAATAGTGGAGACGTTCTACTAACCACAACCACTCCAAGCGCCTCTCCGTTCTTCTTCGGAACAACCACATCCTTCTGCGTCTCCTTACGAGCGAACATCTCCAGCTCATCACCCATCAACTCTTGCGAATTCAAAACCTCCTGGAAATAATTCAAAAGTGAAAGTGAACCTACTGGAAAATTACAAACGACACATGAATGCCCCCAAACAGAGGTCGAATACATTGACCACAACAACATGAAACAGAACAGCCTGAGTAGAATACAGTCGGGTGTTACAATTTAGGGAAGGACGAAGGAGAAAAGATATACTCACTTGATAATCAATTTGGCGAAGATAGGATGGATCATCGATACCATTGGCTCGCAAAAACTCCACATATGCCACCTGAAAACCAAACTAAATGAAATTATTGCAAACATATGGATCTACAGATTCTTCAACTATCCACAGACGTGAATATTTATCGAAATAGGATTAAAGGACCTGAACAATATGTACCTGGAATGCTTGTCCAATGGATTGCGCTATGAATGAAGCTTCATCCGACTCGAATACATGACAAATAACTTTCGGAGAACGTTTCACTCCTTCCACACTGAAAATAGCACCTTTAGTAGGAGGACAGTTCGACATCACCGTTTTCATAACTATTCTGGCATTCGGCGTAGTTCGAAAAATGCAAAATATAAACAAAGGAGATGAAGTGTATAGTTTAGTCAACTCACTTATTGCACTGTTCATCACTGTCACTCGCCGACATTCTGCGAGCCATCAAGACAACGAGATCTCCAATATCGGCGATATAGGAGATGGTGCGAAGGGCGTGATCCATCAGAATATCCTGAAGCAAATCACGTTCAATTCCAGTTCAACCCTCGTCGAATACATACAAAACAGTCACGTGCCCATTCAAAACGTAGAACGGGACCATATGGCCGCAGGAGTATCCCCTCCCTCTAATCATACTATTGAGGACCGATTGCTACAAGCGCAAACTGCAAATACTCCTAGGAACTAGAAGGGGGATACTCCGTGTACCGCATGACTTACCGTTCAAACAAAATGAAATTATCGCGACACAAATAACAAACACAACAGCAAGCGCCCACTTTTGAATAGAAAAGCAACCCGTTTTTGATTGTCCAACTTGACCACGTCCAATTCGCATCTTAGGCAAAAAAAATTCTTTCCATATGAATGAACAACGTGGTTTTGATGTGGCGGGGTGGGAGAGGGTGGCCAGTATGCACGAACACAACGAGGAATCGGGACAAGAGCAACAAAACGAACCTGTCGAACATCCGTGTCGGAGATTCTCTGAAGAAACAAGACTTAGACCGACAAAGGGAGCACAATAGGAAATGGAAGCTAGCTTGTCAGAAATGACCCAAGTCATAAATGTGTTCAACGGTTCAAATAAGCTAACTCGTGGTGTGGAGAAACTGTAATAAATAAAGCGTGGAAACATATATACACTCATAAATCTTTGACTAACCTGCAGATCCGTATTGAGAACCATTATTTTCTCAGTCGAAATGAACAAATCGATTTCCGTACTTGGCTGAATCTCGCCTTCGGGAGCCTGAAAATGGGCCGGATGCATAACGAATAGAGTTGTCACTTTCTGTTATTAATATTGGCTCTATAAAGGCAGTGTACAGAATTGCCACTGTGAGAATAAGAGTGAAATATCATTGTATTTTGAGAGAAGTCGTGTAAAACACATTATTTACTCATGTAGTACACTTTCATGGAAGTAGATGTGTCACAGTGGGATTTATTATAGAAATAAGTTGAACGCACCTTCACTCTAGCTACAGCTTCCTGTGCTTGTCCCATGCGTGCCGCTTTACTTCCTCTCGTCTCACACATCATTTGGGTAGAGCCGAGATACCGCGCACGGAAAAGCACCCCCTCGATGAGAACAGCCGGCTCATGTACCATCGCTGGAAACGAAACTCCTCTTAAAAGACGAACGGCCAGCATTATTAAATCATTTTTGATATAGTTCACGTGTAGCCGGTTGTTTTCTAGCCTGAACCAGTGACAATAGTTTGAGGGTTCAAATAGGCTAACTCGCTGTGTGGAGAAACTGTAATAAATAAAGCGTGGAAACGAAACAGCTGGACGTACTCTCTTTGCTGCTCTTTTTCAGTGGGACAGTGGATTGTCCCTCGGTAGTTATGAGTCTGTCAGTCTCCTGCTCCTCCTCATTTACATCGTTCGTCTCAGCTGGTAACGCAGAAACTGACTCTTCGCCCCAAGACTCCTCCTACAATATTAGGTTGACACACAACTTCAGACAATAAAACAAGGTACCACCAAAAGTGCACCAAAATTCATTGATATTAGTAAAAAGTGGGGGAACCAACAAATGTGTGAGTTGTGTTTGGTTCGACCTCGATATCAGCAAAAAGTGAACGATACGAATTGCTGTGATACTGTAGCAGAAGTATTCTGCATAAATAGAACAATACAAATGTTGCACAATGGTTCACGAAGCCCGCATGATATTTCAGAAATTGCCGAAGGGTATTTCATGTGTGCTTTGACGACATGCGTGCGTTGTGAACCATTGTGCAACATTTGTATTGTTCTATTTTTGCAGAATACTTCTGCTACAGTATCACAGCAATTCGTATCGTTCACTTTTTGCTGATATCGAGGTCGAACCAAACACAACTCACACATTTGTTGGTTCCCCCACTTTTTACTAATTGTCCTTTTTTTGCTAGTTGTACTCCTACAACTTCATATGTTGCCTATTCACAGAGTGAATCTTGTGAACTCATTATATTATTATGGAAATCTCAGTTTTGTGTGTGCACGAAGCCGAATGCAGACCATAAAATTGCTGATGTTGTATTATAACGCAGGTTACTGGCTCTGTCACTATCAACAACTGAACAAAAACGCTAAACGTTCCGATTGACATGTACACCGCTTTTAGCGGCGATAAGCGATGGGGATTGGCGCCATTGACAAATCTACAATTAGAGACACCAACTCACTTACAATATAGCCATTATTTCTAATACCACATCAAAAACCTTCGTTGAAACTTTTTTCATTCCTGCGTCAATTGACACACGCGTCTGGCGCCAGAACGAAACGAAATTTTCTAGGTTTTTGAGCTACCAGTACACACTACATGTGTCAATTACTGATTGGAGCAATATTCAAACTATTCAATTGTCAGTTTCGTGTGTATTTGTTTTGGCGCCATTTGGCGTCTGTTCCGAGCCAGACGATAAAATTCGATTTTGAATTTGTGGATCTTTATTTCACATCGGAATATTCAATATCTGTTAACTTGAAACAGTTTGATTGACGATAACTGATATTTTTCCAACTTTGGCGCCAATTGGCGCCAGCGCACAATGCCAACAGAACTTTTTTTTGATTTTCAGATTGAGCATCTTACTTCCCATGTGATAGTTATTTAGTGTACCGAATTTCACACGATTCCATTGACGCTGTCGTGAGTTTGGGTTTTGGCGCCATCTGGCGCCTGGTTCGAGCGCCAGAAGGAAAATTTCAGTTTTGGAAAAAGATTTTCACACTTTCCACCAAATTATTCAATTTCTATTAGTGTTCAACATTTTAGTTGATGATAAATAGTGTTTTGCCGTTTTTGGCGCCTATTGGCGCCAGCGCCGGGCGCCAATGGTGATGTATTCATCTCATATTTGGCGCGACGGGCTAACTTTTGCATTATAACTCATGTTTCAAATTTCAGCTAAATCGGTTCGGTAGTTTTTCCAATAGTGGTTTTTGGCGCCTATTGGCGCCCGCGCCCGGCGCCAATGAGGAGCTATACATCTCATATTTGGCGCGTCATGCTAAATTTTGCATTAGAACTCATGTTTCAAATTTCAGCTAAATAGGTTCGATAGTTTTTCCAATAGTCGTTTTTGGCGCCTATTGGCGCCCGCGCCCGGCGCCAGAGATTAGATATAAATTTCATACTTGGCGCGACGAGCTAACTTTTGCCATAGAATAGATGTTTCAAATTTCAGCCAAATTGGTTCAGTAGTTTTTCCACTACGATGCGGACAGAATTCCGTGAGGGACGAGGGAGGAGGGACGAGGGACGAGGGACGAGTGACGAGGGACGAATTACGGCGGAACTTTTCAACAACGACACGAAACCATAACTCAGGCGAAAATGATCCGATTTGGCTGAAATTTTCACACAATGTTCAATTCGTGATTCTCTAACGTTCTCTCCTTTTAGTTTTCGAAAAAAGGATATGTTTGAAGATTTTTGTTAATTAAAAGGAATAAACGAGTCCGCAATGGCCAAACCAAAGACAACTCACGCAGAGCGCTTCGCGCTCCGCGCGATAAACAGCAACCTGTTGCGAAGCTTCCTCATCTCTCTGCATTCGTTTCAGATACGAGTCCCGCAACACCCAAACAGGATCATCGCCGTTTTCCTTGTTTTCTTCCGGCCAGTCACCGGCCTTCGTGGAGGATGACTGGAAACATACAAGTAATATTTGGAGACGTAAGAAATCTGAAACTGACATGTGAATACGAAGACATAAGAACCTTGAACTGAAGAACCTTCATTACGCGACAGCTCGCTCTTCAGTGATATAGCTTCAACATTAGTGCCAATTTTGACAAACGGCAGAGAGCCGCCATCTATCGAGTACGTGGTTGCGGATTGTGTAAAGATTAAGAAAAAGGTATTGTACAACGACCTACCGTATTGGTACTCCGCTGAACGGGATGTGTAGGTGCGGGCGGTGGTGCCAATCCGCCCACGGGCGGACAACCAGCTTCACCAACTTTCGCTGCCGAAAAAGTCTCTGGTGCTTGTTGATCGGTCAGCAAAGCTGACATCTGCTGCAAGTTCAAACCATCAAACAAAGTGCAGCTTGGCGAATAAGCAATTTTCCAAAAGGCGCCATTCATTTATCTGATGAAGGAAAAAAGAGACACAATTAAGGATGACGAATCGGCCAAAGAATTCCCTGCTATTGCAAAACATGCGCATGACAACAACCAACCTCAGCACTTAATGGACTGGTATGATTTGGTGGCAATGGTTGATTTTCCATGGGAACGGCCGCATTCGGTTGAGCAAACGTGTTGACAAATGACTGTGGAGCCAGCACAGGTTGCGCGAGCGATGATACGACCGATGGAAAGACAGCTGTATGCGACAGGTCTCCGCCATCAATTCGAGTCGTCGAGCTTAGATCCTGAAATGTACTATTATTCCAAGGGCCAGAATTAATCAATTTGGAGAGGATTTTGACACAATCAATTACTTTGCACAATATTAGAAGCGCATCAATGCATATATCGATTAAGTAATTTTGCGGTTCTGTACTTTTATTTGAAAATGGTCAATGGCTGAAAAGGCATTCCATTCTCCACCAGACAATGTGAAAGTCTACATGCTGGGAAACCATAGAAACATATATAGATATGTGATACCTGTGAACTAGGAACAGTTGTGACAGCAGATGAATGAGCGTCACTGGAATGCAGATTGAACGAAGACCTCAACTGATTGAGTGTTTCTTTCGGAGGTGCTGGTTTTGTGGTGGTGGTGGGCGGAGTATACGGTAGACCACTCTGCAAAACAACTAGACTAATATTATAACCAGGTAGCGAATAGCCCTATTTCCACACAAGTTCAATCCGATAAAACAGCACAGTGACAGACACCATCACAAACGACAACCACCCCACGAACGGGATAATCGATGACGATGTAGAGGCAAAAATCGGATGACGTCCTTCGAATACGAAAACGTGAATTCTTCCCGGGGCCAAATGTCGGACGGAGAAGAAGCAAGGTCCGTCGAGCGACTATGAAAACAGTTCACAACACAGGGAATGTTACCACTCATCCACGTCACTTCACAATATGAGGGTTGAGCATCTAGCTAGACTATCCCTGTTTAACTCCATGCATTCACATGGTACAGACCTGGGAGACTGAGCTGGTAGGAACGAAGTTTGGTGTGAATGTATTTGTTTCTTCCAGCGTGCTTACTGCTGAGGTCACAGTTGAAATAGAACCTACCGAGGCGCCGATCAATTCAGCTAACTCACGATCATCCATCTATAAACAACAACCAGAGTGTTTATGATACCGCTTACGATGTGGCGGAATAAATAACGCCTCCCTTCCACTCTTAAATTTCGAATGATAGCCTGGTGTATGTAGCTCTCTGTTTCACTAAGAGTGAGAGAGCCCCCATTCTAACAATTAGGTGATTTCAATTAATTGACAATTGACAATTAAGTGAGAATTATTTAAGTAACAATTAAGTATTTCTTTCAGTTATTTTATGAATGAATATTATTACTAAGTAAGTGTGTATATAAACCAATTGCACAGAATTATGTTCAATTTTTAGTTCCATGATTTTCCCCTCAAAGATGTTGTCTTCCCGGAGGTGTCTTTTGCTGAAACAATCCATTCCATGTGGGGATAGCTGGCAACATTTCACAGCTCGGTTGAGATAATCGCATGTATATCGACAAAAAGGGCGGCTGCTAATGAGAGTGGATGGCGAGCGGCAGTTCATCTCCTCACAAGAATTAATTAAGCTCATGCAACTGATACTAGTAGCTGATTTTCCCCCTTACCTAATACTGAAAATCGTATTTCCACCTAGCACTAATAAAACTACACAACATTATCTAGACAAGTGGGCCAGAAAGAACTATTCAATCCCTTTTAACTATGTCTGATCCCTATCGAAAGATCAATATGGCGTGCCACTTGTGTATTCATTACTGAACGTGCGTGACATATTCATCAGCCCTCTTAGAATGATACGGGGTAGTGGCGGAAATGAGAGACGATGTACGCATTACACACGAATGAGAACTGCACAGCGTCCCATCAACCGAGATAAATCATAAGTATCTTGTATGATACAGGAAAGCCTAAACAAGTTGAAATTAAACTCATAATATACATCATGAAAGTATAACTACTTACGAACCTTTTTGATGTTTTTGTTATGTGATCTTCTAGTAATTTCCTTTTCAATTTCGGTCATTTGTTTCTTGATCAAACTAGTCGTCCGTTCGTCTTCAGATTGTGACGTCTTTCTTTCCCCCATTGACAACTCATCTCCGGTTGAACCACTCTCGCTAGTCAATTCATCCAACTTTCTCTAGAAAACACAAACTTACAAGGAAAACATTGTGAAATATAAAAAAAGGCTCAAATATATAGATAGCCAAGTTGTACAAGCGAGAAATAGGCTCAAATATATAGATAGATCAGTATGACATCGGTACCCAAATCGAAATATGGTGATCTCAATGTCAATGAAAACTGCTACGCAATTAATGAATTTTCCAAATTGTTGACGATTCAGTTGATATATAAATAGGCTACCAAGAGAGGAACTCACCGAGTCTGAATTGATTTCCTTAACATCTGAACTAGAGGCATCAGCTGAAAAAGAGAAATCATGAGAAGATAGGCCCAACCAAGGTGTTTATCCGGCTTATTTGATAATCCCTTGAATGAAATCCCTATGACAAATGGCTTTTCACATGAACTATAGTACGTGAGAGAATAGTTTTTTGTGATAGTTTGTATTAACTCGTTTGATCAAACGAAGCGAAATACTGAAAAGTGGAACTGACGAAAAACTCCAGTAAATCACATACATACAATGAAATAATCATAAAACAGCTAAGTTGTTCGAAAAGCCATATAAGTTTCTGTTCAACTGAAAAACCCAGTTTCCTTTTTCTTTCGAAGAACAGTTGCACCTTCTTGGTGTGTGGAAACAACGAAGAAATATGGACGAAACGCGGATGGCAATAGCAGACGTGGTTATGGAAATAATGAACAACGTGAGGGTTATCATGATTATTCTAAACCAGCTGGACCAGATTATGAGGAGACTGAAATACAGTAGCCATATTTCCGCTGAGATAATGATTAGCCTTGAATTACCCAATTTATAATCTTGTCGAATAGCAGGCAGAAAACTGACCGTTAGGATTAAGCTGCAACCTTTCTCTAGTTTCAGGTAGATCCGCAAGCGGATTCGAAACGCAGGACTGTGGAACAATCGGGGCCACTGTGGCCGTAGGGATCTGGAAAAGTTGACATCTCCGAAAGACTTGATTATATTTACAATATAATTATCCTTTGGTCACAACTTTTCGTACAAATTGGTACTATAAGTTTCAATATAAAATTTAGCCAATGTATTTGTATGAATATTTTTTTATTTGCATAACCATATTTGTAATATTGCAATAACTAACGTCATAGTGTGCTATGCCTGGCTCCGATAACGAGTTTTTTGATCCAGCAGTGACAGCTTCAGTGGAATTATCAGACTGCGATGCCTGAAATACATCGTAAAAAAACGAGCCATGCAATAACTAACGAATAATAACTTTTTATTTTGATGTAGATGAAGACGATATGAAATATAAATGCATCTTCCGCTTGTACGAGTCTGTGTTTAATGCGCAACTTCGACCTTCCCATGATTACGAATGCGGAGCGTTTACATCACATTTCACGCCTCATTACGTTATTGAGAAATTCACCCCGTTCGTAATGGCCACAAAGCATGCACACCTTGGTATACGATTTTGTACACAGAAATCCACTACATTTAACGACTGGTGGTGTGCGAGAAGAACAACCACGCTAACGTTCAAGATGTGTGTCACAATCTTTCGACGGCTGCGGTGGGGTGTCACTTAGCCACATCACTTTTGCTTGAAAACTGGTAATTGAAACTAATAGCTATGTACCAAAATTAACACGGTATTTCGGAAACACAACATAGCTTTCAAAAAGTAGACAACCACACACCAATTAACTTAGAACTGAAGTCACTATTTGCGTACATTTGACTACCCGTTGGAAGCTTTTGAACAGCTGTAAATACGATCTTGAATCAAGTACAGAATAAAATTGCCATTCAGAACAGAGAAGCAGAAAAAGTGAGATTGGTGTGAACAAATATGAAGCAACATGATACCTACAAAGTCCACATGACACTCACTAGAAGGATACTGTAGGCTAGAGATACTAACCTGGCTGGCAGGTCTGACACCCGGAAACTGCATGGGAAAGGGGATATTTTGCCCGTACTGACTGGCCACCATCATTTGTTGAAAATACTGCTGCATCATTTCTTGGTATTGTGCTGGGGAAAAAACCATTCCCGGTACTGATTGAAGAGCGGGTCCGTGCTGACCATCTTGTTGGGGTAAGAAAGGCGACATAAAAGGATTCGCAAAAAAGGGAGGCATGGAGGGCTGCATATCTGCAACCAAAACAAAACATATACTTGACCAAATATGATAAACTAAGCGGGAAAGAAAGGTTGGGAACTGCATGAAATTTCCCCATTCATTTAACTCGTTTCACATCCAATACCAAAATAAGAAAACGAACCAGTCACAATCTGAATTCAACGATAAAAGCAGGAGAAACGCAACAACAATTCATTTTTCATATAGCTCGAAAGGAATTTTCTCTAATACAAAAGGTGAGAAAAAGAAAAGAAATGTTTCGGTTTTTGGTATATTCCCAACGCTGATTGGAAGGATAATGAATGACACATTGAGCGGATAATGACTCACGGAATGGAGCTGCTTGTGGTTCTGCGGGACCAGGTGGAGTAGGGGTTGTCTCCAGCTGACTGGTTGGAACAGCATTGAAAGCATCGGCGTCGGGAGAAGTGGCCCCCGACGACATCGCTCGTTTGCTAGAAAGGGACAACTCAAATCATACCTATCAACATAATAGCCAAGATCTTATTATAATGCGTATAATACGAAATGATGATAGCATAAATTATGAGAAGTAGACTCGAGTTATATCGGCAGTAAAACAAGTTATTGCCTAATGCAGAGCCATGCTATATACAGTGTGGCGGTTAAAAAACAAGAAAATTTTGGGTGTGAATAGTATATTGATTTTGCAGAATTAATCGACGAGCAGCACTCAAATTAAAGAGTGTTCCATCCTCAATGAATCGATTGTTAACCGGATAACTCCTCTGAAGATGAAATACGCTGCACGTCTCGCCTGCCATATTTGCCTGTTTGTCTGATTCTGCTCAGAACGCTACGCGTACGCGGCGCAACCATTTGGGCAATCACGCTCCACAGCCAATAAAATGTAAATCTGGATGAATGTTTATCAATTTCTCCGAATTTTCAATATTATTATTGAGTTGTTCGTGCTGTTCATCAAATCGTACGTTCTGTTGTTAAGCCTTTTGGGTAATGCATATGTCTCCACAGAGCAGTGCATTAACTAAATTACAATGTAACAATGCCTGATTTTTTTTCTATTCTATTTTAACCAAAATGAATGGAAAAGCATCATAACCATCTGTTTTTGAAGGGGAACACCGTCGCAGGATTCGCAGATTAGTGCATGCAGGAGAGTGGTGGTGCCGAAAATGTTGCTATGGCTATGTTGGCCATGGCCGAAACTCTCAGGCTTCAACAACCACCGAAGTATAAGATGGCTATAAAATGTGTTCGGGTGAGTGAATCTTATACCATCGTAATGACACTTCGCACCTTGTAATGTCAACTAATTCTTTATTTCAATGAATTCTCAGTGTATTTATATTATATACATTTTTATAGTCTGGAAAATGTGTACTTTTATTAACTAATCAATTTGTAGGCGGCCGCCACCCTTCCCATCACGCCTGCTAAGATGATCTATGTTCAGTTACAGCTGGGAAAGTTGCTATTATTCTATTCAGAAAATCATGAAGATGCCAGAGCCATACTTGAACAAACAGTGAGTTGGTCATTTGTTGCAACGATAATCGTTTTGATGTGATGTTATTAACGTTTTAGTGAAAACTTGCACCCTTTCACAACTGTAGTTTCCATCCTTTTCAAGTAAAGTTAGCAACAAGTCGGTATGAAATTTTCTGTGAATGTTCTTTGAATTTTGTCACTTTCTTTATTCATTTCCAGTACCAGCTGTATGTAGATACTGGCGAGGTGTTCGTTAGTGTGCGTCTCGAGACTTTGATTCTACTGTGTGAAGCGTATATTGGCGGTGGGTTTTGTTGATTTTGTCATCCAATAGATGTCTCATGTATTCACTCATCCGAACTTCGTTTTCACTAGAGTCAAATCTTTTCGCTCCTCATCAATTCTTATACGTACGTATCAAAAGATTAGAGAACTATAAACCGACGTGGTCCGTTTCATTTGTTCATTATTCAACAGGGATGAATTTAACTGTCTTGCAGGACCACACAATGTGCAGTCTCTTCATCGTGTCATGGCTTTGGTCAGAAATGAGCTGCCGAGTGCGTCATATTCCCAGGAAATAACCTGCAAACTGCTTTTCTATTATATTGTAAGTTCAAACGTATCAATATTGAAAGCATTTATCATTATTATGTCTTCTTTTTAAGCATCTAGTTTTTATAGGAAGCAGCTTCCCTATCAGGTTGTATAGAACAAGCCGTAGATGCTTGTCTCTCCGCGGCACAGACTGCCAATGACTGGGGAAATACCGTGATGGAGTTGTACTTTAGAATGACTAAAGTTATGGTGAGTATTGTTTCTGATCATAGTTCATTGCTCTAGTAGGCAGAGTATGAACATACAACTTTTAATATAAGTATTCTGAGTAGTGCAAATACAATTTAGCGCAGATGCTTTGCTCTTGTATGTACTTCAGAGGAGTAAATAAAGAACGTCGATACATTTTCGAGGAGTCAGTTCACCTATCCTTCGTTGCTTCAATGTTAACATTGGGAGTATGATTCTTAGGTATGTGTCGTTGGGCAACTATCCTACTATGTTCATATTCGATTAGTAACTATAGTTTGTCTTCCAGTTAACTGCTCGGTACCTTGATGCCCCCGTGGATGATCAAGATCGTACTAATATCGGTAGTTTGATGGCGTCCCTTGATCCCTCCTCTCCGAATACTTCCAATTTGAAGCTATACTTCATTTGTACACAGTTGGCGTACATGTTATCCGACGGAAAGGTTTGTATTCATTATCCTGTGTATTTCTGCAACATAATCCTAGAGTTCTCAGGCTAGACATAAAAATCCAAAATGGTTTGACATGTTTTGAAGAATAAGAAGAGCACCAGTTCAGCAATTCAAGGAAAGTGCGATTTCTGACCGGCTTTTTCAACCAAATGTTCAATGTTAACGTTGCTCACCAGAGCTATCATTGGCGACATTTACTTAAAATCTCAATTCCAGACGCGCACCTCTCGTGTTCTCCTTCGCTCCATGCAGGATGATGTCCAAGCCCTGGCTAAAGAAGGAAGCTTGGGTCAAAGCGGAATAAGGTTGGTATTTACTCACCATTCCGAGCATGTCCTCAATAACAATGTACCGACCAATACAATGCACTTGCGCAAGATTTTCGTACTGAATAATAGGTACTAATAACGACGTCATGGATCGCAGACTGCAGTTGTAAGTAAGACATAATCGGTCAGTGTCTCTGCTCAATTGAATTTTGTTCCGCCGCCAAAATGCAGGAAACTGGCCACTTTGTAGCAAGATTAGAAAAAAATCTATTCCATTTCGGCGCAATAGTTTTTCGTTTGCTGTTAAAGAGCATGTAGATTGTCTATCTTGCGCATTATAGATGGATGGAACCCGTGCCCCTGACTGTGTTTGCCTGCCTAATGACAATTGTCGTCTCCACACTGCAATGCAACTACGATAGAGCTTTCAAGTACTATCATGTTGGAATGAAGCACATACAGGAGTATATGAGCAAGGTTCGCGATCTATTCCTTTTGAGGCGTTTTTATTCTGATGGTGAGTTTGTAATTGTTGACAGAACCAGCGGATTGCTGAGATTCTATCACTAGACTGGTACATATGATATTTGCACAAACAATTGCATGGGTATTTCAGGTATCGCGATCTCCTTGTGAATATACGATACTGCGGAGTGTTCAACGAATGCGCCTAGCAATACAGGAGATGATGGCTCAGTGCAACATCATGGCCTGTAAGACGACGAATGCCCTGGATAACGTATGTTCCCTGTGTTTCTCATTATAGGGGGCAGAAATAAAAGTTCATATTTGAGAGCTGCTCAAGAGAAACCGATTTATACAATTCTTAATTCACACCAACTTTGCATACGGTTCACCTTTTTATCCTGTTTTGGCGCGCGCAACCCTATGTTTAGGTACCCCCGGGGTACCTAAACTAGCTTTCCATTCTGCCATCCTTTAATAGTCTCAAATTGTGCGCTTAGGTCTTTGTGTAGGAAGTCACCCTTGTTCAAGTTCTGAACGTAAAAGTAGGAAGACGTATGTTCCCATTATAATATCAGAACCTGCGAATAGCGTGTCGCGATCTTAGTATGTGTTCCTTGACTGGAATTTGCTTAAATTGTTCCTGTTGCAGATCCGTGACATGGTCGTATACTGTAACCGTCTCGGACCTGAAATCTCTGCTGAATATGGCCCCTCTATCCAATCCTTATTGGTATGTCTGTTTCCATCTGTTTTTGGGTAGTCTTTTTTGGTAAATGGAGATGCATTTGGATTTAGGACAAATGTTGTGTGGAATTTCCTTTCCTTTTTTATTGCGAAGGTATTTTTATTCGAAAGTATTGAGTTTGGTATTGTAAACAGAAATATTGGTGTAATATGGAAGAACAGTTGGAGATCACTGGTGAATGACTGTAACGGTTAATTCAATCTATTTAGGGGTTGTACTCAGTTTATCTACGTGATATGGATGGCGCCGAGAAGCATTTTACGTCAGCTTTGAGGGTATGGTTTATACATGTTCTGTTTTGTCCAATCATGAGGTAGCACCTAATTGTGCAGTTCTATCATCTCAGTCATGCTCCCGAAGCATGGTTCTAATAGACTCTCTTTTCGTCGAAATCGGAAAATTCGCTAATTTTTTGAGGGAAAATCGTAAAGCTTGAGTATTTCAATAGAAACACATAATGTACAATCTTCTTTTTACCTGCATACCTTATTGATATGTTATTTCAGTTCAAATCATCGCAAGAGAAGGATGCCTGGATAATGATCAATGTCAACCTTGGCCTCGTGTATCTACTTCAGTGTAAACAGTCTCAATATTACGAGGTTGCTGGAAGGTGAGCCTGTGTTCCAATATTTCCCGATTGTCTGGTTCAAAGTTTAAAATATGGCTTATAGTCATAAATTTGTCGACACCTTTGAACTTTGAAGTACTTTACTATTCAGACTGATACCGAATCGAGTGAATGCCTGCTCCCTGATTGTGAAGAACAATGTTCGCTTTCTACAGGCTTTTCACGCTTTTCTGTTGAACAAGACGCAGGACTGCAAGTAGGTTTCCGAAGCTATCAGTCGAAGATTCTATGTTTTGTTTTGTTCGGTGATGAACAATAAATCACATACACCTCGAAGTGTAGGAAATTTTCAGCCATGTCGCGATAATTTACCGATTTTTTCGTTAATTATGTTTTCGCCACCCAAGATTTTCCGCAAGAATTGTTTGCAATCCCTATCAAGTAGCCGCGAAGGTTTATAATCAGTACTCATTCAGATACTTCCATAATTGTTTTTGAACTGGGACTCACGTCAAAGTTATTATGAGTCTTATCGTGTTGAATGTTGGGGTTAGATGTCGGTTCTTAGCTTTGTGTACTGGGGAAGTTTCCAGGTCGCTGACGGCAGAGTGTATGGAAGTAGCCAAAGCGGAAGACCTGTTTCGCCTCCATGGACTGGCCATTTTGCTGTTTTCCATCCCATTCCCTGTCGCTCTCGATGTAAGATTCATATTTCACATCAGTAAAGTAGCGCACTTTCCGAATATTCCCTGGTAAAAGAGGTTCAACATATGAGCGTAGCCCGGTAAAGATGTTCCATCAGCCAGAGAAAAAAAAACTGTTTTTTTTTAACACTATTTCGGAATCTTATGCCGTTTTAACATTGCAAAATCATGAAGCTCCACGAATTTATGATGCAAAATGGGCTCCTTTTTGTAGGATAGTCATACCTTACAGGTGTGTGCATATGAGCGGTTGTTCTCTTCACATTTGTGATCTAGTTCTATGTTCTATCACGAGTTCCACTGTCGAGTGCGTAGTATTGTTGTTCAGGTTCTTCAACCAACGTTGAACTGGAGCAAGAAGGGTCACGATCATGCCTTGCACCAATGGAGCAATCACGCAGTTGCGCGTATGTTGTTTTCCTTTTCCCTTCTCTCACTCTTTTTATTTGAGTCATATTCTTTTAACCCATCAATAGCTGATTAGGTGATTCGAATGGTTGATCTATTCGATTGTGTAGTTTTTTTCCACGAATCCTCTTGAAATGTGTGTACGGCCCATTTCATCCGTTTGTCACTTTCTTTTGAATCATTTTACAATTGCATAATATCGATATCAACCGTAGATGGACTGTCTGTAGAAAGGGTGGAGATAGGCATGGGTGAGCTTTGTTACCAGCTCATGTGGTCCGCCGGATAGATACCGCGGCGAGCGGGGATCGAACCCAGGTCTGTGGAGCGACAGCCGAACGCTTACCACTTGACCACTTGCAATGAAGTAGCTTGAAAACGTTTGTTTTCTTGATTAAACACGATTGATGAAAACTTTAACTCACACTATGCTCTATTTTTCAAATGCAGGTGTGCTAGTTGCTCGAAGAGAAGATGCCACTCCTTGGATAGAAGCAGGACAAAGGGAACGAGCTCTACTGGAGAAAGATAGTTTGGTGGCCGAGTTCAACAGTCATCCAGCTGCCGGCTTGCTCCAGGTATGTTTTGTATCGACAGTTTGAAAATTTTATACGTAGGTGTACTCGGTGTATTATGTACGTGGGCGAACCGTAATTTTGAGAAAACTGAGTGAGACAAGAGGTTGAATACTAAGTTAATATTAATGGTTGTCGTTGTTAACAAGGCCGATTGATCAGCTCAAACCTCTTTATTCAAGAGGAACGGCCCTTGAATGGTTCTTCCCCGGGACCTTAGTTTTAGTTTTACTGTTGCTCGTCAGCTATGATTTAGATTCTGTACAATTCAGTGGTTCGACGGCGATGCGACTCCGTTCCTGCCAAAGGAAGATTAATTGGATCTCGATTCACTGGAACGGGTAGCGGGCGTGGGTATACTGTATTTGAATTTGAGTATGACGCTGATTTCAATCTGGAATGAACATAGAGATAGAATTCGAATCGGGTGGCGCTTCTCATCTCCTCGACTGGCTCGAGCTTTGCTCACGTTTCTAGCATACTTTAAATGTTTCTACGCACATTCGAAAATAAGAACAACATCGTAGGGAATGATAAATCTCAATTTGAGACAATCAGCTCTTTGCTTAGCCGATGCAATTGTATAGGTTAAGTTGTTCTGATTGGTTAACTGCTCTCTTATGCCTACTGCTTATGGAGAAAGATTAGGGGGAATGCGAATAGAAAAAGAACTGTTGCTCAGAACACCAATATTGAACAAGTACTCTAGTTGTTTCCATCTGATGTTTGAATATTCAAGAAATTGTAACTACAGTGCTCATAAAATCGGCACAAAATGTCGCATCATCCCCCAGCTAGTAAATTGCTCGCTTTATTTCTTTATGTAAGTCAAATCGCGGGAAAATTGAAGTATCGCCCCCCACTTTAGTTGAGTCCCCCCCGTAGCACTTCAACCCCCCACCCAAGCTAAAACCTGAAAATCTAGGAGAGGGGGGGGGGTCAAAAATCAACTTCGACATTTACTATTTACCCCCCACCTGGGTCGGCGGGGGGTAGAACTTCAATGGTGGGGGGTCAAACTTCAACGAGTGGGGGGCTGAACTTCAATACCGGAAATGTTTACTTTTTACCCCCCACCCTCAAACTTTTGTATTGCAAGTGATGAATTGAATTATCACCCCCCGGTGGGGAGGGGTCAAACTACAATTCCCCAAACGCAATACCAATTCAGAAAGGTGGGGGGTAAAAAGTCAAAGTTCCCCAAATCGCCATTGTCATGTGTGAATTTTTTCATTTTCTCTATCTTTACTGGTTGACACTGGGTTTGAGAACTCAGACATGGTTATATAAGCAGGGCAATTTTTAATTGATAAATATGCATGTAATGTGACCGAGTTACCCCCAATTAAGAATGGTCTCAAATTGATAGATATCTAGATGACGAAACTCGGGGTCTCAATTATTTCCGTGATAAACCGATGATTGTACTTTTCTCCGATTTCGCTGTATAAAATGTTCGTCGATCTGTGTTAGTTTGGTTAAAAATCTATTTCCGTCAAAATGCAGTTTTCCAAGTGAAACATCAACAACTATTTATGGATTCGTACAATCTGGTAAGTACACTGTTAGTTTGAAGATACACGAAATATTTGTTGCTAGATGAGTTATTGGTCACCATGCTGATAATGGACCGCAGTACGAAAGTAGATCGTTAACAGTACAGCCGAAGTCGCAACAAATGGATTGCAGTTGTCGAATCGAGGGGGCAACTAACGCTCGCTTTTCTGAAAAAAAAAACTCATCAAAAAACAACAACTAACGATCACCTGAACGAAATAATGATTCAATTAATGAATTCGAAGCACGAGTGGATTTGCAATGCGATTTTTGTAAGCTTGTTAACATCGTGACTGTTCTTCTTCATGCATACGGCCTCTGAACACCATTCACTGCTTTTTTGTTTCTGGTTGGAGGGTTTCCTTAGAAGTTCAAAACTAGGCGAATTCAAAGAAGAATGCTGTTCTTCCCGAGCCGCGAACCAGTCACTGTAAAACCGAACCGAGATTTGGATTGTGGTTGGGAACTGGTGAGTTCTCGAGTGAATGGTTCCAACCGAACCAGACGACTTTATTGTTTGGAGTTCATTTAAAAACGGCAACCAATAGCGAACCCACTGGGACTGGCAATAACTCGGTTTTCATTCACAGAGGGGCTTGGTTTGCATTTTGGAATCGTTTACCGGAGAACCGGGCGGTTCGATTTCCAACTGTGCGGTCCGGTTCCCCGGTTAATTGGCCGCGAAACCAGCTCACCAGAACTGAGCATTTCAGGGTTCAACTCAACGAGAACCATGGTCTTCATCAAAATTCATCATTTTGTCGAATGTGAAAAATGTGTTTAGTTAGATATCTGATTTATCAATCATTCAAGTCATTAAAATAGACATTACATTAAAATACGAAAGAAAAGCGGAAGTTATTTGCGGGCACCAAGTAAACTAGGAATATTCTTTTGTCCCGCTCCTCTATTTGTCAGTGCTCGCTGTGTCGTAATTAGCAATTTGCTCTCAAATTTATTGCTCGTATAATTTCTGACGTAAATTTGGCAACATTATGATGAGGCATGTGTTTCCAGTGCGGCACCAGTAACGTAATCTCACGCAATACGTTACGTAATAAGATTTTCACAGAAGAAAACAGATACATGAATCGCTATCCTGCGTTTATTATGATTCACGTATTCGTGAACGTTCAAATGCAGTTCAATGAAGATAAGGTGAGAAAGCAAAACAAAAATAGAAACTTGAAGGCTGTAGAGACCGAGCAAGTAGAGACCAACTCTAATTTGGTGTATACCAGGCTTAACTCTCTATAAAGTCTGTGTAAAGTATTCTCTCCCGTTAACGGACCTTTTACAACATGCTTTTTAAATGCGTTCTACATTCAACAACGGGGAATCTATGTTGCTGATTAGTGAAGGCATACTATTTCAGTAATAGACCCCTCCACGGTGATGCGAGAATATGACACTGAGAGGGGAGATATTTGTTCTATGGGGCGAGTTCGTGGGATGTTTCCCTAAACCTATTACCACCACATTACCATGACATACTTGAGTTGAGCGAAAGAAGCATCGGAAAATGTCACACAAGGTGCAACCAACCACAAAAAAGAAGGCAGAAACGAACTGCTAATTTGTTCAGGGTGAATTCTATATCTAACCGGGTTTTTGGTAACCTAACCCTTTTTGGTAACTTATTTTTCAGGTTACCTCGGTAGGTAACCGGTAAGTAACCTTAAATGAAAAACCGGTTACCTGTTTTTCCAACGCAAAATGTGGTGTTTACCGTTAGTTTGAACGGTAACCGGATTTAACTTTCAGGTTACTTCCAGGTTACCTACCAAGGTAACCTCAAAAAAAGGTTAGCAAAAAAGGGTTAGGTTACCTCAAAACCCGGTTAGTTGTAGAATTGGCCTTTGTTCAGTTATGTTGTGTTGGTGGTAAGATGTTTCAGTACAATGACAAAATCGAAAATACTGGTGTATGCTGACCAAACCATAAATCAAGTGTCGTCCGTACGCTATGTTCAATTTCAATATCGTAGTACTGCGGTTTTCAAAACAGTAGAATCTTCTGTAGTTCAACTCTACAACAACCGATGAGCAACGAAAACTATCATCCGCTTCATTTGAAAAATGGTCATTCGTCCATTTTGGCACGCTGACGTTGAGTGCAGTTGGGAGATGGGTGTACTCATTTGAAAGTGACCAACTGACCTTGTTGTATCAAAAGAATACTGCGCTTTCTCCTCATCGAACAGGCCATTGACCATGCCATTGTGAAACTACTCCCTCCGGGGGGACACATTCGCAGTCGACCATCTATAATAATATCTGTTCAACAAAGACAACAAATAACCGCATCGATTGAGCAGTGCGAGCGTTGATTATTTGCAGCAGATCAGAGAGTGTGTAGATCAAAGATACCCAGACGCCCTGGCCGCCCGCCAAACCCCGCTACACTTTGTGTTTTCCACAACGATTTGATGGATCATATACACACGCTTGTTTGAGGTTGATGTCCACACACATCCCAAGTTCGTTGACTTCATTTCGGTGGGATCAAACTACACACACAACAGGAACGTACAGTTATTGCCTTATTTAGTGCGAATCCTACATGGGAGGGGGGGGGGGGGGGGATTTACCGAAAACAAGGATACTTCTTGTTCGGAACTGCACTAAATGATACTCCATGTTCAGAACTGATGTGCCTGAAGTTTCATCCCTGCGGTTCAGTCGTAATACTGGTATTCACAGTTTACGCAGAACAAACCACAAATCAGCCGTTACCTGTATAATCTTTGTCCTTTCAACCTTAACTCCTGCACTGACTCATTTGGCCAATTCTACAACTCACCGGGTTTTTTTGGTAACCTAACCGGGTTTTGGTAACCCCTTTTTCAGGTTACCTCATAGGTAACCGATAGGTAACCGAAAACTAAAATCCGGTTACCGTACAAACTAACGGTAAAAACCGCATTTTGTGTTGGAAAAACAGGTAACCGGTTTTTCATTTTCGGTTACCGACCGGTTACCTATCGGAGTAACCGGGAAAAGGGTTACCAAAAAACCGGTTAGGTTACCAAAAAACCCGGTTACATATAGAATTCACCGACTCATTTCGCTACCAAAAACGTTTTTCATATTAGTGGTCTGACTACGTGTTGTGACGAGAGTACGGGAAAGAGGTGCTCGAATAGGTCAATTTACATCAGAAAATCGTGCCACGCTGTACGTTTTCCGATACTGTCTTTTCCAGGCCAATTACACAAGCAACCGGGTTGATATCAACAAAGCAACCCGGTTGCTTTTGTAGAAAGTTTGGTTGCTTTCAGAAAGCAACCGAAAAGCAAGAAAATTGCTTTTTAGAACCAACCAACCTTTCTTTACAAAAGCAATCGAGTTTTGTGAAGTAATAGAGCTTGTTGATTTCAATATCAACCCGGTTGCTTTTGTAAAAAGAGGTTGGTTGCTTCTCAAAAGCAATCCGGTTACTTTTTGGTTGCTTTGAAAATCAACCAAATTTTCTTTACAAAAGCAACCGGGTTGACTCTTGGTTGATATCAACCCGGTTGCTTCTGTAATCCGCCTCTTTTCCACGTCTCATGCAACTGCATTCGACTAGATGTATTCATCCAAAAACTCCCAATTTTCAAATAATTGACGCGAAGTTTCAACATTCTTATTGTAAATTTGTCGGACAGTACTACATGGAGTATATAGTAAGCAGTATTCTGTTGATAAACACAGATAATGAGAATTCACTGTCAGTAATTCAAAGTGATTCGCGTCACACCATTCTGATATGTTTGAAACTGTTTCCAATATTCCAAGGAAAATGTTTTTCACCTAGCACTCAGAGAGGCTGAACACATGCTGTTTATTAAATATGTTTCTTTGTCCATTTCGCGAAACAAAGGAACGAAATGTTGTTGCTAGGTGGTCCCTTCTCGCAGTTACAGCTCGCTTTCACAGCACCGCAACTTCCATTATATTCTCTCTTTCCCACATCGCGCTCAAGTTGAAATTGCAGTTTGAAGTCTATTTGTCAAACTGTTTTGCATTCGAACTTTCAGAAATATAGTTTTCGTCGAAAGCATAGCTTTCGATTGTTATGTTTTTCAAAAAGTTGTTATAAAAAACATAAACCGACGTTCTGCTAGGTTACTTTCACATAGAGAAAACCTTAATGGAAGTGTCGGATTCGTACTGTAGCTGTCGATGTGGAGACCATTAAAATATAGAACCATACATTCTTTTACATACTCGTGCACACTTACAGTACGAAGTTGGGAGATTCCGTGAAAGCGCAATAGAACAAAAATGGTTAACTGCTGCAGGCAATTCGTACTGCAGGCAACTCTTAGAGGTATCTCTAGTACAGAAATGCTCCTATTCACCCCCCCCCCCTCTCTTTCTTTCCTCTTTCTTTCTTTTATACCCCCCCCCCCTCCTCTCTTTCTCGCGATAGTCTCTTTTCTTTTGCAACCTACGCATACATTCTGTGGGCATAGGACGATGTGCTTGATGTAAAAGGAATTCAATAAAGCCAAGATGTGAATTGGTTTAATGAATAAACGCATGTGATAGAAATATTTTAATGGGCACAGGGAAGGTGATAGAAATATTTTAATGTGGTTCAAAAAATTTAAAAAAAAGTAAGTATTCTTTCACGGTTATAGCGGAACGCAGGCTGATACGGTCGTTTTAGTCGGTCGTGATTGTAGTTTGAACTTTTTCTTAGGAACCCTATTACGTTGTACATGAATTTTTGCGCGAGTTCCATGTTTCTGAAGTTATATAATAGGTTGCTTGTGAAAGTTGAACCATCTCCGAAATCGAGTAAGCCATCACCAGAAAAAAAGAAATGTAGTTACACAACACATCCGAAATTGAAATATACAGTAACACTCTCTGTTGAGTTTTGACTTAAAGGATAGGGGGGTTTGAGAACCAGACTTGGCTGTGGGAATTATACTGTTAGTCAATCGCACATCAATCGCACAGTCACGTGAAACATGTGAAACACAGCAGAACTCAGAAACGTGCGATGAAAAAGATCGCTCATTAGAATGCTAACTTCACGTGACTATTCAACTTCTAGTATATAGTCTGTTTCACGCAACAATAGCCCTCTACAGTAAGATTCTGAATCTTTCAAGTACATTATTCATATCTTGTAGGTATTATAAATAGTTTAAACTTTGTGATTTTGTTTATTACATTGGTTACTACAAGCATTGAAAACTGTGAAGCTAAAAGTCTGTTTAGGGGTTAGATGAATTTTCTCGAATATTCGAAAGATTACTGTAGAAAGTCACCGATTGATGAAACGTAGTATACAAGCTTTTATCGCGGTAGTGTTGCTCAACTATAGTCGTCGCCAACGGAAATGCGGGAGGGTACTGTATATCTCAATTTACGCTGTGTACTGACAGATGTCCATGATTCCGGACTGTGTCGAATACTCTCGTAGCGCAGTGGTTAGCGAGCTACGAGTCTTTTGCTCCCAAGTCCGATCTCAGCGAGAGACCGAACTTTATGAATTTACCTGTCTCGTTCTCCTACACTTGTATATAGTTTGATACGTACGAAATTACTTTTTGAGGAGGGGTATGAAAGGCTTAGGTCGCTTGCAGGGTTCGCGCGAGATGAGGCGTCAAAAACTAGATTTCGTGCGGTGTACTCCAAGTAAACTACAAGTTACGGTCATCCCTATGAAGCCAAAGTGATGAAGCTGAACTGACCTGAGAGAATGGGTTGAGAAATAGAGAGAAAGAGAGCGGTTATAATGAGGAGGCGATAGTACATTGCATGCGAATGGTGCGAGATGAACTGCTCCGCCCCGCCCCTTCTGCATCAACCCACGAATCAACCAACTATCCCCTCCACCGCAGGTCGCCGGATCAGAAGTTCGAGCGGAGTTAGATTAACTGACAACCAATCTGGCACTTCCGGTTGCCCTAGTAATCTGGCCATCTGGCAGAAGTTGCGTCGCCGAATAAGTATAATGCATGTCTATTTTACGTCGACTGCGCCATGAATGTTTTTAGAGAAAGAACCGCCAGAGAAAATACAACTTGTTCTTGAAGTTTTCAGAAAGTAGTATACTGTATGAGTCAACAAGTGTGAGATGAACAGCATAATTGCATGAGAAAAATTCAATTTTTGGTTTCGGTGGTCGTTCACACTACACAGTAGAAAACAAAACGTTCTGATTCGTGCATATTAGGATAGAAGTGTAACTGCATAGCAAAAATACCCAACATAACATAGTTCAAACATCATTGGCCGTATCCATTCAGCAATATCCCCCCACTGTCCGGTCCGAACCTATGTCTCCTTAAAACTACGCTATTGCTCCGCACCCACATCCCACTGGGTTACAAGAATCGTGAAATAGTGGGCCGAGCGAGAGACGCAGCATGCGCACAGATTGTTGGGATATGCCAGCGCACATAGGTACTCTGGGCCCGTAACGACCATTACAGTAAATTGGCTGCAAGAGTGCGAAAACTCATGCGATATCTAAAAAAGAGGAACATCAGCAATTTTGCGTTCTGTAATTCCTAATTCACACACATTTCACGTGACTGTTCGCTTAGTTATCTGTACATGTGATTTGTGTCGCGACGAAACATGATTCTGATACGAGGGAACTTGTTGTATTTCAGTACAAAATGGGGATCTTTGGGAAAGGTCTCCGCTTCGTGCTGAAGGACTTTTCCTGCTGGACCTCCACTCACGGGGTACCTCACATAGGAATGGCCAATTCGGTTTGGCTCAGGTATAGTCGTCGTTTCACCAACAAAGAGTGAGAATCACCCAATCGATTACGCATTCTCAGTCAATTACCAGTCAATTGGTCCACCACTTCTGTACCGAACCGAGCAGTTCTCGACGGGAGATCGTGGAGAGACGCCAACGGCTGAGACTGTCTGCGGTCTCATCGACCTCCACGCACTCTCGCTCTTGTGGGAACTTGGAAAGTTTTCAAAATGCGTGGCGAGCGGTTGTTCAGTGTTTGCCACCAGACTAAAGTGGGTAGATCAAACGCCGTAGAGAACCTCCAACATCGACAGTATTCACATGAATTCGATGATCTATCTAGGGAATAGTTTAATATAGAATTGGAATCAGTACAGTTGAACGACATGAATTTAAAATTATTGTCGGTGCACTTTCAGAGCGTTCTGGATCGTCGTTGTGATCAGCTGTCTTTTCGGCTTCATCTGGCAGTTCCAGACACTACTCTTCAAGTACTTGGCATACACTGTGAACACGGAAACTAAGGTAGAGGATTCGGTTACTTCCTTCCCCAAACAAGTGCGTGTTGCGCTATTCTGTGTTTGTAGTTTGATCTTGCTGTTTTTGGTCGGAGTTCGTACATTATCGCCTGTATCAAAGTAAACCCAAGGTTTGGTCACTTCCTATACACAACAGTACAAGAAACGACGGTTACAACCATTTTGGTCGAAACGGCACCAAATCCGATTTGGATCCCACGCAGGTTTCCACAATAGAACCAGTGGTTTTCGCACGAAGCTTGTTCTGAGTAGTCCCCGACGCGCTTTTTAATCATTCCACAGATGAGAGTGACTGGAGAGTGGGTAGATCGAAGATACGCAGATCCACCACGACGGTGTGAGGGGACCTATAACAGATGAGATCGTTCTATCGCAACACTATAGTCATTTCCATTCCTACTGAGACTAGTACAGTAGATTATAGACACTTTCCTTCTGTTTCAATTTAGTTTCGACTACGAAAATTGTATCGGGAAGGTGAGCAATTTTCGCAATTCTTTCTATTACGATCAGTGCTAGATAATTTCTACCCAACTGAAGTTCGCATTAGAAGATAGTGGAATCTTCGAAATACCGTTACTGCAGTAGACCCGTAACAATCATTCGAACTATATTTGTCTTTGTTTTCAGCTGAAATTCACTGAGCGAGTGTTTCCCACCGTCACCCTGTGCCATTTGAATCCATGGAAGAAGAATCAGACCGGCGATGCTGATGTTAACATGGCGGATCTGGTGAGTAGAGTGCGAGTTAACATACACCAGGAGTAAGTTAAATCAAAATAAACATGTGTCTATTGTTTTTGTGAATTTTACTTTCCAAAACTCACTATAATGTATTTATCCAATGATTGCTAAGTTTTTAACTAGTTTAGGAATTTTGAAAAACTTGGTAATGTCAGCATTTTAATAAGCTGAAGGAAAGGAAAACGATTTGAAATCGGAAATTGTTCATTTCTGAATTAAATCACAATAATCAAGTTTATTAACGGGTTGGGGAACTCGGCGTAATTCAACGCGTATTACGCCGCGCGTATTCAAATCAGGACGTTTTTACATGCTTGCTGGCGAATTACGCCCGCGTAATAGGCGCGCATAAAAAGTATGGACCCTGCCTAAGTCAAATTGTCACTTAAAGTTAGCATTCTAATGAGGAGTCGTGCACTTTGTCATTGCACGTTTCTCAGTTCTGCTGTGTTTAACATGTTGCACGCGACTGTGCAATTGACTAACAGTAAAGTTGTTCTGTATCAACCTGCCGTGTATGTGGTTTGTCTGCGGTACGTTTCAGGCCACACGCCACAGCTTCAGAATCGTGCAATGATCGGAACCAAAACTGGAATAGTAACATATCCTATAACACAGTAACATACCACCACATTCATATAGTTGGTTCCACCCACTTATAGCCCTCTACAGTAATCTGCTAATACTTCCAGGTCAAAGTTTGATATGAAGCGTATTCAGAACTCCCCAAAATGTTGATAGTGTCTTCTGCATGTTTACTACTACTAACTCTGGAAATTTGAAACCCAAGTGATGATTTTTCCATTAGAAAACACCCTCTTGAATAATTGACGGATTACTGTAGGAGTACATTGATTGGTGAAACAGACTATACCGTATTCGCGAGAGCGATGAATGCTTCTCACCGTGAGTGGAAAGAAATATGTCACTCACGATGAGTGTAACTCACTGCCTTCTCCACGACGAGTTCTACAAGACTCCTGACGTACATAATATACTGTGATTTGAGTCAAACCGTCGTGGACAGCGTACGGTCAACTTGTCAGAACGATTGGCGCCAATTTTATTTGATTGGCCAGCTACAAAAGCGAGAGAGTGTACAGGTCAATGAGGCCGCAGACATCTGAGTCTCTCTGACCTGCGCACTCTCTCGCTCAGCCAATAAAAAAGTGGCTGGCCAATTGGCTGGGAATTGTCTGAGTTCTCGGACAATTCTCAGCCAATTGGCCAGCCACTCCTTTATTGGCTGAACGAGAGAGTGTGCAGGTCAGAGAGACGCAGACGGTCTTAGATCATCTGCGCGTCATTGACCTGCATGCTATCTCGTTTTTGTAGCTGGCCAATTGCAGAAAATTGGCGCTAATCGTTCTGAGAAAAGGAGGTGGGGTTTGGCGAGCGGCCAGTTTGTCTGCGTTTCTTTGATCTACACACCTTCTCACCTACTGTCAACAAATCAACAACCGCTCGCCCCAATTCGCTCAATCAATCGAGCCCTCTGCTGTTTTTGTAGGGAAAACGGCGACTATATTTTCCGTTCTGAACTGTGGTTGTTTCACAGATAAATACGTACAACTCGTTCGATTCTGCGAGTAACATGTGGGACTTCGAGGCTGGTCTGTCGGGGAAGCGACAGCAGAAGGCCACTGAATGGACCGCCTTGTACAGCGAGAGACTACTCGCTCTATCCAAGACACAGGTATCGTCCTAACCATTCCCATCTGAACCTTGGTAAACTTCCAGTGAAGTTCAGAAAATTTCTCATTTTCCTAAATTTGTTCACTTTTTTTTTACTCTCCTAGAACCTTGGCCTCACTAGAATCAGGAACCATCTAAACGATTAAACATGATAATATCATGATATTATCATCTCGAGTTGACATCAAATGACCTCTGGCTCTTAGATCGAATATTTTCAGCCGGTTGCTTATTCCTATGATGATCTGGTGATAAGTTGCACGTACAATGCAAAAACGTGCAACACCACGTGAGTCCGTTCTTCAAGTTTCCATGCAACAATTTCCCAGACGTTTTGTGCTGCTGCTCGCTCACCTGGCGGAGTACCAATGAATCCCTCCAACCTCACGAGAAGTTCATACCAGTCTCCCATGAAAAAACCTCATGAGCAACTCGTGAACTCTCATTTTTGTAGCATAGCAATCAATATAATCTCACGAGAAGCTCATTCTGATGGCTCATGGGGTATCTCATGAGATGTTTTAGAGCTTTCTACGCCGCCTGGTCTTTGTCAGAAACTTTTAAGTAATATTTTACTACTTTTTTTCAAAATTTCAAAATGTATTTTATTCGTGTTTTGCAGAGATTTTGTAGACCATTCCGACCCCACTTACGGAAATTGTCTGAAATTCAACTCCGAAGCTATATATAAGTCTTCACGCGCAGGTGAGCAACAGAACACATACAATTGCTTGCCAATTAGCAAGCCACTTTTGTAAGCCACCGTCGTCGACCAGAGAGTGTGCAGTTCATTGAGACGCAGACTGTCTCAGCCTGTCTGCGGCCTCATTGACCTGCGTGCTCTCTCGCTCTTGTAGCTTGCTGAATCGCATGTTATTGGCGCCAGTGTCTCTGAGAACAGAACAGCCGTGGGTGGTTGGATAGAAATGCGCAATCTGTCCATAAGTCCTTTTCCATAGCCTCCAACTTGGGGAGGCTACGTTTTTGGGTATTGGTTTTGTCAAACTGTTTGATATAGGGCGGGGCTTAGCAAGCGGTCAGCTCATCTGCGCATCTTCGATCTACACACTCTCTCGTCTGAAGGCAAGCAACCAACAACCGCTCGCCCAGAAAAAAAGTGACTGGCCAATTGGCTGGTAATTGTCTGAGCAGCATCGCTCAATCAATCAGACCTTTCTCTGTCTTTCTAGAGAAAATGACTACTATATTAGGGCGCAACAAAAAAACGTAAAACTCCTGCTAGAAATAAGTTGATAGATCATTTTTGAGGGTGACCAAGTTGAGTTATTTTATAGGCCAACAAATGAAAATGGCTCATAATACAAATCTAGCGGAATGTAATGAAAAGGCCTCAATGAAAGTATGAACTCCAAAAATTATTTCGTTTATACTCAATTCGAGGTAATTTTATCGTATTTGTAAAACGCAACGTAACGATACTATTCCAATCTAGGTCCGCTCTATGGTCTGCGCATGGTAATACGATCAGACCAGGGCAACTATCTTCCCTGGACAGAGACAGCCGGAGTGGTTATTGTTATTCACGGACAGGTAAAGTCCACATCATTTCTACTGAGACTGCGACAGTGTGTACCAAACTTTTCATATATTTTAGTTACGTCAACGTTTTTTTAAAGTTTTCCTCCCCAAGCAGGGTTCATATTCTGTCTGCGAAACGTGTGAAGCTGAATAGCTGAACAGAACAGAATAGAATAGATTTATTCGCGATTCAACACGCGACTTTTCACATTGTTGGATGTGGCACTGCGATCGGAGAGATAAAAGAAGGAACATTTAGATAATCACGCGCTCATAGTGATAGATGTCTCACACAATTGAACGGTGATTGTACCTGTTTTGTAATAGAATAGTAATCAAGGAACCTTTTCGGGATAATTCTGCTATTTTGTTTTGAGATCATTAACTACTTGATATAAATATAATTCATTGAAGAATGAGTTGGCCTATCCGGATGTGTTGGGCTACTTCGCGCCGCCCGGAACTGCTTCGTCGATGGGAGTTCGATTCCTGTCCACCACCCGTATGCCGGATCCGTACGGAACTTGTACGACTCAGGAAAAACTGGAAACCGATCAGTTCAGCGGAACATATGCGGTCAGAACATTCTAAATCTCTCCACCGAACCCTTTCTCTTCCAGGGTGCGAATCTTTTAGAGTAAAGGTGAACACTGAAGTTGCAAACTTAACGGTTGGAAAATCAAACGGGGGATAGAAACTTGAAAACTTGGAACATTAACTGTTAAAGTTCTCATTTCAACACACTGACACTCGCACCCTATTAGTCCTGAGACCATATTCATGAACATCCGAAACAATATGTTATTTCTCGCTCTCCCATCCCGTACACAGTTAGTCAATTGCACACTCACGTGAAACATGATAATCAAAGCAGAACTCAGAAACGTGCACCGACAAAGTGCCCGGCTCAAAGTGCACGGTTCCTCATTAGAATGCTGACTTTACGTTACGATTTAATTTACTTCTAGTATAATGGTTTGAGAAACGTTGCTGCGTGCTTATTCCGGCTTCTCTGTGCAGGTGGAAGCGTGTTTCCGATCGTGTCTCCAGTCGAAGCTGATTGCCGAGTGTGGCTGCTATGACCCCGCCTATCCTCATGCCAACGATACCACCACCCCTTCCTGTGCAATCCCCGACCCCGCTCTGGCTAAAGTAAAGCGTAAGTCCGTGAAGAAAGCAAGGAGAGAAATAGGTTTTTTATTCGACTCGGGGGTTTGTTGGCATTTTCGCAGCCAATTGGCCAGCCACTTTTGTAGCGGCCTCGACGGGAGAGTGTGCAGGTCACAGAGACCCAGTCTGTCTCAGCCTGTCTGCGGCCTCATTGACCTGCATTCTCTCTCGCTTTTGTAGCTTGCTAATTGCAAACCATTGGCGCTAATGATTCTGAGTATTTCTTGGAGCAAACAAATATTTCCGGAAAAATTCTTCTTATCAAGTGCAATGATGGTATCAATACCAATAGTATGAATGATACTATTAGTTTTGCAAACTTAAAAGTGTATTGCAGCTTTCAACCGAGTCAGTTTCAGTCGTACTCAATCTTGGATTGACGAGGTCACTTGTTAGTGTGATGGTGAGCCTGGGCGTCTGGCAGGATATTGTCCCAGGCGGCGTAGCAATCCCTCGAAAATCTCATGAGATACCTCATGTGCTATTCGTATGAGCTTCTCACGAGATTCTATTGATTGCTATGCTGAAACATTGAGAGTTCCCGAGGAGCTCATGAGGTATTTCATGAGAAACTCATATGAACTTCTCATGAGAGTGGAGGGATTGCTACGCCGCCTGGTTCGAATCTCACGGGATACATCCAATGGAAAATGAGTTGTTTTCAGTGCTTTGCATCGAAGGAATCGCCAACGACGACGAGAAATTCAATGTGATCAGGGACTGTGAATGTCCGCAACCCTGCCAGTTAGTTTTCTCGTCAATTCATTCTCTAATCGGTTTTCGGTAACCATTTTTTAGGTCACCTGGTGCTCCTAGTTTCTCAGTTCAGGTTTGCCAACCGGTTACTCACTCGGGTAACGAAACGTGTTATCAAAACACCGGTTTGATAAAAAAATTACCTAATTTAGTTCACTTTCTCTCGGAGCGCCATACTCCATACGCTCCGAGAGAAAGTGAACACACTACCAGTATCCTATTTTATTGAGGATTTAAATGTGTCTTTCTACATCGGTATGTGGTACTACATGGGTGGAAATATAAGTACTACCAGTATCCTATTTTATTGAGGATTTAAATGTGTCTTTCTACATCGGTATGTGGTACTACATGGGTGGAAATATAAGTACTACCAGTATCCTATTTTATTGAGGATTTAAATGTGTCTTTCTACATCGGTATGTGGTACTACATGGGTGGAAATATAAGTACTACCAGTATCCTATTTTATTGAGGATTTAAATGTGTCTTTCTACATCGGTATGTGGTACTACATGGGTGGAAATATAAGTACTACCAGTATCCTATTTTATTGAGGATTTTAAGGTGTCTTTCTACATCGGTATGTGGTACTACATGGGTGGAAATATAAGTGAAACTGAGCGGAAATAATAATAAATTACACTCCTTGCTCAAATACAGTTCCGAAGATTGTTTCATATTCCATGTTCTAGGGTGGAAACGTACAGTG
This sequence comes from Litoditis marina, assembly GCA_964036275.1. Lineage (NCBI taxonomy): Eukaryota > Metazoa > Nematoda > Chromadorea > Rhabditida > Rhabditidae > Litoditis > Litoditis marina. Next base: position 1,989,557 of record OZ038438.1, read on the forward strand.
TGACGGTCTCTACCGCCCAATGGCCCTCCGAAGCGTATACGGTCAGGTTGTTCACCTAAACATACCAATAATCTGAGTTGAACGAAACACTGCAAAGTTCACATTGAGACCCGATGTATCACGGTTGAAAAAACGGGTCACTTATTCGTGAAGCAGCCAGATTGATTAAACCTGTAGAAACCTTCACAACTGCACTTTGCCACACTTTATGTGTTTCACTTCGTTCACTTGACTGAGGTTGATGCTGTGCATTGGGATTAGGGATAAATTTCAGACGTTAACTGCATTCACCTTCTGATTGATTCTTGTAAATAAGACATTAAAACTATGATACACTGTTCAATTAAATTCTGGACGTTAAAGAAGGACGATTATGTGGACCAATCCCGTGTCAACGGTCCTTTAAACTGCAATTGAAAAATGTATTGCGATTTAAAGGACCGCAGCGTTGCGATAGGACCACATAATCGTCCTTCTTCAACTGCATTTTCCTTCTGATTAATTCTTTTAAAGAATGATACATTGTTTAATTTCAATTTGCAGCCATCGGAGTGCAACGGGAACGTCAGCGTAACCAGTTCGGGAAAGTGGAATTCGACAGCGTTATGTGTGGATTGGTACAAGTCGAACACTCTTCTCGTCGAGATATACTACGAGCGAATGAACTACCAAGTGCTCACCGAGTCTCCCGCCTACTCGGCGAGTTATACTCGTTTCACCAATCGATGTCCTCTTACAAGAATTCGTAAATCATCTATTACACTTTTGCTAAAGAACTATTTGGTATTTAAGTTTCAAAGTTAACTTTCGGACATATCAGTTTCTCTAGAGCGGCTTTTTCATATTCACTTACTTCTCTGCCAACCACCCCCCCCCCCACCCACAATTCTCTTTATTTCACTATTAATTTTTTATATATTCAATTTACTATGTGAACATGTAGTATGTAGTTGTTCAGAATGACTGTGTTCCCTTTCAGATAGTGAACTTGGTGTCGGACGTGGGGGGCCAGGTGGGGCTCTTCCTGGGGATGAGCATCATCTCCCTGCTCGAGTTCATATTCCTCATATTCCTCGTCTGCGGCTACTGCTCCACCCACAAAAGGAGAAAGGTCGAGATGGAGGACCTGGACGAGGAAAAACGCAAGGAACAGGTGACTTTATTATTATATATTATTATTATTCTATTATTATTATTATTATTATTAATTCCTAGAAGGCAGTGTCCGAAGCATTTCTCAGTTCTCTTTTACGTGGATAAGCTATAACTATACGTGGATAAACTATTGAGTTAACTTTCCAAGTGAAGTTGAATCAGATAGGCTTTCGCTTATAATCCAAAAGTGAAAACCGGAAACCTCGCTTCATTACAAGCTCGGGCCAAACAAATTTCTTGACTTGTGTTTTGATGACGGTGGATTGTGGAACATCTATGCCCGATCTATCTGTTGCAAAAGAAACCGCATACAATAAGTTCCGTCTTTCTCCCGTAAACAAGTTTAGCAAACATGTATTGCACGTTGTACTGTAGGTGCACATGAGCTCATGAAACGAAGTATATAGTCGTCGCCAACAGAAAGGCGGGAGGTACTGTATATCTCACTTTCCGCTGTGTGCGCACACATGTCTTCGTTTCCAAAGCTTTCCATTTATGTGCTCTAATAGCGCAGTGGTTAGCCCCCTGCTACGAAACTTTTGCTCGCAGGTTCGATTCCGGCGAGTGCGACAAATTTATAAATTTGGCACTCACTATAGTTTAGTTTGTTTCATTCCCACTGAGACTCATTGGCATCGTGCCAAGATTTTTGGATGCATATTTCTAAGAGAAAGAATAAATATTCTAATAACATTTCTTTGTTAGCGTGTTCTTATGAAACTGAACAACCACTATCAGAAATTTTTCGAAAAACTAGAACGTGGTGAGAAATTGACTGGAATATTCATTGGCACGTTGCCAAGTGTCAGTGGGAATGACCGCAACTATATCCTAGCCTTTTCCCTATTGAAGGAACGGAGAGCGAAACTGGAATCGAGGGCGAAAAAGCATGAGAAACGCGCGAAGCGGACCGAGTCGAACGGAATCTACAACGGCTCGGAGGACCCCGTTCCCCCCACTGTCACCGATACATGACCCGTTCCCCCCACTGTCACCGATACATGACCCGTTCCCCCCACTGTCACCGATACATGACCCGTTCCCCCCACTGTCACCGATACATGACCCGTTCCCCCCACTGTCACCGATACATGACCCGTTCCCCCCACTGTCACCGATACATGACCCGTTCCCCCCACTGTCACCGATACATGACCCGTTCCCCCCACTGTCACCGATACATGACCCGTTCCCCCCACTGTCACCGATACATGACCCGTCCCCCCCACTGTCACCGATACATGACCCGTTCCCCCCACTGTCACCGATACATGACCCGTTCCCCCACTGTCACCGATACATGACCCGTTCCCCCCACTGTCACCGATACATGACCCGTTCCCCCACTGTCACCGATACATGACCCGTTCCCCCCACTGTCACCGATACATGACCCGTTCCCCCCACTGTCACCGATACATGACCCGTTCCCCCCACTGTCACCGATACATGACCCGTTCCCCCCACTGTCACCGATACATGACCCGTTCCCCCCACTGTCACCGATACATGACCCGTTCCCCCCACTGTCACCGATACATGACCCGTCCCCCCCACTGTCACCGATACATGACCCGTTCCCCCCACTGTCACCGATACATGACCCGTCCCCCCCACTGTCACCGATACATGACCCGTTCCCCCCACTGTCACCGATACATGACCCGTTCCCCCCACTGTCACCGATACATGAACACCCACTGTTATCCACCGAATGCATACAATATTGTATTATACTTAATAGTAAGTTTAATTTAAAATAAAATATCGAAAATAGAGGACACCCTACCAACATCGCGAAGTTACCACATCTATCCATGTATGTTTTTTCTATTTGTCGCGTGGACGGGCATTTCGAATAAATCGGACTTTTTTTTTGTTTTGTATTTTTTTCATTGAAAAGATTCGCTAGAAGTAGTTATTGGGGCGCTTTTCACTGTTTGTTTCTTTTTTCTGATGTGTTCTACTCGTGTTCTAAAATATTAATGTCGTTGAACTAATACCGGAAAAGTTGAGATGAGCTTTATAATGACAATCTTGAAATGACCAAACACATGAAATGTTGGACAAACATGCATCGGACCCGCATTGAATGATACGAAGTTAGTACAATCAATTAGAGGGGAGAACCGTGTCAGAGATGTAGTCTGGTCGTGGCACAATTCCGAACTACGACTAAACTTATATGGATAAAACTACAAACAACACAGCAATATCTACTGTATCTGCTAGAATTTCGTGCACACATGATCGACAGATCATTCCTTTCGAAAACAATATTGAAATTAGGTATAATTATTATTACTTCAATGCGAACTGGACATTTGCACAGTTTGAGTTTTGGATGGAGTGATATACAATTGATACGGACTTCAAATTTCTAGTTATTCCTGGGACTTATGAATGGGAAACCGTGTACATTGTGAATATGGCTTGAAATGACTTTATATAGTGCACAGCTGGGTCTGTTCCGCACTTGTAACCCTTTACAGTATGATTTTCTGACTCCCGGACAGATTTTTGTCGTGATAACTTGTTTGGAGGTCTTCCATAGTATAGTTCTCTGTCGTTAATACAGCAAACTATCGGAAAGCCCTTCAACAAACTGTATTAAACCTTTACATCTATCGCTCGAGAGTTTAAAAGGGTACTGTAAGGGGTGACGGTCGAGTGCTACAGACTTTACTCTATTCGTATACCCTGTATGGAACATTGAGCCTGCTCGTGGACGTGCCTTCGTCAGAAGGCGATTCAGAAGTCGGTTGCGTGAATGACGGGGACCGGCTTCTCGGCCGCTCGTCGCCCGTTGCCCTCCGTCAACACGTGATTCTTCTCGTCTATTTGGTAGGAAATCGATCGATAGCAGTCGACTACCACGTGGAAACACCACACCTGGAAAAGGGAATCGTGTAACAAACTCTGTTTGATACAAATTCGGTCGTAATACATCAAACTCTAAGCGTACGGAGGAGAGAGAAGGCGATAGAGAGAGAGAGAGAGAGAGAGAGAGAGAGAGAGAGAGAGAGAGAGAGAGAGAGAGAGAAGAAAGAGAAAGAGAGAGAGAGAGAGACTGACTGTTAGAGAACAGATCATTTTTTATGCCGCCAGGCTGTACCGGACAGGAATTTACTGTCTCGCCACGACGCGACAGTTGGCCTACCACTTCTGTAGCAGTTTATCACGAGCTAGCGTGCAGGTCAGAGGAACGCAGACTGTCTGCGACTCATTGACCTTCACACTCATTTTCCAATTAGAGAACTCTCTGAAGAGTTCAACTGAACTACGACTAATGTGGGAAAACATTAACTATTGCGTGGGAAATAAACATTTCGAGATGTTTTACTGGGACGTATTTGTCAACTTTTCATTATACGCATCGAATTTGTTGTGTTTGTTGACACGTTTTGTGTGAATAAATGAAACATAATAAGTGAACAACTGTACAAGACCGAACATACGTTGAGTAATGCGCCTGTTACGTAGCAGGCTGCGACGAGCACTATCAATCCGGTCAGGAATCGAGAGACGACCAGCAACTTTATCGGGTTCAAAGCGGTCATTACCTGGAACATAATATGTTTGTTATGTCAAGCACTTCTAACCTCGCACATTTTGATGTAAATATGGCCAGTTTCTTATCATGAAAAAGTTACCGAAAAGCTTTCAGATTCCTGTGTTGTGTTTTCTACCACCGCAACAACCTCTGACGAACATTTGAAATAAAAACTACTGTAAGTGTCGAAATCATACTGTAAGAGTGTGAGAAATGAGAAGGGGCATAGTACTAGAATAGGTTAACTAATAGTTATGGCAGAGACTTACATTAGTCGATGATTGTATTTGGGAGCCGAGTACTACAATCCGTAGATGGACCGAGGTACCGACCAGCAGGGTATACAGGGCGATACAGGCCATTCCGAGCAGAATCAACACAAACAGCACCTTAAAGTAGGACGATTATGTGGACCAATCCCGACGCTTCGGTCTTTTAAACTGCAATGAAAAAATGTATTACAGTTCAAAGGACCGAAGCGTTGGGATTGGTCCACATCATCGTCCTTCTTCAAACTAGATTACGTACAATTCTATGTTCTATACAGATTGAACTACATATCAGTTATGGTCATACTATTATCATATCATACGATTGTTCTGCTATGGTTCTCGTGCCTACATCAAAACTTCGTAGAAAGCTGAACCCTATCGACTATCGGGTCATTCGTTTTTGATATCGAGTCCTAATTATACTGTCAGTCAGTTTCACAGTTATGTGAATCAACTGAGAAACGTGCAATTACAACGCGCACGATGCCTCATTAGAATGCTAACTTTACGTGACTATTCAATTTACTTCTAGTATAGTAACATAGTTATGAAGTATGGATGGTACTGCTATCACTATCATTATTATACTATTTTGACCATGTCCGTTACAACATCGATTTGGAGATCGGTCATGGACCAACATTACGTAACATTGTGATGGTACGAACCAAACGTGAAACTTGAAAATATTTAACTATTACTATGGTCCCCCACCTGCATTAGCATGTGTGGCACGATGAGTGCGGGTATCCTACAGAACACTCCGATCAATAACAGCATGATGGCCACGGAGGCAGTGGCGACTGCGAGTGCCTGCACACTGGCGGCCAGTACGTGGGAAGACGTCGGGGCAGACAGGTACGACACCGCCACCAGACCCTGCAAACACGCAGCTGAGTGGGTGACGATTAAGCTTAAATGCTTTAAGCTACAACCTATAACTCAAGTTTAAACATCAACAGTGAGTTTAAAAAGTATCACGATGGATAGTTCACATCAATAAACTATGTTTGTACAAATTTGGAGAAAAACCACTCATACAGTTATTAATAGGAGACATCCGCTCAATGTGTTCAAGCTTAATCGTCACCCACTCCTCAGCTAGTCAGATTGCATATGCTAGAAGATCACGGCATATTCATCCTATCCTGCGTCTTCTCAAAGATACGCTATTTATCTGCTCTCTCACATCGCGCCGAGATACGAATGGCGCGAAATAGTAAGGCAGAGCGAGCGACGCAGGATGGGATGAAAGTGCCGGGATCTTCTAGCATACGTACTCAGAACGTGATTGGTTGTGTTACACTATTCAACTGTGAATACAGCATGATGGGAAAGCAGATCGACTTTTGTAGTTCCGGTCATTCCCATTGAGACTCGGCAGCGTGCCAATGAATATTCCAGGCAAATTTTCGCCACTTTGTAGTTTTCCAAACAACTGCAAATCTCTGACAGCGGTTGTTCAGTTTTATTAAAACCCGTCAATAAGAACATGTCTTCAGAATATTCTCTATTTCTATAAGAAAGAGGCATCCGAAAATCTTGGTACGATGCCAATGGGTCTCAGTGGGAATGAAACAAATTATACCCGTCTCGACTAAAATATTTCTGTATTTTACCAAACTCCTCTAGGGTACAGGGTCACAAGTGCCTGGAACAGACCAAATTGGCAACAGACTGACCTGACAAATTAGGAACAGAATTTCCGTGATGGCAATGATGACGGAGAGAGTTCGCACATTTGTCAATCCACAGAATCTACTCGATCGAACTCCGGAAGAATCACTCATTCGTAGCTGAAAACAACCAAACATCTTGACTCAAAACGTTGAATCGGAAGATTTTTCTGAAAAATTAATGAGAAACCACGCATTTTCGTTTCGTTTCAGAAACCACACATTTTAACTTTTTTATCAACCGGATTTCGTAAATGTATAGGTGTCTGAGTCATGTATTTTTGGAAAGCTCTAGGAATCTGATTAGAAATAAAAAAACTGTTTAAATTTCGTTAGAAATTATGAATTCGATTCAGCTCTACAATAAGGAAGAAATATCTTCAATGAAAAAATTGCATTTTTTTTGCTTCATCCAGAACCAAAATGAAGATGAACAACCCTCACACACAACTCTCATGAACAATCGCCAAAATGAGAAGATTTATTCAGTTGAACGAATCAAATCTTACTTTCAAACAGACTGAAAATGGGCTTTTCATTTCTGCCTAAACAGCATTTATTACGGCATGAAATGGATCTGCCCCAAAAACTACACAACAAGTTTGGTTTTTGTACCAGAAGTAGTTTCACCTCGAAAAGTTTAAAATAATTCATTTAAAATGTGAGGTAAGGTGACAATGAAGATCACGGGTTTTGTCTTGAAGTTTTTGCATGGAAAAATGGCTTGACAATTTTTATTCAAAAATCTTCTTTCTGGCCTATTAAAGGGCAGCCTCTGCAAAACGGCGACTAGTTCTAGTCATTTGAAAAATTCAAACAAAACAAAACAATTGAATAACTTCAAAAACCTTGTTATGTACGTGGGTGTTCTCGTGTTTTTCACGTGCTTTGACGTGGTCCATTTGAAAGGGAATATAGGCGGAGAGGACTTTGATGATATGTGCGTAGGGCGAAGAGAGAATGCTATTTGCAAAGCTAGAACTTGTTTGGCGCAAGGAAATCATGATAAGTTCTTGAATGACATTCGCGCCGAGTTATGTTCGAGAACACATTCCTCGTGTTTCCGACAAACGGGATGTATACTGTTAGTCAATTGCACAGTCACGCGAAACATGTTGAACCCAGCAGAAGTCGGAAACGTGCAATGACAAAGTGCACGATTCTTCATTAGAGTGCTAACTTCACATGACTATTCATAGTACTTCTAGTATAGGTATTTTTTAGCTCTTCCCATTCCTACCTGGACTCCTACAATATGAATTTAAAAATTCCACTAATTTTTTGCGACATGATAACTTTTCCGTGTTTTTTCTGTTGTTTCATGACAATACTCGCATCAAAAATATTAACCGTGAACATGATTATTCTATCATATTTTTTCAATATTCCTAAAAGAATGTATACGCATAAGCTTACTGTAGGAGTCCACGTTGGAATGAAAAACATTATTTCTCAATAACTACTGTAACGCAGCCGGATTACTACAGATACATCAGAAAAGCAAAACATGTTTTCTTCTGGAGTCACACCGAGAATAATACTTTTTCTCTAGATAAAAGTGAAAATAACCGGTGAAATATATAAGTAGATTCGGAAGTATTCAGATGTCAGAATAAAGTGAGAGCTCGAGTTTCATACCGTACGTGTTCCCAACCCTTGACTACATGCAACTAGATAAAAACGAACTCAGTACTTGTTCCAGCATTCTATACTATCGGACGGTTAAAGTAGCAGAGAAGTAGTGTACTGATATGAGAAGGTATTAACAAGATCAAGAGAGAGGGTACACACTTTCGTAAAGAGTGAACTAACTAAGGAAATATATCAGAAAACTGTATAGATAATGTTTTCATAGATAGCAAAGTGTTTGAAAATAGCGTAATCCAGCGCAGAATGAAGATAAAACCATTGTAAACAAATTGTTGTATAGATATAGAATCAGTTTATGTTTATACGTACCTTTGTCCGTTTCCAGGCGAAATGCATTACGGCGCGAGCCTTATGCGAAATTATCATTGGGGTCTTCATAGACCACCCACTGTCAACTGATAGTTTTCCCGAAAATCCGAGTGGCAATAGGCCACACAAGACGATTAGTATATTTCGATCTCACGTATCACAGTTTCATCTAGGCTGTAAACATTGCTTGCAATATAAACGGACACAACTATGTTAAATGGAACGAAAGGGAAAAATGAGATGAAATAATTCAAAAACAAAACTGTAATTTCACGTTTTGTTTACATCTAGTTCAATACTTGATTGAGAAAACAATTAAAAGTTATAGAGGCTGCAAAAACTAGCGATCGGATGCGGAAATAGAGGCGAAACAATTGATTAATGTCAGCGGGAGTAAATGGTGTTTGTAGGTTGATCAGGAAGGTGAGAGCACAACTGATGACTGTATTCAACAATAGAGAGATACAGATCATAACAAAATAATATTTTGTAAAGAAAAGAACAACGAGGATAGTACGGCACACAAATCTTTTTTTTTAAATTTCTATCATTTGTATCTTTTCCCATTCAAATCACAAAGAAGTTACAACTTATCACGGCTCGTATTAGGTAGCTACTAAAGACCAATTTCAATCTAATTCAATCTAGTACTTCGTCTAGTTGCCTTTATGTTAGAGTAACCTTGGTTCAAGAGTGCTCATTCTAACACGAAAAGTGAAAACCCTTTTCGGCTAGCTAACAAGGTTCAAAACCTGATGTTAAAAAATACAAAACTATGACAAGATATTTTTTCAATACTTCAAGAGTGTGAACAAGAAACAATTCGGCAGAAGTATATGAAAACTGTACGATCGGTTTACCTTATTTTGAACGAATTGATTTGCAAAAAAGTAAAGAGTTAGAAACATACAGAAATAGCAAAAACCCCAGAGACACACAAACTAAATACGTGTGAGAGTTGTGGATGTGAACGGTTCCGTTGTGAACTGTAATGAGGACAGAACTTAAAGTCCTTTGGCGGGGAGATGGCGCAATCGGGGGAGAGAAAGAGAGAGGGAGAGAGAAAGAGAGAGAAAGAGAGAGAGGGCCTTGAGTTCGAAAACGAGGCCGCACTATTATTACAGGAATCGGACTACTCATAACGTCATGGCAAACTATTGAGGAAACTGGCGCAACCGAACTATATCTCGTTTCCAGAAGTTCCGAATTGTGTGACTCACCAAGCAAAATATTATATTTGAAGATACGGGTTCGGGGTTAATTCACACCGGAAATTAGAAGAGAACAATTTAGTACCTCAAGGCTTATCAGAAACAAATGAACTCTAGAAAATACAACTATTACAGAAACGGTTCCGGATTATGCATATGTTCGTTATTTATTGTATTGCTGATAAAAATGAGATATTATGTTCAAGTTTAGCTTGTTTTTGCCAAAAATTATTTTTTTTCAAATTGTGATCATTTGAGTGGCAAGGTTTGATGATTAAGTATTTTCGTGAACTCTCGTCCGATCACCTGTATAGTTCCTATCATTCCTACTGGAACTACTACAGTACACATTTTAAATTTACAATGACAGTTTTCTGATACAAACTTCAACTTTTTTGAAAATGCTGTCGAACACTCGTTGTAATGAGAAATCAGATTCAAATGTCCGATAGTATTTACGTAATGCGCACAAACCTAAAGTGTTGTTTTCATACTGTAGGAGGTCAGTATGAATGAAAAACAGTCTAGGAATAGTTTGAGGGAAGGAGGAAGAATTCGTTTAGTGGCCGGTTGGTTGTAATGGAAGCTGGCAATAGCAGAAGAAATCCGGTTCAGAACAACATATACAAGGTCGACAGAGGGGCGGAGGCGAGGTGAGGATTTAGCAGGAAAAACAACCAGTTTCCGAACCAATCGGTTCAACTGACAAATACAGACATAGAAGCATAGTAGTCCGACGTAGTAGCGAGCTAACCACCTGAGATCACCTCATCAAGAATATCCAACCAACTTCTAATAACAGACTATCGATTGCTATGCCACAACATTCAAAGATATTCTCATCAGAAACATCATGAAATTCGACGTGATTGCCATCCAACCAAACGCTCTCACATCAGTTTCTCATGAGGAACTCGCGAACAACACATGAGTTCCACAATATTCCAATGTTTCGACATAGCAATCGAGGAATATTCATGAGAAGCTGGTGAGAAGTTGCTCACGGGGTGATCTGAGTTGCCGTTCGATTGCTACCGCGTCTGGTTGCGATATTGCTTATCCGCCCTCTCAATCTCCATAACAATCTCTACGGGTGACTCAACAACCACCGATTCGAATAATTTATTTACGCTTAGTAAATACAATAATGAAGATTATCAATATATTGCTGTACAATCATAGGTGAGAGTAAACGACACAATTTATGATGATGATTTTGGATCCTCTCTAATCTTCTTCGAATACGAATCTGTCACCAACTAGAATTCGAACCCTTCTGCCCGTGATATGTTCTGTTCCTAAGCATGCATAGCACTCTCATGAAAAGTTTGACATCCTACATTCTAGTATAACAAGGTGCGCCATACGTAACGAAACCGGTTATCATTATGTAACATCTATTCACCCCCGCCTTTCTACGAATTCGTCATCAGCTACAGTTGTCTTGGTTGGTAGAATAAGGTGAAACGCTGCTGAAATAGTTAGCGCCAAGAATTATTTGTGTTTTTAGGCAATCAACGTTTAGATAACGCAGCAATCAAAGTTTAGATAACGCAAACCACCCAATAAGGAGGCCAACCCAGGCTAGCGAAAATGTTTGAGATTTACTGAACCACCCGTGATACTAACTATTCAAGGATTTCTGAGAGTAAACTAAGTTCTAGGACAGAATATCTTGAAATACGGCAATTGACAGGTCGAGTGAGTAAAACGATCAGTAAAACGTGCAATGATAACGTGCATAAATGTTGACAGTTCTTCATGTTTCACGTGACTATCCTGTTCACAACTAGTCAAACCGTATTGGGGTGCAGTTATGTGTGATATGAGACGGCGCCCTCCCTTACGACATGACACTCACACGGTTCAGTGGCTGTGCAACAGACCGAAAACATCATATCTATCATGGATAGGGGAAGATGGTAAGATACAGGAACACATCGTTCTCTATCGTTCGCACGGAAAGGCAATGGAAAGTTCACAAAACTTCACGTATTACGGAACATTCCTTGCGCGGTTGGTTGTGGTGGTACCTTGCTAACTGATTCTGTCGGTAATGGAACCCAGGCGGCGTAGCAAACCCCACAAAAGTTCATGAGACCACCTCATGAGCTATTAGCACGAGCTTCTCATGAGATTCTATTGATTGGTACGCTACAACATTGAGAGTTCACGAGTAGCTCATGAGGTAGCTCATGAGAAACTCATATGAGCTTCTCATGAGGTTGGACGGTTTGCCACGCCGCCAGTTATTTATTGAACACGACAAATAATAACTTCACTTCTCATCGGTATTGTATTGTACGTTTAATGTGTGTGGCTTGACATAAATTATAAATCTCATGCAAGTCGAATTATTCAACTTGTTGAACTGAACAATAAACATTTGAAAGTGAAAGCAGATTACAAAACAGTCACCAACCTGTATTTTTGCTAACAAGGGCATTCTTTGTTCTAGCTTATAATCCATTGCATTCCGAGCCAGAGCGGGATCTACAAATGGAGCGGAAATTGAAGATACATTATAAAACAAGAATATCATACCATGGTCACACAGTGAAAATGTACTTTAAAAATGAGCGGAAAGAAGAGAAATACTGATTTTAGTGCTAAAACTTGTGTTTTGAGGCACAAAAGAATGTTCACTGGATGCCCTTTAGACAAACGACGTTCACTATCTAACGGGGTATCATGCAAGTTCTAGCCAATAACATGTTACGGCGGGAAACAGAAAGTACGTTCGGACGAGCCATCGAACGATTTTTAAGTTACAGGAAACTGCAGAGATCGGGAAAAACGAAAACAGTATATGGTTCCGATACTGATTTACTGACAACGGTTTTTCAACTCGCCTTATAGTCGCTGAACCCCGAAAGTGGCAGTATCGTACTGTGTTAGTACGATACTGAGAGTTCGACTCTCTAACCCAGCAGAAACCTTATTTCTACACTGCAGGTAGGATTTGTGAGAAATATATGACTGTTTGGAAAGCTTCTCTAGCAACAATTGAATGGAAGGGTTCACTTTTGAGATACATACCGTCATTAAAAGTAATATAATAATTTTTCTGAAGTTCGACCAAATATAACTTAATTAATGCATATAGAATTTACATTATCAACCACAGATGTTAGAAGAATATTTCCTGAGATGAGAGGAATATGTAGATTAGCATAGAGCGATTATGTAGCTAGTTCCATATAGGTGCACTAACTAGATAATTGTTTCACAGCAAGCTCGTAGAATGATGATATAGCAGACGAATACACTCAAAATTGGATTCTTTCTGGTGATATAGTTCACACCATTCCTACTGAGACTTCTACAGTAACCTTACAAACTTTCCGAATGCTGTTGTGAAGCTGAAAATTTCCTGTAAACTGCTCTCGTATATTTACTCTACGTGAGAAGGAAAAGAAGGTACTAAAATCCTCAACTTCTCCAATCAAAAGTAAGTGAGCAAAACGGCTTGAAAGTTTCGAAATCCTACTGTAGGAGTCTCGGTAGGAATGGAAAAGACTATACTCAACTGATTTTTCTTACAAAATCTAGAAATATCACCTAAGCATTCCGTAAGCGTTAAAAGTAGAAATGAAAGAGGCAACATTGTTCATAGGGAATGACCAGATTTTTTTGTAGTTTGATCTAGATACACGCCATTATTTAGGAACTTCCCAAAGCAACGACATCTAACTACAAACACGAGGAGATTGTGCAACATATACCGTATGTCCTTGGTTTGGAATCGGGAACCCTATAGTCTCTAAACTTTCTCTTGCATGTCTTTACATGTTTTTGCATTGTTTCACGTATTAGCTTGAGAGGTAATTGTTCACTCCTCCCAACGGTAAATAGTCTGTTACAGGAACTTGTAACCCTTTGTGTGGTGTTGAAATTTCTATGCCAGCTTGACATGAATTAGTTTTCCGAAAGTTAAGTATAGTATACTGCTCGTAATGTTTTATTTGGTGTTTCGAGACAAAATAAGATTTTAAAATATTCTACATCATTCAAGTGTCTACTAATATGTGACATCTACTATTCGGTAATGTTTCATTTTAAACTTTTTATAAGAGTTGTCCTGCCAAAACTACGTTGCTGGGTTCATGACATATTTATTAATTAGTTATTTTACTGAATACGAATGGTGTAAAACCCAAGACGCCAATAAATTTCATAAAATAGATAAGTTGCGTGTGAGATGTAAAGGGGTTGACCTTATTGTTGTCATCTATCTCTCTTTCATCAAATAGGCCTTCGCTCGTATCTAGATGTTAATATCTCGTAAACGAGACCGGTAAACAGCACAACTTGCATTTCAAAATCAATTTATTTTCCAAATGTTGGTTTACATTTGAATATTTGGTTCCGAATAGATACAAACAACTCGGAAACTTCTCTAAAGGAACTACATCACAGTCCAGCACTATCCTACACAAGTAATAGTATTTCAAATTAAGTATAGTACATTCCAAGTCTACATGCAGTTGGATAGTATTACTTTGATACTTCCAGACGGTTTTCAACATATGGGTGTATTTGAAGACCTCTTCCTTTTTTTAATCACATTTCATACCCATTACACTCCACTTACAAAGGTATTGAGGAAAAAACTCGATGTATTCGCAAGAAAACACTCATAAAGACAGCTCAAAATCATATTGTAGGAGTCACGTAGCAATGATGCGGAATATGCTGTAGGTATGAAACGTCAATGAGGTCTTGTGATAATAACTCGAGAGTAATTGCGATCTCATTTTTCTCACATGGACTTCTACAGTATTCGTTCCAACTTTCTGCTCATTGGGAATATTTTCTCAACGAATTCGTTATGGTTAAAAAACTTATAGCTAATAATTTCCGGTTCTCAGTAGTAGTGGCAGCAAGATTTTGATGATAAAGCACCGCAGCAGAATGGCAAATCATCTAAATTGTTAGACGCGTCCCTCGACGAAGAGCTGTCTAGTTGACCTGATCTGATGTGTTTGTAGTTTGACTCCCGTACCTTGATTTTGCAGCCTAGGACCCTAAATGAGACGGGACTGAAAGTGACCCATCGTGAAATCACCCTTGGAACTTAGAGACGGAAACTTGTCGACGACATCGCTATGAAACCTACAGCTCGAAAGGTCCAATTTTCGGACAGACGTTCGACTTTTGTTTTCAACTTCAAGCACACACTGTGTTTGGTGGTGTGTCATACATTTTAGACATTCATTGTTCAAACTTCTTCCAATGTATCATGCATGAATGTGTGAATTATATATCTAAACAGTGTTTTGGTAACTTAACCGGTTTCTGGTTACTCTTCTGTCAGGTTGCCTCAGTAGGTAATCGGTTGGTGAACTAAAAATGGACTAAGCCCGCCTACCCTTCAATCTAACTCAAAGTTTAGTTCAGTTCGTTTCACCGGTAACCGAATTTTGGTTGTTTTAGGTTACTTTCGGTAACCGGGAAATGGTATACCGAAAACCGGTAAGGTTGCCGAAAAAACCGGTTATTAAACAGAATGAAATGTACTTTCAATGGGTATCGCCCATGGGAGCACACTTTCAGTGATCGCGACTGTGCGCCGATTTTATCCACGCGTGGAGGACGCTAAAACATTTCATAGTTTATGTTCCCCTCTTGCCAGGCGAATTCTTTATTTGACCGGGTATTTTGTTAACCACATGTTAACCACATCAATTAACCATTTGTAATCGCCCATTTCTCTCAAAATGCGGTGTAAAATTCAATTTCAAAGTGGCTAATGGAAAACTGGTTAAATGGTTACTTGGCCGGTTAACGGTCACCTAATGTGGTTCAGAAAAGACCCCGTTCCTCTTTGTGTGTTATTTCCATATGATCCCACATCTTTCTATTCAATCGTGTTCCTGAATCATTCATAGACAAAATAAAAGAAAAACTAATTTCGGAAATTTCATATTCCGCGCTCCAAATAATGATATTCTCCTCGGCTTCACATTACTACAAACCGTATTTTACGTTTCCATTATTGCATTTTTTGCGACCTACGCTTGCAATCTATTAAAAGTCTCGCCACGCGGACGAATTTGGTTCCAGTCCTTTAAACTAATCTTCGATTTGCCTGCGTTTCAGGGTGAGCTGATTGTTGGTTCTATGTGTGGCGATTTGAGGGGGTATGGAGAAACCTCTTGTTGCACTACTATCGTCTACTGGGGCTGATTCCAGAGTTAACAGTCGTGGATTTCCATCTGTTGCTCATCTTTTATCACCATTCACCACCCATCAGATTAACATACGGGTTCGTATATTTTATCTTTTTGAAGCTGGTTCAATACATCTTACAAGATATCGACGCTGTTGACAAACATACCCTTTTTGTTATTTCTTCATCATTAATCGCAAAACTACAGAAACCCTTTCATCAGACAATAACACAAAATAAATCAGTAAACAGTGATTTCGATTTGTTTGATTTCCATGATGCTGCTCTCTATCGGAAAGTTTTTTTTCTTCTCATGAAATATTTCGACTAAACTCAAAGAGGTACGGGAGAATATGGCCGATTCAGTTCACTATTCTCACTGCTGTTAACGCGTTCTTGATGCTAGGTCGGTACTAATCAAAACATATGTTCAGGATCCCTCCAACGCTCAATATGTATCGAGTAAAATATCTATAGATATACGTGATGTCAAACGGCAAGGACACTTATTGTCTCTGTCTGTCCTTCCCTACGTACTTCGTGAGGTTTGTTGTTTCATATTCAATGGAAGAGAGACTCACTTCTTTCCTGCACAATTAGTTCAAAGAAGTAGTGAAAATGAGACCTCATTACTTGTTTAGCATGTTACAACTACAAAGATGAATAAATTGTCTATCAGGCAATAAACACGAGTAAAGTATGTATACCACCGTAGTCTGCTCCGAAATGTCACAAATCAATACCCGATCAATGTGTTGGATAACTTATAGTAGCCAAATCCACTAGAATTTGTGTGCAACGATTTGTTCTAGCTCATGAAATAGTACAATGTCAGGCTCTCCTTGCCAACTCCAATCTTGGAACATGCATATCTGCATTTCAAGAATGCCTGCACCGATGGGCTGAACCAGTGGATCAAGAAACTTTACGAACTCATCTAGCATGTATTTTCGTCATTGCGGGATGTGAGGAGAATCCGCTGGGAGAATTGAGTCGGCTTATTCAACTCCAGCATACTCAACAGGTCAGTGATCAAATGAAAAGAAAAATTCTTACTTTATTTGAAATAACTGTTCCAATTATTTCGGAGATTGGGGTAGATTCAAACAAAATATACTTTATTCGAAAAAGTAGTAATTAGCGCCATTATAATACAAGATAATGCACAAGACAAATACAGAAATTAAAAGCAAACCTGGTGTGCTGGTAATCCTGTTAAGTAGTCTCTGGTCAGCCGTTCATGAGAACATTATAAATCGATGTAACAGCCAATTCCTATGTTTTTATTAATTTGTGTTGCCAATTACGAAGTTTTCAACTGTTGGATGACACAGGTATCTTCGATGCGTATTTTGATTGACAAAACTGTAAAATTTTCAATTTAATCTTCAACACCTAGCCAGCTGACATGTTAATATGATGTTTTTCATTGAAGGAGTAGCGAAATTGATTATACTGTTTGTTTATCCTCAAACAAAAGTATTTTAGTACATGTTTTACAAACGCCAGTGAGGAGTTAATATGTTATAGAAGCAACCCGTTTTTTGATTTAACTACGTGAAACTATGATTTTGCTTTTGCTATACAGTCAAATTCTCGGGAATTAACGAAAAGGAAAACCGTTTTTGGAATTTTTCGGACTATTCGGACAATTATTCTAGATTTTATAGTTTCATTATGTACATGCACCTGCTTCAGTTTTCGAACACAAAATTAATTGATGAATTGTTGAGCCGTTTTCGGCACTATGCGTGAATATCAATGTTACACATCTAATTCCAACGTTTGCGCGTTTAAATTTCCCAGCCAACCTTGTTATTCAGTAAATGCAGTTACTCCATATTGGTTTTGACTATTTCAAATTCCCTCATTATCCTTTGCTCTTCAACTGCTCTGAGATTCTCATTATCTCTCTCATCGTTTCGCGTTTAACGTCTCAAGTTTCGCCAATTTCGCGTTCATAACCGAATGGCTTGATGATGGGCTGCTATCTGCCACTTTCGGGTTTTCCTCCATGACACGTTGCATGGGTGCACCGCTTATCTCCCACTGCGTCGGGACAAAAGATCAATAATCGGTAGTTGGCTTTAGGATGAATATGTGTTGAACAAATTTCACTTTTTCAGCATTCTACCACCGAGGTGAAGGCACTCGGTCCGTCCCATTGTTCACCTCCGAAATGGACAACTCCCAATACGTTGAAGCACTATATTCTGTTGCATGATTCTGCGCGGGACGATGACGTCAAGTGCGTGATGTTTGCATTCAAAAAGTACAAAGGAACTGTTTGTGCTTTACCTATTGAGGCAGTTAGATGTTTTCCAGAATCCGTGATGCCAAAAAATATTGTGATTATTTGAAGATCTGTGCAGAGCATTCGTATATAAGAATTACTAATTTGACCTGTCTCTTTGTTAAACAGTTGATTTCTATCAAATAGTTGCATTCGAGCTAGTTTCAGATCTTCGGAAGTGTTTAATCAGATGTGTTCCACGTATGGTGTGGATGCCTGTCAAATGCTTCGGATAGGAATAGGCGCCGCCGACGGCCTCCCGGATGCCTGGAAAACCGCCGAAGAAAACGACAGACTATTGTTTCGCGGCCTGTCGGTCGCTCTGCAACATGCAACCGGAAACGTTTCCGAGGAGAAGAATGGTGCTGGTGTATCTGTGAGTAGCTTGTTCCCTACGCACTAAAGATATTGTTGGGCCGGAATTTCACGTTTTTCTGAAAGGTTCAATAGAAGAATATCGTACATACGACAATGACAACTTTTTCGTTGGACATGACCGAAACCGCATTTCTTTTAGGCATCTTCCATTTCTACCATTTCTCCGTCATATGCAATGATAAAATCCCCTTCCGTCTCTTCATCACCGTTGTTGTACGGAAATTCAGGTAGGCAGAGTTTCAAAGGTTTTTATTTTAGTGAGAAAGATGTATTACGAGATGGCTTTTTTTTTTTGGTATGGCAGTACGCAGTACGGCTACGGGGTCTATTCCGTTAGATCGATACGAGTGCCTATCTTCATTTTCTTACTTTACCTCTTCTGGGAAACTGTTAAAGTTTAAGGGGGAAGGGTGCTTGTGCTTTTTACATGAATTTATTTGCAGCAGCTTCATCACCGTTGGGAGCACGTCTGGCATCATCTGCGGATCGCGTTGCATTAGAAAAAGCTGTGGAGAATTTTGTCAAAAATTCACTGGTGAGTCTTTCTTTCCACGGTGTTTGAAACCTACATTGCTCCAATTGACGCGTTAGATTAAGAGCGCCGCAAATTTGAATGCGTCGCGGTCGTTGCGACCGGCCGCGTTTCACTACGTGAAAATCAACGAACGCAGAACACCGTGTTTCATATCATGCAATTGGGGTTTGGGTGGGTTCTCGGTATTGCAGTTTGGTACACTGGCAATCATCCTTTACCACAGTGAATGGCGTATGAAAGGTGCATACTAGTGGAAAAATAGCAACTTTTCTGTAGTAAACATGTAGGTTTTTAGGTTCCTCACGTGGAACGGCAATTGCGTACGTGGATTGATCAAATATCCGATCGTAGAGGAATAGGAAAATCTTTGACGACTGGAATGAAGAAATGGTTTGGCTCCACAACGGTTCAAACTGGTTCTTCTGGACCAATATCGTAAGTCAGTTATTCCCTTTCAACCAACTAGCAGATTCACAATGTAACATCATATGTTAGGCATTCTACTCTACTCCAATAAGTAATCACGTTTAAGGTATACGTTGCCCGGTTTTCTAAGATCATTATGTTAGGAGGAGACAAGATGATATTATATTGAGGTCGAACTATTCTGTTTTTGCGATAGCTCTTCTCAAGTAAGCTTGAAACAAACCAAGACGTTTGGTAAATTATGAACAAAAAGCAGGTTTCACTATATTAACATGCATTGCATTTCTTTCTTTACATGTATTTACATGTACATGCACATACCTCCATAATGTATTAATATATTTCAAAATTATATTTCAGATATAGCCCCGAGAGTAATGAGATGAAGTGTCGGCGACTAGCTGATATTGCCTTCCAATTTGGTCTATACTCGTTTGCACATTCCCAATATAGAGCTTTGAAAAAAGATTTCGAAACAGAACAGGCTTGGATTCATCATGCAACCGCCCTGGTTCGTTTATATTCACTAAGGTATCATACATCTTAAAACGTTATTGATGATGAGGGAAATTCGACTCGAGACTTTAGAAACGGTCAAATGGTGAATTTCGAAACGGTCAAATGGTGCGGCATATCGTAAATCAACAACTTTTGCCTGCGTTTCTCAAATCTAAAAAAGCATCTATTGCTCAATCACAATGGACGTGCTTCTGCTGTAATAATTTTTTAATTAATCAATTATGAAGTTTTTGGTCTGTAAGTTGTGAATAAACCACAGGAATTGGTTGATTATCTCCGCTTTTGTCCTCTCTTCTGAAACATCAGTTTGCAACCAGATGCGAGCTTCTTATATGTGGCACCAGTTGTAGGAGATGTGTGCTGTGGCCCTTCATTTGTCGGACGCTGGACTTTCTGCAAAACAATTCCCTACTTACTATCTGGAGAATGCATTGAATCTTCTGCTGTCCAATTCGGCGTGAGTTCATAAAGTTTAATGCCTGATGCTGTCCCATATGTTCTACTTGAAAATCATTTTGCCTCTCTTTGAACGTGTTTGTGAGAAAGTTATATGGCCTAAATGAAACTGTGTAGCCATTCAAATCTACTTTATACAACTTGTCTAAATAGTCAGACCCTAGAATTGTTTTTCGTTGCGGTTACTTTCATCTCCGATTAGTTGTGTGATTATTTTTTAGAAAATATACGTCTGTCATGCGGTGCGCTTTGAATGGTTCCCGCATTCTTTCTGAGCTTGGTCAGTTCAAAGAAGCAGCTCTTCTTCTATCCCACGTCGCCACACTGGTTAGTTTCGAGAATCAGGCTCGTCATAAGTTTTCTTGCTCTCTGCTAGATTTTGGGCTAACAAAAGTGGTATATGCAAAGAGTTATAAAATGGGTTTTGAAGCCTTTGAGAACGCATGTGGATTTTCAGAAATGTTTGGCTCTTGCACAAAGCTCGTACTTGTGAATCTCGATGAATTAGTTGCGAAAGCTGTGGAGCTGAAATTTGGTTCGGTAGAATCTCCTTGATTCTGTGCACGTATCATGTATTCAGGACAATGATGTATGTGTTGGTGTTGCTCAAGCTCAAGCCGCAGCGTATTTCGAGAAGGCTGATCTACTTCGTAAAGCGTCCTTTTATCGAGTTCTCGCTGGCAAGAGACTGACCAAGGGAGGAGTACAGTCGTTGGCTCTCGGTGAGTGTGAACAAATGGAAAGCATTCCAAGTATTGAGATTTTGCACATTTTGTTTCAATATTCTGTCCTGATGTGTATCATCTATAACTTGCTATGAATTTCAGAATGTTATCGGCTGGCTCTTTTGGAATATTACAGTAAACAATGGGATAGTATAGAGGTAGGTAATTATGTCGTTAATCGAAGTCGCCTCTTCAGTTGCAAAACCGCATGAGCTGTCAATATAGTCTAGCCTATGACTATTACCAACCTGTACCGACAGTTCTAGATAATGTGTGTATTGTACACAAACAAAAAAGTGACCAACGGATGAAATGGGCCGAAGACTAATTCAAAAATTTATTCATCTATGTAGTCTTTAATATCTAAGCAATTATTATGCTTCCCTTCAGCTATATATAATACATTCTGTATTTAAGGACCACCTCTGTTTCCTAATATCAGTGGATATTTCGGACCAGCAGCTGTCAATAGACTGTGCTTCCCGGTTAGTGAGGGAATGCGAATGGCAATCTGCAGACAACCAGCAGACGTATATGGATAATTTCATTCGCACACTAGCACGTTTTCGTAACGAATCCGAGGTTAGATTTGTTTTTTATACTTTTTATTTTTCAAATCTATTGCTTTTTCATTCTTTCGTGACATTTGAACTTTAATTTGGAAAGTGTGACACTGGATTAAATTAGACGTTTCGTTTCTTACATAACAGGCATACTTGAGATTCCCTAAATGTTAGCTTCTATTTGTTTGTTTGCAGGATAGCCCAGTGAGGCTGCCCGTGCCCCTGGTCGACATGCAGAAGACGTGTGTCATATGTGGCGATCGTCCTCTGGCCAACGACATCCCCAACGATTCAGATATAGATTGGCACGATATGGAGAGAGCTGCTTTTCACGTGCTCGCTGGTCGGTCTTTATCATCAGTACCACTTCCATACTGACATTTGCTCGTATCGTTATCCATACCATATGCTCATATAGTGATGAGATGTTTCACCTGGTACGCTTCAGGCACTTCTCATGGTTTTCGACCTATTCGTCTGATTAGCGACGACACGACTGATAATGGCGAGGTGCGGGAGACTCCGCCTGGAGAGCGGTTTCGCCTGCGAATTGTGGTCAGAAACTCTCTGATTATTCCGCTGACTATTCACAACGTACGGCTGGATGCGAAAGATGTCAAGTACAGAGTTGGTTAGTTCTTTATATACAGCTTGATCATATAGTTTATGTACAATTTGGTTCTATAGTTTGCCTAAACTTCATTCCATACCTTCCATGGTTTTCAACTGTGATTTTGCAGAATCGTCCGAGTTGGCGTTCCCTTTCTGTGAACGTATTGGACAGGTGCAGTTGGCTCCAGAGGAGACGAAACATGTAAGTTATGGTTGTTGGGTTATCTGAAATTAAGTGAAATGTGATTCAGTACTCATAAAACTGAGCTGCAATATACAATGTAATTACTTTGCGTGTGAGGCTTATCTGTGTGGAATGTGGATCAATCAGCGTTCTGCGGAATTTCCTTGAATTTGTTCGTTTCGAGCCAATGCTGTTTTGGTGGGAAAAATCTGAGGCTCTTTCTTTTGTACGGAAAACGTTTGACCACACCTGTTTTTCCCTTCCAGCTGGAACTTTGGCTCCAACCAGGCGAGCATGTTTCGGAGTTTCGAGTGGATAGCGTTCTCCTGGACCTCATAGATTCATCGGGTATCGTGATTACTGGCCGAATTCCCCTGACGGTCCGCGGAAAACGACTGAATAAAAATGCCAAGCAGGTATTGTCTTTGTCATCGGTTCGCTTTTGGGTTGGGAACCTTTCAATATGTTACCAAATCTTGTTTATCGTATGTCTCAGTTTCGTTACCATCGAGTTACATTTGGGGCGCAATTTGATTGATTCAGTCGTTCGAACCACATTGCAACACTGTTATGAGATCGACTGAATGTGTCACCAACCCAAGTTGACATGTTACTTTTCAGATGAAACAGGTGACGATAGGGAATGACGAACGTCTTCATGCGAGGGTAGCAGCTCGTCAATGGCCACTTCTAGATTTGCAAGTGGTGCGACCGGCCCCCGATGTTGTTTACTGTTCTCAGGCGGTCAAGCTGGGAGTAGAGGTACGTCGTTAGATGAACAAATTGGTTGTTTGTTGTTGCGAAAGAAGTCCGTCAACGTTGTAATTCTTGGATCATTCATGAATACTATCTATTTTCCATAAGTGACAATTATATATAATAAAGGTCAAGAAAATTTAAACAGAATTTATCGCTAAACAGAAACCTGTCTTTCTCTATATATCGATTTGTGCCTGTTTTCTTTCTACCTTGCGCACCAATGCAGTCGAAACAAAAAATGTTTAGGCTAAAAACATTGGATACGAGACAATCGATAGTTTGTGTGTGTCTACCGATGCTGCTGACAGTCTGTACGTGGATGTGGAAACGGAGTCTGGCAGCTGGTTAGTACTCAGTATTAACTTATCTTGCGATAATAATAGTAGTATTACACAGTTTAACAGTAAATGATTTCTCTTTTCATTTTAAATGTATGATGCTCTGGATTAATATTAATGCAGTTCAGCTTCACATGGTGGAGGATCAGTCATTCATATGTTTGTTGAGTTTGTTCATTCTAGAATTCATACCTGTCTTATCTGATCGGTGGTTTTTAGTGTTTCGTGCTCGAGTTCAACTGGGTGTACCACAAATGAAGTACGAGTTCACAAGGTCGATTGCTCACTTCCAATTGGCTCGCAGCTCAAGTATGTGACTTTTATAATGGAATATCCTCAGTGTACCTCTTCCGTTCTTCGCTAAACATTAAACTTTAAAATTCAAAATGATTCAATTATTGGAAATCGATGTATGACTTTCTTCAACAAAGATGAAAGTTGTTGAGTTCTTGTTAGAATAAAAAATGAAAAACCCGTGTTTGACTTAAGTGCCGACTTGAAGGATGAATGTTTCAGTTACCATTCAAATTGACTTACTCTAGGCTCAATGTTACTATTCGTGCGCCATCGTCTCCTGGATCTAGTACTGTTTCTTTGCTATTCTACTACCGTGGACAGAGTGGTGCGTATCGGGAATGGAGAACTGTTGTCGTTTTGAACGCCATTCCTCTCCTACAAGCAACTGCTAGCGTTCTCAGTACGTTTCAGTTTATTATTTCTGGATCAGTCGTTTATGTCTTTTGATTTAGTGAAATGTTTTCCTTTGAAATGTTGTCCCGAAATTTCGAGCAAACTGATATGTTTTTATTTTTCTGATTTTTACCACCACCACCTACGTTTGCGAAATTGATCTGCATCAGCAGTTTCTAATCCCACTTTCATTTGGTGCCGCCCCCAAATTTCATGTACGCTCCCTCTTTTTCTCGAGTATTTATATTCTGTAGGTTCATTCAAGATTCAAGGTCGTAAGCAATTTGAGTTGTCTGTCATGATTACACGCTAACCAGTAATTATCTTGGGTCTTTCCTCTTTTTGTGCAACTCAACTCAGCAATGGACTGTGTTTCCAGACGAATCCCGCGGACTTTTCATGATAGAAACGTCGAATCTGATGTCTGCGTCGGCCGCTGCTCTTTCTAGAATTGAAATTCTCCGCATCAATTCAACGCGACAGATATTAAGCAGTTCGGGAGAATGGATCTCGTCTGAATCTCAAGTCGAAATACACTCGGTCGTAGATAGAAATGGTGGGTCGTTGTTTTATGGATCTCGAAGTGCAAATGTCGCAGATTTTTCAAGCATTTATAGCACTAGTATAGTATATTTCATGTAAGTGATGTACACTCATGGAAGTGACACTAGCGTTTTTGATAAGAAGACATATTTACAGTGCAACTGGAGTGTGAACAATCAGATAATATCTGTCTGACTGCCCGACGGGACCTGACTATGCCATCGTCGAAGCCACTCTGGATATGCGAGCCAATGCCCGTGCCTGCCTGGGCAGCCCCTCGACCTGTTCAAGAAAATGATCTCGCGATGAAGGAGAATATGCAACTCGCGCTGTTGTGGAAGGCAAGCGTGGTCGACAACTTTGGACACGTGAGTTCTGTTTTGATTTGGCTCTCGTTTTGGTAACTGTGAGTTTTTGAATAAGTCTTGTTGTCTGACGTATTTTCTGAGCTTCTTCAGCTTTGAAAACCCCAGCTAGGATAATTGAGATTCATTTTTGAGAAAAGTGGTTTATTTGGAGTTTGTTCATCTAACTATTTGTTCCAGGTTTCCACGCTGCTGGGCGAGCTGTTCATACCGTGGCCATTTCAATCAACTACGACAACATCTCACCTTGCTGATGACGTTATCTCTTCTAGCAATCCTATTATGTGGAAGGAATCTCCAGTGCAAAACGAGCGATCTGGTCTCATTCGGGTTCATTGCGAGCAGGTTGATCCTGTATTCCACGACTTCGCTCGCGAAAGGTTCGTTGCCTACTATCAGAGTTACATATCTGGCAAGCCCTTCGAACTCTCCGTTGAAAATCATGCATGTAAACTTCTGTAAGTTAAATATCAAATTAATTGCATTGTGTTCTAAGATTATACAATTATGTTGGTATTTCAGAGTGTGCGAGTTTCCGCTCCACGTTCGAGTAGATAATCAAGACGGGCTTAATCGGTTAGCCGCTGTTTCTCTTCGCTTCTTACCAAAGGTGGGTCATCTTTGATAAATATGTACATTCAATTTTATAGTGTTTTTTTGTGACGAATGATTGAGTTGACCCAGTGCTCATTTACCGTGTTTTGTTGTTCAGGTGCGAGATGCAGTCGGTTCTGTGCAACACGTTCCTCCCGATGCTCGTCAATTGTGGTGGCCGGATAGGGTTGCGTCGAGTGTCGTCATTCAGGCGAAGAAGCAACACGTTTTCTCGTTCAATATAAGGTATGCTCTATCTATTTGACTTACTATTAGGCTATTCATGTTGCCAGTTCACCTCCCGTCTGCTTTTTCTCCTAAAAACAAGAGATCAAGCACGATTCAGCCTGTAGTATTTCGCATATTGTCATTCCATTCCGAATTTTGATGCTTTTTAGGGTTGGTCAGCCCTCTGTATATGAGTTCGGCGGCTCACAGATGATTGTCGAAGGAACATTCGATGGAGAACCTCCAATAGTAATTAAGATTCCCAGTGCTCTTGTGGTAGTGCATGCTCTTTGAGTTGGTTCTTTAGTTTAATCATGTTGTTTCTATCAACGAGTACACGGTCAAATCTTACCGAGTTGTATCACCTGACTGTAAGATTATCACCGATTTTTCCAGGTGGTTTTAAGTTTACTTCGAGTTATCTTAACAGGTTAATTTGTGCCAAACAAATATTAAGTTTTGTTCATTTCATTTGCATCAATTTTTCCACCGTTTGTCTACGGGTCACATTTCGAGTCACTTTATCATTAATTCGATTGTTAGAGTTCTATCAACTAACTCCTTGTATTACCATACATTGATTGTTCTCTATTGTCTAATATGGTGTTCAGAGAAGAAAGTTTTTTTGCTAATATTCTATGTTTTCCTCTTTCGTCGTTCGATACGATATATCACATCTTTTTGCTAGTGCTGGTTATATGTTTACAACTTGCTCTTTCCTTCGCTAAATCTCTTTTATAGGTTAACAATGGCCTCGCAAACTCAAGGAATCCAGCAACTGCTGGCCGCAGAAAAGAAAGCTGCTGAGAAGATCAACGAGGCTAGAAAGCGAAAGTTCCAGCGTATGAAGCAGGCTAAGCAGGAGGCACAGGCTGAAGTAGAGAAGTACAGACAGGTTCGGTATATAGCTAGTTCTTCTTCACTTTCTGTACACCACAAGGCTTGAATGAGTTTCTCTCTCTGACCATCTTCTCAGTATGGCTCTCCGAAGGCCTTTTCTCGGACGAGAACTGGTTAAATTTTACCTTAATATAACATAACATGACTTGGGTTTTTATTGTTTCCGCTTACTAAATTACTGAATAGTAATGTTTATGAAATATTACAATATTGTGAACATTTTTGAGTTCATTTTCTAATTTCTTAGACTGCAGTAGCCATTGTCGGAGTTATTCATGTGTTCATTCCTGGGGCACCAAAAAAAGAACGAACTCTTTTAGGAACGCGAGCAGCAGTTCAAGCAATACGAACAGCAGTATCTAGGAACAAAGGAAGATATTGAGAGCAAAATTCGCAAGGATACAGAGGAACAAATGGAAGCTATGAAGAGAAGTGTTGCTCAGAATAAGCAACAGGTATGATCTTTCCCTCAAGTATTAACCTTTAACTTTTCCCATCCACCATTTCTGTCGAACCTATCACGAGGGTGTAAAAGTACGACGGGGGGCGAAGGTAACATTTTCCCCTAGTTTTGTTACGACAAATCTTATGATTTCTTTTCATTCTAGTAACATCTTGCTTTCGCACAAATTTGTCACTTTTCAGGTCATTGTTCGTCTTCTGCAACTTGTTTGCGATATCAAGCCCGAGCTTCACCACAATCTCATCCTCCAGAAGAAACTCCACGGACAGTTCTCATAAACTCGCTCGTTTGACCCATTTTGTAACATTGCTCGGCACTAGCTGTCACTAGATGTTTGACGTATTAGTAGTAGTCATATTCCTGTGTTATTTTGTGATGACCATTTTCTACATTCCAATTTATTTAGTGCTTTTACCGGAGTTCACTTCCAATTTATAGATTGCTATGTTTCAAAGTTTTATCCGTAACCTTGACAATAAAGTTTTATGTAAATTGTTCGTGTAATGTCTTGGTTTCAGCCATGTTGGATGTATTTGCCCTATGAGTTCTAACCACATCATGACCGTATACAGCTCGAAAATATCTACAATGTAACTTACAGATGATAGAAATAACTGTTAACGACCGTCTTGGTAAGAAGGTGCGAATAAAGTGCAACCCAAGTGACACTATCGGAGACTTGAAGAAACTAATTGCTGCGCAAACTGGAACTAGGTGAATTGTGTTCAATTATTCTTATTTGTCTACTTCTATCTTTTTTAAGTTATACCGATATAGCATATCCAGTGAAAATGACACAATTCATTAGAAAAACGTGAAAATGACACAATTCGTTAGAAAAACGTAACTGCACCCAGCAAGCCAAAACTTAATTTTTCGGATATCATAGCTTGGGCACAGTTTTGAACATTTCGAGTAGTGTAGGGCGTACGTGGTTCAGGAACATTACTGTACGTTATTATTGATGGACCATTTTCGGAAACAACTCTTTTGTTTTGAACCACTCGTATTGTAAATGTTCCCTCCAGATTTAGAATATGTTCAAGTTTGTATTCAGGTTCGACAAGATTGTTTTGAAGAAGTGGTACACCATTTACAAGGACCACATAACTTTGCAAGATTATGAGATTCACGAGGGATTCAACTTTGAGCTGTACTATCAATAAGATGCCGTTATGTACCCTTGTTATCTCATTATTTTCGTATTTCATTCTTGTTATATTCATAATTGGAAAAACGAGTGTTGTGATGGCTTTCACGTTTCTATATGATCTAATGAATGTATTTGAAATTTGATTCAATTGTACAGTTGTGACAAAAAAGAATCTTGTAAAAAAGTATTCATCAGCAGATAATCGACAACATCGAACAATCGAAAACTGATGTAGAACTCGTGCGCGAGATTGGTTCGGTGGCCTCAAGGCAGCTGTAACAGATTTTTATCATATTGGAATACCAACAGGTCACAGTTATATCACAACGAAAACACTAAGTATGGAAATATCAAAAAGGGAAGAATTTCTTGTGTTCAGTCATTTAAAGGACGCCAGACACCAATAGGGAGAGATCGAGTTTTGACCCGCGGGGAATCGAGTTCTGTCCCAGGGACATTTGTACAACCATCTAACTTCTCCTCATTCGCGTTATGTCTGGTCCAACAGCGCGCTATGCTAATCTATAATAATTATTATAGGCGCCATAATAATAATTATAAGCGCCATAATAATTATTATAAGCGCCATGCTAACTTCTAGCCTCGACAGTAATGCAATATTTCACTTTAATAAAACTGGAATTGTTTGTAAGTCACTAAATTTTCTCCATTTTCATATAAAACGTTTTTCTCAACACCTAAAGTTGATCAGAATCATGTAAATTTCTACATTGGTGTCCTACCTTCTTTAACACGTCAAAACTCTACTTTAATTTTCATTGATTTGCGTGGACTGGCAGGTAGGCGCCATTTCACAATCGTTAAAGTATTCTTCTAAGCGGAAATCTGCTTTCGAAACTTTAAAAAAGATGGAATACTTGATAAAGAAAACCAACTTCGTGGGGTGTGACGCGCACCAACATGTGGCTTATCTCAGCCATCTTCTCACACATAGTTGAGAGGAGAAAGGGAACACATCGATGTCTGGGACATCCTCGAACCCAGGACAGATTGACGGGACGACAGTCGGCAGAAAGTACCATCGACGGCAGAGACTGCTGAAATGGCACAGCGGTGAATACATAGTGGGGATAGAACAGTTCCAGCTGGCAGCAGCTGTCACGCAGCATTCCTCGCGGCTATATATAGTTCTCGCTTGAAGAAAGGCGGGGGTATACTGTATATCTCATTTTGTGCTGTGTAAGGATACATAGATACCATTCGTCAACAACGATACTATCAGCCCAGTTGTATGGCGGTTAGCGTCCGCGCCTTTCAAACGTTTAGGGCCGGTTCGAACATGAGGCGGATATGTTATAAATTTGGCGCGTACTATACTGGACGCCGCTCATATGCCGCCAGTAGTCACTTACATATACAAATTGGATATAATCGTGCACTACCTCGCATTTTTATGAGCGACAACATTTATTGGTGTTACCTGGGCAAGAAGAGCAGAGTTGGGCATATATCCCATGAGCTGTCCTCTTCTATTGAAGGCTGTGCTGGGTACGGCAACTGATTGGGCCATCTGTTCGCACATATAGCAGACGAACATAGTCAGTGGTACGTCCACCTCAATGTCCAGATATCTGCAAGTATCTGCGTGAAATCTGGTTAAGACATGCTCAAATGCTTGAAACACCAAAAATAATTTATTCCTGAAAAGCATGTAGGATAACAATAAAACTACCTAGTCCAAATGAAGAAATTTGTGTCGCGATCACTGACGAATCTTGTGACAGCCATTCGAGTAACATGCCCAGAATTATCCACACTATCGTACACCATTACAGTTGCACCGGTTTCCTGAAAGTACAACATTACATAAAAGAAAGGAAATCGTACAGGAATATACCTGGAACAATTATACTTGCTGACGACAACGACATGTAGAAAGAAAAAAGCAATTTGAATGCACGATCAAAGATTCCATTGTTGTTACCAAAATCTTACTGTCGTCTCAGATGATTTCGAATAGAAAGTTCATTCAGTTTGATGAATTGAACGGACATCTTACCTCACACGACCGCATATCGTCGAATATTTTGTTGAAAACCTGGCCATAAATATCGACTTCGTCTACAGGTTGATCGGGGAGAATGGCGGCCAGAGTGAGCGGGGCATTCGGGTCAGCTGGCGTATCCGAGTCTGCTGCCACCCTGTACATCAAACATCAAGAATCGATGAAAATACCATGAAATCTTATTCCAAGAAGAATGAATACCCTTGGGGTTTCAATAGTATGCAAACACGATTTACCGTTGAGAATCGAATTTTACGTCATTCGGCTCTCCGCTGTGATCGGAAGATATTGTGGCGAGATCGGAATCAGTGAGTTCAATCACATTATTACCGGATGAAGATACTGGACGCACCTGCAACAATAATATATTTCAACATTTATTCAACACATTAAAGTACTCGCCCCGTACATGGTGTTCTCTCAACTTATGCTTCATTTGCGGTTCGGACGGGGAATGACCAAGGTTCGGAGCGCAATACAAACTATGTGGGGAGTAAAATGAATTCCGAGAACTTTGCAAGAACAATGGAAAGGGATACATGTATATAGAACGAGAACCAACCCCTTCCGAATCGTTCGGTGATGAGGTTGTGTCCAGGCCAGCCAGTTGGTTCAACTGTCCGCCGCTACTCGGATAGGAGAGAGACTGCTGCGCTTCCTCAATAAACGCGTTGATGGCTTCCGCTGGAAGCAACGAGAAATACAAGACCATACAGATTATAAGATTTCAGGCACAGGCGTTTAAAGAAGGACGATAATGTGGAGCAATCCCGTAAACTGCAATTGAATAATGTATTGCAGTTTGAAGGCCTGAATCGTTGGGATTGGACATAATCGTCCTTCTTTAATCTCAGGTTTCGACCATTTTCTCAAACCAGATTTCGAGTTTTTATATCATGTTCGATTGATTGTGTACATTCCGTTATTCGAAAACACTTTCCTCTTAACTAAATTGCTTTTTCACAGAATGCAATGTGAATGTTGATGACAAGTATGATTGTCTTTTTGAAACATGTTTCAACCACGTACAGGTTAAAATTTTGCACTTTTATCTGAAAAAATATTCATCAGTTAGCAGAGAAACGCAATACTTTACTTTTCCCTTGAATAAGTTGGACACTTACTCGAGTGGACAACAATCACAGAAAAACTAACCAGAACAGGTGGAATCAGCGACTGTTTTATCGGTTGTGTCATATAACCGGGTGGTCGGGGACAGCGGTCGCAGACAGCGTCTCATCTTGTACTCACTCGAGAAATAGATCGAATCCAAACCCTAAAGCGTGGATGAATAGTTTTACGTTCTGTAACGATAGACAACAAATTACACCAATTGAACAAAGAAGGCTCTGAAACTAGAACCGACATAGCAGTTTTGAACGATAAGAAGAGTCCATTACAGTACTCATCAGAGACTGATTCACTCACCCCTTTCAATTACAGTACTTTACCGCTTTCAATTACAGTATTTTATCCCTTTCAATTACAGTACTTATCCCTTTCAGTTACAGTACAATTACAGTAATTCAATTAAAGTACTCATCAGGGACTGATTCACTCACCCCTTCCATACACTTTTTGTGACTTTTGACCAGATTCTTATATTGAGATATCTTAGTTGCAAGTTCTTCCGGCACACGCTGCGAAACTCCCAGAGAAGATAATTTTTCCGACCAGTCCTGAATACATAAAATACAAACACGAAGAATATCATATTTATCTATCTAAATCAAAGAATGTGGCACCCGGTCATCAAAGAATGCAGAACCCGTATTGGCTATTGGGTATTTCTTATTCGTTTGTTGTAAGATGTCTAAACAACACTTCATAAACGGAAAACGGCTAACCCAGAACTGACCTTCAGTAGTTTCCACTTCTTGTTCGTAGGTGTTTTCCGAGCAATATGAGGATTGTTGAACTGTTCATAGTTCTGAAACACAATAGTCAACTACAACGCGAGATCCATGTTATCGAAAACCGAATAAGATTGAGAAATTAGAATAACTAGGTGCCCATTAACTGGACACAGTAAAAACCAGAGGCAATTCCGTGGTAAACATGAACCTACCTTGTGCTGTTGACGGTAGAGCAGTCCAAGAAGATGTTTTTCGGCGCGACTCATATGCGGCCGATTAGTCCTTCCTATACTGGGCGGATAAACTACGGTAGATGGAACGAAGGACGAGCTAGGATCAGACAAAGAAAAATACGGTTCGTCTAGAGACCCAGATCCCCCTGCACAAGCCGCGACTGAAATTAAATAATATACTATATAAATAAATACACTAAACTGAAAATAAATCAGACGTTCTCCCAACTCACCAGAGTCGTAGTTTTCACTCTTCATATCCACGTGAACGAGCTCGTCCTGAAATAAATGGAATAAAGTGCCGATTCAAGACCTAATCTCAATAGTTACTTACACTGATCGGTCAAATATTGAAATGAATGTTTTTAAAAGACTAGCACAGTTTCAGAAAGAAGTATTGTTTGATGGTAGGAAAACCTCTAAAAGCTAAGTGCGCGTAGAAAACTGTATATAGTCATTCTGCTGAAAGGTGAGAAGGCAACTTTAGTCCACAGCATTCCTACTGAGACTCCTACAGAATACCCCATTTCCCAATAGTTAGTTTCTAGTGCAAACTTCAACTTTGTGACAAATATTCTCGAATACTCTTCGTAATAGGTTATCAAACTCTGGGGAAAAATGTTCATTCCCGCGAATATTTACGTTGATAAAACGTAATCTTACTGTAGACTCGGTAACAATGAGAGAGACTATACCTGAATCTGTTTCACTTCATTGAAGAGATCGTGCATGGTATAATCGTCCTTCTCACAGTCCACCACCCCGCTAGCCTCGGCGATGGCTGCGGTAGTCGGCGACTCGTCGCGACGCGGCCGTTTACACCCCGACCTCCCTCTTTTTCGGGGACTCTGCAACAAGCGAACGTTTGGCCAATGCGAATCTATAACCTTCAGCTAACATCTCTATCAGAGATCGATCATACGTTGTTTGGCTGATGTTAGGTTACACACGTTTCGAACCATACCCCACTAAGCTGGTTGTCCGAATAGCCAGAAATAATTGAATACGGGCTACTTTTTCGTCAAAAACGCCACAATTTCTTTAGGTTTGATACAAAATAGTTAATTTTTACACGTTTCAATCGAAAAACGGCTGATGTTTATTATCGAATAGAAACTTTTTGCATTTTTGCCAGTAACCCTTGAATCACATAATTCTCCCGCCTACCAGTTTTCTGCGAACGTTATTACTTCGTGATTACAAATTGGGAAGAAAACATGAACGCAGTCTAGACTGACTTGTCCTGCTTCGGAGGACGATGCAACCTGAGCTCGGTAGAAGGCAATTTTGGCCTGAACTTCTTCTGGGGATCGTTCACAAACACCAACAGCCGAAATCTGAGAAGACCAAGAGCCCAAAAGGGCTGCACGAGCATCAGCGTCTTTGGATCTGAAACAAACACTCACAATTTTATTATTCAAAAAGTTACAACAGCAAATTGTGACGTTCGTTGGCTAATAAACACGGTTCAATATGGAAATACACTAGTAAAGTGTGACTTTCCTGTGGCTCAAAAGAACCTGTCTTTGATTCAAATATCACAAATTGGATGATTTGGGGTGAAAACTTGAATTTGTCCAGATATAACAGGAAAGGGGCCAAATGGGCTTGCGAACGTACCTGATCGGCATCACATTATAGATTCTTGCGTTAGCGTTATACAATTGGGCGAGAAGAGACTTTTCCTCAGTTGACCAGGGAGCATGTTTCTGAGCTGCTACTTCAGCTACAATTTCCCGTTCTGAAAGAAAGCCAATAGTCCACCATCACGGTTTTAAGATATGGACACATAAATATAACAATATAACCGCCACTCACGAGCTCGTAAACCTAATCAGGAAGGCGTCACTGGATCAATGCAACCCAAACATGCGAAAATTCATCATTATGTCTTCTATGAATTGGAAGGACCAAGAAAAAGTAACAAGAAGGTGTTACTAGAGCTCTGTGATTTAGCGACTTGATAAATATGAAATGTATACAACGTACCGATGTCATTACAAATCTTCTTTTCGTATCTATCCAACAGTTCTTCCACTTTGTCATGCGTGAAATGGATATAATCGTAAATTTTGTTGAACAGCAAAAATGCGGGACTCAGCTGAAAATAGAAATATAAAGATGAACAGAGTAAACAGCAAATTGTGCAGCTGGCAGCTATTTTCGAAGTAAGGTGAGAAGCTTGAATGGAACGTTATACTGCGTTATTAGAATTAAAGTGTTTTAACTGAATCTTGGAAACAAAAAGATGATATGCCTCAACTTTTAGGATTAGAGAAAACCCGTTAAACATAATGTTATCTTAGAAAAGTGTTCTTCTGTTTCGATCTCAGTCTGGCAAATTGGTTGAGGCGTAACTAACCCGCATGTTGTGTAGGACATTGCTCTGTGTTCGGAAATCGGAAACCTCCATTATCATCTCATTTATACGATTCCCTGAAGATGTATGCACTATATAAGTAACACGCAAATAACAGGTTCTCAAACACATAAAATTGAAATAGATGAAACAATAAAAATAAATAGCTACTGCGGTTAATTCAGGTAACCTTGAAAGGTTGTTCAGAACCAATATGCAAGTTGAATTGACCGAAAGTGTCAGTAAACACTCACCAATATCAATTGGAGTACGCTCGGAGACGCCAAGAGCAGATAGCCGGCTGGACCAGTCGCTGATTAGCCATTGCTTCAAATTCGCCACACCGTCAATATAATCAGGCCCGAGATACCTAGATAAAGTTTGAATCGAAATCGTGGTCTCATAAAACTAGCTAGCGTCCGCATTGTTGACATCCCCGGAATAGAAAAGTAACTCCCCGTTATCTAATCAGTAACGAAAAAACTTTATTTCTCGATAACACAACTACTTAATTTTTACCCAGGTAAATATCTCAACGCATAATAAACACACCTCTTACTGTGGTAGATGGTGAAATGATCATGGTACAACTGGGCCAGCAAGATCCGTTCCTCCGGTGCTAACTTCCGCTTCCGACCTCTGTAAAATCGTTTTGATAAAAAACCTTAGTCATCAAAATCTATTCAATACTCACAAAAGTAGGACATACCGCTATATGGGTGATTTACTTCAGATTTTTGAACCAAATGAACAGTATAACTTGAAAGAGACTTTTAGTAAAATCTATGATAAAGCTTTGAAAATTGAACAAACAAATATTACAAGTGATGAATCCACTTTCCTAGATTTAACATTAATGATGAATAGAGAAAACAACAGTATAGTAAGCAAGCTATATAACAAGACTGACGACCACAATTTCAAAATCAGAAGATATCCTCACTTCACCTCTAACATTCCTACAAGTATTGGGTTAAATACCATTAAAGGTGAAATAAGAAGATTTAGTGGATGTTGCAGTGAAGTTAACTGTTTTCTCGAAAGAGTAGAAGCAATTATTGAAGATTTTAAATTCAACAAGTTTCCTACACATATTATCTATAATAGATGTATAAGAGTATTACAAAATAACACCCATATACTTAATAAATACCCTAAAAAAGAAATATACACCTTTATAAATCATAAAAAGTCCATTATTATGAACAGGAATTAACTATTTCAGGACATAATTACGAACAGCTGTATTTTATTGCACATTTCTGACATTTTTTGAAACTATTGGTGACTACGATATCCTCTCTGGTGAAACTTGCGAGGCTAAAATAGGCTAAATCTAGGGAAAAATAGGTATTCAATAGGATACTAGCCTATTTTAGCTAACTTTAGCCTAGAAAACGCGGAAACACCTAGAAATACCTATAATTGCCTAGATTAGCCAAGTCGTTAAACAAGCTGGTTTTGCTAGGCTAAAAATAGCTAATTTTAGCTAAAATTATTTAATGGTCCTGGAGCGCCGTTTTTGCTACCGTAATTTCGCGGCTGACAATTTAAATTTTTTATCATTTTCATTTTTACCTAAATTTTTTGTTTTCTTTCACGTTTACGCGTTATTTTTGTTGTTCTATGTTTTAAATTTAATAATCAGCATTCTTCATTGAAACACGCACTACATAGTCAAAATTATAGTTGTTTGTTCATTAAATGCCAGTTTTTCCGTGTTTTTGCTATTTTCGAATTAGAAAAACATCTTCCGCCTCGACCAAGTTGAATTATGAGATGAGCAGTTCAATTTATTCCATTTCAGTACTTCTGTTTTTAGAAAAATTAATACTTCTTTTCTTACAGGTAATCTAAACATGTCATTCTGGAGCTTCGTTTCGCTGCAGGGACGAACACGGACAGCTCAATTATGATTACAAGGTGAGTAGCTTGAAGAGCAGTCTTAGCCATCTATTACTGTTATTGGGACCTACTAATTACCGCACCTACCGCACCGCTGAAATACCGCACCGCGATTTGAAAATACCGCACCGTACCGCACCAGCGCAAATTTGCGTATTTTTTCAAAAATTCCAAAATCTCCAATTTTGCAAGCAATTGTTCCTAAAGCAGAAATCCTAATCTTTCATCACTTGAAAACAAACATAGTGATCTCGAGAAAATGTTCTTTCCTCACCTGACTCAAGTGTGCTTTTTATTTCTAGTTTCTAGAATAGCCGTTTTTGTAACGCTTCCATCAGTACAAATATATATTATATGTGAATAATATGAGACAGGATGGAACGTATACGTGACCTCGCATTTAGTAACTTAACGGTGATGGATTCTAAACGTGAAAATATGTTTTCTTCTATCTGTGTTCATGAGAGCTGGATCTCTGCATCGACAGACAGTTTGCTCCTAACGAAGTCCTAGCTGCTACGACAACAGTTTCGAGAGATCCGAACTGGCTAACTCTATAATGATCAACTACTTTGCTGTTGGTCCGACATATTAAATACCGGGTTTTTGTTGTTTCAAGAAGACCCAAATTATCGTTATTATCGATGAACCTTTTTGGAAACAGTCGGAAAATATCTTAGATGCAGGCTTCGACGAATATAGTGACCAATTTGCAGTTGAGTATAGAAAATATTACGCTTAACTTAACTCTTACCAGGGTTTGATATTTTGATCCCTTGCAGGATTACCATAATACGGTTCTCGTTTCCTGCAGAAAAAGGAAATAAACTAATTGTGTTCGGTCATTAAACATCATGTTCAGACTTGCTGTATCTAAGTGATGAAAAGGATAGGATTTCTGCTTTAGAAACTATTTTAATTGCAAAATTAAAGATTTTGTATTTTTTTGGAAAAAATACGCAAATTTGCGCTGGTGCGGTACGGTGCGGTATTTCACCCGGTGCGGTAGGTGCGGTAATTAGTAGGTCCCACTGTTATTAAAATCTGATTATTTCATCTAATCCAGAATTTGTACCGGACCTGAATTAATGTATGTTTTTGTCTTAGTATCTAGTTTACCTCAGTGAGTTTTAAAAGCAGTTTTGGCTTTAGATTGTTGAATTTAAGCTTCCCAGTTGTTTTCATGGACTAACTTGGCAAAACAATTATTAAACGGATTTTCGCTTATTTCCTATTTTGACCTATTTCTATCAAAAAGCCTACACGTTTAGTTAACTTCTTCTTATTTATGTGTGAGTGAGCGCATTTAATCATTTTATCCGACAGTTCAGTCAATTATCTGTGGTATATGGTGGTATATTTTGTCTCCCGGTATCTACATTTGTTTGTTCCAGGGCTCCTATGATAAGTCAGTTCTACCAGATGGTTCGAAGATAGATGCGCCCCCCACGAAATAATACCTCATCCTTACAAGACCTAGCCGGTATGTTTATTCAAAAGCAGAAATTAATTTGGTAGAATGTGAATCTACGCGTTTTCTAGGCAGAGTTCCAAACTTGTAGTAACAAAACATAAATGAATACTTTTATGGGTACGTGGGTATCTGATATAGTTGTTGACAGTTTGAGGTGTATACTCATTTATTTATTTTTAGCTTCTGAAGTACACGCATCCGTCTACAGCCCATATTCGTCGCCCAACTACCGATCGTAGCCACCACAGCCATTCCTCCATGAAAGATCGACAGAAGGATATTATTGTGTTATTTATACCAGTGTGTTTTGCTACGAATAAATCTATGTAATCAGTTTTTTGTTCTCAGTGTTTCTCCTGTTTTAGAAGCATGAAAGTGGTGGAGTAAAATAAAATTGTTTCCATGAAAGCGAATGATGTTCTCGTGATTTTCTGTGATAGTTCGAGTTCATAGCCAGTTTGAAGGTTGCACAGCAGAAATTCGACCCGCTTTTTTCGGAGCGGAAGTAAGCTTGCTACAGGGCCACAATAGGTATCGACTAGGCTAAAATAGGTATTTACTAGGGAAAAATAGGTATTTATAGGCTAAAATAGGTATTCACCAGGCTAAAATAGGTAACGGCTAGCCTATTCTAGGTAAAAGCTAGCCTATTCTAGGTAACAGCTAGCCTATTCTAGGAAACAGCTAGCCTACTCTAGGAAACAGCTAGCCTATTCTAGGAAACGGCTAGCCTAAAAAGGTTAAAAAATAGCTATTTTATTTTCCTCATAATTCCCTAGATTTAGCCTATTTTTAGCCTCGTAATTTTCATCCCTGCTTCTAATAGATCAAACTACATACACTTTGCGCGGGAAAAGGTGACAGCGGCACTATAAAAGGCAGACACACAATCACACTTCTTTTTTCCTTTTTAATATTAGCACATTAGGATTGATTTCATTAACTTCATCCTAGTGAACTTGATTCGATTTCATTTAACCTATTTTTGCTTATTTAATTACAGCTGAAAAATAGCACAAAAATAAATTTATGAAGGATAAAATGTCAAATAAACTGCAAAATGTGACTGTCTAGTTTAAAAACCGTGAACGAAGATCAAACTACTAGTCGGATACGGTCGGCACCTACACTTTACCAGCTAGCGACCAAGATAGTTTAGTTCGATAATGATATTTGAGAATAATTGTGAATAAACTGACATTCGACGACCACCCCCTCCGATTCCTGGTAGATGTCCGACAAGAGTATTTGTATTCGTAGCGTTAACAGTGAACAAAGATGGATCGCGTAGCAATTGTGTAGCCACAGCAGCTGCCTGTAACAATACAAGAACATTACATACAAGTAAGTTGTGACAATGAAAACATTAATCGTTTAAAACATGCCGGTATATCAGAGACCCAATTTTCAAAGAAATTACAACGTTATTACTACCATTCTAAAAGAGTCATGTTAGTTTAGTTTAAAGTCGCTCCAAAAAAAAATCTAAAAATATGTTACTCATAGTACATATATTTATTTGAAATGTTAATTGTTGTTCGGGTACAAAATCATCAACCACCATAAGACGGACTGGAATTTTCGATATCATACTGTAAGGGTTCGTGTAGGAATTGAAATGACTATGCATTTTTTAAACTATACACACATTTGTGATCTCCTTTTCTGTTCCATCGACTTCGTGGATACATTCCGTTTTCACTTCTGTGGGTCTAGAAGTAGACTGTTCGTCTGGTCTCTTTGTCGGCGTTCTTCCCCCATTCGTCGCAGCGTTTCTGCTTTTCCGTGGACTCACTGAAATTGCGGTAACCTTAGATTAGACACCAGGAATACTATGCGTAATAGTAGTAGATATACGAAACATCTCTTCAGATGTTAACACCTCCTCTAGATAAACTCAAAAAAAAACTTGTTTTTCTAGTTGTATTTTGTGATTTTGTGTTGAGGCGTAGAGTTTTCGCCTTACTACAGAAATAGAACGCGAGCATAAATCACAAAGTATTTGTTCATCACAAATTTTGTCAAACAAATCGTATCTATAAGTTTATAATAGCGGTTCGAACGGAATAAATTGAATTATCATCGGGACCATTTTTGTTCGGATTTGGGTGAACTTAATGTTACGCGTTCCCTAAATGACTCTATGAGATCTGCGTAGAGAAAACATCGTAATTAGTAAAGTTTTGAATAAAAAAGTTCTTGAACTCACTAATAATTGTTCGGCTACTGAACGAACTACTGCAAAACGTTAGCGTTCCGTCGATGGTTAGAGCGACTCGCGCATCCGTTTTATCGTATGAATCTGCGCCCTCTTATTTTCATGTTCTCTCTAGCCGCGTCCTACAAATGCTTTAGCTGACTAGACTCTCCGCATACACACACTATTTCGTGCAAATCAATGACGGCAGTCTGCGGAATATTTCGATGAGGCATTCAGAACCGTTGTACCTTTAAATTTTTATTCTGATGCGATGACATATCGATAGAGTGTAGCCACTTCTAGTCGACGGGTGATGTGATTGAGGAAATGGTGAAATTCGATGTTTAGTGTCGCTGTTGCGGTACGGTGGAAGAACTGTATAAATATACAAAATTTGCTTCAGAAAAAACACAGACACGATCCGTGTCATTCGCGGTGAAGTGTTTTTAGTTTGATTTCGGCTGATTTCCAAGTTTAAGTGTTGTGAAAAACGACAAAATAACGGCGGCAATGTAACAGCCTGTTGTGGACTGGCTATTTGTCGGTTACTTTTCCTAGTCGGGTACAATTCGTAATTTTTTTGGCGGGATCGACTGCGCTCCTATCATCCTCTCCTGCCTCTCCTCATTTGTCGCGTTCGCTGTTGCCGTCGCAGCTCTCATCCGTTCGCTGTTGCCTAATGATACTCATTTTTAGAAGATTTTTGTGTTTGAACTCACTACCGTTCGTTCAACTAGCGACAGTATTGTTGAAAAATCTGTGCAAACGGTTGAAATTTCATTGTTTCGTATGCTTTGATTTGCAATAACTCCTTTCCGTTGTTTCTCTGCTCTCTCGGATAGAAATCGTACGTGTTTTTGGATAGCATAATATGCACTTTTCTCCCTGTATCTGCTTTGTGAAAGACTTGGTGTCGTATTTCCCAAGGTGATCATCAGGTCTCCTGTGAGAAGTGGAAGCTGTTTGCATTATATCCTCTTTACAGGGTTTTTCAAACAGTTTTGTATCGTTGCCAATCAGAGATGGTTGTTAACGTTTATGTATCCGCGGTTACCGCCGACAATGTTTCTCGTCACGAACTTCTCGCCTGGATTAATCAGCTGTTGAAGGTAAGACACGATAAGCAGTTTTATTTTTGAAGTTCATTACCAAGAGGGTTCGTCGCTTTCCTAGGGGATTTTGGACTCCGAAATGCACCTATACGTGATGTCTCTGCTTCTTGTTTGTAATTTTGTGGTTTTCAGACATCTTTCACTAAAATAGAGGAAATGTATACCGGAGCTGCTTATTGTCAACTCACCGACATGCTTTTTCCAGGAGCGATCAATCTGAAAAAGGCTAGTTTATATTTCAAATAGTTATGTCTCTATTGTGAGAAAAACCTTAGCGGTTGCAGTAGGGATCGCTGTGTTTCAGTGTCATTGAGTGGGAACTGATCTGTGATGTTGCTGATAAACGTGTTCAACATTCAATAGCTTAGGTATGTATTACTACACCAACTTGTAATGTTTTATAGAACTGAAAGTTATGAAATATTGTCACAAAATATAGTTAACCCGGTTCCCCTTTTTCGTGGAATCAACGTCGCAATCCAAACAAACAACTGATTGCTACTTGTTATATGTTTTCCGTCGAATCTGGCCTTCGTATAACGAATATATAATTTTCGATTTTCCAGGTCAAGTGGACGAGTGTAAATGAGGTTGATTATCTCAACAATTGGAAACTTCTCCAAACTTCATGGAATAATCTTGGGGTAGAGAAGGTTTGTTTTCTTATAAATAGTTCTACCACTTTTTGCGCATTTTCTTTTGGTCCATTTCGTATACTATTTTCTTGTTTGAGAAAGTACTAGAAATCATCCGTAGAGCGAATTCATTTTTTTAGTTTTTTCACCAGGCCATCTTCGTTATGAGCCGTTATTCCAAGCTATTGTTCCTCGTTAGAAAAATAGATTATTTCTAAATGTTCACCACATGTTTGTCTAAGGAAAAAAACTGTGCCAAGGAACTGTAATACTAAATTTTCAGCGTGTGCCGGTTGACCGTTTGATAAAGAGTAAGTTCCAAGACAACTATGAGTTTCTGCAGTGGTACTTCAAGTTTCACAACGCGAACTCACCCGAGGATCTTGGCTTGTTGGAGTATGATCCAGTAGCTGCTCGAGGTGGAGAGGTATGTTCCATTTGCTTCTATTGGACGCCTTCCAGTTGTCTGCCATTTTCCATCTTCAACTGGATAGACTGTTGAAGAATAGCAATTCACAACTCAAATCTTTATGAGAACTTCACTAAACGTTAAGGCTTAACATATCAAACGTATGGGATCGTTTGTTCGGTGTACTTTATGAAATTTTTGTAGGTGGTCCCGACAAGCGCCCGAGGACCTCGTGGTCCGGTTCGGAATGGTGGCTCGGCAAGGCCAGCTGGTGCGGTGCCCTCAACCCGTCCTGCTGCAGTTCGACCAACGTCTGCCGCCCCTCTCGCTGCACGTAAGTTGTGTCGCGTGGCGAGCTTTACTCAAATTGGAAAGGGAATTTAAAACAAAGTTACTTTTCGCCAATAAAGGAAGAATGTAGTTTTCTGTATTTTTTCTTCAGAAATAGTCACCTTACATGTGTGTGCGTGTGTGCACGCGAAACGAACGAAGTGAGGCTTTTGTGTGCGAACGGTTAAAAATGTTGTCACTTTCAGGCGCATCTCGTACCGCTCCTCCTGTAACTGCTACGACGGCTCAGAAGAGTTCCAATGGTGTTCCTCGGGAAGAGCTTCAGAAGGCCGTGGATGAACGAGACTCGTTCAAGCAGCAACTAGAAGAGGTCAGGGACTCTAAATAATGCTTGTATTCAGTGTTCAGTTTATCCCCGCAGGCATGTGTTAATGTATTAGAATTCGCGATTTTTCATCTAAACTAAACCGTGTGTTATACTTTGTGGAAGTGTCGTCTCATGGTAGAGGAATGGTATGTATTCATT
This sequence comes from Litoditis marina, assembly GCA_964036275.1. NCBI lineage: Eukaryota > Metazoa > Nematoda > Chromadorea > Rhabditida > Rhabditidae > Litoditis > Litoditis marina. The sequence goes on from OZ038438.1 coordinate 2,033,305, forward strand.
GTTGTACTATTTTTAGGTGCTCGAGTGTAGTACAACTTTCGAAAAGGAGCGTGATTTCTACTTTTCGAAATTACGTCAAGTCGAAGAGATGCTGAATAGTCTTGATGTGGATGAACAGCCGGATAAAGAGCAGCTGTTGGCAGTTTTGTATGAGGTGAGGAGATATTCTACTAGTCCAAAATCGTCTTTGTCTGCGGAAGAAAAATGTTTGGCTACACCGCTCCTTAATTTCTGTTGTTTGTGGATTAGTTTTCTGCAGTGTACCATTTGAAATGAACGCGAGCCTGAAAAACTCAATATTCACCGGTTTTCGTGACTTTTGAGGTTTTTATCAGATAAGATTATGTATATATATTTGCCGCATGTGATTATTGGTGTTATCGAAATGATGGAAAATTGCAACTTTAACTCTTCAATTTGTAGACCGACACCCCTGCAGCTGAGGAGGGGAATGCGGAAGAAGAAGCCCCTGCGCCTGCCGAACTGGACGATTCTGAGACATTTTAAAATATTGCGTTTAAAAACACATTTCACTTATTCATCGGATGTTATTTTACTCGGTGGTTTCTGCATTTTATTGTAAGATCTGTTTCTATCCTACTGGTAAACTCATGTGAATATTTTTAGGGTGTTTTAAAATTATTTTCTGATTGTTTTTCTGCCAATTTTATCCAAATTATGATTGCATATACTAAATTTTTCTGTACCCTATGTAACTCTTCGTAATTTAGCTTTTTTCGTAAATTTTGGTGGTATTTCTTTTGATACTTCAGCAGATGGTGCTGTAAACATTGGGAAGAATGAAGAAAATTTTCAACGGTAACTGTAATTCATTCCTGTCGAAATATATTACATATTATATTATAACTATATTGTTCATCTGTTCCGTAACAAATGCGGTACCTACCGAAATGCCTCGGCCGGATTAGAGAGAACAATTATTGCATTAGAGATACCACAGGAAACTGAGTCTTTGAGTAGGTATTAGCTCCTACCCAGCGGAAAAGTCGTACTGCTGATTCCGGAGAGAATTCGTACTGGGGCATTCAAAGGTAGTCAGTATATTCAGCCAATAAGAAGATTTTATTCAAAAAAAGGTTTGCTTCATGAACTTTACGCCATTCATCATTCTAGATCCCTCTCGAGAGATCTCTTGCATGATTACCTAATTCATAATAATCTGCAATATCGTCAATCGGGCGTATTTTTGGTGTTATGGCGCATTTTCGGTTTTGGCGGCAAGATGTGAATTTTGAATCCACATGAATTTAGATAGAGCACGTGCGCACATTTTTCAGAAAGAATGTAATGTTTGTAAGCTAGTTGTATTTCTCCCTCCCTTTCCGGTCGGTAGTCTATTGAAACATTGTAATTCCAACCAAGCAGCTATATTATCAGAAGTTTGTTCTGTTCGTGCGCACCTCCTTTCTTTGGAGCTGCGCGCGACTTTCTCCGAGAATCATTCACTTATCTGAAGATTCCTTGTATTTCTCGTTATTTAATATTTTCAGATCTAAGATTCTTAGTAAAATAATTGAGCACACATGAGTTACGTAATGCATTTTAAAAGTTGTTGATATGCCTTTATGTTCTTTCTTTACACATCTGTTATCTAAATATCAGAAGAATGTGGGCTCATGATATCTGGTAGTTACAAGGACTTGAATAATACTATACTAATAATAATGTCGAATGCTAATTTCCAGCCAGTGCTCTACAGTATGAAATATAAATGTGTACACATGATCAACATCCGATACAATCAGCGTTTATTCGCTATGTAATAGTACTATAATAATATCGTTCTATGTCTTGTTCCTTTCTTCCCGAGAGATCTTTCTGTTCTCTGATTCAGGTTACTTTCTTGCCGAAGACATTGGGAACGATGAGTACCGACGCTTCATTAATTAGAATTCTCAATTCGAAAGGATCTGGCACCATTGGAATTTTCGACAAGGGGGTGAGTTAATGGCACACCCTTTCATTCTACTGTAGTTGTTTGATACGCATATTTTCCGACCCCATACCCAATACTCTAGTTTCCTCGATATTCGTTCATTTCTAATTCAGGATTTTTATTCGGTTTATCGCGAAGACGCGGTTCTACTGGCCTCTGATGTGTTCCGCAGTGACATTTGCCTCAAAACGATTACACTCTCAGGTCGGTTTTCGGTTATTCTGCCTCAATTTGTCAGGGATTCAACGCTTCGCGGTTTCGTTTTCGTTTCAGCTATTGTAGACAATTTCAAGGGATTGTGGAGTTTCACACCTCCTTATGATACTGGTACTTCCATCCCACCCACTCTGGCGAATCTAGAGCTCGCGGAAAGCTTTTTCAGTTCTTCGCTTGTAATATAAATTGAAAATTTCACAGCGTTCCTATTTAATAATCTTAAACGTTCAGACTCTGATGCCACATCAGTCGCATATTTGACAATGAATAATGGTCAGTATCAGCGTGTGGTTCGTGAGGTGCTCATGATCCTCAGATATAGGATCGAGCTTTATGGTATCGAAGATGGTGTATGGGTTATGAAGGCGAAGGTGAGATTTATCAAAGCAACTTCCAAAATGCGGTGATGTCTTCTCGTTCTTCTACACCGTTTCATGACTTCAGTGGCCGTATTCACCAAACTTTTTTTTACCCTCCCGGGAGCGCAAATTTGAAAAAAGTTCCGCATTTTTTTCGTGATAACGCACTCATCGATCAATCACGTTCACAGGTGTTTAGCAAAACTTATGAGATTTCAGGGAACTATTGGCAATGTTGGAGATTTTGAGGAAATCATTGGGGATACTTCTGCATCTTCAACTATAATGTCTGTACAAATTGCGACTGGTGATAATGTGAGTTATCTTGGCTAAGTCTACTATAACGTTCCTTCTTTCAAAACTGGTCTCGTAAGAACAGCAGCTTATGACAGTCTTTTTTGCAGCTACTGCTAAAACGGGTTCCATTTTTTTGTGTTCTGCACCTAATTTCCGTTCCTATTTCTTCGTAACTTATCTTTCAGAGTCTGGTGTCATTGTGCTTTTGGGACACAATAGAGTGGCGACTAACGACAACCGAGTTCAATGATAATGCCCTCTTCTCGCAGGTTGAAGTGAGTTTCTGATAATGATTTTCACTACTTGTTACTTTACAAAAGGCAGCATGGTGATCTGTTTTGGACAAGTATTGCGTTTTGCGTTTTTAGACAATAATATTAACTTAGTTTGGATAGTGGAGATTTTTGAGAATCAAGAGCTTTACGGGAAACTACTCATGTGTTTGTTTCTGAGTCCAGAATGCATGAGAAAGATTAGAGAGATAATGTAACGGAGTACGGAACTACAAACTACAGTTGTAGACTAGTTACCCATGGCATTTCAGGTAAATATGTTGTTCTTGGAATAAAGTGTTATCTAAGGATATGCCTGTTTCAGCAATGCATCGTGGGGATGAATCCCAGGGAGTGTGTCGTCTTTCCCAGCGGTTCGGCCGAACGACGCAAGAAACTGTCGGCTGTCTTGAAGAGAGTCGGAGTCATGGAGACAGCTTGGAAGCAGACGACCGTTGCCGATTGGAACGATCACGTGCTCGGCCTGTTGAGACAAGACTCCTTGCCGCTTGGTCAGAAAATACCGTTCTTCTTTTCGGTGCTGCTAAATTTCTGAATGTGATATCCTTCAGAATGGCTTTGTTCAATTTCGTGAAAGTTAACCAAGTTGTTATGCAAATTGCAATACCGTGAAGTTTGACATGTATTATTTTAATCGAAAAACAGCTTATTTTTGTGCAATAGTTCGACCTCACTGGTGTGTCTCCTCCCATTCTTTACGGTTCCAATCAAGTTTGTAGTATCATCAGTATGTGGGCTCTTTTCCCTCATCATTCAATCGTTTGCAGCCGATTCCCTGTCTGATGTTATCAAGAACTGTCTGTGCGGCCTGTATGACTATCTGAAGATGTCGGAGCAGCTGGGATTCCTGAAAAAGTTCCACTTGACCGACTACCGTACCTCTGGATACATGCATATCGACGCCTCCGCCGTGCGCGCTCTCGAGCTGTTCGATTTGAGCTTTTATCAAGGTATTCATATTGTCTACTCATGTTGGGGTGTCGTTCTCGAAGTCATAGTGTGTCATACTTCATCAACGTTGCTACTTGTATTCCGGTGTCCGTATCCACGAAAACTATGAGCTCGTGAGTGAATCGAGCTCATAGGTCATAGTTTGAATACCCTGTCATTTTGATATTCACTGTTGCGCACTTTTGCCCGATTCCGACGGAGACTTGCTCACTTTTGCAGTTTTGGAGGTCATTCTAAAGATTCTAGGTAAAATTTCGTGTTTTCAAATGACACTTGCTCATTATTCGGGATTGTAGCACCTGCCATAATGGAAGATTGAGAGTAATTGGCTGGCTGGTATATTGGTCAGGGTTTGACTTTGAAGCCGGGTACTTCCAAAATAGATTTTGCATCAATGAATATATTTCAGACAGTGGAACTGGCGGAACATTGTTCAGCGTTTTGAACAAATGCAAAACCTCGAACGGGCAACGACTACTTCGTTAGTTTGCCAATTATATCTCTTTTTATGTAATTTTCAAGAACGAAACGTTTTTAAGATAGCTTCTTCCTTGGGGTGCAAAGTTTTGAGTTCCTACCAGACCCCGTTGAGAGCTAGTAGCCACTCGATCGAACAAGTTCTAGCGCTTCCATAACCGTTTAGTCGGGTTTCTATTGAAATTCAGTGATACGAAATGAGATAAAATGTCTTGCAACGACACTGTTGAGTTTTGTGTACTGCAGGGGATTGGCTGGCGCGGCCGTTGTGCGATTTGAGGCAGATTGTGGAGCGTCAGGACGTGGTCTCGGCCCTGGTTGAGCACAGCGAATGTCGCGGCACACTGGCGGACGCGCTGCTGCCCCGCGTACCCGATGTGGCACAGCTGAGTCGGAAACTGCTCCAGGGAAAAGCCAAGCTGCAGGTAGGCAAACAGACACCAGGCGGCGTAGCAATCCCTCCAATCTCACGAGAGAAGTTCATATGAGTTTCTCATGAGAAGTCTCATGAGCATCAAAAAGCCCGTAATCAAACTACAAAGAAAGTGACCAGGCGAAATGGCCCTGTTACTATGTTTAAAAACTATATTCTATTCTATATTCTAGGTCGTGTAGTAACTGTTATATTTAAAGTAGTTCCGCCTTTCAGTCTTCAGATGTGAACATTCCAGGACTGCTATCGTATATATCAATTGGTCATTCTCCTACGCCGTTTCGAAACTGCCATTCGCCTAATTTTCGAATCAAACGAGGCTTGTGCGGCTTCGATCAAAGAACTGATGCTCGTAAGTTTCAACATTATCGGCACATGAGGTTGAGTAAGTAGTGGTTAGTCGTCAGGATTGTTAGGTTCTCTAATCTTATCGAGCGATTGTGTATAAATGTTTTCTTGCCGAATCAAAACACTTCAAAGTACCATCAAGGTGGATTTTTCCGTTTTGCTCATCGTCCCACTCTGTCTGATATATTGCAGGAGCCTATTTGCTATGCCGTCGCCCAGTTCGATCGCTTTGTACAGCTTATCCACGGTACGGTCGACGTGGAACATTTTGAGAGGACGGGAACATTCCGCGTGAAGCCCGAGATTGATCCCGAACTTCTTGAGATATCCTCGGAAATGGAGAAAATCGAGAAACAGTGCGAGCAAGCACGCAGCAAGGTTCGACCACCTCTCTCCTTCTCTCTGTTTCTCTTCATCCTCTCTCTCTCTCCTTCTCTCTCTCTCTCTCTCTCTCTCTCTCTCTCTCTCTCTCTCTCTCTCTCTCTCTCTCTCTCTCTCTCTCTTGCCCACTCTCTTTTGAAAGGTTGAATTTTTACTTCTTATAAACAACCATTCCTGTTATCAGATATGCACTAGTTTGGATATGGATTCGGTGAAGCTCGACTGTAATGCGCAGCACGGTTTCTTCTATCGGGTTACACTGAAGGTGAGTGGAAAAATGAACTCAAGTTTAGTCAGAAATAGTAGGTTGGTGAGGTACTTCGGGTTTCGAAGCTTAGATATTTGTTTGGATCTTGAAAAAGTTTAGTATATCAGTACTTATAGGACGAACGTAATCTGCGAAAAAATAAGTCCATCAGTATCCTCGACACGAATAAGGGATCGGGAGTTCGTTTCACGGACTCGCGGCTGTCAGATCTGAATGAGAGGTGAGCTTTCTTGCTGGTTGATCTCCATTTGGCGTGCATTTGAGAATTCAAGTTGTTTCTGTTCGCGTTGAGATTGTCCGGAGTAGATTTGTTAGCGCTTTGTTTTGGACGTTGTTATTCTATGTCATGGGTATATGCTCATCACTAGTGTTAATTAGGGTGGAGTGTTTTAAAATAAACCATTCACATTAGTCATGAAAACAGTGAGATTTTTCCCGTCTCAGCATGAATTCATTGTTTATTTTTGATTCCAATTTGGCTCGATGTTATCTCGCAATACTTGTTAACAAGACGTTGCTGATTCAGACACAAGGAGCTGAATGCCACGTATCAGACAGCGCAACGCGAGCTCGAAGAGAAGGTTGTGGAAACCTGCGGTGGGAACATTATAGTATAGTAAAGCAGATGTCTAGCTTTGGACAACATGTACAAACGATCTCTACCTAATAATAATAATTACCCCTCCCACGAGATACTATCCCCCCTCAACCTGAATGTTGCGGTAGATAACTAGTGCACAATCGCCCCCGTACAATCGGGCGATTCTACTAAGGGCTCTTCTCAACCAGTTTTCGGTCAAGGGAGGGGCTAATTGTATATTACTCGCCTAGCTTCTTTCCGTTTCTCATTCTTTCCTTTCCTTCCTTCCAGCCGGCTACGCGGTGTCTCTGTCACAGCTGAGTGGATCGCTGGCAGTAGTCGATGTTCTGGTGTCTCTGGCCAGTGTCGCTGCCCAGTCTACTCATACATACGTCAGACCGAAGCTAGAGCCCATGGGTACGTTTTCCAATTGTTATCCGGTTTTTTTTTAAATCGACACCTGAGCAGTATTCCAATTTGTATAGGGTGTATTCTGTATTCACTTTATTCTCAGTATGTTACGTGTTACAAATACACAAGCTTCATTTAAGCTCTAGAAGTGTTGACTAGTCATTGTTTCTAGTAATTTTTCTTGTAAAGTTCATGAAAAACTAAAAATTGAAGTTATCTTGCAAAATGTAATGTTCTTGTATCAACAAGCTTTATTACTTGTAGAAACCGGTAAAAATACTTTGTTTCTTTACAGGTACTGGAATATTGTCCTTGAAACAGTGTCGCCATCCGGTGCTGGAACGTTCCATGGATAGACAGTTTATTCCCAACGACGTTGACTTGAACGGTACTCCTTGTCATTTACAAAGTTCTTGCCATCCTAATGTAGAATTGCAATGGATTTGTTTTTGATAGTTTCCACAGAACCTAACATATAGATCTAATATAAGGGTGTTTCTAGTTCGCTACGTATCTATTTCTATATGTTACCGTGACCTCTGCAGGTGAGAACCGTCTGATAGTGCTCACTGGTGCGAACATGGGTGGAAAGAGTACGTATCTCCGCTCTATTGCGCTCACGGCTCTAATGGCACAGATAGGTGAGTTTTAATTTGCATTACGAATATGGTTTCGAGGTAGTTGTGGGAACCAAAAGTAGGGTACTTGAAACATATAATGCTCTCACTCTCCACCAAACCTTGCCACTGTGCGCTAATGAGTTTACATTGAAGATTTACTGAACCTTGCGTTCAAGAAGCTTTGGGGTAGCGACAAAACATACAACATTTTATTATTTAGCTTCTTTTGAAATTGTATTTGTCAACTCGAGCTCTTTGCAATTATTTGAATTGTATTTTTCGTAGTTGATATGCTTCACCGTTTGAAAGAAGCTATCTACTGCCATATTCAGGAAGTTTTGTCCCAGCCACTAGTGCCCATCTGTCTCTGCTAGACGGTATATTCACACGTGTTGGATCGAACGATCAGCAAACCCGAGGAATCTCTACTTTTATGGCCGAAATGCTCGATAGTGCATCGATTCTCGAAGTAGGTCATGTCGACTATCTGTATGATCAGAAGAGGAGATGTGTGTGCGACATTTTGACACAGAAGTCAGGGATGTCACGTTCAACACGAATAGTCGAAACATAGGTTTGCCGATAGAAAAGAGATCGCAAATACCAACTGAAAAGTATTCAAAAGTGATTCCGAAAACTATTTGTAATACGAAATCAGAATCTAATATGATATTTTCCAACGTTTCCTATAACATTACGAAAGTCGTGAATTCATAATGTAGGGGTCTCAGTAGGAATGAAAACGACTAAAACAGCCTATCGACTTGAAGCATTCTTTGAAAGTAGTGTTATCTGCTCACTCCGCGTGTTATTCCAGACGGCCACCAAGAACTCTCTGGTCATTGTGGACGAATTGGGACGCGGAACCTCGACATTCGATGGATTCGGTCTAGCCTGGGCCATCGCATGGTATCACAGTTATTCTTACTAATATTTTAACGTATTTAGTGTTCTTTATGTTTGAGCTTTTACCTCAAACTAGAATTTTCACCGGCTCAAAGGTAGCCGAATTAAACTATATTTAATAGTGAATGACGCTTATTCGGAAAACCCAAATTGCACACCTCCTAACGGAGAATGCATTCCAAATTATGAAAGCAAAGTCTAGAAGTAATGTACTCTATAATTGGTGTACACTATGTATGATTTTCAGTGATTTGCTGAATCGTGTCCGCTGTTTCTGTTTGTTTGCAACGCATTTCCATGAGATGGCAGAACTGGCAAAGGAAGATGGTGTGAAGGCCATGCAGGTTTGCGAAAAGCTTCGTTCTACTTTGGCCTTCTCGAAATGACCTGCTGTAGAAGTGTGGAAGGTCTGAGTATGCAGTCAGCCTACCGCTTCGTTATATGAGCTAATTTCTGCTACCGTTAGCTGGTTTTTGTCTCTGGATCTTATATATGTTGTTTTTCGTAGAAAATAGAGCAGCATTAAACCAGCTGTTCTGATTTGTAAAACACTTGTTCACTTTTTTTTCTAAAAAGATTTTGGAAATCAATATCATACGTAAAATACCCCCCCTATTCTGATATTGGCTGATGTTCACTTTTGCCCGATTCCGATTTTGCTATGATCACTTTTCCGGGGTAAATGTAAAAAGATTCTAGGCAAAGTGAATATTTTTTGTGTATTCGGGGCTGCTTATGCTCACTTTTGGGGTCGCTCATGCTCACTTTTTTCGCCCTGATTGGGACCTATTTCACGTATGATCAATATTATAGGGCTTGTTCACTCTTAACTAGGATTGCGTGTGATTCGTTCACTTCGTCACACTGCAATGCGTTATCTTAGATTCACCCTGCAGGTTTTTACTAATGTACTTTAATACTAGACAGTCGTATGTGTCGAAAATGGTACTCTCTCGTTACTCTACGAAGTTCGACCTGGTGTGGCTCAAAGTTCTTTCGGTATTCACGTGGCTCAAGCTGTTGGATTTCCGGAAAATGTTGTCAAGGTACTTTCGTACTCCAGTGGAGTTTTCCGAATAATAAAAATATAAGGAAACTGGCTTTCTTTTGACCAATATCGAGAAAATAAGTCGACGCAACATCTCGAATTGTCATGTATTTTCGAGAAACGAGATCATTCTTGTAGAACAGATATCTCACTGGTGTATGGCTACTTTCCAATAATTGTCTCGAATTGTCCGTTGGAAAATATTGAGAGCACGCCAGGAAAATATTGAGAGTACATTTGGTCGGTCCTGATGGTCTCACAGTTAAACGGGTGGCAGGTACCGTAATAAATCTGACTGACAGTGAAGACTTGTTTTTTGATTATAGCATGATAGTTCTACTGTGAGACAGCCAAAATTAATATATAACAATGTTTTAAATGTTACAATGATTTAAATTCAGATAAATAAATGTCTTACAGAATGCAAGCAGTTTGCTGAACTCGTTGGAGCAATCCCCTGACGATCTCATTCCCAGCCTGAAGGCCGCTAAAGGCGAGCAACTGAGAGAACTTTTGCTTGCACTGTAAACTCACTGATATATCCTATATATTTACATAGCTACCTCAAGATTCCGGTTGCGTTCTGTGTCATACTGATTGCGGTTACATAAATGTTGCATATTGATTCGATGATTGTTATGTTGCTCAATATATTACATAATAGTTGGAAGGAGACCAAGGTAAATCTATTAAAACTCACTGAATCGCTTAGTTAGTATTGCCATCCGCAAAGTAATGAGCGGTTGGCGGAGCAACCAACCACTGTTGATTGTGATAACTATTTGTTATCATAGGCTACACATGAAACGAAACAGTGAAATCAAGCTGTTTTCATGAAACGATCAGTTGGTTGGCTGTCAGATTCGCGAATAAAATAAACTCGTTTTCCAATACCCAAAGTTGAAATGACAGCCGGTGAAATGCCAAATTACTGCACCTCCTTTAAATATGGAAGTGCTGTATTATTGACAATAAATTCAAATATATTTTTTAGTTTTGAGCTCATTCTTGAACTCCTACTACAACTTAGGCAGGGTCCATACTTTTTACGTCGGCGTATTACGCCCGCGTACTTCGTGTACAAATCATGATTATCGATTTACGTCGGCGTATTACGCGAAATTTTGGCGTAGCGTACTTCAAGAATATCGTCCATACTTTTTTCGGCGTAATACGCGAAAATCAATTTTGAAAAACTTGGTAATTTTAGCATTTCTAATAAGCTGAAGCAACGGAAATCAATTAGAAATCAAACGTTGTTCATTTCTGACTTAAATCAGAATAATCAAGTTTATTAACAGGTTGGGTGAACTCGGCGTAATGCAAGGCGTATTACGCCCCGCGTATTAAATGAGGACGTTTTTACATGCTTGTTGTCGTATTACGCCCGCATAATACGCGCGCTTAAAAAGTATGGACCCTGCCTATGAGGGAAGGTTGTGTGCGATACGTTCACACAATCGATAAACATACTTTGCTCGATGTTGGTCCCGGACATAATTTTCTACTAATTTGCCTTCTAAGTCGACATCATTCCTACTGAGATTCCTACAGTACACCTTTCGGATGGCAAATCAAAGCGAATACATTTGATAATTGATAATAAATTGTTTGTTTCATTGTTCTTTGATATATTCATTTTGTACTAGGCTATTAGTTGCTATATTCATTTTTTGCATTTTTACATCGATATAAAGATCTGAGTACACAATGGAAATACGACGTATTAATTGAGAGAAACAACAACAACAATATCAGACAACATCGAAATGAGCAAAACGAGAAACAACATTAAATGACGATTGGAAGACTCGCATCGCGTGGGACGAGACCTAGAGACTGCAGGACAACCTGTAATGAAAAGATGACTAAGGCAGCATTTATACTTTTTACGTCGGCGTTTAACGCCAGCGTTAATAGTGAAGAAAACATGCGCATCGATTTGATTGGCGTTAACGCCGGCCTGCATCAATACGTATGAAAAGCATTGTTTTACGCCGGCGTTAAATGTCGACGTAAAAAGTATATATGCGGCCTTAGTGTTGATAAAAAATGTTTTTAAATTCGCCGCACGTGGGAGATATTTAGGAACGTACCTGGCATGCAACCGCTTTGCCGGTTTTCTTATTGCGGGATGCACTGACCGGTTGATACTCGACACCGTTAACAACAACCTGGAAAAGTGAGCAGATATTGCTATGCTAGTTAGAAGAGCAATATATTTAAAAACAAAACACTGCCAACCTACCTTCCAGAGGAATTCTCTCGAATTCGGCGGACCAGATTCAATGCATTGAAAAGACGGAGAATCCCAACGACGTTTCGTGCACAACTCCATAACCAACGAAACCGGGTTTTTACCTAAAAGAGAATTATAAGAAATTCACCTGATCAGTGAATTACAAAATGGAATATAAATATTGAATGTAATGCGAATTGGCCTGATCAGTGCAATAATCTCAACAAGGCGGGCAATCTATTTGAGCAAATATATTTTTGCGAAACATAGAATGTTTACTTGTTGATATACTGTTTCTCTGATTATCATTAAGATTAGGCAAAATGCAATAATCTAGTCTGAAATATTCCCTTAATTACTTTTAGCTATTTGAGCGTAGGAATCGTAGCTTTTCGGGGATCGAGCTTATTGTATACGGTTACAGACACGAAATATCCTGATCACACATCTGACACGTACCAGACATATCTGTAGCGGCAACACCCCGAATACTCTTAGCGCTGGTCCGAGCTGGTAAATCCTCCTCGGTGAGAAGACCTGTAAAAGTGTCGGTTGCTACAATTATCGTAAACAACGGTCGAGTTGCTAGTGGGAGAAATAAACCAAAACAGAACCTTTTCTATCGCTTTTAACATCAAGAGTCAGTGGTTCAACATTTCCCGAGCAGTCTTTTCCCAGTCCTTCTCCAAGTCGCCATCCCATTTTTTGCATCAGCCGCATACCCATACCGCCCACAGCCGGTCGAGCCGTTTTGAACATGTCCTGAATTAACAGAATGAAGTAATTTGCTGTTACTACCATATCTAGTGAGTAGTGTTAAACGATCTAGTAGGTATAAAAAGTATCTTGTAAGTTCTCAGTTCCACTCGCAAACAGATTGTCGAGGGGAACTGGGAACGTACCTTTACCCGAATTTGTACAAATAGTATCCAATATGAGAACGTGGAAAGAGACAGTGAATAAGTAGATTGTGTGTCTTGAAGATGATGATGATCTAAGCCTGAGCGGACTGGGGGCTGACATCCGTTACTTCCTGCAGAATAAGCAGATGACTGCGAAACGCCCCCACAAAAGGCGATTCACAGTCACCTACTCAGGCAACAACGCAATTCGTCATTACAAATGTACCGGTAGCAAAAATAAATCATTTAGTTAGTTATCTTCTTGAAAAGTTGGACAACTTTTGCGAACATTATGACTGCTCAACTGAGAAATACTGATAATGTCGTGAGTGCGGGAAAATCGAAGCACGATTCTTTCTAATTAAACATGGAGATCAGCATAAAAAAATAACAATGAAAGGCTGTTCATGATGAAAAGAGTGTTTGTTCTATAATTTCAACTCACCTTTCTAACCCATGCATGATAACGTGAATCATGGGGTTGAAGGGCTTCTGGCGCGAGCACACTGACTCCAGTGGAGCCAGTGAATTGTCCGGGAGCATGACGGGCTGCTGCCCAAGCACTCATCTGTAATTCAACTAATCACTTTACACATTAATATTATATTTACTTTAAATCTCTTCAGTTAACATATTCCGTTTAAAGTATGCTTGACAAATACGAAAAACAGGATGTTAATACCACTTTGACCGACCCGGCTGGTTCAAAAATTTTGGTTGTCCTAAAAAGTTGATATTACGGTGAAGGTAACTGGCTCAGAGGTGAGTAACTAGAGCAACACATTCAAAACTGCAGAAGACTCTTGTTGAGAAAGTGTTAAGTCTTCATTATATGGTGTTAGTGGGCCACACAGTTACGCGTTCGTTGTACACCTAAAAGGAAATACTTTCCGGAAGTGAGCCGGAAAAACACCGACCTGATCATTTGCGTCCTTCAATAGTCGCAATGATTCGAAATTATTCGGATCCTCCCCCAGACTACGCTGAGCTTTGGCTCTTTGTGCAAGAACACGAGCCACATCTTTGGGCGCACTCTGAATAGAAAGGTGAATTGAAGAGAGATGAAAGATGGGAATAAAATGATGTATTGGAACAGTATAAAATCAGACAACCAAACCTTTTGTGAGGTTTCAATCTCTGACATAATCATATCCTCCTTTGACGGTACTACGAGCATAGGAGGCAAGGGAGGGGGAGGGGGCAGCAGAAAATCGAACGCCTACAAAGTAAAAACCATATTAATAGAGAATACAGCAACAAAAATGAAATGTACGTACATGAAACTGAAAAAGAAACGATCTCCTGATGTGTACTATAGTCTGTTTCACCAATCAATGTACTCCTACAGTAATCCGTCAATTATTCAAGAGGGTGTCTAATGGAAAAGTCATCACTTGGGTTTCAAATTTCCAGAGTTAGTAGTAGTAAACATGCAGAAGACACTATCAACATTTTGGGGAGTTCTGAATACGCTTCATACCAAACTTTGACCTGGAAGTATTAGCAGAATACTGTAGAGGGTTATAAGTGGGTGGAACAAACTATATCAAACCTTTCTAACAGTATACCGTTTCAATGTACATACATGAGGAAATTTGCTGAATGAATACCCATCGACATTATTTAGTTTTTTTGTTGAAAGGCATATAGTACCATCTCAAAACGACGACTGTCTCTCACTCACTACCTCTCATTTGCTGCAGGATTCACCAATTTCGTAATTTTGACTGAATGCTAACCGAATATGCTTTACATTCATTGAAGACGAGGAATGTGTATTTCTGGTAACGAAACGAGCAGAGTTATAACTGAAACCGACCGTCTGTTTTTGAAGAGGAGAACTGTGCAACGCAGCTGGGGGTGGTGGTGGGGGCGGAAGTAGAGGAAGATTAGCTGGCATCGAGCCAACGGACGACTGCGCACCAGTATTATTCTGGAATAAGACTACCATGCCATTTTATTCACACAAACACTCACTTATAACTACTGGCGCCAACTTTCAGCGACTGGCCAGTTTCGAGGTCGAGAGAGCATGGAGGTCTATGAGGCGGCTGACAATCTGCGTCTGTCTGACCTGCACACTCTCTCGCCGAGCAAGTCTGCGAGTTGTCTGAGCGCGGCCCACATTTGCGCGGATATGAAAATGTTATGTTTCTAACCACATGAAAATGCACAAAAAAAATACCAGTTTCGTGTAAGTGTATGGCATCTATCGTAAGACGTGTAGACAGTGCAATAGAAGAATATAAGCATAAGTTTACTAACCACAGATGTTGCTCGTAACTTCTCAGCGGCTAGACTAGTCATAGCAACGAACTTTTTCTGATCCCCGGAACACGTACTCGGAACGGTTTCCTTCTCTACTCTCTTCCACTCGGCCTGAACGAAACATCTGTATCACTATGCAGAGCCAGAAAAATACTTGACTTTTCTGAGAACTACATGAAGAAACTACACATCAGCACTAATACCGACTGCATTATATTCTGAATGTTGAGAGATAATGTTTTCACTATAGTGAACATAACTTTCGAATAAAGCGTTAACTAACCAAACTAACCAAACTCTCAACTCCACTGAAAAACTCTTCTCGAAATAGAGCTCACCGTATTTTCCTTGTGGATTGCTCCAGAAGAAACAGGAAACACAATCCTTAACTGGCTTGAATCCAAAATACACTCTTGCGCTGTTTTCGTCGCGAGAGGGGTAGAGTTCTATAAAATATTACTCAATAAAAACGGAAACCGTTCTTTCGACCGTAAAGCTAAATCTATTCAAATGAACCTTCACCACATCAATGGAAAACAGCCCATGGAAAACTACTTATTTAGTTTTCACAAAAAAAATAGCTTCAACTAACCAACCAACTCTCTCCACACCACTGAAAACATGTATTACTGTAAATTAATGTCAGATGAATACGAGCGAACAAACCACAATATTGATTTTGATTCCTTCAGAGGGCCTTATGCCGAACGGATGTTTGAAGGTGCGTTTGTCGATCATCGTCTCTTCCTCGTCCGATGAGACCTGTTCACCCTTGTCCCGTCGGTCCTCCCGCTCTTGTTTCTTCTGCACCTTCTCACAGTAAGCTGCAAGATTGCAATCATCTTGATAGACACCGACAAAACACGCTTCGCACATACCGCGTTAAAGAAGGACGATTATGTAGACCAATCTCAACGCTTCCGTCCTATAAACTGCAATCCATTTTTCAAATGCGGTTTAAAGGAAAGATGCGTCGGGATCGGTCCACATAATCGTCCTACCTTAAGAGCAGGAACTCGGACATCGTTCTCTAATCTGGTGCATACGTTGCACTTCTTTCTCAGTGTTTGTGTTTTCTCACAATGTGATATAACATCTAACTTCCCGAGGGTAGAACAGTACAAAAACTCACAAACAAAATCATCGATGCTTTTGTTACTGGTATCCTTCGTATCGAAAAGACCCATCTGAAACAAAACGGAGCAAATAGAATAATGACAATAGCGATGAGAACATCACGCACATCGCACGCCGTTCATTTCATTCCATGTAACTGAACAAAAATTACTTGTCCAACCAAAACAATATTCCCTAAGATTTATAGAAGAAAAGAGAATCAATAAACTAACCGCCTTCGCTCGTTGCGCTCTACTACGAGCAATCTCGAGTAGTTTGGCCTTATCAATGCCATCTCGATCTCTTCTACTGCTGTTTGTTCGAGAACTGCGATTGGCCGGACTACGAGATCTCGAATGGACGCGTTGACCGCTGTAATCGAAACTGTTGTTAAAGTAGGACGATTATGTGGACCAATCCCGACGCATCGGACCTTTGAACTGCGATAGAAAAACGTAGTGCAGTTTAAAGGACTGAAGCGTCGGGATTCGTCCACATAATCGTCCTTCTCTAAAAATGCATGGAAAATGAGACGGTGGTTTGGACACCAGCAGCGCTTCTCGGATGAAAGTTCAATGCCATACATATGAGCCCCTGAACAGATAAGCTCATGAAGTACCGATAACATACCGAGTTCGTTCGCGGCTGCGTGACCGGCGTTTACGAGACTTCTCGGGAGATGGAGAACGCCTGCGAGACTTTTCGGGGGATCGAGAGCGTTTTCGACGGGAGGAGGAGCGTTTGCGAGACCCAGATCGAGAGCGTCTCCGGCTTCGCTTCCTCTCGGATTTTCGGTGAGGCGATCTACTTCGAGTCCGCTTACGGTATCTAGAAAGCCAATGTCTCAACTTCTCAACCATATTTCAAACTAACAAGAAGTTCTACATTGGAAAGTTTATAAAGTTTACACACCACTCACGGTTTAACTAGAAATACGAATGAGACTTCGATGTTATTGAACGCACACGATATAACATGTTTCCTACGAGTAGAGGAACGCTACAATTGCTTCATAAAAGCAATAATAACCAATAGAATGATCTGTTTTTAGGAGAAAGTTAGGACAAACACTTGAAAAGGGGCTAGGTTTGCTAGGAGACTGACCGGCTGCCACTGGGCCGTACTCTGCGTTTCATCTCTTCGTCCGTATCCGGGCTACTAGAACGATGACGTCTTGAACGGGACTTATCTGAACAAGAAACTTCTTTTCCGAAATTTCAATTCACACCAGTAATATGTGAAGTTCCTTTTTCTATTGAATACGTGAAACTTCTAGAATTTTTATTTAAAAAAAAAACTGGCTATTCCTTCCGATATTGGCAACAGTAGTCCGTTGTTTGAATTTATGTGGCTACTCGGACAATTTTACCGATGTATGCCCATTAATAGTGGCGTAAGTTGCTCGCACACTCAAAACTAACCGGATATTTTCTTATCGATGGCAGCAGTACAGCTCTCGATGATCTTAGTCCAACGATCTGATTTTGCACTTCCATCCTTAAGACATTAGATTAGTCAGCATTTAAAAATGCTTGAAAAGACGTTATCAAGGTTATATGTGCGAGCAATATAGAATTCATACCTCTTTCTCAGCGATCTGCATTTCAATCTTTCTCTCTAGTTCAGCATCACTATTGGATTTGGATTCATCGGGTGGAACAGCTAACACTGGAGGTGGTGAAGGCCCAAACTCTTCAACAGGTGATCTGAAATAAGCTTGGTGAGCGAAAGTTTAAAATATAACACACATGCACAATGATTACTTAGAGTATCTCGTGAATCGTTTTTGGTTACACAAATAACGGTCATTATAGAGATCGACTACTATTTTTGCATGAAGCTGGATTTTCAATGAAACGACAGTCCCAAATACCTTGCATTCACTGTGTTACTCGATCCTTCGTCCACTTTATCAGTGCTTGCCGGCTTCGTCGCAGTCTCTGGAGTTGACGCAGGTACCGACGTCTTCACTTTTAGGTTTCGAGGTACAAAATCACCCTTGCCCTTCGTTTCGATAACCTGCAACTACTACCATTTGAAGATATCACAGCACTCAGCATGTATAAAGTCCCACTTTCAAGAGTTTCCACGACATAGTGAGCGGAGATTTGGCTAGAAAACGTGAAGAACTAGGGAAGGTGTTAATTCAGGACAACTTAATCCGAAATGTGAACAATTTGGAGAGATATTGACCAAAATTCAGAAAAAAGACACTTACTCGTTGCAGTAACTCGGACTGATTTTTTGAACCATGTCGATCACTGTCATCAGGAGTGTTGCGACTGCTCTCCTTCGCCAGGGGAAAAGATTCAATGAGTTTTTTCGGAACAGAGCAGCCTGGATCCGAAGGGAGAAGAGCTGCAATGACAATTATCACTATCATCAGCAAGAATCTTCTGTTTATCGTAAGAGCAACAGTAAAAATAGTTTCCAAAAATCGAGTCCCCTTACATGCTAAACAGATATTTTGGTGGGAGTGAACTGGTAACTGGTCATATGTGATACAAACTCCGTCTCAGAAAAGATAACCAGAAAAGTCAGCTCAAGTATGATTATGAGGAAATGATTTTCGTAATAGTGGGAACATACAGAGATCAAGAGGCTGAGCACTGGAATTGGGAATATTGATGGTCATCTTCGCTTCGCGCATCACAGTGCGGAAATCAGCTCCTACGGGTAAGTCATCATCTTCGGATACCTAAAAAAAAGAACGTTTCATAGGAATAACACCTCGAGAATTGAATTATGGGCATACCATTGCGTGGTCTAGCACGAGGAGGATTGAAAGAGATTTTCTTCGCAGAAATTTGGACTTCGATTGCACTTAGCAGAAATTAGATGTACCCTGCCTGTTAACCAATACCTAAAATACACTTATTTACCTGATCTATGGTTGGATCTGTCGCCATCGGTTTAACTTTCACATTATTGAGAGGCTCGGCGATGCCATTCCGTGAATTACCCGACTGTGAGGAGTTACTGCAGCTCCTACAAAACATAAACATTTGTAGTTTTTTCTTCTTTTGTTCTTCCCCGATCAGTTTTTCTTCAATGATGGATGACGATTTAGTCTATAAAGTCGAAATTCAGACGCAAAACATAGTAAATCCAACCTGCTCCTTCTCCTTTTCGAACGCTTGGACGATGAGTGTTTTCTTTTATCGCGAGATCTGCTTCTACTTCTGCTACGGGAATGCCGCCTCTTTTTCTTCTTCGATTTCTTGTGTTTGTGGTCCTTATGTTTCTTCTTGACTTCCTTTCCAGCGGTTATATCATCGACAGAGAAAGGCTGCAAATAACATATCGAAACCTTGGCTAAAAAAAGCTTCCCGCGCCTTTGCACACTCCTCACCAGCACACTTTTTATACGTTATATATCTTCCCGCGAGTATTTCGGCTTCACGAGAATTGGTAAATACGACCGCAACATCACAGTACAGATGAGTCTCATGGTACTCACCTGGATGGTTTCACTCTACTCTAGCATTCATATCATTTAGTGTTTTGAAATACATTTATTACATGTATGTGTTTGAATGAGAAGTTCATACGACAATTTAATGTACAGTTTAGATTATTCACCTTCTCCGACTGTTCCACATCTTTGAGAAGCTCAGCTACAAGTTCATCGCTTCTTGTAACATGTGGCTTCTCCTCAGCAGGGTCAATCTCCACACAGTTTTTCCCTTCAGAATCACTGCTTCGTGTACCCATTTAAAACACCACAAGACAAAACACGCATCAAAAATTGAAAATTATACAAAACTCTGTTAATTCCTTCCGCGGAAAACCGAATCCGGAGCGGAGAAAAGCGTTGAAAATTTCGAATAAATTTTTACTTGAGGGTGAATAGATCCTATACGGAATTTGCTCAATGTGTCTGCGCACTACATATTTCGTACGCTCTCTCGTATCCCTCGTCATCCGGTTTCTCTGGCAAGTAACCGGGTCTATTAAAATTGCTGCTCTCTCACATAAAACTGTCAACAATATTTATTCACGGAGCGGTGACTCATGCTCAGTATACGCTATCTATCGCTATTCGTTGATTTTTTTTTACCTTTCTCTCTCATTCTTATGTGAATTTCCTTTTACCGCTGTCGAAATTTCCCGATCCGAAAGTATTTTGTACCTACCAGATGACGGTTTGTTTTACATGTAAATAATGTTGCTGTTGTTATATTGATAATATTTTTAAGGAGTTGTTCATTGTCATGTAATAAGATGATGGAAGATTCGCTGTCACCGGATCAAGTTTTGTGTCTGGATATGTTCTTGTGCAGTGCACCAATCGAGAGATTCCATGCAATCGAATATCTACAAGGTGAGTATTATTTCAAATAATTTGAAACCTCGTTGTAAAATATCCCAAATTCGACTTTTCTTTGCTTTGAAATTATCAGCGCAATGATTTTCAGAATGTGAATGGAATGTTGCTACTGCCTTGAAGAAGTTTGAATTAGATGAGTGCTGTAATATTCCGGCCAGTATGAAACCATCAACATCGAATGGTTGGTTTTATTTTTTGACTTCAAATGTTTACACTACTCGTGCTAACTTGGTTTGACAGAAGCCAAACGTGAAGGCACCTCTTACAGGGAAATGTAACAAGAGTAGAGGGCATCGTCTAGAGTGAGGTTCATGCCCAAAAGAAATTTATGATCTCTTGCTCAAGTTCAAAACAAAATAATCATCCACGTTATTGTAGGATTATTTGTAGGAGAGTGACGACTAGACGTAAATCTTTGATTTTCAGACGACTTGTGCTCGGACTGGGTCGGAAGGCAACTTCCTGGATATGCCTTTTGTCTACCTAATCTTGACATGCTCTCTCCCGATTTTCGCAGTTTTTTGGAAAAGGACCTCATTGAGACAGCCACTCAGAGAAGATTAGAAAATTCCAGTAAGTCGTGTTTTGTGAGGATTTCAACTACCTGCATCGGACGTGCATTAAATACACGAAATATTAGGACAGCTCAGAAATATTTTTATATTTCTCTGATTATGTTCATTAAATACTGTATAGTTTTTATCATCGCAGATGCTTACAGATAAATTCGAACTTGCAGACAATCAGACGGTTTCAGCAACGTACTCACCTACGTTTCCAATTTCTGTACTAACGTATTTCCAATAAATGCAATATGTTGGTTGAAAATAAGTGAAATTGAAACTGAGTATACCCCTGTCAACCAAAATATAGCTTTTTTTTGCTCTCATCTTTATATGTGTTTCATTTACCTATTTTTTAGAACATTTGAACTGGTGGTCTCAGTTTGGGCAGCGGTTGTATCCCCTTTCTACTACCGGTGATGGAAACTGTTTACTTCATGCTGCATCTCTAGGTAAGGTTGAATTAGTATCTGCGCCAACGATTGTTCTGCTTTGAATCGTGACATAATTGTTCTTCCATTAGTTTGACTTGAATTTTACTATTCGTTGGTTTGATACAGGTATGTGGGGATTACACGATCGTCAACTGACATTGCGACAGGCGCTGTATGAGATGATAATACGGGGTTCTCGAAGAACTTCCCTTTGGAGGAGGTGGAAATGGTCTGAACACAAAAGTTATATGGTAATATATTCTCGTCTTCAACGTATAACATATTCTGAGTGATACCTGACCGAAGAGCACCTGGTGTAGGGTTCCTGCTTGGCTCAAGTTATTACCTCAACCTCTAAACTTCGATGTTACGCGCTACCGAAATCTGCTCCTTGCTATACGTTTTTGTTTGACTAATTCTGTTTTCATTGTTGAAGCAGCTTGAGCATCCAGAGCTCTTACAACTTACAACTAGTATGAAGGAACTAATTTTTTGTTCATGAAACTTAGGATTGATATACCATCTTTATCAATTTATCAGGCTATTGGTCTCTCCCTGTCAGAAGATGAATGGGTACACGAGTGGACCAGTAATATTGTCGCTTTAGCCTCCCCTGTACCGAGGTTAGACCCGTTCAATATTATCTCTTTCTCTCTCCACCACTTTTTTTCTTATTTTTTTGTTTTGTGGTTTGTCACTAGACAACTAAGTAAGTGATTCAAATGTGCGAACAATTATCTAGTTCCCCTATCTTTCACACATTATACCAACAAAAATGATAGCGGTTTTTCTGATACTGAACATTTCAGAAAGACGGATGATTCTAGTTCGGACTCCACTGATCAAATCTACGAAAGCTTGGAAGCAATTCACGTCTTTGCTTTGGCGCACGTTTTGAAACGACCTATCATTGTGGTGTCAGATACGGTTCGTTCAAACAGTGGAATTCACGCAAAATTAGCGTTTCATGGTTTCAACTACATATCTGTATATTTTCTATCATCATTCAGTAACGAAAAGCCAAAACTACGACAAGCATTTCATCAATTCGATGATGGTATCTGCTTTTAGGTACTACGTAATGCTAAAGGCGAAGAACTGTCTCCGGTACCGTTCGGGGGCGTCTATCTGCCGTTGGAGTGCGCTCCAGAACAATGCCACAGGTATAATTGGTTTTCATCCGACTATTTTATAACACGGGCAAATTCTGGCTATTCTACAAAAAAAATCGTTGCTCGGTTAGAGTATGTCAAACTTTATGATTTCGCTATTCTGCCTCTCAACTAGACACATTTCCGCGAGTTTGGAGGAAATGGAGACAGGTTTCTAATTTTTTGTGGCTGCTTCGATAATTTTCTTGGGGTATGAGTGGCTCTGCTTTTATGAAAGGAAGTATATATGAATTTCTCGATATTGAAGTCGTAGGTCGTGACCTTATTTCATATTAGTTGTGCCCTCTCAGGTCACCGCTGGTACTCTGTTATGACTCTGCCCATTTCTCCCCATTGGTTCCAATGCGTCATGATTCCGTCCAACCACGTAAGTTTCCTATTATTTCGTTGTTACAACCTCATCCCTTTTACCTGACTTGTTCATTCGTACAGAACTGTGTTGTCTTTCAGAAATAATCCCCGTCACTAATGCAAATGGTAATTTACTACCTCTACATTTTGCTGTCGATCCAGGACCCGATTTCACATGGTTCGTTTTTTAACCATTTGTTTAGCATACATATTGTTTGACGTATTTCAATTTTTCTTCGCTCCGTTTTTTTTGTTTTGTAATGGACTTGTTTGTTAGGTGGAAGGACGATGAAGACAGCCATATCGCCAGTCATCTGGATATGACGGACAGCGACCGTCTCTCTCTGATGAGCGAGTATATGGATCTAGTGCGACTCGATGTGAGGAGGGGCAGTGTTCGCAAAACGAGGCCCATTCGCAGTTCCAGCTCGGCGGCGGAGAAGAGCATGACACTGGCATCCTCAGGTGGGTAGTCGTTATCATCGGGTGGTCTTTGTCTATCACTCTCGTTTCCTATTGTTATCGGAGACCTCATATGAACCCACGGATCATAGTCTTTTTTCACACACACACTCTCTCTCTTTTCTCTTGATTCATTATCATTGAATTTTGCTGTTTTCGGCTTTTTTGTACTGCATAGAATGCTTATAGAATGAATAGCTGTTCTCTAGTGGATTGAGCATGGAGAGACGGAATCACACGTATGCAAATCATTGTTGATGGGATGTGTTTCAGGCGTAGCAGGAGATAAAGGAGAGAAAAGGAGGATACTGAATGAAATTCGACAACAATTCATGCGCACATTAAGGATATCCGGACAGAAGAATAAAGAGAATGGGATAGATGCTAGGGTTTGTCTGCTTTTTTTCGGCGTTTTCCTTGTTTTCATTTTCAGCTCTCAACTCTAATCCGGACATTTTTCAGTTATGCGCCGCAGATCTTGCTAGAAGTAATTGTGTCATGGCATCTCGGCTAGTCTCTTCATCACATGAATATATGGATCAAATGGTTCGCGAATATCTGAAGACCGCGAAAGAACGTTTTCAGAATAGCAGTTCGGTGAGCTTTCCTCGCTTGTCGGTTATGTCTCATTCCATGGAAACAAAACTCGAATAGTTCTTATTTTTTCTTGTTTTGTCAAGGCATTGTTTCATGTCACTGATCTTACCTGACTTCAAGTTTACGATTCATAAAACGCGTGTCCCGTAACATTCACATAACAGGACGCTATTCCAGGACCCGATCGCTCGAAAGAGGATGAGTCGTTCTTTCAGTGCCTCTTCTCTATTGATTACCTGTATCAACCAACATTGTGATAAGGTAAGAGTTTGTTAGTCTCCAAGCTCACCACAACACCTTGTTTGTTTTTGTGCAAAGTTGGTATTAGTTGTTACCAATTTGGCATCTTGTTCTGGAAAACGGGTTCTCTGATCTTTCTGTTGCATGAATAAATGTACATGTCTCCACATTCTTGTTGCAGTATGCAACCTGTGGTAATGTTCGCCATTGCAGCCGGCCTGCCAATCGTCCAATTTTCTGTGTCGGACTTGCTTTGAGCATCAAAAAGAGCTGATGACCTCATTCAATTGTGATTCCACGTTGAAGTTACGACCCTCTGGTATACACAATATGAAGAGCAGCACAATGCCCGCAATATCTGCCCCACTGGACGGGAATGATAATGCAACTCCTGTGCTGGGAATCGTATCCCAGGGACAAGCGACTACCACTTCGTCAGTAATTTTTTGAATACAACATATCGGGTGGCGATTTATATGTGCGGATCAATAATAGGGTGATTCAAATCAATGATGGGGTGATTGAAAGTGTCTAATGAACTTAAACTCGATTTCATGTATTTTTGGAAATAGAAAGTATTATAGGCTCAGTTTAGTGGTTCGGTAGAACTGGCAAATTGTTGAGTTTTATGCGATTGGGTATTATTTATTTTGGGTCATATTTTCTAAGATTTCTTATTCTATCCAATATACTGCTTTCGGAATGTTTTCTTGAAATTCAGCGGCAAGTTTCTCTTCAAATGTCATCAGAAATGCATGTTCTGTTTGTAACTTTCAACTGTGTGTTATCGTAGATAAAAATACCCATTTATTCCAGAATGTCAATGGTACACGGTGAAAACGGCGTTACACATTATTATATAGCCGGGGACGATTCTTCTAATCCACAACCTTCTTGTGAAGTCCAGCCCCCCATGTCTGTCTCTACATCGGCTGCCACTTCTCAGCTTGCTTCATAGCATCCTACTTGTAAATTATGTGCATGTTTCTCATCTGTGATTATTTTATTTATGCCAGATTGCTAACAGAGTATGACTATTGATATCATATAATTTCTTTCCTTACGCTAGACTTTTGCAATTTGATACTGGATTAAGTTATGATCCCTGGTAAGAATTGTAATTTCGTCATGTTCTGAAACGGCTGCGGCTTGAATGTTGATTTTCTCTTTTGCCAGTGCTTGATGTTCGTCGCAGTCAAAGACGGAGATGAATTCGTCGTCTATTGCTAATAAAATGTTTCCACTGCGTAATAACCATCTTGCGTTCGTTGTCAGGCTCAGTGTGTCCACATGAGATCCTGAAATATCCAAGCATTACCTTGATGAAAAAGGGAAAAAAATACTATTTTCTAAAGTTTTTTTCAGCTCATACAGATACCGTGGTAACGTGTAACCAGTGGCCTAAAACGTGAAGAACATTAGAAATCTGTAAAATTACCCTATATTCTCATCTGCATTAGATGAGAATTTTTCGAAACAAAACTAGAACAGAACAACACGCATTGTTTCACCCCGTGTGATATCTATGCAAACTATCTTGTATCACTAAAGTTCATGTGTTCACTAGCGTACAGTCGGTAGAAAACTCCACGGTTGATGAAACAGCCGTATGTGTCCTCCCGTCATGAAAGTTTGTTATTTCGAGATGATAAATATGCTTATAACCGGTCCGAGTGGCCACTCCACGTGGATGGCCGGCAAGAAAGTGTGGGTTCAATGTGATCTCTTACATGATCTCCTACATTCTCTCTCTCTTTTATCTCTACATCTCTCTCCTTTTCTCTGTCTCTTTTGTCTCGCTCTCTCTCTGCAAACAAGGGGTTCGACCGGCTGCTACAAAAGAGGTGTGTCAATTGGAACATAGTTCTCTGAGCTTCTACTGTTCTGGTGACAGACGAAAACTGACCGTCCAATCCTAGTACCCGCACCGAAGTACTGTCACCAGCTATGGCGATGTGGTTGGGTAACAGTTGGACTTGTTGTGTGGCTCGCGGCTCGCTGGGAATAGTTTTTATCATCAGGTCCGGGAGAGACACAATCCATATTCCACCCGTTTCACTGCACAAACATAGGTCTCCATTCAATCTGGAACACTTATTTTCTCTCTCTCTCTCTCTCTCTCTCTCTCTCTCTCTCTCTCTCTCTCTCTCTCTCTCTCTCTCTCTCTCTCTCTCTCTCTCTCTCTCTCTCTCTCTCTCTCTCTCTCTTTCTCTCACACACACTGAATTTGCAAGGACAAAGACGATAGGACATGGAGAATTTGCAATAGTTATAGTTTGGTGAGCACATCATAACTCTTGTCTCGGAATCGAGCAACAACACAACAAAGGCCGTATTCAGGAATATCCGGATTTCGGATCAGAACCAGCGTGTCTACTCAAACAAACACTATTTCTCTGCTCTCAAATTCCGGCGCGATATACAAGATAAGCTGAACGGGACCAAACCACCAAACCAAAGTTTTTTGTTTTCTTACTATACGTTTTACAAAACACATGGGATGGATCTAAGAAGAGTGGGTAGTACAAACCTGCTGAGTCCGACGATGGCCAGGGGTTTAGAAGAGGAGGCATTCTTTCGAATCAGTCTGGGTAGATCGGAAACCGATAGACGAATGGTCTGAACGAAATCATAACTTTTGAAAAAGAGACTCATGGAACGCGTATTGAATTGTAAAACAATATTTTACTAGTTTTTCATGCGTCGGCAAGGTTGAAAAAAGTTAAAATTACTATTCAAACTACTGTTCAATTGACCTAATACCATATGAGATTCACATATTCCTCTAGTCTCTTTTGAACGAAAACATATTCTCTATTCGGTTTTTCAGCGAGATTAATCCTTAGTTACGTTCACAGAAAACAAAATAACTTAAGAAAAAAATAGTAGAGTTGATGTCCTGATAACACGGAAAATTATGCTTGAAATGCGACGGATCAAACCAGGAACACACTAAACGAAAGCAAACAAGTGTTTCTACCCGTTTTTCTCTTAGGGAATTGTCTTTACTACGCTCGTTAAAGTCGAACTCGAAACTCGACTCAACTCGAGAAAACTGGAACTCGAAACCAAAAACTCGAATTTCCCAAAACTCGAAATTTTGAACTCGATTAAGAACCCTAGTCTCCACTATCATCCGTCGCTAACCTTTTCCGGTTCCAACGTGGTTCCTTTGAGAGTAGAGAGAACAATGTTGCCGTCACCGCTACAGGTTATAACCTGGCTGGAACCAATCCATTCCACACAACTAACCGGCCCCTCGTGCAACTGAAACTCGAAATAGTTTGCAATTCCGTATGCAAAAACATCCCAATATACTAGAAGTAAATTGAATTAGTATAAAAAACGGGTGTAAAGAAGGTAAAGATTAGTTTTGGATGAAACGTGTACAAGAAATATGAAAGAAGTCCAATAAAAATATTTTGAGGAAAAGGCTAATCTCGCTCGGTTTAAAATTCCAGAAAAAATGGATACCGAGTTTTTGTTACCGAAAATAAATTTTCTGACTGCGACTCACAATGATCTAGCTTACACTCTGTTTTTTTTTTTCAAGAAAAGCGAGATTAGCCTTTTCCTCAAAATATTTTTATTGGATTTCTTACATATTTCTTGTACACGTTTCATCCAAAACTAATCTTTACCTTCTTTACAATTGACTAACAGTATTGACAGTTTCCGACGAGCGTCTTCTCAAACTGTGAGTTTTCTAAGCGAGAGAAAGACAGGATGCCATCCAGGAACCAGAATATTTTTGCATGCCTGCCATTCCGGCATTCTCATCCAATCCTGCGTCTCTCCTTTTACGCTCCATTTCGCGATATTCCGGCGAGATGTAAGAGCAGAGAAACAGCGCATGTTTGAGGAGACGCATGTTGGCGTCAAAAAGCCGGAATGCTTGTGAATACGACGTCAGATAACCGCCTAGTCTACTACTAGTCGAATTCGTGATCACGTAAAACGTGTGACACACACATCATCATTCTCAACCGGTTCAGTTTTCGTACCTAAATATGATTGTCCAACTATATACTGATAAAGCTTATTATTATTATTATTCTGGAACGCGCAGTGATGAAGTGCACGATCGCCGATGCATCTTCGCGAATTCCTATTAATCTAATTCGTTATAGTACAAGTACAATGACATTTTTGTCCTGAAAACGGCTAACAGAAGTTGTGTAACTAGTAAGAACACAAATTGTTTTCAGAAGATGTAAAGTGTGAACAATTAAAGGACATAGGAAATCAACTGCTGACGCTGTTCTCTGACAAAAGTGTCTCTCCCGAATATAGTGTGATCTGACCACTCCACGTGCCCACGGCCAGAACACCTCGCGGCGACCACGCGGCACAGCTGGGACACACCGCCTGCGGCAACGAGAACACCTGAACTACTGAAAATGTTTCTAAACTTTCCTCGATTTTTCCTGATATACTCTGTTAGATAACCTTTTCATGACTTCAAGGAGACCACCTATTCAAAGTTTTTTTTCCAACGTTGAATTAGTGAATACATCCGGTTAGATTACCTTTTTATAACTTTGAGGAGATTTCGCCACTCAATTTGTGTATGAAATAGGCGAAGCAACCTGTGGACAACTCAGAAAAGGCTAATCGTTGTGCTTTACGTTGACTTTTCATGTTTTGATTCATCGAAGTATGCATACTGTAAGTAACCGTGATAGAATATAAATCTCTGAAAACGGCGAACTTGCCGAAACGTCGCCACAATAAGTATTCCGTCATACTACCTCGTGTACGGTTCAACTACAAAATCAAATCATATACCAAACCATATACACAACAATGCCGAGGTTCAAAGAAAGCAGGACTTGGAGATTATATAATTCTCGTCATTCCTACATGTAACCCTGTACCTGTACGGTTGCGCATTCTCACCGTCCTTTGTAAACTGAGTAAACTACACTGTGCAAAGTTTCTATGTTTGAAACAATGGTAAAAAAGATCTTACAAAGATAAGAAGTTTTTTCACTCCCACTTCAGTTTCATACTGTAACCATTCACGTGCGAGACCAATTATGTGAGTTAGGCCTGGCCATGTAGAATATTCGCAAAAGGCCATTTTTTTCTGTCCTCGAACTAAGGGTGAATCTGACAACAGGAATTAGAGAGATTCTGTGGTTAGATTGCCATTTTGTTCCAGAACAGAAAAGAGTGGCACGTTCAGAAACAGTCAAAATGTGCTGGCGGTGTAGCAAACCGTCCAACCTCATGAGAAGTTCTCCTGATTTTTTCATGAGAATTTCATAAACACCTCATAAACTACCGGTCGCATGAGAAGTTCGTGAACTATAGCTCATGAGGTATCTCGTGAGGTTTTCAAGGGATTGCTACGGCGCCCTGGTTGTCATACCTTTGACCGATGTGACACGACGACCTTTCCCAGATGGGCACACCATGTGTCGTGGAAGGGCTCCCCGATCAGTATGGCTATTCTACCACCACTTCCACTACACATCGAAGTCACCGCCAGAGTTTCCGAAGACAGCTGAATCATTACAAAAATAATAATAATATTAAATAACCAAAATAAGTATTTTATGCATAGGCAGTCTCAAATTATCCACTTGAGTACAACATAGATCTCAAATAGATCTGAACATGGAGCCATAGGCTTCTCTGGCTAGTCCTACCCCACATTGGGTCGCGGTCCCTGTGTGCGCTTCCCTTTCTGCCTTCCACCCCGTTGATGAAATATAGACGGAAACCAAAATGGCGGAATACTCCTTTTATTTGAGGAGTACTAACATTTGTGAAAAAAAACTATCATTTCGATTGAAGTACGGGTGGGCTCTGTTCATAGAAGTTCCCCTAGGAAGGCAGACATGGTCATTTTGTTTCGCTCTGCGGTGTCTGTAGTTTGAACTGGATGCGGTCCGTACATCAATCTATAGAGAGTAACCAAATGTTCGTTGTAGTTCAATCTTAGTTCATGGTATAATTCACTGATTTCCATCTAAAATCAACGGGATCAAACTAAAAACACAGCGGAATAGGGCAACATGCATGATATACGCATACTTTGATAAAAAGTCACTAAAAAGCCGCGTTCGTAGCCGAAATCATCCTATATGGCCTAATAGTCCCTTGACTTTTCTTCTGAGAAGGTATACCTATACTTACAATGGGAACGTGCTTCGTTCTGACTGACTGTAACCGAACACTGCTCCTGCTATGGAAGACGTTCAACCTGTCGAGCAGGGTTGAGTTGCGAACGGAGTCTTCCATCATATGCTCCATCAAGACGAGCGTCTGGAACTGTGCTGTCATACTTATTCTCAGAACGTCAGCAGTATAGTAGGTTAACCCACAAATGGTGTGAATACTATAGTTTCCATCAAACCGTGGTGGACACAGTAGCCCCCGCAAAGGGCGGAGCTCTGCACCGCTCCAAACTCGTATTCATATATGTTTGATCTAGAAATTCTTTCGTCGGCACGCAAATAATCAACAAGTGTTCGCGCCGACCGCAGGAACATTTGCGCGGTAAAGTGCAGGTTAGAGGTACGCAGCAAGAATTAACAAAAGTTAAGATGAAACCATAAAATCTACTATATGTGTTTGTCATTTTTCGCCCAAGTTTTACCCACCTCTTCTTCAATTCGATTGGCTTTGGCATCATCGGGAACAGCTAGCTGATCTGTTTGTGTTCCACAGCTTGGCATTTCCATGGGATCGCAAGAGCTTTCTGTACTTTCATAGTTCACACATTTAACAATTAAGTGAAGAATGTAAATAGGTGGGATAAGCTACTACTTGAAAGTGAATAGTTATAAAGACTCCTTGTGGAGATGCACCGTTTCCGCCTCAAGGGTCTTACTTATATTTACAATTTTGTACGATTTACGGAATATGCACGAATTCTTCACAAAATTGAAATATTCGTAAGTGGCTATAGGGTTGAATTTTTCCAACGCAGCTATTTCGGTTTCTGTTGCCTCATCCCACTGTGTTTGTAGTTTGGTTCTGTTGCTTTTCTGTCCAAATTTACACCAAGATTTGGTATTTCCTCATAGTTGAGTCACGTGAAAGATGTGATACTGAATTTGTACGCAATGTGCAATTATAATCCAAAGACACCTTGGTCTACTGTGTTTGTATGCATTTCAGAGCGTTATAAAAGAATTCTGCTGTGTTCAGAAATCAATCTACAAATTTGCTCATGTATTTGTATAGAATGCTCCAGACAGATGTAACCCTTACAGCATGATATTGAAAGTTTGAGGCAGATTTTACTCTTCAAGGTTTTCAGTTAGTTTTTGATATATCGGTCTCTACGCCCATTACAACATGTCATCTAGTGTAATTTTGAACTATGTGAGTTAATCATAAACAGTCACTTGAGTATTCGACGAATTACTGTAGGTGGTTACGGATGGGAGAAACGGAGTATACCTTGCTTGGAAATCCCTTCGGTTTCCGTGGACTTTTCATCCAGATGAACTTCTTTGCGCCAGGCAGTTGGAACGAAGGTTGACCGACAGGTAGCGTCTTCCATGTAGATTGATTCAATTCTTTTCCGTACGCACCAGATACAAGTCACCATGGCAACTCGGCTGTTTGAGCTAGGAAACCCATTAGAAGCCGTATGCAGGTGCATCTGAAAGAACAGTTGTCGCTGTGAACCTCTTTAAACATGCACCATCTCCTGCTGAGAGTTTAGAGAGAGGGACGCAGGACGGATGGTAACTAGTGCTCAGAACATGATATATCCTGAAACCGGAATCCCTCTCACCCCATTCTTTGAAGCTGAATGGTGAACTTAACCTGTTACCAAATTAGTATGCTCTTTCCCCTTTTTATGACTATATACGATAATCTCAGTACTCAATTTGAGATGAGGGATTGATCGATCGAGATCAAATTTGATCTTTTTTTTGCGGAGCGCATTATGGTTACTGTAGCTTGGAGACTTGCCTGTCGCGACGGAACGCAATATTGCGTCCTAGCTATCCCGATATTTTTTGAATATTTTCGCAATTTTAAAAACTTTTTCTCAGCGGCGGCGCTCAGAATATAAATATTGCCGAAACTTTCTGTCTACCCCAGCTCGTTTAATCTTTTCACGTCTCCTTTTTTGAACATAAATGTGACGACCTCTTCGAATAATGCTCAAAAAATGCTAGCTAATCCCATGGTGGTTCTTCTTATTTCCTTTCGGAAATTGGTTTGTTTGTTGTTTTGGTTACTTCTGTACTGTTTTCTTCAACACGTATTTGTATTTTTCAATCCTAATTGTTGCTTTTTTCATGGAATAAAGTCTTAATATACAAAGAATTACGTTGATGATATAATTTCAGGGCAATGACGCTAAAATTAAAAATGGACGGATGGCCCAATCCGGGTGGAACTTGTTTGACAAGTTCTATTCCCACACAGGCTCATGAACCACTTGAGAAGATTCCGCTACATAGATCGATTGATTTGTGAGTCCTGTCATCCGACAAGTTAATAGCTTGAAATATGTCGACCAATCATGGGTTTTTGGCTTTTGTACGATTTCGAGTTTGTGTACGATTCCATGAGACTGTAATTGGATTTTCATACAACGGTTGCAGGTACCCGCTCACAAGTTATACCTTTGGAACGAAAGAAGCACAGGCTGAGAAAGACCATTCTGTCCAAGCTCGCTTCCAGCGAATGAAGGACGAGTATGAGAAAGTAGGTTACTTTGTTCACTCATATCTCGGCTCTGCTACATTGATTCAACTATTGATTGAAGTTCGGCGTTGCTATCATCTACTAATATAAAACCGTTGCTTGGTGTGTGTGTGTGTATGAGGCAAATTGTCCTTTTGGTCGAGAAATGGAGAAGAAATGGTGCACTTTGTAGTTGGTTTTGTGAGGAGAACGCGTGAAAAGTACGTGCTTTTCTGTTTTCATTTTAGATTTTTCTGAAACCGGCTGCTGCTGGAAACATTTATGATGAGAACTCCCGCGCTCTATGTTAAGGAGAACTCCCGCGCTCTATGTTAAGGAGAACTCCCGCGCTCTATGTTCAGGAGAACTCCCGCGCTCTATGTTAAGGAGAACTACCGCGCTATATGTTAAGGAGAACTACCGCGCTCTATGTTAAGGAGAACTACCGCGCTCTATGTCAAGGAGAACTCCCGCGCTCTATGTTAAGGAGAACTACCGCGCTCTATGTCAAGGAGAACTCCCGCGCTCTATGTCAAGGAGAACTACCGCGCTCTATGTTAAGGAGAACTCCCGCGCTCTATGTCAAGGAGAACTCCCGCGCTCTATGTTAAGGAGAACTACCGCGCTCTATGTTAAGGAGAACTCCCGCGCTCTATGTCAAGGAGAACTCCCGCGCTCTATGTTCAGGAGAACTCCCGCGCTCTATGTCAAGGAGAACTCCCGCGCTCTGTGTTAAGGAGAACTCCCGCGCTCTATGTCAAGGAGAACTCCCGCGCTCTGTGTTAAGGAGAACTACCGCGCTCTATGTTCAGGAGAACTCCCGCGCTCTATGTTAAGGAGAACTACCGCGCTCTATGTTAAGGAGAACTACCGCGCTCTATGTTAAGGAGAACTACCGCGCTCTATGTCAAGGAGAACTCCCGCGCTCTATGTTAAGGAGAACTACCGCGCTCTATGTTAAGGAGAACTGCCGCGCTCTATGTCAAGGAGAACTCCCGCGCTCTATGTTAAGGAGAACTACCGCGCTCTATGTTAAGGAGAACTACCGCGCTCTATGTTAAGGAGAACTACCGCGCTCTATGTTAAGGAGAACTCCCGCGCTCTATGTTAAGGAGAACTCCCGCGCTCTATGTTAAGGAGAACTCCCGCGCTCTATGTCAAGGAGAACTCCCGCGCTCTATGTCAAGGAGAACTCCCGCGCTCTATGTCAAGGAGAACTCCCGCGCTCTATGTCAAGGAGAACTCCCGCGCTCTATGTCAAGGAGAACTCCCGCGCTCTATGTCAAGGAGAACTCCCGCGCTCTATGTTAAGGAGAACTCCCGCGCTCTATGTTAAGGAGAACTCCCGCGCTCTATGTCAAGGAGAACTCCCGCGCTCTATGTCAAGGAGAACTCCCGCGCTCTATGTCAAGGAGAACTCCCGCGCTCTATGTCAAGGAGAACTCCCGCGCTCTATGTCAAGGAGAACTCCCGCGCTCTATGTTAAGGAGAACTCCCGCGATCTATGTCAAGGAGAACTCCCGCGATCTATGTCAAGGAGAACTCCCGCGCTCTATGTCAAGGAGAACTCCCGCGCTCTATGTTAAGGAGAACTCCCGCGCTCTATGTTAAGGAGAACTCCCGCGCTCTATGTTAAGGAGAACTCCCGCGCTCTATGTCAAGGAGAACTACCGCGTTCGAGGACTTTTCAATAACGAAAAAAAAAGAAAAGAAAAAACTTCTCGACGCAACCACCGACCTAGACTCATCAAGGGAGGGACCCGGGCGTAGCCCGGGGTACCTTCCTTGTTATTATGATATTTTGCCAGTAACGCCACAACCTCAGTTGTCGGCGTTCATAATCAATAACAAGGAGAACGTAAAATACATTACACAACAAAAATAGCAAACCAAACAACTTCACGAATGGGCGAGATAAACATTGAGATAGTAAGCTATTTCGCCTAGGATAGTGTTTTTCTGGTAATGATGCAAGTACACCGAACTGGTTTGAAGAAGGACGGTTATGTGGACCAATCCCGCATCAGTTCCTTTAACTGCAATTGTAAAATGTATTGCATTTAAAGGATTGAAGCGTTGGGATTGGACCACATACTTGTGCTTCTTTAAAGTTAGTATTGTTGCTTGAAAGTCTTGTATACATATTGGTTTTTGAAGGTTGGAATGCGTCGTTCAGTGGAGGCTGTGTTGATTGTCCACGAACATTCTCTGCCGCACGTACTCCTTCTTCAGATTGGAACGACGTTCTTCAAGCTGTGAGTTAAACATCTACACTTTAATTGCTCTGGACAGATTGTAAACCCAAATTGTAAGCTATTTCGCTTCGAATACTGCTTCTAAGGGCACTGTTTCACTTCTATACTTACTCACTTGTGAGAGAGCTCAGGTGGACTTTCTCTACCTGGGTATATTGCACAGCCCCCCCCCCCCTGATTGTTGAAAAGGTCCGGTGTCGTACTATCATGTTTTTGGTTGGGGAGTTATTGTTAAAGTAGGACGATTATGTGGACCAATCCCAATAATTTTTCCTCTACTATTACGACTCACCTTATGGAATTTGAAAATGTTTCCAGTAGGTAACCTTTTTGCTCTCTTTATTTGGTTGTCCTTTTAGGCCAGGAGGTGAGCTGGAAGTGGGGGAGGATGAGTGCCTAGGAATGATGAGATTGTTGGACGAAACGCTGGGGCGAACTGATGGAATCAAAAATGAATGGAAAGTGGAGGTAGGCAAATTGTCGATCTTTATAGTATGGTAACTTTGACTCAATATAGCCGGAATGTTTGTCCTTTTTGACAAATTTGAAAAAAGTCTGTTTTGTATTCTAAATTTACGAATATTTATCGAAGTATATGTCTTATTTTCGAGAATAGTTGGAATATGCTGATGCATCCATGATAATGTCATGTATACATCTATCACACATCATGTGACATCTGTATGAACTATATTTCTGTCAGATTCAAAGATTCAATCTTGTAAAACACGATTAACCCTCATCCCAATGAGCTTTTTACAGGATGAAATCGGGAACTGGTGGCGACCGAATTTCGATCCTCCTAGAGTCAGTGAGCCTTCAATCTTTCTTATTTCCAACCGGTGTCATTTCATACTTTCAAAATAGTGTTTCATTCATTTATCACATTTCGGCTCTATGTATCAATACGTTTCACCCAACCTATTTGCACTTTCGGGAGCTCAACACCGCTAAAACGCATTTTTGATGCATACGACAACTGAACACCGGGTCTCTTCAGTTGCACAACTTCTAAAGCACTACCGGAGTTTTGACATCTATCATCTATATATCTGGAGCGTGATCATGGTTTTAATGTAAGTATATATTTATTTCAGTATCCATACATTCCTGCTCATGTGACTAAGCCCAAGGAACAGACGAAGCTATTCCTAGTTCAACTCCCCGAGAAAGGTTAGTGATGATCAGTGTTAAATTCTCCTACTCTCATGCCAATTTAAAATGAACTATATTTTCTCTGATTAAGTTAATGTGCTCAGTAAGAGATGTACTCAAAACCGTTTTGTTTTCGAAGCGAAATATCCTCTCTGGTTCATCAATAGTGACGTATTTTGTGTCATCTCAGATCTAAGTCAGACATTCAAACAAGGAGATAAATTTTCCATTGCTAAGGTAATGGTGACAAGATTTATACGAGAGTCCATTCACAAACCTGTTGTATGTGATCGGATTCCATCACGAGTATGTGATCGAATTCCAACACAAATGACACCGGTATAAGTAGTATTTCTGTTACTCATGGATTATCGGTATTCACCGCGCTCTCTGAGATATCGATGTAAACGTTTAAATGCGCGCCTAATAGCCGTAGTGTAAATCGTCAGTTTTATAGCCGTAGTGTAAATCGTCAGTCTCTCATTCAAATATAACGCTGTTTTTCAATATTTCTCGGTGAGCATTCCCGGCTCGTTTGACATGCTAGTTTCAGCCTTGTTTGCCGTGCCCAAGAACTTCAAGCTCGTTGCCGCTCCTTTGTTCGAGTTGTATGACAATTCAAATGCGTATGGACCTTTGATTGCCAGTCTGCCAACAGCACTCAGCAGGTATACTTCAACATTCCCTTGTTTTCCCTGTTTATAATTTACAATACACCTTCAAACGAGCAAAGTAGGTCAATTAGTGGTACGAGTTCGTCATAGTTTGGCGTGGACTCTGTGTCTACGGCCACGTTTATACACCGAGCGATCAGGTAAAGCGCGAAACGGCAGTATGAATATGGAATGTGCATTCGCGATGGCGGACATCACAAGTTCAATCGATAAGCATCAGTCGTAATCCTGCCTCTCACGTCGCAATCTGGGGTTCAAAAAACAGCTTCGCATTAAAAGCATAGCATGTCTTTTCTGTTCTGCAAGAAGTTATCCTGCAATTTATTAATGTGTGAGTTTCAAAATAAATTAGCGAGAGCATGTACAAAAACTTTTTGCATACTTTCAAGTTAAAACTACCGTCCGGATTTCTGTCAAGATGAGCCTTGCTTTTTTGCACTTCACCTCTGAGGTGGTTGTTCTAGTGTAGTGTGTATAGTGTGGTCTGTCGTGAGTTTTTTCGTAGTTCTACTTTACCCAAATTAGGAAGAAATTGTCTTTAAATTAGATAGTATCCGTGATAAATTGTTCCTTTCAAATTAAAGTGCTGATTTTTATAGGTTCAACTTTGTATTCAATGGTGTCTAACATGCTTTGACTTCAATGTGGTCCCATCAAGAACGTGAGGTCAACGATTTGGAATGCATGAATTTTTGTTTGTAGATTTGGTGAGATCTCAAATACTTGTGTACTATCTTACTCCTGGTTATGTTTCTACGTTATAAGCTGTTTTTCACATACCTGTTCTCGTTGGGATATTTTGGTTGTGTAGTTTGTTGTCACCGTGTCAATGAAGAATTCGGACATTTTCCTCTCAATATCGTTGAACTGTGCTTTAGTAGCAGATTCGTTTTCAATTAGAAAGGCCAACACTTCATAGATTTGACATTCCGTGTTCCGTCACATCCACCCAGAATACTTATACGAGCACCCGAACTCATATTTTGATTGAGAGCACATCAGCCAAAGTTACAAATTGTTGGTTGATTTCAACCATTTATCATCAACAGGCATACACCTCCAATAGTTATTATAACCAGTTTTCATTGCCAACTCTGAGTTTTCCAGTAAAAAAATCTGACATAATTTTGATATTATCAATTTTATTGGCTTGGCGCATTTTACAGAGAAGCCCAACTTTCTCAACTTTGCACAATTTTTGTGCAAAGCTCACGTAATTACCCCTTCGTTTGAAAACCAAAAGCCAGCAGTTCCGACCAGCTTCCAATTTAATTCCTCTTCAGATCACCTTAGTGGACATATATTATTAGGAACAAGACGTGTGACAAAGTTTTGTGTCTCTCAGTTCAGACTGTACTCTCCTGGATAGGTCAAAAACACAGTCAAATTTTCGCTTACCGTAACCTTCAACAAAACAGACGCATGTGACCAACAAAATGTATACATGAATTTATTGTGGAGTTCATATGAATAAAGTTTTTTTGAACAACTCGTAGTGGTGAAGAAAACATCTAAGATCCACAATTCACAACGAGATGTGTATACAAAATCATATATTGTGAAAACAGTTCTTTCTTCGGTCGTTTGGATCAAAACTTGGAACGTGTAAAAGTTCTAGCCCTGACTGGGCCATTTCAAGTTTCGTGTGAACTTTAGTTTACAATGGTGAACAGTAGGTCAACTGTTGACTAATGTAAACTATGCGACAAAAGAAAGATATATCGGTAATAAAACAAACACATAATAAATCAATAAAAAGAGACTGTACACATGAGATCAATTGTGAAGCCTTTGGGTGAAAACAATTCGTAAAAAAAAAACAATTCGTAGACTAGATCAAAATAGGAAAACGACTAGAGATCTGGAATATCTTGAACATGAAAGTAATCTGAGATTTGGTACGAGATTCGTCACGAGTATCAAAGTGATTATTCTGTTGAACAGGAATTATAAATGATTATATAGATAATTATAACATCAGGGAATGGACTATAGAACGTTTGTGAAGAAATTATCGCCACCAAGTGTGGTCCCGTAGTGAGTTGAATGCTCTGGAGCATTGTCTTTTTTGTGAACACCGAGAATTTGAGATGACGAGGCCTAGTGCGTATAATAAGCTTGTCGGAGAAGGAATGTTGGTTGTCTGCGTATATTTTCGTCTGAAACAGTCAGTCGGGTCTATAATTATGAGAAGGTGAATAAGTTCAGTCTCTGAAAACACATTAAACTTCAGAGATAATAAAGAATACTACGCGTCTGTCCGTGAACCGCCGCACATCTCCACCGTGGAAAATCGATAAATCAGTAAACGGCAAATCTGCACCGGAGTTAGACCGTAGTGAGGATGTTTCAGAGTATGGTTTCGGTAAAGTGAAACGTGAGAGGTGTGATACGGTTCAGGACTTCCGCGTCTTATTGCTGTAGGCAAATGGAAAGTCCACGCTGTGGGGAAACGCTCCAGTAGAAAGAGAATAGAGAGTGCATGAAACAAAGGTAATTCGACATTACAATGTGACAACGAATACAAAAAGAATATAAAGGGGACACAATATGAAGAAGCAGAAAAATACATACAATCTAAGATGGGTCGGGCGAAACTCTCAATATTGAATGTTCACCGGCAGAAGGTACCATTCAATCCAAGAAAACAGGGGAAACAGAGAAATTAGCCGAGACGACATGGAGGCACCGTAGCAAAGTTACAAAAGGGGCTGGTCCAGCCTGACCTGAATCGCGCTCTATTGATAATTTAGCTTAAAGGTGACAGGTAAGGTAGAGTTTGCTACGATGCCCGTCTGGGGAACCTCTCTGGTTTCCCCTGTCTCGTGGACAGCCGCGAACCACATGCACTACTAGTAGGGTTTGTCGTGACGAGGTCGTTTCAGTTGAACCTTGAGTCGTTTCATTCCTATCTGAAAGCCGTTCATGGCTGCAATTGCTGCTTGCGACGAGGCAGGAGAGTCATACGAAACGAAGCCTGCAACACTCACAACGTGCGACCACAAATAGGTGCAATCAATGTATACGTCTTCTCATTCCTACCCGCACTCCTACAGTACGAATTTG
The DNA here is from genome assembly GCA_964036275.1 of Litoditis marina. Classification (NCBI taxonomy): domain Eukaryota; kingdom Metazoa; phylum Nematoda; class Chromadorea; order Rhabditida; family Rhabditidae; genus Litoditis; species Litoditis marina. Next base: position 2,073,335 of record OZ038438.1, read on the forward strand.
GAACGAAGCTCTCCAACATGGTAAAGTTTTCTCCATTCGCGTACTTCTATAGAAAGAACGTATTCTATAGGAAGTAGTTTATGCGAGGGCAACGTGTTTCGTTATAACAAAAGTTAAATTGATTACTGTAGGAGTCCACGTACAGAAGTGAGACTTATTAAATTCATACGTTTTCTCATCTCACACTCTTACTTCGTTTTCCCTACTTCTCTAGCTTTTGCCTAGTTTTGGACCAAAGTGACACACAACTGAACTTGAAAAGAAGGTCGACACTTCACAATACTTTTCTCCAGTTATCACGTGCCTTTGTATAACGATAAACACAAAAGCCTAAATGAGTATGAGACAACACTGAACTATACTCACGACTGAGAGAGAAAACTTTTCTGATGGGAAAATACCACGTTTCTCTGCCTCGTCTAGTCTTACTGTATCTAAATCATTACACCTGCATGATTCACACCATTCATACATTTAGTAACTGAATCTCTTTTGTCACCTCATCTTCAATTGACTTCAATCTACTACAGAGAAACAGGGTATTGCCTAGTACTTATTAGGTGAACAAGGCTTATTCGAAACATATCCTAGATTACGTCCATCTAGAGATAGATGAATTGTGTTCAAGTTATAACTAGAATAGTCGCATAAAACGTTGAGCATGATCAATTGTGCACCTTTCCACGCTTCACGTGACTATGAGTATCTGGTATTAGCCTATCCTATGCCGATCGGCGTGCAGTACTTTGAGGAACGTAAAAAGACGACTCGATACACGACACCCACCGAAACACTTGCTCTGATTAGTGGCCCGGTCGACGAAGACCTTGGCCGAGATGACGCTTCCGAAGGGGGCGAACATCTGAATCAGCTCGGCGTCGCCGAACTCTTGCGGCAGATGGTAGATGAACAGATTACACCCGTCCGGGCCCAGCACTGAACACCACAACGTCACCCCACAGACCAACACTCAACCAATAACCACTGTCAGCTGAACCCGCGCGACCCGCACCGCCCTCCCGGCTAGACAATCCCACCACAGACAGTGTGCGGCAATGACCCGACTCTCAGATACCAACCTGCGTCTAATCAACAACACGCTATTTCTCGGGTGGTCAAAGCGAGAGACGCAGAGTGGGATCACGGGGTCGAGATATTACAGCACTCAAAAGACGAATTCAGGGGACTTGCAGGAGGACATACGGGAGGCGTGGGCCCCAGTCCTCCTGGAAGTCCCATGAGTTCTGACTCAATGAAAATTAACAGAAAGACTGTAAAGATCACGGAACGTGAAACATGGTATGACTGTGTGTTGGAAGAGGAGGGCAGGCAGGGAACGCACATTGACTAGATGTAACTAGGTATTGACGTACATTTGTACCACGAGTAATAAAATCAATAACTGCATACCGGCAAAAGGACCACATACAATTACTGACAATGTGATAGCTGGAGAATGTCGCTAGAACTAACCCTCTTTCGGTTGAACCAGAGGCAACGTGGCGGCCGCCGCCGCCTGTTGTTGTTGTTGTTGTTGTTGCTGCTGCTGTTGTTGTTGCAATTGCAGGAGCTGCTGCAGTGCTGCATCTAAACACCACGGAACTTCATGCGCCCAGTTACAGTGGAGACACGTGGCCTAGTTTTACACGGGAAAAGATAGAGAACAACACGGCATCGTAGCATAAAGATAAACGTAGTTCGGAATTGACAGCTCCATGTGACTTTTCCAGGAAACTCCGCTACGCTACCGGGTTCTCAGTCTTTTTTCTTTGATGAATCAAGCCACTCCGTCGTCACAGAATTGAACAACATGTGGAGAAATTGTACGTCACAAAAGATGGTGGAAACATGCCGAATTATGAATGGCAGACAAAAACCGACTTGCAAACTTATTCGGAAACTCTGCGAGAAATTTTTTCTCCCACCTTGAAGGTGGGCAGAATGGAGTGTAATTTAAAGCAAAAATTTGTAAACAACGTACGTTTCATTCTTGCGCACCTCCAAAAGGGGATGAGGTCACATCTATATGACAACACAACGTGACAACGTATGGAAAGGGTAACAAACTGAGAGATGTGGGAAGATAAAAAGAGGAAGCGAGAAAAAGAGAGAGAGTGAGAATGAAAGAGAGAGAGAGAGCGAGACAGAGAGACAATGAGAGAGAAACTGACTGTTATGATTATCCATAGCCATCATCGGGTATGCGGCTTGTAACCCGAATGTCCCGTCAACGTTGGAAGTAGCGGGAGCTGAAAAATATAATTATTCACGCAACATGAGATAGAGTTTAAAGTAGGACGATTATGTGGACCAATCTCGTGTCAACGGTCCTTTAAACTGCAATTGAAAAATGTATTGCAGTTTAAAGGACTGAAGCGTTGCGATTGGACCACATAATCGTCCTTCTTTAATTGAGCTGTATTTCGGATGGAAACGACATAGATCACAAAAACATGTGAAACGTAAGAAGTTGACAGAAAATTTAGTATACCTATATTTTATTCCGATTGTATGTTCTGTGCTACAACGTCTTCAATGCGTTGCCTGAACCAAAATTGTTCTCCACATTGTAAGTGCAGCTTTTTTATCGGTAAACTGTGAACAATAAACATGGAAGAGCGCGAAACGGTAATCAAGTTTGTTACCACTAATCAAACGGGGAGTAAAGACTAACGTGAGTACTGTATTTCGTGATGTTGTTGTTGTTGTTGTTGTTGTTGTGCGGCTAGAGCGGCCTGATGTTGTTGTACTGCCAGTGCCTGTAGGGCAGCTGCCTGGTAGTGTTGGTTCTGGCCGCCCATGGAGAGCTGCGACACCGCGGCCTGTTGGGCCAGCAGCGGGTTAGACACGGCCGCATTCTGCAGTTGAAGCTGCAGCTGAAAAACTCGCAGTTAGAACACATTCCCTAGTATTGTACCATCCTACTCAGACTCCTACAGTATGATTATCTGACTGTCAGTTCGTTTTAGTTACCTAAATGTTCACTTCTATATTGATTCTCGGTTTGACGTTATGAGTGCTCTAGAAGTCTCAGTGGAAATCATGTGGATTACTGCTCATTGATCGAGTCCTTGAACACTGTATCAGACTTGGACGGCTCATTCGACATTTCTGTTCTGTGTGTTCGCACCGCAAGAAACTCATGAAGCCCAGTAATGAAAAAGAAGAAAAGAGAGGAGAGAAAAAAGTAAAGAATGAAGGAACTGACGGCCATGGGATGCTGGGAGAGAGGGAGGAAAGAGGTGGGCTGGGCGGCGGAGACCATGGCCTGCTGCTGCATCAACTGAAATAGACTAGGTGAGATGGACGAGAACACAAAAAACAATCAATAAAGCAGGACAGAATGAAACATTTTGTGTTGAAGGGAACATACCAATTCTGTTACTTTCGCGCTAGAAATCCCTAAGCGGTGAGAAAACTCAGAAGAGTGTGCCTCCTCGGTGAATGTAGCAGTTTTATAGTTTAGAGAAATACGATAAGAGCTAAAGCTTATCTCTCGATACTAAAAAGAACTGATGTCGCACGAGGTAATATTCCCTCTCTTGCACTTTTGTTCGAAAGTTGTCGAATTAGTTTCCCATTCTGTCCGCCCCAAACACGGTAACGAGCTATCTGTCGAGAAACCATTCAGATGCACGAGAAGGACATACACGTGACACGATCGAATACTCTCATCATCAACTAATACAGGTACTTTTCACAAGTACAAACTACTACAATTACTTCACTGTGGACCTAGGTCGTGTAACGCATTTACTAGCATTATGAATGCAGCATCACCGTTTATCGACTTCTAGGCACTAACGAAAGTTGGACGCTGAAACATGTTGGATTGAGAAATATATCGGTGATCTGTGGTTATTTATGTGGAACGCTCAGCAGCATTTCAATGAGCTACATACAAATTGACAGCAATCTCGAGAATAGCTGCTGAACTGCTGGCGAGTTATCTCATGAGCTCGAATCTCATGAGAAATACAAGTAGGCGGAGGACAATGTCTGACTCGCCATGTAATCTTCTATCTGGCTTTCGAGCAAAGAGCTGGTGCGCACCTGTTGATACGCAGCCGAATACTGCGCACCGACTTGGTTGACGAGCACGGGATTCAGAAGGCCCATCTGCGCCGCCATCTGCTGCATCCGACGTACCTGAGCAAATCGAAGCATTGAAAATGAAGATGATGGGTGAGAAATTGAATTGTGCTAAAAATGCCATTATTCCATGTGAAAAACACCACGATGTGAAAAATTGTGTTCGAATGAACCTGTGTTTGATAACCAGTGGAAACTAAACACAATCGTATAATGCATCTTTTATTGTAAATAATAATAGGATTTGAAGCGAGGATATGGTGTCTTGTAAACTTTCGCAGTACCCCATGAGATGTTCTTATGATATATCTAGCGATTATCAGCAGAGAAGGACTTGAATCCTAGGTAAAACTTGACAAGGTTTCAAGGGCATTTTACATTTCTGCTCACACTGAGAGAAATAGAATTGTGTGTATCTTGAGTCAGGGGCGAAACTAATTTGTGCACTTTATAACAGTTAGAAATTGAATTGTGCTGCATTTGCCATTATTCAACGTTCTAACTGTTATAAAGTGCACAAATTAGATAGTCTAGATTACTGTTCTTTCAGTAATAGTTTGTACCTGTCGCTCCTTTTCAGTGTCGGCATACTTGACGACCAGACTACTGCTGGCGCCCTGCATGGTCTGACTTCCGTGCAGGGCGGTTATGGCCATCTGGGCATCCAGCGCATTCCGAAACTTCACGAAAGCACATCCCTTCGAGTTGCCGTCGGCACCACGCAGAACCGTGACCTGAACGCATTATCATTAATTATATTTATTACACAAAAGTTGAACAACGGTACCACAACTATGCTCATTGAGCAACCACAGTGGAGAGTAAAGAAGAATAGAAACTGAATGACATGTTACAGAAGGAAAGTGTACCATTACTTCAAGACAAATACTAGACTGATAATATTTATTTTCATTATCCAGTTTAGCTAGACTCAGTTATAGCCGAGACCCCGTATGCAACAGAATCCCGATTTCTCTCCTATGCTGCGTTTCTCTCTTTCAACACTATTGTACGGCAAGGAAGTAGCGCCCATTCCGAGAAGTGCACTGCCCAATGGGATGTTTCTGTTCATGGCCCAAGCTGAAAATCTTTGTCCTGGGTCTTTCACCGATTGCCTTTTATTTTATTTCCAGAGTGTGGATTTTTTGCTGCAGATAATCTTTTTTTTCATCCCCTCTCCGTATTAATTCACAACGGCTTTAGTTCTATGGATTTGTACTTTAGGTGACATTCTCCCGCAGCTCTATTATGTTTCAAGCTCACGTGAGCAGTTATAGTACCCAGTGTTAAGTTTTATCAAACTGCAATATTTAGAGAAAGTTGAATTGCAATATTAAAAATGAAAAAGTCAACAAATTGAAAAGTTCAGAGAACTATTTCCCGAACTTGGAAAACAGTCATGAGAAGATTTGACCGTGTACTGTAGGAGTTGTAGGGAGAGTGAGTAGTACTATATTGTAGTCATGTAGTTGTGTCCCCCCTCGTAGAGATAAGCTATATCCCCTCCACATATGGATGGCGCCTTTTTCAAGGCATGAGGCGGGGGATATCGACAATCAATCGCTCCTCCTATGCTAATGCCCTACACACAACTTGACAGCTTACTATCCCCTGGGAACAAATTCAAACGATACAAGCAACTGGGGAGAATCATGATGTATGGCACATGACAAGAGGGGGAGATGGGCCAAATATAGATGGAGAGAGAGAGATTCATCATAGAAGTAAATGGTAGAGTATTATTACCTATTTGTACCACACGCTGAACTTAGAGATGGGTGGGAAAAAAGAGAGCAGAGAGAGGGGAGAGAAAGAGGGAGAGAAGGGAAGGGAGAAAAGTAGAGAGAGAAAGAGAGAGAGAGAGGGAGAGGGGAGAGAAAGAGGGATAGAGGGGAGGGGAGAAAAGGAGAGAGAGAGAAAGAGGGAGAGAGAGAGAGAGAGAGAGAGAGAGAGAGAGAGAGAGAGAGATAAGCTCACCTCGTCGAGCGGTCCGAATGGCTGGAACAGCGTTCGAACTTCGTCTTCCGATTGATGTTTCGAGAGCATTCCCACGAAAAGTTTCTTGTCGTCCACTTGGAACTGAATTCACAGGTTACACTGACTCAACAAAGTATTATAAATTGTAGTTCTAATGAAAACAACTGGAATAATAAAAGTTGTTAGACATTTTTCGATAGTTATTTCAGAAACTTTCGTGGAATGGCAGTTTCATTAGTATGTATTGCATAGAAGCTACAGATGGATTACTTTGATTAGGGCACGTGAGAGTGTAACACCTTCCACGTCGTGACCAGGGGCTTCATCAAACCTACACATGTGTCTCGATTGAGTATAGAATTTCACGTTTAACACGTGTCACGTGACTGAAAGTGTATAAAGTACCTTGTCCTTGGGACTGGCCGGCCTACTCTCCGTGTCTGCCGGTTTCACCTGCATCGCTCGATTCATCTGGAACGGGATAGAAATTAGTTGTAGTTTGATATGTAACCAAGACTTAGGGATCAAACTACAAAAATATCAAAACCGGAATACAACGTACCAATACCATGAGCCGGTAAAGTGCACCGGGAGCACACTACAAACATATAATATGCGATATAGATTGATTAGTGCAATTATGAAGTGCCTACATGTTTCGGTTTTATGTTCTATCACGTTCTACGTAACTGTTGCACTGAGCTAAAGTATAGGGGTCCTGGCGGCGTAGCAATCCCTCCAATCTCACGAGAAGTTCATATGAGTTTCTCATGAGATACCTCATGAGCTACTCGTGAACCATCAACGTTGTAGCATCGCAATCAATAGAATCTCATGAGAAGCTCATGCGAATATCTTATGAGGTATCTCATGAGATTTTTGAGGGATTGCTACGCCGCCTGGAAGGCAGAAGCGGTAGATGTTGATCTCATCTGCCGTGTTTGTAGTTTGATCCTGCTGTTTTTCAGGCGTAATTTGCAGCCGCAGAGCAAACTACAACTCAAACAGGGTCACACTGTGAAACAGAGCAGACGAGAGCGGTCAGGTTATGGGGGCTCTACTCGGTGAAAGAGGGGAGCACGAATAGTAGGACTTAGCGGCGAGGGTTGCCGATAACCTTATTTGGCCCCCCGACAGCCTGTTACCTCGTTACCGCTGTCCCCTCTCCCCACGTAGGCCTAATTCGCCGGCTCTACGTACAACGCTCGCAACATAACGCGCATACGCTATAGTCATTTCTATGTGGACTCAAAATTTAGTATTATTATCTGGTCTGTGCATTGTTATGTAATAAGATTGAAGAACCATAACCACAAATCTTGAACTGTTTGAAAACGTTCACGTCCAAAACTTACTAGGCATCTAAGAGTTTTAGCATTGAAAAGTTTTCGATGAAACTTTTCTGCATGGTAGTCTCTCTCTCTGTTACCCATCGAGAACGGATACTTTTTGAATGACTTTTTTTCCACTGTGCTTCTACGCTCGACGCACATTTGAATTACATTATAACTTTCCGAACAAAAGTTGATAATCCGCTTGGAATAAGTGTTTCGTATTGCACATAATAAAAAAACTGTTCTCGAATGTGTTTCTCAAAAGATTCTAGAAGGTGGAAGTTTTAAGCTTGGATGGTCTTTTGTCAAAAATAGGTCGTTATCGATTGAAATGGGTCATATTTCAAGAGTTTCACTCCAGAATTAGCCAAAAAGTGCACAGAGTGGAGTTTTTTCTCGAAAGTTTGTAGGGCTATGTGCTCTATAAACCATTGCTTGAGCTGTAATCCTCCTTTCGGACAACTGTAGTCATTACATCATGTTTCGAGCCTCTGAAAAGACCACGGCGACCTTTGTCTTCGAGCCTTGTAGAGATCTGAGACATGGTGGTGAGGATTAGGCCCATTTGGAGTAGTATTGCCCCATCTGTCAGTACAGGTCGGCGAGTCAAGAAGGGCGTACAGACCATCTGCCTCGCCCCCTTTCTCCCCCCTACTTGTTGCGCAATTCAGCTACTGTTCATTCTCCACCGATCAAGAAGGTGATTACCCTTAGAACATGTAAGGAACGTTCAATTATATGGATATTCCCTCATAAGTAGTATGAACAACGGGAAAAACGTGAATGAGCAAGTTGCAATTCCACGACCAAACCTTATCTACAAAATATGCTTACTCTTAGTTCTAGAAAAGTAAAAAAAATACTCAAAAAATTTGGTAAAAGCTTGAACAAAGGACATTGTACTATGCTTACTTATTGGTTTTTCCAGTTGTAGACATACAGAACAGTAAGTATTAACGTCAACACTCACTATTTGGAATTAGAGTATACTTGACTTTGAGCCCTCTCTATTACTTTAGACCATCTATCATTGAACTCCAACTAATATTTCCACCTTTTGCAGTATACTATCTGCTTTCTTTGTTACTTTTCTCTATATCAACATCTAACACCTATATGGACAACTCTTCCACTTTCGCTCCCATACTTGTACTAGCTGTCATGTTCCCTCGGGGCAATTTTGTATGGCAGACAGCCGAAAGGTTGGAATGTGTGAAACGGAGCGCAACTTATCGAGTAGCCATGACAACGAAAGGTTCACCTGCCATTTAATTAGAATATCAGTACCAATTACAGTAATCATCACGGTAGAAATGAGCGAATTAGATATTAATACCTTGGCGGAGAAATCGAAGTCGAGCGAGCAGTCAGGCTCGAACCAGATAATTATGTATAAGATTTTCGAGAATAGTACGCATTCTGATTCGCATGGACACGTGGAACGTGACCACCAAATACTAGTGCAAACATTGGTTCATTACAGCTTGACGATTAAGCAAACTGATTGTTTTTCAGAGATTTGAATTCAAGTTTTCAGCGTGCGAATTTGTATCCTATAACGCCTACTCTGAGGTTTTTTTTACTAATGAAAATGTCAACTTCATGAACAAATTAGTCCGATACCCAGCTATATTCTCTTTACTGATTTTGTTTCATAAGATCTTCTCCTTTTTTGCACAAATTTGCCATGTGAAAAACGATCATTCGATGATCTCGACGGAAATTGGTAATTGCTAGAGCAGATGGTGGAGAGGTTCTAATCTGAACCCCAAAATAGTATTGATTCGGTTCAAAACGGTCACGGAATGAAATACGCAGAAAAATAGTGCTAACCTCTTCGGAAGAAAATCAACGAATGTATGTACAATATTTTTCATTTATCTTTTCGAGGATTTTCGAACTCCTAAAATATAAAACTCGAGTACGGAGATATATAGTGAGAATGATTCAACGAACATACCCCTGGTAGTGTTTTTTGGTCGTGCAGAGAGGCTTGACACTTTATCGAACTCTCTCGATGACAGAAAGTGAGAAAAGCACATCCTTTGTGCATACCTGCAAGTATTCCAGTGTACCGTATACAACATTTCCGTCTTTGTTGTTTTCAAGTTGTGATTAAAGTTTAGAATATCACAATTTTCATGTAATCGAGTCAGTAAATAAATTGTCAAATACGTACCCGTGTATTTATCTTTCAAAATCGTGAACTCGTAAATCTTTCCAAACTGCTCGAAAAGGTGCCGCAAGTCTTTTTCTTCCAAATTCCTGGGGATCTGAAAAGATGAGTTGGAATAAATCTGCTCGAAGATTCATTCTGAGTTGTAGTTTGATTTGGGTTCATGACAGATTTCACGGCTGAAACGCAGAGAGATCAAAATACAGACACAGTAGTTCAACATGTGTAGGTTTGGCCCGTTATTCTAGGGCCATACATGGTGGGTAGTAGGTGAATAGAGGCTCATTCTGTCAAACAGCTGGTCACAATCTCGCCACACGGTTGGCCACGTAGAAATGGTTTCCAAGATAGGTGAACGGGATCTTCCTATCAAAAAAGGTTACACTTTTCACAGTTTCATGCTGTACTTTTCATATTTACATCGAATTTCTCAATAGGAGGTATAATCTCAGCGAAAAAAACAATACCGTATTTGTTCTCGGTTCACGAGTTTTTATGTTTTCACACCAGCTAGAGCACCAACAGTTTTAAATTTATGCACCCTTCCTCCGCTCACAGCCTCAGAATAATAGTTACAAGAGTTACCCCTTTTCAAGTACTCCCGGTTGTACTTAATTCTTCTAAAAGTTGTTTTAGGTATTTTTTAATGTTTCCATATACATAGTCTCCTCCAACTTATTGTTGAATAACACATTTGCAGCTTCTCTCAGCGGCTGGATTCAGCCCCTCGGGCTATTGATCGTGCTACCCACCAGCTCCTAACATACATCAAACACTTATCACATGCTAAACTCTTGCTTGCCCCCGAACGCATGAAATACAGCAGAGGTCGGGAAACTTTAATACAGGAGAATACTGACTACACAAGGAACGGAATGCTCGAAAAACTGGCCCAAATACATTCCAGCAGGACGAAATAGGAGCACACAATCAGCTGCTTTGAACCGTTTTTCACACTTCGCACTTTATGAACAGTTGAGATTTAGCCCACTGCACGAAGAAATAAAAACGAAAAAAATGAGTTATTTGTGATACATTAGATTCGAAGAACCACCTAGACACAGAGACAATGAAAGGAAATGAGCTTTTTCTCAAGCAGTGAGGAACTACTTGTTTCCAGTCAGACAGAAGTGTTATCCCCTTCTCCATCATATTTCTCTCTCTTCTGAAACTTCTAGTCAACGTTCAGAAACTCTCGGTCAGTCATTTCACTAGTAAATCATCAGTCAACAGAGCCTGGTTACTGTATGTGGTTAGGTGATTATGGTAGAGAGTAACAGACTGTTCTGTCCGGTTACTGTATATGGTAAGGTGTTGGTGAGAGAAAGTGTACCTGGCCGATGAATAGCTTGATGGCGTCGGGGTCTTTGACGGGGAACCCGTTGGAGTCGGTGGACGAGGTGGAGCTGGCACGCATGTCGTGCACCATTGGACGGAAAGGGTACGGGCACGGAGGGAGGGGGACGACAACACAACACAGGACACAACACGGCTAGTCTAATGCCATTAGCCGCCGGCTTTTTATTAATCGGGGCAGGGGGCGGAGAGAGCATGAGTCGGCCACGCCCCCTCGGCGCTGATTGGCTGTGGGAGACGACAGCTGTGGAATGGGAAATGATACTTGGAGAGAGTGGACAGTATGGGTTCGGGAAAGGCGAGAACTATATCTATTGGATTGAGTTGTGGGGGGGGGGGGGTCGCAGAGTTTCAGCTGTGATTTTTTCCGATCATATGGCATCAAAATATGGACTAAAGTGTACAAATTCAACTTACAAATAGAATGAAGAATCGAAAACAAGCTTGAAAATCCTATTCCCGTTCGAGAACGGATTTGGTGGGGGAAAAACTTGTAAACTCGACTGCTGAATTTCCTGTTCCAACCCTTTGGAACCAAATCAAAACTGCTCTGAAATACACCACTTTTCTTGTTTTCGGTTTTCCAATTGTTTCATTTCCTGCATTGACGACATCAGTCTGTGGAAACATCGAGACCCACAAACATTGCGTCCTGACTTGAATTCGCAAAACACCCTCTTGAATGCTCGACTCTATTACTACACTCTGTTTCACAAGCGCGTAGTCTCCCGGACCAAGAATTCAAAACATCGAAAACTTTATGGTGGGAAGAAATCGTGATTTTGTAGCCATTTCGATTCCGCTTGTACAACATGCGTACACAGTTTTTTTGCTAAGTCGGTATTCTGAGTGGAATAAGAAATCAAATGGATATTATTGTAATATTCCATGTAGGGATGATCAGAACTATAACTGTGCTGCATGAGCTTGAACTTGAACATTTTCTTATACATCTAACAATAATAATAATAATCTAACACATAATATATTTACTTCTATTTCAATTGCAAGAGTATTATCAAAAAAAGTAAAGTTATGTGGCTTATTTGCGGTTGGCATTCGTGTATGGTTGTTGTATGCAAATAATGGAGCGACAGATGTTGGAGACAGCTGGGAGACTGTAATCATGCACTGGGGGCGAGAATGGGTGACCTGGTCAGGGGGGCAATTGAGAGCACTGCTTTATACCGAATACACCTTATATATAGTCCACTTCATTCCTACTCACACTCCTACAGTAACCTAGTCAGGGGACGTACTTGAATTGAATGCACTGCTTTATACCGAATACACCTTATATATAGTCCACTTCATTCCTACTCACACTCCTACAGTATCCTGGTATGGGGAAGAACATCAATCGAGAACGATTCTTTATATCGAATACACCTTATATATAGTCCACTTCATTCCTACTCACACTCCTACAGTAACCTAGTCAGGGGACGTACTTGAATTGAATGCACTGCTTTATACCGAATACACCTTATATATAGTCCACTTCATTCCTACTCACACTCCTACAGTATCCTGGTATGGGGAAGAACATCAATCGAGAACGATTCTTTATATCGAATACACCTTATATATAGTCCACTTCATTCCTACTCACACTCCTACAGTATCCTGGTATGGGGAAGATCATTAATTGAGAGCGATTCTTTATACCAAATCCGCCTTTTATATAGCCCACTTCATTTTACGGTAACCTGACCAGAATTATAGCTTGCACACACGTAAAATGCTATAAAGAACTTCGCTATTCTAGATTGTGAAGTACCTTCCTTGTACATGAGAAAACCGGACCAGTATTTTCAGGTTGGAAAGTTTTCCGGAGCTAAAGCCGATTTCATTCCCACTGAAACTCCTACAGTACGCCGAACATTACAATATGCTATGCAAACCGAAATTTGTCGGAAATTTTTAGAACACTCTTTGTATTAGAGAATAAAAAGAGGATGCGGATCCTGATACTATGTACCTATAGTTCGTTTCACCAATCGATGTCCTTCTACAGTAATCCCTCACATATTTAGAAGGTTTTTTCTGATTGAATATATCACTATTTCGGTTTTAAACCTTCAGATTTTGTAGAAGCATAGATAGAAAACACAATAGCAAAAATTGAGGTCAATCCAACAACATCAAACTACGAAACGTTGATCTAAAAATTCGCGAAGATTACTGTATAGGGTTATAAGCGTGGAACGACGTGCGTGGAACAGACTGTAACAAAAGCGACTGAAACTTTGCTAACCTACCGTAGCAGTCTCAGAAGGAATGGGAAGACTATATACAAGAAGTAAATGGAATACGAATTATTTCGGAATGTTGTTAAACTTCTTCAAACTATTTTTTTCACAACAAACTAAAGTCGGTGTGGTCGCAGTTGAATGTTCCACTGCGTACTGTAAGACATTACGGATAGGTGAAACAGAGTCTGATCTCGGCGACGGCGAGAAAGTTTTAAAAACTTTCTTTTGGAAACAAAATTTGAATAAAAAGAAAACATTTGCTTTCTACGGGAAAAGGAGGTATTGCTGATAAGAAGCGCGTGAGCAAACGGGAAATGAATGCCATGGAGACTTTTTCCTTTTTCAAAATTTCGTGAGTCTCGAATGTTGTGGTTCGTAGCTCAATAGTTATGTCGAGTATTTTGTATGAGGTCACAAATACGATATCTTACTCAGTTAATGAGTTTCACATCTCATTTTCCAATCTTCACTTTCCATCTGCGGTACAAATATCAGTATGTTAACTACATATTAAATGTTCTATTCCCTTAATGTGAGTTTTTTAAGTTCAGTTTTTGTCCATGGAAGTTTGTTTCGGGGTAACTGAATCGTATGGCTTGATATTGGTTTTGATTAACGCTTCATGCCAGCCATGACAATTATTAGATGGGGACTAATTAACGGTGGCCAATTAAGCAGCTCACGAGTCTGAGGTTCTGAGCATAACTCAGCACAATGCTCCATCGAGGAACAGGCAGGGAGGGAAAAACTAGTTCGGAGGTATAGTTCACACCATTCCTACTAAGACTCCTACAGTAACCTTACCAACTTTTCGAAGGCTGTTGTGGAGCTGAAAGTGTAGTTCATGAAAAATGCCCTCGTTACTTACTCTACCTGATCAGGAGAAGGAGGTACGGACATCATCAACTTCTCCGATCAGAAGTAAGTGAGCAAAACGGCTTGGAAGTTTTGAAATCCTACTGTAGGAGTCTCAGTAGGAATTAAAAATACTATAAACCAGGGGTGACCAACTGAGTTGTAGTTTGATCTGCAAACACATCAACCTTTCCGAATTGCGACACAGCGAGATCAACAACAAACACAACAGAATGCAACAAAGTACGGTTTCTATTCCCATGACGACCACTATACAACAGGTTCTATGGCAAACTTACAGCTGAATTAATCATTTTTAAATCGAATGTTCACTCAAAACTGTCTTTGTGTTCCTAAGACAATGTTTAGTAGATAACGTTTTCATGTGTTGAGTTTGTTTCAATAAAGTGTTTATTATTTATCTGTGTGAGGCGAAAGCGTGTTCAGGTAAAAATAGATATTGATTGCAATTATACAACGTTTTGGAGAACATCAACGAATCGTATGTACGATGTGTACGCGTATTACAGTAAATATTGAAATTCGTCAAAATGGACGATACTTTGGATAACCATTTATCAAAAGTTCTAAAGATACTGTAGGAAGTAAGAATGGCCATTATAAAAACTGTTCATTTTATTCACCCGACCTCATAATACCTGTTCTTTTCTGTTCTTGTTCTTCGTGTGTTCTTGTTCTTCGTGTGTTCTTGTTGTTCTTGTGGACCTCATAATACCTGTAACAGAGATAATAATGTGAACACTTGTTCTAGTTTTGGACCAATTGTTGAACAGCATATATGTCATCAATCGCAGAAGGGACAGATGTGAAAATGCAAATTTGGTCGAATCGTGACCTTGTGCAGCTAGACGGTGGATTAATACTCAATCATCGCCTATCGAGTGAAGGAATAATTCACAAGAAGCAGTATAGCTTTTAAGTTTCACTTACCGTATGTCAGCTTGATCAAATATAACTGTACTTCCCGAGCCAACTATGTAAAGGGAATGAGAAGTGATCGATTCGTTCGAGATTTTAAACCTACTTGAGATCATATTATATCATTTCATAAAATGTGTCAATGAAACACCCAGTTTGTTTCCAAATTGGCTTGCTTTGGTTGGTTTCTGCTCGAGTATAAAATTGTTACAGTAGCTAAACTGACCAACTGGTCCGGGTAGAATTGATTCACGAAGGAGTTGGTTCATTTAGGTGCTAACCACTAGGCCATCAAAAAGGGGGTACAAAAATCACTACTCAAATCCCTACTCATCCTACAAGGTCTCACGTTATCCGTGACGGGTTCTAAATAAAGCCAGGCTATACCCGTTTGTGAGCGCTAGTAACATACTACAATCAGAAGAAATATCTTAATCATCAGAAAACGCGTTGTATTCACATCAACTCTAAGGTATTCGGGAAGACCAAAACTGGTTGTTGACCTGAGTGCGTTAAAGGAAACGTTTTGAAGTCATTTTGTATCCAGCGGCCAAACAGAAGAGTATGTGAACATACCAACTCACTGAAGAATCGTGTCTTTGGCGAGTCGAGCCGCGAATCAGTCACCAGAGAACCGAACCACTAAATCAAAACCTGAAGCCAACTCACCAAGGCAAAACACGAAAATCGAAGCGTCTTTTTTCGAATGTACGGTTTTAGCTGAATCGCGAAATAAACTAGGCTGATTGGAACAGGATCGAGTGATTCCCGGATGATGTGACTCAATCGCAAATCCGATTTCGATCCTGAGGTTAGGTTATGAAGTGACCTGTACGTTAAAACAAACCCTGGTGGATGAGAAATTTGTCTTCCATACGTGAGCATTTCATTTTCTTTAACGTGTCAGAGGAGAAACTTTCTTATTCATTCTTTGCCTTCGTCTGATAACAGTTGGGTGGAAGTAAGTTTCTCATATCTCAAAACTAAATTGAATCATGAAGCTTGTTTTGTTTTTCATCATAATCCATTCGGAAAATGTATTACTGCCAATTGCACAAAGTTACAGAAGCATCATCATATAAACATAATTTGAAATCGCTGGTTTTTGAAAAATTTGAGAAATGCGAGTCTCAGCACGAATGCCCTGGCGTTCCCTATTATACGGTAGAATCTCTTTTGCGCGGTCGATATTGCTGTGTATTGAGTAAAATACATGTTAAAAGCTGATTTAAACGTAGAATTCTTGTTCAAAATCGTATAGTGTAGAGTATAGATCTATATTATTAAAATGTATGCTTGTAATCTGCTCTTCAATCTGTGTTTATTAACGGATATTTATTATATTCCGAAAAGATGATGAACACCATTTTGTTGAGTTATCCGTTCATGCACGTAATAACTTGGATATGCACACAGTTTTACATTGTTTCAGCTTGAAGCTGTTTTGTAAGGCTTAGTAGTGTGTCATAATTTCGCTAATCAACCCAACCCTTCCCAAGGCAGCCAAGTTTACTTTTTCTCCTCATTTTACCGTTAATTTCGCTTTCAGTTTGTTGGTAGCACCTTTCTTGTACCTAAGGGATCCTGTAGTATTTATAACTAAAACGTATTCTGATAAGTACTATAAATATTAAATGTAGTTATTTTGTCAATGTTATATTGATGACACATCACAGTGGCTTCGAAACTAGCATAATCTGAAGTGACGGTTTTATGTCACTTCTGTCACAACTCTGAGATTCCTTCAGTTCGAGAATATATGCACATGTCTTGAAATCATTCCTAGTATCCTTAGCTTGTCTGCTGTATTTGTTTGCTTCGAGTTATCATGGGGAACATATTCAAGCTAGGTTAGGTTAATATGGGGGACGCGAACATGAAAAACACAATATTGCTCGAGCTTCCGAGCTATCTCGGTAGTATTGATTTGCATGTTCACGCCTTCGCCGCCCATCCTCTGATAATATTCCCGAAACTCGTGCGAGCTTCTCTCTTTACCTCAAATACTATTTACGTGCAACCAACCTATGGGATTTTTAAGCGAGTTAAGTGAATATGGTTCCTGGTCGCTCGAAATGTATCAATAAGATGGTGTGGGTTGATTCATACACCGCCAAGAGTCTTCTGAATACTCACAATACCCCTCTCTTTTTTTGAGTCGCGACCCCTCCAAAATATTTCAAAAACTGCGAGTTTCATCAATTTTCACTAGTTTTGTATTAAATTTGCTGGTTTTCCACTCGCGACCCCTACTTTTCATAAAAATTGTTCGCAACCCCCATCTCATAAAAGGCTTTGGGGTAATTGACCAAGACGCGGTCGGTTGGTTCAGGCTCGGTCGGCACATGGCCAACTGGCGGTCGGTGATAAGAGTGTGGGTCGGCCTTTGTATAGCTGGCGGTCGGTAAGAAAAACCGCAGTTAGAGTATTACCTATACTGGTTCATTACCGACCGCCAGCTATACACATGCCGACCAACACTCTTATCACCGACCGCCACCGACCGCCAGTTGGACATGTGCCGACCGAGCCTGAACCGACCGACCGCGTCTTGGTCAATTACCGGCTTTGGCAGTGTATGCGTTGATTTATTTTCCTACACTTCGTCTTCTCGTTGTTAAGCCAAGTTTTGTAATCAGCAAGTCTCGTATTTTTTTTAATTTCACATATACTTGTATGAAGTATGATAGTTCATCATCAAAGGTGATTTCTCATTGAAGTTACTTCAAAGTCAACCTAGCCCGTTATGCGGCGATTCGTTTTGAATGAAAATAAAGCCAAACGAAACACACGTGCAATTTGACACGTTCTGTTTTCAAGTGCTCTAGTTTTAGAGCACTTGCCAGCATAGCTGATGTTTTATTTCATTTCAGATGGCACAGCTCATGGTGCGCGGTGTGTTTTCCGCTCTCGCGAAGCGCACGGTTACTCCTTCGGTGACTGTTGCCAGCAGAGGCCTTGCATCCGAAGCTTCTCCCGAAGATTACGGTTACTACCCTGATCCTCTCGAGCACGCTACTGGTCGTGAAAAGAAGATGCTCCTCGCTCGTCTTGCTGGAGATGATGTTAGTTCTTTTTTTTGGTTTGCGTTACTTTCAATTGTTTTGTATGTAATAATGGGTGTTGTTTCACCATACACCAGTAAGGTCTGACTAATCGACAAAAATTAATCCGTTTCCAGATGAAAACACGTAAAAACTTAGGATTTTTCATCAAAAGTAGTACGATTTTCTTCTTTTCGGCGAAAAAGTAGTCCGTTTTTCGCTTTTTCTGACTATTTGGACAACCTTACTGGTATATGCATACACCGCCAAGGGCCTCTTAATCCTGCAAAATTCTCGCAACCCCTCCGTGTTTTCTCGTATCGCGACCCCCCAAAACGGCGACATTCAACTAATTTCCGTACGATTATAGTTGATTTTGTATAAAAATCCTTAGTTGACAGTTCGCGACCCCTACTTTTCGCAAGAATTGGTTCGCGACTCCCCCCTTTATGAGAGGCCTTGGCGGTGTATGGGTATATGTGTTTCACGCGACTAAATGGGTGAACATGTGTCATGGAAACATATTTAGTCGTCTTATTTTTGAACTACCCGATTTAAAGAAAATTCAAAACTCTTTTTTCATTCGCCCATCAATATATCGCTCAACCGTTTTTGTGATTTCTTGAAGTCTTACGTCAAGCTTCGGTACAGAGACAGAGATAATTTTTTGTAGGACGCACTCTGTTTTCTACAGTAGTCTTGGCGAATAACGAAGTGCGTATACGCTTTCAAGGGTCACTTCATACTTTTTAGTCTGCAACAGGTACATCAAGCAAAGTATAGTTATCGATCGTTTGTACTGTACGTATCGCACACAATCAATGACAATAACATTCTCTATGTATTTGCAACCGACAAAAACGTATGAAGATACCCTAAACGCTCCTTGGATATGTTCGGTCGATGATACACAGTGAAATAGATTTCTAATCACATTTTGTTATAGTATGGTTTAGGTTTTTTTATTACATACATTTCCAACGGTTGAACAACTGCGATAAAATGTTGCGACCCCTCCTACTTTTTTTGTGTCGCGACTTCTCCCTGATTTTACTGAATCTCTCGTGACACCTACTTTTGCACAATAATTATTTGCGATCCTTCCTCAACTAAGAACCCTTTGCGTTGCATTGGCTTTTATCTCTCACTAGAGAAACTACCCGGATATATTATAAGTTAGTCATCCCTCGCCGAAGTCAGCAATTCGGCAAGTTATCGCAAGTCGCAAGCAAGTCAAGGTTGAGAGATGGTGGCACAACGGAGATGTTGTATATTTTGCTAGATCTGGCACTGCTTAAAAATATTCAGCCAAGCCTCCAACCTCAATCATCAAAGCGTCGAAAAGTTTACTTTCTGCCGGAATGGAATATGAGTAGTCATATAACATATTTGCCTCTCTGTTCATAACTTATTATGGTTGATTTCAGCGGTATGAACCCAAAGTTTACTACCGTGCCGAGGCTACCACTAAGGAAAAGCCCAATCTTGTTCCTTCTCACTTTCCTGACAGAATCATTGGATGCATGTGTGAGTTGCTTAATTATTTTAGTGCCATAATAATGTCTACGCTTGACTTGTGTATAGATACTGGTCTTATACTAGCTAGCAAACGTTGACTAAGTTCTAGACCTTTTTAATATAAAATTAACAAATTTTGTTTTCCAAAAAGGCATTCTGTCGTTTAGGAATTTAGTTTTTTGGTCAAATGGACAGAGTTGTTAGACTTATTTTGATTCCCAACAGAGTTATTTATCTAGAAAACTGTTCTTCAAGCGTTATAGATGTGTCTATTTAATATAAGGCGTAGTTATAAACCAGTCAAATAGGATGAGTTTGGAAATGGTTCCTTGTGAGATGTCCGAAGTCATACATCTGGGAGTTGTACTCTTTCCCACTCGATGTATTCATCTTGAGTTCGGCCTGGACGTACAGAAGCGCCTGATTGTATCATTTATACACTATGTGTTTACCATTACTCATTATGATCCGAGACAATCACTTACATTCCAAACTAATGTGATTTAAAGCTGGTTCTCTCCTGATACCTGATTTACAAAAAATGTTCTTTTAGAAACCTGCTCACGCTATTCAATAAGTTTTACGTTAGATAAGAAATACGTGCTCGCTCATATTACAAAGATCAATTATCTCCGACGTGTTAAAGATCAGTGGATCGTTGGAAACAGATAGTATTGCTGATTGTTATCTTTTCATCTCTGAGTTTTCAGGCGAGCAGGATTCTGGTCATGTCAACTTCATGACTATCCGCAAGGGAACACCGAAGAGATGCGAATGTGGACATTGGTTCAAGGCCATCGACGCCGATCCCGAATCCATCTAATTTCCGTAGACAGATCTTAGTAAATAAACATTCTGTTCACTGCTTTGAACCTGTATTTTACGGATTTCCGTTTTATGTCATGATTTTCTCAGACATGGTACATTTCTTTTACTAGTACATTTCCGAAAATATACTTCTATTCCCGAAAGGCTAGTATTCAACCATCAAAATAGTCCCTTGAACTCAAATGAATTTTTGGTCATTGGCGCCTTAAACGTAGTGATATTGACATCCTTAATCAGCTCAGTCAGCTCTAGTTTAAACTATTGTTGCATCGTTCTCAATCAAAGTATACCAAGAGGTCAAGCAATTCTAATTGCTTGAATGTGCGCCCCTTTGTCACACTCGTGATCATGGTTGTCTGACTCTAGCCGATGATGGATGGACATAAGTAACTATTTACTTGAGCAATTTACACTTTGTTTTTTTTCTATGCTTAACTGTTCTCTTGTAGAATTATTAGAAATTGTATAATTTAAATTACAATTATTTCAAAAAATATTATGTTCATATTATATCGTTTTAACGCTCTTCCAAAACAAGTATGAAGATGACACAAACACGTTTGTTGCCTTCGAGTATAGTGTTGGATGTTTTTTTCATATTTTTAGGAAGAAAACACAGTATGGAACGTGATAGGCGAAATGGCCTGGTGAATATGCTGAGTCGATCGCCGTTCCCATCGGTCAACAGTTATATTGCAATAAGCTTCGTGTTGGCACTCATAGCTGCAGCAAATATCATGAGTACTTTCAAGGATCAACCCGAAGTGAGTATTTTGTGTACGATTACGCTAAAATCTTCGCCCTTCTCCGTTGCGAAGTAGTAGTTTTACAGTTACCTTTCGAATATATTCAAATAACTGGCAATGATATTCTTGCCTCCAATTGTCGTGGTGCTGAAAGCCAATATTTATAAATCGGAGGGAATGGGTCTCCACTACGCAGAATGTTGAGTTCTCACATTTGAGGTGTGATCACCTAATAGTTCGTATCATACCCTAAATGCCTCAGAGTTGTGATTTTTTCAAACAGGGGGGTTTTGCCCTCCCCCTCAGCCATTAAAAGGGGGTTTTGCCCTTAATTTAGAAAATCGCTAAATCAGACAATTTTTGAGGGGGGTTTTGCCCATATAATCGGACCAAAAACAGGGGGGTTTTTCTCAAAACGCTGAGCATTTAGGGTATGGTTCGTATGTTTCAGTTGCGCATTCTTTTACAAGAGGAAATACGTAACAGTTCGAATTCGTGGTTGCACCAGCTGGACGATGATTCTCTTGAATATGTCACCTCGCATATTGTGGTACAGTGTGCATATTACATACTCAATCACCAGGCACTTGTTTGGGTTAGTTTTTCACATTCTCTTCCGAAAAGGCCGGAAACGTTTAAAGTTTAACTTGCGTGGGGTCTCGATTCCTAGCGCGTTTTCTTGATCGCAAATATGTTGCTGGAAAGTGTTTATTAGAACAATCTATTGTTATGCGATTTTTTAGTTATTTTTATTTACGTTGCTCATTGTAATGATAATGTTGTTATTTTGTTCCAGGTGGCGATAAATACGTATTTTGCATGGCTTGCTTTGTCGGCCAAAACTCTCATAGATTTCTTCTGCAGAGAATTAACTCGACAGGTATTGCTCCATCTCTTATTATGTATAGAGAATTGCCTATTCGGCGGCGATTCAATAACTTACTCGTTATGGCATCGAAATCTGTTCTCCAGAAAACTACAAGAGCGCTAGCTTCTTTTTCATCCCAGAAGTACTTCTTGGTCAACATAATTTTTTTCAGGAAGAGTCTGTCGTTCGACATGGATTTTTCTCGTTTTTATTATTCAGGTATGTTCTTTGTGATTTCAAAGAATTTATATTTATGTGTGGTGTCGAAGTTCCCTGTATAAATTTGAAATTAATATGAATAATGTTCTAGCATTGTTTTTTTGTCGGTCGTAGCTGGTGCTAATAATGGTATCTACGTGCTGCCGTGGCTGGTCTGGTTTGGTTTCGTTGGGTTTATAACCACGCTGAATCAGGTCGCTCATCAACGTTTCAAGTATGTGAGTCTTTCACTATCTTCAGTGTATCGTGCACTCACATCTACATTTATATTTATCTATGTTCATTGAATCTTATAAAAAGTTAATGAACCCCTTTTGTGGGTTTGAAAGAAAGGAATTTCGGAAATGAGGCGTCACTATCTATGAGTGAAGTAATTAATCTTTAGTTCAAGTTCTGAGATAAGGCGTGACTATCTATGAGTAAAGCAAATGTTTGTTGAAGGTCTCGCCCTCGTCTGGTGCTACCGGCGGTCGACTTTCCTGGCTGTGCTTCTTCCTGTTCGTTCTCTCCTACACGGTTCTGCACGTCCTAGTGAAATACAATCGTCTGTTCTCGCTCAGCCATCTACTCTTTCTTCTGGTCGATGTGAGTTTGCAATATTGGAATACGAATCTATTTCAGTTTTTTAGGATCACACTCATATGATAACGTTTTTGTTTGCATTAAGCGTGCTGGTGTATTTTAAAATGAGTGCGAAATCAGCTGTGATATTTGGTATGCAATGCGCATCATATTATTTCTACCCATCACTATATCTCTTCGTCTACTATAATGAATAATGCCGTAATGCTCTAGGTAGCACTGCTTTCACCCAAGTTAGTATGTTTTGCTTGTTTCGATACAATTCAATAATGTTAGTAATTAAGCACTGTCAAGCCTGACTGTAGATGATTGCTGTAGACGGTTCTCTGAGGACATACATTCTTGCGTTTGAATAGCTGTTTTCAGGGCGGTCTGTCGCTGTGTCGTTCTCTGCATGGCCTGCTCCGTTGTCTCTCCGTCTCGGATAGATTTGGCTCGTCGCCCGACGCAGTTCGTCATTTCAATTATTGGTTGGATCTTGTCGTTGCCCTCATCATCGATGCCATTCAGTTATTGAATTATGTAAGTGTTGTCTACACGCGCATTCGAATTTTGAACGTTTTCAACTAAAATTTCATATTCAATTTAATCACGTTTAACTGTGTAGTTTTCTGTTGGTTATCGTTTTCTTGCTAGTCAACGTATGGTAACGTACAGTTTCACTTTTTTTTTCATTCCGCGACGTGGTCATTGAATTTCAGTTTCTTGAGAATCACAGTTTTTATCTCTGTATTTTCAGATTCATCTACTGTTTTACTCGCCATTTGGGTTCAATCTTACGTGTGTTTTTTTCTTCTACCATATCAAACTTTCTTATGGGTGAGTATTGATCGTTATCACTGGTGTTAAGTGTCTTATAGTTTCGGTCATTCCTACTGAGACTTTTTTCATTCCAGGACAGCTGAATATTGCCAATAAATATTCCAGGCTATTTTTCACCACTTAGGAGTTTTTCAGAAAACTGCAAATTTCTGTTAGCGGTTGTCCAGTTTCATAAGGACACGCAAATGAAGAACGTCTTCAAATACTTTTGTTAAAGAAGAACGATAAACTGGATCAATCTCGTGTCAACGGTCCTTTAAACTGCAATTGAAAAATGTATTGCAGTTTAAGAGACTAACCCGTTGCGATTGGACCACATAATTGTCTTTCTTTAACTCTGAAAAGAAGTCTTTAATGTGATTCTGATATTGAGTTCGATTATAATTAGGGGAACATTGACTTTTTACCCCCCACCTTTCTGAAATTGTATTGCGTTTAGGGAATTGTAGTTTGACCCCCCCCCCCACCGGGGGGTGATAATTCAATTGATCACTTGCAATACAAAAGTTTGAGGGTGGGGGGGGGTAAAAAGTAAACGTTTCCGGTATTGAAGTTCAGCCCCCCACTCGTTGAAGTTTGACCCCCCACCATTGAAGTTCTACCCCCCGCCGACCCAAGTGGGGGGTAAATAGTAAATGTCGAAGTTGAATTTTGACCCCCCCCCCTCTCCTAGATTTTCAGGTTTTAGCTTGGGTGGGGGGGTTGAAGTGCTACGGGGGGGGGGGACTCAACTAAAGTGGGGGGCGATACTTCAATTTTCCCATAATTAGTTTTCAGCTCCATGATGTCAACTCTTGCTCGCCACCGTAAGCATAACCAAATATTCCAACATATTCTTACCACCTACCCAACGCAAAAGGCGGCAGAAGGCGATCTGTGCATCGGTACGATTCACGATTCTTTTTTGTTTACATTTTTTTTCTTGAATATCTGATGGTTATTGCGAATAACTATTGCTGGAAGATGTTCGTTAGAGCCGGAGGTAATAGTGATCAATGTTTTGGCTTTCCGGTTGGTTCTGTTTGTCATATGGTACTCGCTAATCGAAGATGACGATTTCAAATCTTCCCATCATATGCAATAGACTTCAAAAATTGTGTGATCGAAGCCGACCAACGTGGGTCCGTAGTTCCACGTTTGAGTTGTTTTGTATCTTTCTGTCATTATATGTAAGTAAATCAACCGATCAATATTTCAGTGTGTTGGGAGGCGTTGGGCGATTCGCGTCGTCTGCCGTGTTCGCATCAGTTCCATGATTGGTGTTTGATGTGGTGGCTGGCGCAGGATGCCTCCTGTCCCACGTGTCGAAGAGTCATCTCGGCCCCGCAACAGATACCCGTCAACCCCTCCACCACCAACACCTCCACCGTCCAGTTTGGCGGAGGGTCAGTTTTACCAAGTTTTTTCTCTCGAAAAACGATCACATTTGGCCACATCAATAGAATTTTGACTATTTTCTAGGCAAATTTCGAAAAGAGTCTGACTTGGGTGCATGACTAGTTTCACACTGTCTGCAATCATAGTGAATACTGCACACGAGGATATTTCACTCACCATGTGCGCTTCATCTGCGGATATTCACAATTTTGGCCGGTGCTGTGTAAAGAGCATATCTTACAAAGCTTCAAATTCATTTTACAGTCAAACTATAAACCCCTTTTTGCGCAGCGTCGAAAGTAGGGTTGTCGATCACAGATCATCTTGTGTACTACGTGTAAAGTTCATGTAATTTGTTCAGCATTCAATGTGTTGTTCAGGTTCGGCTTCTTCCGTCTGCCCACGTTTGCCATCGAAGTGTCGACGGGAGCCCATGGTGTTCTCGGCCCCTTCTTGAGGCGTCAACTGGCCCCTCACGACGATTCTCAATTGATGGGAATGGCACAACAGGTATCTTCGTCCATTCTACCATTCATTGCCTAATCGTATAATAGATTCACTGAATTGAAAACAAATATCATAATTACAATTAAAATCTTGATGATATTTTTTTGGCTGCTATAGAAGATTTTGCGTTTCTCTTTCGTATTATTGTTGATGATTGACAATTTGTATTTCTTATTTTCGGCTGTCCGTAGACCTGTGCGCACACACCACACAGTTCATTTGTTTTTGAGGTGCGTGAAATGTTCCCCCAACTTCCCTTTGAATCGATACTCGATGACTTGCGAGTGAGTGGATCTGCACAGGGAACAATAGAGAACATCCTGGAAGGACGTGTTGGGTTTGTCGGAGGATTACCAGGCGACGAGGTGAGTAGTTTGTACAAAGGCTACATTCATTCTCATCACATTTGCATACGATTTTTTACTGAGCTCTATTGTGAGGCTCAGTACTACCAAAATCATACGAAAAAAAACATGAGTAGTTCACATCATAATCATCCTCATCATCATGATTTGTGTTTGCAGAGCGAGGACGATTCCTGGCACGGCGATGATGATAATGCGGGGATGGTGAATGACGGAGCAAGTGAAAGCGAAGATGAATCTCGATTAGAACTCCCTGTCAAAAATAAACCTGAAAGCGATTTCAGTCGAAGAAGCGCAGAAATGCTAGCCAAATATAGAAAGTGAGTTGATTAAAATCTCCTGGAGCCGTACGTTTTTAAGTACATTTCTCAAAAAGCACTTAAACTTCTAAAATGCGAACAAAATTTTGCCAGAGCTAGCTTCGATCGGCGTCATATTTTTTTTAGATATTTGTCATATTTCCGAGTGGTTTTTATGTCAAGTCTGACTGAATAGGTAGTTAAATTGCCCTTGTTTCAGAAAGTATCTCGAATCTTCAAAAGGCGAAGACCTCAGGAAGAAGGGATACAAATGCTGATATATTAACATTTAATTCTCAATTTCGATTAACACTGTCGGTTATTATCGATGTATTGTTCAACTGCTAGAATCTACCCACTCTTCACATACAATGTGATTCTAAACTCATTAATTCACTATTGTGATCAGCACTCATAGTTTGTGTATTGAAAATTCGTTCGATATTACTTTATTTCCGTCGACTTGTCGCTCGGTCAGATACGAGGTCTCGGTATCTCAAATGTTTAACGTGTGACAATGTATATTATTGTGTATTATGTACATTATCGGTATAGGAGAGCATCTCCCCTCATTGAGTGATATAGAAATATAAATCATTTGAGATAGTCGCCTCGTTTATTTCGCACGGTGAAGTCATGGTAATAGTCTTTCTCTCTCTCAATACGCTGTCAGCATGAAGTTGGCAGCATGTCGGCACGAAGGCGTGATGTTGAGGAAATGCGGCGACCAGTAAATTCGTTGATACCGGCGATCCTAAAAGGTGCACATAAAAATAAAGTCATTTCGTAATACATAACTGTAATTATTATTGTTATTTAGAACAACTAAGAGTCGAGCCCATGTTCATTTCTACCATCCGTAACCTCTTATCTTACAGTACGCGGTTGAATATTCAAATGACAATTTTCTAAGAACTCGCTGATTTATAGCAATAAAAAGGTGAAAACCAAATAAAATAAATCTGAGATATTTTTTATCCCACATGGTGAAACCAGGTTGCAAGTTGCATAATCTTACTGTAGATGGTCATCAGTTCGTGGAAATGTAAGAATAAACCACCTCTTGGGGTCTGTAGTCGGCCGGTTGCAGGAAGGGAGCCATGTAGTCGAGGCCACTCACACGACCCTTCCAGTACGCAAAGTGGTTGTCCACCCTGAACAAAGTACAAATGAAAGCTGTGAACGAATCCACCCACGTGAGCTTTAGTTTCAACAACTTCTTTTCAGCTTGCGAGTTTGTACAAGAAAACCTTGTAAGGGCTCACGCTGTACAACCGCTCTCGCATAACCACGTATGACAGTACATAGGTGAACAAAAGTTGTATCTGACCTTGTTGTTGACGTGGGAACAGTGTAACATCTTCTGCTGAGGGGCGGGGCGGGTGGCTCGCTGGTGGCACGGAGCGACTGCACCGGGTTGCGCGGCAGGCGCACCCTAAAAACAATAACAAAAATAACAGAATTAGGGTAAATAAAACTAAGTTAACTGGAATAAAGTTATGACATGAATGAATAAATAATAATAAATACTATCTATAAAAGCGCAATATTGATTAAGTCTAAAAATAGGCGTGACGAAGAAGTGTGTCCATGGCCACAAAGATTTTGACGGGATCTAACCTCTATAAAGAAACTTGCGAGTTTCCCTCGATGTCGCTCCAGCGAAACTTGGCGGCTGCGCTCAGTTTGGAATGTGGAAGTTTTAAGTTGGGAGGATCCGATGTGAGAATTCAAATGTGTACTGTGGGAAAATCAATTAAGAGAGACAGCCAAGGGAGAAGGTTACCAGCAGTAATAGACCCCTGTGGGAGTGTACGTAGGAATGGTCGAGGCTGTACCTGTACTCTTTGTCTCTCTCTACCAGCCACTCGCCCTGTTTTGTTGCATAGGCACGATGGGGAGACGTTTCGTACGAGCAGTTGCGATTCCTGGAAGAATCTCTTTCAAACCTATAATGTGCATAATAATGTGTATAATGTGTATGTGTATAATGTATAATATGTTCTGTAGTTCTGTATCTAACTGAACTGCGACAGCGTTTTTTTTTATTTCGATAATGGTTTTCTACGTGCAATCAGCAGATCGATCTAGACAACACTCGGTATGAAAGTATTTGAAACTTGTTGGAAATTGCATCCGAGAGAGAAAAGGTAGATACCGTGGTTTGAAGGAAACTAGACTTCATGCTAAATCCAGTTACGTATGATAAACATTTCAAATAAGGTTTGTTGGTGTTTTGTGATTATTCTCATTGATTGTACGACAATACATATTATATATTGTATATTGTATACCTGGACGCGATGCAAAGACTGGGAGCCAGAGAGGTGTACATCTTTCGTTCGCGGAACGTACCGAGGTGGGGCTTGTACATCTCATCGTACCGAGAGTGTTTCGCTTGATGATAGTTGTTGTTCACATCATCGAACCTGGAAACGTGGAAACACATCCAGGCTCGGCAGATTAGCCAACCGCATAGGGCGTGACTATAGTCGTGGTCAACGGAAACGCAGGAGGGTACTGTATATCTCACTTTCCGCTGTGTACGCACAGATGTCTTTGATTCCAAAAGGCACCGCTTATGTGCTTCAATAGCGCAGTAGTTTGCGCCTTGCTACGAAACTTTTGCTCACAGGTTCGATTCCGTCAAGAGACAGAAATTCATGGTTTTGGCACTCACTATACCGAGTTTGAATGACCCTGAATACACAGCAGAAATTTAAACTACAAACACAGTAAATGAGGCCAAGATGCACCGTTTCACTTTCCTGAGTGAAGCCTAGAGGAGGGTAACTGTATGGATAGTAGGGACCGTTTGTAGTTGGATCCCGGAGCTTTTGAGAGAAAATTAGAAAAGTGCGATGTTGCTCAGGAGTATTGGGTTGTAAAAGAGGGTTACCAAGTGGTTAACAAAAGGGTTAACCAGGTAACCCGGTAATATGAAATATGAAAATATGAAATTGGGTTTAGTACATGGAGCCTGATCACATTTTAGTCTTAGGCTAACCTAACTTATCAATGACGGCAAAAATTCTCGAGTTACGCCTCAGTCTCACTGGAATCACTGTTTACGCGGCAGAATGTAAGACCAGAGAAAAATGCGTATTTGGGAAGTTGCGGTTTGGAATCCGACATTTGGAAAATTTTCCAATTAGGCGTCTGTCTTGTGTGGTTGGTATTGTCCCCGTCCCCCCGAGTAAATTGCATATTCACGTAAAACATGCCAAACACATCAGGACTCAGAAAGGTGTCATGACAAAGTGCACGATTCCTCCTTAGAATGCTAACTTCACGTGACCATTCAATTCACTTCTAGTATAGCTGTACCAGCAGGGCGATTGAGAATTACACGGATTTGGTGTCGAATTTCTATGGCAGAGGCCTCCACTTGTTAGATGCGAGCAGCTGTTTCTCATTCCATATGTTTCAGTTTAATCGAACACGCGTGGTTGTTTTGTGGTTCATCAGCTTTTTTTCATGTGAGGCGCGAAAGCAATCAGCTGGGCTCAAAAAACGACAGAAAAGAAATGTCGGGATATTTTCGAGCAATCAGTTATAGTTGTGTAGGGGTAGCTGAGGAAAGCAAAGGCTAAAACGGTAGTGTTTGGCAACAACAGCTGTGTTTGTAGTCTGATCTCCTCCTTGTAGTTGTGAGTGGCAATATGTGCATTCAGCTCGAACTGCAACTTAGATGCGGTCATCCCTTATAAGATGAGCCGGTCATTCGAACAGTTCATCAACGGTTGGTATGAGAATTATTGAATTCTACAGTGAAATGGTGAGAAGCGGACCAAATGGGCCGTACCAAGTTTGACATTTGTTCACTAAATACAGCAAATTGAAAAGCCATTCCTATAGATATTTTGTATAATACGGTATGCATATAAATCTCAATTTGCGTCTCTCAAAACATGTTGGATTTCCTCGCTGTTATCGGACAAAATGTCTCCGCACTAGTGAGTAAACCAAAAAAAGCAGGCTGCGGTGTGAGCACCGGGATATTACTGCATACGGCCTCCCGACCAATTTTCAACTCACGCCATGGAGACGATTTCGTTGTAGGTGTCGGAGGGCGACCCGGCCACGAATCCCTTGTAGGGCGACGAATCCCATCGAGAATCACTCGCTTTTTCCCGCACCTCAACAGAATACAATATATACTAGAAGTAAGTCGAATAGTCACGCAAAGTTAGCATTCTAATGAGGCAACTTGCACTTTGTACTTGCAAGTTTCAGACTTTCACGTGACTGTGCAATTGATTAACAGTATATCGGGTTACCATCGCTGACTTTAATCTGCACATTCTCCTTTCACCCATCCTTAAATATTCACAGTAACGTCTTGAAGATCCGAAGCTGTTCTCCTATGAACACACATAGTTGTTGAGAAATTTTTTCGAAACAACAAAATTTTCAAAACGCTCTCAAAACTTTCCCGATTCACATATGAAAAAACTGCCTGGAAGTTTCAACATCCCGTGGTGAAGGGTTACAAGTGCGTAGAAAATACAGTACGTCACATTATTTTTAAATCACGATAAAAACATGAAGAATCAAACTACAAACACAGCAGATAATTTGAACATTTGCTGTATACCCTAGCTAGTTACACATGTTCATTGTTTAACACGCTTTACGTGACAATGCAAATATTTAGGTATATAGAGCGTGAAGAAATATTCGAGAACCTGTCCTGTGTCCTCCCGTATTTTCGCCCTATCTGTTTCTGTACCAAAAACATTGTCTGTCAATGGGGTGTTGTCCTTATTTGGAAGTTCAGCTGAATACTGTGAGACTCCACACAGGGATGATATTAACTTTTTTCATGCACTCTGTTACACTTGACAATTATTGAGTGGGCTCAAGGGCAGGATGAACCATCACGGTACCATTTGAACCGGCCAGTTCGAAGTTTGATCCCGCCATAGTTCAATGATAACTCAAAATACTCTGAATCGGCCTACAGCTTAGAGGCTGTCAATCCATAAACGCAGAATGGATAGGTTGACCAGTGAAGTGGCCAGCCATATGCAGATCGTTTTTGCGCGACGTGATGTGTTGCACAGTTCATTTAATTCTCAGACAATTCCCTGCCAATCAGCAAGCCAGTTTTGTCATGCGCAGGTCATAGAGACGTAGATGTCTGCGGTCTCATTGACCTTATGCTCTCTCGCTTTTGTAGTTGGCTAATCGCAGAAAATTGGCGCCAATCGTCCTGAGAACCCACTGACACTTGCTGGCATGTTGCCAAGTATTTCGGGTCAATATCTCTCAGAGCAAACATAAGCTTTTCAAAAAACTTAAATCAGAAGGTAACATTATACGGTATATAACTCGATGTGAAAAATCTGATGTTTGTTATCACCAAAACCCTGCTGTTGAAGACTTAGTTAGTACAGCGGTTAGCAGAGGCGCCTGCCAACCTTTTTGTGGCCGAGGTTCGAACAACGAGATGGATATTTTTACCCTCCTGGCGTTAACTTGTGATAAAAAATTCCATAAAACTATCATATGGAGGTATCAAGACTTTTAGACAGTAGTCAAATATGGGTAGCGCATTAATATTATCCATAACCGGATTGGCTTTTGATATGCATATTTTCGAAGCGTCACAAAATCACAGAAAAGAACATGAAAGGACTTTGGTAAATGATTGACTGAAGAGTTAGGAAAAACTGCTGGTAATTCATTTGAGGATTCTTTCTTTCCTTCCAACATGCCAGATACAGGCTAAAGATGAATAACAGAGGCAGTGTATGGTCTAATTTATTCATTTATTGTTAATATGGAACCCTGACACGAAAAGTGCAAATATAGAAAATAAACATACTCTCTGGAAGATGCTCATGGCGGACTGGATTGGATCAAGTTAGCAAAACAACTGGAAGGAACCACAGCTGTTGCCCGCAACACATATATTTCATCTCCCATGGCTGGCTAACGGGGGGCGGGGCTTTTTATACTTGTTATAGACCTCAGCTACGAAGTTTTAGTTTGATCCGGGTACTTCATGCTTCTATGAAACATAAATAGGTTGTAGTGTGATCTGGGTATAGGATTTGTCAAACCGTTGTGGACACCGTACCATCGATTTTGTATGGGACGGGTTTGGCGAGCGGCCAGTTTGTCTGCGTATCATTGGTCTACTCACTCTCTCAACTGCTGGCAGACAATCAACGACCGTTCGCCCCGCATCGCTCAATCAATTGAACCCTCTGCTGTCTTTATGGGAAAAATGGCGACTATACTTTGTATGTCGATGCAGGGCTGACCATGGCTGGGCTGTAGTGTGATTTTGGTACTTTGTATACTTGTTACAGACTATGGGTAAGTTTTAGTTTGCACTGAGTACTTCATATACGTGTCGCAAACCTCAGCTGAGGAGCCGTACTTGAATCTGTGTACTGTCATGATTTTCATGAAACATAGATAAGATGTACCTGGGTACTTTCATGCTTTCTACAGACCGGAGCTCAGCTTTAGTTTGAGCTTGATACACGCCATAACTTACGAATTTCGACAGAAAAACTGAAGAACCAAGATAAAAAGACAGAGCAGGATAGCAACGTTCATACTTGTGTTGAAAAGAGCAAACCATATACTCCTATAGACTCGGTTTATGGCGATGAACTTAGCTGAGTGGTGGCTTAACCTGGGTACACCGCAGTATTTCCACTGTGCGACTGAACATGATCAGACAACACAAACAGCAAAACAGTACAACATCGCCTCTTCTATCGAATTGTTTTGATGAGCATAGCTCAAGGACTGGAACTGAATACTACCAATTGGTGAATCGAAATGACATGATACAACTTCCCAATTTGAAACACTACAATACAACTTGCAAACTTGAAAAACTACAATACAACTTGCAAACTTGAAAAACTACAATAATACTTGAAATCTTGAATCCGTGAAGTTACGTTCTTGGACAGAGGGAGTTGAATACCGTAGTTGGTGGGGCAGGCCAGGACACACGAAGTTCCAATCTGAAGTGCTTGCACTCACTGAGAATTAGAAACTGTGTTGTATATTAACAGTCAAAATACAAATATCAAACTACAAAGGATAGTCGGAGTGTTTTGATACTGACATGTGAAGTCACATTGTGAACGTCCTTAAAAAACGTCAGTCTTCGAATCCTGTCTTTACCTTTGATCAAAACTCTCTCTCGCTCTCTCTCTCTCTCACAGCCTCCCTCTCTCTTTCTCTCTTTTTTGTATCTCTCTCACTATAGTTTTCTCTCTCCCTCTCTCTTCTCCGTGTGTGTACTCTTTGTCTTTGTGCTGTCTAGCTGTCTTTTTACCACGTAATCTGTATGTTTGGTGCCAAACGCAACGGTCCTGTTTCATACATCGAGCGCTTCCTTTTTATTCCCTCTCATCATTTATCTCCGTTACCTCCTACCCCCTCACTCGAGATAGGCGTGTTAAAACGTGTACTGCTCATTTCGATTCAGCCGGTTGGTTCCGTGTAACCGCAACGCTTTTGCATTCCGGTTCCTTTCATAATACCATTTGTAAGAAAAACGAAGAAAGATGTTGGCTTCCGAAGCCGTGAACGCTCTGAAACAAAAACACAACTAACTTTGCTGAATAAACAAAGCTGGTACCTGTGTGCTAGTTTCTCTTTTTGCGGGAATACTATCTTGTATGCTGTTAGTTTTTCAACTTGAAAAGTGCCTTTTTGAACGTTTTGCTGATTCTAGCATTCTGCGTAGTACTTTATACTATAATTATTACAAAAAACATCCGATGAAAGTTGCTGAAAAGTGTTGAATGACATATTTGAGAGGCAGTCGGGAGTCGACCTTGTACCAGTTATGACTCATCTCCTGTTACCACCCCCTCCCCATTCAATACACTCTCTTTTTCTATTCTCATGATCAGACTATAAATAATAGTTATCTATTCATCTGTACAATGTTCCACATTCTTCTCCTTCTTTTTATATTTCTATTGATTCATTGAACGGACAATGAATCATATTTTCCTGGCACAATTAGCATGATTCGATATGAAACATTGATAACAATACGTTCATTTGGTTAGCGTCTCGTTAGTTTTGCTGTGTTTTGTTGTCTTTATGAAAAATCACTATATTTCCTTGTAATTCTGAGTCCTTTTCCGTTCTGGAACGTTAATGAAAAGAGAAATAATATAAAAATCATTGGCAGAATAAATGTGAAGTTGAATAACCATTCCTGTTTTAGGGTGGTGAAGTCTATTTGGTCGAAACACGTGTTTTAAAACATCTAGTGCTTTGAATTTGCCGCCAAATTTGGGCGCGGGATGGCAGCCTGCCAAAAAAATTCCAGCCTTTTTATTCATCAATGACTGATGCCACAATGTCGTTTCTCCATTTGCTGAGTGGTTCATTTTAGTATATGTCTATGTTTGGGGAATGCATTTCTCTTTGCGGTACTTGGGTTCTCATATTTCCTTCAGAACGAATTGATCCTTCGCTTGAAATGGTCATAATTGTGTTTACCTTTCTATATTCCGCCACACTGTGTTCTAGAATAGGTTCATACTCTCCAAAAGGCTAATATTCTTTGAGGATTAGTTATTTATATCGATTCAGAGCTATTGATATCGATGTTTCGTTCTCTTGCGATTAATCAGTGCATTCCGAGACTAAAATAGAGCGGTCTTCTCTTCGCCGCGCTGACTTTTGTTTTATTATGATGTGCGGTTTGAAACGTTCCGCCCATTTCGTCACCATTAGTTTAGATTAATGGCGTGAGTAGTGAAAATAGAGGTGTCTTCTTAGTTTACGAGTTTTTGCATAACATTCGTATTTGAAAGTGAATCTCCAAGCTTTACAACTTTACATAGAGTTTGGAAGGTTTTTCTTCGAGTTTATTTGCCTTTACCGAGTTTTGCGCCTTTTACAAAATATCCAATAGATTCGCGCGCCTGGACTTGGATCAATGCTCATTTATTTATTTTCACGTACTCTATACTGGCTTTCATGAACGGCCTCGTTAACTTTCGCCCTACAATTATATTTTCTGAGACGTATTGCATCCATTTGAAAAACTAGTCAGCATTGAACTTCATTGGAGTTCATTTCATGTTCTGTTTCTTTTTGTGGGCATTCGTGTCGTTTGTGGCGACATGTTCTTAATTGGCCTAATTTGGTGTCTGTTCCTCATGGCGTTTGTTTTCAGCAAAGAATGGCTGCCGTTGATCGTGCCGAGAAGAGTGGAATCGCTTTGGAGGCGCAGCAGAAGATTCATGGCAAATACGATCAGGACCTGGCTGGCCAGATCTTGCAATGGGTTAAGGTGAGCGCACTCTTGCATGCTCTGGAAAGCTTGGCGATGCTTAGTTTCAGAAAAAATGTTGCGAAACTAGGGGAACACATACCACAGTAGCAGTACAGTTTCCCGGATATCCTCAAAAAATGAAAAAAAACTAGCTATTAGTTCGCCCAAATCTAGAAATGGACTCCGTTTTGTCTGATAGTCTGACCTTAATGGGGAAAGATGGGTCCTTCTGAAATTATGAATTTTGCATCTGCGTTTTCATAAAAAGTTTCTGAGCGTACTGGTATATGGTTGCAGCTGATGCGACTTTAACGGGACAATAGTTCAAGTAAATGTGCACCTAGTGCCAGCACGGACAACCGAGACCGATTATGCTGTCACGCAGTCGATTATTATATATATGGGTTTACCTGAAAAGGAGAGGAAACGTAGTATTTGAGAATAGAAGGAGAAGTTAGTAGCAAACCTCTTGCTCGTTTCATAATATGAGTGGTATTGACAAAACAATTCCAAGTTGTTGTGCTAGCCAAACGTCAAACTACATTTGAAAGTTACATATTCGGTGCTTGACGAGTGAAGATGCGTGCAGTAAACACTGTCGATAACCATACTCTGCTCGTTGTCGTAGACTAAAACGTATGAAGGGACTCTAACTCTTGATATTAAAGAAGGACGATTATGTGTTCCAATCGCAACGCTTCAGTCATTTAAACCGCACTACATTTTTCGATTGCAGTTTAAATGACCGTTGACACGGGATCGGTGCACATAGTCACCCTTCTTTAAGCGTTTATACGACATCATTTCTATTCAGGATGTTACCGGAGAAGATATGGATACTAGTGGTTCCGTGGATAACTTCACTTCCCTATTCAAGAATGGAGCTCTTCTTTGCAAGTCAGTATCTGCACTATGAGGTGTTAAACACCGCTTTTCAGCGTAGTTTTTGTTTATTATTTGGTTATGTGAAATCTTAGGGGTTACTTGTCCTTTCTCGTTTTTTACCACATGACTTTATGTTCAATATCTTCTTGTGCATAGATCTCTAATATTCACAGGATGATAGAAAAATCACACCTACTGTCACTTTTCTGAGCTGCAACTATGACCATTATAGCTTCTTTTCTTCTTTTCTCGAAGCCCCCTTTCTCATATGAAACATTTGTTCACGTCTGTCTATATTTATTAAATAGCTTATTTTGAACGTGTTCAAATGCCTTTTTGTTAGGCTGGCGAATGCTCTCCAGCCGGGAGCTGTCAAGAAAGTGAACACATCTGCTATGGCTTTCAAGCAAATGGAGAACATTTCCTTCTTTCTTTCTTTCGCCCAGCAGCACATCAACAAAACTGAACTCTTCCAGGTAACCTAACTCATCTGTATTACTTTTTTGTTTTGCATTTTACGTGAATTTACGAACAATTCACACCTGGCTGATAAGAAATCAGGGAAGAGAACGTGTTTTTCTTTCTTTCCGATTGTACTTACTGAAATATGCGAAAGGGGAGATTTTAACTTCATGTTACGAAAGTTTTTCTCCTAGACTATAAGAGAGCGGCTATTTTTCTATTACTTCTGATGTGGGTCTGTGTGTTTACAGACGGTTGACTTGTATGAGGCTCAAGACCCGAATGCCGTGCTCATCTGTCTCTCTGCCTTGGCCAGAAAGAGCGAGAAACTGTTCGGAAAGACTGGTCTTGGACCAAAGGTTGGTTCTCTCCATAGGCTCTCTCTCTCTCTCTCTCTCTCTCTCTCTCTCTCTCTCTCTCTCTCTCTTTCTCTCCCTCCCTCTCTCTCTCTCTCTCTGTAGCATTTTTGTCTAACTCTCTTGGCCTAATCCAAGTACTTTTAGTAACAGCCACCACAGTCTCGATTATGAATTAGAGACTGTAATAGCTGCGTCTCTCAATTTCACGTACTGTCTAACACTAGAGTACGCGTTCAATCGGCAACCTTTAGGCAGAAGAATACCATACTGCTACCAATTAGCAGAGGGTATAATAAACAGAATTAGAATGACTAAAGTAAAGGTAAATATACAATTATCACATGAATGGATAAATAAACTAAAAATTATTTCATAATGTCCGTAAAATCCTGGTCTCTGCAATTGTTGCGTATACGCAGTGGACTATGCCGTGTATTTCAGGAGTCTGAGGGAGAGAAGCGTGCGTGGACTGAGGAACAGTTGAAGGCCGGTCAGGGTGTTATCGGACTTCAGATGGGGAGCAACAAGGGCGCCACCGCCTCCGGCATGAACTTTGGAAATACTCGCCACATGTAATTCTAGGTGTACTATACAATTTGTATATTTTCTGCCCTTTTCACTTTCACATTGAGCTTTTCTTGTGAGAACCACCGGTGACCCGTGCATGATTCAATTTTTTTCAACCGTTCAGTTGATAATTTTATTGTTAATAAATGACACTTTCAATCAATTCAGTTTGTATGCACATGGAATTGACTAGACAATTACACAAATCTTATTTACAATTGAGCAAAGGTATCTTAGAGTAGCGAAAAAGCGAACAGCAAAAAAATGTCTACAATGTCACTAGAATTGGTGAGAGCAGTACCATGAAAGCAAAGGCAGTACTAGTGTAACGGTGTACTATCAAAGAAATTCCTTCAAAACTTATGACCATTATATATTCTATTTCTATGTATTATTATTATTCGCTTTTTATACGGGAATGATCGTTCTTACAGACTGACTCCAAGTGTCTGTTCAGATAGCTTCGCAACGCAAATCGT
Source organism: Litoditis marina (assembly GCA_964036275.1). Taxonomy (NCBI): domain Eukaryota; kingdom Metazoa; phylum Nematoda; class Chromadorea; order Rhabditida; family Rhabditidae; genus Litoditis; species Litoditis marina. Next base: position 2,111,520 of record OZ038438.1, read on the forward strand.
TTCCCGCAGCCATCACACGAAAATCGCTTTTCACCTGGAATTTTTCACGTTTTCACAAAATACAGGAAAGAGAGGGGGAGAGTCGTTTCTTTGCACTTGAGTACACTAACCTAAACCCAGATTTGTGGAATTCTAGAACTTTGAAGTCAACTCAACTCGAACTTTTGGGCCCGGTTTGAGTTAGTTTCCAGCTACTACTGAACCAGTTGTTAACTTCATTCTAAGTACCAGTGAATTATATACGTTTAATATAATAAACATTTTCCTATGTTTAGCCCCAACCAATACGCCTTATAATGTGGTCTGCGCGGCAAAAGCGGTGTCATCTGTTATAGCACTAATACCCGGATTATTATTCTTGTTCACATCAATTCCAACCCACTTCGAGCTCTTCTCATCACACAAGTAAAACATAGTCGATTAGAAAAAGATACCTACTGTTTGTCAGTTGCAACCAAATTATACTACAACAATTTGATATGGCACTATTAATTAAGGCGTCGACTATTGATTCCGTTTTGTTTGTATGTGTTTAGGGGACTTGTCAAAACTTTATATATTTGTAAAAGTCACACTACAATACTCGAGTTCGGTCACCGTTGAACCTAACTGAATTCAGAAACGTGAAATGATGCACGGTTCTTTAATGTGTCTTCATGTACTAGAAGTAAATTGAATAATCACGTGAAGTTAGCATTCGAATGCACTTTGTCATTGCACGTTTCTGAGTTCTGCTGTGTTTAGCATGTTTCACGTGACCGTGCAACTGACTACAGTATACCTGTATGTGTGAGAATGTGGGCTCGAAGATTGCTGCGATCGGCGAAACTCTTCCCGCAATGGGCACATCCAAAGGGTCGCTGTCCGGTGTGGGAGCGCAGATGACCCTACAATCAGATACTGTTTCAGTTAGATAATCAATATTATTGATCAATATTTTTTAGAAAAAAACTATAAACTATCCTTTTTCCTGTGTTTCTCGCCCCCCCCCCTCTCTCTCTATTTTTCTCCCTCCATATTTCTCTCTCTTTTACTCAAACTTCATACCTGCAGCAGCCAGAGACGCGAGAATACTTTCCCACAAACATTGCACTCATGACTGGCCTTGTGTGTAAGTATGTGCATACTGAAACGGATATATTCTACAAAACGTTGTTCATTTCGAACTAGATAAGTAATATAAATATTCATATAGGGAACGGTTAGGGAAGTTATACGTCAACGGTATGTGTTTTCATGTGAGCTGCTTGTAGTTCGGTCCCGCTGCGTTTTGTGGGACGAAATTTATGCGGTTCACGCATCAAACTACAGATCACAATTGTTTGATCCACTATAAATGCTCAATAAGAAAATGAAAACCTGGAATTGTGAATTCCAAACTGTTGGTGCTTTTTCACGTCTGTTCCGTTGTCTTCTGCTACAGTGTTATTTCGGTGATTTTGCACGCATATGGGGCCATGGTGCTCAAATTGGCACTGTATTTCATGTGTGATTAGTGAATTGAAGACGATGCGTCGTGGGTGGGCTATTAGTCCATGTGTGGTCCAATCTGGCAGGTGATAGTGTTGCGTCGACGTGTTATCCTATTACGGTGACCGGCGTTGACCGCGCAGGTGGTCTAGTGCGCAACATGCATTCGGTACATACCGTACACCGCTTGCTGGCAATAGGCTGACACCAGTGTGGGTGGTCTGTTTCACAGACTCGTCCTCGAAGTGGGAATGTGAAACTTCTGAGACACTTTTGTTGATTCCAGGAAAACTTCAGGTTTCGGGGTTGATTTTGATTATGGAACCTGACACACGGTGGAATGATATTTTATTTGATGATTTCCACCAGGCGTCCAAGATGGCTAATCCGCCAAAACGTGGCCACTCCAAATAAAAGATCATAACACCCCGTGTTAAGTTCAATAATAAAAACCAATGTAGATAAATAAATGAATCATATCCACGATGTTGCTCTACACGACCTCAATTCATTCCTAATATAGTGAAACTTGTTTTGATTGTGTATCGATTTAACGAAGGACGATTATGTGGACCAATCCCGTGTCAACGGTCCTTTAAACGGCGATTGAAACATGTATTGCAGTTTAAAGGTCTGAAACCTTGTGATTGGACCACATAATCGTCCTTCTTTAAACTTTAAAGGAATAAACAATATTATAAATATAGTGAAACGTCGACTTGCCTGAGTGCGGGCATGCTCACGTAGACTCTGTCACAGTGCGGACACTGCTTCGCATGTGGACTGTCCAACGGGCGGTGCGTCTGAAAATACGCAGAGTTAGAGAGTTCGCTAGTTCCGAGTGTGTGCTGCTCTATATCACTGTGTCTGTAGTATGATCCCGTGCTTTTCAGTCAAAATTCGTGAATTATGGCGTGTATTTCAAACTACAACGCGATTAATGAACACCGTAACCCAAAAAAGAGTATTTGATGAACTCATGATATATCGAAGGCAACCAAATCGAATCGTTATATGTTATAACTTCTAGCATTTAAGCGCAGAATAATGACGTATATTCGAGCAGCTTGGGATATGACGGTCGGGACACACTAGAAAACGGCCGGTGAATTGTGCGAATTAATTCAACTAGAACAAGATTTGTCGAATTATAGAACTTTGGAATCGACTCAGGCTCGCTCCAGGGATAGAAATGGACGCCCCGTGCCCTGGGACGGTATCGATGATTACGGTAGAATTGGAGCAGATTTGTGTCTCCTACTTTATCAATAATCTCTTCAATTATGCCATCATTTCGAGCCAAAAATAGTTTAGTGTTGTTACCTGTTTGTGTCTGCTGAGGTTGCTGGTGGTCGCGTACGATTTGCCACACTGATCACACACGCAGCGGGAAAGAGGCCTGAAAGTTAATATTAATATTACAACCAATACAATCATACTATAAATATCTAAATAACAGAACGAATTAGAAAAGGAAGAGTTTTAAATAGACTAATGAAAAGCAGACAGATATGCGATGAGAGAGTAGTACATAGTATTCTTGTCCTACAAAATATTCGAACCGGAAGCGTTTTCACGATGGCTTATTAGAATCTTAAGGCTGTAACAATTCCGAGAAAAATTGAAACTGGAAATTCCTGAGTTAAGCTCTATTTTCCGGCAATCAACCTGAATCAGAAGTAAACTTACTTTTTTTCCGGTTTGGCCCGGCCGTCTGAGCCCTCTAACGTGTCCATTGTATACACCGTAACATCAGACATTGGGGACACTGAGACCTAGAATCAAAACACAATTGAAGTTGCTTATCAATGTTCTCTTGTACTTCTCGTTCCTACTGAAATTACTACAGTATGATCACTAGAATTTTCATTCTGGTTGAACTCGTAAATGTTACCAGAAAGCTCAACTTTTTTTCGCGTTCAATTCTGAGCCCTTCCTTATTACAAAGTGTTCGAGAAATTGTGTCCAGCCAATACGGGTCTCCGTACTAATATTGGAAGTTAATGCGCCTTACGTTTATCGATTGGTTAGTTTCATCAAGAGAAGTTTGCAGGAGAAATGTACACTTTCATACTCTTTCTTTGCATTCGAATACTACCATTTGGCGGTATCACCAGCCGTAAACTGGGTGTTCCGTAGTGAACAATTCTCTGCATTCTGATATATGGAATGGCATTTTGCGTCTTCCGTTCACGTGTTGCTATAATAGTTTCCGCCTAACCTCCTGCTTTTCCTCGCTATCCTGCGACAGCTTTAGTAAGTTGTCAATCGAGAACGAGCATGTCGCTTTCTGAAACAACGTCTATGAATGAAAATAGAAGCTCTGGTTAAAATAGTTACAGTTTAAAAGACTAGTTAAAAGAAGAACCAGTATAAACCAGGACAACCCTTTCCATTCTCACGTAGACTACTACAGTATTAGTATTGAGCATTAAACTATTAGTTAACTGTACAAGCTTCAGTTCTATGCAATAATTTTCACTATTGTTTTCCAAAAACTCGATGTTTCCATTAGAAAACTATCATTGACAGTCCCGATGCTGTAGGAAATCGCACAGGAAGAAGACGTACTATGAATTCGTATGATAAACATCAAAACTTTCAAGAGCACGATTGATTCGCAATTTATAGACAATAGACACCCAAAATAGTAGAAATCGAGTGAACGTTGTGAACTTTTGAGTAGAACTCTGTTCAAGGAGAGGCACAGAGAGAAGAAACAGTGAAACATGCCTTGTTTTTCAGAAGTAAACTCTCGGTAGATTTCTAAATTACAAAATATAGCTGAATTTGTTCTTTTTTACCTCTGTCTCTTTTTCGTCCGAACTCGAAATGTTGATCGACTGATTGATCATCTCCTGTAACCTGGCGTTCATCAGCATGTAGTGAAACGAGGAGAACGACATTCCTAAATGAAACGTCATAAAAATAGTAATAGTAATATACGAATAGTATAACGATACGCAATCACTATCCCTCACTCAGCACGTATCCTGTGGCCGTATTCACCAATCCTCAGGACGCTGAAATTCCTCCCCGCTGGAAGTTAGAGCACGAAAATAGCGTGCTGGTGAGGAGGGTCCAGAGGCGCGGGAAGCTTTTTTTACCTTCCCGGGATATTGGTGAATACGGCCACTGGAATATCCTGACTCCTAGATCTCATACTGCGTCTCTCGCTATATGTACTATTTCGAAATGGAAATAGTGCATGTTGGAAGAGACGCAGATGGAAAAGCAGCCACAATGATATTTAATACAGTATGTGGTTTTTAAATCCACTAGGAATCGTGAATCCTAAAAGGGAGTTGATTATAGCCCCGAGATTATATCCAGAAACACTAAACCAACGGAGATAAAAAGGGATCAAACTACAAATACAATAATATGACGGATGATGTTTTTATTATTTAGATAATTCATCTAAAGTATTGAAGCAAGTTAGACCGGGGTAGTCTGTTTTTCACACCGAGTTAGGTCGGAACAAAATGCTTATTGAACACAAAATTTGTGGTGGAGGCTACATAAACACTTATATTTACGACGCGCCCATGACTTTGTAGTGTGGTCTTTGACACATCAGTATTTTTCGCGTTACGACTGAAATACAATGGGAACACACCACAAGCACAGCAAAACAAGATAGTTTTAGCCGGCTATACTTGGGCAACCCCTAAATCTTCCAGTGGGAAAACTCACCGACTTGAGGCATCGGCGGTGGCTGGGAAGAAATATGAAGAGAAGGAGATAATATTTTCTGAAGATCCAAATGCTCCAAGGAGAACATGTTGTTCGCGGTGCTTAAGCAACAACTCTAATCTGTGCTACCGGAAGAGGTGGGCGGGACGAGGGCTGTGATTGGCCGATGGGGACGACGCCGATTGGTCGACGGGTCGAGGGGCGGGGCGCGGCTGCCAATAGAGATGAAGTATGGGCGAAATGAATGAAATCATTGTGCAACATAAGCATAATGAGTGGAATTAGAGTGGCCACAAGTGATGGAAAGCGTTTTAGGGGAAATCTCACGATTAGTTATTATCGCTCTTCATACCTCAAAGGTTCCGGAAAACAGCATTGGAAGTTCAATAGTAGCTCATAAGGTGTTCATGAGATGCTCATGAGAATCATATCATACTCGCGTTTGCGCCTGTCTTCTCCAGATCTATTACCCCCATGATTTTCATGTGTAGAACCGTCGCACCTGAACATAATGAACGAGAGGCCATTCATCAGGGTTCTTAGAGTTATTCGATGTTCGTGAACAACTTATACGTGCACCTAGGTTTATTCTCGAAAACCACATAGTGTTAATCAATCGTACGTGGACTAAAGTGGAAATATAGGGATAGGGATCATTCTAGGCAAGCAAAAATATTCCGTTTCAGGCTGCTGTGTTAATCGTTTGATCCCATTAAATTATAGACGTTGTTGAAACACTCTGATGCGTTGAGAGTTCTGTTCAACTCAATATTGATCATTACCTATTGCGATCTCACGGTATCTACTGTATATCTCATTTTTCGCTGTGTACGCACACATGTCTTCGATTCCAGAGCTTGCCGGTTATGTGCATTAATAGCACAGTGGTTAGCGCCTTGCTACGGATATTTTGCTCGCAGGTTCGATTCCGGCGAGAGACAAAAGTTTATAAATTTGGCACCCACTATAGGGAAGGGGGCATAACTGAATTGTAGTTTGATCTACGTACACGTCAGTGTTTTTAGATTACGACAGAAGTTTCAACGTACACGTCAGAAAAGAACAGACCTACAGTTCCACCCCATCTTTTCTTGAGCGACCTCTATGAATAGTAATGGACATTCTGTTTTCTATGGAGACAAAGAACAAAGTTCACTACGTGTGTGTCCACGTATGTTGTGATTATTGTCCAATGAATGGGGCCTTGGGAGCAGGTGGCTGCAAGTGGCCTCTCCACACTTACCCTCTACACCTCGATTGCGCAACCCCCTCAACACAACATATCACTACCATCTGACCATCTTTCTCCGAGTTCAACCCCCACCTTGTACAAAAAGGGTCAATTGCTGGTCACTTAAAAATAAATGTAACGTTAGCATTTTCTTGTGTTGAGGAATGCAGATCAAAGCCTCGGGTTATTCAATAGACATAATTGAAATAGTCACACAAAACGGGAAGCAACTCGGCACTTCATAAATTAATGTTTTCAGTGTGTTCCACAGTGAAGTACTTGTGTACATTTAATGATTTGACTATTCATTGGAGAAAAACACCAAATTTGGAGCGTTTACCATTTGAATTCGATTCAATTTCTGACAAATTGATCTTAGTGGTGTGTGCTTTCTGTCTTCATTTTCAAGCTCTCAAGCATTGAATCCCAATTTTGCTCGAAATGAATCGAGTTTAAAATACAAAAGTACAACATAAAGGCGGCTGGTGGTTCAACGTGGATTGTTTCTTTCTCAAAAATCTTTTCTTCTCTATGGTTCTTTATTTTCCTAATTTGACCTATATCATGAGTAAAACAAGTTCCTCCATAGAATACTGTTAGCGGCAACTAATAGTCGACGAGCGCTATCCCGTTACAGTACCCCCGTGCAGCAACAGCCAGGTGGTTCTACTGACCTGTTACGCAACCTCTGCTCACACAACCATACGGCATCCCCCCCCCCCCCCCCCCCTAACCAATCGCTCAATCATTTAGTTTACGATCAATTCACCCTTTAACTGTAGATTGGCCAAACATATGGGTTCGTTTTCGAAAAGGCGTGGGGAAACGGTACATGCTTTAATGTGTTAGTGTGTTTGTAGCTTGAATCGACTGTAATTCAATCTGGGATCGAACAACAGGCTCATTATGCAAGTCGAACTTCCCCCCTTATGAACACCAGATGCACAATCGTTTCACTAAGAGTGAAATTTGTGATGACATGGTCCCTATTTATATAATGGTCCCTATTTCGTTTTCATATCAAGACGGTGAAACGCGAGTAGATTAGATACGACGAACGTAACACGGACGTTTGGACGCAGCGAGGTTTAGGTTCCACGTAAGACACGCGCAGTAACGACGAAGAGTACGCAATGGCTCGCTCTTCGTGTCTTAATACTCGTTCACAGTGTTGTTATTAATGTGTTCCTAACGTATTGCTACTAATGCATTGCTTACATAATACTAATGTATTGCTTACATAATCTGATAGGAGCCGCCTGGTGGAAGTGTCAGTTATGGGTGTGTCAGTTGTCGCGCGCCATTGTCACCTACGGTAGCTATCTTCCACTTTTATCGGAGGTTGTGAGCGGCCAGTCGCCATATGGCTAGCTGTCAGGTTGGCGATCCTATCGCGGCAAGATGCCCGCGGGATGCCGGGGCGCCCTCTTTTATGACATAACTAGCCGTCTTTTGAGATGAATAGCTGAATGAGATGCCTCACCGAACGACATCCTTGTTATGCTTTGATTTCGCATCAGATAAAACAGCAACACGGACCGCAATCCCTTTATACTTCATCTCGAATATAGTTGTGGTTGTTGTATTTGATGTGTAAACACATCAGAGTACGTATGCTAGAAGATCCCGGCACCTTCATCCCATCTTGCGTTTCCTCAAACATACGCTATTTCTCTTCTCTTACATCCCGCCGGGATGTAAGAGACGAGGAATAGTGAGGCAGAGCGAAAGACGCAGGATGGGATGAAGGTGTCGGGATCTTCTAGCATACGTTCTCAGGATTATCGGCATCCGTCGAGAAGGCGCCTAAATCAGACTACAAGAGGAACAGAACAAAAGAGCATCCAACGTTGTAGTCTTTTTATTATACTCGAATATAGTCGTAGTTGTAGTTTGATTAGCATACACGGCACTATTTCCGTATTACTACCGAACCGCAAGTTGGTCATACTGCAATCACAGCAGTCATTAGATACCACACTAAAATGGGGATGACCATGTGTTTCATGTGTTCAGTTGTACAGTAAGTAACAGACATACAATTGCTTCAGAATCAGGTCTCATAGCTGCGAGCGAATAAAATCTTCGGTGATTGCTAGTCTTTCCTTAGATCGATCCATACAAACTCTATTTCCAACGTGCATGGACTCCTACCGTATGACGTTTATGATTCTACTCAACTTCTCGATATATGGAAGCTTTCCCGAAAACTCACTGCTCATTCCTGTTATTACAGCTCGTAATCGGAAAATAATTTTGAACTACTGATTTTGCTTTTTTATAATTAACCACAAAATAGAGAGTACAACGGTGGATGTTCGTTCTGCTCGATTTGTAGTTTGATTTAGATACCTTCTCGACAGATGTCGATAATTCTGCTGTGTTTATACATCTAACTACAATTACAGTTTGACCTATGACCTCTTTCTCGGTTTTATAGATCTGAGTATAGTCGTGGCCAACGGAAAGGCGAAAGGGTACTGTATATCTCACTTTCCTCTGTGTACGCACAAATTTCTTCGTTTCCAATGCTTGCTCGCTATGTGCTCTAATAGCGCAGTGGTTAGCGCCCTGCTACGAATCTTTTGCTCGCAGGTTCGATTTCAGCGCGCAACAGAAATTTATAAATTTGGCACTTACTATACGAGTTACAACAAACACGATGAAAACTCATTCATCTTCACTGCGGGTTACCTAATACCTATGATGCTATTTAGCGGAATAATAAGAGACGTGAACATTGAGAAATTCCAGGAAATACGCTGGTCAGTACAAGCTCTTTTTTACGAATTACAATAGCTGATTTGGAACCGCATAGTCCACTTAATATTTTTCTCAATAGAAAATATTGGCATTCAGGGAACCTATTTTGAAGACGATGTTGTTTCAATGAGTAATTATTACATGGACAAGTTAAATAAATATTAATACTGCGAATTCAACTATATCTGGAGGTGTTCGTTCATAAATATGTGAGCTACTGTGAAAAGATAGTGTGGAGATCAATGAGACGCAGACAGTAACGGGCCGTCTGCGTCTCTTTGACCCGCGTGTTCTCTCGTTAGCTGAGTAGTTCTAATTGTTGGAGAAGGCCAAATTGCAGACGATCACACCAACGCGAGTACGTAGGCGCCTGAAAGAGAAAACATAAAATGCTTAATAAGGGTATTTTCAGACATGCATAGATTTTGAAACTATAAACGGGATATAGGTTTAGGAATTCTCTCGAAACGCCAGAGTGAACGGGTACATGTTGTACTGATGTGTTTGTAGTTCGATCTACGTATGGTGTTGTGTAAGAAAATCGAACTTCCTTGAACTGAATACTCTGAGAAAACACTGACTCGGCCCCCGCCGACTGAGTCGAAATTGAGACGGCAACGACATTGTCGCTGCCGTGACAAATTTCAGTCATGAAAATATCATATGTTTTTAGGAGACGCAGGCTGATAAACAACAGTTAAAACTGAGACGGCAACGACATTGTCGCGGCCGTCTCACGTTTTACTCATAGTATGGTTTTGTGTAGTCGCAAAACGAATGAGTTTGATGTACTTTCATCTGTAAACGCTGCACATCTGTACATCGCAGACACAGCAGAGCGGAACTCAAGACCGACCCCTATAACTCGTGAAACGGTGGCCCGAGAGTGGGTGACGATTAAGCTTAAACATATTGAGCCGGTGTTTACAACTGAAAACTGTATGAATTATTGTTCTCCAAACTTTAACAAACATAGTTTATTCATTTAAACTATCCATTGTGACACTTCGAGCTCTCTGTTGATGTTTTGACTATAGTTATAGGTTGTAGCTTAATGCGTTTGAGCCTAATCGTCACCCACTCGGCCCGGAACCCTAGAACCCCTCCCCCCTGACCTGTAGATGGAAGAGTTGTGCTTCTATCCCTCTGGGGCCTAGTTGTTCATTCCTAATATCTTAAAACTTGCTCTAATTATGTAACGATTTGAAGAAATAAACATTAATATATACTTACTTGTTCAGAACCAATATCAGTGGGAAAATATTATAATACAAATAGTTGACATTGTTGGCCACCCAATAAGTGAGACCCGAGCAGTTCTGAGGGCCCAACTTGAACAGCTCCCAGTACATGAAGAAGCACAACTCGAGCGTTGCCGTGGAGAGCGTCTTGAATGAATGTAAATTATTTACATTATAATTTACATTGTATAATACACATACTATGTTCATAACGAGTCAGAACCCTGAGATTGTGACGTTTTGGAAAAGGCTTCCTTTACAACTGAATATAGAAAAGAAAGCCTATTTAAAAAAAACCAAAATTCGTGAAATTTGCCTTAGTGATCAAAATACAACAACCTTAATTAATAATAGCCTTTGTAGAAGAGGAAATTGAAAAATATGGTTTGGAATCGCAGTGAAAAGTGAAACAGAACTATGCAAAGAAAGCAAGATATACTGTTAGTCAATTGCACAGTCACGTGAAACATGTTAAACACAGCAGAACTCAGAAACGTGCAATGACAAAGTGCACGATGCCTCATTAGAATACGAACCTGAAGAGTGACTCGTAGCTCTCGGTTAGACTTCAAGTTGAATTGTCCTTTGCTCCTTTGCAGCGGAGAATCACAAACATCAGTGGATACATGACGAGATTGAATATGCCAACCATGTAGTTGGATATGGTATTTGACCTGAAATAACCATTTTACCCGATTTCTCTAAAACATTGCCGTTGGATATAATAGAAACATGACCGATGCAGCTATGTACCCAGTTCTTACAACGGTTTTAAAAAAGGACGATTACGTGGTCCAATCGCAACGCTTCAGTCCTTTAAACTGCAATACATTCTTCAATTGCAGTTTGAAGGACCGTTGACACGGGATCGGACCACATTATCGTGAGAAAAAAAGAAAATACAGAATGATTCGCTTTTCCGATAGAAGATCTACCGTAGGAACTACCATACCTACAGCAGTTTTACAGTTCTCTGCTGTGAAAACTGTTGCGAATTCATCGTTTCTGTGTTTTTACTTTGTCAAGTGTGTTAACCTGTGTTCTAAGATTTGAACAGTTTTCAAGAATTATTTTGGAACTAATGGTTACTTTTCAGAGCACAGAAGAGTACTCTTGGTAGTCTATATCTCTGTGGCCGTATGCACCAATATTTTTTTGCGCTCCCGGGAGCGTTTTTTCGTTCCCGGGAGCGCAAAATCGCTCCCAGTGGGAACGTTCCCCAAAATCCGTATGCACCAATATTTTGGGAACGTTCCCAAGCCATTTTCGTTCCCACTGGGAACGATTATCGTTCCCAAGGGTAGAGGTGGGGAACGATTCAATTTTTGGCTTCCCAAAGATAATAATTTATGTTTTTCTCCCTTTTTAGGCTTTTCATCACGCAAATTTTCATTCTAAGAACAATAACACTTACCTCATGGACCGATTATAGCTTTAATTTATCAACAATTGTACTTATGGGAAGTTTGTACTTTAGCCCCTCCAATGTTAGATTTACCCTTCCTCTTATTCCCCCCAGTGGTAGCTTGACTTGCCCCCAATGATGTGGGTAAAATGAATGTATAGTAAGGGCATATTAAATTGACTGGCAATTCATAACAATTTAACAATCTCAGTAGTATATGACCCGTCAAATGCTACACTGACAACTCAAATGCCGCCCTCAAAGAACAAATTAGTATTGTCCTTCTAAAAGCCCCTCAAAGAGCCAGTCATTCGAAAATCCCGCCAGTCTTTCCAATTGCCACCCAAATGACAGTTTCACGCGTGATTAATTTCAAACCACTATACTGTTGCGCCAGTAGACCATCAATCTTCACGTAGCGAATAAAGACGGCGAATTGCGAAACATGATCACAAATTAGAGACAAAATATATCTGCAAACGTACATACATTTCGTTTTATATTGACATCCTCAAAGAACCAGATAGCAACCCTCCAAAAAATTGACACCCTAAAGAATACTTCCAAATCCTGGTCACTTCTCGTTAGTCACGCAATGCGTGGAAATTACTTACATTCTACTTAGTATGCAGTTTTTGGGCCAAAGTCATGTGTTGCTCATCCAAATCTTAGATGCCAATAAAACCAGTCTTGTCAATTGCCACCCTGAAAGAATAAATTCAATATTTTCATTTTGAAAACCCTGGCATGACTCCTCAGAAAACAAAATAGTCTTGTAATTTGGAAACACACCGTGTATTTTCCAATGCGACCCCCAAACAGCTTCCGGACATATTACTCTCAAAGAACAAACCAAACTTGTCATTACAATTGAAACCTCAAATAACGAACAACCCGTGTTCTTCTAGCGTACACCCCCATCATCATTAATCACCCAAACCACTGCATAGGAATTGATTATCCTAAATTGCGAAATACATCACTCATTATATAATTTCAAGCAGAGCCTTTTGATCAATAACCTTGTGAAAAACCAATAACTGTACAGTAACTACCCCACACGACAATAACTGATGTAGAACAAATGTGATGTAAAGAGCAGTGCTCCAAACTATAAGTGAGAAAGAACATACAAGTGAAAATATCTCTATTCTCCAATTAGTTTCGAGCACACAGATGCATTACATGTCACATACAAATATTATTGAAGATTCTCACCATATCAATGCATTCTGGTAAGTTTATAATGAAGAACAGCTCTTGCGAATCAAGTAATTCAGTCATCCATGAAATACAGAAAATCCGTTGGGTTGGCTAGTTGCCTGTTGTAATAACTTCTGGTAGAACTGATCAAACGTTACCAAAACTAGATAAAGTCTGAACACACAATACAACTTCCATTTTTTTCTTCTGTTCACTCCTGAAATAGTGAGATACACTATAAAATTGTCGATGTTTTTTGAGTAACAACCGTTTCCACACATAGCATACGATCTACTCCTGGCTAAATACCATTCATTCGTGAAAAGTCAAAAGAAAAAATGTATACCGTATAAAAACTGAGCGAATTATATTTTCTCAGACAGGCGGCGTCCCACAAAAGGTTCATCAGATCACCTCATGAGCTACTAGCACGGGCTTCTCATGAGATTCTATTGATTGCTATGCTACAACATTTAGAGTTCACGAGTTGCATTTCAAGAAATGATTAAACTACCGCTACATTTGCGGTTGCTAAAAACAACATACGCGCGGCAAGTGCGACAAGTCTAATAAAAGACGCGCATCGTACGACAACGCGGTACATAACTTTCAAGTGAATCAGATATCAGGCGGACGTTTAATATTAATACATTTACTGTTCCACCACTTTAGACTTACAGAGCACAAAATTATCTGATAAGTCGAAAACCTAGGTCCTAGTAGCAAAGGTGGCGAAGCTTTTTTTTGTGTGATTATTTCATGAATAAATTGCATCAATCTTACTTAAATCAATTGAAGATCGTTCACGAAATTCAAGATCGATCTAAAACACTGAAATGCGTAATAATCAGCCATTCTGCAGATGATGCTGAGCACAGCGAGAATGGTTAGAGGTTGTATTTCGGTTTCGCACCAATGCGCACTCATTGTCAAGCTTTTCATGAGACAAAATCTCAAGAATAAACACATGCTGTATGCAAATATGCGTCATTTACCAACAAGAATAATATCCAACAACTGAATATCTCGTTTACCGCGACATTTTGAATTTGCTCATCTTGTATGAAGCGACAAAATGTTTTCAGCATTACGCACTCACCCGTACGTTCTTCCTAAATGAAACAATCCTCAGAATAATCGCTAGTTTTATGCTTATTAGTTGGAAGTAACTCAGAAATCGTACAAATATGAGTTTTTTGGTGAACAAACCAGCAACATGAGTATCTATACAGGTGGAACTGATCATAAACATCATTCTTTCTCTACAAGGCCATCAACCAAGATACATTTTACATCATATTTTCCGGTTTGTAAAATTATCAGAGATGTGTGAACACACATATTCGATTGCTGAAGAATATAATTGACACTGGAAGTATATTGATTTCTAGCATTTATTAGCCAATCGAAAACAAATACCAAATTAAAGTTCTTACGATGACAAAAATATGATAAACCTAGCGTCTCGAGTTTCACACGGCAAAGCATGAATGAACACAACTGGCATGTACGTTTGCACCATTTTTGTTGAGTTAAGTGTTAACAACAAAATTTTCAAAGTGAGTAAGTGTTTGCGAAAACTTGATTGGTTCTACAATCACATGATAGCGTTCTATTTCAGTGTACAACAAGTACATGTACCTTGTATGAGCTTTCTAGTAATTTCAGGTACAAATACATGAGTGGGGTATTTTATTCTCAAATTACGGAAGCAAAACATGCTTGAGTGAGTAGCCATAAGCGAAATGCTAAAAATTCTTGTTTTTTGCATAATTCATTGCACTTTTTACTTTCTTGCATCCCTCGACATTGCCAATTTGTACCCATAGTCCGTCTATGAATCATCGAAAACGGTGCTCAGTAAGGAATCCAACTATACATTATCATCGTTGTTTCTATGAAGGCTAATATATCTAGCATTCAGTTCGATCAACATTACCTTGAGAGATTTGCCGATCAGTACTTATTTGCAACACATGTAGAATGATGATTTCAAATAATCATACGATTTAAACGGATTGTTTTTTTTTAGTAACTTCAGCGTAGTTCTAGGAAACGTGAGTGGAAACGGCACATCTTGCCTGATCTTCCACGTTTGTAGCCATCCCGCTGAATTCCAATCCTGATATTTAAATGTAATCGAACGCCGTTCCAATCAGAAAAATGACGACGTAAAATATAATAATAATAAGTTTGCCGCTAGTTTAGCTATACTAATAAAAACCAATATCTTTTTTGAATAGTGCGTCTAGTGCTCTCTCGACATAGCTTTACATGGTAGCATACGAAAAATACAGAACAAACTTGAATTATAAAGGCGATGGTTTGTCATTCAGTAAAGTTTCACAATATTGTGCCTCCTGCCTTCAAATACCTTCAGTTTGAACACAGTTTATACCTTCCGACGTTCCGCTTGAACACATTTTAAACACAACAAAATACAGCACAATTTCTTCTCTGTGGTCGGGTTTAGGTACTTTAAGCCAGTCGAGAGCAATTGTTGACAACATTTTGTTTTCGGTACCCAAAAACTCCGGTTTGTCTTTGTTTCTTTTGATCAATAGTTAGACAAAGTACAATTTGAAAATTGGAAACCGAATGGACCAGTCACTTTTTTGTTTTTGTTGCATCATGACAAGATCAAACGTATCTCCCAACGAATGAAGAGAGTTGTCAGACCAAGTATTCTATTGAATATTGCAGATGAACGTACTTCATTAACAAATTTGAGAAATCAGTTTGCACAGGTTCAATTGACTTTACACACATTTATCAGAACTTAATACGGTACAGCTGCAGCAGTACGTATTCGTATAGTATAACTTCGACTTTCATGACGTTCAAAATGTTAACGGCTTTCTTTATAACAAGCTTGTTTATTTTTTTGCCATCCATGGCCGGCAAAATTTTATCCTGTATTTCCCATAGTACTAACCTTTTCAGTATCAGGTTGAAATGGTTTTCCTGAATTGTTTTTACCAACATGCATCATTCATGTTTTATCAACAGATAATTCAATTTTCAGTTTTGATGACCAGTGATACATTTTGTCTAATTGAAAGAAAAGTGGTAGTACTTCTAGCCAAAGTCATGACACGACTTTGTAAGTCAGTTTGCTACTTTTGAATGTTCAATTCGTGAAAAAACATTTTATTCCTGTGATAGTTGCAAACATAACACAGTTTTCCGACTGATTTGTACATTTAACCTCCCCCAACAGAGTCCTTTTCAAGAAAAAGATCACAACATCAATACGCATCGACAATTCCAAGAGTTCAAAATCTTCGGTTGAGTTGACATTTCATGTTGAGCAACATGTATACCATCTAACTCTCAGTAATGTATCTTGACAGTTTAACCACGTTTCTGTCAATCCAAGCTACGGAAAACATGAGTGAAGAAAAAAATGAAATTTCAAGTGAAATATATAATCCTAGGATGTTTGACTTAAAGTTATATATTCTATGTTCTTTTCAATGTTGCCTAGAACAGAGCGTTTCACTCATTCGCCAGCGGCGGTATGCGGATTAGATCAATACTCAAATAGCTTTCATAAAACCCGGATGGTTGGAAAACGTTCCCTCTAAGAGAGATTTGACGACAATACGACGCTTTATATGATTTTGATGCCTTTTTGTTTGACTTCGCCGTTGAAGAGAAACTGTCTGGTTAATCTCGAACCCAAAGTAGCCTAAGGTACATATATGAAAACGAGTTGAACAGTCGCAAAATGGGAAAGTAAAAGACGAGGGGATGCAATTAACAAGCGATATGTTCAATAAACTCAAGTAGGGATGAAAAATGAAGACTACTGTATTTAACCTCAACACAATAGTGGAAAAGCCAAATGTATTTCTTGAATTGGGTGAAACCTGCGGTACAACTGTACATTTGTTTTTTAAACGCGTTGTTCGGATAAAACAGTTCGGCGGACATAGCCAACGCAGAGAGTTGAGGCTTGAAAACGTATCGCTACCATATTTTCATGAATAGACATTTTCCAACAAGATGAAAGTTACGACATGAACATTTTTCAATAAGATTGAAGGCACATTTGATGTTTCTGACCATATCGTTTATCAACGTGACTAACCAAGCTTATAAACAACACAGAATATAACTATAATATACTGCGAACGTTTTTTGTGGCCATCGATCGCACAACTATTATTTGCAAGGTGAGGTGAAACAGTTTCCTTCTCTAGTTATCCTTCAGATGTGATAGCAGAACTCAAAGTGTGCAATGTGGAACTATCACAGCGCTGCGTGGCGTTACGTGTTTTACAGTGGCATGATTGAAAAACATGGGTGTTTTGTGAATATGATTATTTGTCAGAAATTATACGCTGCAGACGACAGCTTCGATTCACCGGCCAAAATGGTTGAGACAAGCTGTTTAGCTCAACTATTTACTCTATGAACTAGACAATATGTGAACTCTCTAGAAACACTCCCACATGTTTTCAAATGTTCCAAAAAGGAGCTATCAGTAGCGATTAATGATTTTTCTTCCGAAAATGTTCAGCCGAATATCTACTTGTTTCTGGTTTAATTACCCAACGTTGTTTCATTAAACACATCCCAAATTCAAACATTCACAATCAAAATTGAATCTCACAAACGACGATAGAGATGAAACATGTTTATTAGCACTGATATGCAACAAAACAAGGATTTCATTAGATTACCGACAGACGAACAACACTAAAAGGTTCATTATTGATATTTTCGACTGAAACTAGCTTACTGAAACAACGCTTTGATAGTGAAATACGCGTTTCTAACGAAGGAAGTAGAGTTCGATGGAATGATAATTCCAACACAATCCGCTAATTATCGTGAAAAGAAATTACAGCGGAATTTGTTTTTCACCCACAAAAATCAAGGAAATCTGGCGGTCCAGCCGGTTTGAGAGCAGGGAACTGATTGAAAAAACTCGAACTAATTGTAAAACAGTCTCAATAACCGGAATCGGACCGCCAGATTTCCTTGATTTTTGTGGGTGAAAAACAAATTCCGCTGTAATTTCTTTTCACGATAATTAGCGGATTGTGTTGGAATTATCATTCCATCGAACTCTACTTCCTTCGTTAGAAACGCGTATTTCACTATCAAAGCGTTGTTTCAGTAAGCTAGTTTCAGTCGAAAATATCAATAATGAACCTTTTAGTGTTGTTCGTCTGTCGGTAATCTAATGAAATCCTTGTTTTGTTGCATATCAGTGCTAATAAACATGTTTCATCTCTATCGTCGTTTGTGAGATTCAATTTTGATTGTGAATGTTTGAATTTGGGATGTGTTTAATGAAACAACGTTGGGTAATTAAACCAGAAACAAGTAGATATTCGGCTGAACATTTTCGGAAGAAAAATCATTAATCGCTACTGATAGCTCCTTTTTGGAACATTTGAAAACATGTGGGAGTGTTTCTAGAGAGTTCACATATTGTCTAGTTCATAGAGTAAATAGTTGAGCTAAACAGCTTGTCTCAACCATTTTGGCCGGTGAATCGAAGCTGTCGTCTGCAGCGTATAATTTCTGACAAATAATCATATTCACAAAACACCCATGTTTTTCAATCATGCCACTGTAAAACACGTAACGCCACGCAGCGCTGTGATAGTTCCACATTGCACACTTTGAGTTCTGCTATCACATCTGAAGGATAACTAGAGAAGGAAACTGTTTCACCTCACCTTGCAAATAATAGTTGTGCGATCGATGGCCACAAAAAACGTTCGCAGTATATTATAGTTATATTCTGTGTTGTTTATAAGCTTGGTTAGTCACGTTGATAAACGATATGGTCAGAAACATCAAATGTGCCTTCAATCTTATTGAAAAATGTTCATGTCGTAACTTTCATCTTGTTGGAAAATGTCTATTCATGAAAATATGGTAGCGATACGTTTTCAAGCCTCAACTCTCTGCGTTGGCTATGTCCGCCGAACTGTTTTATCCGAACAACGCGTTTAAAAAACAAATGTACAGTTGTACCGCAGGTTTCACCCAATTCAAGAAATACATTTGGCTTTTCCACTATTGTGTTGAGGTTAAATACAGTAGTCTTCATTTTTCATCCCTACTTGAGTTTATTGAACATATCGCTTGTTAATTGCATCCCCTCGTCTTTTACTTTCCCATTTTGCGACTGTTCAACTCGTTTTCATATATGTACCTTAGGCTACTTTGGGTTCGAGATTAACCAGACAGTTTCTCTTCAACGGCGAAGTCAAACAAAAAGGCATCAAAATCATATAAAGCGTCGTATTGTCGTCAAATCTCTCTTAGAGGGAACGTTTTCCAACCATCCGGGTTTTATGAAAGCTATTTGAGTATTGATCTAATCCGCATACCGCCGCTGGCGAATGAGTGAAACGCTCTGTTCTAGGCAACATTGAAAAGAACATAGAATATATAACTTTAAGTCAAACATCCTAGGATTATATATTTCACTTGAAATTTCATTTTTTTCTTCACTCATGTTTTCCGTAGCTTGGATTGACAGAAACGTGGTTAAACTGTCAAGATACATTACTGAGAGTTAGATGGTATACATGTTGCTCAACATGAAATGTCAACTCAACCGAAGATTTTGAACTCTTGGAATTGTCGATGCGTATTGATGTTGTGATCTTTTTCTTGAAAAGGACTCTGTTGGGGGAGGTTAAATGTACAAATCAGTCGGAAAACTGTGTTATGTTTGCAACTATCACAGGAATAAAATGTTTTTTCACGAATTGAACATTCAAAAGTAGCAAACTGACTTACAAAGTCGTGTCATGACTTTGGCTAGAAGTACTACCACTTTTCTTTCAATTAGACAAAATGTATCACTGGTCATCAAAACTGAAAATAGAATTATCTGTTGATAAAACATGAATGATGCATGTTGGTAAAAACAATTCAGGAAAACCATCTCAACCTGATACTGAAAAGGTTAGTACTATGGGAAATACAGGATAAAATTTTGCCGGCCATGGATGGCAAAAAAATAAACAAGCTTGTTATAAAGAAAGCCGTTAACATTTTGAACGTCATGAAAGTCGAAGTTATACTATACGAATACGTACTGCTGCAGCTGTACCGTATTAAGTTCTGATAAATGTGCTGTAAAGTCAATTGAACCTGTGCAAACTGATTTCTCAAATTTGTTAATGAAGTACGTTCATCTGCAATATTCAATAGAATACTTGGTCTGACAACTCTCTTCATTCGTTGGGAGATACGTTTGATCTTGTCATGATGCAACAAAAACAAAAAAGTGACTGGTCCATTCGGTTTCCAATTTTCAAATTGTACTTTGTCTAACTATTGATCAAAAGAAACAAAGACAAACCGGAGTTTTTGGGTACCGAAAACAAAATGTTGTCAACAATTGCTCTCGACTGGCTTAAAGTACCTAAACCCGACCACAGAGAAGAAATTGTGCTGTATTTTGTTGTGTTTAAAATGTGTTCAAGCGGAACGTCGGAAGGTATAAACTGTGTTCAAACTGAAGGTATTTGAAGGCAGGAGGCACAATATTGTGAAACTTTACTGAATGACAAACCATCGCCTTTATAATTCAAGTTTGTTCTGTATTTTTCGTATGCTACCATGTAAAGCTATGTCGAGAGAGCACTAGACGCACTATTCAAAAAAGATATTGGTTTTTATTAGTATAGCTAAACTAGCGGCAAACTTATTATTATTATATTTTACGTCGTCATTTTTCTGATTGGAACGGCGTTCGATTACATTTAAATATCAGGATTGGAATTCAGCGGGATGGCTACAAACGTGGAAGATCAGGCAAGATGTGCCGTTTCCACTCACGTTTCCTAGAACTACGCTGAAGTTACTAAAAAAAAAACAATCCGTTTAAATCGTATGATTATTTGAAATCATCATTCTACATGTGTTGCAAATAAGTACTGATCGGCAAATCTCTCAAGGTAATGTTGATCGAACTGAATGCTAGATATATTAGCCTTCATAGAAACAACGATGATAATGTATAGTTGGATTCCTTCCTGAGCACCGTTTTCGATGATTCATAGACGGACTATGGGTACAAATTGGCAATGTCGAGGGATGCAAGAAAGTAAAAAGTGCAATGAATTATGCAAAAAACAAGAATTTTTAGCATTTCGCTTATGGCTACTCACTCAAGCATGTTTTGCTTCCGTAATTTGAGAATAAAATACCCCACTCATGTATTTGTACCTGAAATTACTAGAAAGCTCATACAAGGTACATGTACTTGTTGTACACTGAAATAGAACGCTATCATGTGATTGTAGAACCAATCAAGTTTTCGCAAACACTTACTCCCTTTGAAAATTTTGTTGTTAACACTTAACTCAACAAAAATGGTGCAAACGTACATGCCAGTTGTGTTCATTCATGCTTTGCCGTGTGAAACTCGAGACGCTAGGTTTATCATATTTTTGTCATCGTAAGAACTTTAATTTGGTATTTGTTTTCGATTGGCTAATAAATGCTAGAAATCAATATACTTCCAGTGTCAATTATATTCTTCAGCAATCGAATATGTGTGTTCACACATCTCTGATAATTTTACAAACCGGAAAATATGATGTAAAATGTATCTTGGTTGATGGCCTTGTAGAGAAAGAATGATGTTTATGATCAGTTCCACCTGTATAGATACTCATGTTGCTGGTTTGTTCACCAAAAAACTCATATTTGTACGATTTCTGAGTTACTTCCAACTAATAAGCATAAAACTAGCGATTATTCTGAGGATTGTTTCATTTAGGAAGAACGTACGGGTGAGTGCGTAATGCTGAAAACATTTTGTCGCTTCATACAAGATGAGCAAATTCAAAATGTCGCGGTAAACGAGATATTCAGTTGTTGGATATTATTCTTGTTGGTAAATGACGCATATTTGCATACAGCATGTGTTTATTCTTGAGATTTTGTCTCATGAAAAGCTTGACAATGAGTGCGCATTGGTGCGAAACCGAAATACAACCTCTAACCATTCTCGCTGTGCTCAGCATCATCTGCAGAATGGCTGATTATTACGCATTTCAGTGTTTTAGATCGATCTTGAATTTCGTGAACGATCTTCAATTGATTTAAGTAAGATTGATGCAATTTATTCATGAAATAATCACACAAAAAAAAGCTTCGCCACCTTTGCTACTAGGACCTAGGTTTTCGACTTATCAGATAATTTTGTGCTCTGTAAGTCTAAAGTTGTGGAACAGTAAATGTATTAATATTAAACGTCCGCCTGATATCTGATTCACTTGAAAGTTATGTACCGCGTTGTCGTACGATGCGCGTCTTTTATTAAGTTATGTACCGCGTTGTCGTACGATGCGCGCATCGTACGACAACGCGGTACATAACAACGCGGTACATAATACGCGCATCGTACGACAACGCGGTACATAACAACGCGGTACATAACTTGTCGCACTTGCCGCGCGTATGTTGTTTTTAGCAACCGCAAATGTAGCGGTAGTTTAATCATTTCTTGAAATGCAACTCGTGAACTCTAAATGTTGTAGCATAGCAATCAATAGAATCTCATGAGAAGCCCGTGCTAGTAGCTCATGAGGTGATCTGATGAACCTTTTGTGGGACGCCGCCTGTCTGAGAAAATATAATTCGCTCAGTTTTTATACGGTATACATTTTTTCTTTTGACTTTTCACGAATGAATGGTATTTAGCCAGGAGTAGATCGTATGCTATGTGTGGAAACGGTTGTTACTCAAAAAACATCGACAATTTTATAGTGTATCTCACTATTTCAGGAGTGAACAGAAGAAAAAAATGGAAGTTGTATTGTGTGTTCAGACTTTATCTAGTTTTGGTAACGTTTGATCAGTTCTACCAGAAGTTATTACAACAGGCAACTAGCCAACCCAACGGATTTTCTGTATTTCATGGATGACTGAATTACTTGATTCGCAAGAGCTGTTCTTCATTATAAACTTACCAGAATGCATTGATATGGTGAGAATCTTCAATAATATTTGTATGTGACATGTAATGCATCTGTGTGCTCGAAACTAATTGGAGAATAGAGATATTTTCACTTGTATGTTCTTTCTCACTTATAGTTTGGAGCACTGCTCTTTACATCACATTTGTTCTACATCAGTTATTGTCGTGTGGGGTAGTTACTGTACAGTTATTGGTTTTTCACAAGGTTATTGATCAAAAGGCTCTGCTTGAAATTATATAATGAGTGATGTATTTCGCAATTTAGGATAATCAATTCCTATGCAGTGGTTTGGGTGATTAATGATGATGGGGGTGTACGCTAGAAGAACACGGGTTGTTCGTTATTTGAGGTTTCAATTGTAATGACAAGTTTGGTTTGTTCTTTGAGAGTAATATGTCCGGAAGCTGTTTGGGGGTCGCATTGGAAAATACACGGTGTGTTTCCAAATTACAAGACTATTTTGTTTTCTGAGGAGTCATGCCAGGGTTTTCAAAATGAAAATATTGAATTTATTCTTTCAGGGTGGCAATTGACAAGACTGGTTTTATTGGCATCTAAGATTTGGATGAGCAACACATGACTTTGGCCCAAAAACTGCATACTAAGTAGAATGTAAGTAATTTCCACGCATTGCGTGACTAACGAGAAGTGACCAGGATTTGGAAGTATTCTTTAGGGTGTCAATTTTTTGGAGGGTTGCTATCTGGTTCTTTGAGGATGTCAATATAAAACGAAATGTATGTACGTTTGCAGATATATTTTGTCTCTAATTTGTGATCATGTTTCGCAATTCGCCGTCTTTATTCGCTACGTGAAGATTGATGGTCTACTGGCGCAACAGTATAGTGGTTTGAAATTAATCACGCGTGAAACTGTCATTTGGGTGGCAATTGGAAAGACTGGCGGGATTTTCGAATGACTGGCTCTTTGAGGGGCTTTTAGAAGGACAATACTAATTTGTTCTTTGAGGGCGGCATTTGAGTTGTCAGTGTAGCATTTGACGGGTCATATACTACTACTAATCTCCCATCACTCTTTCATTTCCTAATTCTTAGTTGAAGATAATGCGTGTTGTTTTATTCCACATAGTTTAGAAGAGCAGTGTACTACTAAAGTTTGTGAGTTTATTGAAATAGAGAGAGTTCACAAGTTATAGTTAGTTAGAGAAATGTAAGAAAAAAAACATGGTAATGAAAAAGGGTATAGTTTGGAGTCGATTGTCAAAATCGCTAAAAACCAAAGTATTGAAGAACGAACGTTGCTAATCGTATCTTGCTAGGAAATTAATTATATTATCAATCATCCACCTTTAATTTTTGGTTTGAAACTCAAACTTTCAATAAAACATATTTTCTAACGAAAATTTGACACTGAATATCTTCATACGAAAATAAATAACGAAAATACTTCGTATGGAATTTCAAATATTTGAATATTTCTGTTTCGCGCCATCATACACGAGAAATGCGCCAACAAATCGTTCCCAAAACAATGGGACGTTCCCATCGCTTCGTGCATAACAAAGGGGCGGGAAGCGTTCCCACTGGGAACGTTCCCATTTGGGAACGCTATTTCACGTTCCCATGGGAACGTTCCCAAAAAATATTGGTGCATACGGCCAAGGAGGAAGTTGTTGACTTTTTCCGAATATCAACGTTTACGGCAGATTTTGCAATGGCAATATGCGTTAGTGGTATACTGTACACGTTCAGATAAGAATGACGAGGACTGTTCTTGATGAGGACGTCGTGGTACGGTAGTCGTGGATTGTTGGCACTGATCAGGACGGTCGGCACGAAACGGAACCCCATCCAGGGGGAGAACGAGAACAGAACGACGAAGGACAGATGCAGTAGAGCGACCACAACTAACACAATCTACCAAAAAGACATATTATCATAACGGGCAATCTTTGAAATCGAAGACTTGTCTGCGAACACAGTGGAAAGTGAGATATACAGTACCCTTCCGCCTTTCCGTTGGCGACGACTATAAGTGTACCAGGACCCACTAGCGAGTAGTCGAACGGCTCGCGAACGCGGTCCTTATTCTTAGTTCTCTCGGGTTTGTAGTTTGATCTTACTGAGTTTTAGGTGTGGGTCGTGATTTGTGCTGTGCATGTTCAACTAGGAACTCAAACTAGATATCAAACTTGGCCAGTGCTGAAACGTACAAAGGTCGACCTAGTATGTGCTCTAGCGCATTTCGTTGAAGTTCGTTGATTAGACGATTGTTTCTCATTTTACCATAACGTTTGACTTCTAGTATACCAAATATTTGGAAGGAACTAGACCATTCAATTCACTATTAACCATCCTTTGAAAAACGAACATATATATTTGTACACAGCATGAATTAGTAATGAAATCGTTTTATGGTATTTAGTGTAGTGTAGTATACTAGAAGTAAATTGAATAGTCACGCAAAGTTAGCATTCTAATGAGGAATCGTGTTTTTTTTTCGTTTCTGAGTTCTATTGTGTTTAACATGTCTCACGTGACTGGGCGCTTGCCTCACAGTATATTTCCAGGACTTTGCTGAATTCGAGTGAATGACAGATATTGATTACTCCATGAAACTTGAGCGAGAGACAGAATTATTCCAAGTATAGTCAGAAGGAAAAACTTGACCGATAGTGCGAAGATCATCATTAGAATAGTGAATGCGAATGAGGACTGCCATCCACAGAAAGTCCGAGTTACCTCGAAGAAATTTGCAATAAATTTACGTGATAATAGTCTTGCGCCTTAAGTTAGAATGGTTTCATACTCTGTTTCAGCAATCGATGTCCTTCTACAGTAATCCGTCAAATATTCGAGAGGCGTTTTCTAATGAATAATTCATTATCATGGTTCGCAACTTTAACAGTTCGTGGTAGTCAACATGCAGAAGGCACTACCAAAAATTGGAGAACATCCAAACACGCCAATATACCAAACTTTCACCTGGAAGTTTGAGCAGATTACTGTAGAGGGTTGTAAGTGGGTGAAACAAACTATACCGCGCGTATACTATTACAACGCTATTGTAATTGAATTCGCACTTTTCTCATAGAAAAGGGTAACGAACGAACTGTGGCCGGCGAAATATCTTAGATTTTGTATCCCAACCTGCGTTTCCTCTGACAAATGCTATCTCGTGCTAAACTGTCTGTGCTTTAGGGCGCGTTTTAAGGTTTTTCGGACTCGGAACTCGAATTCCGTGTAACTCATGAAACCAGAAATAGAATCGAAATGTGTACTTGATCAAACAATCCTAATTAAGTATTGAACGTTGTATGCCGTGCAAATAAATTTCATTATCAAACAATCGGTGTGAAGTTGTGCTTTAATCTCGAACATGGATTCGGCTGAACGAGCTATTCGCATGCTCAGATATAAATTGGTCTAAAGATTGAAACACAAGATACAGTCATATATAACGTGTCTTTCACCCAACTAAGCTCTAAGCAGCAGAACATGTTTCTAAGATCATTTCCTAGGTGTTACCGAAACTGACCTCGATAAACACAAAATGGAGTAATAGGGACCGCAGACATAGTACAATCAACTGCGTTGCCACGATGTATTTCGTATCAGCATACGGGTTGAGAAGAGAGGCTTCGGTGCTGGTCAGCATGATGAACAACTGCTCTGGTGGCGTCCAATCTCTAAAAAAACCATGAGATATCTCACGAGCTTCATGATGAGATTCCATTGATTGCTACAACAATGGGAGCTCACGAGTAGCTCATGGGGTATATCATGAGAAACTCATATGA
The DNA here is from genome assembly GCA_964036275.1 of Litoditis marina. Taxonomy (NCBI): domain Eukaryota; kingdom Metazoa; phylum Nematoda; class Chromadorea; order Rhabditida; family Rhabditidae; genus Litoditis; species Litoditis marina. The sequence goes on from OZ038438.1 coordinate 2,138,257, forward strand.
AATTCACATGAGGTTGGAGGGGTTGGTACGCCGCATGAGGCCGTATTCAGAGATATCCCGACTGTCATATTTCAAACTGCGTCTTCACAAACAGATGCAATCACATTGGGATATTCAGACGAACTGTTTGTCCTACCTTCGTAAAAATGAACCTATAGGGATATCTTAGGAAGCATTAGGCTGGAACGACGTATGTGGCTGATCAGAGAACGAAAGATCCCGGCACATTTTTCCCAACCTGCGTCTCCTGAAACATACGCTATTTCTCTGCTGTTGCATACAAGTCTCATGGAATACTGCTATGCAAAAGACGCGGGATGGGAGGAAGGTACCGAGATTTTCTGGCATAAGTATAGTCGTCGCCAACGGAAAGGCGGGAGGGTACTGTATATCTCACTTTCCGCTGTGTACTCACACATGTCTTCGATTTCAAAGCGTGCCGGTTATGTGCACTAATAGCGCAGTGGTTAGCGCACTGCTACGAATATTTTGCTCGCAGGTTCGATTCCGGCGAGAGATACAAGTTTATGAATTTGGCAGCCACTATACTGCGTTGGCAGTTCGATCGCTCTTCGTTTGGGTCGCCTGACGGCATAGCAATCCCTCAACAATCTCACGAGAGATTCTCACGAGATACCTCATGTGCTATTAGTGTGAACGTGTCATGAGATTATATTGATTGCTATGCTACAACATTGAGAGTTCACGAGTAGCTCATGAGGTATCTCATGAGAAACTCATATGAACTTCTCATGAGGTTACACAATTTGCTATGCCGCCTGAGTTTTCGGAAGCGACAAAGAAGAAATTAGGATCGATATATTTAGAAAATTGAAAAACACAAAACCATATATAGAATTCATGAAAAAGTGGGGGCCCAACGACTGTGAGATTTGTCTTCTGCTGTGCGCCCCTTAGACAACTACTCTCAAATGGAGCAGCTACTGCTACAAAAACCGAAAAATTCTCATGTTAATTACAAACATACAAAAGTCGTAAAATATTTTTTCAAACCTGTAAACTAGAATCTGTAAATAACCGAAAAATACTTATATACTCAAGTATAACTGTTCATTACAAACATACAAAAGTCGTAAAATATTTTCTCAAACCTGTAAACTAGAATCTACAAGTCACAGCTGCGAAAGAGAGAACAACTGTTGAATAATATGCCAAACGTTATAGCACCTAGAATTGAAGTAATGATCAAAAACACCAACCATTGTGCACAAAACCAGGAACTCTATAATTGACTACGTTGAGTTAACATCTGTGATTTGTAGATTCTAGTTTACAGGTTTGAGAAAATATTTTACGACTTTTGTATGTTTGTAATGAACAGTTATACTTGAGTATATAAGTATTTTTCGGTTATTTACAGATTCTAGTTTACAGGTTTGAAAAAATATTTTACGACTTTTGTATGTGTGTAATTAACATGAGAATTTTTCGGTTTTTGTAGCAGTAGCTGCTCCATTTGAGAGTAGTTGTCTAAGGGGCGCACAGCAGAAGACAAATCTCACAGTCGTTGGGCCCCCACTTTTTCATGAATTTTTCTCTTTTTGTATACATGCCGTAGGTATGTGGTTTGATCTGTACGGTGCAGATAAAATTGTTTTCTTAATGAACCACTTGCCACGTACTACTATCATTTGAGAAAAATATGACGTCAACACTGCAGTTCTAAAAACTTACTTTCTGCCCTCTGCCCTTTAGAATCCCAGAATACGTCATGTTTGAATGAAGTTTCATCGTAAATTGACCATTTCTAAGAAACTTTCAGCATTCGAAAACATATTTCACGTCAATTTTGTCATCTGGCCTTCTGATTTCCAGAATAAGTCATATTCAGATAAAGTTTTGTCGTTAGTATACCATTTTTAAGATATTTTCAGCATTTGAAAAAATATATGTGACGTCAACTTTGCACTTTTCAAAATCGACGTCATCTGGTCTCCAGAATCCCAGAATAAATCACTCTCGGATTAAGTTTCACCGTTAATTGACCCTTTCTGAGATATTACCATCGTTTAAAAATATATGTGACGTCAACTTTGCACTTTTCAAAAATGACGTCATCTGGTCTCCAGAATCTCAGAATACGTCACTTTCAGATTGAGTTTCTCCGTTTATTGACCCTTTCTAAGATATTACCATCGTTTAAAACTATATGTGACGTCAACTTTGCACTTTTCAAAATCGACGTCATCTGGTCTCCAGAATCCCAGAATAAATCACTCTCAGATTGAGTTTCACCGTTAATGGACCCTTTCTAAGATATTACCATCGTTTAGAAATATATGTGACGTCAACTTTGCACTTTTCAAAAATGACGTCATCTGGTCTCCAGAATCTCAGAATACGTCACTTTTAGATTTAGTTTCTCTGTTAATTGACCCTTTCTAAGATATTACCATCATTTGAAAATATATGTGACGTCAACTTTGCACTTTTCAAAAATGACGTCATCCGGTCTCCAGAATCCTGAAGGACGTCAGGAATAGAATACTTCATATCAAATAAAAGTCACGATGGCATTATATTTCAATTTTCGAGCGAATCGGTAATTGTTACTCTAAGTTACAATACAGTTTGAGTTGTCGACCGGACAGAGAGAGTGAGAGAGCGTGCTAAATGGAGAGACGCAGACACTTTCCGAAAAATGTCTATAACTTTGATTAAAACGATTTTTTCTCAATTTTTTTTTGCTCCGCGAGTGTTTGAGTAGGTATCACATGTCTTCCACAATTTTCAACGAAATCGGTCGAGTAGAAACCCTTAAACTGGGTTTACTTTTCTTGTCACCACCCACCCACACACCCACCCACACACGACGGAAGTTGGCGCTCTTGATGAAGCGCATGAGGTCATAACTTGGCTCAAACTTAACCGTTTTCGCTGAATTTTGAAACACGGTCAGGGAATTAGCTATAGAAAACAACTACATCAATAAAAACTTTGTTTTGCAAATTTCAGCCTTTTTGAATAGAAACTAAAAAAACGGAAGCGCGCATTAGCCGGACCAAAGACAAATCTCGCACAGCGCTTCGCGCTGCGCGCGATTTCGTAATAGATTACGCACTTCGAGTAGTCGAAAATAAAGCATAAATTGGATTGAAAACAAAGTGAAAACCTCAAAATTTGTTCGACTCCATGCGTTATCGCATGCCAAATTTTACGCACGGTATAATTTAGTCCCCTTCTCTACTGAATAACTGCTTGGTTCTGTGAACACGAGAAATCTTCTAATTAAAATGTTACTTCTGATTCGCTCGTGATACCTCCTATACAAGGTGTAGAGAAACAAAGAAAAAAAGAGAAAAAGGAGGGAGCATGAGAAATGAAACAGTACACGCACATATCTCACGTGTCTTTCACGTTATATAAAACGCTACAGCCAAGAAATGAGTCAACTTTCACTGAAAAACCGTTTTTGTGAAAACAACGTATGAGTGTGTATTGTGTTGTGTGACGTTGTATAACATGTTCGCTATTTGTAAATTCTGCTGTGCGATGGTCACCCGTTACAATGGTTTTGGGGTAGATCACTTCCTGATTATCTCTCTTATTCTTTGGGCTTGTACAACTATATCTGTAGGTGGAAGAATTATGCTTCCATCCCTAGGGGACCCTTTGGGGAAAAAACTTGTTTTATTGGTGTATCGCTTTGATGGAATGAGCATCATTATCATGTAGTGGCTGAGCTCTTTCTCGTCTGCGCACCGGTAAATGCATTTCTGATTTTTAATTCCACTCTGTTCGCAAAAAAATGTTCAGCGATAGGAACTATCATCGCCGTTTTGCGATTCGTACATACGTTAAGACTTTCAGACATGGTTTTCAGATCAGATTAGTGTATCAACCCATGTAACTAAGTGGTTGCGAACTACGGTAATACACTGAAGAGTGGACACTATGGCCCATTTGCTGCGATATTGGTTAGCTACAAAAGCGGCTCTCCAATTGGCTGGGAATTGTCTGAGTATAATACACAATGATACACATACTTTATAATACAATTATACAACTATACAATTATACAATTATACAATTAATTATACAATTATACAATTATACACATACTTTTTGTCGCTAGTCAAAGGTGTATTACTGTTCGAAATTAACCCAAGTTGTGAAGGTTTCTCTAGTTACTTCGCAGAAGATTTTAAAACATAATATACACAATTTTTGTCGAATTTATTCAACCGCTTGAACTTATACAACGGAATTTATCTAACCTTCTGAACTGACATTAAGTTAGTTGCATGAGGTCGATTTCACCAAGTATCGAATACAGATTGGGGAGGTTTTATATGTAAAGCGAAGAACCGTTTGTACGCTTTTTCTTTTCCGTGTTTTTTCCCTCTCTCTCTGCAACACAACAGTCCTCTAATCTAAAACAGATGAAATGATGTATGTGATGTAATTGAAACACAATATGCAAACTACTCGCCAAATTGCCTATGAATACACAAATGATCATTCTATTCTATTTTAAATGAGTTCTCGTAATAGGTTGATATTTATAGTTCCTTATTTCGTCTTCTATTTCATTTGGCCGAGTTCGCGGCTGTATGTTGTAGTTTGGTGTTTGGACCCAGTGGAAGGCCGGTGAAGAGGTCATTGATCGACTGCCAAATCGAGTGAGGCCACTTTCAGTTCCGTTCGTTGCTCCCAAACAGACTTGTTGTATAAATATATCTTCACTTTTACTAATCAACTAAACTTGCTTTTCCTGCATTCGTGAACCTGTTCACTGATCCATCTTCATCTCAATATATACAGCTAAATAAAGGGTATTGGTTCGAAATATTTGAGATATTTACATTTTATTAGGATATAATTCGTTTGTTGTGTATTCACCCAGATCAACATTCGCCTCTTAAACGTGCTTTTCCAGAGGCATCCTCTTCATCTTCGCTTTTTCCAATGGCGGGAACCGGATCCATCACCACTCAGAAAAAAGGTACTTGTTTTTCGATATTTTACGTTCAATTGGTTAGATTTTTCGATAATTTAATTATTGTTGTTCTTTACCATTCTGACCAGACTGAGCCATTATAACAAGTAGCTGACTTGGGAACATGTTCATCTGTTTGAAATGTGTGAGCAGAGAGAGACTGTTGAAAAATAGGAGAGAGGTGATTGTAGAACAGCATAAATAACGCTATTTCATGGTTTTTTCATTGAGAAAGTTTTATCTCATTTTTTCCGAAGAAAGACGTCGTTTTTTTTATTTTTAGTGGCAAACATCGACCACCATGAAGATTTCGCAGAGGATATGGCCGCCCTCTATCTGAAGGAAGAATTATCGGACGCCGTTTTGGTAGTGGCAGGAAGACGGTTTCCGGTCCACCGCGTCGTACTCGCCGCGAGAAGCGAGTACTTCAGGTAGTTATCACTACTACGCGGAGTCCTACAGTAATCAGTTCAACTTCTGATCAGTTTTTCGACAATGTGACACACTAAATGAGGACGAAACAGCTGACTCTGTAGAGCGGGTAAATTTTATTGCGACCAATTCTACAGCGAACCGGCTTTTTAGGTAACCTTACTTTTTTCTGGCGAGCTAGTCACACTTTATTGTCTCTTAGCTATTTCTCGGACTCGATTACTTTGTAGTTGCTTTTGTGGATTATCGTGATTTACCTGTACACCTGTTTAAAGCAGAGGAGAGTGTCACAACTGTAATTTGAAAGTAGTTGATTCCCCTTTTCTACTCACAGTCCAATTACTACTTTAATCTCAGAAAAATTCTCAACCCGGAGTTTGTAGTCCGCAATGCATTGTCAAATCGGTTTTTGATCTATGTATTTAAGGCATCTCTTTTTTGGAGCGTTGGCTGGCAAGGACGCCGAGTTTCGACTGGAAGAGACGAACGACGGAGTGTTTGAGATCCTTCTGAAGTGAGTTCCTTTCGCGAAAGTTTATCGTTCTCGCTCCTATTCGGACGGTATCTTTGCCATTTTAGTCACATTTTGGCGGCTAATTGGGTTTAAACTCAATATTTCATTTCATGACTATTTTAAACAACCTTGGTGCAAATAAAGACACCCAGCTTAGTAGTCTTACTTCATTTTACTTTTTTTACCTCACGAAACTGTTACATTTTGACTATTTGATACTTTGGCGTATATATTTTAAGATTTATTTTGTTTTTACCCGCCCACTCCCCCACGATTAGTGAGCGTTGACTTAAGAATGTCTGTGTTTAGGTTCGTATACACGGGTCGTGTGATTGTCGCCGATCACCCAGAATCCGTCTTATTCCACCTGTACATCATGGCAGATCGGTACAGTTTCGTGAAGCTGGCCTCCGCCATCGCCCTACGTATGCAGGTAACGACTGAAAAGTTGGCTTGTATTGATTGATTAGTAGTAACGGTTCGGTTTTTTTCGCCTAACAAACGCTGTATAGATTGATAATGACCGCAAACTTTACGAGTAACCGGGGTTTTAGGTAACCTAACACGGGTTGGGAACCTGGACGTTTATCATCAGAGCTAACAGTGAACACTAGGTCTTGCGTTGAGTAGATTTTTGTTTCAGGGTACCTTCTGGTTACTTACTCAGGTAACCGGTTTAAGCGGTTACCAGAAAGAGCTAGGTTACCAAAGAGCCCGGTTATATATATATATATATATATAATACATGGATATTGACGAATTGCGGCGTCGTGACAAACTCATCAATGTATTTGAGTTGTAGTTTGATCTCATGGCATGGCATGTATATGACAGTGTTTCCAACACATTCACTGCATTGACTTGTTGGTTTTTGACAGTACTTAACTAAAGGTGTGTTGGTCTTCAAAAGATTTTTAAATGGATAAAAAGATGATATTTCAGGAGATGCTGAACCCGGCCAACTTTTTCGAACTTTTCGAAGTTGCGTCAAAGTTCAACCTAGCTGAGTTGATGGCCGACTGCCTCCATCATGCTGACCGCAACGCATCCCAAATCGTGAATTTGCCGGTGAGTTCCGCATTTGTCCCTATCAGGAAATAGAAAAAAAGTAAATGTTATTGAAACACCAGAGTTTAAACTAATGAACTAGTAGTTTAGAATGCATGTTATAATGAACAATGTATTTACCAATTAATCAGAAAAGAAGAGAAAGTTTTTCTTATGTTAATTCAAAAAATTTCGGTTGAACTTTGATAGCATCGTTTGACCGTTGAATGTGTAGTGCTGGGTGTTGTGAGTGTGTATTTTGTTCGGCACCCTTGTGTGAATCCTTGAGTACATCTTGTTCAGGGATTTCTGGAACTCGCGGCCGACGACCTGGAGAAGCTCGTCTCGCGTGATTCGTTCTCTATTGCTGAAGTTGAAATCTTCAAATCCATTGTGCGATGGCTGGAACAGCATCCGGAGACCAGAGTTTGTTCTTTAGCCACAACAGTTGCCACGTTTCGCTTTCTTGCCCCATTCACCAAGTCTAGAGTCTTTCATTGTGAAAAACAGCATGGTTGTAAACCACGGATGGCCATGCTTTCAATGTTCTACTGAAGCTTGTTAACATCAAACTCCGATGGGTTTTTGACATTACACTCCTTGACGGGATTCGGTTTCTCAAACCCACCACTTACTTTGGGAATGATCAACTCTATTTCAGTTTAGGAAAGAACCAGTTTGGAAATAAATTGCATATGAAAACTGAGTAACTGTCAACAGTCCGAGAGCCGTACTGTTCAATGAATGAACTGTTTTGTATTGCAGAACTGCTCCAAATTCGTTCTTCTTGGTCATGTGCGGTTGGCTTTAATGAGTGTCAAAGATTTGATTCAGACGGTTCGTCGGTCGGGTAAGTTCGTTTTTTTTCTCGTTCCGCTCAAATCTGTAATTCATATTTACCTGCATTAATGAACCAGTTTCTGCAATAACCTAAAGATTAACAGGATACGCTAAGTTCGGTCCTTATTCGTTCTCCTGATATTCCCTCTACTTCTATATTCTATTTGAGACTCCTAAGATTACAAAAATTTTAATGTGTTTGACAACTATCGGAAAGGTGAATCATTCTTGCCTTAGATCATGATAACCTATTACGGAATGTGTTTGGAATTAATTTTCCCAAAGTTGAAGTTTGCATTCCAAAACAGCCCTCAGAAAAAGCGGAAGTCTACTGTAGGAGTCTCAGTAGGAATGCTGACAGCTATAAGCCCCCTACAAATTATAGGTCTCGTATCTTGCGAAGTGGTGAATCAGGCGATATCAACCCAGGCGATAGCAAAAGTAGAGGAGAAACAGCTTCCGTTCCGAGCAATCAAACACAGTCAGTTTGTTTCCTCCTTGTTTTGCTCCTCTCTGTCAATTAATGCCCTCTCATGTATGTTCAATCGATTATTTGAATAGCCGTTTCTCAATGGAGACTCTAAAAAAACCTTCTTGTTCGTTTTTCGTGGTTTCGTGAGCCATTCATGTGAAAAACGACCAGCAAATTTCGAAAATATACTGTATTAGGGTTACAATAGCGTGACACCAACTATAGGCCTGTATAGGTGTTATTTTGGAATTCACGGAATGAAACCACTAGATCCGATTTGATTTAGTTTTTTGCAGAAAGAGATGTGAATGTTTGCCCCGACCTATCCCAATTATCAGTTCCCGTTGGGAATGTGCTGGTGTTCGATGCGAAACCTCGTATTTCGACGTATAAGGGCACTCGGACGTGCCAATGTGGTAAGATCACTCCTCTCGTTCTACAGCAGTTACAAATATATAAGATTATTTATTTTTCAAGTACGTTCTATAAATTCATGGTCAAATCGGCGTTTGCTCTTCAATCAATGCACATCAGCTGTTATTTTTCAGATGTGGGCAGGAAGCAGGTCTTCGTGGATCTTGTGTACAATTATGTGCTCGATACGATAGTTGTGCAGCTGGGAGGAACTTACTGGTCGTATTGCTACAATATTCACGTAAGTTATGAAATTTGATTTTTGTAGTCTGAACTTTGTAGTTTCAGCTTTGTAGTCTTTGTAGTCGACTCGATGTAGATAGCGCCATGGCAGATTCCTGGCGCGGCTAGCTGGCGGCCTCTGACCGAGCCGCGAGGTATTGTGTGAGGGGGGATACCCACTACTCCGAACATGCCCTGTATTTTACGAAATCGCGTTTAGTCGAAACAGTTCAAGAACCGAACGGTTCGGAAAAATACTGTATTTTTTAGTCGAGACGCCAAAAAATCGATTTGTATTCCCACCATGCTGTATTTTACTGTAAGTACAGTAAAATACTGTAACACAACCAGGGACGTTCTGAGTACACTACTGATTTCGTGCCGATAGGTGATTTCTCTCAACGATTTACACATCAACGATTGTATCCACTCACAATAGGTCTCTCTGTTTAGACGAGTATTGATGGGGAGAGCTGGTCTCTTGTTGGTGGAGGCGTATGTAAGGATGACTGCCGGAAACACAAGCAGTCGGTCGAATTCGAGGCGCGAGCCGTGAAGTGAGTCAAATAGGGGCTGTGCGGGAAATAGTCCCTTTTCGATCGCTCGCTGTTATTTCCAGCCCATCAGAAATATTTTACGTCAGAAATAGTACACCAACAATCAATATATCACGATAACCATACCTGTACTTTGCGATAGGATCGACTAGTTTGAACAAAGAGTTTCATGGAGTAACATAATATAATAATAATAATAAGTAACCTAGGGAAGATCGACTTATCAAGTTATTCGCTGAGTTTCGCCCATTTCCCTCTGTTAGTTACAGGTTGATCCGTGTTTCAATGACCACGGACCGTATGCCCCACGCATCAAAAATGGTTCTCGTCGGTTTCAAGGCTATGCTGTCTTCTCGTGTAAATGGTCAGTACGAGTTATCGATTATTTCCAAATGTGTGCTTCTAACCCTGTGTATGGACAGTTTACTTTATGTTCTATTAATTTTAAACAATATATTTTGAATGGTGTGTATAATCTACGTGCTAAGATTTCAGTTGCGGCCGGGTCAGACAAGACAGCATGAGGGAAGATGACAAGGATCGCGCCTCTTTTGATAATTTGTTTTTGTTTCGTGCTTGTTTTTTTTGTTGTGATATCGTATTTTGGTTAAGGAACCATATAGCTTTTTGATTGAGACCTATATGGTTTTTTCCTAATATTGTAACAAAATTTGTGTAATGCGGGGATGTTTGTCAATTTGAGTAAATTGTGATTTTCGGCGAGAGGCGATCTTACGTTTGGCGAAGCGACTTGTTAGTGAGCGATATATAATTGTACTGTACATGTAAAAATGCTTAGTAAATCTGTGTATTCTACATGTTTTGTTTTATATGACTCACACAAGGCAAGGTTGAAAATGAGAGAGTCACGCGTCAATGTCATTCTGCATCGGTCATGTTTCTATTATATCCAACGGCAATGTTTTAGAGAAATCGGGTAAAATGGTTATTTCAGGTCAAATACCATATCCAACTACATGGTTGGCATATTCAATCTCGTCATGTATCCACTGATGTTTGTGATTCTCCGCTGCAAAGGAGCAAAGGACAATTCAACTTGAAGTCTAACCGAGAGCTACGAGTCACTCTTCAGGTTCGTATTCTAATGAGGCATCGTGCACTTTGTCATTACACGTTTCTGAGTTCTGCTGTGCTCAACATGTTTCACGTGACTGTGCAATTGACTAACAGTATATCTTGCTTTCTTTGCATAGTTCTGTTTCACTTTTCACTGCGATTCCAAACCATATTTTTCAATTTCCTCTTCTACAAAGGCTATTATTAATTAAGGTTGTTGTATTTTGATCACTAAGGCAAATTTCACGAATTTTGGTTTTTTTTAAATAGGCTTTCTTTTCTATATTCAGTTGTAAAGGAAGCCTTTTCCAAAACGTCACAATCTCAGGGTTCTGACTTTTCTTTCTGAACAAGTAAGTATATATTAATGTTTATTTCTTCAAATCGTTACATAATTAGAGCAAGTTTTAAGATATTAGGAATGAACAACTAGGCCCCAGAGGGATAGAAGCACAACTCTTCCATCTACAGGTCAGGGGGGAGGGGTTCTAGGGAGTGGGTGACGATTAGGCTCAAACGCATTAAGCTACAACCTATAACTATAGTCAAAACATCAACAGAGAGCTCGAAGTGTCACAATGGATAGTTTAAATGAATAAACTATGTTTGTTAAAGTTTGGAGAACAATAATTCATACAGTTTTCAGTTGTAAACACCGGCTCAATATGTTTAAGCTTAATCGTCACCCACTCTCGGGCCACCGTTTCACGAGTTATAGGGGTCGGTCTTGAGTTCCGCTCTGCTGTGTCTGCGATGTACAGATGTGCAGCGTTTACAGATGAAAGTACATCAAACTCATTCGTTTTGCGACTACACAAAACCATACTATGTACCCAGTTCTTACAACGGTTTTAAAAAAGGACGATTACGTGGTCCAATCGCAACGCTTCAGTCCTTTAAACTGCAATACATTCTTCAATTGCAGTTTGAAGGACCGTTGACACGGGATCGGACCACATTATCGTGAGAAAAAAGAAAATACAGAATGATTCGCTTTTCCGATAGAAGATCTACCGTAGGAACTACCATACCTACAGCAGTTTTACAGTTCTCTGCTGTGAAAACTGTTGCGAATTCATCGTTTCTGTGTTTTTACTTTGTCAAGTGTGTTAACCTGTGTTCTAAGATTTGAACAGTTTCCAAAAGTCATTTTGGAACTAATGGTTGCTTTTCAGAGCACAGAGGAGTACTCTTGGTAGTCTATATCTCTGAAGGAAGTTCTTGACTTTTCCGAATATCAACGTTTCCGGCAGATTTTGAAATGGCAATATGCGTTAGTGGTATACTGTACACGTTCAGATAAGAATGACGAGGACTGTACTTGATGAGGACGTCGTGGTACGGTAGTCGTGGATTGTTGGCACTGATCAGGACGGTCGGCACGAAACGGAACCCCATCCAGGGGGAGAACGAGAACGGAACGACGAAGGACAGATGCAGTAGAGCGAACACAACTAACACAATCTACCGAAGAGACATATTATCATAACGGGCAATCTTTGAAATCGAAGACTTGTCTGCGAACACAGTGGAAAGTGAGATATACAGTACCCTTCCGCCTTTCCGTTGGCGACGACTATAAGTGTACCAGGACCCACTAGCGAGTAGTCGAACGGCTCGCGAACGCGGTCCTTATTCTTAGTTCTCTCGGGTTTGTAGTTTGATCTTACTGAGTTGTAGGTGTGGGTCGTGATTTGTGCTGTGCATGTTCAACTAGGAACTCAAACTAGATATCAAACTTGGCCAGTGCTGGAACGTACAAAGGTCGACCTAGTATGCGCTCTAGCGCATTTCGTTGAAGTTCGTTGATTAGACGATTGTTTCTCATTTTACCATAACGTTTGACTTCTAGTATACCAAATATTTGGAAGGAACTAGACCATTCAATTCAATATTAACCATCCTTTGAAAAACGAACATATATATTTGTACACAGCATGAATTAGTAATGAAATCGTTTTATGGTATTTAGTGTAGTGTAGTATACCAGAAGTTAAATGAATAGTCACGCAAAGTTAGCATTCTAATGACGAATCGTGTTTTTTTCGTTTCTGAGTTCTATTGTGTTTAACATGTCTCACGTGACTGGGCGCTTGCCTCACAGTATATTTCCAGGACTTTGCTGAATTCGAGTGAATGACAGATATTGATTACTCCATGAAACTTGAGCGAGAGACAGAATTATTCCAAGTATAGTCAGAAGGAAAAACTTGACCGATAGTGCGAAGATCATCATTAGAATAGTGAATGCGAATGAGGACTGCCATCCACAGAAAGTCCGAGTTACCTCGAAGAAATTTGCAATAAATTTACGTGATAATAGTCTTGCGCCTTAAGTTCGAATGGTTTTATACTCTGTTTCAGCAATCGATGTCCTTCTACAGTAATCCGTCAAATATTCGAGAGGCGTTTTCTAATGAATAATTCATTATCATGGTTCGCAACTTTAACAGTTCGTGGTAGTCAACATGCAGAAGGCACTACCAAAAATTGGAGAACATCCAAACACGCCAGTATACCAAACTTTCACCTGGAAGTTTGAGCAGATTACTGTAGAGGGTTGTAAATGGGTGGAACAAACTATACCGCGCGTATATTATCACAACGCTATTGAAATTGAATTCGCACTTTTCTCATAGAAAAGGGTAACGAACGAACTGTGGCCGGCGAAATATCTTAGATTTTGTATCCCAACCTGCGTTTCCTCTGACAAATGCTATCTCGTGCTAAACTGTCTGTGCTTTAGGGCGCGTTTTAAGGTTTTTCGGACTCGGAACTCGAATTCCGTGTAACTCATGAAACCAGAAATAGAATCGAAATGTGTACTTGATCAAACAATCCTAATTAAGTATTGAACGTTGTATGCCGTGCAAATAAATTTCATTATCAAACAATCGGTGTGAAGTTGTGCTTTAATCTCGAACATGGATTCGGCTGAACGAGCTATTCGCATGCTCAGATATAAATTGGTCTAAAGATTGGAACACAAGATACAGTCATATATAACGTGTCTTTCACCCAACTCAGCAGCAGAACATGTTTCAAAGATCATTTCCTAGGTGTTACCGGCACCGAAACTGACCTTGATAAACACAAAATGGAGTAATAGGGACAGCAGACATAGTACAATCAACTGCGTTGCCACTATGTATTTCGTATCAGCATACGGGCTGAGAACAGAGGCTTCGGTGCTGGTCAGCATGATGAACAACTGCTCTGGTGGCGTCCAATCTCTAAAAAACTCATGAGATACCTCACGTATCTCACGAGCTTCATGATGAGATTCCATTGATTTCTACAACAATGGGAGCTCACGAGTAGCTCATGGGGTATATCATGAGAAACTCATATGAAATTCACATGAGGTTGGAGGGGTATTCAGAGATATCCCGACTGTCATATTTCAAACTGCGTCTTCACAAACAGATGCAATCACAGTGGGATATTCAGACAAACAGTTTGTCCTACCTTCGTGAGAATGAACCTATAGGGATGGCTTAGGAAGTATTAGGCTGGAACGACGTATGTGGCTGATCAGAGTACGAAAGATCCCGGCACATTTTTCTCAACCTGCGTCTCCTCAAACATCTACGCTATTTCTCTTCTGTTGCATACAAGTCTCATGGAATACTGCTATGCAAAAGACGCGGGATGGGAGGAAGGTACCGAGATGTTCTGGCATAAGTACTGCGCTGGCAGTTCGATCCCTCTTCGTTTGGGTCGCCTGACGGCATAGCAATCCCTCAACAATCTCACGAGATACCTCATGTGCTATTAGTGTGAACGTGTCATGAGATTGTATTGATTGCTATGCTACAACATTGAGAGTTCACGAGTAGCTCATGAGGTATATCATGAGAAACTCACATGAACTTCTCATGAGGTTACACGATTTGCTATGCCGCCTGAGTTTTCGGAAACGACAAAGAAGAAATTAGGATCGATATATTTAGAAAATTGAAAAACACAAAACCATATATAGAATTTCGTAATAGATTACGCACTTCGAGTAGTCGAAAATAAAGCATAAATTGGATTGAAAACAAAGTGAAAACCTCAAAATTTGTTCGACTATATGCGTTATCGCATGCCAAATTTTACGCACGGTATAATTTAGTCCCCTTCTCTACTGAATAACTGCTTGGTTCTGTGAACACGAGAAATCTTCTAATTAAAATGTTACTTCTGATTCGCTCGTGATACCTCCTATACAAGGTGTAGAGAAACAAAGAAAAAAAGAGAAAAAGGAGGGAGCATGAGAAATGAAGCCGCACATATCTCACGTGTCTTTCACGTTATATAAAACGCTACAGCCAAGAAATGAGTCAACTTTCACTGAAAACCCGTTTTTGTGAAAACAACGTATGAGTGTGTATTGTGTTGTGTGACGTTGTATAACATGTTCGCTATTTGTAAATTCTGCTGTGCGATGGTCACCCGTTACAATGGTTTTGGGGTAGATCACTTCCTGATTATCTCTCTTATTCTTTGGGCTTGTACAACTATATCTGTAGGTGGAAGAATTATGCTTCCATCCCTAGGGGACCCTTTGGGGAAAAAACTTGTTTTATTGGTGTATCGCTTTGATGGAATGAGCATCATTATCATGTAGTGGCTGAGCTCTTTCTCGTCTGCGCACCGGTAAATGCATTTCTGATTTTTAATTCCACTCTGTTCGCAAAAAAATGTTCAGCGATAGGAACTATCATCGCCGTTTTGCGATTCGTACATACGTTAAGACTTTCAGACATGGTTTTCAGATCAGATTAGTGTATCAACCCATGTAACTAAGTGGTTGCGAACTACGGTAATACACTGAAGAGTGGACACTATGGCCCATTTGCTGCGATATTGGTTAGCTACAAAAGCGGCTCTCCAATTGGCTGGGAATTGTCTGAGTATAATACACAATGATACACATACTTTATAATACAATTATACAATTAATTATACAATTATACAATTATACACATACTTTTTGTCGCTAGTCAAAGGTGTATTACTGTTCGAAATTAACCCAAGTTGTGAAGGTTTCTCTAGTTACTTCGCAGAAGATTTTAAAACATAATATACACAATTTTTGTCGAATTTATTCAACCGCTTGAACTTATACAACGGAATTTATCTAACCTTCTGAACTGACATTAAGTTAGTTGCATGAGGTCGATTTCACCAAGTATCGAATACAGATTGGGGAGGTTTTATATGTAAAGCGAAGAACCGTTTGTACGCTTTTTCTTTTCCGTGTTTTTTCCCTCTCTCTCTGCAACACAACAGTCCTCTAATCTAAAACAGATGAAATGATGTATGTGATGTAATTGAAACACAATATGCAAACTACTCGCCAAATTGCCTATGAATACACAAATGATCATTCTATTCTATTTTAAATGAGTTCTCGTAATAGGTTGATATTTATAGTTCCTTATTTCGTCTTCTATTTCATTTGGCCGAGTTCGCGGCTGTATGTTGTAGTTTGGTGTTTGGACCCAGTGGAAGGCCGGTGAAGAGGTCATTGATCGACTGCCAAATCGAGTGAGGCCACTTTCAGTTCCGTTCGTTGCTCCCAAACAGACTTGTTGTATAAATATATCTTCACTTTTACTAATCAACTAAACTTGCTTTTCCTGCATTCGTGAACCTGTTCACTGATCCATCTTCATCTCAATATATACAGCTAAATAAAGGGTATTGGTTCGAAATATTTGAGATATTTACATTTTATTAGGATATAATTCGTTTGTTGTGTATTCACCCAGATCAACATTCGCCTCTTAAACGTGCTTTTCCAGAGGCATCCTCTTCATCTTCGCTTTTTCCAATGGCGGGAACCGGATCCATCACCACTCAGAAAAAAGGTACTTGTTTTTCGATATATGTTTTTCGATATATTGGTTAGATTTTTCGATAATTTAATTATTGTTGTTCTTTACCATTCTGACCAGACTGAGCCATTATAACAAGTAGCTGACTTGGGAACATGTTCATCTGTTTGAAATGTGTGAGCAGAGAGAGACTGTTGAAAAATAGGAGAGAGGTGATTGTAGAACAGCATAAATAACGCTATTTCATGGTTTTTTCATTGAGAAAGTTTTATCTCATTTTTTCCGAAGAAAGACGTCGTTTTTTTTATTTTTAGTGGCAAACATCGACCACCATGAAGATTTCGCAGAGGATATGGCCGCCCTCTATCTGAAGGAAGAATTATCGGACGCCGTTTTGGTAGTGGCAGGAAGACGGTTTCCGGTCCACCGCGTCGTACTCGCCGCGAGAAGCGAGTACTTCAGGTAGTTATCACTACTACGCGGAGTCCTACAGTAATCAGTTCAACTTCTGATCAGTTTTTCGACAATGTGACACACTAAATGAGGACGAAACAGCTGACTCTGTAGAGCGGGTAAATTTTATTGCGACCAATTCTACAGCGAACCGGCTTTTTAGGTAACCTTACTTTTTTCTGGCGAGCTAGTCACACTTTATTGTCTCTTAGCTATTCTCGGACTCGATTACTTTGTAGTTGCTTTTGTGGATTATCGTGATTTACCTGTACACCTGTTTAAAGCAGAGGAGAGTGTCACAACTGTAATTTGAAAGTAGTTGATTCCCCTTTTCTACTCACAGTCCAATTACTACTTTAATCTCAGAAAAATTCTCAACCCGGAGTTTGTAGTCCGCAATGCATTGTCAAATCGGTTTTTGATCTATGTATTTAAGGCATCTCTTTTTTGGAGCGTTGGCTGGCAAGGACGCCGAGTTTCGACTGGAAGAGACGAACGACGGAGTGTTTGAGATCCTTCTGAAGTGAGTTCCTTTCGCGAAAGTTTATCGTTCTCGCTCCTATTCGGACGGTATCTTTGCCATTTTAGTCACATTTTGGCGGCTAATTGGGTTTAAACTCAATATTTCATTTCATGACTATTTTAAACAACCTTGGTGCAAATAAAGACACCCAACTTAGTAGTCTTACTTCATTTTACTTTTTTTACCTCACGAAACTGTTACATTTTGACTATTTGATACTTTGGCGTATATATTTTAAGATTTATTTTGTTTTTACCCGCCCACTCCCCCACGATTAGTGAGCGTTGACTTAAGAATGTCTGTGTTTAGGTTCGTATACACGGGTCGTGTGATTGTCGCCGATCACCCAGAATCCGTCTTATTCCAC
This sequence comes from Litoditis marina, assembly GCA_964036275.1. Taxonomy (NCBI): domain Eukaryota; kingdom Metazoa; phylum Nematoda; class Chromadorea; order Rhabditida; family Rhabditidae; genus Litoditis; species Litoditis marina. Next base: position 2,155,960 of record OZ038438.1, read on the forward strand.
CTGTACATCATGGCAGATCGGTACAGTTTCGTGAAGCTGGCCTCCGCCATCGCCCTACGTATGCAGGTAACGACTGAAAAGTTGGCTTGTATTGATTGATTAGTAGTAACGGTTCGGTTTTTTTCGCCTAACAAACGCTGTATAGATTGATAATGACCGCAAACTTTACGAGTAACCGGGGTTTTAGGTAACCTAACACGGGTTGGGAACCTGGACGTTTATCATCAGAGCTAACAGTGAACACTAGGTCTTGCGTTGAGTAGATTTTTGTTTCAGGGTACCTTCTGGTTACTTACTCAGGTAACCGGTTTAAGCGGTTACCAGAAAGAGCTAGGTTACCAAAGAGCCCGGTTATATATATATATATATATATATATAATACATGGATATTGACGAATCGCGGCGTCGTGACAAACTCATCAATGTATTTGAGTTGTAGTTTGATCTCATGGCATGTATATGACAGTGTTTCCAACACATTCACTGCATTGACTTGTTGGTTTTTGACAGTCTTAACTAAAGGTGTGTTGGTCTTCAAAAGATTTTTAAATGGATAAAAAGATGATATTTCAGGAGATGCTGAACCCGGCCAACTTTTTCGAAGTTTTCGAAGTTGCGTCAAAGTTCAACCTAGCTGAGTTGATGGCCGACTGCCTCCATCATGCTGACCGCAACGCATCCCAAATCGTGAATTTGCCGGTGAGTTCCGCATTTGTCCCTATCAGGAAATAGAAAAAAAGTAAATGTTATTGAAACACCAGAGTTTAAACTAATGAACTAGTAGTTTAGAATGCATGTTATAATGAACAATGTATTTACCAATTAATCAGAAAAGAAGAGAAAGTTTTTCTTATGTTAATTCAAAAAATTTCGGTTGAACTTTGATAGCATCGTTTGACCGTTGAATGTGTAGTGCTGGGTGTTGTGAGTGTGTATTTTGTTCGGCACCCTTGTGTGAATCCTTGAGTACATCTTGTTCAGGGATTTCTGGAACTCGCGGCCGACGACCTGGAGAAGCTCGTCTCGCGTGATTCGTTCTCTATTGCTGAAGTTGAAATCTTCAAATCCATTGTGCGATGGCTGGAACAGCATCCGGAGACCAGAGTTTGTTCTTTAGCCACAACAGTTGCCACGTTTCGCTTTCTTGCCCCATTCACCAAGTCTAGAGTCTTTCATTGTGAAAAACAGCATGGTTGTAAACCACGGATGGCCATGCTTTCAATGTTCTACTGAAGCTTGTTAACATCAAACTCCGATGGGTTTTTGACATTACACTCCTTGACGGGATTCGGTTTCTCAAACCCACCACTTACTTTGGGAATGATCAACTCTATTTCAGTTTAAGAAAGAACCAGTTTGGAAATAAATTGCATATGAAAACTGAGTAACTGTCAACAGTCCGAGAGCCGTACTGTTCAATGAATGAACTGTTTTGTATTGCAGAACTGCTCCAAATTCGTTCTTCTTGGTCATGTGCGGTTGGCTTTAATGAGTGTCAAAGATTTGATTCAGACGGTTCGTCGGTCGGGTAAGTTCGTTTTTTTTCTCGTTCCGCTCAAATCTGTAATTCATATTTACCTGCATTAATGAACCAGTTTCTGCAATAACCTAAAGATTAACAGGATACGCTAAGTTCGGTCCTTATTCGTTCTCCTGATATTCCCTCTACTTCTATATTCTATTTGAGACTCCTAAGATTACAAAAATTTGAATGTGTTTGACAACTATCGGAAAGGTGAATCATTCTTGCCTTAGATCATGATAACCTATTACGGAATGTGTTTGGAATTAATTTTCCCAAAGTTGAAGTTTGCATTCCAAAACAGCCCTCAGAAAAAGCGGAAGTCTACTGTAGGAGTCTCAGTAGGAATGCTGACAGCTATAAGCCCCCTACAAATTATAGGTCTCGTATCTTGCGAAGTGGTGAATCAGGCGATATCAACCCAGGCGATAGCAAAAGTAGAGGAGAAACAGCTTCCGTTCCGAGCAATCAAACACAGTCAGTTTTTTCCTCCTTGTTTTGCTCCTCTCTGTCAATTAATGCCCTCTCATGTATGTTCAATCGATTATTTGAATAGCCGTTTCACAATGGAGACTCTAAAAAAACCTTCTTGTTCGTTTTTCGTGGTTTCGTGAGCCATTCATGTGAAAAACGACCAGCAAATTTCGAAAATATACTGTATTAGGGTTACAATAGCGTGACACCAACTATAGGCCTGTATAGGTGTTATTTTGGAATTCACGGAATGAAACCACTAGATCCGATTTGATTTAGTTTTTTGCAGAAAGAGATGTGAATGTTTGCCCCGACCTATCCCAATTATCAGTTCCCGTTGGGAATGTGCTGGTGTTCGATGCGAAACCTCGTATTTCGACGTATAAGGGCACTCGGACGTGCCAATGTGGTAAGATCACTCCTCTCGTTCTACAGCAGTTACAAATATATAAGATTATTTATTTTTCAAGTACGTTCTATAAATTCATGGTCAAATCGGCGTTTGCTCTTCAATCAATGCACATCAGCTGTTATTTTTCAGATGTGGGCAGGAAGCAGGTCTTCGTGGATCTTGTGTACAATTATGTGCTCGATACGATAGTTGTGCAGCTGGGAGGAACTTACTGGTCGTATTGCTACAATATTCACGTAAGTTATGAAATTTGATTTTTGTAGTCTGAACTTTGTAGTTTCAGCTTTGTAGTCTTTGTAGTCGACTCGATGTAGATAGCGCCATGGCAGATTCCTGGCGCGGCTAGCTGGCGGCCTCTGACCGAGCCGCGAGGTATTGTGTGAGGGGGGATACCCACTACTCCGAACATGCCCTGTATTTTACGAAATCGCGTTTAGTCGAAACAGTTCAAGAACCGAACGGTTCGGAAAAATACTGTATTTTTTAGTCGAGACGCCAAAAAATCGATTTGTATTCCCACCATGCTGTATTTTACTGTAAGTACAGTAAAATACTGTAACACAACCAGGGACGTTCTGAGTACACTACTGATTTCGTGCCGATAGGTGATTTCTCTCAACGATTTACACATCAACGATTGTATCCACTCACAATAGGTCTCTCTGTTTAGACGAGTATTGATGGGGAGAGCTGGTCTCTTGTTGGTGGAGGCGTATGTAAGGATGACTGCCGGAAACACAAGCAGTCGGTCGAATTCGAGGCGCGAGCCGTGAAGTGAGTCAAATAGGGGCTGTGCGGGAAATAGTCCCTTTTCGATTGCTCGCTGTTATTTCCAGCCCATCAGAAATATTTTACGTCAGAAATAGTACACCAACAATCAATATCTCACGATAACCATACCTGTACTTTGCGATAGGATCGACTAGTTTGAACAAAGAGTTTCATGGAGTAACATAATATAATAATAATAATAAGTAACCTAGGGAAGATCGACTTATCAAGTTATTCGCTGAGTTTCGCCCATTTCCCTCTGTTAGTTACAGGTTGATCCGTGTTTCAATGACCACGGACCGTATGCCCCACGAATCAAAAATGGTTCTCGTCGGTTTCAAGGCTATGCTGTCTTCTCGTGTAAATGGTCAGTATGAGTTATCGATTATTTCCAAATGTGTGCTTCTAACCCTGTGTATGGACAGTTTACTTTATGTTCTATTAATTTTAAACAATATATTTTGAATGGTGTGTATAATCTACGTGCTAAGTGAATATGTCACTGAAAACAAGTTCAACGGAAATTTTTATTTCAGTTGCGGCCGGGTCAGACAAGACAGCATGAGGGAAGATGACAAGGATCGCGCCTCTTTTGATAATTTGTTTTTGTTTCGTGCTTGTTTTTTTTGTTGTGATATCGTATTTTGGTTAAGGAACCATATAGCTTTTTGATTGAGACCTATATGGTTTTTTCCTAATATTGTAACAAAATTTGTGTAATGCGGGGATGTTTGTCAATTTGAGTAAATTGTGATTTTCGGCGAGAGGCGATCTTACGTTTGGCGAAGCGACTTGTTAGTGAGCGATATATAATTGTACTGTACATGTAAAAATGCTTAGTAAATCTGTGTATTCTACATGTTTTGTTTTATATGACTCACACAAGGCAAGGTTGAAAATGAGAGAGTCACGCGTCAATGTGACTGTGAGATTGTCGCCCAACAATGGGTAAAATATCACTGAACCACCGTTGCACCGTGACAGCCGGTCTCTCGTCTAGCAAGAGCTGGCTTGTTTTATTCTGGATAGTTCCTAACATTTGGCTATATTTAAACTGCAAACACCCTATAGCTCAAAATAAGACCAATGTGGTTTTTTTTTAGATGGTACTTCTGACCTATTTAAGATCTTTTCAATATTTTATATATTTGCGATCGGTTCCAACCATTCTTATTGTAATAAGAGTGGGTTTTTAAGGATACTCCTCAGACAATTCCCTGCCAATTAGCAAACTACTTTTATAACGACCTCGATTACCGATGGATGAAATGAGAAATGATGGGTGGCTCTATGCAGCTGTGTTTTTAGTTCGATCTCGTGGCTTCATGGTCACAATTCGTAACTTTGGCGCGTATTCAGTTAAAACTACAACTCCATTTTCAGCCACCATACTCAGAAACATTGGCGCCAATTAGCAGGAGTTAGCGCTAATTGGCAGAGATACCGTAATCCAAAAATTCAATTTTAAAGGAAAAAGCTGCTGAAAACTACTTGATAACTAAAGAAAAGCAGTAATACGACTGAAACAGTACACAAGGAGGTTTCTCATAGTGAAAAAAAATCATTTTTTCAATATTAATAGGGTAGAAAACAGGTTTTGTCTCTTACGTGTTCATGGGATGAAAATACTATTTCCATCTGATGATGATGTGTAAAGAAATCTTTCCATGGAGGTCGACTATAAACCAACCATACCGAGGTAAAATCATACCGACCCCCACCGATAGCAAACCATACCGAGGGGGTGAAACCCTATCGACCTCCTTAATCAACACCAAATATGCATTCACCTGTTCTTCTCAACAGTTTTTTGTTCGGAATATGGTGAATGCGAGACAGTCACGGTGAAAAACACATGTCAGTAGTGAGTACTCTGTATGTTTTGAGGTAGGTATGTATTCACACTTTCGGTATGGTTTGATTTAGGTAGGGAATCGGTTTGGTTTCATGTCGTGTGGTTTATACCCCAGCCATTGACTTTAAGATGTCGTATATGGACATTTGTGTACATTTTTCAATGTTTGTCGCCTTGAAAAACTGATTTTCGGCTAGGTGACGTCGCACGAAAAATGCGAAATTGGCAGAAGTTGGCAGCCTAACGTGTAAACTATCCATTGTGACACTTCGAGCTCTCTGTTGATGTTTTGACTATAGTTATAGGTTGTAGCTTAATGCGTTTGAGCCTAATCGTCACCCAGGCCCGAAACCCTCTCTGAACTCCCTGGGCCTGGGACGTCGTAGCAGTCACGCAAAAAAACCCTCATTTTAGCTTGGTAGCAGACGACGTACGGGTCAAATTACTCAACGTAGCAGACGTCGTTGCACTCGCAATGATAGCTGGATTGCCACTCGTGAAGTAATCAGCGGTCCGGCCAGAATTAGATACGTACGTGCTAGAGGTGCCACTCTGCGCAACTCAGCCATTTTAGTTCATTCGAGCTAGGTTAAAAGCCGCTCTGACACACGAAAGAAGTGCTCACTTCGATTAGGTGTTAAAGAGAAAACATGCTTGTGCATATTCATTTGAAAAAAGTGTATTTTTTCAAAAAGAATTAGCAGTGAAAGTTGAGCAATAATCTCATCTTTTCCCAATAATTTGCTTTTGAGTGATTATGGTTATATACATTAATACTAGTATAGTTGTATAGTAACTTAAATCTTACTATCGTCCACAATTTCGCGTAGAATTTTCCGTTTTATGAATAGCAGGAGTAATGTATATAAACATGAATTAAACATGAATAGAAAATATACTACCAAATGAATGCGGTTGTTTCGGAGTGAATCAGTAATATTATTAATCAATTAAATTTCGGAATGGTCTGGGGCCGCGCTGGCCCGGCTGATCCTGACTAACCGTCTGGGACCGTAGTAGTCAAACCGTCTGGGACGCGTAAACATCGCGTCCCGGACGGTTGACTGCTACGACGTCCCAGTCCCAGGGAGTTCAGAGCTAGAACCCCTCCCCCCTGACCTGTAGATGGAAGAGTTGTGCTTCTATCCCTCTGGGGCCTAGTTGTTCATTCCTAATATCTTAAAACTTGCTCTAATTATGTAACGATTTGAAGAAATAAACATTAATATATACTTACTTGTTCAGAACCAATATGAGTGGAACAATATTATAATACGAATAGTTGACATTGTTGGCCACCCAATAAGTGAGACCCGAGCAGTTCTGAGGGCCCAACTTGAACAGCTCCCAGTACATGAAGAAGAACAACTCGAGCGTTGCCGTGGAGAGCGTCTTGAATGAATGTAAATTATATACATTATGATTTACATTGTATAATACACATACTATGTTCATAACGAGTCAGAACCCTGAGATTATGACGTTTTGGAAAAGGCTTCCTGTACAACTGAATATAGAAAAGAAAGCCTATTTAAAAAAAAATCGTGAAATTTGCCTTAGTGATCAAAATACAACAAACTTAATTAATAATAGCCTTTGTAGAAGAGGAAATTGAAAAATATGGTTTGGAATCGCAGTGAAAAGTGAACAGAACTGTGCAAAGAAAGCAAGATATACTGTTAGTCAATTGCACAGTCACGTGAAACATGTTAAACACAGCAGAACTCAGAAACGTGCAATGACAAAGTGCACGATGCCTCATTAGAATACGAACCTGAAGAGTGACTCGTAGCTCTCGGTTAGACTTCAAGTTGAATTGTCCTTTGCAGCGGAGAATCACAAACATCAGTGGATACATGACGAGATTGAATATGCCAACCGTGTAGTTGGATATGGTATTTGACCTGAAATAACCATTTAACCCGATTTCTCTGAAACATTGCCGTTGGATATATTACAACGCTATTGTAATTGAATTCGCACTTTTCTCATAGAAAAGGGTAACGAACGAACTGTGGCCGGCGAAATATCTTAGATTTTGTATCCCAACCTGCGTTTCCTCTGACAAATGCTATCTCGTGCTAAACTGTCTGTGCTTTAGGGCTCGTTTTAAGGTTTTTCGGACTCGGAACTCGAATTCCGTGTAACTCATGAAACCAGAAATAGAATCGAAATGTGTACTTGATCAAACAATCCTAATTAAGTATTGAACGGTGTATGCGGTATGCCGTGCAAATAAATTTCATTATCAAAGAATCGATGTGAAATTGTGCTTCAATCTCGAACATGGATTCGGCTGAAAGAGCTCAACGCCTATTCGCATGCTCAGATATAAATTGGTCTAAAGATTGAAACACAAGATACAGTCATATATAACGTCTCTTTCACCCAACTCAGCAGCAGAACATGTTTCTAAGATCATTTCCTAGGTGTTACCGACCTTGATAAACACAAAATGGACCTTGATAAACACAAAATGGACCTTGATAAACACAAAATGGACCTTGATAAACACAAAATGGACCTTGATAAACACAAAATGGAGTAATAGGGACAGCAGACATAGTACAATCAACTGCGTTGCCACGATGTATTTCGTATCAGCATACGGGTTGAGAAGAGAGGCTTCGGTGCTGGTCAGCATGATGAACAACTGCTCTGGTGGCGTCCAATCTCTAAAAAAACTCATGAGATACCTCACGTATCTCACGAGCTTCATGATGAGATTCCATTGATTTCTACAACAATGGGAGCTCACGAGTAGCTCATGGGGTATATCATGAGAAACTCATATGAAATTCACATGAGGTTGGAGGGGTTGGTACGCCGCATCAGGCCGTACTCAGAGATATCCCGACTGTCATATTTCAAACTGCGTCTTCACAAACAGATGCAATAACATTGGGATATTCAGACGAACTGTTTGTCCTACCTTCGTGAGAATGAACCTACAGGGATGGCTTAGGAAGTATTAGGGTGGAACGACGTATGTGGCTGATCAGAGTACGAAAGATCCCGGCACATTTTTCTCAACCTACGTCTCCTCAAACATCTACGCTATTTCTCTGCTGTTGCATACAAGTCTCATGAAATACTGCTATGCAAAAGACGCGGGATGGAAGGAAGGTACCGAGATGTTCTGGCATAAGTACTGCGCTGGCAGTTCGATCCCTCTTCGTTTGGGTCGCCTGACGGCATAGCAATCCCTCAACAATCTCACGAGATACCTCATGTGCTATTAGTGTGAACGTGTCATGAGATTGTATTGATTGCTATGCTACAACATTGAGAGTTCACGAGTAGCTCATGAGGTATATCATGAGAAACTCACATGAACTCCTCATGAGGTTACACGATTTGCTATAGTCTGTTTCACGAAACAATAGCCCTCTACAGTAAGATAATAAAATTTTCAAGTGAATTTATCATATCTTGTAGGTGTTGTACATAGTTTAAACTTTGTGATTTCGTTTTCCACTTTGGGTACTACAAGCATACAGAACAGTGAATCTTAAATTCTGTTTGTTGACTAGATAAATGGGTTTGAATTTTTGAAAGATTACTGTAGAAAGTCATCGGTTGGTGAAACGAACTATATGCCGCCTGAGTTTTCGGAAACGACAAAGAAGAAATTAGGATCGATATATTTAGAAAATTGAAAAACACAAAACCATATATAGAATTTCGTAATAGATTACGCACTTCGAGTAGTCGAAAATAAAGCATGAATTGGATTGAAAACAAAGTGAAAACCTCAAAATTTGTTCGACTATATGCGTTATCGCATGCCAAATTTTACGCACGGTATAATTTAGTCCCCTTCTCTACTGAATAACTGCTTGGTTCTGTGAACACGAGAAATCTTCTAATTAAAATGTTACTTCTGATTCGCTCGTGATACCTCCTATACAAGGTGTAGAGAAACAAAGAAAAAAAGAGAAAAAGGAGGGAGCATGAGAAATGAAGCAGTACACGCACATATCTCACGTGTCTTTCACGTTATATAAAACGCTACAGCCAAGAAATGAGACAACTTTCACTGAAAAACCGTTTTTGTGAAAACAACGTATGAGTGTGTATTGTGTTGTGTGACGTTGTATAACATGTTCGCTATTTGTAAATTCTGCTGTGCGATGGTCACCCGTTACAATGGTTTTGGGGTAGATCACTTCCTGATTATCTCTCTTATTCTTTGGGCTTGTACAACTATATCTGTAGGTGGAAGAATTATGCTTCCATCCCTAGGGGACCCTTTGGGGAAAAAACTTGTTTTATTGGTGTATCGCTTTGATGGAATGAGCATCATTATCATGTAGTGGCTGAGCTCTTTCTCGTCTGCGCACCGGTAAATGCATTTCTGATTTTTAATTCCACTCTGTTCGCAAAAAAATGTTCAGCGATAGGAACTATCATCGCCGTTTTGCGATTCGTACATACGTTAAGACTTTCAGACATGGTTTTCAGATCAGATTAGTGTATCAACCCATGTAACTAAGTGGTTGCGAACTACGGTAATACACTGAAGAGTGGACACTATGGCCCATTTGCTGCGATATTGGTTAGCTACAAAAGCGGCTCTCCAATTGGCTGGGAATTGTCTGAGTATAATACACAATGATACACATACTTTATAATACAATTATACAACTATACAATTATACAATTATACAATTAATTATACAATTATACAATTATACACATACTTTTTGTCGCTAGTCAAAGGTGTATTACTGTTCGAAATTAACCCAAGTTGTGAAGGTTTCTCTAGTTACTTCGCAGAAGATTTTAAAACATAATATACACAATTTTTGTCGAATTTATTCAACCGCTTGAACTTATACAACGGAATTTATCTAACCTTCTGAACTGACATTAAGTTAGTTGCATGAGGTCGATTTCACCAAGTATCGAATACAGATTGGGGAGGTTTTATATGTAAAGCGAAGAACCGTTTGTACGCTTTTTCTTTTCCGTGTTTTTTCCCTCTCTCTCTGCAACACAACAGTCCTCTAATCTAAAACAGATGAAATGATGTATGTGATGTAATTGAAACACAATATGCAAACTACTCGCCAAATTGCCTATGAATACACAAATGATCATTCTATTCTATTTTAAATGAGTTCTCGTAATAGGTTGATATTTATAGTTCCTTATTTCGTCTTCTATTTCATTTGGCCGAGTTCGCGGCTGTATGTTGTAGTTTGGTGTTTGGACCCAGTGGAAGGCCGGTGAAGAGGTCATTGATCGACTGCCAAATCGAGTGAGGCCACTTTCAGTTCCGTTCGTTGCTCCCAAACAGACTTGTTGTATAAATATATCTTCACTTTTACTAATCAACTAAACTTGCTTTTCCTGCATTCGTGAACCTGTTCACTGATCCATCTTCATCTCAATATATACAGCTAAATAAAGGGTATTGGTTCGAAATATTTGAGATATTTACATTTTATTAGGATATAATTCGTTTGTTGTGTATTCACCCAGATCAACATTCGCCTCTTAAACGTGCTTTTCCAGAGGCATCCTCTTCATCTTCGCTTTTTCCAATGGCGGGAACCGGATCCATCACCACTCAGAAAAAAGGTACTTGTTTTTCGATATTTTACGTTCAATTGGTTAGATTTTTCGATAATTTAATTATTGTTGTTCTTTACCATTCTGACCAGACTGAGCCATTATAACAAGTAGCTGACTTGGGAACATGTTCATCTGTTTGAAATGTGTGAGCAGAGAGAGACTGTTGAAAAATAGGAGAGAGGTGATTGTAGAACAGCATAAATAACGCTATTTCATGGTTTTTTCATTGAGAAAGTTTTATCTCATTTTTTCCGAAGAAAGACGTCGTTTTTTTTATTTTTAGTGGCAAACATCGACCACCATGAAGATTTCGCAGAGGATATGGCCGCCCTCTATCTGAAGGAAGAATTATCGGACGCCGTTTTGGTAGTGGCAGGAAGACGGTTTCCGGTCCACCGCGTCGTACTCGCCGCGAGAAGCGAGTACTTCAGGTAGTTATCACTACTACGCGGAGTCCTACAGTAATCAGTTCAACTTCTGATCAGTTTTTCGACAATGTGACACACTAAATGAGGACGAAACAGCTGACTCTGTAGAGCGGGTAAATTTTATTGCGACCAATTCTACAGCGAACCGGCTTTTTAGGTAACCTTACTTTTTTCTGGCGAGCTAGTCACACTTTATTGTCTCTTAGCTATTTCTCGGACTCGATTACTTTGTAGTTGCTTTTGTGGATTATCGTGATTTACCTGTACACCTGTTTAAAGCAGAGGAGAGTGTCACAACTGTAATTTGAAAGTAGTTGATTCCCCTTTTCTACTCACAGTCCAATTACTACTTTAATCTCAGAAAAATTCTCAACCCGGAGTTTGTAGTCCGCAATGCATTGTCAAATCGGTTTTTGATCTATGTATTTAAGGCATCTCTTTTTTGGAGCGTTGGCTGGCAAGGACGCCGAGTTTCGACTGGAAGAGACGAACGACGGAGTGTTTGAGATCCTTCTGAAGTGAGTTCCTTTCGCGAAAGTTTATCGTTCTCGCTCCTATTCGGACGGTATCTTTGCCATTTTAGTCACATTTTGGCGGCTAATTGGGTTTAAACTCAATATTTCATTTCATGACTATTTTAAACAACCTTGGTGCAAATAAAGACACCCAACTTAGTAGTCTTACTTCATTTTACTTTTTTTACCTCACGAAACTGTTACATTTTGACTATTTGATACTTTGGCGTATATATTTTAAGATTTATTTTGTTTTTACCCGCCCACTCCCCCACGATTAGTGAGCGTTGACTTAAGAATGTCTGTGTTTAGGTTCGTATACACGGGTCGTGTGATTGTAGCCGATCACCCAGAATCCGTCTTATTCCACCTGTACATCATGGCAGATCGGTACAGTTTCGTGAAGCTGGCCTCCGCCATCGCCCTACGTATGCAGGTAACGACTGAAAAGTTGGCTTGTATTGATTGATTAGTAGTAACGGTTCGGTTTTTTTCGCCTAACAAACGCTGTATAGATTGATAATGACCGCAAACTTTACGAGTAACCGGGGTTTTAAGTAACCTAACACGGGTTGGGAACCTGGACGTTTATCATCAGAGCTAACAGTGAACACTAGGTCTTGCGTTGAGTAGATTTTTGTTTCAGGGTACCTTCTGGTTACTTACTCAGGTAACCGGTTTAAGCGGTTACCAGAAAGAGCTAGGTTACCAAAGAGCCCGGTTATATATATATATATATATATATATATAATACATGGATATTGACGAATCGCGGCGTCGTGACAAACTCATCAATGTATTTGAGTTGTAGTTTGATCTCATGGCATGTATATGACAGTGTTTCCAACACATTCACTGCATTGACTTGTTGGTTTTTGACAGTCTTAACTAAAGGTGTGTTGGTCTTCAAAAGATTTTTAAATGGATAAAAAGATGATATTTCAGGAGATGCTGAACCCGGCCAACTTTTTCGAAGTTTTCGAAGTTGCGTCAAAGTTCAACCTAGCTGAGTTGATGGCCGACTGCCTCCATCATGCTGACCGCAACGCATCCCAAATCGTGAATTTGCCGGTGAGTTCCGCATTTGTCCCTATCAGGAAATAGAAAAAAAGTAAATGTTATTGAAACACCAGAGTTTAAACTAATGAACTAGTAGTTTAGAATGCATGTTATAATGAACAATGTATTTACCAATTAATCAGAAAAGAAGAGAAAGTTTTTCTTATGTTAATTCAAAAAATTTCGGTTGAACTTTGATAGCATCGTTTGACCGTTGAATGTGTAGTGCTGGGTGTTGTGAGTGTGTATTTTGTTCGGCACCCTTGTGTGAATCCTTGAGTACATCTTGTTCAGGGATTTCTGGAACTCGCGGCCGACGACCTGGAGAAGCTCGTCTCGCGTGATTCGTTCTCTATTGCTGAAGTTGAAATCTTCAAATCCATTGTGCGATGGCTGGAACAGCATCCGGAGACCAGAGTTTGTTCTTTAGCCACAACAGTTGCCACGTTTCGCTTTCTTGCCCCATTCACCAAGTCTAGAGTCTTTCATTGTGAAAAACAGCATGGTTGTAAACCACGGATGGCCATGCTTTCAATGTTCTACTGAAGCTTGTTAACATCAAACTCCGATGGGTTTTTGACATTACACTCCTTGACGGGATTCGGTTTCTCAAACCCACCACTTACTTTGGGAATGATCAACTCTATTTCAGTTTAAGAAAGAACCAGTTTGGAAATAAATTGCATATGAAAACTGAGTAACTGTCAACAGTCCGAGAGCCGTACTGTTCAATGAATGAACTGTTTTGTATTGCAGAACTGCTCCAAATTCGTTCTTCTTGGTCATGTGCGGTTGGCTTTAATGAGTGTCAAAGATTTGATTCAGACGGTTCGTCGGTCGGGTAAGTTCGTTTTTTTTCTCGTTCCGCTCAAATCTGTAATTCATATTTACCTGCATTAATGAACCAGTTTCTGCAATAACCTAAAGATTAACAGGATACGCTAAGTTCGGTCCTTATTCGTTCTCCTGATATTCCCTCTACTTCTATATTCTATTTGAGACTCCTAAGATTACAAAAATTTGAATGTGTTTGACAACTATCGGAAAGGTGAATCATTCTTGCCTTAGATCATGATAACCTATTACGGAATGTGTTTGGAATTAATTTTCCCAAAGTTGAAGTTTGCATTCCAAAACAGCCCTCAGAAAAAGCGGAAGTCTACTGTAGGAGTCTCAGTAGGAATGCTGACAGCTATAAGCCCCCTACAAATTATAGGTCTCGTATCTTGCGAAGTGGTGAATCAGGCGATATCAACCCAGGCGATAGCAAAAGTAGAGGAGAAACAGCTTCCGTTCCGAGCAATCAAACACAGTCAGTTTGTTTCCTCCTTGTTTTGCTCCTCTCTGTCAATTAATGCCCTCTCATGTATGTTCAATCGATTATTTGAATAGCCGTTTCACAATGGAGACTCTAAAAAAACCTTCTTGTTCGTTTTTCGTGGTTTCGTGAGCCATTCATGTGAAAAACGACCAGCAAATTTCGAAAATATACTGTATTAGGGTTACAATAGCGTGACACCAACTATAGGCCTGTATAGGTGTTATTTTGGAATTCACGGAATGAAACCACTAGATCCGATTTGATTTAGTTTTTTGCAGAAAGAGATGTGAATGTTTGCCGCGACCTATCCCAATTATCAGTTCCCGTTGGGAATGTGCTGGTGTTCGATGCGAAACCTCGTATTTCGACGTATAAGGGCACTCGGACGTGCCAATGTGGTAAGATCACTCCTCTCGTTCTACAGCAGTTACAAATATATAAGATTATTTATTTTTCAAGTACGTTCTATAAATTCATGGTCAAATCGGCGTTTGCTCTTCAATCAATGCACATCAGCTGTTATTTTTCAGATGTGGGCAGGAAGCAGGTCTTCGTGGATCTTGTGTACAATTATGTGCTCGATACGATAGTTGTGCAGCTGGGAGGAACTTACTGGTCGTATTGCTACAATATTCACGTAAGTTATGAAATTTGATTTTTGTAGTCTGAACTTTGTAGTTTCAGCTTTGTAGTCTTTGTAGTCGACTCGATGTAGATAGCGCCATGGCAGATTCCTGGCGCGGCTAGCTGGCGGCCTCTGACCGAGCCGCGAGGTATTGTGTGAGGGGGGATACCCACTAACACTACTGATTTCGTGCCGATAGGTGATTTCTCTCAACGATTTACACATCAACGATTGTATCCACTCACAATAGGTCTCTCTGTTTAGACGAGTATTGATGGGGAGAGCTGGTCTCTTGTTGGTGGAGGCGTATGTAAGGATGACTGCCGGAAACACAAGCAGTCGGTCGAATTCGAGGCGCGAGCCGTGAGGTGAGTCAAATAGGGGCTGTGCGGGAAATAGTCTCTTTTCGAACGCTCGCTGTTATTTCCTGCCCATCAGAAATATTTTACGTCAGAAATAGTACACCAACAATCAATATCTCACGATAACCATACTTGTACTTTGCGATAGGATCGACTAGTTTGAACAAAGAGTTTCATGGAGTAACCTAGGGAAGATCGACTTATCAAGTTATTCGCTGAGTTTCGCCCATTTCCCTCTGTTAGTTACAGGTTGATCCGTGTTTCAATGACCACGGACCGTATGCAAGTCCACGACATTGAATCAAAAATGGTTCTCGTCGGTTTCGAGGCTATGCTGTCTTCTCGTGTAAATGGTCAGTGTTATTCATTTGTTTACGAGTTATCGATTATTTCCAAATGTGTGCTTCTAACCCTGTGTATGGACAGTTTATTTTATGTTCTATTAATTTTAAACAATATATTTTGGATGGTGTGGATAATCTACGTGCTAAGTGAATATGTCACTGAAAACAAGTTCAACTGAAATTTTTATTTCAGTTGCGGCCGGGTCAGACAAGACAGCATGAGGGAAGATGACAAGGATCGCGCCTCTTTTGATAATTTGTTTTTGTTCCGTGCTAGTTTTTTTTTTGTTGTGATATCGTATTTTGGTTAAGGAACTATATAGCTTTTTGAATGAGACCAATATGGTTTTTTCCTAATATTGTAATAGAATTTGTGTAAAGCGGGGATGTTTGTCAATTTGAGTAAATTGTGATTTTCGGCGAGAGGCGATCTTTTGTTTGGCGAAGCGACTTGTTAGTGAGCGATATATAATTGTACTGTACATGTAAAAATGCTTAGTAAATCTGTGTATTCTACATGTTTTGTTTTATATGACTCACACAAGGCAACGTTGAAAATGAGAGAGTCACGCGTCAATGTGACTGTGAGATTGTCGCCCAACAATGGGTAAAATATCACTGAACCACCGTTGCACTGTGACAGCCGGTCTCTCGTCTAGCAAGAGCTGGCTTGTTTTATTCTGGATAGTTCCTAACTTTTGGCTATATTTAAACTGCAAACACATTGTACTAGCGCAAAATAAGACCAATGTGGTTTTTTTGAGATGGTTCTTCTGACCTATTTCAGATCTTTTCAATATTTTATATATTTGCGATCGGTTCCAGCCATTCTTATTGTAATAAGAGTGGGTTTTTAAGGATACTCCTCAGACAATTCCCTGCCAATTAGCAAACTACTTTTATAACGACCTCGATTACCGATGGATGAAATGAGAAATGATGGGTGGCTCTATGCAGCTGTGTTTGTAGCTCGATCTCGTGGCTTCATGGTCACAATTCGTAACTTTGGCGCGTATTCAGTTAAAACTACAACTCCATTTTCAGCCACCAAATTACGAAAACAGTAGGCTGAGGATCGCTGCTTTTATACTTACTTTATATGCATGAAAATAATTATATGTTCTACATAAAACTGTAACAACAGTACGAAAATTAAGGAGGGAAAGTAATTTTCTTCAGCTTGCATATTGGAAAAACGGTAACATGGTAAATGTCTGACAGTTTCAGTGGGACACAAACGCACGGGCAATGACGACTATTAGTACGAAATTTTATGTGTAAACGCATAGTGTTATCGATTTTGGCTCGATGTTAAAACTACTCGAACACATCGGCCACAATTATCCGTTAGACTGATATACTTTGTTTTATCATATTTCATTCTCATAGAATCAACACTCTTATTGGAGCGATCACAACAATCTCGTACTTAATGTCTCATTTTATAATGATTTTTCCGTCTTGTGTTCGTTGGATTGTTTCTCTCTGTCTCAACAATTTCCTTTCAAGCTCAAGAAAAAAGCTTGTGATGGAAATGGTTTGAAAGCTGTCTAGAATGGGGGAAAGGAGAATTGATGAAAAGGGTAAACGCATAATTATAAGTACTGACGCCACTACAATCACTACTAGAACGACATAAACGGTTTTAGTTAGCAATGTAAGCCGCAGAATCAAAATATGTCTCGTTTTATCGGATGTATTTGTCACCCACTCGTCCCTTTTACCCCTCACCCCCTTTACTATTCCCCCAGAGTCGGTCATTCGAACCACGAAACCGATAAAATCTCGGAATAAACCAGAACTTTGAAAAAAATTAGTCATTTGTTCAAAAATAATTTCCGTTCAATTTTATGTACATTTTTCACCTAATAAGATGATTGTTCAGCACACTTACTTGCTTAACATTAACTAGTAACCATAGACAAGCGCGAGTTGCGGTCGTAAGTTAATTAGCTAGCGCGCTCCAATGACACACTACCGTAGTTCAGCGCGGTAATTTATCACTCATTTGTTTTCACATGCTCTATAATAAATACCTCATGATTCATTCCATGAACGCAAGAACGTGAAGAAAAGTATGACAGCAATCTTCATTTTTTGAGTTATGAAAAGTTATTATTATGTTATGATACAAACCACTAATTGATATTTTCGTTTAATTTATTCTTATTTGAAAGGTTTTTATAATGCTCAACGAATCATTAAGTTCAGAGGCTGTGAAGGCTGTCTCACAAAAAGTAGTTCCAAATCAGTTTACCAGGTCAGTACAGCTAGGTTTCAGCTGTTTTCGTTCAATTACCAAATTCGCTCAAAACACGTGTGTATCTTCAAAGTTACCCGAACATAGCTGTTATAGCCGTTCTAACCTTGACCGAATATAGAGTTTCGATCGTTTATGTAGGCTACGCCGACCGAATGGTGTCGCGATAGGCAGTAATGCGCCACATCCCAAGCACCACGCGGCACGCGGCGCGGGCGTCAGTTAAAGAAGGACGAATATGTGGACCAATCTCGTGTCAACGGTCCTTTAAACTGCAATTGAAAAATGTATTGCAGTTTAAAGGACTGCACCGTTGCGATTGGACCACACAATCGTCCTTCTTTAATCCAAAAATCAGGACAACTACCCCTATCCTTTTCACTTATTTGTCATAAGGCCGTGCCGGTAACGGGCATTGAGCCAAAAACACACGAGATATTCTAATTTGGTTCATGAGAAATAGTGTCAATTTGTTCAGAAATGTATTAGAATGAACGGTTACAAACTCTGGGCGTGTGACCAATCGTGTCCAGCTAAATTTGGCAGAGTTATGTTTGATACTGCGAGTGATGCTAAGCGTAACCACAAAATAGCCTCCCGCCTTCATCGCCCGGTGGATTCCGTTTGCAATGACGACACACTGTTTTTCTTTCAATTCAAAAATATCTCGTCGTGTACAACGAAACATATGTTTAGTTGGTCAAATATTCAGTAAACACAGCAGTAAGTTCAGCACCTTCAAACGCAAGGCAGAGCACTTTTTGTCTCTTCAATCTTGGTTTTGTGGCAAATACGAAGGTACGAAGGATGAGTCCCACTACCATTTTCCTCAGATTTTTTCGAAACTTTCTATACCTTTTTATATAACTCGATCATTAATATACTAGGACGGGTGAAATCTTTACCACCCGATACAATCAAGTAAAAGCATGTAAATCGTTGACTACAGAAATGACATGTACATACAGTAGTGATAGATACCTTTATGATGGACACAAATCAGAGATAATATGCGGATGGAACAGTTCTTTATTGGGACAACGGGTGGAATCGGGTGGAATCGGGTGGTTAGTTGATGTGGTTCCTGATGCGCAGGTCGGCGAGCACCTCTTCTGCCGAGACTCCGAGTCGCTCGCCGGCACGTAGAACCTCCGACAGACGCGCCTCGATCGCGTGCAAAACTGCAATAGGTAAACGATCAAACAATGAATAGGTAAACTGAATTGAGACCATAAATGATCAATAAACAATTGATGAGATAGGGATAGAGTAAATTACTATCTGAAAGTGAATATTAATAAAGATTACTGGTGGAGATACACCGTTTCGGCCTCTCGTCCTTAAGGAAATTGAGTTATCACGATGTTCGGATGTTTTGTGTAGTTTATGGTTTGTTTTTCATGTTTCATTTCTATTAAGGTCCTTTATACATCATGCATATGAACAGATGAATTATTGTTATTACATACCATTGGAGTGGTACATCTACATATATGAGGAAAGTCATGTGTTAAATCGCGAATGTGGCGAAAGTAAATGAGTGCAACACTGAAACATTATTCATTATCCTTATTGAGTTTTATTAGTACGACAAAATTAACTTGCAATGGATCGATTTTCAGAATCTAGAGCTTCACGAGCTTCAAACCTATTGAATGATGGTTAGAATTGTGAACTTCGGCTTGTTTCTTATGGTTTATGATCTACATTTAATCTCCTATCCTACATCAAACTGAAGTGACGCATCTACCTATAAAGACAGTCAAATGTTAGCTCGCAAATGTAGGAATAGAATACATCTGATTTGCGGTTTGCTTTTCATACACAGCAAACATTTCGAATTGCGACAAAAACGCACGGGGATCCAAATGCTCACAGCAGAAAAATGCCTCTATCAGTTATAATTTCACATAGAGAAGATATTGTATAGGTTCGGAAACCTTTATTCTATGTTTACACGCCCCTGTGACACACTCTGGCATGCAGCTGGAAGCTCTTTTTGTTTGTGGCAAAAACTTTGACACTGGATCTAAAAAAAACATGCAATCGGTTTCTAGCTCAAAATGCTATCTTCGAACCATTTGACCGTATACTGCTGAAAGCCGGCATATGAATTATAAGAGTTATGATTGCCTAATAGTATAGGAATACGTAGGCGTGCAACTCGCGAGACGTACCCATAAGCAGAAACGATAAATAGTTCATGGTTTTTGATGTAATTCGAAAAACGTTGAGTGCATACTTGCGTTGAGTGCATAAGTTATACTACATCAATTGAAGCCAGATACGAACCATCGAAAAAAAATCTTGGCCACGATTAGTGAATAACCAAATGACTCAAGTCAAAAACGGCAAACCGTTGCCAAACAAAGAAAAGTTTTCCTTCTGCGAATAGTTGTTTCACTTTCCGAACCAGTTTTACCGGAAGCCGTATGCAGAAGTAGCCCCATAGCCACTTACAATAACTAGCGTACAAGATGCTACTGACTTATAGTTGATTAAAATATCGACTGAAAATGATTCCGCTGAAATGCAGTAATATACCAGGTTCCAAAGTGGTTTCTAGAAACTTCGTCAACTAATTAATCAGAAGCCGGTTAATGGTAAACGGAAATGGTCACTAAATTGATTGTGAGTTTCGTGCCGAACGTGTGTATTCTCGATAGTCGTTGCTATTTCGTCATTTCTCTCTCCAAGGGGGGAAGTTATTTTAGTGGTTGCTCGCGGTGTCATAAACCACCGCCATATTATTGATAACCGATGACGTCACAAAAGAAAGGTATGTGCTTTCCAGATAACATAAGCTGATGGAATGCAAACAATCGGCATAACTTACTTCCTAATCCGAGAAAGAAGATGATACACATGTAATCCTAGTACAACAAACTAGAACTAATTGGGAAAATCACGTGAAGAAAACGTTCCGGTGTCACTTCATCATCACACGTTTTGCAGTATATAGTTGAAGTAAGTGGGATGGTCGATCACGAAATAGGTGAATGAACGTCAGCAAGTGCTGAACATAGTATTTTCCGCGACTACGGCCCACAAAGTGGCTAACGTATTAGGTCTGAAAAGACCATAACGCAAATACATTGGCGCTAGTTTCGAGAAGCTTACTTTTCAAGTTTGGTTTACAAAAGATAAAAATGTCTGCACTTTCGTTGGGCTGTTTGTTTTCCATTCAATACACCTTCAGTTCTGGAAAAAAGACGAAAGTCTGCTCTATTTTCCGTGAAAGTACTTACGGGGAGCTCGTTCATCGACATTTCTCTTCATTGGCTGCCAGGCGACCATCCGCTTGGCCGCCTGCCAGGTGCGAGGCTCGTCCAGGGAAGACAACACCAACTTATCCTCCTGCAAATACAATATAATATATTGTTATAAAATGCATTATTAATATTAAAAAAATAACATCATCAGTGGTTCCACTGAACGCCGCACTATCAATTCTTTCAGAGGTTCTCATGGTCGTAACGGAAAGTATATTAGAACTACTCAGGCAACGAAACAATTTTTTTCTGATGAAATATAGACTGTTGACCATACACTTAACAGGTACTGAAGCTATCTACTCAGATTGAATTCAATGCGGTGCTGACAAAACGGTAATTTCGCAAACAGCAGCAATATAGATACACAGTATGCCATTGTTTCATAGTCCACATCTAGTATACATACTACATTATTCGTTTCGATTTGGTTTCAGAAAGGTCCACGGAAAACCGACTACTAAACCGTGACCCAAGAACACGCTTCCATTAAAGAAGGGCGATTATGTGGTCCAATAGCAACGCTTCAGTCCTTTAAACTGCAATACATTTTTCAATTGCAGTTTAAAGGACCGTTGACACGGGATTGGTCCACAAAATCGCCCTACTTTAAGTAGCTGAAATATATCTTTCACACTAGAATTCACATCTTCTGAGGCCGAATTCGAGAATATCAAGACGGTCCGATCCCGACTTGTGTCTTCTTAAACATACACAAACTCTGTCTGAAATATCGCCGAGATACAAGTCTCGCGAAACAGTGCGCTGAGCGAGAGACACACGAGGAAATCGAAGAGCCGCGTACGTTTTCCACTCATTTGGGTGGGAATTGAATGGAAACGAACCGCTTTGTTCACTTTGTTTTCGGCTGAAATGCTTTTCTGCATAGAAGCCACTTGCTCTTGTAGAGACTTCAGAGTTTGCTCCAGTTGTGTGGGGGCGGCTGAAAGATTGCAAACTGTTCAACAGGACAAAATGTTGGAACGGAATACTTTCTCTATTGAAAAGTCAGGTAAGACGGGAACATCTGGTTGTATTCGGCCACAGATGCACTTGCAAGAGTATTTGTGAGTTACTGTAAATAGAGTAGAAAAGCAACTTCTGAGAATGGGCTATACTGTGAAGTTTCCACCCCTTTCCTCACACTATTGTGAGAATAAAACTTTAGTTCCGCGTAACAGCTGATTTGTCTTTGATTATTTCATAGAAACAACCGAATGTTTTTTTGAAAAATAATTTGAGAGCAGACTACATGCCATCCAAATCTACAACTTCAGAAGCAGTTCACACGATCCGCTCATACGAAACAGAGAACATGTTACACAGTACACACGATCTTTCAATGCTGTGAAGTATCAATCAACAAAATGGAGAAGAAGTTCATTAGTGAAGGCTCACGTGGTAATCTCCCGAGTGTGTAGTAATCTCCAACGTATTAATCTCTTGAAAATTCGCGAGACCTCGTGTGAACCACGGGAAAGTGCGAAAAAGTTCGGAATCTCTTTCAAATAGCCATATGGCAAAACACCAACTTTACTCACAAGGTACTTATTGAGATCATTCAAGGAGAAGTTTGGAGAGCGCTAACACTCCCTCATGGACCTCATGAAACTTACTTTATAAATAAAACATCCCATACTCTGGTTAGCTTCTATTGATTGCAATGCAAGAAATCAAAAGTTGGCATGTGCCCAATGTTCATGAACTTCTCGTGAGAAAGATCATGTGAACTTCTCATGAGTTTGGGAGACTTCTGCAGATACAGCTTTGCCAGACAATGCTTTGTGAATGGCCGTGACCGCCTACCGTATACGCCGACGAGAATAACCAGAATCCAGAGAGAGCGCATGGTGAGAAGTCGGCTGGATGGACTGTCTTATCAGTAACAACGGGACTGCCATTCAGCTGGTAATTCTATGAATCAATCTCGGTCCCCATGACATCATCCTCGCCGAACTATCGATCGATCAGTATTGATCTTTTCGTGTTACTCCGTAGTTCTATTTTCACATCATTCAATACGTTTTTGAATTTGCTTCCCCGTACTTATTATTATTTTCGACCGACATAGATATGTGCAATTGATAATATATAATAGATGGTTGACCATATCTGTACTTCGATCTGAATACACCGCAGATATGATGCTTTGAATCGGCAACGCAACCAGCGTCATCTTTGACCAGTTACGCACGAGGGTACTGTATTCCTCACTTTCTTCTGTGTCAGCTTATCCAGGGAACCATACAATCCACATAAGGTCCGAAACAGTCCTACACTTTTAGTGGTGAATTTTATATGTGACCGGGTTTTTTGGTAACCTAACCGGTGTTTGGTAACCTTTTTAGGGTTACCTCAGTAGGTAACCGGTCGGTAACCTGAAGTAAAAAACCGGAAATTGTGGTTTTTACCGTTAGTTTGTACGGTAACCGGGTTTTAGTTTTAGGTTACCTACCGGTTACTTGTGAGGTAACCTGAAAAAGGGTTATCAAAATCCGGTTAGGTTACCAAAAACCCGGTTACTTATAGAATTGGCCACTTTTAGTTGCAAAAGTTTCGGAAGAGTATTTAGTTCAAAAACATGTAGCGCTTCAGGAGAATGATCTAATCATCGTTGTAGTCTGATCTTCTTACGCGCCCCCATTCGCGAATTTCGACCGGGAGACCACAGAATCAAACTACAATCACAGCGGTATGGGGGCATATATATACAGTATAGGCTTGCTTCGTAATAAGCGAACCAGAGTTCCCTATTATAAAAATGTGTTGTTATTCCTGGGTTACGGCGCTGTAAGCTGCATATCAACTGTTATCATTTGTGATTTTTCGGTTCCATCTCATTTAAGCTTCTTCTAATTTTGGAGGCAAATACTTGAAATGGACTATGTACTTCCATCGTCGTCGAAAATCACACGGTGGACTCTACTGTATACCTCACTGCAAACGTCATTCCGTCCGCATGACGTTACAATCAAATAAACTGGCAGGCACGGTCAATCCCTCTCGTTCTGTGGAGTTTGAACCTGATGTGTTTAATATAAAAAAATCGATTAGTGCCATGTTTCCAGAACATGTTTAGAGCTTCGGTGCTGGCCAAACTACTCCATACAGACTGATGTGACATAATGAACGTTTTTGTTCCAATCATAACGGGTGTGAACAGCTTCTACTGCGATGAAAAACCATGAGGTTGCATAATTTTCATTGAGATCCGCACATACAACAACAAACCCTAACAGTAATAGGACAATCATAAATAGTCAACATGAATCAAAGTGAAACAATTGAACACAAATGTAACATGCGCAAATCATCTTTTGAGTGTGGAAATGTAAAGAACGTTGTTACCACGGATGAACGCATCTCCATACTTGTTCTGAAGCTGTCCTTGGTTGTACTCTTCAGTTTGTTCTAACGCTATATTCATGAATCTGAAAAAGAACACTTCAAGATACACGAATGCCTGTTAGTTATATTAGTGAAATAATTGGATAACACGTGAATTTAAACTATTGCGACAGATGACTATCGCGAACTCAAGTCAGAACAATGCGCAAGCTGTACTAATGTCATGAACCGCTTCTGAAAAAATATGTGAAAAAATACTAGCAGGAGCATTTAGTTTGGACTTGGGTTCCTCACGGCGTTTTCGTCTACAGTATTTTTTGCGATTAGACTTGTATTGAGCTCCGTCCACAAAGTTTTCGTGGCGGGACACTGTTGTATCCCACTGCGATTTGAAATGGTCGGAGCACTAATTCGCTGCGTATCGCGCTTATTTTCACGCGAATCGTAGGCGGAGCGTTTAAAATCGAAGACGCAAGTTCGGTCATTGCTGAAGCTGCAGTCGAGAACACTGTGTCCTGCTTAACAACAGTTGGCAAACCAACACGACTAGCAGAAGTGAAAAGTTCAAGTCACAGATTTAACTAATGATTGCAGAAGCGTTCAGTTACATATCCGTACTAACAACTCGCCTCCGAGTTCGGTAAAGTAGTAATGAGCTCTAGCCGGAAACACATATTCTAGTAGACGGCACCAAATACATTGATTCTACATGGCTAGCAAACTAGACCCACCCATCAAGACACGCTAGAATGCCTCGGTAATCAACTCCAGAGTTCAGCTTCACAACCACTGGCTTTCCAATGATCTGCTTCAAAAATTCGGAAGGATTTTGTCGTTTGTTCATACTCATACTGTAAAATAGATCATGACAACTTCGATAACATAGACGACCGCCGATGAGATACAGATGATAGAAACAAGTCTGTGAACTGCACCAAAGGAAACGAATACAAGAAACATTCATACCAATTATGCACATGAACCCAATTGTGATACAACACTGTATCGTATCTGACATGCAAGAAAAAAAAAAGGGGGGGGGGGGCTTTCCAAAACGTCGTTCATCTTTCCAAAAGCTATCAAAGTTGACACATATGATAATTTAGGGGTTACGAATCTACAACATAAGTAGGCTTCAGCCATAGTCAGAAGGGAAACTGAGGTGATCTTAAAAAATACAAAGGATATGAACAAAACAGATCATTGGTTTCCAACACCGGGGTGAATAAAACGTTTACACAGAATCAGTATGGCCGAATCAATCAATTCTCTCCCTGACCACTATCTTCGTCTTGATCCTCATAGTCATCATCCATACCACTTTCGTCGTCCACATCATCATCGTAACCGTACATATCATCATCTGTAGAGTTGTACAGTGAAGACAATTTCATTAACATTCAAAGGGCAAGTGATAAACGATTACAATTATTAATTCAGAATACCTTGATCGTAACCATTCATAACCTAACTTTGCTTTTTTCGAACGGTGAACAAATGGTGACACAATCAAGTTGCAACTTCGAATATGAAACATAACATAAACTTAAAACTGACCGAGATCAAACCCGTCAAGACCATCATCATGGGCGGGAGGAGCTGTCTTGATACAGTACTCTTCCAGCGTTTCAGGGACCCGTACACCATCCTTTTCAGCATCGGCTTTGGACTGTTCAACTTGTTTCCTTTAAAAGCGTAAAAGTAAGAAGTGAGCAAGAAAGATAAATGCTACTACTACAATGCAACGAATCAGTTAGGGTTGTTAATCGAGTTCAAAATTTCGAGTTTTCGAGTTTTGGGAAATTTCGAGTTTTCGAGTTTTAGGAAATTTCGAGTTTTCGAGTTATCGAGTTTTGAAAAATTTCGAGTTTTCGAGTTTTGAAAAAATTCGAGTTTTCGAGTTTTGGGAACTATCGAGTTTTCGAGTTTCGAGTTCGACTCAACTCGAAAATTTTCGAGTTTTTTCGAGTCGAGTCGAGTTTTGAGTGTTTTTGGACCCAAAAGAGACATTTTTCGAGTCCGAAATTTTGATTTTCGAGTTTTCGCGTTCAAAATTTCGAGTTTTCGAGTTTTGGGAAATTTCGAGTTTTCGAATTTTGGAAAATTTCGAGTTTTCGAGTTTTCGCGTTTTTGGAAAATTTCGAGTTTTCGAGTTTTGAGAAATTTCGAGTTTCGAGTTCGACTCAACTCGAAAATTTTCGAGTTTTTTCGAGTCGAGTCGAGTTTCGAGTTCGACTTTAACAACCCTAGAATCAGTATAGAACCAAGAAGGTGGTAAGCATTTCAAGTTGTTTTCGGGAACGAAGGTACTTTCGAAGACATGTTGTCTGCTTCACGTTTAACTTTCAACACCATTCTGAATATTGATGGCCAAAAGAGTGTCACCTAAACATTCTCAAGCAGAAATATGTTTCACACACAAAACCTGGTTGGTCTACTTCCTTCAATAAATAAAAGCAGAAAATCACTTCGTCTGAGGTTTACATAAAATACTTTGCTGAAGACTGCACACTAACTTCACAATGTTGGCATACTCCATATCAGACCCGTCTTTCCATTTTCGATAGGCAACCGAGGCATCAACATTGGCAGGCGAAGAAGTATTAGGCTCATTAAGAAGAGAAATCACAGAGAGCAAAATTGTTCTGAAAATGCATATGTAAAATAAAAGAAACAACCTCAAGCGCGTCCAAGATCAACACAACGGGGATTATATACATTATTATATGAACATGAATGTTAGATATCAAAATGTTATAAAAAAAACATAACAACTTCGGGCGGTTACTCTATAAGTTATATCAAACATTATGATGAAAGTACAATAGTCAAAAATTGAATGCACTTTGGAAAGCGTGAGCAGTAGATTAGCACTCACCGAATATTCTGAGTAGGGTTCCACCGCTCACAGGGCAGCTCACCGCTGTGAGGATCATCTACCGGAGGGTGCAATATACTGATACATAGATAACCATTCTGAAAGAGAAAGCTACTAATGAACGAATAGGGTATATAATCAGGAACAACCGGTCATGCCCATCTGAAATGCGGATGATTTCTCTATCGCAG
This sequence comes from Litoditis marina, assembly GCA_964036275.1. NCBI lineage: Eukaryota > Metazoa > Nematoda > Chromadorea > Rhabditida > Rhabditidae > Litoditis > Litoditis marina. Next base: position 2,183,177 of record OZ038438.1, read on the forward strand.
CAACAATATTTTACAAAGAACGGGAACAAAAAATATCCCGGAGAAGCGATACGGGCGTTTACGGACAACTCGTCCCCGCGTTGCGTGCGACAACTCGTCCCCGCCGCAGCGACAACTCGTCCCCAGCCCAAAAATTGCTCAAATTAGCTTGAAACTCACAATTAAACGTAGTGACTAGGTAGTATTTCAAAAAAGAGACTGTACTCAACTTCAGCAATAGAAAACTATTGGAAATCACGAAGATAGGCCATATTTTGTAATAATTATCAAAATTATCGTTAATGTGTTGTTTCCTCTGGAATATATAGTGAATAAGCCAATTTTCGGAATATATCTATAGTTAATTTGTATTCTATAGTAAGCAGAAAACTCTACAACGATTAATTTAACTTCGAAACCGAGTTTTCAGCCAGTTTTGGGATAAAACATTGGGGACGAGTTGTCGCATGTTGAGGGACGAGTTGTCGCACACGCGACGCGCGGGGACGAGTTGTCGCGGAATCGATACGGGAGGATCTTCAATATTGCTGGATGAGACGACAGCTAAGATTTTGGGATTCGCGCAATGTATGATGATCATAACGGCCACAAAACAAAGCAAAGTGAAAAATGTGAAAGACGCTTTAGGTGATATCTTTCTCATTCAATAGGTACCCCTGTTCAACTCAGGTCAAGTGTTTGATTATCTATGTTTAAACGGTAACTCGTCAACAAGAGTTTATCATCAAACATCGAAGCCACACAAACGAACGCTGGAATCAGCAAACATGTAGAAATCAAACTCTATATCGAGTAACAAATAGGTTGGAAAATGGTAACATTCATGTGAAGATCAAAATACGTCTGGGTTAGTACATGTAATCATGATCATTTCGAAAAGGCCGAACTATGCTCGTTGCTCGTACCACCAAATGTATATTTACCTCATACACGTTTGGATGCCACAGTTTGGTGAGGAACTTCACGGTAGGAGGCGAATAGGGATAATTATTGGGGAAATTCAGCTCTGCCTTGAAATACCCGCCCTGAAACATACAAAAGATACACATATAGCCGCTGTCTCACGGCATGTCGAGGCAGCTGATAAGCTACGGCTTTCTAAAATACTATTTTTCTTCAACTCCCATCGCCCTTGTGACGCGAACAACACCTCACACAGCCTATTTTTCTTCAACTCCCATCGCCCTTGTGACGCCAACAACACCTCACACAGCACAGAGACACGAGAAAAATGGAGCTTGTATTGTATTAAACAAAAGAGCGATGCCGATCAGCAAGTAGTAAATACACCTCCGCATCATGATAATTAAAGTACTCTCCATTCATTAATCGAAAGGGTGTTGGCTAGAATTGAAATGTCACTTCTAGTCAAATACCTCACTATCACCAAGGTGGAATTGACGGGGCATTGCACTAACGCATAATTTGCGCCAGCACTCCTGCGTGTTTTGTGAATGCGAACATATCAGACCTCTGGCTCCGTCGGTTCAATGACAAATAATGTTTAGCATTCATCTTGAATTCGACCAGTTGGAGTATGAACTCCTGGCATTTGCGTACCAAGAAATAACTGAAAAATCACCTGATATAAGGTTGTGGGAGGGCCGAATATACCAACAGTCCATGAGAATATGTTGTCATCAGATGGGTTAATCGTGAATCCTTCGATAGGCTGCGACTGCAGATTTTTCAGCTCAGTGGCCAGGGTGCGAATTGCAGCCGCAGATGTCGATGCTGTCACATGATCGCCCATGATCTGGCACAAGCTGAGCTGAAACTAAGTTTTATGCGTTTATGACGAACAATCGCTATGTGAAAATATGCCACACCCCAACAGAGCTTAACATGTAACGAGCTTGATAACGTCTAACACTTTAGAAGTAATAATTAGAAAAGCTCAAAACACCCTGACAGCTGAATTAAGCTAAAGACGCTAACAAAACTACACCAGTCCATTGATAAGACAATAAACTATATTAAAACATCAAATCATCAAGGTGAATGAGAATAAACGCTTATCTCAAGAATACCGAACCTGCCCAGCTGACTGCACGTGAAAAATAGTCTAAATGGGGGAAACGCTGCGGGACGCAATAGACACCAGGCTGTCCTTTAAACTACGTTTTTCGAAGTTTGATAATTGAACTGCTCTAAAGACTATATAAATGCATGATCCCCAAGGGGAACAAGTAAATTTCAATAATGAAACTATTCATGTTCATATATTTTAAATTTCGCTTCTGTAAGAAGTTGTACTGATGACACAAAGTAGACTATGGGTAATAGTAATGATTCGCCTATTTAAAAAGAAGGCAGGCCGTAATAGCGGTTAAAAATACGGTGAGGGCACACGAATTTTCCGGAAAAAGTCAAAACAAGGCGAGTTCTTCATTCAACCCGGTATTTTGTTAACCACATCGCTCAACCATTGATTGGTTAACTGGTTATGAACATTCTTGTTAGCCACGTATTTCATCGAGAAGATGTTGCTTACGGCTGCAGTAGCAGTATCCCTCTTAATCTGGGTGACGGCAGCGGGAAAGAAAAGGTGCCTTTCGGGCACCTGGATGATCAATCGATACGCATCTTTTTCACCTTCGTGCTGCTGCCTCCAAGACTGGGGGCTCGGAGTATGACCGCAGCTTGATACCGTTAAGGTGGTTAATGGATGATTAACTGGTTAATCGGAACTGGTCACCTGATTAACCGGAAGATGGGTTAACTAAATACCCGTTTCCTTATGAAATTGGCCTGAAAATTAAGAACAACAATCACTTGAATCAACGTCTACTATACGCTTCCAAAACAAACTGAGCTTTTTAATAATAGCTCCTCACTTTAACCTATTGTTAAAAGGACCCCAGATTACTCTCATCCCACCCAAGCAACTCTCAGGAATAGGAAACCCGAAAGAAAAGAAAAACCGAGGTATCAGTTATCGCAGCCCCAAACTTGGCTGACTGCATATAACACTTCAAACAAGGTCGATTGAATCCTTGGTGAACTGTGTATGAGGCGAGTCCCCCAGAAACCTATCCGCCATCGATCTTTTCGGTTACTAAAACGCCCAATTTTTCAGTTGAAAGAGTCAAATTTGATATGAACTTATGAACTGCTCGAACTGAACCGCTCCGACTGAGACAGGACCCACTCACGCCTGCATTGAAACAACCGCAATGACGCTCTCTTACCACATTACATTCACTCCCGGATATCCGCGGACTACAGAGCGAAGCTAAGAAATGGATGAGAAATTTGAGATTTCAAAATTACATGACATTTTGCTTTTATTCGGTCTTCTTGCTCGCATGTATCGTTCGGGTCATTTACGTTAAAAAGGGAAATATTGTAACTACATGTTCAATAACATTATTTGCATTAATGAACTAGAAAACTTGGAAACTATTATGCCTCAAGCAAACTTCACAAAATATATTAAACCAGGAGTCCGAGAATTCAATTTTGATTAATTTTTTGTAGCAATACTTTTAAAATGATCTTACACCGTGTTGGTCCTGACTGGAAGCGGTTACTGTATGCCAAAGTTGTGGCTGTGGTGACGAATTCGAATATGGCGAATTTCAACATTATTTCAACATTAATTTAAATTTTTAAACGTTCAATTCTGTGAAAATTGAAACGTTATTCAACTCTCTCCAGGATTGCGAATGTCTAGTGTTTCTCGTCCTTTCTCCGCTTCACGTCTACTCAAGCTGGTAAGCTCCATTTTCGCGTTCGCCGCGTCATTTTTATTGCTTATTTAGTTTTGTTTCCTTTTACTTTGTAAATTATTCATTTTAACTTCGCAATACTCGTTTATATCGTCTTCATAAACGACCGAGCATATCTTAAACAAAACTGAATCTGACTGGCTGGGCTTCGTTTTACAAAAAAGTAATACTCTCGTGAAATTTTATGTCTGGTAATCTGAACTCGGCTACTTGTTTTTTTTGCTTCTGGTTGATTGAAGCTCTGTTAGTGTCTTGTACAGTACCTCTCCTACAATCATGACTGCTCTGAGCATGTATTTGCGATGAAGTGAGTGGTCAGTGGGTTACGGCAATAAAACCACCAATTTTTACAGACATAATTGTTTGAACGACAGAACTATACGTGATGATGTCAAGAGCAATTGCTAGAGACAAGGTAACTGTTGCTGCAATCTCCAATTATTGGGAATCTAATACTAAGCGTTAACCCCCCCCCCCCCCCCCCCTGGAAATTTTTAATAATTTTCTTGAAAAATGTTGGTTTTCTGAAGAACAGTCATCTATGATTTTGAAATTACTTGGTTCATTCTCATAGCTATGTATGCCGTAATTTTTCACATCTTTTCTAACTGATACTCTTAATAATATGTGTTTCATTTGATGTCTGTAGTTCGGATCCAAATTTTAGGGATCATTCGGCGGTTAATTAGGCTCGAAAAAAGACTATTGTGTTGTTGTGAGAAACCCTCAATGTTAGTTTACATCTTCCTTATAGAAGTGCTGGCCCCATCCACATGAGTAAGGTTTTGCGTGATTGAAAGGGGCAAATGTTTGAAGTTTGAACTGTCTGCAATTAAGCAAGAACGTGAAGCTCTATCATGCCCTCGATGTGGGGAAGCGTTGGAGGCAATTCCACTGGAAACAAATGAAGCTGGGTTCCAAAAAATGTGGTGGATGTGCAAAGGAACTATCAACAAGGTATATCTTTCTGATTCGAATAGATTTTCTGGTCTCTGGTTCTTCTTTTTCCTAGTTGGTTGCACGAAAACCTGCTGGAATGCAGAAGATGAAAAAAGACTGTTCTAGTGTATTTTTCACACGAACTCACTTTCTTGGGCCCCATCGGGGTAGCCGTTTTTGTATTGGTCGGATCGTATTTTTTCTAGCAAATCTATGAAAGTTTAAAAAACCTTCGTCTCACCCTGTAACCATGAACGAATTTTTGCTTGATTATGTTTTATTTTCGGGACTATTTTACTTTCACCCCCCACCATGGAGGGTGAAAGTAACATGGCTCCGTTTCAACTAAGAATTACAAGGGTGGGGGGCGATTGTCTATAATTGATCTATAAATAAATATCTATATGTCTATAAATAAATGTCTATGTCTATAAATAAATTTTTAGGTATGCCTGTTCCCGATGGATATGCCTCCTGATGTATTCGTGGTCTGGAAATCGCCTGATCAGATTTTAGATGGAATCACTCCACGTCCACGTCTGGATCTTCTTCCGGAAATGTACAGGTGATCCTTGACTTTTTTCCTTGGGGTCAGAAGTTCAGTTGGAGGTTAGTCCCTGACTATAGGACTTGGTGAAGTCTGTCTTCCGCATACCTCGATAGAGAAAATTTGTCTGGACTCACCTTTTTGTGAATATCCAACCGGTATCGTGTTGTTTGAACAACATTGTACTAGGGAAGTTACTCCCACAGTTGTTCGCAAATTATATTGTGTTTTATTTGTTTTTTTTTTCAGGCACATGTACCCTTTCGCATTTCCCACCTCTCAGCCGCCTACCCCAATGGCTTCGAGATGTTCTTCTTCCATTAGTCGAGGTGAGGCTGCTGCTGGTATCGATGACATACCTTTTCTACTCTGTCTATTAGTTCATAATTCTTTCACCTATCAATTCATATAGTCTTCACCCCTCTGTAACTAAATGTAATGAACCGTGGTGAACTGAAATTTAATTAAAAAGATAAAGTGTAATTTATTCGAAGTCAATCATTTTTTATGTTGTGTGCATTATGTCGCGCAGCTTACCTGTGGTGGTCAGCGTTCTGGATGTTGGTTTGGTTAATAATATTACGTGCTTTCAGACAATAGTTCATCCAATTCGACTTATTCCCGTGATATGTCGCTTCCATCGCCAATATCTTCCGTTTCGAATATGCGAGGAGGAAGTATGGTGAGTTTCTTCATACTTCCAAATTAATGTGAAAATCACCAATTTTTGGTGACTTCGTTGTGCTAAAAATACTTGAAAACCCTAGAAATTGGGATGAAAGATGGCTCGTTTTAATTGAAATGAATGCCTCTAGAGACAGAATTTGCCTTACGTTTGCACTATAATGATAATGACGTGGTTGATTGTGGTCGAAGCTTTCTTTTACAGGCGCCTTCTGTCTTCTCGAGCAATTCAATTATATCTGACGCTGTCTCGGGTACTGCCTCCCCCGCATCTGCTTCGCGGGATAATGACATTGACAGCGTTTCATGTCGCTCAGACAACGGAGAACGTCTATCTTTGAAGAGAGTAGCACGTCATTCGCCACTTTCTGATGGCCTCTACGATAAAGGTGCTCCTTTTCGACGGTCGCTCGATCGGAGCTCTACGGGCACTGCAGGTATCATTTTCTACTTGCACGATTGTTGCCGTGGAAAAAGAAGCTATTCTAGCTAAATAGGTGACTTCATGAACCGTTCGCCCTATTTTAGATTCCGACCGTGGTACAATTGACAGCGAGGATGCAGGCAGTACTCTCACGTTGAATGGGGAGGAGAAACTCAACCCGCGTTTTCGCATGAGTACTTTGTACTCAAAGTTGGATTCGTTAGATGCAGATCAGTTTAATGTGAGTGGTAATTATACAGCTCACGGAAGTTCATTTCAGGTGTGAAAAGTGCTGCAAATTCCGTTGGTTATTCATTGCGAAAGCGAACTGTAGGATGTTTAGGTTGTACGTATATAGCTTTCTGTTTTGTACCTTCTATCTATCATTCTGGAGCAAAACGTTCGGTTTCATAATTGCCCTTTGACGGGCTCTGCCCCTTGCAACCCTTCGTACAATGTTGCTTTTCCAGGATTCGGAGCTGGCTGCTTTTGTGGATAAAATAGCTACTGATTTGAAGAGAATCCAAAAGGAAACTGTCGCGAACGATCTTCTTCTGAAGTGAGTTTGAAACTGCTATTTATAACTAGTTCACCGAACCATTTTTTGAGAGAACAAGTGTATAAGAATTGTACCATAAATAATTATTGTCATCGAAGAGTGACGTATTGAGACTGCAATGAAACGGGCATACACCAGTAAATCCGACTGTTCGATAAAAAGGACTCCGTTTATAGATTAAAGCATGGGAAAATGATTTAACATCAAAAATCGATGAATTTTCTCTTTTTCGGCGAAAAGGTAGCCCGCTATTATTTGGAAGGGAGCCTTTTTCGAACTGAATGACAAAGTGTTAACATTTGAATGTCGAAAACAGTTGACTATTCCAGGCGTGTCCCTCGGAGAGAATATAGCCCTGTGAGTAGTACCTCATTCGCACAACTTGATCGTAATACATTAGGAGGCACAGTTGGATCGAAGTCATCGATGGAGCAAATGGTATGGTTTCACAAGTGACACCGTTCACAATGTGGCTGAATCTGTCGTCTATAGTCGCAAGTCACGTGATAACAACCAACTGCATTCAAATTTCGTATTCCATCCTAAATCATGGGAATTATCTCATTAGTACACATTGCCATGCTTATGTAGTCCTGCCTATCAAATTTGAGTCAGAAATGTTTCGGGTTTATTGAAAATTTTGCGCGTTCCAGCAAATGATGCGAGATATTCGTCTGGCAAAGGACGGAAAGGAAGTATTGGCTGTTTTGGGCCTTAAGGCTCCCAGAAATACCGACAGAGTGGAGGACATATTATTCGTTGATGTAGATGAAAGAGTACGACAAGCGTTGGTACGTGAAAAATTGCCTTGGTTTTTAAGTGTTTGTTGTGGTAAAACTGGAGAATGTGCAGTTGTTCTCAGTATTTTATCAATTTCCAATCATTATCTGTGTTTTTTTGAGTACTCTGCTGTCAGCCATCGTTAGACCGTGTCTGCTCTGTTCAGATAATGATTCGACTCTAAAAAAGAACCTACGAGGAAGTGTTGTATGTAATAATAGTTGTCGGTTTATCTATGGAATCTTTTAGCGTGGCGTGCAGGACCGAAAAAGAACAAGACGTGAAGCAAAGAAGGTATTCCGAGAGTCTGGAAAAGCAGGCCGTCGGCGTGAGGTCACCAAACGACTGGTTGAGACAGAAAAGAGAAGAGTGGAGAAGGAAAAAGACGAGGCCTCTCTTCGGGACATTGAAGAAAAAGCTGATGCTTTGATTCAACGAAAGGTGATTCATTTATCGATTGCTCGAGTTATGCAAGATATTCGCTTGGGAAACGACCGAAAATTCGCATACAGTATTGGAGTTTGAAGCAGTAACCTCACTATTGTGTGCGAATCTAACCACCTTTAATATTTTTGCTGCCCTTCCACTACATATAGTGTGTTAATTAGTTTTGTTCCAGTTGGATGCACTTATGAAAGGGGGCAGTGACGTGACTTCCGCCTCTGAATATCACGATGACCTTGAAGCGGTCAGCGCGGCCAGCGCGGCGGCTCCGAAGACCAACGATGTGTTTCCTGGGTATGAAGAAACCTGTGACAATGTTGTCGACCCGGAAATTCATACCATTTAAGCTCAACTAATGATCATCTAAGTACTATTATGGAAGTTGTTGCGTATAGGTGTATTGACGCCTATTGTACGGGTGACGTAGAGTATGCTCTGCAATTGTACTTTGCCGAGTAATCACCATTCCTACTGCTCACACAGCAATTCAGTCGCTTTGGAAGGATGTGGTTATCACGCAAATTTTGGGTATTTATACAACCGGTCTCCATGGCATGTCTCTTAAAGTCGTTTGAACGGCCGCATTCACGAAATATTCAATCAAAACCGTCTAGCCTGGGTTCAGAGCCTAGGGTACATAGTGGCAAGAAGCCCCGCGAGTTCGGTGAATACGGTCTCTCATCCGCGTAATGAGTTTTGCTTCTAATTGAGTCATCTCGTTTTATTTAGCCTTAGTGATTGTACAATTGTTGGATGTTCCGCTAAAGTATTTCATCGCGCGAACTCTTTTTTTGTAAAACTATCTTCAGTAGTTAACATTGTCAACTCTTCAGTAGTTAACATTGTCAACATCCTTTTATCGTTCATATGTATCGATTCGAGGGGGTTTCGCTGATTTTTTTTCGATCCCACGTTTTCAACTTGAGGAGTTGAGGTATAATCACCTTCGAGCATTCAACACTAATCTTGGTTTTTAAGATCAGAAACATGTTTTGAAATAGTTTCGTTCACTGGGAGTAACTGTGTGTTTTTAAGCATCCTCATGTTTTTTTCCCTATTTCATGTATTTTCTGTTCTTGTTGTTGTTATTAGATAAAATTTAATGATTCGAAAAGCGATCTTGTGTTTTATTTTCGTTTGGTTAGAGAAATAGTTAAAGATTTGATATCTTTCAAACAATGCTATGATTAGGTTATCCAATTCAGTTGTTTTGTAAAGCATTGAATAAATATTTCTATTAAACCTTTAAGATCAATGAACTGGTTAACCCCTAATATCTGAAACGTTTCAGCATCATGTGACTTTTTTGGATGTGGCTATTATTTGGTAAAATCAAATCATTTGGTAGGCACAATGGGATACGATTATGAAGTTGCACGAAAGGTATGGGAGTCGCATGTACCCGTGGAATTCTGTATAGATACTGAAAGAAGTGTGGATCGGCCTTTCTATTTAATGATTCCGCGTTGCTCCTATTTCTCACTTCACATTAATCAGGTATAGTAAACTGCTCATGTAACACAGACACGCTTTTCCTTCTTTTCATTTCTTTTCATACTTGCACTTAATATGGGACGATTATTAGATGTAGACCACATGTGTAAATGGATTCTCAACATCAACTCGTCAACCTCAGATTAACCAGTGGACCAAATTGACACGTCTTCCAATCTTTCTGACGCAAATAGGCGATTACCGCATACTTTAACTTGCTCATCGTCTTGCGAGGCCCATGATATTTCTACATTCAGTATGAGGAGTGCTTTATGCTTAAATGTAATAGTTGAAAACATTGCGTAACTTACAACATGTTTCCTGGTTCAATCCTCTGGTATTGTGTAACTTACAATTTTAGATCTTACTTGCAATTTTCTTGTAACTTACAATTTTAGATCACGCAGTTCTTCAGTGGCGAGGGCGGAGATCGACTAGACCCCAGCAGTATGTGGATCGAGTACGAGGGCCAACCGTTGAAGACCTACTATCCAGTTGGAGTGCTTTATGATTTGTTGAAACCATCTGATAATGACGTGTGGACAGTCTCTATCAGGTATGATTCGTGTATGTGGACGGTTTGCTATCAGATGATGGACAAAATCAACGCGTTTCTTGGATGTATTTCACGTCTCCCTGCAATTGCGGTCATCTTTGTCTATATCACACTAGTCGTTTGTGTTTCAAAGCAAATAGATATGTTCTAGGGTGGGCGGTGCTCGACCAACCGGTGCCAGTATGGTGTTGCGAGATGAAATGAAGTCCATTTTCATGCAGTCTATAAAAGAAGCGGATTATTTGAAACGGAAAGCTGAGGTATTGTTTCTGTTAGCTTGAGGCGCACATATTCCTGTGATATGCAATTTCGAAACATTCTCAGAGTCTGTCACCCACTTTTATTAAAAAATAAAAGTTGCTGTTTCGATTATAGTCTAATGTAGTTCAGAAATGACAATGACGTTCGGGAGTTGCGTGCAAGTTGGGGGAATAACAACTTTTGTTTTAAAAAATTCTGAGATAGTAGTGGGTGGTATTTTACATAATGTCTTCATGTTTTTTTCTATCTTCAGACTTGTATATACGTGATGTAATGTATGCTGTTTTAAGGTTGTGAGTTCTATGCGCGAAGAGGATCACCATCGATTATGGAATGGAGTCGCTGCATGTGAGATATTCAACAACTCTTTCATTGAATGCTGCTCTAGTTTTAAGGAAGCGTTGGCAGCGTTGAGCTATTTCCTGTTTGAACCAGCTATCTGTGTAATCGAATTTTTCAACGTTCTCAGTACTTTTGTTTTTCAGATCGTTTTGATGACTTTTGGTCGGTCAATCGTCGTTTGATGGAATGTTCTCCCGAAAAGCCATTTCTGCACATCCCCATCCGATTATATCAGAACAGAAAGGCTTTCATCCAGGCAAGTATCTTCTCGATCAACAGACCTAGGGGTATTTTATCTCTTTTTTTGTCGGAGCCGAATACATAAACTATGACCCTCGATTGTGTGCCATACGTACAGTACACACGATCGATAACGATACTTTGCTCGATATATCTGTCGCATACTAAAAAAGTAGAAAGGGACCTAATCCTCCTTAACTTATCTTGCGTCGTGTTTATCTTATATTCGTTTTCAGAAACCTATTAAGCCGGTGGATGAATCCGGACAAGAGGTTGTTCTACGTTCCGCGCTTTCATCGCTTTTGCCGGATGCCGAACTGGATTCTTTCCGATTCGTTTCTCATGGAATAACGCTCCCATTAAACACGCCGCTCACCTATCTTGCCGAAAATATATCGTACCCAGATAATTTTATTCACATTTGTGCTGTGCCATTGTGACTCGCCTGTACGAGTCTGTATATAATTAATTACCTATTGTAAATTTTGTTTAGGAACCCTCACATATCACTGTAAGAATTGGCACCACATCACTGCAATGAGAGAATATTTTGTTCAAAATATGACCAAAATTTGCTTATGTTATTTTATAATCGAAATTTCCGATACACGGGTTTCATTGTGACAACTGAGAATACAGTACGCTTATTTTCTCCACGTTACGCACTTTTTATGGCAATGCGTGTTTCGTATACATTAAATATAGGTCTAAAATTTTACCATGTGTTTATTACCGAACAATAGTATGATAAATTTGGAACAACATTGTTTTTTTTAACGTTTTCCGATAGTTCTAACTTCTAAACAGCATTGACCTATTTGGACAAGAGGAGGATAACAAATACTGAGTTGTTATACCAGCCGACTGGATGGGATGATCCGTCTGGTGGTAATGGAAATCCCAAAAAAAGTAGACTTAGCAACTTGCTAGATCTACAAACTTATTTGGTTTCGAGCAATGGTATACCGAAAAACCGCTCTTTTGAAGACGCATAGTAGATTATATGGGGAGTGAGAACTTCGTAAGAGTGACTATAGCTAAGGCGTAGTTTGATCAGTAGTGTTTTCGAACAAGAACTGTCATTCAGCGGGATCAAAGTACAGACACAATAGCATATAGTCGTCGCCGACGGTAAGGCGGGAGGGTACTGTATATCTCACTTTCCGATGTGTACGGACATTCCTCTTCGATTCCAAAGCTTGCTGGTTATGTGCACTAATAGCGCAGTGGTTAGCACCCTGCTACAGATATTTTGCTCGCAGGTTCGATTCCGGCGAGCGACAGAAATTTATAATTTGGCACCCACTATATCGTACCGTTCTATCCTGCCACTCCTACAAATATTGCCTCACATGACTCAAACCTAACTCAACTCAGGTCATCTTGAACTGAACAGAAAAGTCATCAACCCTGGTCGTTCTAGGAAAGAAGGCCATCTTTTTAGTTTCATATATTGGGACCGTGATCCGCTACTTGTGATGAAAGTTAGATCAAACATTAAATAATATCTGGTAACCCTATAACCGGTTTGGGAGAATCGGTCATTTTGTTGAATGACCGCACCAAGTGTTTCCCACAGAGATGTATTTCTAAGCCGCTCTGTCTTTAATAGTTTAAAAGTATCGTCTTTCCGAATGTGTACAACGTTTGTGGAAGACGAGCAAATCTGGGTTGTAGTTTGATCACGGAGCATAATTCTCGAATTATCATCAAAACTGGTCAATGAAATTGTGGAACGTCAAGGAATACTATCCTAATTTATGGCTTTCTAACACCCATGAAAAGTTTGCATTGAGTAAGCAAGAGCATTTTCACTTACAATAGTTTAATGTAAAAATATATGTTTCTATTTTATTTTTTCAGGTCTTCACATAAGTGGAAGTTGACCAACATTTTTGGAAAATCGCCATCGGAAACTTACTGGAAATTGGTCTTTTCCTTAAACGAGAAGAACAACTTCCGGGTGCGTATTTCCACGACCTTTCATCATTATTTGCCTCATTTTGGGCCCAAGATATTCCTTTACACGTATGAATTCGTTTGACAAATATAACTTCATGAGGTTAGTTGACAAGTGTCGATTGTGCGTTAAAACTGCTTCTATGCTCGTTTAAGAAATGTTCTGCCGCTCTTATTCATAAAAGTTCCAACTTTTCTTGCTCTTCTGTACAGAAAGGATAAAGAACGAACCACAAAATCTCCAAGTCTTCCGACTATTTTAGATATACCACAAGTTGACTAGCATTTTTGCCATCGTACTGTAGCCGTCCAAAGGCATGTGAAAAAAAGTATATTTGTCCTTTTATTTGGTTCTACTCACAACAAATCGAACATTATTCGGTTTTCTCATTCTAGTTGCCGCTAACTCTGTTTCATCCCCCGTTGTCTTGATATCATCGGCCAAATTGAATAGAGCAGTGTCGAGTTATCCTGGGGCTGGTGCAGCAAAGATCAGAGTACGATTGGAGTATCCCGCCACCTTGATCCCACTCTGCGTATCTCGCTCGCCACACTATTTCGCAAGACTCACCTCTTTAGACTACCTCAAGACTTCTACTGCGCATTCAGAGAAATCAAATGTATATATCTTTTTATCTTTTCTCCAACCTTTTCTAACATTCAACTAACGGAATGTGAGAGCAAGGAAATAGCGTTTGTTCAAGGAGACCCAGGTTGAAATCTGTAAGTCGGGATGTTCTTGAATACGGCTCGAGAGGAGTTAGAGGGAGGGAGGGGGGGGGGGGGGGGGATTTGGGGCGTGTACTGCGCATCCGGGATATACGCGGCTCCATTGCTCTCAAACTTCTGTCAGATATCTCTCTGTGAAAACTGTTGCGACCCGGTAGGTTTTCATGGAACTATTTGTTCGGTGTAAAATGTATTACGAATCCTATCTTATTGTCCGTAAAAAAGTGTAGTTTGACCCACAAACTACAAGCACTATACTATAAAACTGAATGATTTTTTGGTTGGGTGACTTCTAGAAGAGTAGGGGATCGAGTGGTATGTTGTGAACTGCCTCGTTTTTTTCAGACCTGCAGCTCTTCATTCCTTCTCTGCCCGTGGTATTCAACCCCGTACGGAACTCCAATTACCCTCATTCCGACTGTATTGTCTGTAATGTCGTTGCGGTAAGTTTTCTACGTTGTATTTGGTTTGCTTATCAAGAGATCGTAAGATTTAAGATTCATTCAACCACGTCGTATTGTTGCAATATGGTGTTCCTTTAGGATTTACACAGATTTTTGTCTTTGCATATCTCAATATCTCTTCGCCTCGGACATAGAAAAATTGACTAAGGAAATCGACTAATTTCTTTGGTTATATTGACACGGAACGGAGGAGTTTGAATGTAGTACTACATGTTGTCTCCAACCTCTTCTCGGTTACTTCAACACATTTGATGTTCTAAATTCTCAATGTGTGCTCTAAGTACGGGGTTAATTATGCTATAGTTCAACTATAAACTGTGATTTTGATCACTGAGCACATTATACAAGAAGCAAAACGGGAAGTTTTCTCATTCTAATGAGGATTCGTGCACTTTGTCATTGCACGTTTCTGAGTTCTGCTGTGTTTCACATGTTGTGACTGTGCAATTGACTAATAGTATATCACTACTATTCCGTTCGTGACACAAGTTTCGTTCAAATAGTCCTAACTTAATGTGCGACCAAGTTCATAAGTATTGCGAAATGTGTTGGGTAGAACTCTCAGCAGACAAATATGGCTCGAGGCGTATTATGTCGTTGTGTTTGGCATAAATGGTAAACAGGAACAGATTTCCAGAGGTCATTGAGCATCATCAGCCGTCGTGTGTTTGTTAGTGCCGAGAGTCAACTTCGGATTACGGAATTCATATTTGCCCCAATTCCAAATAACTCACCACACATCGACTTTTCTACGAAATCTTTCATATACTGTTAGGCAATTGCACAGTCACGTGTAACGTGTCACGTGTCACAGTCACGTGAAACACAGCAGAACTCAGAAACGGGTTGTGAAAAGGGCACGATGGCTCAGTAGAATGCCATCTTTACGTGACTATTCAAATGAGACTTTTAGTATAATGAACATCTAACCCGTTTTTAGCAGTTGCCCAACTTTTTCCATGTTATATATGTTCCACGTCCAGCTAGTTTTGACCAATATATGAAACAGATGTTTCGGACTTGAACGTAAATGGCGAACCCTCACGACAAATAAAATTTTGCTCTCTCTCTCTCTCTCTCTCTCTCTCTCTCTCTCTCTCTCTCTCTCTCAGTTTTTACTTTAAATTTATAGAATCTGACATCTTTTAGACTAGGACCACAATTGTAAGATTCATTTAAAATAGATTACCTACATTTAGTTGATAATTTTAACAACGCTTCTTTTGATAACTTGTAGAAATAAATAATTTAATATATAATCCAAATTTATGGCTAGCGGGTTCTCCTGATGAGGCTCGACCGCTAGCCAGTGTAGTTTCGTAGCGAATCAGAGCCGAAAACTGCACTTGTTTTAAAATATAGCTAACTTCATAAATTAATAGTATCTACTCTCACCTATTTTAGTTAAGCGTTTTGAATATAAATAGTAATTTAACATAAGCCCTGACATAGTATATGTTCTCATTAATCTCTCTCTCTCTCTCTCTCTCTTCTCTCTCTCTCTCTCTCTCTCTCTCTCTCTCTCTCTCTCTCTCTCTCTCTCTCTCTCTCTGTCTCTGTCTTCCCTCTCTTCCCTCTCTTTCTCTCCCTGTCCAACATGCCAACCGTGAAACTCTCTTAGCACAAAAGATTCTAGAACAAGTTGAACTCATTTTTGATTCGAATTCTTAACCTAAGAAGTATTCTTTTCTGCTTCTCTTCTAATGAAAACATCATTCAATTTTTGTAACCATATAGGATGCTCTTTAATGACTCATAAATCTTGTTGACGACGTTATTCGCGTTATTACATCTCTTCTCTGCATGATATGACGAAATGCGAAGTTAATTCCATAATTCCAGATCTACATCATATTGTAAATGGAAAACATTTATTCCATACCCGATCATCTGAATTAGTAGAACGGTCTTTGTAGCAAACTTGACACGACCATTACTATAAGCGGCGACCAAACTTGAGTTGTAGTTTGATCAAGAAACTTAACACACAGCAGAATGAACTAAGTTTTAGCAGAACAGACTAAGGTTTATCAGAACAGAATAAGTTTTCGCAGAACAGACTAAGTTTTAGCAGAACAGACTAAGTTTTCGCTAGATTTTCTTGTGCGATCTTCATTATAGTTCTTGTCATTCCAACGCAGACTCCTATAGTATGAGTTGTAAACTTCGAATAGGCTTTCTATAGACAGCCTTTCACTGGTGCGTGTCTCTTTCTGTTCTCCTAACACAACTTTCTAGCAAAAACATGACAAGTAATATGAATGTTTTCAATCGACAATACTCCTCAGATTATCTGTTCGTACGAAAGTGGTAGTGCTTGTGCTTATCATTATATCTGAAATGGCTATTTATAGTGTAACTGATCCTTCTTTCTTTTGAACGAACAAAAGCGTTTTTCAGTGTCAGATAGAGACAGCTCAACACGACAATAGAACTGGCATTTACATTCAGAGGCAAGATAGAAATAGCTCAGAGTTGTCGCCGAGAGAAAGGCAACATCATACTGTATCAAACAGTTTATGCTGTGTAAGAAAGTGCCTGTTCTGTAGTTGTGTGCTCAGCGGCTGCCCAACGTTTTGTTAGCCAATTCGCATCGCTAGTTTGACATCCTTCAGAACGGTGCATCAGGAAAAACACACTTGTCTCCCCGGTGTCGGACAATTGTCGCTGTGTTTGTAGTTTGATCTCTCTCATTTCAGTTGTAATTCGCGATCGCTGCTGTGTGCGCAGATCAAACTACCACATACACACCCCATATACGAGATGTGCGTGAAAGCCGAAGGCATAACTCTTGAGGTAGTCACCAGCTAACCCAGACCTTTACTGGTTGTTATGACACGTGGGTGGACGCCTCAGGCATAGTTCTCGCCATTCCCACTGACAGTTTGGCAGAGTGCCAATGCATTTCCAGGTGGTTCTCAGCCAATTCCCAGCCAATTGGCCAGCCACGTTTTTATTGGCTGAGCGAGAGAGTGTGCAGGTCAGAGAGATTTTTCGCTGCTTTTAGATCGTCCAAATAACTGGAAATCCCTGTTATAGTTCGTTTCACCAATCGATGTCCTTCTACAGTAATCTGTCACATGTTTAGAAGACGTTTTCTAATCAATGAATCATTATTTTGGTTCCAAACTTTCAGTGTTCGTAATAGCATAGATAGAAAACACAATAGCGAAAGTTAAAGTGATTCCAAAAACATCAAACTACGAAACGTTGATCTAGAAGTTCTCAAAGATTACTGTAGAGGGTTATAAGTGCGTGGAACAGACTATAGCGGTTGTTCAGTTCTATAAGAACATCCGAAACACATGGCACTGCGCCAACGAGTCTCAGTGCGAATGAAATGAACTGGATGGACTTGACACTCCTGAGTTGTTTAGTTTGTAAACATGTCAACCAATTATATGTTGATGTTCTCTTTGTAACCTTCTTCGAACACAGAACACTGTTACAGTCGTCGCCAACGGAAAAGCGGGAGGGTACTGTATATCTCACTTTTCGCTGTGTACGCACACATGTCCTCGATTCCAAACCTTGCCCGTTAAGTGCTCTAATAGTGCAGTGGTTAGCGCCCTGCTACGAATCTTTTTCTCGCAGGTTCGATTCCGATGAGGGACAGAAATTTATAAATTCCGCACTCACTATATAGGGTTCGCTCGTTCCGAAGCACGTCTACACTGTGGATGTTGCATCATAACGTTGGGTTTTTAGTTTGATCTCGTTGCCTTTGGGTCAAAATGCGTAACTAATCGCGTGTATCAATAAATACTACAATAAATATCTGGTCATTCACTGAAGGAGAAAGCGACGTTTTGTCCGGACATGGGCATGAAAACGAATTATTCACGGGAGTACACGCAGTAATGAAAATGACTACTGAAACTACCTAAACGGACAGCGCGCCAGATTTTTGGTTTCTAAATATGGGACTCGCTCTAGTACTGGCCGATGGCGCATGTTACATTGTTCTGATGTGTTTGTGGTTTGCTCCCTTAAAGAAGGACGATTATGTGGACCAATCCCGTGTCAACGGTCCTTTAAACTGCAATTGAAAAATGTATTGCGGTTTAAAGGACTGAAGCGTTGCGATTGGACCACATAATCGTCCTTCTTTAAGTGTGTCCGAAGATCAGACTACAACTCAACGACGATCAGACTACAACTGAACTGTCGTCGCTCCCCATGGGTGCTGGCGTCGTATTTCCGTCGTATTCGGTGTAACTGACACTCTATCGGAGACTTGTTTTCTGTTATTGTCCGCTCAGGTATGAACATCGCGTGTATGTATCGGATTTCATCAAATGTGATACAGCAGCCTGCTCCTTGTTTTCAATTTCCCCCCATCATATTCAGTAGGTCATATATCATCATCGAAATATCTACTGTTTTGCGTTTTGTCGAACGGAAGCGCGGAAAAAAGATGCTAAACTTTAGTTCTTTAGTTTGTAATCTTATCTGTCAACATGGCAGAATGCTCGTGAGACACCTAATATCGCACCAGGATCAAACTACAAAACAGAATGAAACACAACGTCAAACTAACCATCGTTACTTGGGGAGAACATGGAAAGGACTCTATCATTTATAGTGTTTGTACTGGGAAAGTCACGTGTTTGTAGTTTGATACCGTCTCACTTTTTTCAATAGTCATATATTCTGATGTGTATGTGCCGTCTGGACCGAACTACACATGGTCGATTCGTTTACTAGATAGGAGATTCCACCTCGGTTTTTGAGATAGAATAGAATAGAATAGAATGTTTATTCGCGATTGAACACGTGTCTTTCCACATTGGTATATGTGGCACTACAAACTATGATTGTAGATTTAGGAGAAAGAATAAAATGTAGAGTATTGTTTACTCTGTTACGCGCTGGTTGTATAATACGCATTGTTGCAGTTGCAGTACTGCACAATTGAAACGATGATTGTACCAGGAAGTTTGTAGGACAATACTGATGGCCAAATATGAACATTTGTTTTTGACAGATAAGTCATCTTAGTAAAAAATGGCTGAAACGGTCCATATTGTGTCTGTAGTTTGATGCCTCTGTTTTTCAGTTCTAATTTGGAATACGTGTTGTGTGCGGAGATCAAACTACATTTTCACAGATTTTGTCCCACTCCATACTTGCCGTTTCATTCATGAAAGAAGGAGTCGCGGCTCCATTTTTCTGCCAGTCTTCAATTCAATCCAATTAGTTTCTTCTTCTCATATTTCACTAATCATTTGTGCTTTGACTACCAGTCCATAATAATAATTGGGCCAATTTTTTCTCGTTTTTAATTCCTGAAAACACCAGTTGGACTCGTTCACTAACACCAACTGAGTACGAAGGCATATCCTTTCCCTTATCCCACTCTGCGTCTCTTATTCGGCACACTATTTCGCTGGACAGAGAGACGTGAGATGTAAACGTCGGGATATTCCTGGAAACGTCCTTCGAACTAGCTATTAACAAAGACGAGAGGATATTTAGAATGTACTAAGATACTTCTCGCAGCGCATTTTGTATAAAAATCACATTTCGTGACATTATTTGAAAACAAGTTGTAGAGCTTGAGAGGTATGACGCAACTACAGGCAGTGCTCCAAATGAGCTGTGACATGCCTTGTAAACACATCAATTCTCGATTGGCGTTGAAGCGCACGGGATACACGGGAATAACTACACACACAACCAAACGTTCGCCGTGTATATAGCCTCTTTTTTGGAAGTGACCCATATAACTCAATACAATCTTCTGCTTGTCGTTCCCAACTGTTAGTGGGATTCCGATTCACCTGCATATAAACTTCACTGCTTCTGCTGTTTCCGTTTTTTCTCCTGCAATCCGGCTTTTTATTTATTGCGAATAACGTAGCCACTGAATATTTCATTTGAATGCTAATTTTCCACTTTGAAATACAGCGCCACAAATCGATGTAAATCGGGGCCGATTGGGATATTATAGAATGCTATTATGGCTGACTATGGCTATAGTCTTTTTCGTTTTTACTTAGGCTCTTACAGTATGATCACAAAACTATTAGTTCATGTTAATTATGTTGCCCATTCGAATAAAATACTTCGAATAACGATGATTTTTTTGAATGTTGTAGAAAACACGCATATTGGAAAGATAGATTGTGAACGTTTGAAGAAAACAATAGATACGATTACTAATCACCATTCAGCTTATAATCAAGAAGAATCTTCTCGAGAGCTAGAGTATAGCAATAGTATAGTTCTGGTCATTCCCACTAGAGTTTTCAAAAAAGTGATAGGCTGCCAACGAGTCTCAGTGCGTAAGACACGGACTATAGTCTGACCCCTGTTCTCATGTTCTCTGGAGGGTTGAAGTGCAACCCTTCGAGAGCTACCCAAATCGTCCCCAATCAGGCGCGCAACTTTTCACCGTACACGTACTCAAAAAACAAACGAAAGATAATGTGGATCATTCTTTTGTTCGGGTGAAAGATGCAACGTATCCATGATAGTGACATCTAATGTCGAACTCTCGCTCTCTCTCTCTCTCTCTCTCTCTCTCTCTCTCTCTCTCTCTCTCTCTCTCTCTCTCTCTCTCTCTCTCTCCCCATATCTCCCTCTTCAGTCCTTTAAACTGCAATACATTTTTCAGTTGCAGTTTAAGGGAGCGTTGACACGGGATCGGTCCACATAATCGTCCCGCTTAAATGAAATATGGTTATGTTTTGTATTGCAGAATGACGCGTGCAATCGAGCCGGAGGATATTCGGAAAAGTTTGGAACGCAGTAAAAGCACGGCGCGCAGCGGAGCGACGCGATGCAGAGTGGACGACAGTCTTCCCCTCGAAATCACGGTCGCCGTTCTTGGATCATCAAAGGTTGGTTCCATCTAGATGAAACAACAGATTTATTGCGCATAGGTCGGTCAGCATCCTATAACAATATTTATTTTGGTATAACTATAACCTCATTCTCGCCGCATTTTCAGTATGGTTGTCCAGTTTTTCAAATTCCCGTATGAGAAATGCGTTGGTTGTAGTTATAAAATTTTTTCTCTTTTTGAAAAACTCGAACATGTCCAAAAACAGACTGACAAATTCATCAGAAGTAGCCGAAGACCACTGAAGAAATGCGAGGACCAACTTGTTTTCAAAGGTCAACCGTTTCGGGTTTCGTGTAATGGAATAAAGATTTGAAATTGTGTTTTAAAAATAGTACATAACTAGTGAAAGTTTAGGTTAAATGGGCCAGTTGCAGGTAGGAAAGTCTGCTCTGGTGTCACAGTACCTATGGGAGGGCTTTGTGGTCGACTATAAGCCGACGGTCGAGGAATTCAACTGGGTCGAGTATGATGCCGGAAATGGGCGCCAAATTATGTTACAGGTAAATAGCTCTGACAATTCTGAACGGCATCGGGGGTTAGTCAACATTTCACCTAGAGAGACAGCAAACTACCCAATCAATTACACAATGAACGGTCGTTGATTACGTGTGACTAGATGAGATAGTGTGGAGATGAAAGATACGCAGATGAGCAGATCGCTGGAAAATGTTTGTTGGCCCCTATATGGAAAGATTTGGGATTGAGAAAACTCTAACTTACGGGCAATTTCCCGTTCATTGTTGTTTTTACCGTTCACTTTGGGCGGGAAAACGACAGTTTCAGTGGGTGGAGAATGATTTCGTATTCCCCACTCAAGGGTGAGGGTTAGTTGGCTCGGTTCTGCTGCATGTATGTAGTTTGAATCCGGATCAGAAAACCCGTGAAAATAAGTCTAGTATGGACCATTCATGAATGATATTTCATCCGAACACAAAATTCACGCGATCGTAACGAAAGAAAAGTTTTATTGTCGTAGCATAGGAGTTTCAGATAATTATACCCGAACTCGATCGTTTTTCAATCGATTTATCGCCTCAGGTAATCGACTCCAGTGGTTCTCACGACTTCTTGGCCATGCAACAACTATACATTCGAACAGCTGATGCGTTTGTGGTGAGTCGGCAAACTACCTGTATTTACCTGGTCATATGGTATACTCTGTTTCAGCAATCGATGTCCTTCTACAGTAATCCGTCAAATATTCGAGAGGCGTTTTCTAATGAAAAATTCATTATCATGGTTAGGAACTTTAACAGTTCGTAGTAGTCAACATGCAGAAGGCACTACCAAAAATTGGAGAACATCCAAACACGCCAATATACCAAACTTTCACCTGGAAGTTTGAGCAGACTGCTGTAGAGGGTTATAAGTGGGTGAAACAAACTATACATTTCCTCCTCATATAATCCTCACATTTCCTAAGCAAAACTGGCCATCGAATTTTGACTTTACCTTCTTCAGAAAAAATAGGTTTGCCGAAAGTGTTTTTGTTTTGACAAGGTGTTGTCAAGCTATATTGCAAGCTTTTCCCAACAAACACAAATTTGCAGGCGCCTCTAGCATGTTGTCAAAAAGGTTTTAAGAAATAATTCCTCTGTCCATCACTCAAATTTTCGGAATTCCAGGTAGTTTTTGCCGTAGATAATCCTGAGTCTTTCGAGGAAGCGAAAACAATTATTGATGAAATACTAGAAGTTCGACATAGAAAGGTGAGTGAGTGAGTGAATACTGTAAATAGTGATCACGAGTAATGCAAGTTAAAACACCGCGATCCGTCAACGTTTCTTGCAATTTTGCAACTGAAACCACATGTTTTTACGAGAGTTTTTTTTAAACGAGAGGAATCCAGCCACGTTTCTTACTTCTCTAAAAAAGTACTACATTTAGTGTTTACATTCGGGAGAGAACAGGAGTTACAATCTCTCGTTGTCTTGTTTAGGCAGAAATATGTTTGCGTTTAGGCAGAAATATATATGTGAGTTTTATTAAGTATACTTTCATGATTTGGTAGTTCCCATCGTTCTCATTGAAATGACGCAGCTACTTTTGTGCATCTTTTTCAACCTCTCCAGATCCGTCACATCTATTCCACTGTAAATGCATGATCTCTCTTCAGTTACTGTTTTGCAGGCGCCAGTTGTGCTAATTGCCAACAAACGAGATCTTTATTCGGACATACAGGATTGGCCCGTGAAGGACAGTTATCATTATGCGTATAGCAGGATGATTCCGATTATAGAAGTCACCGCCAAAGAGCAAACCGAGGTACATCATGTGTTTGTAGTTTGAACCCGTTACATTCAGATCAAAATTGGTGAATTAAGAAGTGTATCGAGATCAAACGACAAAAATAGAAATAATAAATTGACACGTATTGGCCTGTTTTGGCGCGCGCAACGTTATATTTAGGTACCCCGGGGTATCTAAACTAGCTTTCCTTTCTGCCCCCCTCCTTTAAGAGAAGTTCACAAGTCTGTTGCAGGTGGCGGACGCGTTCAGCTGTGTAATGGAACGACTTCGGGACGCCCACCAAGTCAACAATATGGGTGGTCTGCGGAAACGGAGGTCAGTTCAGATGGCACATTCATTTAGCAGAAACAAACTTTCGATTTAGTCCTCATTTCCGCAACAAAGACGTCAAATGGCCGAATTAGTCGAGCAATGCGAAACGAGCGATCACCTCTCTATTGCCCGTGGAAATTTTTTTTTCATTTGTACAACCGTACAACTTCACTTTACGCCTCAAAACCGTGAAAATGTTTTTTTTTTCTCATTTTTACAACATCTTCACTTTACGCTTCAACATCACAGGCAGTCGATGCCCAACGGCAGAGCCTACAGTGGAATAGATGTGACGGATCTGGAGAGGTTGAAAAAGAAGCACAAAAGTAGCTGCGTCATTTCATGAGAACGATCGGAACTACCGAATTATCAAAGTATATTTAATAAAACTGTTTTATTCTTAAAACAAATGTACCCTACATTATCGAAATATTCTAATAAAGAAACCGGTAAATGATTCACATGGCATGGGTTTGAACTACATATGTGGACAGAAATGAAGCGAAAGTTCTATTGCTGAGAGCAGGCGATTGCCCGGAGGTTGGTGGTACGCCCTCCGGCAACTAACTGCCACTTGGAGCCGGTACATTGCACGTAGGCAGCCTGGAAATATACTGTCAGTCAATTGCACAGTCACGTGAAAGATGTTAAACACAGCGAGACTCAGAAACGTGCAATTACAAAGTGCACTATGCCTAATTAGAATACCAACTTTACGTGACTATTCACTTTACTTCTAGTATATAGCGTGTGCCAAACTTATATACTTATAAAGTAGGACGATTTTGTGGACCAATCCCGTGTCATCGGTCTTTTAAACTGCAATTGAAAAATGTATTGCAGTTTAACGGACTGACGCGTTGGATTTGGACCACATAATCGTCCTTCTTCAAATGTCCGCCTTATGTAAGACCGGGAACAAAAGTTTGAGAGCTACATATGAGTATAATTATTACTTATCTATTATTCATCCAAGAGAATTATCAAGAACTTTCTGCGTTCCGAATTTCAGTCTGCATATTAGTCTCAAACCTATATACGGTATTTCTCCGCTCTTATAGGGTTGCCTTTTCCGCTACAAGCGTGGGAGGTATATGTTTGCCGTGGTGTTTGTGGTTAGATTCGGTCGCGATTCGGTGTGAATTTGTGAAGCGTGTATGGTGACCAAACTACAGCGGGATTTGGTAGCTGCCTCTACATCCCGCCAGGATACATGTCTCGCGACATGATACGCCAAGCGAGAAACGCAGGGTTGGATTCAAAATGTCGAGTTGCCGACGTATTCTTCTCTACATTCAGACATTTCGAGTTGCCGAGCTAGTCGGAAGTCTGAACCAAGGTGTTTCCCAACATTCTACTCTATTGTTGTACTTTGAAACAGTCTTGGTTACGGTTTTTTGTGTACAGAATGTGCGACGGTAAGGCCAAATATTACTTATCCAAGGTCTTTATCGGCATTCGGTAAGATTGAGAGAGACTTTTTATGTAAATGAGTATAACTCACGCCAAGCGCCCTGACAGGCGCCACAAACTCTTGTCCTTTGTCCGAGTAATACCAGACCTCATAGTTGCCTGGACAAGCTAGCTTGCGCTGTAATATCTCGGTTACTGACATAACACATACTGTTTTTTCCCCTACTTCCTGGCTTTCTGAAGCGTAGGTCTTCTGTTTTTCGGAAATCCGTGCTCTTGAGTCATGTTTTTACAATGTTTCTATCCTCCTATTACAATTTTGATCGACTTCGGTGAAGAATTCGGTGAACATGGTGCACCCATCTAATCTTAGCATACATTGGAGAGCACATAATATTCAATTGTGTTCACAGCGTTTTCTACAAATTAAGGACTAACAACTTACCTAAATGTTGATCTCTCTGAAAGCTAAAAAAGACAGAAATTGCACTGCCCCGAGTTCGAAGAAGCTAAACAAACTTTTATGTGTACTGAATATTCAATTGTGTTCACAGGAAAGTTGAGTGTCAGTGCGAATGACGAGAAGTATAGTCACCTTGTTGCCGCTACCAGTGAATGCGTTGGCGGCAGGATAGAAGGAGCATTGCGGGCAGTTGACCTTCGAGGGGTTGTAGACGGAAGAGAGCGAAGGACACGCACCTGCAACATCGGGAGTAGGTATGCTAGAATATCACCTTCATCCCATCCTGCGTCTCCTCAAACATACGCTATTTCTCTGCTCTTACATCCCGCCGGGATGTAAGAGACGAGAAATAGTGAGGCAGTACGAGAGATGCAGGATGGGAGGAAGGTGGCGGGATCTTCTAGCATACGTACCCAGGGGCCGTATGGATGAAACATCCGGGGCCGTGTTGGGATGCTTACCCGACCTGAATTGGCTGGGAATCGAGCTCGCCATAGCATCCCCACCCGGCCCGGAATGTTTTATGCATACGGCATCTGGGCGGTTTACACGTGCAACCAAAATGCAACCTGGTCAATGTGTACAGAAATATTGGTTGCTTTCAAATGCAACCCTACAGTGAGACTTTTTGGTTATGTTATGTGATGTTATTTCGGTTGAATTTGAAATGCACCCCGGTTGCATTCGAAGCAACAATATTGTCGTCGCCAACGGAAAAGCGGGAAGGTACTGTAGTTTGAAGAAGCTAAACAAACTTTTATGTGTACTGAAAATTCAATTCTGTTTACAGGAAAGTTGAGTGTCAGTGCGAGTGACGAGAACTACTTTCCACTGTGTACGCATACTCTTTACAAATTAACTTCGTATCTCAGAATTTACGCTTATTGTGGTTGGATGCCTGCTGGTTGGGCTGAGGGTTCTCACATTACTGCACATACTTTCAAAAACGAGCGAGAGCGACGTGAGATATGACTTTTAACGTGAGATATGACTTTTGACGTGAGATATGACTTTTGACGTGAGATATGACTTTTGACGTGAGATATGACTTTTGACGAGACCAGTTGCATGACTTTGCTACGGTGCCCCATTCATTGGGTCTCTACCCCAAAAGGAACCTACTACAAAAATAACATCAAATGGCTATATAGCCGTTTTCATTCCTACGTGAAGTCAGTAGGATTTCAAATCTTCTCGTCTCTTTTTCAACAAATTACGGAAACTTTCTGATTCCCGTTCAAATGATGAATGATCCAAATGATGTGCTATCGAAATGATCCTAATGATGTGTTATTAGAAACATTCGTAAACATTCGAAAAGTGAAGTTGTCAAAGCTAATCATTAGGAAGTTACATACTGTGGGAGCACACGAATGATAAGGAGTATACGTGCACGCTCTTTTGAAATAAGTATGGAAAAATTCACTATTGGGACGTTTTTGTTTTTAAAAGCAATCGAAGCAAATCACGATAAAAAAAGAAGATTAGGTTCACACGTAGGCTGCAACTTTCTGTGATAACCGTTTTATAGTCCGTGGGGGAAGTGTGAAAACACGG
The DNA here is from genome assembly GCA_964036275.1 of Litoditis marina. Classification (NCBI taxonomy): domain Eukaryota; kingdom Metazoa; phylum Nematoda; class Chromadorea; order Rhabditida; family Rhabditidae; genus Litoditis; species Litoditis marina. Next base: position 2,210,175 of record OZ038438.1, read on the forward strand.
ATTTTCCATGATTTGCTGTTATTCAGAGAATAGGAAATCTGCCACTCACCCTCCGTGTATGAGAGTAGGAATACTAGCAGTAGAGCGTATCGAAGCATATTCTGGACTGCGCTCACGCGTGGAAAGAACGTATCGGTAAGACACCACCTTTTCGGTCTCACTGTTCGTTTTGTATCAGTTCGTCTCCATTGTGTAACAGGGCAAAAAACCCACCTTAAACACTGTTGTCATGAACTATTAGCAAATCGATCCGAATCACCAAAGGGCGTTCTCTAAAAACGGGGAAAATTAAAAACATTGTCTTTGTCCACTAAACTTTCCTTTAGCAAAACTATTTGTTATACTCTTCAACTACTTTATTACAAACCTGTTGTCAATTAACAACAATTAATGATTAACGATTCAACTCCCGTAACCGTCCAAAAAAATCGACGTGAGAAAGTTTGACTGTATTCATTGTTTGCACTGTTTCGGTGTGTGGAGAACCAAACCATAGAACATTCATTTCGATATTTTCAACTATTCCTAAAAATCGGAATATATAGCAAAATGTGAAACATGAAGCAAAGTGTAAAACTATATCACAATTATACCGTATCCAAATATATAGAAATGTTGATCTACTAACTAAAGAATGAGAGAGGAAATGAAAAGTTTCAGAACCTAGCAATGGAGGAATGAATACATGTATGCATAAAAGGATAAAACATATATTCAGAATGATGGATCGAGTATGTAATCGATTGAAATATCGATTTATCGAGGATGCATGATGCCTCGTCCTCCATCCACCCTGAGTAGTTCGCCAGTCGTGAACGAGCTTTTGTCGGATGCCAAAAAGAGGATGGCCTCCGCCACTTCCGTTGCCTCGCCAACCCGTCCCAGAGCATGGGTCGCCTTGCCCTTCTCCAGGAACTAAATATTCAATTTATCAGAAAGAAAGCAGTGTTTTGAATTTGTCTAATGAAGTTTTTATGATTACAGATTTTAATGTTTTCTGTCATCTTCATTCACTTCTACTTTTTCTTTCCTACTTCTCCACGCTTGCCTATGCGTAACAAATCACTCAAAAAGCCTCCTCGCTAATGAGATGTACCAAAACCAGGTAAGCCATCTAGAACAAAAACGTGACGATTCACTTTCAAAATCAAATTGTGATTTGAAACATCGGGAAAACATTGGACCAACTTTTGTGGAACAATCAAATACGCGAAAGGGCCACTGAATACCTCTTTCATAACTTAAACTGTTGTTTGGTGTAGAAATGCTAACTCACGGCAGCATAAGTTTCGTCGTCCATTCCAGCTCTACGGTGCACGTTTGTCACAATGACACCGGGGCTGCAAACATCAATCAGTGAATGTCCCTATTTAGGTCCATTTTAAGTCAACTTAATTCTACTAATAAAATTCACTGCATAATTACCGGAGAATGAAACAGTTTGTCGAGATGAAAGGCCACTTCAGGCATAGTTCAAAACACGTTAGAGCACTCATCCGAGATTGGTAAAATACATCATAAATCATTTCAAAATACGAGGAATGGGAAAAAGGCGAAAAAAACTTTCACGACGGTCGATACATGGAATACGTACTTGACTGCGTTCACCCTCACTCCGTGTGGGGCCATTTCCAGTGCGAGACACTTGGTGAACTGATCCAACGCAGCTTTCGACATACAGTAATAGGTGACACCGGGGAACTAGAACAGACTACGGTAAGATTGAATTGTGACTCTCAAATGTAAAGTCACGTTGAATGTGTGAAACACATCCATATCCGTCAATTCATTACTATTCATACTTATGAACATTTCTCACTTTCTTTCTCGCTCTCTTATATTTATTATACATTACAGTCAACTTTTTGAACCAGTATATAAATTATTGAATTGTTCTTTCGCCCGGTGATAAACTATGTGATTGATAACTACCAAAACATCATAATTTCCTAACTCCCACTTAATTATCATACGGAAGGTGGTACGAAACGAGAAAAAAACTGACTGGACAGGGACCAGTTATGCTGGATACATTGACAACCGTTCCTTTGGCTTTGATTATATGAGGCAAGGCTAGCCTGGTCAGTTGAACCACGCTGAAACATATTACGTTTGACTCTCCGCTTCGTGACCAAATCGTACAACAACGGTTTTTTTTAAATAATTTCTAAGTAAGCATTAGACAAACATAGTTCGTGTCAAATCCTATACCCATAACCCGTACCAATGAATGAATGAAAACGCTATGACCTTATTTCATTTTATTCCATGTCATTACTCTTCCTCTAATAAGCGAGTCGTTGAAAGTGAAAGACTGAATTACCAATTCAAGATATAGAAATTTGAGACATATAAACGTTTTTTGCTCCCCAAGAAAACATCATGAGGGTGAATATGACTTTGGAAAGAAAACGAAAACAGAGTGAGGCAATGTTTTAATACCAACTTTCGCACGTTCACTTCCATTTGCTTGTCGTAAACATCCACATCAGTGTCCAACACACTTCCACTAGTGAGAATACCGGCTGAATTGATCTGGAACATTATGAATTAGGTACACTCCAAAAACAGGTGAAATCCTCGAGCGCAAACTTGGAGATTGGCATGAAAATAGTGATAAACCAACCAATGTGTTAATAGTTCCGAATTTCGTCATGGTGCTCTGGACCAGCTTTTCCTGGATGTTCTTGTCAGAGAGATCCCCAACGGTGACAATGATCTGAAAATAAAATGTGATTCTGTGATACAAACGATATTTTTCTAAGTGCATTAGACAAGCATAGTCCGTGTCACCTATCGATGAACAACAGTACGCATTTTACCTTTCTTCAAAGATATACTGAGAATGTAGTATTTAATAAAAAATAGATTTGATCATTCACAGAGAAACGGCTGCCTGAGAGGAGTTGTAGTGTAGTAGTGAACAGAACAGTCCGTCGAGCGTGAAAACATAGCAGAACATGTAATTTACTACAGTACACTTCATATTTTCAAATGTTTTGCAAGTTTTAGGTAATACTATGGCCAATTCTAAAAGTAAACTGATTTCTTAATAACCCTACAATTTTCAGGTTCACAGTTACGTAACCTAAGCCAACAGAAAAACGGTTACCACGTCACATGAGAAATTAAGAAAAACAGAGGTTAGAGGAAGGATTGCCTGGCGCCGTAGAAATCCCAGGAAAACTCATAAGATACCTCATGAGCCTCATGAACTGCTAATGATACTCTACTGATCTGCTACAACATTAGAAGTAAGCTAACGAGGTGTTTACGAGTAGCTCACGAGATGTTTATGTGATTTTCATGAGCAATTCACATGAAGTTCTCGTGAGGTTGGATTGATTGCTAAGCCGCCTGGTGCCTACTCAGAACGATTAGCGTCAATTTTCATTGGACAGCTACAAAAGCGAGAGAATGCGAGGTCAATGAGACCGCCGACATCTGCGTCTCTTCGACCTGCGCGCTCTCTCGTCGAGGTCTCTACAAAAGTGGCTGGCCAATCGGCTGGGAATTGTCTGAGTAGGTGAAATTGAGAGCTGGCAGTCACCTGTTCGCTATTGATGCCGGCATCAACGCATTCCTTGGAGACAGTGTTCAGGGCGTCCTCGTTCCGTCCCGAGAGAGAAAGACTGTATCCTTCGCGAGCCAGGCGAACGGCAGTAGAACGACCTATTCCCGAAGACGCACCTGCCACACATTCATTTATTTATTGATTAATATAAATTTAAAGAATATGACACTCGCTCATCAGAAAACGAGGAGAAAACTAGATAGAAATAACTGAGGCCATCCGATTTAAAAGGTTCACCATTCATTGAACACTCGTTTCGAATGAAGAAATCCATCGAGGCAGTTAAGCTTCCAACTCTTTCATTTGATTTTTGTTCAAATATCGACTTCAATCATGAAGTATTTATAGCCGTTATCATGATAAATTTATCATACTTTTAGTCGTTTATAGTATGAATTTGAATGTTTTCATGACACATTCATTACTGAATGTTTTCTGAAAGAATTTGTAATGGGGAGAGAAAATCATACTGTAGGAGTCTGCGTAGGAATGAGAAAAATACTATTAAACAGAGTAGAGAAAATTTGACTTTTTAACTCTATTTGAAATGAATTTAGTCACATTATTTGATAAATAACATGTTTACAAGGTGAATGCTATATTGGGAAAAACTAGAGTATTTATGAGTAAAAATACCTGTTATGATAGCCACAACCATTATAGCTTCCAGCTGGAGTCCTGTACTGTAGTACACATTTGAATTAAATAACGAGACATATGAGAATAAGTAACATAGCAACTCGAAAATATTTCAATTCGAATCAACGACAGCGAAGGTATAATAACTGAGAAACTTTTCATTTAGAAATCTGAATAAATACAATTGTACAATTGAATATACACGGTTGTTAGCGCGGGTGCATGATGCCCCTTCCGCCGTCCACTCGCAGAAGTTGTCCGGTTGTGAAGGAACTCTTTTGTGAGGTCAGGAAGAGGATGGCCTCTGCCACTTCTGTCGCCTCACCGGGACGGCCGAGGGCATGGGTCGCCTTGCTCTTCTCCAGAAACTACAAACACAACAGGATACGACCACACCCCAGTAAGGTTGTATTTTGTTTGTTTGTTTAGTTTGTCTGTTTTTCAACTGTCATTTCGTGAGGGGGGACTTTTTCACCGAGAGCGAGAAAATTAGTCAATGTTTGGTGCAAAATCGTTAATTTTCATGTGTTCAACTTCTGAAAAACGAACTATTTCGTGTCGTTTAATTGGACCTTACTGTTGTATGGATACGATTGCAATCTAAAATCTTGCGATCTTGCCTTGTTTAGTTTGTCTGTTTTTCAACTGTCATTTCGTGAGGGGGGACTTTTTCACCGAGAGCGAGAAAATTAGTCAATGTTTGGTGCAAAATCGTTAATTTTCATGTGTTCAACTTCTGAAAAACGAACTATTTCGTGTCGTTTAATTGGACCTTACTGTTGTATGGATACGATTGCAATCTAAAATCTTGCGATCTTGCCTTGACTGGCCATAAAAAATTTGTGACAGCGGAAACTCGAAATGACCATTACTAAACAATGGGACTTAACTTGTTGGATTAAAAACTCGCCTTGAAAAGGCTGATTATTTGAACAACTTTCTGTCTGTTGGAGAATTCGGCAAAGACCTTTTTGGATACACGGAGATTTCGTATGATAATAAACTAACTTCTGCGTAAACCTCGTCGGATTGGCCAGCTCTCTTGTGCAAATTGGTGACAGTGACACCCGGGCTGCAAACAATTTTTTTGTCGAAATCACAACGCAGATAGGATGAAGATCACAAATGGTATACTCGTTGAGAAGGAAAGATCCTGATATGTCACGAACTGAGGAAGTTTTTGTAACGATGACCAGACGTATACAACCCTAGACGACGTCTGTACTTTGGTCACCCAAAATTAATGAAAAACTCTAAAAATTCAGATAAGAACCCGAAAATTCGTCGAAATTGGGTGATTATCTTGATTTTGATACAAAAAATATCATTTTGATCACTAAAAAATATATATTTACACCATTTTTCGTTCTGTCACCCAGAATTTAGAGAGTCGTCCAAAAATTGTAAACGTCTGACGATGACCAATATAGATTGATATTGATTATTGCTGGAAGGTCGTCACATGAATTCGGTGCTCAATTTGAAGTCAGACAGAGAACAGTTGGTAATCAAAAAGGTAAAAAAAAAACTATGACAGAACTATGACGAAAAATGGAACTACAAGTTCAATCCCGAGAAAGAGGTCACAAGAGTAGTACACGTTAAATCAGATGAATTAGAATAAAGAATGAAAACCAACTTGACTGCGTTCACTCTAACCCCGTTGGGAGCCATTTCTAGCGCCAGGCATTTGGTGAACTGATCGACTGCTGACTTCGACATGCAGTAATAGGTAACATTCGGGAACTGGAAACGTGTACTGTGTAACAAAGAATTGCTAGCTGTCCAAAACGAGAACGAATGCGTTGTGCCTCGAAGGATGTCATGAAAACTACAGCAGCAGTTGAGAGTGATCATAGCTTCTCAAAAATAGAAAGATAAAACACGAGCATGGCTCCCACTCAATGTATCCCTGGAAATGGTTCAAAACCCCAATATGTTATTCGTAAAACTACTTGACTGTATTAAAGAGCCATCGTCATTATATTTTGATTAAAAGGGTAGCAGAATGATACCCCGCGGTCCGTTTTCTGATATTTCATGGAGATTTAGAGAGACCGGTAGTGGATAACTAACCGGACAAGGTCCATTGATACTGCTAACATTGACCACAGTTCCTTTACTTGAAATGATGTGTGGCAGCGCCGCACGTGTGAGGCGAACGAGGCTAGAATTAACAACAAATCAATAAAGTATTTTTTAAGAGATTGAGAAGAAAACCATTCGATGTATTACGCCAGAATAACATTGCTTATATTGTATCAAAACACAAAATGTGATTTTCACAGCATAATGTCTGAACAACCTGCGAACGTTCACGTCGAATAGTTCGTCGAAAACGTCTAAACCAGAATCAAGTACGGAGCCAGCGCGTAGAATTCCAGCTGAATTGACCTGAAACGACCGCTTGAGCACTCTTCACACTACTAGATAACGTTATTAACTGCACACTGCATAGTTCTAACAGGTTGTAAAATACTAAATTTGAACTTCATCACGAGTAAACTTGAACTTCATCCTTCTCGTTTCATACTACAGCAGCAAATGTGATTGGATTCCAGTTAAAGGCAGTGATTGGATGGTTTCAAAGTTGTGGAAAAGGCGATATGAATGCAATGAAACCCTCAGATGATAGTTACTAGCGAGAGAAAGCAAACGCACCAGCGAATCAATCCGATTGAACTTGTCCAAAGTATGAGACACAATAGTTTCTGGAGCCTTGTCTGAACATAGGTCGACTGGACATACGGCGATCTGGAAAAGCAGAAAGATGTCATGCGGGATTTTTTCGCACCCACTGCAGTTGCACTATTGGGGTCAGCCAGCTGCACGTGTATTTTGAACGAACACAGCTTTTCTGGTAAATTACCGACGAATTGGCCATACTTCGTGAAAAGATACGACAAAAACTCGAGATGGATCAATTGATTAGATTTACATTATCAGATAACGATAAGAGTCAGACCATTAAATTGATAGAGGATCCTAGGAGCGTAATAGCAGTCGGAATGACGTTTTAAATTGAATTCCTTGATCAGCTTCTCATTTACAATAAACATGTCATGTTAATAACATACTAATACATCAAAAATAAATATAGCGTCTCTAACAAATGTTTTCGCAGTGTTTTCGACAGAAACTCCGGTCTACAACTGACATGATTGTCGGGGACTCCCTGTGAAACACATTCCTTTGCTACACTCTGAAGAGCCGCTTCATTACGGCCGGTCAGACACATCTTGTACTGGTTCCTAGCGAAGAGAAGTGCAGTGGCACGGCCGATGCCGGAGCTGGCACCTAGAATGTCAGAACTCGAGAAATCTTATATGACTATGTCATTTTATACAATTACACTCTGGTATGTGTTAGTAACACTGTAATATCGGGTGAACTTTTTTATCCGATCAGTTTTTTTGGTAGCCGCACCGTTTTTAGGATACATGAATAGGTAAACTGTTGAAATGAAAAACCGGTTTATCATTAGTTTAACAGTAACCGGATTTAGGTTTCAGGTTACTTCCCGGTTATCTGTGTCGGGTAACCGGAGCAAAAAAGGGCTCCAGACCAGACTACGAAGGTGCGGTTGGAGCTGGAATCTGCTGTAGTATAGGTCCTCCACTATTGTTTCTCATGTATATTCCCGGTTATCGTTTATCATTTGTTTTCATTTGTCGTTTAAACGTTTTTCCTTCATTATCCCTGTTGCTCTTCCTTTGGAATAAAAAAACGAGCTAGATAAAATATTTCCTTTGAAGTAGAAGTACCAACCTGTAATTATCGCCACCGACATCTCCGAAATCGGTGTTACAAGGGACGAACTGCAAGTGTACAAAATAATTGAAACTGAAACAGAAAAACTCGACAGGACTCGAAAAGCGCCATTAAAGATCTGGTGTGTGTGAATGAAGTGAGCGCATTAACGCCGGTCCCGGTATAACTCTAATCAAAAAGCAATGTAATGGGTTTGGCTATTGAATAATATATATAAGCGAGAATAAATTATTGCGCGGAAATAGTTAGCGCGGGCGGAAAGCGAAAAACGTTTAAAAATGCCTGTGAAATGTCCGCAAAAAAACATTATAACCGCGCGCTAACGCTAATTCACCGTATAACCGTCCTTTAAATGAAATTGTTTCAACATCGTCATTCAAAATTCGCATTTTTTATATCTCATTTTTTCAACTTCAACCTTAGTTTTATATGGGATATCTTCAGGCCTATCTCTATTCTCTAGGATTTCTCTCAAACTTGATCCTATCCGTTGATTCGAAGCCAGAAATTTGTATTTCTATCGTGGCTAGTTCATAAGTGAAAAAAATTCAAAACTTACATCTCTGCGAAATGATTTGGAATGGATTATCATTTTGATTCATGTGAAGTTCACAACGGGATTTCATCTTGGTGGCGGTTCAGATTTCCAATTCATTGCTCATAATGATTTAATTTCAGTATTTTATGGAGTTCGATGATGTTTATGGCCCCGGAGGTGGAGAAACACTGACATTCGTGGAAACAGGAGATGATGATGGAATGCTTCATGGTGCTACACAGGATTCTACGTTTGACTTCGACAATCAGTTCTCCCTTCCCACACAAAGTTCACAGGTATTTTTAGCTTCTTCCGCAAGCCTTAAGATTTGCTTTATGTAGTGACCACATTGGAATCGTTGTCTGATCAAACTCATCGAAACCTTCGAATTACTTTGAAACGCACTGGAATCGTACAAGTATGCCGAACCGAACAAAATTACTGTTTTGGTCTGCTTTTCTTGAAGTTATAGTACATTTCAATCGCAGGTTGACCACCACTCGCAGTTGACCGGAGGATTGGAGAACAATGCCGATCTCACTTTTCACGATGTCGAAGAGGATGAAGAGCAAACAACATCGGGAAAACTACCCGCGCACGCTTGCCGGTTCGTTCGAAAAATTGTTAACAATGAATGCGGAGCGATTACACTAGATTTCAGAAACAGTGAAACCGTGCAGTATTCGTTCTTCCAAAGAATATAGGCGGGACGTCCTGGGATGTTACTGCTTTATATATGCAAAGCATCATGAGGCGGTCTGTTCCAATCAGTGCGTATCATTACAGTAGTTGTGCACAGTTTTTGATCGCATCTCGCACGCTGCGGTCAGAGTTTACAGACCACATTTCAAAGAAGCATGTGTCGTATTCCCGCCAACACAACGAAATTATAACGTATTTCCGTGGGTAATATTAGCTTCCGTCAGGTAGAAATTTGCCTGATCTTTTTACGACGAGAGTGAGTGAGATATAATTAAGAAAATAAGCTTGTGAACGATGAGCTTAAAGACCATATTTGAATGAAGAATTTTCACTGCGGGCGCATGCCAAAATGTTATACTACTGTTAATATCCGGGTAGAAGTAATATACTTGTTCTCGGAAGTAACGGTGGAATAATAGTTAATGTCCAGTCGTGTAATATGGGTATTTTTCCAAGTTTTTAACCTTAAATGCCTGAACAACTTTGTTTAAGGTACTGTGGGATCCACGAACCTAACTGTGTAGCAATGTGCACGATCTGTAATAAGTGGTTCTGCAATGGTAAAGGAAAGACAAGTGGTTCCCATCTAGTCACTCACATGGTCCGTAGCCAGCACAAAGAGGTAAGATTTTATCATAGTTTTGTCGGTGATTGGGTTTCTATTTATGTTTTGTTATTTCCAATAGTGTTTCACAGAATTCTGATAGTTTCATCGGCGCGCTGGTGATTATATTTGGTGATTTCCAATAGTCAATAAATAGATCCACGAAGTACCGCATGACTGCGAAACCTGTAATTCGTTTCTATGATGTTTAGTGGAAAAAGTGGTCAAACTGATAACTAATATGTTAATTTCTTGAATATGTCAGATCTGCCTACACAAGCTGTCTCCATTGGGTGAAACACAGTTGGAATGTTATCAATGTGCATCGCGAAATGTTTTCATGTTGGGATTTATTCCTGCTAAAGCGGACTCTGTCGTTGTGAGTTTGTGTTCATTACCATTTCGTTGCTGAACTTATTCAGCTTCAATTTTCATGAGTGTTCTTTTGAAGGTAGTCCTGTGCCGTCAACCTTGCTCACAGATAGCGTCGCAGAAGGATCCGAATTGGCAAGGAGAGGAATGGAAGCCTCTCATTTTGGAGAGACATGTGAGTGCATTTGTAGTAGTCAGGGGCGGGCAGAGAATGGTTTGACGTCGAGTTCAATACGACCCCCCTCCCTGTTAAAAAATCGAATTTCAAGAAATAAACGAAAAATTTCGAGCGAAGTTCCGTTGCCGTTGCTAAAAACGTGCAGTTTTCAACCCCCTCCACACCAAAACCGACCCCCCTCCTTGACATTTTCGGTTTGCCGAGCCAGATCTGCCCTCCCCTGGTAGTAGTCACACCTACTAGGTCAAAGTAGGTAAATTGTCAGCAATACAGCTTGAAAATTATTTCCGATGGGAACATGCATCGATACAGATGTACTTTTCAGGGATTTCCATACGTATTGCTGTATGTTTCATAGTTTAGTGCGATGTTACTTGATATATTTCTTTGGTACAACCTCATAAACACTTGTGTCCGTGTGGGGGCTCTAGTGGTTTTCTCGGTCTAAACCAGTTCCTGTGAATGATTCTGATTACCCTAGATTTTACGATTGTGTATCTACTCCAGATATGCGCACGCCTATAAATAAACTTATTTAGCTGCTCTCCTGGTTGGTCAATATTCCTTCAATCGAATTGCAAGACAGGGCAAGACATATCAGGTAACGTGGTATTTATTTATTGAGTTTGGCTGGTCGTTCATAACCTTATCATTCATCATTAATTTGTAGGTGAATATCGTAAAGCTCATCTTCTAGGTTCATCCTGTTCCGAGTTCTTTAAGAATTACTTGTCCTGTTTTCACTATGCTGAATAACCTACCTATTTCGTTTTTTAGGTAGCGAAACATGTTTTAAGTAGCAAATCTCAGGCTGTATGAGTGTTTTTTGTGGTTTAAGTCGAAGTAGGCAGAACATTCAAGCATACAAACATAAATCGAAACTTCCGTAACCTAATGAGGACAATGCTATTTCAAAATTTGCTCGATTACCCGTCGATCTGAGCCGGGTAAGTACGGCCACGACAGTGATCATGTTGATCACCCTAGTTAGTGAATTTTGGAAGTTTAGCGCTGCTACCGCGAGTAGATTGGAGGATGTGTGGAAGGAGAATCCTAGTGCCACTGTGGAAGATCTCGATCGTCCAGGAATTGACATGGAGCCTGATAGTGTTCCTCTGAGGTGTGTATGCTAATAATCTAAAATGTTTCAATATAGACAGTAATTTTTCCTTCAGCGGGTCAAACGGGTAAACTGAACGATATGCTTAGTCCAACCCAATTTGATAACTTACAACCTGGAAGATTCAAAAGGGACAAGTTCGAAATTTTCTGTTCTTTCATTCAACGCCCTTAACACCTTATGTCACGCAATCCTTCAGAAACTCACATAACATGCTCTTTAAGTCCCGTAGTAGTATGAGATCTCCTGTTTCGTTTATCATCATGAACTCTATTATTGAAATATGCAAATTTATGCTTTTCACGTTCTCCAGCTGATCTGCGTGTTATAGATACGAAGATGCTTTCAACTATCGCCGGATTTTCGCCCCGCTGGTCCAATTAGAGGCAGAATATGATCGTAAAACGAAGGAATCTCAAACTCAGTCCGTCGGACATGTTCGATGGGATCAAGGCCTGAATAAGAAGCATTTGGCTTATTTTCATCTGCCAAAGTTCCAGGAAGGAAGTGAGTTTTCTGCATGTCAATTATTTGTAGGCTACTTTCATTGCAAGCACCGGGAACTGAAGCATGTATAACCTAGTTTTAGAAATGTCAGGAGTCAATGATTCTTTTCAGGTATGAAGCTGATGGTTGGAGATGAACTGAGGCTGAAGCACAACCATACCATTGACCGAGAGTGGGAATGTCTTGGACAAGTTTTCAAAATTCCCGACAGTGAGTCATCTTCAGTCGTTCATTCCCGTAGATGGTAAAAAGTTGACCAAAGTTGCGGGGCGCTTCTTTACTACCACTACACAGGCCTTCCATAGTCATTTTAATAGTTTTTCTCTATATTAGAAAATTCTCATAAAAGCTCCTGCAGTATACAGTTACACGTTTTCTGTTTTAACAAAACTGAGTTTTCCCAGAATATGATTGATTGCGTGTTGTGATAAAAGTAAATGAACACATATATTTCGCAATTATGAACTTTATAGTGAAACTGTCAATTAGATGAGCGAAAGGCAATTACAGTTTATAAATATCACTCTAGTCATTAAGACATTCATCGGATTCGAGCATAGATGTTTTGTATTCAGACCACAGCGACGAAATAGGTATTGAGATGCGCTGCAGTCCGAGCGAGAAGATGCCTACCGATAGTCATATCAACTTTACCTGCGAAGTGAGTACTATGACTTGTGTTCGGTTTTCTCTTTCTGGTTTTATCAGAGGGTCTTTCCTAAATGTTTTTCAGCTATTTTTGACAGATGCTCTATTTCCTATTTGCAGTTTTATTTATAGGCTGTCTGGAACTCTGTTTCTTTCGATCGTATGCAAGGTGCCCTGAACACCCTAGAGAGAGACGAGCGTAGTGTTTCTATGTTCATCTTTCACAAACTGATGGGACATGACGTGGATGAGATTCTGTTCAAGGTGGGCGGTTTTCCAGCAAACTAATTGTGAAATATCGGAAAACTAGCCTAAAAGTTATCGGTATGCCCGCCGATGAAAAATAGCTTGCCAACTGGTGTAAGTGGTGGGGAATTAGAAAACTTTTTCAATTTTATTGGTTTTGTGCAACATACGCATTTTCTGTGATTTAGGTGCAACAGCCCAAGCGGTTATCTGCTCCTGGCCTTCCTGAGCTCAATCACAGTCAAATGAATGCAGTCAAAACAGTGCTGACTCGACCACTCAGTCTGATTCAAGGTCCTCCTGGAACGGGAAAGGTATATCATCATAGTTTTTTTTTATTGAACGAGAGTTTTTGATGATGATAGAAGAACTATTCGTCAAACCTTCGTTTATGACCTAAATTTATTCAGCCGAAGGAACAAGGACTTATAACCACTCGTGTTCCACCATTGTGAACCTCGCGCGAAGCAGGTCTTATTTCACGTATGTGTCATGGCGCGATTTTTGTTTCGGCAGGAGTGGTTTACTAGACAATCTCACCAATATTATTCAGAATAGGGTTTCATTCTTCGGTTTTTCAGTGTGTGATTTGATTCAAGAAATGATCTTTCTGGAATAAAAAGTCTCAGACTTATACATTTCATGATTGGATTGAATCTGTATATATAACCTATTTTGTAGACTGTCACTTCGGCCACAATTGTCTATCATCTGGTACAACAGACGGCTGGACAAGTGCTAGTTTGCTCTCCATCCAATATCGCCGTGGATCAATTAGCAGAGAAAATTCATAGAACTGGTCTGAAGGTAAGTGTTAAAACAAAACTTTGGTTTTTTTTTCAAAATTCTGATCAAATTCTGATCATTCAAGTGTGCGTTCTCTATAGCTATACTGTTGAAATTGTTTTGCAATGAGCAGGTTGATATATCCATAAGGGTATTCTAGATTTGAACAACGGTATTTTGAGAAGAAAACAAGTATCTTGAATTATTTCCATCTTACTACCCGTTTTTTAAGGTCTGTGCTCTAGAATACTGTACGCCAGTATACTTGTGCGGGGTTGTGTGTCATTTTCTTTTTTCTTCAGGTTATTCGCCTGTATGCGAAATCGCGTGAAGGTCTTGACTCAAATGTTGACTTCCTCACTCTTCCTGCACAACTGAAAGCACTGAAAGGGGCAGCAGAGTTGCAGAAGCTTCAACAACTAAAGGTATTGTGCTGTTTCTTTAAGACTTTAAGAAATATAATACGGTATTCTAAATTTGAAATTAGTAGCAAGAAAAATTATGATAACAAGCGATTCATTAGCGATAACACCCTACGTGATGTCCGATGATGGCTCTTCTTCCATTTTCCCATGTTCCCGTTTGTAGGAAGAAATAGGAGAGTTGTCTGCTGCCGACCAAGAGAGATTCATCAGTCTAAAGAAAATCGGAGAGAATCAGTTATTGAATGCTGCTGATGTGATTTGCTGCACATGCTCTTCTGCTGCAGATCCTCGTCTCGTGAAAATGCGGATCAAGTATGTTTTCACAATAGCATTATTTTCACTTTCCGGTCACTGATAAAAATTGTTTTTCCTCTCTCTTATTTTCTTTTCCTTAAAGGCTAAGATATTCCGGCTATAATGACGTGAGTGCAGGATTATTTATATTCAGGTGTGTTTTGATTGACGAGTCGACCCAAGCCACCGAGCCAGAAGTCTTGGTTTCCATCGTTCGGGGTGTTCGTCAGTTGATTCTGGTCGGAGACCACTGCCAGCTTGGACCAGTTATTCTATGTAAGAAAGTAAGTTGAAGATGTTGTTGTTATATCTTATATTTGTTCGGATTCAGATTTTTGTTAGTTGATGGTATAGCCTTTATTTGGCCTTAGAAGTACGATCTTATTTTTCTTCGTGTTCTCTATCTCTCACTAACTTTTATGTCCTCTTTTAATGGTCCAGATTTAGGCTGCGAAAGCTGGACTATCGCAATCTCTGTTCGAGCGTCTTGTGCTTCTTGGAAACCGTCCGATACGATTACAAGTTGGTGAAAGATGAATTATGTTTATTTTTCTATTATTTTGCTCAAACATAGTTGTCACTCTAGAAGATTAAAATATTCTTCCGATAAGCATTGATGGTATCACGTGCTGGATTCGGTTTGCTTGTGATCTGACCGTCCTATGCGAATACGAGGCTCGTTTTCTTGATAGATGCTTTCTAGGTTCAATACCGGATGCACCCCGTTCTCTCATCCTTCCCCAGTAATGTTTTCTACGAGGGCAGCTTGCAAAACGGAGTGACTGAGAGTGAGTTTTGTTTTCCAACATCTTTAGAGGTTACGGTGAAAATGCGCGGTTTCTATAGTGACCTATATACGTCAATTTCTTCTATTCGATTTCTTTCTCTTCCCTCAATTCTTCTGAGATCTTGTTTGAAGTATAAAGTTGTTATCCGTATTTTCATTGTTTGGCTCCTTTGTGGAAAATGACAACTCATCCATGTATGTTCTAGACGAGCGTCAATTGCGTGGTGTCGACTGGGAATGGCCCGTGCCGGATAAGCCGATGATTTTCTGGTCTTGTTATGGACAGGAAGAAATGAGCTCTTCTGGAACCTCCTTCCTCAACAGAACCGAGGCGGCTAATGTGGAGAAGCTTTCCAGCAAGTTGATAAAGTGATTATAAACATCTATATTTTTCCCGGTTGTATCAGCAATTATGATCCCGTCCTAATTCGTTTTTTTTGCAGGGGAGGTATGCGCCCTGAACAGATCGGTGTTATCACGCCGTATGAAGGCCAGCGTTCATACATTGTGCAATACATGCATACCCAGGGCACTTTGAACAGCAAACTGTATGAAAACTTGGAGATTGCAAACGTGGATGCGTTCCAGGTGAGTTCGCGGACACAGCATATATTCTTAACCTCTCATACGCTTATATATAACTTATACCCTCTCTCGTTTATTTCCTTTAGCTTTGAGACTGGTAGTAGAAAGCTGGCAATATTTCTTCATGGAAATGTTTGATGAAAAATGGAGAAAAGAATCAGAAAGAGTAATAAGAAAAAAACATAGAATCAGAGAGCAGACTTGACGATAGCTCTCTTACACAAACTCATCGTCACCGATTGTCAATAAGAGAGCTATCGTCAAGTTCAAACTACAGATGGACTGAGTGTCTGAAATCAATATTACTTATTACACGCAAAGCCCAGTTCAAGTTTTAAGAATGATGAGCTCGTGAATTCAAATATCTGCGTTCCAAAGCATAACGAATGATTGATCTCGAGAAAAAACTGCCTAATGAAAGTTTAGGTTGTTTTTTTTAGTTTGTCTAGCTGCATTGCATAAATTGAGTAATAGGCGTTTACCACTGACGCTGAAACACGCATCACTTTCGCATACATTGTTTTCAGGGAAGAGAGAAGGATCTCATTATCGTCACATGTGTGAGATCGAACGAACACTCTGGAATTGGTTTCCTGAATGATCCTCGTCGTCTGAATGTCGCTCTCACTCGAGCGAAGTACGGCCTGATCGTAATCGGAAACGCCAAGGTGTGTCACTTTTGAATATAACGAGTTTTATGGTTGAAGTGTACTAGTGCGCTTACAAGTGTATTATGCATTCCAGGTACTCGCCCGCCAACCTCTCTGGAACGATCTTCTCACTACCTTCAAACAGAAAAATCTGATCGTTGAGGGTCCTATCAACAACCTGAAGTCGTGTCCCCTCATTCTACCCAAGCCGAAGCCACAACCGCTCAATCCTGCTTACCCAGTTAGTTGATACAATATTTCCCAATGAACTTGCTCGTTCATGAACATTCAGGGTTTATTATTTCCAAAATGCCGACTTCCTGATAATATGTTCTCAGTCATCTGGGCTCTTCAGTGTTACAGTAGTCTATGTTCACTTTGAAGACGGTTATTGGGTTCGTGAATAATTTTGAGTCTTCAGACTGCTCGTTACGGTACTCAGCGTACCACCTATACGTTGAATGAATATCGTGGTGGACGGGACCCGCGAGGAGGAGTTCCTATGGATCCGCAGCAGGCGATCTCAATGCAAGCAATGCGACATGCTGTCAATCTTCCGGTCCCACTTCATATGCTTCATATGTTCCCTCCGCCATCGGCTCCCCAACAGCCCAGTACGTTCTCTCAACTACCCATATGGTCAGAAACTAAGCGTTCAATAGAATATAATACAGTCGTTCAGCAGTTAGGTATATTCATAGCGCAGCACGCAGTTTTCCATTGTTTTAACTTATGCTATGAAACAGATCTCCGACACCTTTTTTTCGGACAACCCAGATTGGCAATTCTGCTACTTATTCTCTAATCATCGTGTGTGTATCACTTTAAATCTATAAACCTAGATTGTAACGTATATTTAGGAGGACGTCGTGGTCCGCCGCCCCCTGTTTCCTCCTGGCCAGCTGGTCCGCAGTCGAATCGCAGGACTGCCGTGTCGTCGCAAGCAGATTATGGAATGTACGCCTCACAAGCATCTCAAGATCCGATGATGACAGGCGAGGGAGGAATGTCGGATGCGACGGGTATGAGTGGTTGGTCACAGTCGCAGCAGGGACGTTCGACGACGCAGCCAGTCTCGCAAGATGACTTCCGCCCCATCGCCTTCAGCCAGGACATTGAGAACGATATGGCAAGCCTTCTACTTTCGCAAGGTCCTTAGTGGCCGCCGGGTCAAGTTTGGTGGTTTATTCTTGATGGGACGTCGATAGGTTGACTTGTCTCTACTCGGGAGGCACATGGAGCAACTGTGAGAGATCGGGGCACGACTGATTACCCCGTCGATTTCACGAATCCGACTTCCCCAAGTGGATTATCAGATACCTCGTTGATTTTTTTCTCAAAATGTTGTGTAATGGACCTCATATATTTTATGGGGCATTGTGAAAACAGGACAGAAAACTGATGCTAAACCAATAGATTAATCAATCTGTAGGACACATTGTTTCTGGTTCTTAGCGTTGAATTGCTTTCCCGGTGCCCCTTTCATACATTTTCGGCAGTTTTAGCTTAGAATTTCCTTATTCCGGTTATTTCTTCTTTACTCATTGTATTGTGACGGTAATTTGTCTTGCCTTCTCGTAGTGATCTGTTGCCCTGTGTTAGTTTCCTTTCTCGTCATAAATGTTTCTTCCTTATTTGTTTTGTGTGACCACCCAGTGTTTTTACGCTGTTCGTTATTTAATATACATTTGTTTCCAAGTATTATTGTGAGCAATGTACTAACACACATTGGTGACAGGGCTGTTGCCATTTGTGTTAGTTGGTGTTGCATGTATTATATTCAGATGGGCTTCAAGGGAAAGAAACGGGGTGGAAATTGGAATAAGAAGAAGAATGGAAGTGGTGGAGAAAATAGAAATCAGGCGGTGAGCTAGTTATATTCTTCTCTTATATCGTTTACAGTAGTAGTAGTAGTACTGTTCTGATAGATAGTTATTATCGACAATTTGAAGATGTATCTGGCGATACTGGGCAGAATCAATCGAGCTAACACTTAAGTTATTATACTTAGTGGCTATGATTTATGCAACCTTTTCAGCGTGGTGCAAATTATAAAGACACCGTCAAGGAGAATGAGAAATACTGGCAGTTTTATCGGGAGCAAAATCTCGTACCGGCTGAGGAGTGGGAGGCTTTCCGACAAACTCTTCAAACCGATTTGCCGGTGTCGTTCCGAATTCAAGGATGTCATAGGTAAGTTGTCACTGACTGTAAAACCCATAGTTGGTTGTTGGAATCTTGGCTACTGCTATGAAGCTTTTTTCTGATATTTAAAGTTGATTATTAATTTTCTCTATTCTAAAGTCATATTATTCTCCAGTCGCTTTGAAACAGTTTTGGTATATAATATTATAAGTTGCCCGCAACATGAAATCCTTACAGGGACAGAGTGCAGTTAATACATGAGATGGAATCTCGTTTTTTCGGCCCGATTGCCGCCTCGGAGGACGCTGGTGTCTTTGAGCCAAAACCACTGCCGTGGTGAGTTATTCAGGATTACCCTCACTCGACTGATTGTTAACATGGATGTGTGCGGGTACGTACTAGGGTTGTTAATCGAGTTCTAAATTTTGAGTTTTGAAAAATCATGTACAATATCTCACCTTCCTTCATCAATTGTTTAGGTATGATGGCGCGTATCAAACACCAATGTCTCGGACAGTCGTGAGAAGTCATCCTATCCTCGCACAGCTGCACAATTTTTTGGTACATTTTTAGGTGTTAGTACTCACTAACCAGATGAAAATAAGACCGCCTCTTGTGTTCGTGGTGCATTCCAAAAGGTTTATGATACATGTGAGGTCTCCATTTATTTCACCAAGTATGGTAGTGCATGCTTCCGGTTCTGAATTTGACGGCTCGTGACTGTTGGTCTATAGAGTCTCTGTGTTTGATTATTTTGCGGCCCTGAGAAAGTTTCATGTACGTGTTATACCGGAATGTTTCAGGTAACTGAAGCTGAGCTTGGCAATCTTTCTCGCCAGGAGGCTGTGAGCATGATTCCTCCTCTTCTCTTGGCGCCACACTCTGATCACGTAGTGCTGGATATGTGTGCGGCACCTGGCAGCAAGACGACGCAATTGATGGAGATGATGCATGAAAGTACACCCAATCCAAGTATGTAAAGCTAGAAAGGGGTGAGAGTGGATAGTGTTGTGGGGAAGTTATGTTTTCCAGCTTACTTGGCCAATCTCTTCAGGGATACATATTACTTGTTCTAGAAGAGAGATTGAGGAAAGGTTCGTGCGCAATCTACCAACTGTGTCCCATTTGCTTGTTGTTTCAAACGTTTTAAGTTATGCTTGAAGGGTAATTAAGAAACTTCTCTTTTCATTTCTGAGTTTGGCACAACTGATGACTGGCGGTGCATACCTTTGACATCTGAAGTATTCACCGATTCGCTCATTATTATTTATTGCAGCTGGGTTGATTGTCGCCAATGATCTTGATAAGAAGAGATGTTATATGCTGATTCACCACACGCTGAAACGGTTCCATACAGCTAATTGTGTGGTGACCTGTGAGGATGCTGCCAGGATGCCCGAAATGAAAGGCCCGGTGGGTTACGTTGATATTATTAGTGGACAAAGGCTGGTTGGAGTAAGAACGCTTTCTAGCAGGAGGAACTGTTTCGTTATTAATTGAACGAATTTGTTGAATAATGGACCACCCTGCGTACTGAACCGGTCGGTTGTTCCGTTTATTTTGAATTTCTCCCGCAGTCTCTGGTACGAATGTTGGCCAAACTTTAGGAGAAATGTGGTACTAGAAGAATGTTCGGCGCATGAAAATCATTCTATCTACAGAACCGGAGGTTATATGTATGTCATGTTTAGGACGGTGAGGCGTTGAAGTTTGATCGCATTCTCTGTGATGTGATTTGCAGTGGAGATGGAACAATGCGAAAGAATCCGGAGATTTGGAAGAAATGGACTCCCCAAGATGCGCTAGGCTTGCATAGAATGCAATTAGCTATTGCCAGAAGGTTGGTAGCACATAAATATCACCAGGAAACAAAAACACTTATACAAAACCACACCATTTGCGACGACTTTAAACTATATTGTGACTTACAGAGGAGCGGAACAGCTGAAGGTGGGAGGACAAATGGTGTATTCTACCTGCTCAATGAATCCGATCGAGGACGAAGCTGTCGTTGCACAGTTGTTGAGAGAGTCGAAGGGGGCCTTGCGGCTGGTGGACGCTCATCCGAAATTGGAAAAACTGAAGGCATTGAAAGGAGTGTCGACATGGAAGGTTAGTTACTCTCTGAAGATCTGAAGTACATGGTTTCTGCACACAAATATATGTGCGGAGGTTTTGCAGTACTGAAAACTCGTGAAGTGTTCTTCGGTATCTTGAGATCCTGGTTTGGAGTGTATTTTTAGATTACAATCCTGTAAACAAAGTCGGAGTATTGGTGATATGAAAATATAGTTCGGTCTGGGAATAAATCGGGAGTATCGAATGAAATATGAAAACTACTATGTAGATTGCGGTGGCTTTCAGGTTTTCGATCGGGATATGCGAGTATTCTCCAAACCAGAAGAGGTGGATGAGAAACTACAGAAAATGATATGTGCCTCGTGTTTCCCTCCCACTTCGGAAGAGGCAACCGCAATGAATCTCAGCTATACGTCAGTTTTTTATGCTCTTTTCTCGATCCCTTGTGTAATTATTGGTAAAGCAGTTATTTTTGAGATTTATACCTCTGATCACACACATATGCTTGCTGATGTTGGTTGGGTGCACAGCACATTTCTGACAATTTTTAATTCGCTCACATCTTTTCTGTCTTTTTATTCCAGTCTTGACAGCCTGCGTAATATGACGTTGTATTCACTATTATTTCAGTATGCGCATTGCTCCCCATCTCCAGGATACTGGTGGCTTTTTTGTTGCTCTGATTGAGAAGGTCGACGACTTTTCTTTTTCGAAGACGGACATGTCGTTCAGGTATGTTTCAAGATTCTTGTAATCTCGTGGCAATCTTGAATTTTGTAAGTAACAAAGGCAATGAAATTTCTATATACTATGTCTACGTATTCCAACATCAAAACTTTAGTGGTCCTGCATGGAAGAAACGTAAGATGTTCAAGGATGAGCCGTTCAGTTTCCTGAAAGAAAACGACGATCGTTGGCTGGATGTGAGGTTAGTAGTTTTCAGCCTTGTCCATTTACGAGCCAACCGGAACTCTCCTGTCTAGGATTATTGTCGTCTTATAATACCCCTGAAGCTTGGTCAGGGAATATTTCCGGTTTCAGTGCTTTCCCAATTTTGTTAACTCTTCAAAAAGTCTTGCTGTTGGCTGAAGCAAATATATCAACTCGCAGTATGCGATAGCTTTCTTTAGTTATTTTATCGCCAACAATCGTTCTCTCAATGTTTTCTAATATACGTGATATTGCAGAGGTCATTACGGAATCAGCGATGATTTCAAGTACGTGAATCTGTTCAGTCGCACTATTGATGGTGCGGACCAGGCCTCTCGCCAGCTGTTCTATGGAAACGATGCCATCAAGGACTTTGTGGTTCGTTGAAAACTAGCACCCTTAGCTCAAGTTGTTCATATTACTTGTCTTCGTATTTCGTTACCAATAACCTACTGTATTTTTGCAAAATAGACGGCTATGGCCCGTGTGCGATATTGCTTGACACGAATACAAAAGCGTGCGTAGCTTGTTCTTACTGAGTCTTGCACTGTTATAATTTGAAACTATTGGGTGTTTATTCGATTCTATTGAAATATTTGGAGACTGACTCATCTGAGCACTTGGTGATGTCTTTTTCTGAAATGTGCAATAGATAATGAAATGTCAGTCAATATACATTAATCGCATTTAGACACGGAACATGGCCTCTGTATCCATTCAAAATGCTGGAATGAAGATGTTCAGCAGAACTGAACAGAAGGTTGACTCTACCCGTTTCCGTCTGTCGCAGGAGGGCATAGAATATCTCGTGAAGTTTATGTCAAAGCAGAAGGTGAGTTCCGGAATGTTCTGTTTTTCTCTCTTGTAGTGAACAATAAGTTTGATTTTAATTCCTATTCTGTAAAAGTCTACCTATGTTTAAGCAGTATTCGTCGTTTTGCGTCGTCACACGTTGGTATTTCAGTTCCTATCTTTTGTAATGCTTGCTAAGCTGACAGATAGGAAACTATCAAGTGTATTCATTATAGTCCATAATTAGGACGCGAATATAGATGTCATTCAGCAATAATTATGTGTATTGTTTCAGGTGCAAATAGATCGTGAAGACATGCTCAAATTGTTGAAGACCGAAGAGACTATGATACGTTTAGAAGATCTGAAATGTTGCGATGCTATCCGATCGGAAAAACCTGGATCTCTCATCGTTTATCTCGATCTGAACAGTCCAGTGTGTACCTGGGTAAGTCTTATCATTGTCGTTCTTCCCCAAAGCCTCAACAAGTGAACTTGGATGATGTTTGAAAGGTTCTGCTAACTTTTTGATCATTTGATTTCCTGCTCAAAGTATTACTTTCTGCCATTGCACAGTTTGTTATATTTTTAAGGTTGGATATCATACCGTGGCTCCTTACATTTGCAAAGAAGAAAGATTGCATCATCTGCGTATGATGGGCGTTGACTGTGCTGAGATTGAGCATATGATGAAGACGAAAAGAAAGGAAAAGGCAAGTTGATTATAAATGTGCGATTGAATCTAAACTACTCACTCAAAACTTGATTTTACAAATGTGTATTCGAACCCACACTGCTCACTGCAACCGACAAACCTCCTACAGTCATTATTCAAAAACAATGAGCACGGGGAATGGGGTCTACCGGTCAACACATATTCTCAAATAAGCTCTGTTATATTGACCTTCGGTTGTAGTTGATGTTTGTCTTCTCAAATAAGCTCTGTTACATTGACCTTCTGTTGTAATTGATATATGTGGATCGACGGTGACTCTGGTGTATTCGGACTGTCTTATCTCGATAAGTAATCACGAGACCTGGTGTTAATTGCGATGTGGAGATACGGAATAACCGTCTTCTATGTTTTTCTTTGCTCGTTATTTTATACTGCCAGCTTTTAAGGCTGCCGTTGATCGAGAAGCCGCCGCGGCCGCTAAGAATGGCAAAGAGGAGGATGAGAAGAAGGAGGACATCAAAACAGTTGTTGTCGATGTCCCTCAAGCAGAAGAGCAGACTGATGTGGACAGCAAGAAGGAAGAAGATGCTGATGTGAAGCAAGAGGTCGCCCCTGGTCAACCCGAAGTGGAAGAAAAGATGGAGTCGGCTGCAAACTGAACTGTCACCATTATGTAACGGTTTCGGTTAGTGTTCAATTGCCGATATCGTTTAGAGTTCTGATTGAATGGACATATTCATGTTAGGGAGTAGGCACGAGTGTTCAATTTTCGTTTTCTCCAATTAACATTCTCAGATTGTTTTGTTGTCACGTTATTTTTGTTGGAATTCATTGTTGTTAAAGTTATTTGAATCTTTTCTTTTTGTTGTATGTGGATTACCAGCAGTTACTTTCTACAATACGTAGTGAAATTTTTTTTGTTCATACATACGTTGAACTGATTTCATGAAATTAAATTGCGATTCATTTTCGGTGATAGTCGCTCAATGAATCGTGAGCTGTTAGCTTGCGGCTTGGCTGCGGATGGACAGCTCGGCTTACGGTCGGGGTGCTCGGGCTCCGGATCTATTAACTTGCCTACCCATATAAGTACGTTTCTTATCGAACACATACAATTGCAAACATAGTATTATGGAAATACCTCCCAAGCTACTTTTGAGCATCTATGCCCATGTATAACACTGCAGTGTCTATATCTATAAATACGGTGCTCCTACCTCACTACAGCCTTCTGCTCTTTCGATAAGATAATTCGCTGGCGGCGAGAGTATCGCGAGTTTCATGAATACGGCTACAGCTTACCGGGACCGCGATCTATTTTAGATTCCAGCGGGACAGCCACTAAACATCTGTCCACTTGATGAAATGTGGCGATTTCGATTACTGTACGCACACATCGTTACTGTAGTCACCAACGTCGCTGCTAACTAGAACCATGAATTATGTCTCTATGATCTTCATTATCCAACGATGATCTTCATTATCCAAAGAAATGAATTAAAATTATTGTATTCTCAGTCGGGGCACCCACGGACAGTCATGGCTCAGCAGTCGTAGACGTAGCATGTGGAGAAAAGCACACACTCTTCCTCGCTCAAGATGGAAAGGTTCGTTGATAGTACATCTCTGGAAATGATATTCGTATGTATAATTTACATCTGTCTACTGGCACTCTTACAGTACATTCTAACTTTCCCAAGACCGTTCTCTAGTACACTTCAACTTTGAGGAAAATACTTCAAACACTCTTTGCTATGGGTATTCAGAATTGATTGCGCAAATTCTAAACCTTTCCGGAAACATTGGCGTGGTCATAACTGCCTCGACGTTTTGTGTTAATACTGTAGGAGTCTCACTAGTAACGAATAAGACTATATATGCGAGCATTTTAAGGTGTGGAGTGTAGGTGGAAACGAAGATGGTCAATTGGGGAGAGGAAACAAAAGCGAAGGAAGTTTCTCAATCTATCCCGTTTCATTCGCTGGCGGAATACGCGTTATTCAGGTACGGGTTATGCAGAAATTCGTCATCTCCTGTATTAAAACGTTTTGCTTCGGTTTCCTATTTTAGGTAGTTTAGATTAATTTTGCATGTTGTTGTGTTTGTAGTGTAATGGAATGCTCAAACACATAAATACCGTGTGCTAACAATGAAATCTCCTGGAAAAAATTGATATGACTTTCCCTGAGCGACCCTTATAATTCGTTGTTCGTTTTTTATTCTAATCTATTCGGTTCAATAGGTGGCTGCCGGTCGTGCACACTCTTTAGCCGTAGTAGAGGATGGCCGTCTGTTCGCCTGGGGCAACAATGAACATGGACAGCTGGCAATGAGTCGTACGGTCCGATGGCAGGAGTCACCACGGTATGTTTATCACGGTACATACATGAGGCGACCTTGTTGGCCACAAAACTTGATTGTAAATTGAGTGGTTTACCTGGGTAACCAAACTACAGAACAGGGTGGTAAACGAGGTTTCCAACAGTAAAGTTCGACAATTCTCGATATTATGGTAGTTTCAAATCTCGAATTTTGAGAAAACGGGTGAATATATAAACAATCCAACAAAGTCGCCCTGAATTTGTCACGATAGATAAGGTGCTCGCAGTCATCTTTGTCTCCACTGGGGAAACCCCTCCCCTTGTGCACCGGATGATCTAGAGAAACGAGTGCACGGTGCCGTAATTAATGTACACTGTATCCTTATCGGGAGCAAGTTCTATTGTGAGCACGAAGAAATCGGACGTAAGGGCTGTACTGCGACACAAATATTTCGGTTACTGTGCACAGGAGAAAGTGGCTGGTGCGGGCCCCTCTCTCTAAAATATGAAAATTGAAAACTGTGCATGAAAAATTCGTCGAAAATGGCTAATGGTGTTGTGGAAGTTGTGTTTAGTCGTGGCAGGAGAAGAGAGTGCTGAGTAGTTTTGAACCTATTTCAGGCGAGTCTCTTTGATGGAAGTGGTTCAGGTGGCCTCTGGACCCGATCATTGCATGGCGCTAGTTGAAAGTATGTTTCGTTTTCTCAGTTCCAGTGCTTTGCTCATTTCACTTTCCTTAACCCTGTCGAGTTTTGATCCTTGCAGGTGGCCGAGTCTTTGTCTGGGGGGAACAATATGATGGGGCCAACATCCACGAGCCAACCGAAGTGGTGAAGCTGGGTGGTGTGCCTATAATCAGGGGTTGGTCGATTTTATGCTCTCTAAATGTTCAACTCGAATCACCAATATCACCGCTTCAATGTCTCTGTGGTCATCAGGTTGTAGTCAATTTTCACATTTTTTATTGTTTTATTCTATCTTTTCTGCTTCAAAACGGTTTTGAAGCTAAAAGCATGTTCATTAACAGTACCGAAAATGTCTTATATATCCACGACACTTTCTTCGTAGCGATCTGGTTGTTTTACAGTAGCTGCTGGTGGTCGACATTGCCTGGCACTTTCTGCCAGCGGATCAGTCTTTGTTTGGGGTCAAAACGAATATGGACAACTTGGTCTGGGAGACACTTATCGTCAGTTCACGTTTTCTACTCTTATATCCGTGTGAATATCTAGTTTTCTTCTATCGTTGTTTCCTATCACAGCAAGGTATAGAGAGGAGCAATTCTCTTCATTTTTGATTATGCAGTCAAATAGTTACTGGATATGAAAAGCTCCGTTGACGAATATTTTTTCTAGCACGTGCACAGGCAACTTGCGTGGATAGAGTTACCGGTATGAAAGTGATAGACATTTCTTGTGGCTATTCACATACCATGCTTCTGACGAACGAGGGTCGAGTGTTTGCCTTCGGCTCTGACGGCTTCGGACAGCTGGGATGCGGAAGAAGGTACAGAAAGTTGTGGAATTTACTGAAAGCTTCCCTACTATATATAACACTGTCAACTTTTTCTCGCTCATTTTTCCTTCCCTGTCTCCCTCTCTTCCTTCCCCTCCCTCCCTCCCTCTCTCTCTTTATCTCTTCATTAAGTTCTCTGTAGAATACCCACATTTCAAATGTGTTTTCAGACTTGATAAGCAGACTGTCCCTTTGGCCGTTAGTGAGTTGATGGGAAGTACTGTTACGCGAATATCCTGTGGCAGGTAATTTCAGATGTATTCTCTGTGTTTCTCAAGTGTTTGTTGGGAGAACAACTGACTCAACAATTATTTCTTTGGTTGATATTTATATCAATATCCATCTCTTGAAAATATGGCACTAAATACGCAGGTGCTTTTACTTTTTTCTCAAAGGAAGCCTTATAGTCTGCCTTTTGCTGAAGGCACACAGGTGTTTTTAAGTTGTAAGGAATCATGCTAAATATTATCATCTATGTTTCGAGGTGTCACTCGGTGGTGGTGATCAGCGGTCGCTTGTACCCATTTGGAATGAACAACAGTGGACAGCTCGGTAACGGTGTTTACCGTAACCAGATAACACCGAGACAGACACCCGACCTCGACCATGTGGCTGGGGTGTTCGCCGGCTGGGATCAGACGTTCGTCATGCGAGCTGGAGGAGTGCCAGTGAGTTGAATGTCAGAACGATTGGCGCCAATTTTATGCGGTTAGAAAACTACAAAAGCGAGAGAGCATGGGGATCAATGGGCCGCATACATTTGCGTCTCTCCGACCTCCACACTCTTTCGCCGAGAACGCTACAAAAGTGGCTTGCTGATTGGCAGGAAAGTGTCTGGGAACAATTGCCGGACATGGCAGAATACTTTCGGTGTTTCGTATTTGTAGTTTCTCCCATTATTTCATAAAACATCTTGTAGTTGCATTTTTAGCATATTCATAGAAAAAGTGTTCTGAGGACGGATTATTTACTGCATTTTGCAGGACGTTGCACCCGGGCCTAGTGGTATGGTTAAATCGCCGCAGGTTTTGGGAAGAACAATCGTGTTAGATTTGCTCACAAGGAAAGAAAAGCTCGATTTGATTGGGTTAGTTCACAGTGATGTATTTGTTTTTGTATTATGGCTGTTATATATAATGGTTCCCTATTTTTGTCCTCCATTTTTATCTCATTCACAAAAATAGTTCTTGCATAGTTTTTCATGGTTACGCGTGCGGTAAACGACAAATTGTCATTGTTACTCTCATTCGGAGCTTATTTTATTTCCAACCTGGCTCGATTTCAAATAAAACGTAAAAACAAAAGCAGTTGTGATGAAAAGTAATCATGGTAGTGGAAATGGGATGTTTTCAGTCTGCTCGAATCTACGTTCTCGTCGTTGAGCAGCATCAACAACGCGTTTCTGTACATTGACGATCGTCGGTTTTTGTGGAATGCTCAGCCTGACCATGGCCTCGATATGGACGCGGTGATGGACACGTTCAATGCACTGGCCAATGACACGGATGCCAAGCAGTTCGCTGAACTGGTAATACTCTCAAGTTGAAAACCGAGCTGTTTACCAAGGTTCGCCGGAAACCCAAGTTGTAAAGCAAGGTAAAGCAGTTTACCAAAAACCTGGTGCACAATTTTGCACCAAGCTTCGATTTCACAACTTGATATCAACTAGGGACCAATTTGGTGGGGTGAACCTTGGCAAACAACTTGGTTTTAAACTCCAGAGTACACGGCAATATTAAATGAGTGGAGATTGTTTTGTCGAACACTCGTCTCCTTTCCTACTCACCAGTAAAATACACTGCAATGGGAAACGGGTGGAGGGAGGAATGTTGGACATATTACTACCCTTGATTGTTTTGTTCAACACTCGTTCCCTTTACTACTTACTATAAAACACCCGGACTCTGGCTAACATATCTTTGTAATTGTACAAGAAAATTCTAATA
The DNA here is from genome assembly GCA_964036275.1 of Litoditis marina. Taxonomy (NCBI): domain Eukaryota; kingdom Metazoa; phylum Nematoda; class Chromadorea; order Rhabditida; family Rhabditidae; genus Litoditis; species Litoditis marina. The sequence continues at coordinate 2,239,005 of OZ038438.1, forward strand.
ATCGGATCTCAAACTGCTAGAAAACTGGTGCGAATTTGGCCAATTGTCACTGTCTAAGGATCTTGCTGAGTTTTGATGGCAGATAGCTGGTCCGATGTAGATATGCCTTATTTGCCCCGAAGTTTAGGGCTGAAACACTATCGGTATTCATAGTTTGCGTATTCACGCGTCCGTTTTCCAACCAGGAGGTTCAAAGTATGAACTCATAGTTGTACACATTATTTTCTTTCTCGTGACTTTAGTGGTAATGAGAATTTGTTGGTAGATATTGTTTGCGATTTCTCTGCCTGTTGAATTATTTATATATTATATTGTATCATATAATTATGTTTATCTACTTTGCTTGCAGATCATCGATTCGTGTCAGATGTCGCTGTTCTCCGATGAGCCCAGTCCGGGCGACTATTGTTCCATCGAATGTCTACGAGCGTTTCTCGTTCTGCCCTGGCTTCATTCGTTCGTTCTCAACGTGAAGAATGAAACGGTGGAATCGCTCCATATACCGTTTGTGACGGCCATTCGCAGACTCTCGCCCAACTTCCGAAAGACTCTTGGTACGCGTTTTAGCCGCTCGCTATCGCTACGTAAGGAATGATAATTTTAGGCCGCTTTCATACTTTTTACGTCGACGTTTAACGTCCGCGTAAAACCAATTCTTTTCATGCGTATTGATTCAGGCCGGCGTTAACTCCAACTAAATCGATATGCATGTTTTCTTCGCTATTAACGCTGGCGTTAAACGCCGACGTAAAAAGTACCGGCCTTAGTTGCAGCCTGAACACGTTGGAACTTTTGCGTTACGTTTGAGCTGGATCGTTATCAAACTACAACACAAGAGAATGAAATAATTGTTGCCTTTTCTACAACGACTCTTACATTATCTTCTGTGAGACAATCTTCAGCATGTATTCAGTGGACATTACTAGATGTCTTGAGTTTGTCTGCTTGCAGAGAAGTGGTGGACGTTTCTGCCTCGTCGTCATTTCAACCGCGTAGTCTCGGCCATAGCCAACGGAGTTCGTTGTCTGGTCGCACAGAAGAAGGCCGTCTCCGACTGTGTTCCGCTGCTCGATGTTCTCACCTCGCTCAACCTAATCAACAGGGTCAGTGTCACATTGTTGCAGTTATACTCTTCTTCAGGCCCATTCTCGGGCGAATTCTTCATTTAATCCGGTGTTTCGGTAACCCTAGTAGTTAACCATTATACGAGTTACCTGGTTAACCCTATTGTTAACCACTTCTTGGTAACCCCCAACTTCCGTCCAAAATACAAAAGGGTTAAAAAGGCGTTAACCAGGTAACCCCGTTAGGGTTACCTGATAGGGCAAACGAAATACGCGGTTCCTTGTGGAATTGGCCCCATTCTAGTGTGCTAGTAGAGAAAACTGGCTACTAAACGTCAACCATGTAGCGAAAAGCCATGGTGTCTAGGTTGTTGAGAATGATCACATCGTGCTTCTTATACGCATCCCGAAAATAGTTTTGTCGAGTTTTGAGTTCAACCTTAACAAGCCTATTGTGCGCCTTTCAGGTTACGAATGTTATACCACTGGAGAGCTTCTACATCAGCGAGTTGGGAGAGAGTTACGATCTGAAAGACGACTACCTCCAGTGGACCATTGAGGTTGGTGCCTATTATTCAAGTGTGACCCATCCATCAAATATAACCTTAATTCGGCAGTTGATTGTTTCAGAAAGGGGCCGGTCGTCGCTGGGCCAACTACCCTTTTCTTCTCAATGGAATTGCCAAGGCGGACCTGTTGCAAGTGGAGGCCATCATTCAACAGCACGTGAGTTGGGCTCAGACTGTTTGGTTGTTTCTTCCATAAAGCTCCTTCTCTTTTTTGCATGTAATAATAAGGTATTTGTGCTGTGTAGCATTCAGTATATGAATAATTACCCTTCTGGCTTGAAAATTCTCAAATGTACTACACATAAAAAATAAAAAAGTGGTTTCGAATCTGCACAAAGGTAATCGTGTAGGGTTGGGCTCACCCACACATAGTGATTCACGAAACTATGTATTTGAAGTATTTCAAGGGATGTTCACAATATAACAGTATCCGAATTGTTCACCGATTTTCTTCCAGAAAACGATTGCAGAAGGTACAATGAATATTCTCGGAATGCAGCTCCTTGTTGAGCAGCCGTATTTGAGTATTACGGTGCGACGGCAGCATTTGGTGCAAGATACCATCAATGCACTCGTCAATAACGCCTTCGACAGAAGGTCTTTCCTAAAACCACTGAGGGTATGTGTTGTTTCTAGGTGTTCACATTGTACCCATATAGTTTCGCGAAAGTTTGCTTCACATAAACTAGATGTTTGTTGATGTTTCTAATTTCCGGTCTTACTTTCAACAAGTAGTGTTGTTGCTCGATTATCATATAAATTTTGACACATTTTGAGTTGTATAGGCTGTTGTTCCCTGTAGTTTCAATTCAGCTTCAAAGCCAACTTGTCCCGAGTAAGATGCTGTACATTTTCGTACTGTAGCAGTTTACTTTCTTTCAGGTCGAATTTGCAAATGAAGAAGCTGAGGACGCCGGTGGTGTCAAGAAGGAGTTTTTCATTCTCCTTTTCCAGCAAATTCTCCAGGCAGAGTAAGCTAATTACTAATTTGTGTTATATCAATAATCTTGTTTCAATTAAACATGCTACTCCTACGATTATCTCGTTTCAGCTATGGCATGTTCGTGGAAGATCCCGATTCACATCTGGTTTGGTTCAGTGGTTTCGATACTCAAGAAGAGAGTAGTTTCCAAATGCTCGGAATCCTGTGTGGCTTGGCTGTCTATAACAGCGTGCTGGTTCCATTTCCCTTTCCGCTTGCTCTATATAAGGTATTCACAGCTCTTATGATGTTTATTTCGTAGTGTTTATAAGTTGCCAAAGAGGTATATATCGTCTAAATTTGCGCCAATTTTCTGCGATATGCCAGCTTCAAAACGTTAGGACATCTCACTAACGTGCATACTCTGTTGGGCCGCTACAAAAGTCCCCGGCCAATTGGCTGGCAACTGTCTGAGAACTCCGATAATTTCCAACCGATTTGTACATTAAATTTTTCAGCCGGCTGGCTTTTGGCTGGCAACTGTCTGAGAACTCCGATAATTTCCAACCGATTTGTACATAAAATTTTTCAGCCGGCTGGCCAATTAATTATAGCTTATGAAAGTTTTACATTATAAATGCTCTTTTGTTTCTGGCCGATTAGTGCCCACTTTCGCCGGTATATTCTCAGAATATATTGCAACAATATTGTGAGAAAGAGCGGGAATCGTTCAATAATGTCTCATTAGCCGTGTAGGGACTTGTATTTCTGAAATGACCAGTTATTTTGTTTCAAGTTGCTGCTCGATCAGTCTCCCTCGCTGGACGATCTTTGCGAGCTGAGTCCTATCGAAGGACGCAGTCTTCTATCTCTTCTCGAGTATGATGCAGCCGACTTTGAGGTAATATTTAGATTTAAATGATTTATTTATTTATTTTCATGCGAGCACGTGATATACAATAGTAGACATGAAAATATTGACATTGAGATAGCAAACCATTCGAACGCGGAAATAAGTGTTGGAAATGGACAAACATCATTTGGGTTTCAACTATCAGTTTGTTATCTCAAATTGTTCAAAAAGCACACGCGCAACAATCGACAATAGTGTATTTCTGTTCATCTAATCAAAGTTGGATCTGTTGTGTTATTCGTACCTTGCAGGATGTGTTCTCTCTCACGTTCACCATCACCTACTCGCACTTCGGTGCTGTTGTCACCGAGCAGTTGAAACAGCACGGAGAAGATTTAGCTGTCACACAGGACAATAAGTCGGAATATGTGAATGTGAGCGTCCACAGTCCAGTTTCCTTCTCTCATTTACTAAATCACACCTTGCATTTAAGGTAGATTTGTAGATCGATGATGTGACTGCCTACATTCCCCTATAAAACAATGTTCATGTAGAACGACTCACCAGAAGTAAATGCTGTCATTTCATCAACTTAATGTAATACTAAACAAGATCAATCCTGTATTCTAGCTGTACGTGAAGCATCGGCTCCAAAGTGGCTGTGGTGGAAGAATTTGTGCTCAAATCGCCAACTTCCGCCAGGGATTCCGAGTGGTGGTCGACAGTCGCATCATGACTTTCTTCCAGCCGCGAGAGCTCATGGAAATGGTTGTCGGTAATGAAAATTATGACTGGACCGAGTTTAGGGAGGTGAGCCATAGTTTGTTCCACACTTATGACCCTCTACAGTAAACTGCACAAGCTTTCTGGTCAAAGTTTGATATATATATATATATATATATATATATATATATATATATATATATATATATCAATCTAGAAAGATGTTATATATATATATATATATATATATATATATATATATGGGTTTTTCGGATTTTCTCCAATTGTTGGTAGTGTCTTCTGCATGTTTACTACTACAAACTCTGAAAGCTTGCGACCAAAATAATGTATTATTTGTTAGAAAACGCTCCCCGAATATTTGACGAATTACTGTAGAAATGGTGAAACAGAGTATATACATACCATCATTTATTTATCCATTTTGTAGCTCAATTGGTTTAGTAGCAGCTATTCGGGGCACGATTTGCGAATTGGAGACATATCATTCATTGTCTAATGTCTTCTTGTTGGTTTTGTAGCAATCTAGAAAGATGTTAGTATGCACTAATGTGTTTGATTACCATGTTTTATTCGGAACAACTGGGCGCAGAACCGGTTCTCGCCCTATGATTTCCTATTGCTGGTTCAGCCAACTGTGGTGACTCATGGCCCCTGAAATGAGATGGACATTTGTTTCGAGAAAATTGTTCTGAAATGACACGTATAACTTGCTGTACCTGTTTCGAGCAGTAGTTTAGGTTGAACTATCGAATGGCTGGTTTTGCTGAGCATTGAAATCTACCCCCCCCCCCCCCCCTTTGTGTATCCCGCAGCCCGGCGGTCACAGGGAGGTCTCTCGCTGCTCGCGTACTGTTTGTGTCCTCTTCAACTGAAATTGCAATTGTCAACACTGAGTGCGCGAGACCGGCTTAGGACTAAAATAGCACGCGCGCGCGAGCATTGAATGGTGAAACGAGTGAATGCGATGCCGATTATCCCATTTCTTTTTCATCTATTATATACAAAGCGTTGCTTTATTTGATTAACTCCGATTCCGGCTCCTAGTCATGGTTATTTGTAGCGGAACAGGTCGCTGACTAATGTCCGACTCTACTCCAAGTTGTAGTTCTATGGGATTACTTTGAATTTGAATGAAAGGTCAATCCTTGATAGAATGAAGGAGCTTTCGTGGAGTGTGTATGTTGATGGGAGTTGGGACTTGCGCACCTGCATCAATCGGTTCGTCTCAGATTGCTATCATAACTAGGCGTGCGAACTAGGAACAGGAATAATGCGGCGAGTGGAGTGAAGTTGTTGGTGCCGGTCAACCTTGTTTCACTTCGAACTGGATCCAGGTGGCAATGACGTGCAGCGTGAGAACCCATAGGTCGTGGGAAAATAGATCTGGTTATTTGGCGTTGAACGGTGAAGGACCTTGTCGCGCACATGTGCACCAATATAGATGGGCATTTCTATCATTCGCAGGCGAATTTCAACGCTGTTCAAGCACTCGCAATAACTATCTCATTTCCATCTATCATGTGTAGGTAGTTTGATTCACATGGATCTGATATTGGTTATTCTCTTCTGAGAACACGCTGGTATTTACTTCGCTAATCTAGATAAAAGTACAGTTTGCTTTGTAAATTGCTTGCTAGTGTCGGCTAAATTAGTGTTTACACTCCTTTCGTCAATCAAGTGACGGGTAGGAGTCTCCCCTATATCCGGTTTGTCGATCCATTGAGTGATGTCATTTCACTTGTAGCAATCTGATCCTTGACTGATTAGTTAGTGTTCGGTTAGCCCATTATAGGCAATGTGTTCATGATAATGGCTGACGTTTGATATATAATATGTGAACTACGACATTTGATTAAATTGGTGCGGGTGTCACTAATCATATGTAAGTTCCAGAAAAGCATTTTTACTTGGGGAACTATTTGTCGAAGAGCGTTTCTTACTTACATGTGTTGTGTTTTATGCAGCGAAATTTAGATTTAGACAGTAAGTATGGAAATTAAAAGTGAGTTGTGTCGAGTGTAGTGATGCAAACTAAAAAGTAACTATGTTTACAGGTCGTGAAGTACAAGGGAGAATACCACAAAAACCACCCAACCATTTTGGCGTTCTGGGAAGCATTCTTCAAGTTGTCATTGGATGACAGAAAGGTAAGTTTTTCGAAATATGGCTGAATTGATTTTCTCTGATTCGCTGTTCAAGTTTTTCGTTGCAGAAGTTCATGCAATTCCTGATGGGGTCTACTAGATTGCCAGTGAAAGGACTGTCTGCGGTTGATATCAGTATACAACCCACCGCCCCTCATGTAAGTTTTCATTTTGTTATTATTTGCTCATTGTCTCCGCAATTACACTTACAGGGTTACGGTAATCAATTGGTTATCGAACGTATGTGTACTGTATCTGTTTTCAGTGTCTGCCAGTAGCCCATACCTGTGCCAACCTTCTCGATCTTCCCAATATTGCTGACGAAAAGGAGTTGCTTCGTCGGCTTCTCATTTCAATCGAACATACGGAAGGCTTCACACTCGTTTAATCTCATATCATTCTCTGCGTGCGTAGACGGTTTGAATATTGTTTTGGGTCTGTACATTGTTTATTTATTTCCCTACGAGTAATCATGTACATTTGCATTTCAGCCAACATTTTACTCAAAATGGAATTGAGATAAAACTCTCTGTTACGCTCTATGTGCTATGTCTTTTAACCGGTTTTCACAGTTTAGTTCGTTGATTCACTTTAGTTCGATTTGTCTGAATAAAGTCTCCTCAAATATGTTGGTGTTCTCTTTCCCGCACACGGTATGGCTCCACTGTCTTGATAATATTGCATTGCGTAACTCGGTGTATTATTATAGTTTGGAATGCGGTATTGAGCCACATAACCTACTGTTTTATTCATTTGAGAACCAAGTAACCGTTTGTGCTAGCCCGCACATTTTGCTGGTATTTAAGGTTTCAAAAAAAAAACAGTTGTAGTTGAGAAAGATCGTAGAAAACATTGATAACATGACAAAAAAGTTATTTTAGTTTCCGGTATTTGGTGAGGCGATGAGTTTGAAGGCGGCTTCTTCGCTGCTTCTTCTCAAGCCCGACCTGGTTTCGCATCCCGTTGTACTCAAGGTTTGCAGTTTTTCCTCTTCGAACTTTTGACGTAAATAAAGAACAATTAAGAGGAGCGAATCCGTTATTCGCCTTTCAACAGTACAATTTGTGTCTAGCAGAAGTCCCTCGGAAACCCCCGGATGAGATGTGTGTGTGTGTGTGTGGAGAGATCTATAGATACATGGATATAGGATGGCTATAATATCGACCCCGATTTCGTCCCCCCATATCCCCCCGCGCTGCCCGCTGTTTATCCGGTGGCCATGCGATTTGCGTGTCGGCGCGCGTCCTCGATTTCGCACCATTCACCTGCGTAATTCGACCATTGCCTGGCGGTCATCAATTTCGCATCTGGGTCAGGCGCACTTTGAGGAGAGCGCTATTAGGGCCAGCCATCTTCCTCCTTAAAAATGCTGCCACCCCGCGGGCGGCGTCCAATAGCAGAGGGCTGGGAACAATGGGGATCCGTTGCGCCGAGCTAGGGTAGTTTGAACGAGCTGCTGTCTAGACGTAGTTCAATGGTTCGGTTGTATTTCACATATACAAGTCAACAACTCACTCAGTCTTAGTCATTCGCTTTAATGCATATTCTGCACAATCTTGTGTTCGAACAGCAAAAAATCTCAACCGATTAGGTAGTTGTCATATGAACTGTTACGCAACTGTGAAATCTGGCAACTAGTGTTTTCCGTTCCCACGAACCCGCGATGTATCAACATTCGTCGCGTCACTGGCTTTGCTGGCTACCAACCGGTTGGTCAGCTATTTACGGTAGCTGATTCAGCCCTAGGTGATTTGTGTCAGCTATAAGTGATTTCTTCAGAATCTTTAGTCTGAAGAAAAAACTAGACCTGGGCGAAAGATTATCAGATCAGAAACTAGCAATGATATAGTGAGTTAACATCATCATATACCTGTACATCTCATGTTGTATCTAGATGGTAATGGCTCCGTTTCCATAGGTACGAAACACGCAAGCATACCGTTTGAACAGTAGACCACTTTGCTATAACCTCGGAACCGGTTTTAAAACGTAGTTTGAGGAAATATGCGGTGGCCAAGTGGTTGACAGAAACGGTTTACGGAAAACCTGATAAACTAGAGAATTGGTGTGGGAAGGGTGGTGTTCGATCATTGCGTCCCCCGGTAACGAGATGTTCGTTCGGAGTAGCGAACGGGGTGGCTGGCCGCAATCTTCATTCGCACCGCCGCGCGCTCCCGGATCTCCATGCATTGCTTTCAGAACAGGTCTTCTCTCTCGAACACGCACAGACACAATAGGATTTCTTGTGCGCACTCTCGCAATCTAACTCATTTTATGAATTTGATTTGCCCCGGCGATGGGACGATTCGGGCGTAGTTCCTTGAGCGAACTGTGCAAAATATACGCGACTTGAACAGATCATAGATAACGAGAACGGGATAAACGACGTTGGTATGACGTTATACGTTTGAATTCTCTTTTGATCACGAGTATACTTTCTGTTGTGTTCAGCTGGTTTTGCGGGAGCTGTGCACACTAGGCTTGGAAATCCGAGGAGTTTCACAGATGAAATTATCGGCATCGGACGCCGAGAAACTGTATGGCACTCATAAAGGTCGGTACTGTATAGGTTAGGTGGTGAATATCAAGTTGTAGTTTGGTACACAGTAGAAAAGAAGTTTCTGTCAAACTACATTTGAAAATCGGAAAGACATTGTCCCCTCCTCACCTAAACAAACTCTATATACTAGATTACTTTGAATGTTTGATGACGAGAAAGCTGTAAAAAGTGTCTTTGTTGTTCAGAGGTTCACATACAATTAATATCGGTAAACGCCTGGTATTCAAAGTGAATAGAACACATTTTCAGGTAAATTTTTCTATCCTCGCCTGATTCGTCATGTAACAAGGTGGGTGTACTGTATGTTTAGTTATGGGCACACGCATTCCGACGGCAATTACCGAATTTTAATTGCCGTATGGCAGGGTACAAATAGGGCGCGATTTCTGTCCAATGTCCGGGCACTCTCAACTTATCATATTTGACAAGCCATTATTATAGAATGTGTTTTTGAACTAACTGAATACGTTTTTCTGAGAATGGATATGAAATTGGTTTAGTTTTTCGTGTCAAGTTTCTTGTTTTGAGCATTTGTTCCGAGCTTTACTGAATAATCGTTCAGCGGCCAGGTGATGGCGCTCCACGTGGTCGGAGATGTTCGAACTGTGCTGGGCAGTAGCCGGCTCTGGCCCCTGACCCACGAACCGACCCTCAGGCAACAGTTCGCCCTCTCCGATGTCAGAAATATTGCACACAATTCCGACAGCGAGCATGCCGAGAACGAGCTCGCCATCTTCCAACCTTTCAATTCACCCAATCTCGATATCAGCCAGTTTCAGTTGTAGCCTCTCCGAAGTTGTTAACGATAGAACGCAATAAAATTTAATATTATTTATTCCATCTCAAAGGCATCTTGAACTACCAGAAATAATGATACATCACAACTTTGTTAAGTTATGTACACACATAAATGATATATATATTATATATATATGTAAATAAGAACAATCCAGGAATCACAGTCGATAAATGTAATTGACCATCGTAATAGTGTTATTCAACAGTGAAGATCATATCGCAGTAGGAGTAGGAGTATGTAAGTTGAAAGTGAAACCGGCAAGGCCTACGTCGTACCCCCAATAGGGCTTAAACACCGCCAATTGGCGCGCGGCTGGCGCCAGAAGTATATATAAACACCGCCAATTGGCGCGAGAGGGGCGCGCAGCCGAGCGTTAACCGGGGTGGAGAGGTAGACAGGGGAACGACGGACCGACTGGCTAGAAAGGCTAGACACTGCTGCTCTGGGGGGGAGGTGAATTGGTGCATAGGCCGGAGGGCCCCGATGAAAGAACGTGTGTAGGCAGGGGGAGATAAATTAGGTGGGAAGAAGACATTCAGATCAGACAAGGGTGGGGGGGGGGCTAGGTACAACTAGACTGACTAAGCAAGTGAGACTGAGATCGCGAGACATAGGCGGAGGAGGGGGGAATGCATATACTCATTGTTGGCTGGACGCGTATTGGGGTGGCATCACCTCTATCAAGGTGGCCGCCAGGGCAGACGGGTCCTCCGGCGAGGGCTCCACATCCAATATGAATGTGTCCTGAAACATTCCACCGTTACTACAACTGGTTATCCACAGTCACAAGTGGGCTGGCCTAGTTTCTGATGCTAACTCGATTAATGTTGACGCATCAATTAAGTTATAACAACGTTGACTGATTACATATTAAGTAATAAGGGTATAAAAGTAAAAGTTGAATGTGATAAACTGTTCAACAACTATTGCACGTGTGCCGAGTAGTCAATGTTTTTGAGATCACACACTTGCGAAATAAACTATTCGGCGATCTGTCTGGTAATTGCAGGCTGTAAGTGACAGATTTCGTTTTCGGATCTTGTTAGTAGATTTCGTTCTACTCATGAACTGAATGTTGTTACTTTCATGCACACGTTCACACTGTTATTATTCTGGAGATATATACGTGACCGATAACTCACCTCATTACAGTAATGCCGCAACATGTCATCGTCTATTTTCACAGTTACACCTTTCGCACATCGTTTATACAAACCGTGGATCTGGAACAAATAATGGGTGTGAAATGTCAAACACAAAAAAATCTGATTGAAATCTATGTTGGAATTAACACCAAACTACATTCACATAGAGCAGACTGATGACTCAAATCAGAGCGACCCCTAGATATCGAAATAATAACTGTTAGAGGTCATCGAAAGTTGTTAAATTACAATTCAGTTGGTCATCTAGTCAGTGCGGGAGGTTATAGAACTCGATGGGGTAAAAATGCGCACCTCATAAATTGTATTTTTCACATGGAAAACAGTCATATTGCCACTTCACATTCTGTGCAGCCCTTTCCGAAAATGGCCATAGAAAGTTGAATGGTACATCGTTAATACACCTGGGAATGAGAATAAGTGTAACTGACCTTTTCGACTTCTATGGAGAACTTGCTGGCGACGGCCTGCGCGAGTCCGACTACGTTGGGCGGGACCACGTGCAGCGGCATGTAGATCTGCTCCTCCCGCTTCCGCACGTACAGCATCACTGGAATGTCTGATACAGCGGTGAGGCAAACCAGTTCGCCCCCGAAGCGAAGCGTCCTTCACCGTTTGGCTGCATCCATCTATCTCGCGAGAGACTCCCGCCGCTTCCCGCTACCTCACACCTTTGTCGCCAATACGAAAAGTTTATTTCAGAAAAAATCAATCAACTATTTTTTCATGACTGCTGTTAACTTTGTAAAGTAGAGGTAAAAAATGGAAACGCGCTGGGACGCGGGGGAGTCTCGCGGGAATCTAGGACGAGATGGCTGGATGCGGGCACAAAGTTAGCGTCGCGCGGCGCGACGAGAAGGAGGAGGACTCACTTCGTTCGGACGGGCGTGGCCGTTTTGCGACCGGCTCCATGTCGCTAAGATCGTAGGTTAATGAGGTACCATCAATGTAGCGGCTCTCGAACTCCTCCGGAGCCACGAACAGCGCGGCCGGCTTGTCCAGCTCGCGCATGTGGTAGAACTCGGAGCGGTCGCAGGCCTCGTGGTACTCGCCGTCCGACTTCTTCCGCCCCGACAGCGCTCCTAAACCTGTACGTAATTAGAAGGAGGCACGGGGGCAGGCTGTCACACATAAACATGTATACCGTCGCCACCCAGCTGTCTACCCTGTCATCACACGTATGCACGTGCTACTATAAAGTGTCATGTGTAGTTATACCGTGTGGTCCACACTAGTTCAGATGAGCAAACGGACGTATAAATTACTTCATTGTGAGATTACGGTAACTCTTGGAGATGAGCAACTTGTGAATATGAATAAAATATTCATGAAAGTCAATTAGAAGGTAAACGTTGTGTTCAACATTCACGTACACGTAACATAAACTGGGAAAAGGTTCTACGTGTATTCATAGGTTCCTACTCGGAGAGGCTAGTGGAATCGCAGGAAACATCGACTCTACCTTGCTTTCGGCGCTGCTCATCTCTTCTACTTTCATGTAGCATTTTCCGGTTAGCACCCTAAAAGCGAAGCGGGTTAAACATCGATGGGGGGGACATTGGACGAGAACGATAACAACACCACCACAAGACGGTGACCGGCTGTCGGCATTGTGGGCAACGTTTTACTTTCGCCCCCCCCCCCCCCTCAAATTTTGCCTTCATCAAATAGTAGGGGGGGGGGCGAAAGTAAAGACTGCGCAACGATTTTCCCACAACACCGTGCCGTGACAGCACATCTCTACGCCACAGACTATTCTGTCGACCAACAGTGGCACTGTCTACCAATATCCCCCGCGTCATGGTGCTGACCACCACCTTGATGAGCATCGTAGCTGGACGGGGGTTAGTGGTAAACTGACCACTGCCAATCGACCGACTATACTGCTAGTGAAGAACGGAATTTGGTCACGTGAAACGTTACGTGAAATGAGTTGAGCGCTTCACGTGACTATTCCATTTCCTTCTAGCATGCTGTGACTATGCACGACATTTTTGACGCTGCACAAGGGACTGGCACCACTGGAACGAACCATATGGAGCACAGTGGTTACCTGCCAGCTTTCGTTTTTGGGCTCTCTTGTCTTCGTCGCGTAACTTGCGTTCGGCGCCCTTGAGTAGAACAAGTCTTACACATGATATTCGTTCCCAATTTCAGGCCCCGTCCTCAAGTTGTCCACGTTTTGATCTTTTTCTACTTCGCCAAATCAACTATTCCGAAATGGGGAAATGCTACTGTCAGGAAGATAACTTTAGACGTACAATTATTCTGCATGTTTAGCTATTTCCAAACTCGTCAATTGCCTCAAATTATGAGTTCCGGAAACTCAAAATATAACTGTCAGTACAATGCGAATGAGACAGCCATCGCTATGACAAATTCGGTACATAGTGTTCGGTAACCCAAGTGCGGACTAACTCCTCCTCTAAGTCTGGTGAGTGACCGACCTTATCGCAGAAAACCTTGATCTGGCAGTATCCCCTGTGGAAGGGAACCTTGTCCGCCTCCCCATCGTAGGTGTCTATCTGGACGTGGAGCGGCAGGCCTTTCACTCCCTTCTGATTCGAGAAGTCCGTGGACAGACATTGGGTAGCGATGCTGATCTGCAACACAATAGAAGCTTAATATTAAAGTACCTTTTAAACTAACATATCGTAATAGCACGCTTCGCCCCGCCCTTAAACGTGATCCTCTCCCCATATGAATTACTCTAGGGAAAAGTAGGAAGATACTGTCATTTGGATACAATCTACGGTATTTTTGCAGCTTGACTACATGCTATCGGCGAAATGTGGGTTACAAGATCAAACTACAGTTTAGATTTTATCATATTCTATGTTAAAGAAGGACGATTATGTGGACCAATCCCGTTACATCGGTCCTTTAAACTGCAATTGAAAAATATATTGCGGTTTAAAGGACTGAAGCGTTGCGATTGGACCACATAATCGTCCTTCTTTAACCAGGTTTTCTGTTTGGAGTTCGTACAGAATGCAAATACCAAATATGCTCGCAACAGAGTGCAGTTTTACGCATGAAAGTTAGCCCGAACGGGTTTGCGTTTTTGAATTGCAACTTGGCAGCAAATAGCGCCACACTAGGAACTACGCTGGGAACGCAACTAGGTAATTGCGCATCAATTATGTGCTAAAAATGGAGTTGTGAGTCATTTTGGCCGCTCGCTAATTAACCCGAGTGCGGTATAGTTGAGTAGACAACCTTGATTATTGATTTTCGACTGTAATCGGGGGCGCGCACTGTCAACAGGCGACTAGTCGAAATACGAATTGAACATCGAGAAGCAATTATTATACTAGTAGGCGAACGCTCGGTCACGTGGGACGTGGAAAACGTGTTATGATCAACACTAAACTATTCAGAAGACGTATAGATGTATATGGAAATGCATAGACGAGAAAGTGAGAGAGAATGAACATGAACCATACAATATGCTAACAAAGACAAGATAATTGATTGCGATGGAGGGCTATATTATGGTCTAATGTGAGAAAATTCCCGTGAATCGTGAAGAAACACTGAATTAAGACACACGCTCATGTAAAAAACAAGTTTACTAGTGAAAACGCACCTTGACGCTGTTTTGCTCGGAGGGATTCCAGTAAAATTGAACGGCATTGTGAGCTATTTCCTCTATCTGGCCAATCATTCCCGAGCTGTTTTTGCTGTCCACCTGCAACTCAAATGCTGTGTTTATTCAATCAGGTCAATCTTTCATATTTGCTGATGTGTTTTGATCTTTTCACTCTTGTAAAACTGTTTTTATGTCAATAATTTGGGTGTTTCAATAGTTTTTTTATATTTCCCACTCACCTCGAGGATTCTCTGTTTGGCCGAGTGCTGGCGACTGTGCCAGAATTGCCAAGTCTTTATCTCTTCCTCATAAGTCTTGTCTTCTCGAAAAACCACCATCAACTGACTCTGAAAACTTATTTGGTAACTTTCGTTCCAATCATTCTAACAAAAATTACTACTGAAAGCGTTCCAATAACTATTTGTCAACTTCTGACCGAGTGGATATTTTGTGACCTTCACGATAATACATCACATGCGCTGCAGTTCTATTGGATTTAGCAGTAGTATTATCATTTTCAAGCGACATGAGTAAACATACTAAAATAGCCGAAACTTTGGGGATAAGGATTGAAATACGTTCATTACATCACATCTTTAAAGAAACTAAGAACAAATTGAGGCCGTCAAGATGAAAGTGTTTTCCATATGCGTATTTAGATATAAACACATCATTTATATAGGTTATTTTCATAGGAGGAGTATTTCAATAGCATAGGATAGAACATCATGAGAATGACTCGCGTTTTCTACTTTCTATATAGTCTTGTTCTCTTCAACTTCTGTATAATTTCTACTTTCACATAAGTAGTGATTTGCTATTTGGAGGCACTAGAGTGGCAGGGGAAACGCCATTTCGCATTCCACAGTAGCGCGCATACCGTATACCAGCACTGACACAAACAAGCTATAGAAATAGAAGGAGAGGGAGACGACCAGAACGAAAAACACAGAAAGGGAAGTGAATGAAACAGTAAAAGAAGACGGAAGAGAGGAAAGAGAGAGACTCACCTTGACAGTAACACTCTTCAGCGGTTTACAGGGATCGGGAATATAGTCTAGGGAGACGGTGTAGAATTGACCCTTGTTAACGTAGGTCATGCGGTCGTCCTCCCTCCGAATTGACGTGGAAATAGGAGCCTCCAGCACATATTGGAAGCCCAACGAGTTGTGTCTGAAGTCAGCTACATGTCACGACATTCTCATGGGAACACATGGAAAGGCGGCAGAGAGACGAGCAATACTCGCGTCATATCAGTTGCAACCATTTTAAAAGGAACGAGCGAGCGTTTTTGCATAAACGAGGCGCAAAAACAGGTTAGAGGGGGCAGAAGAAGTGGTAGCGAGCTGGTTCTAGTTATGGGTCAATGGCCAGTTGGAATGGGAACAGAACGGGAATAGTGGCTAACTATTACAACGAAATATAAAAGAAAATAAGGAATAAGAGGAGGAGAGCAGCAATACGGTTGTGAAGAGCGCAAAATAAACTGAGCAAAGATCAAGGTAGAGAATAAAAAGTCGATTGAACAATAGAGGAACAACTTAGGTTAAAGAAGAAATGAAATTGGATAATTAACTCACAGCTTAGGAATAATGACGGGCGAGTCTCTGTGACTGAGCGCCCTTTCGGTGGAGCGGTCCATGAGCCCGTCATTGGTGAAGAACTCCTCCTTCGGGTTCGTGATCAGGGACAACTCGGCGCCGATGCCGGAATCTACCGGACTCGGAATGTCGACGCCCTGCACGTTCTTGTAGACGCGTTCCTGGTTGGACTCCTGCGGGTTGTACTGGAGGGCCGTCTGTCGGTAGCCGGCGTACTGGTCCATCGGTCGGCCCCAGTCCTGCTGGCCCACATTGCTGAACACGGCCGGGTAGTACAGGTTGCCGGAGGTTTGGGCGGAGATGAGGGACGACTGGGTCGTCTGTCCGAGCCCGATGGCCGTGTAGTCGGGGTAGACCCGCGTGTAGGCCGGCATCTGGTAGTACGAGTCGAGCGGCTGCATCTTGCTCAGGTCCTGCAGATTGGACTGCGTGAGCGGCGCCAGGTCCAGCGGCTCGTTCTTGGGCGAGAACTCCAGCTGCCTGCCGGGAGGCGCGGTTTTGATGACGGACGACTGTTCGAGTTGAAATTGAGACATGCTGGCGACTACGGAATGTGAATCCAGACCACCCAGCTTCATAGCCTGCAGCTAGACCTGCAACAGAACGCGGTTGCACAACATGAACAATACTTGATCTCCCTATCCACATTTTTCCTACGGAACTCACGTATTGCGTTTTGCAATGGAAATTTGAAGAATTTAAATACTTGAAAATGTTCGGTATTTAGTTAAATAGATTGAGAAATGGTTGTTATACCGGAGAATTGATTATTCATCTTCAAGTTAGGAATAACACATTTTCACAATATGCATAAATTCGAGTTTATAATTGTAGCTAAGATTTTTCTTTACTTTACAAAACACATTCGGAATATATGTGAAGAAAAGAAAAGTATTTCAGACAACTGCGGAAAAATGAAGCATCAAAGGAAAGTCTTTGTTCGTCTACAGTAACCCGTCAACTGCATGTTCCTATTGAACAATGGTAGTACGGTAACGGAAAAACGCAAGGAAATCAGAAAGGTGGTTGAAATATGAATGAAAAGAGAAAACAACACGTAACTACAAACCATATGATAGCAAATACTAATACTGAATATGGGGGGCGGCGTAGTTCCGGAACGGAATGTGTGACCGGCGACAGTGGCCGCGGCAGCGTCGGTAAAGTTCAGAGGGCATGTCGCCAGTTGATTGTACAACTGGTAAGGGGGGAAACAGGCTTACCTACTATCCGGTCCTGACGAAGCCGATAGAGAGCAGCGCCGCGTGAGAGGACTAAACACGAAAAACCAGACTGCGCGGGTGGGGGCGGGTCGCGGGGGGGGGGGGCGGCGCTGGTCCGGTCGCGCTGTCACGAATAGTCGGCCACGCATGTGACCCCCATACTTGCAATCAATCGAAAAGTACGAAAACGGCTGGCAGTTTCCAGAAACGGCTGCCGTCGCCCGCTCAACTCGCATCGGTGTCGGTTCAGAGATGAACGCGAAAACAATATCGACTGGCTACTAATCGGTCGCCCTCTCTTTTCATAACTTGTCGATTCTGTACCCATTTTCAGTATCAAAACTTGGTATCAAATAATCAGACGTTTTAGAATGTAAAAACTCTGACACCAAGTTTGTATAACTCTTTCCACACCACTCGAATACGTTTCATAGTAGTCGAACACGTTTATTAGAGCAAATAATGGGACAAAAGATGATATGCAAGGGGGTGATCAGTGGAATTAGTTGATGTCTTCGACGTGGTCGTAGGAGGACAGCCACTGCTTGAACTGGGCCGAGTTGACGAAGCGCGGGTACGAGTCGCGCTGCATCAGGGTGTAGATCTGCTCCTGCGCCTCGTCGAACGTCTTCGTGCTCGGATTCTGCATGTTCGAGTTGACGATCTCGCGCACCCGACTGTCCAGGGACACCTGCAATCAAAACGTTACTTAATATTATAACATAGCTAATGTTTTGTGTATGTACAATATTATGACATAGTTAGTATGGCGAATGTGGTCAGCAGAAGGTGTACTCAAAATAGATTTCAAACGGGAAAAAACACATTATCTCGAGTAAATAAAACTGCATATTATGACAATTGCAATACCAATAACGCTGTAAATGATAGTATGAGAGTATTTTTAGTGATAAGGTAACTTGGTAGCGAATATAGTACAGGAGTGCCGAGTTTGGGCCCGATAGTGTGTAAAACGCAATGTGAAAACACGCGAAATGATTTATGGTAATAGATTCGAATCGGAAGAGTGACACCGACCAACATACCTCTTTGGGGGATAGAATGGACACAAAGTCCTCGTAGATGATTCTCGCCTTCTCCTCTACCTGAAAGTTGTTTGTATTTTGTAGTTTGTTAAACTTTGATAGTTAGGCACCCAGGTGTGAACACGCAGCCTCTATAGTTGTCGCTTGAAGAAAGGCCTGTGTTAGAACACACATATACAATTCGTCAACAGTGTTGCAAAAGCCCAGTTGGTATAGTGGTTATTCTCCTCGCCTCCTAAACTTTTGGGCCTGGTTCGAGTCCGACCTGAGGCGGATATTTTTTGAATTTGGCACGCACTATATTTGTCAGAATAAAGTAAAGTGGAGGTTAATTGGGGGTGTTCCTTTCAGGGCCCCGTCTCCCCCCGGTTCTATTTGCGTTTCGCGCTCATTGTCTTATGGCAAACATTTCAATTCGAGCAAAAGAGAGCCGTCGTGTAAAGACGCTGGAAATGAGTCGAATGACCGATACAAAAATAGCCCCAGCACAACTGCTGCGGGCAAAAATACCATGGATTTTACAAAAGTATTCTTGTACTATTATTGATTAGTGATGTTTACGAAAACTTTCCGTTTCCGTCAACGTAGATACCTACAGTATTCAGTTCAGACGTTTTTGTTTCGTCTTGCCTTATTGATGCAAACGTGCAAAACTCTCCAGAAGAAGATAGTAAAAATAGTGTAATGTAATTGTCAATGGATATGCGTTACATGTAGTCAGCCACAGTTATACTCCACAAATGTAGTTAGAAAACAATATATAAATCAGTGTAAATAGACGCAGAGAAATTGTGTGCTTGTGGAGTGCATAATGGGAATAAAACCTTACCTTTTCGGTATTTTTCTCTCTTTTTAGCTCCTCACATGCTTGCCAAAATAGTATATTTTCGTCCGAAAATTCACTCTTCAGGAATTCTGCCAGACGCTTCTGTCCCTCTGGAAAAAAGAAAAGTTGAGTGAAGCTGATTCAAGAACAATGTTTTCGTTTTTGTCATTCTCAACATCTCCCGAAATCCAAGTTGTCAACCTGTTGACAATTCGATTAAATTATATGGGCCGAAAACTTGGGTATAAACTTCAGAATCTGTGATAAGTGAATAGAATGAACTAAAAGTCAACAATATTTAAATCTTAGTGCTGAGTTTCATCCTCCCCACAATCAGGAGAACAATTATGAAATCAAGGGCGGTTTTTGACAAGTTTCAGGACAGAATTACGTGATTGTTCCATTGTCATCGATATTTTAGATAGTTTCTGATTGATCTCTAGCTTTTCATTACCAAATTAGTGCAAAATATGGAGAAACAGTGAAAATGGAGCAACTGTAGGGTAGGTAGAACAGCGTTTGGACGATAAAATGGTGTTGCAAGTGGCGCGAGCGACGAGAGAAGGGGGGGGGGGGGGGGGCGATGGCACCAGATCTAGTTATGCCATGACCGGTCGCCGACCGCGTCATGCTGTACACGATCAAAGGTTGAACTCGCCATCTTGACTGGCAAACGGGTATAAAATTGGCGGAAAATAATATTTGCTTCCCCTCCAGACCCCATTTGCAGGAGCATCCCGACAGTCAGATCCCAATCTGCGTCCCCCCATGCGTATGCTATTTCTCTGAGCTTACATTTCGATAAGATGCAAGTCTCGCAGAATGGTACGTAGAGCGTGATATGGTATACTTTTCGAATGAATGAAACTCACCTATGTGTTTCATGAGCTTGTCGAAAGACCGGGCCCAACTGCAGATTTCATCATATGTTGGTCTGAAAACATTCTCAACATGATTGACCATCGAAACACCAGCAAATTCTGTGACTTACAGACACTGTGTCACTACTTTCTGCTCTCCACTCTTGTAAGGGTATTGAATTATAGTTCTGGTCATTCCTACTGAGACTTGGCAGAGTGCCAATGAATACTCCAGGCTATCTTTCACCACTTTGGAGTTTTTCAAAAAACTGCAAAGCTTCGTCAGCGGTTTTCCAGTTTCAAAAGAACACGTAAATAAAAATTGACTTTAAAATTTCAGAAAATCTTGGCCCGCTGCCAATGGGTCTCAGTGGGAATGAAACGAACTATATTTCGTCGACGGCAAGAAATGCGAAAACGATAGACTGTTTGATCTTGCTGTTATTGTAGTTTGATTCTACTGCATTTTATTCGAACTAGAAGTACAACACGTAAGCAATAGTTTAGTTTCGTTCAGAAAGTTATCACCTTCATTTACCACCCCCAAGTGGGTGAAGAGAAAGAGTACAGTTGTACAGTATGCTTCACGCAGTATGACGTATGAACTTCAAGGCAGATTTTTGAAATGTGCGAAGCGTTAAAGAACTGAAGCGAAAAATGTGTGAAATTTGCATTCGCCTCGGTTCATCTATTAGAACAAACATAAAGAGTTTATAAATAGAAGACGACTTACGCGTCATCGAAGTAATTGTAGTTGCTCTGTTTCCGTCGCTGCTGTTTTTCCGAGTCATCGATGCTGGAACGACAATATTATACGGAAAACATTATATACTTCATATGAAACATTCCATAGTGGCAGTGACTAAGCCAAGGACAACCCTGTGTCTCTTCTCACGTACTATCTCTTTTTTTAACCAATTTCTAGTTCGTTAGCACTCTCTCAATCTCATAAGATGAAATTCTCTTTTTTTTAAAATTCAGTTCTGCAGATCCTATGTGAGTTATGGGAAGGTGTTTCGAGCTAACTCCCTAGTTCCCGTGACACAGTTCACGTGAAACAAGACAGGATTTGATGGTTAGCGTATGTCACCGAGTTCAAATTGCTGTGATACCCTATTCACTCACGAATTACCAAATACAAAGGTACAAGAATCGCTCCAGAAAATACAAACTGATTAATCTCGAACTGTTCTGCTGTAATTATAGTTTGATTCCGCTACGTTTTTGTTGTAACTGGGAAAACTATGCAATCTATACAATTAGGATATAGTATTTCCTTATATGTTATTCTGGATCAGAGGTTGTCAGCTGGTCGGTACAAGATGAAATGCTGATTAAAATCTATCGATTCTTTCTTTTGGGAATCCGAAATCGTCGCAAAGCAGCATGGAACAGCGTGGAAGAGAAGGGGGGGGGTCTAGTTATAAATAACTGTTGTAGTTCGATCTCACACAGCACTACTTTCGTATTACAACTCAAACGCAGTTGAATCAAACTTCAATCACGCAGCAGTATCGAGCAACATGTACAGTTTGCACAACGCGAGCTATACATTATTCGATATTATACGGAAAGACATATTGATTCGCGATTATGTTAAGTCTGAGGACATTTTAGAGATTAGACAGAGTTAGTTACGCAGAAAGCAGATCAATTCTCTAGTCTTCAAAGCTGCGCACTTTGTCTGAGTGCCTGTATAAAAATGATGACATCAGATATTGGAACAAAATGTCATTTTTTTGGTAAAAAGCCCGAGTAAAATTTTGGTGATAATTTCGGTTTCGCGTGTTCATTCTAGGATAATTGTTTGAAAACTGGGTGAATAAAAAACAAGGTGGGTTCGGCCTATAAAGTGGAAGTCGCAGTGGGTGGTCGGTGGTTAAATACAGAGCTGGGTAAAGAATGCAATAAAAGCAAGTAAGTTCATTAATTTAGTTATGTGTTGTTCTACCCAAGACTCACCCAATGAAAAATAGATTCACAACACTGTATAAAGGATCTTTTGGTAATTCGTATGTAGAATTAATGGACACAAGGAAAAGTATGATTATCGAATATTGTACGCTACACGGAAATAATCATGGTTTGCCTGTAATTTCAGAATAACCCCGTTTCGGACTGGAAAAGTATGAAGGAACTTGTGCATAACCTTTTTGTAGCACTGCAGAGACAGCAAAAATAAGCAGCACTGTTAAATTGCATGTAATATTATGTGCGCGTAACAGGGTAACCATACCCTTTTTCTTTTCTCTTTTCCTCTCCATTTACTCATTTTTGGAGTGCCACATACTATGTGGAAGTCACGTGTTAAATCACGAATAAATCTATTCTATTCTATAACCACGTGAAACATGAAAACACAAACGGAGTTCAATGTTTTTTCCGAAGTTTTCGGAGACACAACAGACTACAAGTGGGCTACAAGTCGGCTCATGGATTGTACCTGTAGTTGGCGACTCCGATTAGCTCGGATCGTTTTTTGTAGTTGTGGTCGTCCGTACAGGCACAGGGCAGTAACCGCAGCAGCATGGGTCTCCACTGGGTCTGCGCCCTGCTCTGCTCAGATCAATACACTCATGGCTGCGCTTTATGGTAAAGCCGGCTTTACATTATTATACTTCTTAATTGATTTCGACAAGACGCCCTCACCCGCAGTTAATCAGGAACGGCCAGCAGCTGAGACTGGCCTCAGTTCTGGCTGGACGCGTATTGGGGTGACGGAATTGCAGTTATACACCGTTTCACCCACACGTGCACACTTACAGTATGATTACGAAACTTTCCGTTCGTTTTTCAGTGACGTACATCTTCTCGCGAGGGTTAACAGCTGGATTCTGTTGCTTTACCACAATAGGAGTTCTAATATATATATATATATATATTCCACAAAGCTGGGAGGTACTGTAGTGCCAGTAGGAATGATGTAAAAGTTACACCCCGCCTTCACACATACAGTCGGCATCTTTCTAGACAAAACGCGCGGACTTTACCGAAAAGTACAAAATCGACTGAAAATGACTGTTTTCATCGAAATCCGTTACATATCCACAATTTGCCTGAAGTTTTCACCTCACTCAGTTACTGATTGTCTACAGGCTTCTTGGAACAGACTGAAACTTAAAGAATCCGTCCCGCTTTAATTTTGACTTCTGAGTTAACATTGGGACCCTATGGCAAATGAAAAACCATTATCAAAATTATATACTTTCATAACTCTATCTTGCTTCGTTTTCTCATAAAAGCGGTTTACGTAATGACACCGATAGGGGGGTTGCGTACGGGGTATGCTCAAAATAGCCTATAGAAGTACAAAAATGCTTTTAAAACACTCTATCACATACGAATACCCAATTGAAGACTAAAAAATGAAAATAAATCTGGATGTAAATGAAACAAGTCAAGTTGCGTCACAGTGAAAATGTTCATATCCCCTTCTTAATTGCTTGATGTTATGAAAATTTTACAAATTTTTAATCAGAAAGTTTTTTCATTGTCTATGGGAAGACATTAGGAAAAGTTTTTGAGCTTTTTAAATTTTTCGTGAAACTCAAATTACAGCGGAACGGTTTCTTTAAGCTTTGGAAACAAATACAACAATAAACCGCAAGATTTGAATCTAGTATGTGGGATCGTGAAGAGCAACTGATCGTCGTTGCTCCGATATTGTGAACGACACAGAAGAAATTTCGAACTACATTTGAAATACCATAATTTCCTTTTCTCGGAGAGATTCAGATTTTTCGAACGGGACAAACATGAAACTATTTCAGGTATTCACAACTAAAATGTGAGGAATCTATGGCTTTACACAACCTTGCATTTATTCAGAAGCCTTTCCAGTGCACATCTACGTCACCACTTGTTTTGAAGACCAATAATAGTGATCATAACAATATACGGAGTAATCACGTGAGACGTGGGAAAAACTGGGGAAAATCGGTTTACTGTGTTCCATACGGGACCATCCATGTATGGTGTATTTTCTCAAACTATATTGGAAAAATCAAGAGAAAGCGGTACACCGAAAGAGCTCATATTGAAAGTGGAACTAGTGAGAGTGAGAAGGATAGTAATGTGATTAAATTGAAACCTCGGAGAGAATCGAAACTGGGATCAAAAAGATTGAGAATGCACTGCGAACCACCACAGCAAATGTCCGTAATACACCATCGATAGTTTGTAGTTACTAACTTTGAGCTGTAGTTTGATTGATCTGACAACCTCGTGGTATTCCAGAAATTTGAATTTATCTGGCAACGAATCGATTGTCTTAAAAAAGAACCAATACAAGCTGGATTCTATAGGCGATGTACCGAGAAATGGATGTGCTATACCCGAAGACCATATGAGAACTTTGGAAAACTACGGAATGCGCCTGTACTCTGTACACAGCAGCAATTAATAGATACAGTATGATGTAGTCTTTCCCTTGACAGCGACTATGAGAATACACTCACGTGGCTGTGCGCCGAGCTCTCCATCTAACGAAGAAGCACATCGAACGGGGACTGAAGTTTTCTGTTCAGGATCAACAGGAATCTGGAAAGTAGATTATCAATACGTAAATAAAAGTTGTAGAGCCCATATAATCTTTCTCAATTCCTACTGATAAATTGTAAATACAAATTTTTCAGGCCATTTCATTTACGTAAATGTTATCGGAAAGAATAATGTGGATGTTCCCATCAACTTTGATTACCTATTACAAAAAGTAATTAAAATGTTTCCGACAAGTTTGAAGTTTGCGCTAGATAACAATCATTAGAAATGTGTACTGTAGTCGTATCATTATGAAGAATACTAGAATATCGATGTTGCTGGAATATATATGATTTTATGTGACCAAATATTCGAATTAGCTAAACGTTCACCCGGCTCTGACAATATCCGTACTCTTTTATACTTTATCATGATGGAAACCTGAGTTTCTTTAATGTTTTCTCCGATTCACAAAGTAACATGATATTTTTGAACACGTTTTCCGTTTTCAGAGTGTGGAAGAAGCTGATCCAAATATACGATATAGCTTTCACTGGGTACATAACTCAATACCAAATACAACTCGAGCTTTGGAAAATCACTCACTCAAGGCTGCAAAGTAGGTCGATAGAAACAACCAAGTTCGAGTTTTTCTGCCTTGCTATCTGAAATCAGAATTCAACCATGAAGCCCAAACACTCGAACGGAAAATGAAGGTAAAAGACTTCGTCACTCATTTATAGTGCTTTTCATTCCCATGTGAATTCCTACAGTACATAAATAAACTTCAACCAGTCTCTTTTCGTTTGAATGTGTTCGGAGATATCACCAGTTAGTTGAGCTTGTTTACACGAGCAACGTGGTTTTGTATAGTAGTTTCAACTTCCTAGTTTTCTTATAATTTAATGATGTTTACGGTGGAAAACCACAATAAGGTTTTAGGCGTATATGTAGGATTCCACGAAGGACCGGTGAGTACTGTATACATCCCACCCCTTTATAACTCTTTCTGACGATCCAATACGCAATCCAATGTGTCTGATTAACAGGCTTTTGTAACTATTTTTGTATATACTTTGTAGTAATAACAGCGATAAACACAATAAAAAGTCTGAAATACCCCCGAAAGCTATTGGATGTAGAAAATAGGCATACATAGAAGATTGAACATCTTACTGTAACGGGTTATAAGTACAACGGAGAACAATCAGTATGGGAAGTAACACGTTCGGAATACAACTTTTTGCTTGAACCTCATATAATTAAGAACGACTAGAAAAACGCTGTAACAATTAACATTGCGCGAAAAGGCTGTTTTAACTCTTTTTTGATAATCCGTTTTGCACCAAGCTTGTTCGATAAACACTATGAAGACATCCAGAACACGGAAGTGGGAAAATTACGGTTGTTTCTGTCATAAAAAAACGGCATACGTTCTCAGGTTGCATTGAAATTGTAACATAGTCAATCTTGGAAAGCAAAACATTTCTATTAATTGAATCAGTTTTTACTTCATCTGACGTTGAAAGTGACGCGAAACAGGTGCAAGTTGAGAAATCATCATGAAGGCTTCTCGAATCCAATAGACCGTAATAGATTTCTTCACCACAACCCTTCAATCCTCGTAAATTCACCCAAAAAACTTGGAAACTTCGTCTATTACTCGTATATACATTTATAACTCGTATAAACGTGTTACATCCAACCACATTTGACGAGTTTCGGAGAGTTTCCGGACTAGGTTCATTCTTCGTTTTTTTGTACTAATTAACTAGCAAAACACTTTACCGCAAAAGTATGTTGGTTGATTAGCAACAGCTAGTGGAATATTGTGCAAGCTCATGTACACAATTCGACCTAACGTCAAAGTCAAGTTCCGGGCACTTTACTACGACGGTTAGAGTATCGAATTTTGTTTGGTTGTTGAAGATGACTGATGAAGAGTTCTATCTAGCTTGTTATCTCAAGGTTTGGAGGCTTCGTTCAAGTGCAAGTGAAAGTTAGGTAGGTTTTCACGTTTGCACGATTCTCACACATATTGTGCCGGTTTTTCAATATTTGCAGCAAATATGAAATTTCATAACTATTTCGAGATGAATGAAGTGTGTAAGCGAAAGTATTAACTGAATGAGAGCGAGAAATGAGATTTAAATGAAATCAGGTCTGTGGGGAGTTCGTAGCTGCATCGAACAGGGCCCCGTTGCTATAGGCTTTAACAAACAATTACCGGCAATGTAATTCATGATAATTAGTGAAGTCACATTTCGAAAACTGATGTGTCTCTTTAGTTGATTCACGTCAATACCAAGTAGATGAGGTAGTACCATCGGTCACTAGTTTTCATCTTTCCCACGACCAGTGTTCCAGTGTAGCCGTGTTTGGAAACCTCCAGTTCTCATGAGATGGTCTTATGAGTACCTGATAACTGAACTTCATTACATTTGTTGCGGAACTTTTGGTAATTGTTGATCATTTGATTATTGGAGAAAAACTCATCAATTATCTTACAGATTTACGTAAAATAGTTGTTGTGAATCTCGGTGATGAGATGCAATACAAAATTTAACCAAATCGGTTATTTACAACAGATTTACATTACCGATTATTTAGTCATCGAAATCGGACCACACTAGAGAAGATAGAAAGCTTTCCAAAAGCTGTCACAGATCAGTTGACTAGACGTTCAGACAGTCACAAAATTGTAGTCAACCAGCGTGTGAACTATGCTACTCGATATTGTCATTAGATAGTTCTTGAAGAACGCAGAAAAAGCCGGAAAAGCATACTGTACTTGCCTGTTGGAGGTAAGCGTATTCTGGATCGTTCTCCCTTTTCGATTGACTCTTCCTGTACTAGAAACTACATAAAAGGAGTGACCAATTCTATGGTGAAGTTTGATCTAGATTTACGCCATATTTTACAAACTTCGACCAGAAGTGACAGGATCAAACTACAAAAACAGAAGGAAACAGAATAATCCACCGTAAACATTTGCTCTGGAAAGAGCGAACCAAATTGCCTTCTGGCAGTACAGTTATGGTCATTCCTACTGAGACTCGGGCAGCGTGCCAAATAATATAGTGGCTGCCAAATTTATAAATATCTGTCTCGCGCCGAAATCGAACCTGCGAGCAAAATATTCGCAGTAAGGCGCTAACCACTGCGCTATAAGTGCACATAATCGGCAAGCTTCGGAATCGTAGACATGTGTGCGTACACAGCGAAAAGTGAGATATACAGTACCCTGCCGCCTTTTCGTTGGCAACGACTATATTCGAGGATGTTTTCACAACTTATAGTTTTTCCAAAGTATAACTAAGTTTCTTTAATGACTGTTGAATGTTCACCCTAATACAGAACTTGAGCAAGAACACTTTCCCGAACTGATTCGATCAGAACAGCCATAGATAAGGAAACATCAGCAATTGTGCAGCAATAATTTTATGTCCTCCAATTTTATAGTCACCATATGTGAAATGCAGTTTGATCTCCAAACAGTATAGTCGTTGCCAACGAAAAGGCGGCAGGGTACTGTATATCTCACTTTTCGCTGTGTACGCACACATGTCTTCGATTCCGAAGCTTGCCGATTATGTGCACTTATAGCGCAGTGGTTAGCGCCTTACAGCGAATATTTTGCTCGCAGGTTCGATTTCGGCGAGAGACAGACATTTATAAATTTGGCAGCCACTATACATATATTCGAGGAGACTGAAGTCCGAAGGATTCAACTCTAGCCACAGAAGATCAGACTGAATAGTTTGGTTTTAGGCTGCTTTCCCCTCTTCCTATTCGTGCGAAAACATACAGGGTAACGTACAGTCAATGTTTCGCATAAGTTTCTGGGAAGACTTCGATGTTTGAAAAGAGAAAAGTCGTATTATAGAAGCGCTACAATGCATTTTTTTAACTATCAGGTATTCTGAACAAAGTTTTAAAAGGAAAATATAAAAAATATGGCATCAGCGGTGAGCAGAATGAAGTGTACCACTGAATTGATGATGAAGTGCAATCATTCGTCTAACACCAACATCTAATCCTTGTAACGAGTCACGACCCAGAACCTATTAATTGGACCAAAGAACACTTCTAGGGGATGTTTGATTCAGAGTTGTAGCTCGATCTGCGCCCACATATAGTGAGTGCCTAGTTTATAAATTTCTGTCTCTTGCCGGAATCGAACCTGCGAGCAAAAGATTCGTAGCAGGGCGCTAACCCAGGTTGCCTTTGGCTCCGTAATTCGAATCTTGTGAGTAGATTGCAGCTCAATGAGCAGTCATACAAAGTTATTAACAATGTGCAATTTTCGAAAGGAAGTTGGATTGATACCTTGTGGAGCAGGGCAGAGTTCCAAAGAACATACCAAGCTTTTCACAACATTGTTTTCCAAAGTATAAAGTATAAACCCTCAAAAAACGTATGTTTTCTAACGCAAAATGCAAAAGAATACAATGGCTAACGTCTTTTCGTTTCTTCTTGGCGCGTATAACCTCTTAGTCATGGTACCATAAGTTACATTTTAGACTGGAAAATGTTTAGATAGAAGTATTCTGAATCATCGCTGATAGATTACCACACATTATGTTGTTTATTTCTCGTTATGCATTGGAGTTTGTTCAATCTGACATTAATTATTTGATGCGTCTTGCTAATTTTCTGGAATCATGCTAAGCCTTTTTGAGTTAAAAAGCGGCAACTGTTTCCTAAGCAATGCAAGATTCCGAACGGTTGAATATTTATTATCAGTCATTGAATGTTTTCTGAACAATAGGAACAATAACGTATTTTCAGTTTCTTGAGAAGGCACATTCCGAAAACCGAGAAGACAGGGAAAGACGGGCAAGAAAACCATGAAATAAACGCTCCCCACAACCCAATAAGTTTGGTGAATGAAGACACGTCACTGACTTATGATAGAAAATAATGTCTTTTGTTGAAAAATACAAGATTTGTTATCCACAAAGAAGATTGTCTCGAGTCAAACTCCGTATACACACGAAAATGATGAGACCTTTTCCGAGAATATTCATATTTCTCACACCACTTTATAACGAAAGGTGCAATTTTCAGTTGTAAAATGCATATTTCTAGAAAGAGTTTGGCAGAATGTTAGAACTGTAGCAGACATGAACAAACACGTTGATTACCTGAAAAGAGCGATCACACTCGGGAAAATTTTCACATGAAAAATGGTATCAGTTTTCAGTACGGAAAGTTTATATTTTTGTGGAGAACGTCTATCCATAAACTCCTCGAAGTCTTCTTATATGGGCACTTCACAGCCGAAGTGTGAGCGATTTTCGTCAATCGTCGGGCTCCTTAAATCAGCAAATCAATCTTTGCACGCCCCTAAACTAAATGAACCAATCTGGTAAGGCCTTAGAGGGTACCAGACATGGTTGTAGAACCCTAAGCTCTTGTTTTGTGGCAATTTCACTGCATTGTTACCGTCTCACATCATTTTTCACCAGGATAGGGCTCTTGTGAACATTGCGTCTTCACGTACGTGTATTGTTTTACCATTTCAGTCTAATTCGTTTTTCATGTCCTCGGGGATACGGTACTCAGACAGAACCCGGGGTAGTTAGAGGGGGACATATAGGGGCGTGGCTTATTGGCTCAGGCCCGTCTCGAAGAATCAATGCCAGGCGTCAGTTTTTGAGTCTCCATTGCGACAAAACTGGGGTTTCGAGTTGATAAAACTGAAATTTAGGTGAAAAAATGAAAATTGGTGAGAAAAGTTGATCTAAATACATATATTTCTTTATTTTTTGAAAGATGAAGATGTTTCGTTTTTAAAATATGGGACTTAGGGGGGTACTTAGTCCGGAGTTCGTACCGCAAGGTTGGTACCAGATTTTCCACGGCTAATTCCTATGAGATCTGTCATAGTAGTTGTCGCTGGTAGTTCTCACACTCCGCGGATTCAATTAAAAATTAGGGGGGGGGGGGGGGGGGGTAAAAACAATATCCGTGGAAATCTCTAACAATCGCCCCACACCTTCAACATTTAGCTCGAAGCTATTTGTGTGACTTTTCCGACTCATGGGGGGGGGGTTGAAGTAAAGTATGGGCGGTCCCGTCTTATCACGCGTCTCACTTCCGTTCTTCCGGCTTTTCACCGGAAATGTGTACAGATGTAAAACAATGCATGATCATTGTTCGCGTTATGTTGCTCTGAATTGCATTCCAGAAGCCTATATTTACACGGCCATTTGGTGGAATTGGATAAATGGCCCAATCTGGACAGCATTTTGTAATATGAGATGGATACATCCAGGTATGTCATAATAAGGCGCCCATTCCCAGATACGGTGACATCGAGATTCATCTACTGCTTTAAGTTCCAGTAAAGTACGTTTGATTGGTAGTTTGGTTTGTATATACAGAGGGATAAAACTACAAACACAGCCGATCCTACCAACGTATAGTTCTAGCACGAACCACACACCTCCCTCAAAAACCCTATTATCCCGAAGCACCGGACTGCCTTTCGTCCTATTCAGGTTACTTCAAGACAAAAGCTTGTTTTATCGACTACAGTTGAACGGGAAAAATGAATTTTAGTAGTTGGAAAACGATGTAGACATCATAAATAGTCTTTATCTATCCTAAGTTGACTCCTACAGTATCCACTTGAATATTTAAGTGCACGTCTTGGTTTCCGCTGACAATGTGAAATAAACTTGTCTACACGAATGTGAAAAAGGAGTAAAATCTCCTTTCTCTCCGAAATCAAAAAAATATCCAAAACCATTCTGGAAGTTTCAAGTTCGTACTGTAGAGGTGCACGTGTGTGTATGAGACCGTTTCTCGTGCTTTCAATCAAATCCCAGTATTAACTCGTCCCGCTCAAAACACAGCGGAATTACAGGGCATCTCGCGAGCACCGTGTCTCGACCAATCAGTGTGCTTGGCCACGCCCCTCGCCCCGCCCCTGATGAGGGTCGGCTCCGGGTGTAGAAGACTGTTACGAATAGTCAGCTACCAAGCATTTACTATTCTCCCATAGATTAAGTATTCCAATTACATTCACTATTCGGTTCACCTTACCTGTATATTTATGATAGTCATTTCGATCCTACCGCGACTTCTACAGTATGCTTACAGAACTTCCACTCTGGGCTGATCACGTGAACTTTACCGTTTAACAGTATTCACATCCAGTTTTCCCCATTACAAAGGTGTTCGATTGAAAATCTTCGAGTAAAGTTGAAATTTGCCTTAGAAATCGTCATTGAAAAGTTCAAATGTGTACTGTAGGAGTCTTCGTGGGAATGGTATGAACTATACTCCCTTTTAGTTAAAATGAGGTAGAGGCAAAACGTACCATTCCCTTTATTTTAATTTTCCCATTCTTTTACTTTAGTATCTATATGTCAAGTTTCTTATTTATTTACATTCAGTAGTTGATGTCCTTGAATTTCTCGATCGACCGTTTGGTTGAAGCCAAGAAGGGGGCTGAGGTGGTGGAACGTATCCAGCCGGTAGCCCAAACCATGTCCTACTTCGACGTACTTCTACCACATGTACAGGTAGCCATTGTCATTCTCACGTGCACCTAACGTGCCTTTGTGCACGTGTGACATTGTCATGTTCTCTGACCAGTTTTGTAGCCCACGAGATGTTACTTAGAGTGAAGGAAGATAACGTTGTCCACACCACTTCTGAATACTGAAGTTGGAGGTTCAGCTGATGTTACACAAGCATCTCAATGGTGAAAATTTTAATAAAGTTTGTGAGAAAGGTTGGTTAGTGTAGAAGGACCACTAAATTTAGTATCAAAACGTACCAGAAAATGGGTGCGGCAGAAGCTGTGAGTAAACTTCAAGCTAATCCTGAATTCAATTTCTGATACTATTCACGTTCAACATTACTACTAGTTGTGTGGCTACTACCACGTATTCTCCTCGAATTCTGTGGAGTTTGTTCAATTAATTTGTGTTCATAATACAACTAAACGAAGTTTTAGTACAGGAGTTGTTCAAGGAATGGCAGGCTGGAAGACTTACCTGCTGTGTTTCTAGTTTTATTCCTCTGTTTTGATTTGTAGTTTGCACTTTCTATTGCTTCGACCAAACTACAACTAATATCTGGTCAATTTCAGATGGCCTCATCGAACCCTTTTCTCTCGGGGCTGGCCGACTCGCCAAACACGCACAGCAGACTATGGTCCCAACAATGGCTCGAGCTGCTGCAACAGTCGAATGCCGCCCAATTCGGTAGGTCCACAACCTCACGTGAGACGTGAACACTCACGTGACACGTGACGAAGAAACAACACCAACTGCGCTCTTGGTCGTTAGACGTTCTTGTATTTTGACGTCTTTTCAACGTTTTACGTGACTGTACTAGAAGCTTGTCAAATGGTACGAGAATTTTTTAAATTACGTTAGAAAATGTGCATTATTTTGCCGTACGGCTGCGCACGTCTGAAGAAGTTCCGCTAAAGATAAGTTGAAAACAGGTGTGATACTCGGAATCTCGTTTAGTATCAGATTCCAATTATTCTACAGTCTTGAAATTGCATCTTGCTTGTGTTCATAAACTCTTTGTATCCACAGCTTTTTGGAACTCACTCTCTCTCTCTATCTATGTCTTCCTATCTTTTTTCTCTCTTCATCCTAAGAAACTTACTACATTCAGTATCATAAGCGAAACCGATGCTGGAATCATGTATTTTTAACGTACTAATGAATATAGCAACTTTCCCTTTCACGTAACTTACATGTGTTTCACACGTTTTTTGTGATTCCCAGATGTTCTACTACTCAGACACTCGTTCGTTCATCTTCGCTTTTCTAATGAGTTTCTGTTTCGCGCTCTAAATGTACGTCCGAATTTCACGTGCTAAACTGGAGGATGATTTGTGTGCTGCTGGGAATATCTGGTTGAAACGGATAGCTCTGTTGATCATGTATCTATTCCATCCTCCATTCAATGGGCATACTGTATTCGCGACAGGACTAATTCTATCATCAGCGCATCCCGCCAGCCTTCTGTTTGCATTACAGAGACGGGTGGAATCTTGTTTCTGCACAGTTGCGCGACGTTTATACTTCTTAACAAACCATGCGTATCGATCAAGCTTATTTTGATGAGGTTTAGAGTTTCTTCAGCTTTTTAGACTGTTAGTCCATTGCACAGTCACGTAAGACATGGTAAACACAGCAGAACTCAGAAACGTGCAAGGAAAGTGTGCACGTTGCCTCATTAGAATCCTATTCCACGTGACTATTCATTTTACTTCTAGTATAACGAACGTGAAATGTTCATTCAAAACTAGGCTTCTTGTTGATGGACGATCTTTCACACAAGTTGTACTTGCTGGGCATCAATTTCGAAATTTTTCCGTAATGCATTCGATCTTTGCGCAATTTTCCGTAACCTTCCGTAACGTAACGTTCTATTTTGTATCGATTCAGTTAAATATTCGTTAAGCGGTAGTCGTTTGAGCGGCAATATTATCATTATTATTCCATCAAACAGTATTCGCTAATGCATATTCGATTTTCCACGAATATGAAACCACTTAGAGATGTTTTATATGATACCACACAAACTCTACGGTTTCTGGAATACAAACTATTGAAATAAGATGTTTCGAAATCTAGTTTTTGCACGTTCACGAACCAAAACAATACTGTGTGGACTACACCAGGACTTTCAAAATTTCAAATTCACCAGAACTTTGAAAACTTCAACTTCACCCAAAATGGCAACACTGTTAATTCACCAGAACTTCAACAAAACAGAGAGACAATAGAATATGACTGAATTTTGGGTGTAGCTTTGATCTTGAAGGACGGTTAAATAAACAAAAACACCGGAACGAACCTAAAAATACAGCTCTATTTCTGTACTGCGGGGTGAAATAAAACACGTGATATCCCGTGACACTCGACTATTTACAGGCGACGTGGCTGCCGGTCTGTTTCTGCAGCCGTTCCGTAAGAGCAAGCGGATTCGAACGGCCTTTTCACCGGCCCAACTCGTCCAGTTGGAGAAGGCGTTTGAGGGAAACCACTATGTCGTGGGAACGGAGCGAAAACAGCTGGCAACCAGACTGGCACTTACCGAAACACAGGTTGGAAACAATTTCTAACTAGTTACAACATTAAAACAGATCATTACGTGATCTGAGTCAGTGTAATACAGATTGAAGCAGATTCTCACTGCTCCCAGTTTTCATCTACTAGTCGACCAAATCTGTAGTTTGGTCTCAAAACGAATAACATTTTTTGAATGTTCGCTCGAATCGAGCTGGAATCAAACCAAAAGGGTAGAGGCGAAACGTACCACTCATATTATTTTTTCTCTTAACTATTCTTTTAAACTGTGACCATTTTAACTAGAGCTTTCAATTTCATTTGTCACCTTTATAATATAGTCATCGTCATACCCACGTGAACTACAGTAATGTACCGTTAAAAACTCTCCGCGGAATAGTGGAAAACGACTGGTTATCTCAACGGGGTACTGTAAGTGAACACGAGCCTGTGGAACAGACTGGGCGTTTATTGTCTGCTCCTTTTGTAAGTACTTGTTTTGATCCTCATTTTTGCCAAAAAAGTATAACAACGTTGAGGATATGCGAGGTGAACTTTTGTTTTCGTTCAAATTATGTTTCTTAGTATGCAGTTATGGTCCATTAGAGCGATCAGTTCATGTTGAATTGCGTTCCTTCCTCGCTAGATTCTCACTGCTCCCAGTTTTTATCTACCAGTCAACCAAATCTTTGCTGTAGTTCGGTCTCAAAACGAATTACATTTTTTGAATGTTCGCTCGAAACGCTCTGAAATCAAACCAAAAGCAATCCCAACACGGTTCGGAAAAATGCCGCTTCGGTTACCTTAGCGTTCCCTCTAATAGCGAAGCTGAAACATTCGAGAGTTATTGGGGTTCTCGTTTGCAGTAATGAAAGAGTGGTGGACAGCCGATGTGTGTCAACACGGCAAGACATAGATATTAGGCTCTGATGACATGTTTGATCGGATGTAACTCGGATACTCATATAGGGGGTGGTCGTAACTACGTTGTCGTTCGGTCTATACATTGTATTTTCACTCTTCAAGTGACTATTCAATGTATAGTTCCCAACGTTCCCACTGAGACATAAAATTTTCAAACTGTTTGAAAGATTAGGATCGAACAGGTTTTTCGAAAACACGAATTGTAAGCTGTTATGAAGAATGCTTGAAAAACACCTTTCTGAAAACCTACGTTTCCTAGGGAAAACGTTCATTTCAAGTTTGATTGGTTACGGCCGAAGTTGCGGTTAGAATGACACAAAGTATAGTTGTAGTTCATATGACAGAAACATAATATTATGTGTATGTTTCAGGTGAAGGTGTGGTTCCAGAACCGGCGTACGAAGCACAAGCGGGTGCGGGTGGAGGGCGAGAAGCGGTCCGAGTCGCCGGCTGTCAGCAGAACCCCCTCACCCTCCCACAGGTCGCCCTCACCCTCCCCGCCAGCCGCCACACAGCACAACTGAACGAGTAGTCCACGTTGTAGCTCGCTCCCAACGATTATGTCTAGAACTATCCTTTGGAACTGAAGATAGCGTAGTTCGTCATGCATTTCATATGTTCCTAATGATTTAAGCAGTTGGTGTCTCACAAAACAAAGGTAGAGAAGATTTGCTGATTGCAATAGAACATACTGTTTCCTTCAAACCTTCTATGTTTTCTACTTTTCGTCTGTGAGGACCGACTGTTACACCTATCTGTGATCAACTTTCATCTCTATGTCAGTATTTTATGCGCTATGTAGTGCCATACGATTTTCCCCGATGACGGTTCAACTCTCGTCAAACATAAGTATTTCTCGTATCATTGTTTTCACGTGTTTTCACGTGTTTTCACGTCATTTACCGCTTTGTCTCAGTTCAAATTGTATTCATATAGCACGTGTTTTGCGCCGAGTCATATATACAAATCACGTTGTCAGATTAGTTATACTGTTAGCAGAATGAAGGTGTTCTTATAATTTTTCTTTTACACTTTTTCATCGACGACTAGAAAATCACGTGTTGGGAAAGTCAACTCACGTAAAATATAGCACGTGACATTGAATTTACGTGATGTTCGGTAATGAAAAGGCGATTGCGCAACGTTCCCAGGCTGTAACGAGTAGTCATAATTATGTTTCGCTTTTTCTGCTAATCGCAACAACTCATTTCGAGTGTCTGATCAAAGCGTGCTGTGTTTCACGAAAAGAAGTTGATGAATCGTTTTGTGGGAAACCCGAAGGACAGCACTGGAGTACGAAAAAGAGAGACATCGACTAGTACGAAGAACGATTACATTGGATTAGTCGAAAAAAACATGAGAAGTAGTTAAGATAAGTTAACGTATGTGTAATTACTATCTAAATGATTGCCAATTAAACAGTTAGGTGTTCACAATGCCTCTTATGCTTTCTAAGAACGGTTTCTGTAAAGAATAGCAAACTGCTAGCTAAACATGTCTCAAAAAACAATAGTAATGGTTTTGGTTGATTACAAACGTCATTCACAAAGTTTAATTTACAGTCGCTAACAAAGATTTGAGAGATTTCTAACAAAGATTTTTTTAACTTCAAAGTGGTGAAAA
Organism: Litoditis marina; assembly: GCA_964036275.1. Taxonomy (NCBI): domain Eukaryota; kingdom Metazoa; phylum Nematoda; class Chromadorea; order Rhabditida; family Rhabditidae; genus Litoditis; species Litoditis marina. The sequence continues at coordinate 2,276,046 of OZ038438.1, forward strand.
GGAGTGTTTGACACGCTGCCAAGTCTCAGTGGGAATGACCGGAACTACACAGCATGTGCGGTACCGTTTTCTGATTAGTATTCGTCTTCGTCTCCGGAAGGATCAAGATATGTTCGAGTCTCAGGACAGTTTACGTGAAAAACGTGCTCGAGTACTGATTCTTTCCGAAAACGGGTAGTGAAGTGAACTAAAATAGTGCATTGCACAATGCCAAGTCTTTTCGGCTCTCTTCATTCTATTTAGACAAGAATCCAACGTATTTTGGGCGTGCAAAAAGCGGCAGCAAATGTAATAGAGCGTCTATGGCATTGTAATTAACGGGTGCGCTGAATGAATGTGAGAGAGAGGTGTATTTTCACACAATTCGTGTCAATCATAGGCCATGTTAGCAGGGTGAAATGAGGTATGAAATCTGCTCAATTGATACCTTTGTAGCCTCATTCAAGGCAGAAAATCATGTACAGCCGACCCCAGAAAACATCTGCCTGAAACGGCCGGGGCGTTAGTACTATCCAGATTTCTCATGAGGAAATCTTATGAGATCATCTCATGGACAATTTCTCACCCACTTCTCATAATAGGTGATCGATTGTTCAACTTTAAAGTATTGCATTTAGCTCACGGTAACTCAGCAAACCTCATGAACTCACACAGTACCTCAAATTGAAGGGGATTTCGAGACTTAACCTTTGTTCCTGGCTTTTCATAGGTACACAGACGTGTTTTTGGGTTGACCAGCTTATTGCTGACAACTGTTGGTAAGCCGGTATTGTATTGCATTGACCGTATCCAGTGGCTGGTTGGCTATGGGGCGCCGGGGGTTAGCTTTAGAGCAAACAGAAGACGCGCTAAGTACCGAACTAACCCTTGTTTCACGGTAACCCTATCGCGAGGCAGCACAATAACCCTTGAAGGCGGGGAGATTAACAGAGTCCAAGTAGGGTGGATACATCCCTCGCTTAGCACACAACAGCAATTAGCCTAACGGACACTAGCCAACTAGAACGGTTAGGGTTGTTTAAAGGAGGGCAGAATGGAAAGCTCCCGGGTACCTAAACATAGCGTTGCGCGCGCCGAAACAGACCAAAACATGTGAACCGTATGCAAAATTGGTTGATTAGTTTGAATAAGAAATAGTATTTATGAGTTTATCTCGGACAGCTCTTTCATATTGACTTTCCTTTCTGTCCCCCTTCAAAGTTAACAGGCTACGTTTGAAGCTGGGCAGCCAGTTCAAATGGCGCTGGAAAGTTTTAAAACAGAGGTGCAAAACCGTTATGTGATCGAAAAGTTTACCTTAAAAGGTGTTTGTTAGTTGTAGTTGGTATTGTGTTTCTATTGGGTTGCTAATCGAGACTTTCGAGCTTGATTTTCTCGTTTTTCGAGCTTTCGAGTTGGGCCTTAGAATCATTAGTAACCTACCGCCCATGAGTGCTGACTCCAACTCTGAATGGTCATTCTACACTGTTTTTACTCATCCGTTACTCTACTGTCAACAGTTCAGTGTGAAATATTTACACGAGTCTGTTTTCCAATGTACTTACAGGAGTTTGGAGAACTTTTTTTTCGAAAATTTTTAGTGCTGGGGGTAGAAAAAAGAAATACCAAAAAAAAAGTATGGACGCTTTGCGAAAACTTTTATAGGTTAACTGTCTAAAGATAATTATACAACCCCTACTTACTAAACATTTTGATCACAGCACCTACGAATACTAGCAAGACATGGATAATCTTCTCTCTCAGGCCAATCAGTTAAGTACAGATGGATTACGGTACTGCTAATAGGTGTACGCAGTCTAACAGGTGTTTTGCGTGTGTTTTGCAAATAAATGGATTAATGGGGTGGATAATGGTAATCCAATACTAAGCAACAATTGGCTGGTAATACACAAACGCTACTACGCGAGTATAATGGGTCGCCTGAAGTTAGTCGAGCAGCAGTTTCACTGAAAACCTTTTTCGGCTTTCCGCGCAATACTTTATTCTCACGTGACTAACAGTTCATTAACACGTGTATATTCACGTTTTGACAGAAATGTGAATATTTCGACAAAGGCCCGTCTTCTAGCATAAACCTATCTCGAGGCGTCCCCTTAGTACGAATCCTCAGGGAATGATAGTCCATATGTGACTAGGCCTAATTCGGAATAACTGCCTTGCAAAAACAACTTTTCCTAACAACACCTAGTTAATGGAAGTCAAAAAAGCTACAAAATATCCCAGCCAGTTCGCATAGGCTCTTTTTGCTAATAAAACAATAGTAGAGATAAGGACAGAAAAATGAGGGAGAAAACGACATTTGGACAGCGGAAGAGAGGGAAAGAAAGAGAGAGAGAGAGTCGAACGAGAGAGAGAGAGCTATAGCTGAGGAGAGAGACAGAAGAATAATAGAGAAGGAGGGAGGTAGATAGATGTGAGCATGGAGAAAGAGAGAAAGAGACGAGAGAGATAGAAAGAAAGAAAGAAAGTTTCATCTGTATTCCCTCAACAGCATCTCCCCCCTTGCACACTGTGCAGGTCAAGTTGAATGGGGTGGAGAATTAATTAATTCGCGGTGGCCGTGCGGGCCGGGTCCCCTGGGGAACGGGACGGAGGCCAATCAACCGTGGTCCCCAGGGACCGTCCCCCTACCCTCCACCACTATTCAATACCAACTCATCGGGGCCCCTGTAGACCCACGTTATACTCTCTCTCACACGCACGTCCACTCCTACAGTATCCACTATAGTTAACTTATACTCTTACCCATGGTATACCCTTTTTTCTTCATCACACGTTCTTGGATTTTCACAGTATGAACTGAAGTAAACTCACTGTATACTCCCCTGCATACTTTCATGAAGTCATACAGTATCAACTATAAGAAACGTATACTCTCACCCATTGTATACTCTTTTTTCTCTCTTTCACACGCTCTTGGATTTTCACAGTATGAACCAAAGTAAACTCATGCTCTTACCCACTGTATACAGTATACTCCTCTTAATACGCTCATGAAGTCATACAGTATCAACTATAGTAAACTTATACTCTTACCCATTAAGTGTACTCTTTTTTACTCTTCTTCACACGCTCTTGGATTTCCACAGTATGAGTTATAGTAAACTCATACTCTTACCTACGTTATAATTTTCATCAAATGCACGACCACTCCTATGGTATGAACTACAGTAAACTCAAGAGCTCTTACTCTCATGGATTCTTACTAAAAACCTTAGTAAACTCATGTTATTACTCACGTCATACTTCCGTTCATATTCTCATGAAGTTCTACAGTATGAGTTATAGTAAACTCATGCTCTTACCAACGTTATAATCTTCATCAAATGAACGACCACTCCTACAGTATGAACTATATACTCATGCTGTTACACATTGTATACTCACCTTCACACTCTCATGCTTTCCAACAGTATGTATGGTGAACTTCTAATGAACTTCTTGGTTTGTGAAGGCCTCCGAAAACTATTATGCTTTGTACTCTGTACCTTTTTCGCAAAAAAAACAACAACATAAAACATGGTGTGAAACGGAATTTTCGTGAAAATCTTCAAAAGTTTGAACCGTACACTGAATAGTTGAGTAGCCAGTTCAAGGGTTATTTAATGTTCACCATTCTTATAATCGATATTCCTTAACAACTTCCACTTTACCCGATAACCAAACTCTGATAGATTTCCTCAAAGATTTCATTTCCGGAGTACAATCCTAACTAGAGAAATCCGAATAAATGATGTTATACTAATTACAGAAACACCGTCCTTCGGTTTTGAAATGTCGAGAAGAAAGCAGTCGAAACCGCAATCTCTGAAAGGTTTGCGCACACATTTTGGTTCTCCACATTCACGAAAAGTCACTATGTTTGCAAATATGACAAAATGATGTTTGTCGATTTTCGAACCTTTTCCACCTTCAAATGTTTTTGCATCCCACTGTCATATTGCTATTTCTCCTCTTGTATATCACATGCTTGCATGTAAATAAATCAATCAATCAAATATACTAGAAGTAAAGAAGCTGGTGGAACGTGAATAAGTATCAGTCATTGTGTACTCTATGATGAGATGTGGTTGAATTCGGATGTCTTGAACATTTTTTTAAAGTTGTCCACGTTACTGTGTTTGACTCACAGTTTGAAGTTGATCTGCATTAACATAAGAAACTCTCAAGTTACGACCAAAATACAGTGGGCTCATACTACAATCACAGTTTATCAAACCTAAATATAAAACAAAAAAAAGAAGAACTCAATCTTACCCAGATTTTGTTTACAGGTGAAGTGGAAGATGGCGGAGATGACGAGTTCGAGCCATCGACGAAACAAAGGTTAGCTCTCTCTCTCTCTCTCTCTCTCTCTCTCTCTCTCTCTCTTTCTTTCTCTCTCTCTCTCTCTCTCTCTCTCTCTCTCTCTCTCTCTCTCTCTCTCTCTCTCTCTCTCTCTCTCTCTCTCTCTCTCTCTCTCTCGCTCTCTCTCTCTCTCTCTCTCTCTCGCTCTCTCGCTCTCTCTTTAACTCTCTCTTCCTCTCCTTTTCTCTGTCTGCCTGTTTCTGTATGTAGTACCTTTTCTATCATTCTCCCTCTCTAACTAGCTTCATAGCTCGAAGAAAAACGGCCGCAAACCATCCACATGTTCCGTTCTAATGTTTGTAGTTCGATCATTATGGTTTTTGGGGATATCCTATCAAGGTACAACTCAAATTTGATCATTCAGATACGTGAAGGCGGAAGTGTGTTCGGAGACGGACGAGGTGAACTCCCCCATCGGGGATAGATTCGACTGTCAGCTGTGCGAGGAATGGTTCCACACCATCTCCTCCCTCCAGGCCCACACTATCAACCAGCACGTGCCTCAGGTACCTCATTGCTTTATTGATTTATCGACTGATTTCCTCATTTCCCTGCCATGGTTCACGAATACACCAGCAGAGTTGTATACCGTGCAATGGGCACGTGCACAATCGTGTTTCCTTCCATGCTGAAATTCTGCAGTTTGGTGTACCGACACTGTGTTGCAAACCAAGTTCGCAAACCGCAGTTTGTATTTCAGACAGATGCTTTCAACTACAAATCCTTCAACCTTGACGGTTTCTTAAAAACTGACCAATTTGCCCTCTTATAAAAGACATAGTCACATTAAATGTATGAAACACATAGAGTAGTGCAATTAAACTACACGAACACGTTAGTTGCTTTTTGGTTCACTTGACTATTCCGTTTACTTGTCTTTGTGGGGGGTTTCGTCATCAGATGTGAATGGCCAGTATGCCCTGGGGGGTTGTGGCATTTCCCCCAGGGGACCATCTTTGCCAATCGAATACAACATTTGACGGCCATCTTGGCAACATTTGCGACATTCCGGCCAAATAGAGTGGGAATAGAGAAAAGATATCTCCAACGAGTAATGATGTAGTTAGTGTATGTTACACTTTTGTAGTCTTCTACAATATCCATTTGACATTTCCAATGAATGTTTTCGAATAAACAACACATGTGTTTAATAGCTATCTATCGTAAGGATAGATAAACTCTCCAGGTTTTCCAAAGCAAGAACTTGTCGAAAAATCATAAGAATTTTTCAATGTTTTAAATCAATCGTGCAATCCTTTCAGATTGTTTCACGTTGGTTCGCGTACCCAGCAAACGCTACAAACTACAATAAAAGCTACAAACACATCATATTGAATCAACATGCGCGGGCTCGAGGCATAGAAACTAGGCGTCTAGTAACCCGCTGCCAGAGCGCTGGTGACGGCTTTTATACTAGAAGTAAATAGTCACGTGAAGTTGATATTCTAATGAGAAATCGTGCACTTTGCCATTGCACGTTTCTCTGTGTTTAACATGTTTCACGTGACTGTGCAGTTGACTAACAGTATACATTACATGCAGAACTAAGAGTATTGAACTGTGTTTCAAGATCCCACTACAGCTAAGAATTGGTGATGATAATTACAGTCTCTTCGCAAGGTTTTGTGATGAAGGTGTGTGTTTGGGGACCAACAGTCAGGCCGGTTAGTAGCAGTGTAGTAGGTGATTAACTTCTGTGTGTAGTCTACGTATACTGTTAGTCAATTGCAGAGCCACGTGAAACATTTAGAACACAGCAGAACTCAGGAACGTGCAATGACAAAGTGTACGATTCCTCCTTAGAATGCTAACTTTCCGCGACTATTCATTTTACTTGTATATTTGCAGAAGAGCAGTTCGCCGCGGACCTCGGCCTCGCTGGAGTGTCAGCAGTGCTCGTCCGTCTTCCCCTCGCTGGCCACCTTTGCCGTGCACATGAAGGGTCATCTGGGCGAGAACGGGGCCGAGTCGACCGTCTATCGATGCAGCCTCTGCCCCGCCACACTACCCAATCAGGCGGTCAGAACTTACTTGTAGTAGAAAAACAATATGTAAATGTTATCGTATTATTCAAGTTCAAGTTAATGAAATAGTATTCTGAGAAACATATTAACGAACAATAAATTTAACAGTTAACCTAGTATAGTGTGGTGAGAAGTGTCTATCGTGCTTTCCAGGACAACTCTAAATGTTCTGTTTTCAGTCTCGTCTGTCCCACCTCGTCTCTCATTTCGAGACGAACATTTCGCGGCGGAAATGCACAGACTGTGGATTGGTAGTAGGAAGTTCGTCTCAATTGATTCAACACAACACCGACAGACACCTACGTATGCAGTATCTATGCACCATTTGTGCACATATTTCCGAGTCGCAGAAGGAGTTCCGGGTGAGTGGTATAGTTTACGCCACTCCTACTGAGACTCCTACGGTAACCTACTCGAACTGTTTTATGATTGTTTTCTGTAGCAACGTTAAACTTTGCCAAACAGAACACTCTCCGTGATAGGGAATCAGCATCGATTGCAAAAAGGATAATCTTTTCGATACAAAACTTACGATGTGGTCCTGAGTACGAATGCTAGAACAGCCCGGTACGCGATTTAATTATGTGTCTCCTCCAAACATGCGCTATTTCTCTGCTCTCACCGCCGCGATGCGAAGTGTCGCGGAAGAGTACGCAAAGCGAGACGAGCAAGATGGAATGAAACTGCACATCTTAAGATCCAAATAGCCGGATGTTCCTGGCACTGCAGCGAAGTCTCATGAAAAGATCAGCGCCGAGCTGAACTATCGGGTACCATGCTCAAGTTGTAATGTCGGCAACTGTGTGGCCATAAGGTGATCAGGTCCCCCATCGAGTTGAGCTCACCACTTTTATGACTTTGCTACTGGCTATACGGTGCTTGGATACGGCCTCTGCGGTGTGTAGTCAAACCTTGTTTCTCGTCAAAAAACACACCAGAGTTCAAACACGTCCAATCTGACGTGTACGGTTGGAGATGTTTGTTCACGTTTCACGTGAAAATTTCATTCATCCATAGAATAACTGATATTACAGGAACACGCACTGGTGCACTCGCAAGAGTCCGTCTCGTACGAGTGTTGCGCCTGTCGACTCGCCTTCGAATCTCATGAGTTGCTCAGCATACACGTTCAATTGATTCATGATAGGTGCGTGTCATGAGAATGATCGAGTAAGAGTTGTAGTTCTATCTGCGAACAAGATCAGTACATTCACATTGAGCGTGATCAAACTACAAACACAGAAAAAGTTATAGCCATTCTTTTTGAGCGAACTCAATATTTAGATTACACTGCTTCAGTTGGACTGAACCAGGCGTGCTAAAAATGTGTTTAATATACTCTGTTTCACCAATCGATGTCCTTCTACAGTAATCCGTCAAATATTCGAGAGGCGGGTTCTAATGAATAATTCATTATCATGGTTCGCAACTTTAACAGTTCGTGGTAGTCAACATGCAGAAGGCACTACCGATAATTGTAGAAAGTCCAAACACGCCAATATACCAAACTTTCACCTGGAAGTTTGAGCAGATTACTGTAGAGGGTTGTAAGTGGGTGGAACAAACTATATGTCGTTGTATACCAAAGAAAAACAGATTGGCAGCTTCCCCAGACTTGGTTGACCGCCGCCAAATTTCAAACAAGCGTGTGCTGTTTCTAGACAACTGACCCTTAATACTAACCTATCAATAAAAAAACGAGCGATAGTTCAAATGTCCAGTACCACTAAGCGAATTCAACATAACATGCGCGAAACTTGCGCAAACTAATAGAACATAACTTTGTTTTTCCTAATCTGTTTTCCCGAAGCTCTTTTTTTTACATTTTCGACCAGGTAGTTTTGCAGAGAACAAACCATATTGGACGGTGCACCGCGACCCTCCTCCCGCAACACGGAACAGTGCACGGAGCCAGGCCCAGAACGCAGTGAGAAAGAGGTACGGCAAACTGACGTAATTAGGGTTTAACAACCTAAAAGTGAGTTAAAGAGACGAACCGATTTTGAAATGGAATGGAAAATTTGAGGTTTTCTAGAACTGAGTTGGAATTAGAGGTGTATTTGTTTTGTAATGCATTAACAACCCTAGTTAGGTCCTCTGGTATAAAAAGGTTGTAGCAACGTTCACGTGATAGGAACAACATCGGAATTGCAGAAGCTCTTCAGTTCAACTTTAAAACAGATGATACTATTTTTAGTTTCAAGTTTACCATTCTGGAACATTTTCTTCCATTTCTCACCATTTTTCACAAAAAATTGATCGAGTCAAGAAAAATATGCTTCGAACATCTGGCTTGGAAAAATTTTGCATGATAAAGTGCACATTTTTGTTCCTCTTAAGTTGACTATTCAATTTCGTACTTGCAAAACTATTATCAGTTTTTGCTCTAGGTCAGAATACTGCATTGTTCGGTCTGTGATGAGAGATGTTTTGGTGAGGACGGACTGGACGAACACAGATTGTTCAGCCACTGCAAGGTTCGACGGCTAGGCTACGAACTATAAACACCAATTGCCTGAAGGCGCACGTGTAGTGGACCTAAAGCTTGACCATGTCTCAACCTTTTTTTTCAGTACTGGAGAGAGGAAGAAAGAGAGAGAGAAAGAGAGAAAGAAAGCAAAACAAAAAGAGGCATGCAGATTGTATCTATGATAGAGCGTTTCGAAAGATTGCCACTTTTGTGTCAAAGTTGGGAATTAACATCAGCTGGGAAAAACTTGCCGTTCAGTATTGCCAAAGATTCTTGCAATACCTAACTAGTTTTTGTTACTTTTTGTAATGTAATCTACACGCAAAAAACTTTATTATTATTATTGTTCAGGTGCCGCACTCGGACAACTGTGCCGAGTGCCAGGAACCGATGGTTAGCGAGGAGGACTTTCTACACCACACCCGCCTCCATGCCCAGGATATGTACATGTACTGCGCCGTCTGTAGGTGGGCACCTCGTTTTAATCTAGATTAAAATCTGTGTTTATTCATTGCAAGGCACACACAGGGGTGTATTGTACAATGAACTACCGTAAAGGGGGGGGGGAACGATTGTACCATTCAGATTTTGATGGTTCTATTAAAAAATCTGGAAGTATCCCGAAAAGTGTCTCACATCAGCTTCCAACCTGCGTATTATAGAACAAACTTTGTTATCCTTCTTTACATCCCACACAGGTGTGAGTCTCGCAAAATACAAGTCTCGCTGAAAAATGCGTCCAACGACAGCATTGGGTCGCGGTGCCGGCGTATAGGCTACGCGCTCGCTCACCATTACAGAATGAGGTGGAATACATCGACTATGACGATTCTTGCAGGCAGTCGTTGAGGAGTGACGCCCAACTACAGCTGCATTGCACCTTCCACATGAACTCCTCAGGACACTCCGGAACGCCGCAGAGCGGAGGGGAACAACAGTGCGAAATATGCTACAAAGTAGGTCTATCTCGAATAAACATATCATTCTTATGAATACGTTCAGGGTATAATTCAACTATTTAGATGAAGAAACGTCCACCAATGTTTACCATTGAAATCAGTAGTTGTTCTGGTATTACACGAGTTTTTAGTGTAAAGTACAGGTTATATTCGCAATAATTGAGCATAGCGTAGTCGAGTATGGAGCATCAGCAGGGTCTAATGATGAAAAAAGTGATAAAAACAGGGATCTACGTGCACAGAAAAATGCCGGCGCCTAGACCTCGTCCTGCGTCTCTCTCTTCTCTTCACATACTTTGCCATGAACGCAGAGCAAATGAGCGCGTGCTCCAAAAACGCATGCAACCACGACTATTCTGCACTTGTGCACATATCCGTGTTTGTTACACATTCTGGTTCAGTTTTCATGCACATAAACTATGTAAACTTCTTCTATTTTCCCGGCTTCGGTGATGAGTTCAGAGTACGTATGCTAGAGTATCCCGGCACCATCAAAACATCCTGGGTCTCTTGCTCTGCCTTACCATTTCGCGTCACTCGTACCTCGGCAGGATGTAAGAGCAGAGAAATTGCGTATGTTTGAGGAGACGCAGGCTAGGATGAAGGTGCCGGGATCTTCTAGCATACGTACTCTGGAAAAACTAAAATCGAGCATTTTGTGGGCGGTGGTCACAATTCAGAACAATCCAAGCACTGTAGACGTTGACGCATAAACGAAAAGCACTGTTCAGACGTTGGTGTCCCGTGAACAACTGCTGATCCACGTATTGGAGCACGATTGGCGACGTCAGTGCCCCCACTGCAACCAGCACTTCCAACTCGCCTACCAACTACTTGCACACGTGAAAGAAGTTCACCCAAATGTTGGTATATCTTTCACTATAAATCACTCGCAAACGTGTTATACAACTTTTCGCAAAAAATGATATTCTGCACATGCATGTCTCGTTTATTGAAAATTGAAGTATTCACAATATAGAGAAAGATCGAAGTAATACCAGAGATATTGGTTACCGTTTTAGAATTTCCGCACTGTTATTTGTGCCGTTACTAAACGGTTTCAACCTTGAACACTCAAACCACCATTTCTACACTGCGAATCTATTCATGCACATGAATTACAGATATTCCCGCATTCATCCCATAAACCGTGGTCTTTTCTATACTGTTCGTCAATTGCACAGTCACGTGAAACATGATCGACACAGCAGAACCCAGAAACGTGAAACATGATCGACACAGCAGAACCCAGAAACGTGCAATGGCACCGTACCTCTTTAGAATTCTGTCTTTGCGTGACTATTCAATTTACTTCTAGTATAAAGCGAACTGCATGTTCAGGAGCAGCCGAGGAATAACTGCGAGGTGTGTGGGGAGTCGTTCGAGTTCGCCATTCAGTACGAACACCACAAGATCAGTCATCGAACCGACGGAGAGAGGTGACAACAGAGCGCGTTTGCTAGAACATCCCGGCAGTTGGAAGTGGGACGATTATGTGATCCAATCCGAACGCTTCAGTCCTTTGAACTGCATTACATTCATCAATTGCAGTTTAAAGGACCGATGTCACGGGATTGGTCCACATAATCGTCCTGTTTTGAACCCATCCTGCGTCTCTCGCTCCGCTTGACAATTTCACGTGACTTGTATCCCGATGAGACGTAAGAGCAGTGTAATAGCATATGATTGAGGAGGCGCAGACATCGTGTGCAGAAATATCACGGTTAACAGTGTCCGACCTGCGTCTCTTCAAACATGCACTATTTCTCAGAAGATCTTCGCATTGGGGTACAGGTCTTGCAGAACAGTGTGAAATACGAGGAAACAGAATTTTGAATAAGGGATGGTTTTGCTTACGTGCTCAAAGATTAAGCAGCACAAGTCAGTTATCATGAGTTTTACATATTGCACACGATTAGCAGTGTAGATGTCTATGTTAACTTCTTTAAAATTCTCTAATAATCGCATGATTCAGTTTTTTCAGCACCGATTCGTCGGCTGAGAGCACGTGTTCTTTCACTTGTTCGCAGTGTTCAAAGGTGAGTAGATAATTTGTATAAATTTGAATTTTGTTTGTATTTTGTTGGAATACCAGTGGTGGCTCAGTTAAACTACACGTGTCCAAACGAGTTTGTAGTTAGATCCTGTTGAATTTCAATCGAAACACTGATGTCAGTGGGAGCAGATAAAGCTTCAACTAGGTAACTCATAAAAAACCAAGTCATTTCATATCATACAGTATCAACACAGTGCTATGAATAAAACGTGAGACGGCCGCGACAATACTGCCGTCTCAGTTTTAACTGTTGTTTATCAGCCTGCGTCTCCTCAAAACATATGCTATTTTCATGAGTAAAACTTGTCACGGCAGCCACATTGTCGTTGCCGTCTCAATTTCGACTCAGTCGGCGGGGGCCGAGTCAGTGATTTCTCAGAGTCTCGGAACGCGCTCTGTTAATTACAAATTCGCGTTTGGTCTAAACTGTACTGCAACAGATCTAAAGACATAGTGTGCCCCGAAGAGACGTCAGACGACGAGAGGGAAAATCAATATATATATATATATATGACAGCCACGATGTAGAAACAGTAATTTACTGTTTTGCAACGTCATTTCGTTCGATTCCGCTGTGCGTTTATAATATTTATAGCTCCATCCTCGTGCATTTATGGCAAATGCGGAAAATTCTGATGTGTTCCTAGATGAAACTACAACTCATAGTTGTTCGACCCCCTATTTCAGACTTTCAAGTCGGTGTCGGCCCTGCAGTCGCACTCTTCCATGCACAAGGACAGTTCTGTGAAGCGATGCCCGATCTGCGCTCTCTCCTTCAACACCAACTCTCGCTACGAGAACCACGTCAGAAAACACGCGAATACCAGCAGCTGCGTCTGCCAGATTTGCGGCGACGGCTTCATCAGGTCAGCTAATTCCGATAATTCTGCTGTGTTTCTAGTTTTAATACCGAGAATTATACTAGTAGTCAATTGCATAGACATGTGGAATGTTAAACACAGCAGAACTTAGAAACGTGCACTGAAACGTGCACGATTCCTCATTAGAATGCTAACTCTTCGTGACTGTTCAATTTACTTCTAGTATAGGATGTGTTTCGAGTTTCAATATCGAGAATTATGTTGTGTTCCTAGTTTTAATTACAAAGTTTCTGCTGTGTTTCGAGTTCGAACTCTTAAACTCTAACTACTGAATTCATTTGCAGAAGAGAAGAGTTGGAGCTTCACATGAAGATGCACAAAGGGAACCTCGAACTGAGCGCCATATCACGAATATTTTGATGAAACAAGTTTATCGACTTTTTGAGGATAAAATAAATATTATAATATGTTCTGGACAATTCATTCGAATCGACATATTTCATTCGGAGCCATCAGTGATAAAGAGTGTCAAGATTTCAATCCCAATAATTTCGATTTGTTTTCTACAAAAAAAAACACGGTGTAAATAATGTTTCATTCGGAACAATAAACGTTATGTGAACCAGAATACCCGCGTACAACAACAACAACTAGTATTCAATAAAATTGTTCTGAGCACTTCCAATAGAAAAATATATATACATACATTATAAATATGCACAACACCACTACTATACATCAGGGTTATAGCATGGCATAGATGCTGGAGAATAGTGCTTAGCAAGATAACAATATTGATGCTCCAATTAGGCGATACAATTTAAACAAAATAGTTAAACTTTACTAAAGATCCATGCATGAATGGGGTTAACTTTGAGGTCATTTAGCGCAGTTGTGCTCTAGCACAACATAGATATGTGGCAACAACCTGGCGGCGTGGCAATCCCTTCAACCTTATGAACACCTCATGAGCTACTCGTTAACTTCTAATGTTTAAACACAGAAATCAATAGCATCTTGTGAGAAGTTCGTGAGCTAATTCTCATGAGGTATCTCATCAGGTTTTCGAAGAATTGCTACCACGCCTGGTCATGGTCCAGCACCAACTACCCAGATAGTTCAACTCGAAGCTCCACCTCACTTTCTCAGTGTATAGTCACACTGGTTTTTTATGACATAGAATTGTACACTTTCTTCATTCATATGCATCACACGTCTCACGTGCCTTTGCATGTGAGCAACAGTATACACGGGAAAGTTATCGCACGAAACCGTACTCTACAGGACTATCTAGGAGTACTGCAAGAAGTATAACTAGAAGTCGTGCTGCACTAGCCAAATAACAAGACCTCGTTTTTAATGCTAACGGAATTCGGGAATCCAGTACCTATTTGAAACAAAAAATTCAGACACGTACTTGAAAAATATACTTGAAACGTGAAACTTGAACGCATGCCGTTCGTTTCAACCGGTAAAACTACTTGCATCTGACGAGAGCCGCGGGAACATCGTCAAAAGCCGCTCTAACCACATCGAAGAAGTCCACGATCTCACTCACGTAGTAGTGACGATCATAGAAGAACGAATTGGCCGCCAGCAGGTTCACAATCGACTGGTCGAACCTGAAACTCAAATCAGGATTTATTATAATAAAAAGTTATAATAATCTTTCACGGCAACTATTTCAGCCGTGTGTTACTTTATTCATGCAAATAGAACCAAGACAATGATCATATTGCACTAACCGTAGAGGGTGCTTGGATGAGAAACTGTGCCTAGCGTTATTGGGTGAGCGTTATTACCAGCTCATACAAATGTGTTTGCTTCCTATTCGCTTTAGTTTAAAATATGTACTCATGTGGAACAGTGATAAATTTATCAGTAAACAGAACAACACACAAAACAAAGTTTCTGGAACTAGCTAGGGTTGTTACTTGTGTGGAATTTCCATTGCCAATGCACATCACAGAACAAATTGGCACTATTCTAGTTTTCATTGATCTGCAAACAGTGGTTCAAATGGTCATGACAGTTTGGTTACCTGTGACATTGGGCGTACTGCTCGAACCGATCATTTTCCTTGAAATAACAGGCAGAGGATGAGCCCTGAGGCGCCATACAGTCTTCCTCCAGGGCACATAATACGTACATGAAAACAAGAAATGATAAAAGAATAATTTTGTGTAAATGCTCCAGCGCTTTTAGCGACGGCGTGTAGTTCCGGTCATTCCCACCACAACTTTGGAGTTGTTTAAAGGGGGGCAGAAACGAAAGTTCATGTAGTCGTTGCCAACGGAAACGCGGGAGGGTACTGTATATCGCACTTTTCGCTGTGTACGCACACATGCCTTCGATTTCAAAGCTTACTCTCTATGTGCTCTAGTAGCGCAGTGGTTCGCGCTCTGCTACGAAACTTTTGCTCGCAGGTTCGATCCCGGTGTGAGACAGAAATTTGTAAATTCGACACTCACTATATATATAAGACGCTCCAATCTAAATGGTTTCCATTTTAGATAATTTCTTGGAAAACCTCAAAATATTGTGCATCATCAGACTTGTCCGATATTTTTTCTGAAATGTCCAATTCTTCTAATTCTTGTGTCGCTCTCATTTGGAGCGCAGATAAAACTACCGAATATTTGTATGTTTCAAAATCCTCTGCCACAATTATTTTCCTTTCAGAACATTATAACACACGTTTTCGCAGTTGCAAACAGTGTGAAAAAATGTGCCCAAAAAATTGTAGTGTGAAAAATTGGGCCCAAAAAATTGAAGTGTGAAAAATTGTTCCCAAAAAATGGAAGTGTGAAAAATTGTGACACATTTGTTTCTCTAAAGAGAGATACTTTGCACTTTGTATGTCTCTCGCGCGATAATGCTGTGATACTCTTTGACACAGCTCTCAATGATCCGTATCTTGTTATGGTTTCAAATCCTGCGGATCTGTCTCGCCTGTTCTTTCTCTGCGTCTCTTTTTCTAATTGGGCGATGCCCTCAATGCGCGCTCGTTTCTCTGCGTCTCATTGCTCTAATCGCCAATACTAGATACGGCGCAGTCAGGGGGGTATGGAAGGAAACATTAGTATCGCGCGAGTGGTTCAGTAATAACCTCTCTTGCTGGAACATGTACAATATTTGGAAAAGTGAAAAAATGTGCCCAAAAAATTGTAGTGTGAAAAATTGGGCCCAAAAAATTGAAGTGTGAAAAATTGTGCCCAAAAAATTGAAGTGTGAAAAATTGTGACACAATTTTTTGAGAGATTTGTGAAAACTGCAATTTTTTGTGACACACTTTTTTTCAATTTCCTGAATCGGGACACAGCGATTCGATCGTTTGGTTTTTAGTTTAAACTTCAAATAAATGGGAACTACCCGATGTCCAATCAGAAATAATTTTAAAAAAGTGATAACTCTTCGATGGTTAAAAGTCTCATCCTAAAATTTTCATGAAATCACTAGGATTTCCTGATTTCCGAAACCATTTAGATTGGAGCGTCTTATATCAAAGCGCTGCTCAAGAGAAACCGATATAGCTTTTCAATCTGCCCTCCTTTAAATGACTGCATATCACTCAGTTTTTCAGTTTCAGAAGAACACGTAAATGGAGAAAGTTTCCAGAATACTTGTGTTTGCTCTGAGAATGGGGGGAAAATTGAAGTATCGCCCCCCACTTTAGTTGGGTCCCCCCCCCCCCCCCCCCTAAGTAGGTATATGTGCACTTCTCTTCATTCCATGCGCATTTTATGTTATGATGCTCGAAACAATGTTGTTCCCCTCTAATTATAGTTCTCATACCATTTCCAGGTAGATTTTGGCAGCTTGCCAAGAATATTCGGAACTCAAAAATGCGGGATAGCTATTTCACAACTTTCATCGCGCGCAGCGCGAAGCGCTGCGCAGATTAGTTTTTGATCACAACATTGCGGACTTTCAAAAATGGTTTTATGCCATTTTCTTAAAAACTCCTGAACGGATTTTTGAGATTTTGATGGAAAGAGATAGAGGAGGAAAGGCTTTATCATTGAGCTATTCGATATTTAATGTGCGACCAGTGATCTACAGTTATGCTGAATATCGTCTCGCAAAAATGTCTTCCGACGGCGGCCGCGTGGCGCGGCGTGGCGCGGCGTGGCGTGGCGGCCGCAAAACCGACGAATTTAACCGATTCGTCTGAAATTTGGAATGTAGTTAGAAACAGCAGAGTTATGTGTAAATCTGAAATCTTGGACCAATCGGTTCAAAATGAGCCATTTTATCGCCTTGGAAACATTGCATTCAGCTGCTTTCACAATCACTTCTAGATGTGCGGAGTGTGCGAAGTGAGCTGTTGTTTTGTTTTTTGGTAGTTAGAGTAGATTAAAGTATATTGAATAAGCAATTAGGTTAATCTGTAGAGATCCTGACTCCATAAAAAGGTTAATCGAACAAAAACAAAAATGATGGTGGTCGTGAAAGGATTCGAACCCTCGGCCTACTGGACTGTAGTGCGCTGCTCTGCCGACTGAGCCAAATAGCCACGAAGAGTGGAAGAAATGGACGTCGCCATACGTGCGCTGCCCGAAATCAAGGATTGATCACGGTTTCTGAGAGAAGGCTTACTAACCAAACTCGTAACGCAGTTTTTGTTTTTAAAGCATCAACCCAGGGTGTGTGAATAGATTAAAATATATTGGAAAAGCAATTGTGTTAATCCGTAGAGATCCTGACTACATAAAAAGGTTAATCGAACAAAAACAAAAATGCTGTCAGTGAAAGGATTCGAACCCTCGGCCTACTGAACTGTAGTGCGCTGCTCTGCCGACTGAGCCAAATCGTCACGAAAGAAGAAAAAATGGACGGCGCCACACGTGCGCTGCCCGAAATCAAGGATTGATCACGGTTTCTGAGAGAATGCTTACTAACCAGAGTTCTAACGCAGTTTATGTTCTGCAAATCAACTTAGTATTCATTGTTACGTTGAAAAAAGTTTAATAATAATTGATTAGATGCTCATTATTTCCTATCTATTGATTCATTATTTCCTTCGGAAATATAGAAAAAGAGGACAATTTGTATAAAAAACGATGTAAAGTGAGAGACGATTAGCTTTTGAGATTGAACTGCATGGAATATAGAAAAGGAGGACAATAACTTAAGAGGGAAAAAAAAATCTAATCTCACAATTTTCATGATCATCCTGACAGACTGATTCAAAAAATATATGCTAAATCTTTTAGAAAAGTCCGCTTACACTAAAAAGGTATCTGAAACAAAAATCAGCTATACTGTCAGTCTATCGCACAGTCACGTGAAACATGTTAAACACAGCAGAACTCGGAAACGTGAAACGACAAAGTGCACACTTAGGCTATTAGAATGCTAACTTGACATGAATATTCGAGAAACTTATAGTGTACTCTGTTCTGTTATCATTTTTGAATCAATGGTGATAATCATATTAGGACGTTTCATCTAATTGTTTGCTGCAAGTTTTTTTTTTCACTGAAAAACAAAATGTTTTTGACCCATGAAAATTGCGAGATTACATTTTTCATTTCCCTCTTAAGTTATTGTCCTCCTTTTCTATATTCCATGCAGTTCAATCTCAAAAGCTAATCGTCTCTCACTTTACATCGTTTTTTTATACAAATGTTTTATCATTCCTTTCTATGAAGCCCACGGAGAGTGAGGGAAGAGTTATGCCTTTGGGGGCTCAGTTTATTCCTAATATCTTGAAACTTGTTTCTGATTGTGTATCGATTTGAAGGAATAAAAATTATTATTATTATTATTATTATTATTATTATTATTTTTATTATTATTATTATTATTATTATTATTATTATTATTATTATTATTATTATTATTATTATTATTGAGAGAGTTGCACCGAGCCTACCATTTGAGAATATTCTCCACCGCGTCCTGTGTTCGAACTGCATAGATGAGACCGGCCTCGTACATTTTTGCCTTTGGCTTTCGAATCTCCGTGAAATTGGTGGGGATGAAGTCATACACACCTGCAACACCATATCACATTAATCAAACTTGAAACTCTAACACCAAAATTTGAGAACATGCCATGGAAAAGTGCACAGTTCCGATGTTTTGCTTGTTTCAGTGCTCCATTCCTACATTCCTAGCATATACGTAGTACGTATGCTGGAATGTTCCGGAACCTCTATCTCATGCTGCGTCTCTCGCCTTGCGCACTATTTCGTGTGACTTGTATCTCGGTAGTCTCTGAGAGCAGCGGCGTTTGTTTGAGGACAAAGCGCAGTAGGGGATCTTACAGCGGGGATATTCCTGAATACGGCCTAACTTTAGGGTTCACTCTTTCCAAAGCAAGTCCACATAGTTGTCGCTTAAGGAAAGGCAGGGTTTACTGTATATCTCACTTCGTGCTGTGCAAGAACACATATATACGATTCATCCGACACGTTGCTATGAGCCCAGTTGGTATGTAATGGTTATAGTAGTTATATAGTTCACACCACACCTACTGAGACTCCTACAGTAACCTTACAAATGTTCCGAAGGCTATTGTGAAGCTGAAAATGAAGTTCATAGAAAATGCTCTCGTATATTTACTCTACCTGAGAAGGAGAATGAGGTACGAAAATCCTCAACTTCTCCGATCAAAACTAAGTGAGTGAAACGGCTTGGAAGTTTCGGAATCCTACTGTAGGAGTCCCAGTAGGAATGAAAAAGACTATAGCATTCGCGCCTCCGAAACTTTGAGCCCGGTTCGAGTCTCACATGAGGAGGATATTTTATGAGTTTGACACGTACTATACGGTGTTCATTTCTCTACCCCACCGTGTTAGTAGTTGGATTGTATTTCGGTCGAAATAAGTCACTAATGGCGTGCATCGAGTTCAAACTACAACAAATAATTGTCTTTCCCTATAGACTCCGTAACTTTGGCGTCAATGACGGGAACCGACTACGAAAACAGTCGAAAACCGCGCCGACTGTCGGAAATCCTGAATCAGGACCGACTTGTCGCGACGGCGGCAAAATTTATTCAAATTTTTGCATGTTTTATATGATAAGGCTGAAGAAAGTTTGTGCATTTCGGAAAAAGGAGATAATTTCTACTACTATTTTGAATGTAATTTTCAACTATAACGCGATAAACATGATAATAGGTTATTTTTCTCAGTTTTCGACCTTTTTTATGAAAATTTGCTTTTCACTGGTAAATTTCTCAAAATTGGATAAATTCAATAATACCTAAATATTTTAACATTCTACATGATGATATTCAACAATTTCTTCAAATTGTCTATCCTACTTCATTTATTGTCAATTTAAAGTAGTAAATGAGTGATTTTCTATTTCTGTCGCGACAAGTCGGACCCCTCCGACTGTCGGTGCACCGTCATTGACCGGTAGGTTTGCTGAGCAGGCGTCCGCGTGGCAATGAGTAGGGGTGGGTGAATTATGCTAGACGTCGATTGAACAGTCACCTGAAGTTAGCATTCGAATGAGCCATCGTGCACTTTGTCATTGCACGTTTCTGAGTTCTGCTGTGTTTAACATGTTCAGGTGACTCTGCAATTACCTAAAAGTATATTGTACCTGGATGTGTGGCCGGGTATATACCATGTCCAGTGTATCCATGCAATAAGTAGGCAGACTGAAATATATTTGTTAGGCAGTCAAAAGTTTACTACTCCATTAGAGTTAGGAATTGTAATATAAAATTAGGCATATTGTGATGACATTCGGATGGATGAAGTTCCATGAATAGAATAATACAGTTACAACATGGAAAGGGGCAAAGTAATATAGTTCTAGATTGAAAGTTTTCGAACAGTTTTCAAGTTGAACAAAGTTAATTATTAAGTGAATTCGACGTTTTCATGATGCTGGATAGTAGATTAACGTCTAGTTCTACCTAACTACTAGGGATACTTTCACTAACTTTTCTGCATTCAGCTATATTCTCCCTCCACTGCGTTTTGTTCCAGCCACTTTCATGTGTCGTTTCATTCTCTCTTCGGTCTCTCTCTTCCACGGATAATAGGGGAGGCCTAAAAACACCTTTCCAAAGACCGTTTATACTAGAAGTAAATTTAATAGTCACGTAAATTTAGCATACTATTGTGGGACCGTGTACTTTTTCATTGCACGTTCCTGAGCTCGGCTGTGTTGTTTAACTAACTAACTAACACTATACAAGAGTATCCCGGCGCTCAATAGATCTCAACCTATGTTGCTCCACTTTGTTTATCGATACGGTTTCTCGCCGGAAAGTGAGAGAAAGGAAATAGTGAATGGTGAAAGCGACGCTGGTCGGAAGCTATCGAATCTCTCCAAACCGAGCAGCTAGGCGACCTCATGACAAAATCTCTCATCAGCCAATAGAATCTCATCATAACAAGCATTTGAAAGCCATCTAATTATTAAAGAGTCTCATAGCAATTGGGTTGATGGTTCATAAAAGGAAGCCACTGTAACCCGCCATTCTGATCTGCTACTGGCAGCGCTTCTGCGGAGCTGATCCTCTCCTGAGAGCTGTCCTAGACGAAAAGTAACCAAACCCAACCGAAACCAATCAAAACCAACCGTTTGGTTACCTGTGTCCTACACTTGACCAACTCGAATACATGGCTGAGATCGGATTTCTTGAACACAATCGAACTGTCCATGTAGAAAATGGCGCCGAACTCCTTCAGCGTTTCCTGGACCATACTATTTGTTTTCTTTTGTAAAATACACAAAATAAAGCGTTCTGCTAAAATCTCTAAAAAGATTATATTTCCTGAAAACATCTCGGAAACAAAGTTTCATGCTTCGTTGAAAACTTAACAGAAATATGTCAAATTGTGTAGTGGTTTACGTAAGTTTCGCCTGATTACAATTCAAATGTTACAATTGCATACGGTCAAGCACCCTTGTTAGCAATAAGCGCTACACTTTGCTTCATCGATTTCTAATCCTTTACTTTAATTATTGTTTTCAATGATTGCGCGAAAATTCAAAGGAAATTCAGAAGACACATGTTGTGTTGTGATTGTTGTACCACAATGTGGATGAGGAATCAAATAATTTGAAAATCTAAATGGAAGTTCATTATCTCGCCGTACAGTTCAAAAATATGCGTAAAACACTATAAATAAAAGGTTACCGCTATAACCACAGGTTTCCATCTGAATTCGTTCAATCGTTTGAAGTAGGCCGGATACCTTGTGAAGTTAAATGCACGAACTTCCACGTTGCAAGCTGTCTGAAAAATGATAACTTGTTCCGTAAGCTTGAAGTATCTCTACAAAACAATCCATGAAAAGTACGCGGGTTGCATGTTCGCCTCGGACTTGCGATATGTCTCTCTGGCCTTTCCCGTCACAATAAAAATAGTGTGCAAAGCGAGAGACGCAGGACGGAAAAGTCCAGAGGCCGTATGCGTGAAACATTCCCGGACTGGTTGGGATGTTATCCCGGCATCGAATTAGCTTGGAAATAGCCGAATCGAGCTCGGGATGTTTCATGCATACGGCCTCAGGACATTCCAGCACTCTCGTCACACACCTTACCACGATAAACTCGCCTTGAAAAACTCTGCATGGTGCTCCAATCCCAGGTCGTAGAGCACAACTTTTTGTTCCGGCCAGAACTGTCGAATGATTTTGAGCTGAAAAGAGTTTGACTGATTTTTCTCTCTTCTTAGTTCAACACAAATTTCTCTCTATATTTTGTTCCTTGAACTGTTATACATATATTTTTTGTTAGTTTCGCAGCCCGTGAAGCTAATTATGAGTTATTCTCAACATATTCTGGTTTCATTTTATTTGCTTCATCTTTACTGGATTGATAAAACGTAATAAAAAAAAACCATTCGTTTTCCTTCCACAGCATGGTTCGAAGAAAAGGCTGTCACAAAAACTGGGTCGGGGAACTTCTCAGTGGATAACTCCATGAATTTATTCTCCAGAAGACCTGAAATGCGAACTCATTTCAGTACGCAAGCGAGAACAATGGTTGTCTGTTGTGTTTGTAGTTTGATGCCTGTGCATGTGTGGCGCTATTCCCAATTTATATTAAGTTTTATTGGTTCAATATTAAATAAATTCAAATAATGGCAAGTTTTATAATCGAAAACTTTATATATTCGACATACTCGATACATTATCTCGAGGCGGCTGTAGGATATGTGAAAGTTTTCGGAAAGCTTCAACTTCAATATATCTGCACAGACGCTCCCGGCTAGAGCTACAAACATATCAGAGCGCAACGAGATAACTGTTTCGACACCTATGTACTGCAACTCGGATTCAAAAATGGGTGAAACTCCGATTTTCTGTTCTGAAATACGCATATAATCCTCGCCAGCGGAAAAGCGGAAGGATACTGTGTATCTCATTTTCCGCTGTGTACACACACATGTCATCGATTCCAGAGCTTCCCGGAAATGTGCACTAATAGCGCAGTGGTTAGCGCCCAGCTACAAATATTTTGCTCGCAGGTTCGATTCCGGCGAGAGACAGAAGTTTATAAATTTGGCACCCAATGTGGGTTGCATATTTATACTTTCTTTCTCGGCTACGAGGTGAAATGAACATCCATACATCGCAGGCTCATTTAAGCCCCTTCTAGTTTTCTTATAATTTGAAAGATTACGAGATTATCGGGATTATATATGCTTCGTGCTCTCATGAATAACAGCGATATTATACTATCGAACCATGTTCATATATGAACTAGTGGATTCAATTGGAGCTTATTTGTTTCGAAATTGCAAATCTAACTCAAACGTTAACAGATGGAGGAAATTAACATCGAAATCTCGAAAACTGGAGAAAAACAACATCAAAATCTTCAGTTCTATGGCGTTTGCGCGACTTTTAAGCACTTTAATGGACACTTTAGTTACGTATTATTCAGATGTTTACTCTTGATATCCCATTCTGCTCTTATCTCAAAAAAAAATTTCCGATGTGGGTTTTACCAGACTCTTTTTAGTTTGAATCCTGTCTTTTTCAGCCAGTTTCCGAATTAACTGCTCTGTTTGCTAATAAAACCGCACAACCGCTATAGAAGGAGACGTACCCAACTCTTTCATAATATCCATATGCCTGCAGTTGAATCGTTTCCCGTGATCTACCGGCTGACTGGGCAATCGATAACAGAAGTCAAAGGCCTTGTTCGACGAGTCGCGACACTCGCATTCTTCGGATAAACGGGGTTTTTCCAGAACCACACTGCTCACCGAAGTTCTCTGAAAAGTATGAACGAGTCAATACTATAAATAGTCATCATTCAATAAACAATGAATTATAAGTCAGCATTCACAGTCGGCGGGGCGCATCTCGTTGATAATTGGTGTACGTTTCATAAAATGCAATTTCTTTACCAACCATAAAAATTGAATCCAGAAATCGAAAAGAGAAGGTATATTTGAAGGTAATCTGACGTTCATCGATGCGGATAAAAACAATGGAAATTTCCAACTATTAACGCAAGTTGTATTTAGTGGCGAGGTCGCAAAAGTGAAAAAATCGTCCAAAAGTGAATAAATCACAATGAAAACTGCCAACGACTAACGTAAGTTGTATTTTAGCGACGAGGGTTACTAGCAGGTTTTCGAGAATGGAAAAACGTACCAAAGGTCTGGCGGTTCCCGGGTTCCGGGGTACTTTGATCATCTGAACCATGGCTGTGGTACACAGAACCAATGTCAGCCACTGAATTGTATTTGTGTAATTTTGTGGATGTGAGAGCATATAGTCTGATAGTCTGTTCCACCCACTTATAAGCTTCTACAGTAATGTGCTCAATTCCCAGTCTTCTGAATACTTGACGGATTACTGTAGAAGGACATCGATTGGTGAAGCAGAGTATACCACAGTCCGTTTCATTCATCCGTGAACCAAAACAAGTTTTCATAGTTTGTATTATATTAGTAATGACAAAAGAATAACATATATTGAATGTCTTCGAGAACTTCTACATGTTAGAATCTTGTATTGACATCAACAGTGAATGTTGATAGATGGTGGAAAGCTGGAAAGACTATACCTTGATCAAAGTTCTTGCTGCTGGCACACGGAACATGCTTTCGGGTAAAACAATGTAGCCAGCACAACTGGAACAATTCCAGAATAACAATACGTATAATCAAATAAGAAACATTTACGCCAATTTTGTGTGATTACAATGTTCTAGGGTTGTTAAAATCGAAATCAAAAACCGATTAAAGTCGAAAAAAAGGCGATATTCGATTTTTCGATGAAATTCCGCCAAAATCGAAAATTCGAAACTAGAAATAAATAGATGAGTTGAAAATGTGTTGAAAGTTGAAAATTTTCAGAATCGAAATTTCGATTCTAGTTTTGAAAAATGGTCAGATTTTGCAGATAATTATCTTTCCACAAAACGGTAGAGAATAACCTACCAGTGCACATGAAACATGGAGGGACAGAGCTATATGCACAGTCATGTATTACAATACAAGATGATGCTAGAGATATGGTTGTTGCTAGACACAAACAATAGTTAACATTCAACCCTTTTCAGTCTTTATTCATTTCGGTAACTCAAAGGAAACTTGGGGCGACCTGTTTTAATAATTATGATTTATTGATCAGATATAAATGGCTCAGTTTTAATGAACTTCTTCAACACATCAAACTATAAGCACAGATCACGTAACGGAGTGCGTTCGTATAGTGGGTGCCAAATTTATAAATTTCTGTCTCTCCCCAGAATCGAACCTGCGAGCAAAAGTTTCGTAGCAGGGCGCTAACCACTACTCTATTAGAGCACACAACCGGCCAGCTTTGGAATCGAAGAAATGTGTGCGTACACAGCGGAAAGTGAGATATACAGTATCGTCCCGCCTTTCCGTTGGCGACGACTATATCTGCTCTCATATTGGAAAGTACGTTTTACGTGACCACTCCTAATACTTCTAGCACATTGTCTGAGAGCTGTTCACAGAGAGAATCGATAATGAAATGGTAAATTAGTGACACTCAATTAGCCACGAATTCAGGTGTACTGTTATGTAAAACCAGTAGCATAACTGAAGTATCCAGCTCGAAGCGGCTAAATAAACAATACAGCACTGGTCTATCTGTCAGCTACAACAGAGTGTATTTGTGTATTGTTCTGAAAATTGAGCGAATCTAAAGTTACTGAAGCACTTATCACCTGTCTGTAAAGTATTCCGAAGAAAACGTGGACGTTTTCAAGATAGTTGTACTTTTCCAGATAGTTGTAGGCAAATGTAGAAATACCAGCACGGGTGCACTTTATCACGTTCGTGATGTAGGGTGTGTATCTTAGGTGAGTTCTGTATCTAACCGGGTTTCTAATAGCCTATCCGGTTTTGGTTAACCTCTTTTTCGAAATACCTCGGTAGGTAACCGGTCGGTAACCTGAAAATCAAACCGGTTAACTGTTTTTCAAACGCGAAATGTGCTTTTTACCGTTAGCTTGAATAATTAACGAATTCAGTTCGAGGTCACCTTAAAAAGTGTTACCAAAAAACCCGGTTAGGCGGTTAGATATAGATTTGGGGTGTATCCCACGTCTCACGTGTCTCACGTGTGTCTATGGATTTGACCAACAGTACAATTTGTTAGTAATCAGCCAGCTGGCATAACTTCTATGTTGCGCGGTAGAGGCCAAGAAACATAAATCTTTATTTTGAGACACTCTAGCCTTTTATAAAAGAACGAACAAACCCGTCTCAAAATTTGCTCTTCAAGCGAGTTCGCAAATTTAAATCAAAGGTGTCGTGTTTGAACTACTAATAGTAAACTCATAGGGTTGAATTACAAACAGTTGACTTTTCACAATCCTCTAAATAAGACAAAACTTATTGGGTGCAAAATACAACTATTAATCATATACTATCCAAACTAAGAACAGTCGACGACAAATTTGAGAATTGGTAAAAGTCAACGGGGATGTGTATAATATTTCGGCACACGGTTGAAAGCCCGCTTTTCTGGGAACGTACAGGAGCGGAGTGGGCGTCTGGATTACGAACACGGAAAGTCAATTAACTTTCCAAAGAAGTCTTTGTTTTGCCCGGCGAAGAGCACATCTAATAGATATAATGAAGAACCCACACAAGAAAGCTGCACCCACACACATTAACACCTTTATTAACAAATGTCTTTTCAGGAACAGAAAAAAATCTGGTCCAATAACACGGCCTTCGTGCCCAATATAATCCACTCAAACATTTCAGTATAGTACATTTCACTTCAACGTGATTTATACAGTTTATAACATCTAGTTCGTTGATGTTGATGTTGATTTTCGCATCAGTTTCATTTACAGGATGTCTGAAATGTCCACCTACCGTACACTCTCCTAAATTATGTTCGAAATAGATCGACAAACAAGTCTATTCTCTAGCCAATCTCAAACTCGTTAAAACCATTTTAAAGTGGCGCACGTGTATTATACAACACAGTCAGGGTAAAATATTTATATTAGTGAGAACATTTGAACACAAAAAAAGAACAACTTGAATAAATAAACAATCACAGGAAATTTTTGGGTTAATGCGCAAGTTATTGTGGAATGATCAGGACAAAGAATCTATCAACATCACAAACATTTTATAAAACATACATCAGCCCCACGATACAATTATCGTTTTCGGTTCGTTCTTCTACGAAAATTTACAGAAAAATCCCAACCTAACAATCGATACTAAACGCATGGATGCGTTCAAAAAGGTGCCTAAAATTTAAGGAATGGAGAAGAGGAGAAACCTGGCCAATAGCAGCATAGTTCTCTTTTGACTGACAGCGATTGCTACTCCGGTTAACAATGAAATACGAGAGGATAACCGAATTGTTGGGTAACCGAAACGCGAGGACTGCTATAAACCAGGTGCTACTCTTCACTATTATGGTACAAAGTGAATGATTTAATCAGTGAAAAGACTAACAACCCTGAGCACCAGCAACACTTTTGAGATGATTGACGATCATTCGCCCAAAAACGGCGTTATCACTGTACACTTCTATAGATATCTCAGTGACTAACAGCAACAGAACATCCTTCCGAGACCGCGTTTGGCAACCAAACAGCTGAAACATCTGCATTGAACAATCGAAAAACGGTAGAAATTGAGCTTCTGTTGATCCATTCCCATCCAAGCATAATGACTGGTTATGGAACGGCTGTAAACTGATATAGCGAGGCAAAATGTGAATCTCACCCCATCTTCTATCTTGCAGACGTTGAGGACAGAAAAGATGAGGTCGTCCGAGAGGGGGGTTGAGAGAGAAGCCTCGTGTCGGTTCAATCCCCCGAGACGTTTCTTTTCGGTCGCAATCTCGGCCAGCGGGATTCGAACCGGTTGAACTTGTTCCCCCAGCGGTACCTGCAGTCAAGGTGAATTCTATATGTGACCACGTTTTTTGGTGACCTAACCGGGTTGTTGGTAACTTTTTTTCAGGTTATCTCAGCAGGTAACCGGTCGGTAACCAAAAATGAAGAACCGGTTACCTGTTTTTCTAACGTGAAATGTGTTTTTACCGTTAGTTTGTACGGTAACCAGATTTCACTTTCAGGTTACCTACCGGTTACCCGTGAAGTAACCTGACAAAGGCCAATTCCACAAGGAACCCGGTATTTCGTTAACCCTACCAGGTAACCTTAACCGGGTTACCTGGTTAACCCCTTTGTTAACCACTTGTTAACCCGCTTCTAC
Organism: Litoditis marina; assembly: GCA_964036275.1. Taxonomy (NCBI): domain Eukaryota; kingdom Metazoa; phylum Nematoda; class Chromadorea; order Rhabditida; family Rhabditidae; genus Litoditis; species Litoditis marina. The sequence continues at coordinate 2,304,387 of OZ038438.1, forward strand.
AATGTCTTTTGGGGCAAATTTAGGGTTACCAAGTGGTTAACAAAAGGGTTAACCAAGTAACCCGGTTAATGGTTAACGGCTAGGGTTAACGAAATACCGGGTTAAATAAAGAATTCGCCCCTGACAAAGGGTTACCAAAACCGGTTAGGTTACCAAAAAAACCCGGTTACATATAGAAATGGCCTGCAGTCGATCATCAGCAAAACTGACGTCTAACTATGTTCCGTTTTATTGCGGAATGTGAGCAAAGAGAAGATCGACCATCTGAACCAGCGTTTTTTTTTCTATTGTTGAGATTGGAGTGTGAAATGAACAACTTCCATTTGCATTGCCACTTCTTGTTATGGAAGAAGAAAAAAATATGTGAATTTTATGAAAAAGCTATTCATAAAATTATCGGAGAGTAAAATGTGAGCAAACGACGATTGAGCGTACCTCGATGACAAAGGGTTTCCCGAGTTGGTCGCCGTGGCGGCTGAGTCGCCATTCACAGCGACGACCACTGTCCGCCAGATCCACACCCACCTCGACACAGCAAGAAGAGTTGACGGCCAGTTCGGCAACCTGCAAGACATTTATCTATATCTAGTTTTGAAGAAACATACTTCGCTCTCTCTCTCTCTCTCTCTTTCATTCGACTTCAATTCTTTTTCTATAAATTTTGCAGTTTTCCGCCAACACGTGTGAGTGAAAGTGTAGATAATTGGAGGCAAAATGAACTGCACCTACTCTCTACATGGCAACTTCGATTTGGCAATTGAACATTTGTTCAACTAGCACCAATCAAACACTCCGTCATATAATGCTCTTCTTATTTTTTAGCTTAATCTCAATCTAGCACTGTGGTATTATAGTGGTGAAGCAAAAGCACACCTTTGTGGAGCCCTTCACATCGGTTTCGTTGACTGGTTGCAGGCAAATGTCACTAAGATCCTCCTTTCCGCAGTTCTTCAAATGGAAACAACAGCGGGTGTATTGAGCGTCATTGGTGCGAGGGAATGAGAGGGACAACTCGACCCCGTCCCCCTCCACCACGTTCAGCAGGCTTTTCGGGGGCATCTGAGAGCAGCACGATCAATCAGCGAGCAATTCCAGCATTATCAACAAACATATACAATTTTAGTTGCAAATGCAAAACAGGAATTGTTGCTGGGAAACATCTTGAAAAGTCATATATTTCTCAAGTAACGCTTTGTTGTCGGTCAGGTTAGTTTAATTTTATAGTAGTATGAACAATGCCCACCACATTTGGCACAGTGTCCTCTCAAGTAACGCTTTCTTGTATGTCAGGTTAGTTTAATTTTATGATAGTATTCTTATGAACAATTTCCACATTTGGCAGGTTTAATTTCATAATAACACTCATAATACTACTATTATGCATAATGCCCACCACATTTGGCACCGGGTCGACTATGGTCCTGCAGCCGGCCGCCGAGAAATCGAGGTCCAGCAATAGATCCATGGCGCTGGTTTCGGGCTGCGACGGCGCCGCTCGCGAATCCGACTTTCTGCTGCCACCACCTCGCCCATTCAACAGATTGGGTCCTGCACAAAGCACTACTAGATAATACTTGCTGAACATCTCTACTAAGAATACATTTGCAAATCAGTCCTCGATAGTGAGCTATGTTAAACCAATCGGAATCGTTAGTTTGGCAAAACGAACTTTTGTCAGACAAGAACTGGAATAAACATCATCAAAGCAGTGAACAATGAACCCCGATAACTGCACCACAACTCATTGATCCCGAATAGAAAAAATTGTTTATTTTCAAACTCTACGTTGGTCTCCTCGAAATTCGAGATCAAATCTCTGTGAAGACTAGCTATACAAGGTACAGATGGTATGAAACCAACCTTTGACGGATGCCTTGGTGGGCGGGACGTCCACTTCTTCCTCTTCGCTAGTAGACGTTTCCTCATCTTCGTCGTCCTCAACACAACATTTCAATAATGTTATTATTGAATTATTAAATGTTTCCCCTAGCGGTCAGGTAGAGCACTTTCTCGGAGTATAATAAAGAGCTATTGCATTAGGTAACCTGCTTTTTCGATGACCTCCCCTCCAGTTTCCTGGATAGGTACCCGGTTGGTAGCCTGAGCCAAACAATACGCAAACCAGGTTACTAGCGGATCTGGCGGTGCAGCTCACCTGTTCAGTGTCACTGGCCTCCTCCTCGTCCTGCTCATCGCTGTCGCCCTCCTCCTCGTCGTCTGCACTCTCCTCGTCGCTCTCACTCTCGTCCTCGTCCTCACTCTCCTCCTCCTCTTCACTCTCTTCCTCCTCGTCCCACTTCAACGCGTCCTCTGGCGCATTCGGGTCTCGACGCAAATCCGCATCCGACGACACCTGCAAACATCAGCACAAATATACATTTCGCCACTTAGACAATTGCCAGCCAATTGGCATTTTTTTAGCGCTCCAAACAGAGGTCATAGAGACCCAGATGTCTGCGGCCTCATTGACCTGCATGCTCTCTCACGTTTGTAGTTTGCTAATGGCGGGAAAATGGCGCCAATCGTTCTGCGTATGTCCACTGCGCCTTTGGCAGCGTGCCAATGACACTACGACTGAATGAGACTGAATGAATTACATACACATTACAGACTTTAAGCATTTTCACCCCACCAACGTAAACTGCTGCTAAGAGAAACTTCAAGTGTTTTGGAAAACCTTACCAACAAACTTTGTTGGCATATCGCCGAGGTGGAAATGATTGGAACTATACTATATCACATAACTAGCTACATACACAACTGAACTATATTACATAACTAGCTACATACATAACTGAGGAGACTAATCGCAAGTTAGATGAAAAGACTGACCTCGGGGAAGGAAGGAAGATCCTTGTACTGAGCACAGCGCTGGTTGAGAACGTGGGACAGAGAGCCCAGCTGGAACTGATCCCTCTCCTTGAACGAGCTCTGTAGGGCCGGCGCCGGCTTCTTATACATGAAGATCTCCTCGGCGTGCTCGGACAGCACGTTTGCGTCGAATAGGAGACTGCGCAGAAAACGACATCTGCAATGGGTAATTAGGTTGAAGCACGGCGATTATGTGATCAAATCACGACGCTTCAGTCCTTTAAACTGCAATACATTCTTCAATAGCGGTTTGAAGAACCGTTGACACGGGATTGGTCCACATAATCGTCCTGCTTCAATAACAGAACAGATTGACCACCAACAGTTGCTTTGTTGGGGACAAAATGGAAATCGGGCCATATGGAACAGTGATCTAAGAACTACTCCTTCGACCATGCTCTGTGTTTTACGAAAATCGCGGTTAGTCGCAACAGTTTTTCGGGAAAAAAACAGAAATATTCAGTGGAGACGGCGAAAATATCGATTCGCATCCCCACCATGCTGCAATTACAGTAAAATACAGTAATATAGTCAAGCACGTTGTTAGTACCTGTCGCGGACATCATAGCTGAGATCGAATCGCGCCAGCTGCAGCACGTACTGGACCAGCTTCTCACACTCGTCCCGCCGAACCATCCACAGCTTCACGGCCAGCTTCAACACTTCCACCTGGAGATGAAGAATGAAAGCTCTAACTTGATACAGTGTGAAAGAATACTTAGGAGAAAGAAGAGTAGAAGTGGTGCGCTGCGCCTCCCCGAAGACTACTGTCTACACCTTAGTTTAGTTGCTTCATCAAAAATATTAACGCAATTACAGCAAAACTTTACATGATTCTAGGGTTATACGAGAGAGAACTAAATCGTAGAATTATCATGTCCAGAAATACAACCGAGTCACGAAGAACTAACTCCGCCCACATTCACACTCCGAAAAGTCGGCCGAATTGTGAAATAAGGTGAATTTCCGTAGTGGAAGTTCATTACAACTTATCACATACCTTCACTACTTCATGTTCATTCGCAAAGTTTTTGGCCAATATGCGAAGAAGATCGGGGGCCATATGAATAATCTGAAAGTGATAACTATGAAAGATCGACAGCAATCAACGAAAATATTTCATTTAACGTCTTAGTGCTACTTCCAGGTAAAAAATAATCGAGAAAACTCTAATTGTCTAATACTTGACAGGACGAATTTCATCTTTCGAAATAGGTCAAAAGCTAATGTTCAGCAACTTGAAATTCGCGAGCCGTATACTGTTTCAGGGTCGCTAATTCATTTTCTTTGAAGAAGCTGTTGGAAGAGATCAGATGATAAGAGCGAACGACTTGGAGAGAAAATATATTACAGCGAATTGTATTGATTTTGATTCGGTAATCAATTATTATTATTATTCAGAATTGAATCGCTAATGGTAGTTTTTTTTTTTTTTAATTTGGTTCAGAAACGAACACTGATTCCTGTGAACCAACATTCCTTATCTGTTCAACCAATTCAACTCTTCTTGCCTGTAAATCATGGGTTCAAAGTTTCAAGACGCATTATGTCATTCTGGTACGACTGACCTTTTCCACGTGGGTGGCTACTAGCCAGACAACACAGGCTCTGGCCGGCGGCGCCTGGATGGTGTGAATCAGCCGGAGCAGACGCGTCAGAAGAGGCAGCGGGGCATCGGCATGCAGAAGTCTGCAAACTCTCCAATGAATAAACAGACAAAACTCGACTGCATGAGAAGTGCAAGCATAAATAAATTGAAGTTCACCGAAAAGCCTCTCATCTGTACTACAATCGATAGAATAGACCAAATGCAGTCCAGTACAAGTAACCCAATAATTTGCCAAAAAAGTGAACCAAACAATACGCACCTCTTCAAGACGACAACTGCGGAGCAGACAATCTTCTCGTTGGGTGAGGCGATGAGTTGTACGAGGCCGGTGAGACACTGGTCGCTGACGGCGCCCACCCGCACCGCGCATCTGCCAATTGCCTCGACGGCTGGGCCGGCCAGATCCGTCATCGAGACATACGTCTGCAGAAAACAAACTACTTATCTGTTTATATTCCTTCTTTCTCTTATTCTCCTAGTTTGTATTGCTTTTTAAAAACTCACCTTTCTATATTCTTTCTTTCTCTTATTCTCCTAGTTTGTGTTACTTTTTTAAAACACCATTTTTGAATAGAGTTGTTCTAGTTTTCGTTAACTTATATCGAACTCTTCTAATTTTTAAACGCAAAGAGCAGAAGAAGTTCGTAATGAACAATCCCAGTGCAGTCGACTACTACTTCTTTCAGTGCGTATTTGGACACCAGTACGTATTCTCCGTAACTCCAGCCCAATTTCTGGAAAGTTGGCCTGGCCAGTTGAAAACATTTCATGAAAAAAGTTTTCTTTCCGTTTTTTTATTCATCAAACTTCACATGTAATTGAAACCGTATAATTGCAATATATTTGTAGAAATAATGTCAATCTTGTCACCAATAAAATATTCTTAACTGTTTGAAATATTCCTAATTATTAAAATTATCCAACCTGTAGTTCCCTTAGAATGATATGAACGTTGGCTTCCGACACGAGGCTTGTCAACACATGTAGTTTCAGCTCCTTCACAAAGGAAGGGTCGGACGACCGCACGAAGAACGACTTGAGGAATGGGTCGAACATGCTCTGCAATGACATTCCGATTCACACCGAGAATGCAGCGAATAACCGAGTACAAAACTGGGTTCACAACCGAGCTGGGGCAACTGTGGTGAGGAACAGAAAGCTCAAAGACCTAAAGTGCAGCTGGCTGGCAGAACCTTCAAACCGCGGTAAGATGCCGGCCGGCTGCACTTTCAGTCCGGTGTAGACCGACACAACGAAGAGCAAATACAGAACAACACCGATTCCTATCAATTCAGATAAAATTGCCAACTTTCAGCCGAATAATATCGGGTTTCGCCGAACAAAACAGGTGCAATTGAACATGCTGGCCAAAGTGTGAAAGAAAGTACGCGCTGTGCCACCACCACACTCGGATGCGAGCCCACTTTTGAAATGGCGAAAGTGCCTGGTTGTACCGGATTGCGTTCGCAGATTGTCGCCACGTTGAGCAGAACCACGTATTGTACTTCACGTGGACCACGTAGCAGACGAACTAGCGCCCGAGCCACCTGAAAGACAGAATGAAACTGTCAAATCGACTTTCCTAAATCACACGAAACTAGTTACCATCGGTTACAATGGAGTAAGTCATCGTCACTAAAATCATCACTCAAGTATGTCATTTGACCACAAACTCTTACCGAAATCAGAGATATTAATTGCTGACAAATGTTGATACCTGAGATAATTGTGCTTTTGGAGCCACATGATAGAAGAGCTGAGTGACGGCCATCACTACGCTACAATTTCTCGACTGAAAAAAAAGAAAGGTATGAGGTTATAACTGGTTATCACAGAGAATAACGTAAAAATGAAACCACCAGAGAAAAGTACAACCAGTAAATAAAGAGACAATTCAATGGTACGTTTCCAGCGATTTAGACGCGATAAAAGCGTGAAACTATCAACTTTAACATTTATCAACCTATTCGATTACAATTACTCCGGTAAACTGAAACCATAACGATTGCTTTCTTCGGCATTGAAAATCTGGCGACATCCATTTGTCATTTGTGAAAGTTGGGACGCGATGGGCAGTAAGAATGCATCAATCTACGTAACTAGCTCCGTAGTAACTGTTTGCATCACTCCCTTGAAAGCATTTTTGTACGTTAGCTCCAATGATTTGTTACTAGTGTTATTATCATTAATACATATGTTTATTACTACCTGCAACAGAGGACGGGCGGAATTGAGAAGCAGGATGATGTCCGGATCAGGCTCAGAAGTGACATCCGGATCGGCCAGTTCAGATCGGGCATAGCGAGTGAGGAGACTGATCATCAGCACCTAACATACTACTGCTTATTAGAAATTATATTTTAAAAAAACATTTGACGGCAACCATTTCAGCACAAAATCACGTGATTAGTTCAAACTATCCAGTTAAGTTAAGTTAAAGTGAAAGTTATCTCTGTTCTTCAAAGTTCCACACGGAACTTGTAAGGGTGTCAACTTTCGTAGGCATTCTACTACCAATTTAGCACACACTGAGAGATGAATGCCTTGGCTTGGTAGTGGCTGGGATCGAAGGTGTGACCCTATGAGTGGCGCCTTAGCCACTGCACCATTCCACCACTAAGAATCTATTTAGACTGAAGACTACACAACGCAGATAATTCGTATGGACGCAGTCGTACCACTAAAAGGGAGTGAATGCTCTGATAGACCACCAACCTGGCCCCACTCATCTACATCCGGTAGAGCCTTGCACAGACATCGGTAATGTTTATGGAGTAAATCGAAACGATTCGGGCAAATCTGCAATTACAAACATCATTACCACCGAGTCGAACATTTTCTAAACACCCGATCAGACCCGTGAATGTGAGAAGCGTGTTAAAACCACTGATATGATTCGATTCACGTTGCTAATCTTCTTCATCCAATATGAAAAACGTGAGGACATAATTTCTACGTGAGTACCATACCTCTTCGAAGGCGTGAACAGCACTTCCGAGAACCAGACTTCGCCTATCGGCTAACAGAAAATCGATACAATCCACCAAATCCTTTTCCAGATCCGGATCTAACGAGTATAACTTGGGAATAGCATGCGCAGCTACCTGCAAATAAGCAATTGGATTCAGTGAAGTTTCAATTAGGAGTAGGTGAAGCAATGAATTATTCCTTGCCTGATGTTATTCGCTGTGCTTCACTTGATGAAGGTAAAAGTTACAATTCAATTTTGGCTAGTAGGATATATACTTGGAAAACGAGAATTCTTTAAAAGAACGAAATTAACCCCTTGCAAACGAGAGATGGCTACTGTGAACAGAAAATAGCCCATTGAGGTGTGCAACATCAGTCCGATTTAGCCTATCAGCTGGGCTACAAGGGCAAATTTGAGATCAAATTAGGCTTCATGAAGTCTTCTATGAAGGAAAGGGACCAAGACCTCAGAAGAAACTGCTGCTACAAAGATCTGTGATATGTATGATGATCACCGCCTCGAAACGAAGCGAAGTGAATGAATAAATATGTGAAAAAATATAAATATGTGAAATAGGCTGGTAGCACAAAAAAGTGCCGTCAATCCTTAAATAAACTACATTAACCCGGTGACCTTCACCCCAGTAGCGGAGTACTAGTTAGAGGGGTCGAAGTCAAATATATGGACTTGAAAACATGAAACCTTACCTTGCGCACGTAAGGACTCATATCCCGGACAGAATCTTTGATGGCTAGAAGCATGATAGGCGATATCATATTAACGCGAATGGAGGACAGTACACGGAGTGCACTCGCTCTGATCAATTGATTGGGATCCTGGAAAGATTGATGTGGAGCAATCACACCCCTCTTCTACAAGGATACATTATGTATTTGTACACAAATTGCACAATTTCGAGGACATTTATAAGTATAGTGGTCCTACCTTGAGGGCTTTCTGGAATGTTGAGATGGAAAGTAGAGCCAAGTCTTGTTGTTCTTCCGCGTAACGAACCAAGTAGACATAGACTAACTTTTTCAACTGAAAAACATGGAATACTACAACTAAAAGAAGTGTGTACAGTTTGTATCGACTTCGATAGCAAACGTATAAGAACACCTGAGTTGGTGCCAGGTGCCAGTAGGTGGTGATTTTTTCGGCCAATTCTACAACTAACCGGGTTTTCAGGTAACCTAACCCTTTTTTGGTAACCTTTTTTTCAGGTTACCTTAGTAGGTCTAGGTAACCTGGAAGTAACCTAAAACGAAAATCCGGTTACCGGTGAAACTAACGGTAAAAACCACTTTTTGCGTTAGAAAAACAGGTATACGGTTTTTCATTTCAGGTTACTACCCGGTTACCTACTGAGGTAACCTGAAAAAAAGGTTACCAAAAAAGGGTTAGGTTACCTAAAAACCCGGTTAGATATAAAATTCACCGATTTTTTCCTAAACTAGCACTGAACAAACAGGGAACGTTAAAAATAACAAACGCAAACATGCTCATAACACCTCGAAATTCAAAAGATACCTCAACATTCTTGGCGGCCACGTTTTTGACGACAGCTGGGAAAAGTTCACTGACATCTTTTCCCTTCGCGATGAGCTGAAAATTATCAAAGCATGAGAAAACTATAAATATTGTGCTGAATATGCGTCACCGCAAGAGCGAATAGGTGAAAGAAATGTTGTGAAAAAATGTTGCCAGGTTTCAAAACCAATACAAGCAATTATGTGTACACTTATGAAACTGCTTTGAAATGTATAAATTGAAGCGATGAAGCGAACATACAAAATGGAATTATTCTAAGCAAGCTGGCGGCAGGAAACTATTTAGGGTGTCATTAGTATCCTCGAACCATGAGGCAGCTCTCATAATTGGAAAAGTACCCATCTAATTAACCGTTTTTTGCGGAAAGAGGTTGGACAAAAAAACCCACGTTAATAATTCGCTTCATGGCATCTACTTTCAAATTGTCCTTGCTATTGTCTAGCATGGCTCGAAGATCGGCAAACCTCCTGAAAACTGTCAACTTTGATTACAAAATGAAATATAGCAAATTATATGATTAATTATCACCTATATTATAGTTGACATTTTGGCAATAAATCGATACTCACGTCCTGTTGTCCAAAATGACTCCCCCCTCGGCTATTTCCATCTCGGGACTTGTCAATCCTTCGGGAAAAGACATTCTCATCTAAAATCATGTCATCAACCGAGCACACATAGACATGAAGCATTCTAGAGGCGATACGAATCAATTGAAACAGGAATAAGGGCACTGATCCCATGATAACCACAGGAAATAATAGATGAAATAGCACAAAATACATAATTTAATCACACAACTGAAAGAATACACTGAGACAAATCACCAGTTATTCGAAGATATGTAAGATCAATGAACGGAGATGCGATGGATGACAACAATAACGGTATAGCAAACTCTTTAACAACATAATATAATGACTAGATAAAAATTTCTCAATAACAAATCTGGTGATAATAAAGATTTTGTTATAGTCCTTGTCATCCCTACGTGACCGTAAAAAGGTTTCTCTTAGTGTTATCAGGTTGTGTGTTGAAAAAAGGGTACAGACAGAAAAGGACACAGAAATCGAATGAAAGAATACCAAAAGCTCCTAGTATATTTAATTTTTTTAAATGATCGAGCCTTTGAAACCGAGCAAAAACGTAATTATGTTTCATAAAACCCAAATAGTCATGCAACAAGTGTGTCATCGTTGGCCAACCTTCGCGTACCTGTATCCACATTCAGGCATAAATTATAGTAAAACAGATCAATACAGTCTGAGGTGTAACAACAAAAAAGACCCGAAACAGTTCCAGAACATTGGATATAACATTTGAAAACAAACAATCAAACCTAGAAAACTAAACGCAACTTGTTCTAATGAATTCCTATAACCTGTACTTTACGTACCCATATCACTGATTGAATGATCCAACGGCCAGCAGAAGATTGCGTCGTGTGAAGTGAAGGCCAGCCACCGTTGTTTGCTTAGTGGGATATTGGAACATATTGAAGCCAGGCATGTTGATTCTGAAACGAGGAGAATATCTCAGCCGCACGTAACTACAGACCATCAACGTGGCTAGAAAGTATCATCCAATATAGAGGAATAATATAATTTACACTGGATAAACCGGCTGACTGACAGCTAGTGAATGAGCCAAATGCATGACGGAGACCTCAGACAGCGTCGAGCAGTGTTTTGTCTGCTATAAAAGATATTCGTCAAGTGGCCCGGACAGCTCCCAGCCAGTTGCCAATCACTTTTGTAGCCAAATCACCCCATGCTCCATGAGAGAGCCCGCAGTTCAGAGAGAAAACAGATTGTTTGAGACAGCATGTTTCATCCGACCTACATGCTCTCTCGCAATTGTTTTCCTGTTTCCCAAACACCGAGTGAAAAGCTCTAATACTGTTAATCACGTATAGGAAAAAAATTGAGTTCACAAAGACAGTGGAATGAAACAAATTGGCCGACCAATGTACATTACTCACTTGGGGTCGAAGGAGAACTCGTTCTGATTGTTGCTGGCGGCTATCAGATTGTCCAATGAGTATACTGACACCGACGGGCCACCGTGCGAAACTGCAAAAGCGCCACCGTCCCGAGAAAAAGAAATGGAGCCCTGGAAATGGAAAAATTTAGGTAATTATTTGGTAACTTATTCGTGCCCTAGACTGAAATAATATTACCATTCAAGCTGGCTGAGAGTCCAAAAAATAACCAGTATTTAATGAAGATTTACCAGAACTGCCTTCAAGATATTTTGTTTAGTTGATGACGATTGTCATAGCAAAGGATTCTCCCCACATGGGACCTAACAGTCAGCTTACTAACCATTGTTGCTTGAGTACTCCTTGTATCTGTACCAGCCAGACGATTGTAAGCAACATCCCAGGTACATACCGTACCATCTCCTCCAACCGAAGCTATATACCGTCCACAGGGAGACACCTGATCATGGAGCAAAATCAATGCACAACTAATGATCTGATTGAACAAGAAATATGACTCGACCAATGTGCATCCATACTCGAGCAACTCTACCGAAACAGTCAGACAGCACCCAAGAGCCGCTTACTCTTTCTTCTAAACTTATGATAGTTGTGGCTGATTTGGGACGACACTGAAGAATTTGACGTGAGAAAGGAGGCAACCGAGTCTGAAGCATACTCACCTTGACGGCACGAACTCCTGCCTTATGTCCACTGAACGTGCGCACACAGGTGCCTGAGAGCACATCCCAGACGCGCACATATCGATCATCACTACCTGAAAAACAGAGTAAAATCAAATCAAATATTTAATATACAGTGTGTAACAACGAAACGAGAGTTTGACAAAGGCAAGTGGTGATCTTCATAGCCCTCTTTACCTGAGGAAAAGCACTTCTATAGGGTTATTGTTGGGACTATGATCAACCCCGGGCTCCCACCAACAGAATAAACAACACTTATAGCTGACAGATGACTGAGCGCAAGCGTCGTTGCAATACAGTGTATCACTATTTGATAAAGACCGGCGTAACCAAAGTGATACGTTTACTGGTCATCTATCAGTTTTAGAAATATAAATTACTGTTTCGATCAAACGCGCGAAATCGTATTTTACAGCTCTTTGTTCATGTTCCCGTGTCGCTTTGACCATCTATGAATGAACAAATTCTGAATCACAGGTCAACGCAGTACACACGAGTGATCACGCACCTCCAACGATATAGTTGCAGTTGGGATGAAAATCGACACAGCTCACGTGTCCGTAGCTGTCGGCGAACAGCCGCAGCGGGTGCATCCGGTCAGTGCACCAGAGAGCCGCGCACTTGTCCGCACCGCCGCTGCAGAAGTAGTAGCCACGATCCGAAAACTTCACCTGAAGCAATCTAGGTTGGAATTTTCCAAAGTCTTCCAAACTCTTCCAACATACTCACTACAAGAGCAGTTTCAGATATTTTTCATGGTATGGTTGATGTATTGACTGAGAACTTACGGAAACCTGAGCTAGATTCGCAAATAAATGAAAAATCACATAAGGAGTATGTATACATACAATTGTTGGGTGGCCTTACAGACCTCATTTCTTGGAAGGGACAATTCCCTGAAAAGCTACTGACCGGTGATATCGCTTGAATGCTAACGTGAACTAACCTGCCACACGGGCATGCTCAATCGATAGACAACCACGTTCTTCTGTGTGTCCGTACTCCACACCCGAATCGTATTGTCCTTGGCAGAGGAGGCGAGAAGACGCTTATCCGGGGCGAAGCTCACCGAATACACGGGACCGGCATGACCCTACAAGATTGGAGCTCCAAACAAATGTCAATCACTAACAGCTAGAGAGGAGTGCAATTGGATGCTCGATCCATGGAAATGAATGGGAAGAAACTATACGTACGGGGTCGCGAAAACTCACCACTAATTTGACATTTGTAGAGGCAGTCGACTCATCGTACAACAACTCGGTCAGATTTTCAGCTTCCACATCAACCTAAAACAAAAAGTGAATCATCTCCCATCATTTGATAACAATAACTAATTTGTGACGGTGTTGACCTTATTCAATTGATTGTCTGGTTTGAATTCAAAAATGTGTACACTGTCTGATTCACAAATAACTTGGTTTCACAGTGAGAGCTAACATGGCCGCTTTCACTCGGCCGATAATGTATTCCACCGACTCATGTCTTTAAACTGGTTAGCATCTATTTATAAAGTGATTCGTTCCATAAACGCATAAACAAGCGGATTCGATAGAAAAATGTGCTCAACGCGGTTCACTATTTTCGCAGGTTGACTCACCTTTTCCAACTCATCCATAACATTCAATTTCTTCAATTTCTTCGTTTCATCAAACGCGTAAATGTTGATACTCGCATCACCATACCTACAGAGAGAGACAAAAATCTTGTTCAGAAGGTAATAAAAAAACCAAAGTTTAACGTTGAAACCGAATTAAACCTTGGAGTTCATCGTTTTCATCAAAGGTACAGAGGTCATAACGAGCATCCATGGAAAATGAATCACTACTATAATTTTTTGAACTATCTCTGCTATTGCTTATTTCATTTTATAATTGTCCACTTACAAAAAAAAGGAGAAAAAGAACATACCCTAGTGCAAGCATGGTGGTGTCGTCAGAAATATCGCTGCTAGTCACTCCTCCGTGGGCATTCAGAGCCGTGAACATGCACACCGACGGAGGCGACTCTTGTGATACCAGCACCAACTTGTTGGCATCCTAAATTTAACCATCATATATCAACAGGCATTGTCGCACCACGGGAAATTCTAAAAAAAAACTCGAATACAGCTCCGTTTCCATCACTTTCAAGACAAAGTTGAAGAACACTTATTCCATCACAGTCATTATAAATGGAATAAGGACAGTTCCCCGTTCGAAGAGCTGGCAAATAAATTTCAGTTACTCCTTTATAAAATGGCATGAGATTATGGAGAATAGTGGAAACGAACCAGCAGCGCTCTCCGCTTCTCTTCCCGATAGCTCTCGCTCATCGGCGGCAGAGGAATGCGGTCCAACAGGGGCACTGAGGGCGACGGCTTCTTGTCCTTCACCTCCTTTCCACGAGACTTCTTCTTATCGATTGCCTGCCAGACTTCGTCGCGATGGATTCCATAGAGCATCTGGAATACTTCAGACTGGATATAGGAGTAGTTGAAGGAGTCTGAGTTCAGAAAGCAGAAAAAAACACGTACGGAAAGAGACAGCATACTTTCTGAACTACACCAACAAGGGAAACAGAAGAGGAAATTGGAGAGTATTAATGATAAGCGTTCAGGCAGGTTTTGTAACATGAGAGAATACAGCTAAATATTCCGCGATGATTATTCTGTTGAAAAATGTGGTTGAAAACACGGTTTGTTCTCAGTGGAGATCAAGTGCGGCTTATTATGTACAATATGCCGTCTATTGCGGTGATGATGAGACTGTTTCGTACCTTATGTCGTTGACTATTCTTGCCCACTTGGCCCAAAATGCCTCCCATTTGACATTCAACACTCGACTTCAACTTGGACACTACATCCGACTCTGAAAAAGATTCTCACAATAATAGTAGTTGTTACTATTCGTGTATCCTCGACTATGGTATTACTATATACGTCTCCTTTTCCATTCGCCCCACGTTCGACAGTTTGTCCAAATAGCCAACATGTATAACACAGAAAACACTGATACATGATGTGAACGCTTCCAAATCTTGCATATTTACAAAATGGCGAATCCGTTAACGACAATTATTCCATCGCGCACTGCACTCCAGGATCACGTTTGTTTTTCCGTATCTGGCCATTTACATGGAGAAAACCGACGGAATTCAAAGACAACATCAAGGAAGGGTGAACGTAAACTCACGTTCAATCACAATGTGTTCCTTGATCAGATTCTTTATAATGGGTGTTCTCGTGAGCGGAATATCAATCTGCTTCAGGCCCGAACGAGACATCCGCACAATAAACGGATTCTTCCTTCAAAGAAACACAAAGATCGATAGTACCACGATAAAATGAGAATAATAACCATACGCGATCAGGAAAAACATATATACTCCTAATATCAGTTGATTCTTATCGAAATTTTTTTCGATAGCAGATGGGTTTTTTTCCAAACTGAGGACTCAAAACATATTTTATTCACGAAATCTTCAGACTCAAAAGAAAAATGCATCATTAAACTCATACTACGAGGAAAACTTTAATCGCACACTGAATAACCCATGGAAATAATCGCAGAAACTTGCGAGACAATTGATAGTAAAAACAATTTCTCTATGCAACAAACTTTCTAATGGTAAACTCACAATAAAAGTTGAGTATAGGCATTTATGTTGGCAAGTTGGGTGGTAGTGATCCGCTGAAGATCATAAACTTGTTCGTCGTAGCAAGAAGGTACTCTTTTGTGAAAACGGTCGAAAAATTCCCGGGCTGAAAATGAAAACTCGGTGAAGAAACGCTTTATTTGAACAACAAGAATGTCTAACTATTTTTCGAAAAGGGGCGGTTCGTTGTGTGAATTGAACCAAATGTCACTTTTGATAGAAAACAACAAGGTTTTACAATAGTACGCAGCTGAGGCACTGACTTACGCCTCTTCTCTGGGTACCCGGTCAAGATTACCAGAGTGTGCGCAAACTGTTTCAAAATTTCAGAAAATATTTCAAAAAAACATACCATGTTGAGGATTGCTATCATATAGGAGTTTCAAGAAGCAGTGGGCGAACACTGGAAAAATCAGGAGGGCAAATTCGGCTTGGAAGATGTCCAGAGAGCTGTCTATGTGCTGGAGAAGCCTCTCGAATTCTGCTGATATAGATTCACTGGAAACCAACTGTCAATAACGAGATAACTTGCAGTAGAAAAAATCAACAACTCTTCACCCGACATAAATATATGTGGAATGAAGGGGTCGTCCACCTACCTAGTGGGATAAGACTGGTACGCATTTGAATCCCCCGCCCGCAATGCTACCGACGCTTCCTTTGAAAGAGATTCCTCGGTTTCCTGAAAACATACTGTTTCAATTAGGGCAAGCTGGTTAATTGAACAGAAAGTCCGATAACAATGGGTATCAGCATAGTTGACTTATACCAACTTTAACTTCATTGGTTACCAATACTCTGGTACATGATATCTGCTGAAAAGTTCAATTAACGATGCAAAGATGATGAATGAGCGAAATAGATAGTTTCAACGTTTCACGACTCAATACAAATAAAGGAAACAATGTCGATGTTAGTTGGAGCAGCATTGAACAACAATAACTAATATCTTCATACCATACCTGTAATCCGTTTTTCCGTAAGAATGCTGTCAGCGCTTGTAGCATCTCATGTGTGAGTGGTTTATCAGCTAAATCCTCAGCATTACTGGCCAAGGCTGGTGAAATGATATTTGCTGCAGGGTCTGCCATTCCTGGAAAGAAAACCAACTTAATTATTGTGTCAACGACTTAGGTTCAATCACATTACATTGAAGCTACTGTCTTTATAACCATACTGAATATAGTGAATAAACAAACAGAAAAGTCGCTAGTAGAACGGTGAGAAGAAAGGCAAACAAACTAATAGATTGACATCGACACAATTATAAATAAAAGGTTGGGAGATTTCTCATGTGAAGAAAAAACATGAGTAAATAAGATCCACACACTATCTTTAAAGTTTTCTAGAATGAAGGGAAAACGAGAAAAAGGCATAGGTTTTCTTAGAAACGTCAAACATATTTTACTAAAGAAAAACAGGCTCCGTTCTTATTTACCGATACCAAATTACAAGATAGATAATTTCCCATTTCACTACGTTATTATTATAAATCTGAATAGCCATTTTAAAGGCGCTTATCGACCGCGATATGAGAGAGCGTGTAATAACAGGAGAGAGCAGACGGAAAATCGATAAGAACATGAGTGGAGCGTTCATAGCGGACACCGAATAGATGCCGATATTATAGGATGGACAGCACAAATGACCCTCGCTCCACCACGCAAGCATCCTCTTCGACCAATCACGACGATTCGCTCGTAGAAGTCTCGGTGGTGGGCAGTCCCGAGGTGTTCGGCACCCAACAGCCGGCCTCCTCCAATGAGAGCAAGAGCTCCGTCTCGCCAGAAGTTGGGGTGGAACCGGACGAGGACAGATGCAACACGTCCATGTCCGACCAGTCGGACAGGAAACGGCCCATAGAGAACGGTATACATGACGACGACTCGCCGCAGCTGCCGCGAGCGCCGCCGCCCGCGTCCGCGTTCAGCGACGCGCGACCCTCGCCCAGTGCAAACTATATTCACAATGCCCTGCTTCAATGGCTATGGATTTCTATCGACGGCGTACAGCTGCCGGCAGTCCTGAGAGGCGGTGAACGATACCTGGCTGTCCACATGGTTCAATTGAAGCTGCTCAGCAAATTCCCATCCGGAGTCCCAGCCGAAATATTATCAAGGTAGTTCAATCATTTCCTATTATCATAACAGTTGCGTTCCTATATTTAAAAAAAACTCTACTATTCTGTAATAAGCCTGTGACGATAAGTTCATTCAATGCCAATTTAATTATAGTTGACACTTAAAACTTTAACTAATCCAAAAGAAAGTCTTGCATAACTGTACTTCCCTGCCTCACAAGAAAACCCGGAATGAATCTCCAGAATTTTATGAACACCACAGGCTGTTTGGCTTTGCGTAATTTGTTTTTGCTCAACTGGCCTTGACTACGTTCACCTATATACGCGCTTGCGCACCCTCACAGTTATAAACTAAACTTCTCAGCACTTTTTCGGTGAAAGATAACTTTGAAAAGATTACAGAATTACATACTTAAACAAATTGAAACCTGTTTCTTCTTCAAAAACTACAGCTTTTTCAATATCTACAAATACTGTATATGTTCACCGATGTGTGAAAAGCAGTATACCCTATTGACAACCGCCCGACCAAAAAACAATTACATCTCACTACAGAATGAATCTGAAATCTAATTCCACTAATGTGCAGAACACCAGAAATTCTATCTGTATCACAAAGAATTGACGTACCGTTTTGGTCTGTCTCATTTCGCCTCCGTCAGTAGAGCACGTCCGTATTTTTTCTGTTTGCCGTTACAAGTAGTGTTTTTCGCAACTAAGAGAACCTGAATCAACATGTTCCCGACTAATTCATAACTTTTTTTAGGTATACAATGATCTCACACCGAATGACGTTGACGGAGGCCTGGGTTTTCAATTCAGTCAACGCTGTGCTACGAAAGTTCGATCTTGGCTGTCAAATTTTCACGATACACGACGAGGTCGTCTTGTTACAAGACGTGCAGGCGTTTTACTGGAATGTCAAAATATTCAACTTGAACCGCATTCTCCAGCAGTACGAGGCTGAATTGCAAAAGACGAATAGCAATATGACATTGATGTCCGTCATCACCGCACTGAAGTCTCAAGTCAGCAATGATCTAGAGGTAAGTGAGTCATGAGTTAGTCGTCGCCAAAAGAATCCCGTCAGTTTACTATATATTTCAATTTTCATAAATAATAGGTCCCGTTAACCATTTTTGTAGTAAGTAAAACCACTTTTGCACAAAAAGAGGAAAATGTCTGGTCACTAATCCTTTGAGATACCGTCAGAATTCCCAACTACAGGAGGGTGATCATATCTGAACTTTAGTTCAAGTTATTGAAATACGACTGGCCAGCAGCATGATCAAACTACAAAACACAGCGAAACAGAACAGCAAATAGGTTTTGTTGAGCGTCACAGTCTACCTTGCGCAGAGATGTGAACTATCTTGTTTCACCTCGTTCATTATGGAAAAGCGATGTTATATGACTACCGTTCGCGAGGTACGATAACTGCAGGAAGAAAAAAGACCAACTTGTGTATAATGTGTACTTATAAATACTTAAATGAGCATTTAGGAGGTGCTTGCCGACGTGCGCCGCATGTCTGAGCCAATCGAGCTGGCCAACACACTGCAAGGCTCGTCCTCTGCCAACTCGCCACATCCACAGCAGAATGGGACGACGCACTCGCCCGGCAGTCACACAGTACAGTCTCCCCACTCAACAGTTAGCGATTCAAAGATTGACGTGTTCTCATAGGATTCTCTGGCACTGCTAGTGATCCCTTGAAGTGCCGCTCACTAAGCTACATATTGTATACCACTCAATCACATCCCTCAGGTATTAACTCCCATCACGGTTTATGTAGTCCATAAGTGTGATATATTTTACCTGAAGATATTCATTCTGTGAAGTTGTGTATGAAAGATAAATATGGAAATAACCACAAATGTTCGACAAATGGTTGAATACTGCTCCAAGCATATGAACACATTCGATAAACAATTTATTCGAAAGTTACATTCATACAGATATGTATCTATTTATAGAGGCTCTCGCCGAAATATGCAAGTTTATATTTCACTAGACAACTAAACAAATTCTAAAAATTCTATCCGACAATATGTAACTAACTGAGAGTAAAAATAATGGCAAGTGGAGAATGCTTTTCATTATAGGTGATGAATAGAATGAAAGCACACGGCGCTACACACAAAACACGAATATCAGAACAGTACGTTCCCCTAGAAACCATAATAATATTTGATGCGATTTCGGTAAGAGATATATAGTCACTACAAGCAGATGGAATTACTGTCTCATCGAAATGGATTGTTATGCATCCTCAAACTCGAAAAAAACGGATTAAATCATGCTAGGAGTAGGCAAATATTTTGTACACACGTTTCATCGGAAAACAAATAGCTGATCCGACTAGGCGACACACTAAACTAAGGGAAAGTGGAGGATGTGAACCGTTCGTATAACGAACATACGTGCATCCATCGCCAAACTTACCTTCCAAGCGATAATAGTTGCTGCAAAACAAAGTATTACTGTTCTGATCACAGCATAACATACAATTGAGAATTTGGAAGCGATATGCGCTTAATGGGCGACCACCATTTGCAGGTACCTCTTGGTAAAACATACGTTATTTATTCGAACAAAACATATTTGTGTCACTAGGATGTATTGGATGTTATGGTTATATTATTGGGCTCAGTAAAAGGTGAACTCGATAATCGTTCAATTCAGAGGGTTTCAACTAATTTTACTGAGCACATTATATGAATATAGTTCTCACATCCTTCTAAGAGTCTTAAATCTCATACGACGGTCATATAAGAATGACGAAACGAAATAATAAACCTACAGTAAGGTATCGTGATGAGTGAAACCATTTCTTCTGTAGAAGTTGATGGCGCCAGAGTTGGTCGAAAGCACATGCAAAAAAACTGCACGGGGATAAGGTGGATTTTCCACAACCTGAAACACAAACTAGTGAACTAATCTTAAGGAGCAATCCATTTTTAAATGTAGACCAGAAATTCTGAAACTAAATGAAATTACAGGGGTACATCAGTTTTGTTCAATGTCGCAAAAAAGAAAATATGCATATTCTTATTCAAACTAATTAGTGAGATAATATAGATTAATATTCAAATTATGAGTAGGATAACTTTTAAATAAACCCACTGTATCTAATAAATGCTGCAACAGGCGAGAAGCCAGACCCATACGTCTGAATTCATGCGATACTGCCAGCGACAGAATGTACACCACATACGACCCGGCGTCTGATAGAATATCCCGATCCTGAATAAATCCACAATCTCAAACAGATCCATGAACAACATGAGTATTAAACATAACTGTCGTCCTTACATCAGCTGGTAACACCTGTGTGCAAAAATATAGAAACTACAGCATGAACAGCACTAGCCCCAGTAACATCGAAACAAACCTCAGTATTACAATGAAGTACTCTTTTCGTTTCCGAAACCATTATTGCAGCCAGCTTTGTACCCTCAAACAATCCCAGACTGGTTAAGGATCCGGAGACCACCTCTTGGAACCTGCACAATAATGTAATAAGATGAACCCCTTTCAAGTTGCTGAGAAACACAGCTTAATGGGAAAATACACACAGAAGTAGTGATTGCTGTGTAACATAGGCCAGGTTCGACTAATTTGAGCAATTTTATTTCTCGAAACATGTTTTTTGTTTTCGGTGAGCAGTCAATGATACCAAAGTAAAAAGAGGATACACATACCAGCATTCGGGGTACTGAATGGGAAACGCCGAGGCACACAATGCTTGGACATCGGGCAAGTCAGCTGGAAGAAGGGGGCGAAGTGACAGTCGGCTGCAAGCTGGAGAATTCCTTCGCAACAACACGTCACATTCGTCGAATGATGAACATGTTGGCATATCAACCTGTACGGGAAACGATTAGTCAGCCAGTTGAGACGCATCAATCTAATCCATACATACACTGCCTTTCGCTCATCGGCCATTCATACGGTGTTAATTTATGTGGTAACTGATAAGGCGACGTGGTTTGAGCATTACACACAAAGCTGGTTGATTTCTCCCCACATATATATATATTATATACTAGCCATCGACCTCTCGGAAAAGTTTTCGAAACTACCTTCTAGATTCCACAAACGCCACTTAAAAATGGTGGTTTGTTTCGCTGATATCAGTCCAATTGAAGCCCTCCACCAAGTAGAGAGCAAGCATCAGCAAACTGCAACTAATCAAAAGTGTTCAACCCAACTCAAAAAAATACTAACCCTCCTTCACGCCCAATTGATAAAAATAGATATTAGTAACGTCTTAACGTAACCGGGAATAATATGTAAAACAGTAAGAAGTAAATAAACTGTATTGCAAGACAAGAAGCCAATAAGCGAATCAAAACAGTTTCGGAATAATACACAACAATTAACAAACAACAACGACGGTGAGGTATAATAATAAATTAAAGTACTAAGAAGTAACTCTTCAAAAAGTAGACTAAACTGCAGATTCTATAGCACAGAATTGGCAAATCCTAACATCAAAAGTCTGCACAGTACTACAAGCTCGTGTGCTCAGGTTGCAATATTGGCACGTACGAAAAGATTCAAAGATTACGAGAATTGAAGAAGTACGGAGCAACCAGATATGATGCACCATCTAGCGACGACGCTGAAACAAACATACAGTAAGGATATGAAACATGTCTCCATTTTCTAATAATACCATGAACAATGGAAAACTGTCGAATGTCATATATCTAGCACACAATAAGACTACAGGTATAGTCAACCAGCTTTGAGGTTGGCTCAACGAGTGGAAATCAAACCTATTCCGTAAGCTATGAGTTCGTTAAACACATTCAACTACTTGAATAAATACGTAACTAAATTAGAGCACTCAATCCACAAAATAATCTCACTCACTGTAGTTCTTCCAATCTTTGAGAGTATTCCGTATTTCGGCATCAGTCCGACCCTTATAACTCAAGCGTCGAATGAACATATGCTAAAAAAAACTATATATACACAGTTTAGCACATCCCATTTGTGTCGTCCAATTCAACGTAGTGAAATTTTCTACTTGGCTTAAAAGAAAAGGACAAAACTGCAAAAGAATAAGTGAAGAATGTAGTTCATGTATTAAAGCTAGTTCACTTCGCACACACAAGCCCTTAGTGTGGCGCACCGAATTTATGTTATTAACCTGTTTAATACTTTTCTTTCTTTAAATACTTGTTTCGTTAGATATAGTAATTGTCCATTCAAAAAATAGTAATGATACATGTTTTTTTTTCTGTTCTACAATATACTTCTCCAATACGAAAACTACAACGGTTGTATTGTCAAATTCACACGTTGTTCTCAGACAGAAAAATAAGGCTACTATTGAATTTTTTTAAATGACCGGGTTATATGCTACCCTTCTTCAATTTGGTTGCACATTGGTGTTAGAATGAAAACAATATGATGGAACTCACGAAGTAAAGCTGTCGGGGTGACAGCGAATCGATATAGTCCGGAAGAGTACGATCCAACTGGCGCAATGCGCTGGCACGCTTGCCCAAGCGAGATTTCAGACCGGGCAGATTATAAAGGCCGTGCAAACTTCCGATTTGAGCCTGTATGATGAAGATAAATAGAACACCAAACAAATGAAGACCAATGAAATATTGAACAAAGACATACATTATTTTGTTGTTCCAACAGAGCCCAAACCTGCGGCCGTATTCACCAATCCGCGAGAAACTGAAATACATTTCCGCGGGAAGGTAGATCAGAGAAATAGTGTGCTGGTGAGGAGGATCCAGAAGCGTTCACAGCGTTCCGCGACATTGGTGAATACGGACACCGATCCGGCTTAGTGTGTGCAACTAACAACTGTGAGCACGGTTCAAGTAAGTATTTTTCTATTTTCTATTCGAAATCTATTTTAGACCTACGATCATACACCAGCAAGGTTGTCCGGATAGTCAGAAAAGTTCGAAAAACGGACTACTCTTTAGCCGAAAAAGATGAAAATCGGTCTACATTTGATGAAAAACTCTAAATTTTCACTTGTTTACGTCTAAAAACGGATAAATTTTCGTCGCTTAGTCAGACCTTACTGGGGTATGCCTACGATCGTCATTACTAAAATAAGGTAAGAGTGCTGAATCTCACCACTCACTGAGTCGGAGTGAGATGAGACTCGAGACGAAGGCGGCCTAGTTAAATCAAGATTATGGTCAATAAACTGGCTCTAGGTGCCGGATCGAGAACTCACTGCTACTGAATCCGACAGATCATCAATGCGTGGCAGGTTTATTCCGTCTACTGTGCGGGGCTGAAAACAGGCAGTCAACTACGATTATTTTATTTAGTCTGGAGTTGATGATAACAAGTTTTCATGCTGGTGAGTACACAAATGTTCAGCTAGAGTTCATGTATTGTTAACATCAACACCAGCTGCTTTCATACAAGCTGTCCCCAGCGAGAAACACTACCATTGATGAGGGTAATAGATTACAGTGAACATTTGAAAACGATTAGAAGAAACCCAGTAAGCGTGGACAACCTTTTCTAATAACTGCATCAAATCATTCCCATTTTTCAACGAAGTCTCAACGTCCGAAAGAAAGAAATCCTTCCGCTGCTGATCGGTCCAAAAGTGTCGCGTCAGCACCCATCGCGGGAAAAATATTCTAAAACAATTTACATAAAGAAATACGTGCTACTTAGTCAGCAAACAATAACTTTGCGGGTGCGAAATTACAGAATGATTGTTAAAAAAACACCATTTTAACTTATTATTGGAAGCAATTGTAACGAAATATAATATTTGAGAGCAGATATGCTATATGAAAATGGTAAAGTGGCCCTTGAACAGAAACAGAAAGGTAAACTTATGAGTAAAACCGGACCACCAGTGGATGTATCCAAGAAAATAGGAAGGTAGTGCGATTCAACTGTCCTCCCGTGATATTCGAAGATACATTTACCCATAGTAACGTGATTTTCACGTGAAATAGCAAGACCTATCAGAATTAGTCGTATTTTTGTTTGGGGGGGGGGGGGTTAGTGAACACACAAGGAATGCTCAGAGAACCTACATAGCAAAACCAATGATGTAGACGGTAAGCGGGAGAGGAAGCAGTGTGACAACAACTGCCATCTTCGGCCCTTCCACAGGTAACTGCAAAATGAGTAACACTTAGCAGCAGAGTACGTATGCTAGAAGATCCCGGCACCTTCATCCCATCCTGCGTCTCCTCAAACATACGCTATTTATCTGCTCTTACACCCCGCCGGGATGCAAGAGACGAGAAATGGTGAGGCAGAGCTAGAGACGCAGGACGGGATGAAGGTGCCGAGATTTTCTAGCATACATACTCAGGACACAACTACAAAACGGCCAGAACCTAATCAACGCGTCTCATTCATATGGTGGCGGCAGAAGAAGACAAATTGCTGGTTGCTCCCCTCTCCCGCTGGCAACAAACACAACATCCTCAAGGTACAACTCACAGCATCAGGATGAGGACATCACCCGGACCCGGCACTTGCAGAACGAGGATTAGCGACAGCATTTTGAGCAACTCCCCACCACTCTAATAACAGTAAGAATGCCACAATTATCCCAAACAGAAATACTTTCTCACATTTGTAGCTGCAACTACATGACTAAACTGTTCGCAATAACATTAATTCGGGGAAATTAATTCACTTAGGCAGATTAAAACCCAAACACTGTTTTCATATTTGAATCCAGCTTTCGGTAATACAATAAAATGAAAACCGGGTGGAGGAGAGAAGGGTGTCACGAATCATTACAGTCAGACGTACCTGCACGCTAACTTCGAGTTGAGACAAAGTGAGCTGATGTAGAGGGGTGCCCGAAGACAGCTTACGTCGAACAGAAATATACGTCTTTATATCAGAAAAACACCACCGAGAACCTAGAAAGAGAACAGCTGATCAAAATTAACAGTTCATCTCCCTCTTTTCCTCAGAAACAATGCGAGAGCCGAAAACAAAACTCCCAGGACAAAGAAAGACCCGATTCGGTTAAAATGACTACCGGTGATGTGAATCGAAACCCACCGTCCACAACCATCCTGTGAATGGAGTAAATCTTAGGCCAACGTGAAATGAATTTTTCATATCGGCCGGTCAGTGAATCCGGCTTTACGGGGGCGGCGGGCGGGGGTCCAGCAGATGTTAACCTGGATGCAAATTACGATAACCATGTCCGAGGCATTCCACAAAACGCAAATTTCTATAAAATTGTGTTGGTAAATTGCTTCCTTTTTGAGAAATACTTTCAGTTGAGCATACCTGATAGAAGAAGCATTTAGACTGCGCGGAAATGCCCCGGACAAACGATATGCCGTTGTACCGACCAGCGTGGCCCGATACATCAGACACCTGTGTATAAAGGTTAACCATCGAATATAGCACGTAGAACGAGAATATGTAAAAACGGGAGAAACCCAATTGAACAATACATTGATTAGGAACAAAAAATTTAATCCACCGGAAGGAAAACTGAGAGGGAAGACAATCAATCACTGGGAGACCCGTGAAACATGGTTATTCTGCATATGGAAATGATTAGAAAGTGAATAAAATTTCTGTACAATATATACTATACAATTTGGTGATAAGAGTGTATAGGTGCGTGTCACCAGGAACGTGGGGGAGAATATTCACGATTCTAAAACTAAAAGTTTATGTTATAACTATTGAGAGTTATCAACTCTATGATAAATCGTAATTAGGAACGAACTGCGAACATAAACTATTGTGCTTAGTCTGCCATTCAACTATTTTCATCAGAAATAAGTTACCCCACTTTTTGAGGGCAGAATTTGAAAAAAGAAGAGTCAAATACGGGAAATGTAAAAAAATCATGTTGGTTATTGCATTACGTACAGAGAAAAACTGAAAATGTTAGAAGTAACAGAGATATACATGGTAACTTGAATCATAAATAGCCTACAAACGCGTGACTTGACGTGACAACGAGGACTGACTGTCAACACGAATCACGTGATTGAATCCAACACCGAATGTGCCGGGGTCGCACATTTTTTCGTTGTCGTCGACCAAGAGGGTCAGGTCCGAGGCGGGCTCATCCTCGACCACCGAGCAGCAGATCATCTTATCGCAAGGAGAGACACCCAACAGAGAGGAGCCCGATGTTGTTGAACTTTTCTCCTCAGAACTTTGGACACTTTCCGATTCGCCTAAAGACAACGATTGTTGAGAAACTAGCGCATATCATTCACTCGTGGATGCAAGATACGCTCTCATTGCACAGCACTTTCCAACCAGACGCTTCTAGATACTGGAATACTTTGACGCTTATCGGCCAGAGTTTGTCGCGAACTTCGAGAAACCACCGTACCCCAATACCCGAAAATTGCACTTTTTGCTAAAAAAAAATAATGGTTCTCAGCTGGCCCGCTGGGTGAATTCTATATGTAACCGGGTTTTTAGGTAACCTAACCCTTTTTTGGTAACCTATTTTTCAGGTTACCTCAGTAGGTAACCGGATGGTAACCTAAAATACTTCCAGGTTACCTACTAAGGTAACCTGAAAAAAAGGTTACCAAAAAAGGGTTAGGTTACCTGAAAACCCGGTTAGTTGTAGAATTGGCCACCACGCTGTCCACTTAAATGAGATAAATTCAATTCGGACATGACACAGGTTTATTTGCATGCAGCCGAAAGAAGTATTGCGCGAATCATAAAAATACTTTGGTTGAATGCAGTCGGAGTACAAAATACCCGAAGCGAGAAATTGAATGCTGCCAGATTCTCAATAAGATTCTTTTCTCGAACTCGAAATATCAAAACTATATATTATATTTTCACAGATGAGATAGTTCATATTATAAATTCTGAAATTCACACCCACTCGTCTTCGCATTTACATAAAGTCACAGTAGAAGCAAAATTAGGGTAACAAGTGTTTCTGAGCAATTATCATTCCGACCACCCACCGTATTGTTTGAGAAGCCGTAGTTCCTCTTTTATGATACTGTCCACTATCTTTTCCTTTTCCTTCAATATATATTGAAGCTGGAGCGACCTGGCTGACAACTGGATTACGCGAGCGATGTTCTATAAAAACATGCGGTACACAACTAATACTAAAACATTTACAATATTACTTGTAGTTACCCTAGACAAGTGACATTACCAGCACAATGTAAATCCATCACCAACTCTCACTATTTTTGTTCCGGAACAAGGTATGTTGAAATGGACCCAGTTTGATAGCATCCTACCTGAAATAACAAGACGAGTCGCATGGTCAGCTGAGACGATATGAGGCTGACCAGAGAAGAATGAGACTCCCCGACGACGGAAACATTATTCACAGCGACAACTACATCCCCTGAAAGCAAAAAATACTTATGATCTTAAATCGCGATACTTATGATCTTCAATCATGTTCAGTCTTATTCAGATGAATGCAACACATAAAGTAACAAAAAATGCAGCAGTAGAATGAATGGAAAAGAAACATCTATTTCCACCTTGAAATAAGAAGAGCAGAAGTAAAAATATGGGTCTTCTTGATTTTTGCTCTTTCGTCTACTATTACATTTCAGAGATTTCCACTCAGTGATCTGATAATTATCAAAAAAAACAGCCCTAACCGAGTTTCTGAAATGAATAAAAAAAGAAGAACACTAGAAACCTTTTCGGATTCCAGCTCGTGCAGCTGGTCCACCGCACCTAACGTAGTCCACATAAGTTACTCTTTCTGTGGCTCCAGTATTGCATCGTTTGAAGACATACGACTGAAATGTACAATCAAATAACATGTATCGTATCGTTGTGGAATCATAATCCCGTGCATTTTTGCACGCTATGTCTAGGTGAAGAAGGCAACTACTGTGAGCAATGACGTTTCTCGTTGCTTCGACCACCAAATCTATCCAATCGAAACCTTTCATATTTGATATTCTCAATAATGATTCAATAATGACTGTCTCAACCAACAAAGATGAATAACAACGAACTTGTAAGGCAAATCCAAAAGATTCATCGAATGATGTGCGCATAACTACGACCGTGCGCCGATTGCTGATGTGATCGGAATTAGGAAGAATAGCTCGGTCCATTTCGAATTTATTCAAGTCCTGAAATGAATAAAAAATATTCATTTCTCATGATAACTAGTGAAATAAACATGACTGTAACCACAGTAATATAATATTCTAGCAAGACAATCTTCAATCAATTTTCCTAATCTTCCTATATCCCAGGCCGAATATTTCGTGATAAAACGACTGCCTGTTCTTTTTTTTTTCATAAAAAAGCCTATAAAAACTATGTGAAAAAGCACACCGAGTATACTTACACAATTTGAAATAGGAAAACTGGCGTTCCTAACAAAGAACTCAAAGTCAGTTGTTGAAAAATGATCTACAAGTACCCATGAGGAGATGATTGTTTAGATGACGTTTGTCGATTTCCGACACTTATTTCCGCGTTTGAATGTTTCCGTTTCCTACTGCCAATATTTTTATTTTCTCCTCTTGCATATCACAAGCTTGCATGTAAATGAATAAATGAATCAATACTGAACTAACAAACTACAAGACAACTAACAGAATATTCACTGGAATCGTCATCCTTCATACTGCTAAGAGTAGCGGAAGACAAACTGCCACCGCCAAAATCAGTTGATTGCGGCTGATGTGATCCTTCAGATAGCGATTGTGTAGTGCTACTGAAAACAAAATGATATATATCTATCTATCTACTGCACTCTATACGGATGCACCTCAATTCATTTCATCTGGAATGAACTCCAAGAGTACACTCATTTGGAACGAAGGGATATCAACTACACTTTGCATTTGAATAAAGCAGAAAATTTTACTATTTCAAAATGTTCAGAGAAACGTCCGCCTAAATGCATCTACCTATATCGGGTGTGGCATTGATGAACATAAACACACGTTATGTATAAGAACAAAAGATAGTCTACTCAACATCAATACATCAGTTCTACGCGGTCAAGTGCAACGTTTTTTTAACAAGTAATCTAGGTCAAATGAAGAAAAACGAGAACAGGGACGAATCAAGGGTAATGGAAAAGTGCTCACCACATATTTGAGCAAGAAGATTCTGCCCAACTCATTCTCTAGGACATTAGAACTGAAAAATGTAATTGGTTGAGGTTAGTAAGCATTACATAACTGAACTTGAAAACGTTGAACTATGATAGAAATTCGGTAACAGGCGGTTCTTGAAACCAATAATCTTCAATAGAAAAGGAATTACGAAGCAATATTTATACATAAGAAATAAGACATGCGATGACCAGTTCAAGCAAAGGTCTAACATAGCAATCAATGCATTAAAGAATATTATCCGTGTAAACAATGGAATCAGCGAGATATGTGTATGAGTACGTCAATACCCAATTGCAGTCGACCAATGAACAACAGACAAAAGAGAATGTAATTTAGTATGCGCTACTACTCGTTGAAACGAAGTCTTATTGGGAAGCAGGTTACTCACGCACTAGTACTACTAGACAAAGGTGTTACGAGTAAGATTGAAAGTGACTATAGTTTCACCAGACGTGTAGGCATGAAACTGACAGGCCAGAAGATGAATGTACCCCTTATTCTAAGAATAACTTGTTTGGTTCGGAATAACCCAATATAGAGTTTAGACGTGTGAGAAATATAGAAGACAACGTGACACGTAGGACTGAGATCAATAGTACCAAAATGAATACACAATATCTATACCCTTCCATTCGGAAATACAAAAGTTAAATTGTCCGTCCACTGGAAACCTTGAGATCGGAACACCTGAAACATTTACCAGACTTTCCTCAGCAACAAATTAAATAGTTTTCACGGAATTCAAACTGTAGAAGTACTTAGACCGTAACTCCATTTTAATGTACTCGAAACGAACCGATGTCGATGCCAGGTAAGAGACACGTAATTCACATTTTGTTTCGTTTTGAAACTTCCCATTCATTCACAGGTATGGCGAATCCGGAAGTAAAACTCAGCTGTTCAGAGCACATTTTGATTCAAATGGATCTTATTCAAATCTTTTGGAATTTCGCTAAAAGACAAATCAAGTATCTCGGGAACATTGACTTTTTACCCCCCACCTTTCTGAATTTGTATTGCGTTTGGGGAATTGTAGTTTGACCCCCCCCCCACCGGGGGATTATAATTCAATTTATCACCTGCAATACAAAAGTTTGAGGGTGGGGGGTAAGAAGTAAACATTTCCGGTATTGAAGTTCAGCCCCCCACTCGTTGAAGTTTGACCCCCCACCATTGAAGTTCTACCCCCCGCCGACCCAAGTGGGGGGTAAATAGTAAATGTCGAAGTTGAATTTTGACCCCCCCCCCCCTCTCCTGGATTTTCAGGTTTTAGCTTGGGTGGGGGGTTGAAGTGCTACGGGGGGGGGGGGGGCCCAACTAAAGTGGGGGGCGATACTTCAATTTTCCCAGTATCTCCTCGACAGGTCTCTATTTTTTCTTGCTAGAAACGAAGAAACCTCGTTATGAGTGAATGGTAAATTGAACAAAAGTAAAGCCGACTAACTTGGAAAACAGTTTCCCAGCTAATCAAAATTGCAGCCCAGAGCACAAATCCAAGAGCACTCAAAAGGACATACCTAAACAAACAGTTCGCAGTACTCTTCGAAAACATGAGAAGCAAAGAAGTTCAGTTTATTAAGTACGAGCGGGCTAACAATCCAATCATCAACTCTCCTATGTCATTATGCGTTGGGTTATAACATAACGTTATGTCATACCACAACTTCGAATTGAAGAAGTAACAGAGACGAGTTTTATGAAAATAATTTGACCAGACAGTGATCAGCTATATGTAGATGTTTTCGTATAAAAAAGGTGTTGCAAAATTGGGAAGAAAATAATTAATTACTTGCGGATTGATGAACGAGTTGGACAGGCAGGACGACAGAAAGCATCCGGGAAAAACCATATCACATTTGTGAACCAAACTAGCGGCAGAAAGCATAGACCGATGAAGAAGTACCTAAAGAAGTACCCGTCAACAAATCAACACGACATGAGCTTTGTTATGTCTTACAAACCTGAGAACAAGATAATTCAACTCACTTTCTGCATATGTCTAGTTTTGCATTTCCATCGAGTTTGGAAATATCCATGAAAACTGAAGCGTAATGAATCACACAATGTTAAATAAGTCTTATTTGAAACAGGCAACAATAAGCGAGCTTAAATAAGAAAAATAAAGTGCGTAAGGATCGGTTCAAACATAATCGAAAGCCGCCCAAAACTAACAATTCTAATAATATATGTAACATAACTTTGCATAAGAATAGACAAGTACGAAAACCTAACAAATTCTCCATTAAATGATTGCCTGGCACTACTAAAGGTTTTAACATTGTCGCAATAGGATTCCCAGCTATGGCGAGCGTAAAAATCAATAGCGCCGTACGAACACACAGCAGAAGCTGGAAAACTTCAAAACATTCCATAAATATACCCTGCCTACCTTTTTTAAATCTTAAAAACGCATTTTAATAGAACTGTAAATTTCAGAGATGCGATGATATTGCAATTGAATGCTTAAAACATTTATAGAAAAAAAACCTATAATGAAAAAAACTAACGATTGTTAAGTTATAGCATTGCTAATTTTATGAATTAAGCAGTTGATGTCTTATCACTTATACTATATTAACGTTTTTTTGCGGAAGAGCATAAATAAATCAAACGGATTAGGGAGATTGACAGTCAGCTCTTGATACTAAAATCTAATATTGTAAAAATGAAATACAGCATGGATTCTGATCAAAGAAGCCGAACACACAGCCTTCACTCCAATATTATCATTTTATGACCAGAAATATCACGCGTTGTTCTCTTGCGCCGAAATTACCGAGTGGTACCAGAATTCCATTCAGGTTAGGTAATCGGCTGGCAGTTACAAACTACTTCTAATCAGATAAAAGACAGAATAAGGACTAACTGGCTGAAGCCATATAGTGAATTTACAACTTACAAAGAAACAAAACTTTATTGCACAAGAAACATATAACTGACACTCGTTTATCTGCAAAACGAAAAAGCAACAAAACTAGAGTAAGCTAGATAGTAGTTTAAAGAGAAAAAAAAGTCATGGCCATCAACTAATGTGCATGAATGATATGACACAATGAAATAAATATAAACTCACAACATTGAAACGTATGAAGAACCTAACAAGACAACTTTATATAAACTGGAGGCGGGAGCTTAGAATAAACATGAAGACTTAAATTTTTTTTGTTTTGCATTTATAACGCCTAATACGAGAACACATAAACTCACAAAAGAAGAGTGAAATCAAACATGGAGCGACTTCGTTGCATGTCCCAGGTGATAAAAGCTACTGTTTTCAGAAAATTTAGCGTTCGAACTACCTTATTTCTGATTCCAGATAACCTTTGCATACAAAATAAAGTAGCTCCATGTATGTATGATAAACTAAAACTCAACCATATAATGTTTCTGAATAAAGCTGATCAAATAATAGAAAACGATCCAGAAGAGTCATTAATCACAGAGAATCTCGCAGTCATTCTGAAAAATCTTCGCTTTTGTCAGACATGAATGAACTTTAAAAAATGAATTTGAAATCTGAAAAAAAATCATACATACGTCATGCGTTCAATTCCCACATTTCGTGAACGAAAAAAGGAAATGAATTTTTTTCATTGAACTGAAAAAAATCCCAAAATGAAGGGGTTTAAAATGAATTTTTAAAATCGAACCGGCTGAGAGGGTTGAGCGAAACAATTAGAGAACTGAGTAGAGTAGGCGACACAATCCTCCTGAGTATATGGGGCCGCGAACGCATTCTGAAATTGGCCTATTCAGCAAAGTACCTGGAGCGCATGTGGATCAGTGACACCAATGAGGTCAATGTAGACGAATTCGTTATTTTCTCTAATTATTCCCAATCAATAGTCGTTAAATATGAAAACAACATGTAATACCTCTGTAGTTACCAGAACTACAGAGTACACCAAACTACCTTGTCATTATTTCTTCACAAGTACAGACAGTTAATACTCACTGCTAGGCTGTATGACACAAGGTGGAAATATAAAGCCCAATAGACACCTGTTGTATATTTGAGACTAGCGCGCGAAACGACTCCTGCTCCAACAGATACTTCAGAACAGACTGCAGCTCGTTCGCTGGCATACTCGAGACGTTGGTCATGCAATCAGTCATAGTACCTGCGTCCTAAACCAGACAGTGTATCATAATAAAAATGCAGATTCAAGCCTAGCCAATGAAATACACTAAGGAGGTGGTTAATAAAACAACTAAATATGAATACTATATATTCTAAGTGAATCAGCTGCAAAGCTGAGGTTAAATGTTTAAGGTGCGTACATTAACAAAATAATGTCGTGACAATCCTTTATTTGCCCGGTACGTGAGTATACTTCGACTATAAAAATGAAGCTCATATTGGTGACATACTTGTTTTCTCGATACATCAGCCACAGCTTCTTTGATAGGCGTGGGAATGGGATACTGTAAATATATCAGAACTAGTATTGTATTGAAGATTACTGATAATCCGAAACAATAACTTATCACACACTCCCAGCAGGGTTATAGTTCGTTTCATTCCCAGATTCCCACTGAGACCCTTTGGCATCGTGCCGAGATTTTCGGATGACCATTTCTTAGGGCAGATATGGGTAATCTTAGGGAATTTTTTTTATTTACGCGCTCTTATGGAGCTGAACAACCGCTAACAGAGATTCGCAGTTATTTGAAAAAACTCCAAAGTGGGGAAAAACAGCCTTGAATATTCATTGGCACGCTGCCAAGTCTCAGTAGGAATGATCGGAATTATATCACCTCCACCTTTCAATATAATAGGCACACAAACGGGGAGGGAGCCCAAAATCGCGATTGGAAGGCAGGGTTTCTTGCTCTAACCAGTACGAGCACCCTGTTCTGGCGCCACCCACCACTTTTCTCAAGTACAAAAAACGCTCATAAGTTATAACTCCAAGGTTATCCAAACAACATTTGAGGATACTGCACACTATCGGCAGAATTCCAGAACAACTCGCGACGATTTAATAGGGGATATCTCGTTTGCAAAAACGGACAAAAACTCATCCGTATAAAATTAGATTTAGAAAAAATATTGTTTACATCATCTTTTCCAATCATTCACTCGCTCTATCATGCAAAAATTGGACTATTACATGACATTTTTCTACAATACGAACATGAAAATATGGGTTGTCTCTGATAGGTACCCGCGAGGACGAGTTTGTCTGCTAACTATTGGCGGGTTATTTCAGTGAGTGGATGGTCGCATACTCAAATGAATAATAGATCAGATATCTTGAATAATAATAGTTTAATACGATTCATTTATTCACTATGATTGAACTCCAACCCACCTGATGACCGGATGACTGTGACTGAGAGAATAAAGACGCAGAGTCGAAGCCTAATTCTTTCCGACCGGATTGAATTCTCTGAAAATAGTTCATAACTTTTTGTCAACTTCATATTCGCAATAGATACGATTACGGTGAACTAGGTAGGACAAAAGAGTAGAAGTTCACGCCGCATATGACATAGCAACAACGCCGTCTTCAAAGAGAATATTTGAAGAGAATGAGCATTATTTATCCCCAAGACAGATATGCTGAAGTGTGTATGTTGGAAATGTTGACAGGCTCGACCGTAATAAAAATCTCACTTCCTGAGCAGTGAAAGAATAAGCACCCGGTGGGGGCAGTCTGGCATCAGGTGTGAAAGATTGCTGTGAGTTTCCTGGAGTAGAATCGTTGGACCATCCAGCACTCTGAAACGATATCGCCATAGACATAGGTAGCATACTCAGAACGTCCCTGGTTGTGTTACAGTATTTTACTGTACATACAGTAAAATACAGCATGGTGGGAATACGAATCGATTTTTTGGCGTCTCGACTAAAAAATACAGTATTTTTCCGAACCGTTCGGTTCTTGAACTGTTTCGACTAAACGCGATTTCGTTAAATACAGGGCATGTTTGGAGTAGAGGTTATGCCAAACCGTTGCGGACAGCGTCCGGCCAATGGGGATTTGGCGAGCGACCAGCTCATCTGCATATCTTTGATCTACATACCTATGAAAGTCACGTTCATTTCAGCTGCCCAGACGCCAAAATAAGCAATAATAAACGAGCCCACTTTTTTAAAAATTAATCTCACTATTTCGTCATGGTTACCATGGTTGGTATGAATAGACTGAAGTTATGTCGCTATATGTGGTTCGAACATGATACTTACATAAATGCAAACATTGTATAACTCACATCAACAGGAACAAACTCCGAAATAGCATCACATATCTGACGACACTCCAGCGTATTGAATGCACGAAACCGAAATTTCACTTCCTGACCCCTCACTGATTGAGCAACATAAACTGCAGTATCCTTGAATCTGAAAACAAAACAACACACTCATCACACACAAACAACGTGACGATATTCATAGAATGAACGAGTCACCTTATGGTTGGAGCCGGACTGCCTAGAGATATTTCATGAAGGACCCTAGATTCGTGGCAAACGATGAGTTGTCGCCGCAGTCGTTGAACGGAAACAGTTAGATCTCCGTCCTGGAAAAATCGAGTATAAAAGGAGCTATTTAACCTCATACCTTGCAGAGGTGCAAAATAACAAGTAGATGACTGGATGGTCAGTCGAATAGCTGAACAGTAACACTTCACAGCTAATAATAAATGAAAAAAATCACCCGCCGCATGTAAAGATGTTTATTAAATATGTGATATGTGCCGCAATTGATGTTTGTTTATCTGAAAAACTATACTTTCCAATGCGGAAGAGTTTTCAGCTAACAGCGAACCTATTCAGGCTGTCAGAGCAAGCATTGTTGGAAAACTGAGAATTACTGTGACAGGAGACTGTTGGTGCAAGTTCACCTGCCAATGCCAATGGAAATGCCAACTTGCAGCAGCAACAGACAAACTATATCGTAACGACTTGTTTGATGACTAAGATAGAAAAGCACAACCTGACCCAGCCCATTTTCACTATTCAACCCCATGGAATTATGAACATATTACGTTATTTTACAGATTCGATTGCAGCTACGTAGAATAGATCAAAAATTATACATCTAAAACTACAAAATATATGCATAATAAACCTCACCCGAGCAACTGGAACTCCTCGCAAATCGGTAAATTTACACAATCGCCAGACTTTATCCACTCCAACATCTTGTTGGTTCTGTCCCCACGAGTATGACATCCCTAAACTTCTTTGCTATACGTATGCATAATAATTTGTCTCTTTCTATCTATAAGCTGCATGCAAAGTGGTCAGAATTGATTTTTAATCAAATTTATAGCAGAATCTTGTCGGGGCCATGCATACAAACCCACTTATGGTTGAAATATATATACTAAAAAGATAATACGGTAACGAAGCACACAAATATAAAAATGTAAAATCAAGATGCAAATCGACGATTTCTTGCCAAAAGTGAATCGATTATTGATGTGATATCATCCAAAATACCGTACTTATCTTTGCAAACCTTTAAGGCCTTGTTGCGATTTGAGCAGTCTTAATTATTTCATCAGGATCGATACACGTTACAATTCAAATGAATTTAAATATTTTGTCAATTGGATCTAAGGGAATATCATTATGTGGTGTTTCTACGACGAATAAATTCGTGGTTCTAAACAGAAAGAAAACGTATGATTCTAAATTAATATATTTTTATCACATTCCTCGGCTGCTTAATTAAAAAGCGGGCACGATTTCGACATGCTACGCTTTGTTAAAATCTGCCGTGCATGTTTTCTTGATAGCTAACCTTTTCGTATAGGAACATTATTCCCCGGATTACGATGGCCGGCTGATTAGCCAATGAGAGAGGGCGAGGAGGGCGGAGCCAGCCTAGCCAATATGGGTACTGTATTTCAGTTGATTGATAATAATAGCAGTTTTCCTCGCAATGGCCAATTAGACATGCTACCCGGCTGTATTTATGAAGAAATGTTGTTTGCTTTTGAAAAAGTCTTGGTTGTATTTGTATTCCCGAAAAGCAAGCCTAATTTGTAGAATAGAAACTTCTTCGTAATTTATCCAGAACTCGTGAAGAAGAACAGTTATTTTACCTTATTTAAGGTTTTTTCTTATTTGGACATTTCCAAATACAACCGGGTTGTTGTGAAATGCAACCAGCTCTTGCTTCTTAAAAGCAACTTTCGCTGCAAAATCGACCCGCTTGTTATCCAACTTTTCCATTCAAGTATCTAAAATTAGATAATTTTCAGACAATGTCTCCATTTCTCACTAAATCTAGGTATTTTCTTTGCGAACATGTTCTACTTCCATTGCAAACCATTTGGATTTGAAATGAATATATTTAGTTGTTGCATAAAACGAATAAACAATCTTCACACTAATTTATTCAACAAACCAACAAAAACAGTCGTGGTCCTCCAATTTCAATTCATGAAAGTGATAGAAGCCAGAATAAAACAAAAAATCTAAGTCTAAAACGAAACTATGAAAATATAACTAGTGAGCAATATTAAACCCTCTCCTATAAAATACAATGTATTGGCAAATGAAACTATGTACGCTTTGTCTTCTTCTTCAAGATTGGGGACTTAATTTGTGGGGCGATCCTCCGCAATGTGTTGATATAGACGTAACTGAAATACAAATTATTGATACATTTCACTGGTTTTCCATTGCGTAGTTTGTACCAAATAGCCTACAACAGAGGCATGAGAGGGATGGGCTCCCACATACCTACATAACCACCTCCTCTTTGTTAACTTCTCGAGTTGCTAAACATACATTAGAAGATTTAAAAACCCACCGACTGAAGATCATGAATAGAACACGAAACCAGACAAGTTGACTCCGATGAGCAGCCATGGCTCGCCAACATGCAACGACATCCCGACCCCAAGCAAAGTAGCGGAATGGTGATCGAACCACAGAAGCAGGCGCATCGAATAAACCTACATACCTAAAAAAAACATCAAGTCAATAATATCATTTTGTTCTTTCGTAATTACAGAACAATAATGTTCAAAAGCAAAACATGACTTGTTCATGTGTGTTGAGACAGACATTTCGTGGACGTCAACCCAGTCACAAATTTGTTAGGGTTTGTTTCTCTCGTATTCGAAATTGGATCAGAAAGCATAACAACGCGAGGAAATATCTCGAAATTCACGTACTTTCTGAGCAGCGGAATGGAGTCTAAGACAAAAATTTGGACGTCTTGAGGTATAACACCGTTGGTGTAGGCATCCTGGAGGGCCTCGAAACAGGATATGTGATTGGCATGTCCGGAAACACCATATTTATCGAATGTTATGACCCCATCCACAGAAAGTACCTAAAAACATAGTATAGGAGAAAGGTGAGTTTAAAAAAGTCATGAGCTTGACCAAAGAGCGATAGATAGTCATGCAATTTCACTTGTGGTCCTATCCTCCTATTCATAGAAAGAAAATTTCAAACCATGGCCAAAATGAACCAGAAATCTACCCTTACTACACGATAGTTAGAACGTGTACAACTAATGTGCCCTGATATTAAAAAGACAATTTTACGGAATAGTTCGAACAACGAAAAAAGTTACCTCGATGTGACGCATGATGATAGAGCTGAGCTCATGTTTTTCCCATAAACCACCATCAGGAAAGGAGGAATAGTTGAGAACAGTCACGTCACTTCGTGAAATGCCGAGTTGGGCAGCAGCATCACGGAGTTCGTGAGAACGAAGATGACCCTGCAAGTAGTAAAACATGAAAGCCAAGAAATTTTGATCAATATTTTGTTAATGATTTACTTTAATGACTTTCAATTTTAAATGACTTATTCCTGGTACCCACATTTTGACCTTCGAAAACATGAGTTCAAACTGCACATGGTGTTTAAGAAGACTTGAAAAGAGTTCATAGCGAATCTAGGACAACGACAAGTTGCTATAGTGAAAAGGTTGACGTGTTTACCTTTCCATAGAAATCCCCATTTGAGATACAGAGAACAAAGACACGATGTCCGGCCAGACGAAGGCCGCGGATGACGGGAGCGAAGAACATAGTTTCATCGTCAGGATGGGCAATTACAAGAAGAATTTTAGACGCTACGGGCAGCGGAAGGCAACGGCCACCACGAAATGAGAAAAGGAGCAGGACTATCAGAAGCAACATTACTAGCAGTGCGAGAAGGGACAGCATCATTTCCGCGACTCCTCAACTTCAGCCTCCTTTTTTACTTCTATGCTATTGATAACGTCCTCGAAAGATTGCGAAGTACGACTTTGTGGTAGTCGTAAGGATTCGCCAAACGCCGTTTTCATTGCGGTGCCAAACTGGCGGGGACTGTTCACGTCTAGTGCCCAAGAGACTCCAACGATGAATAGCGAGAATCCAGAAACTGAAACAGCACATTTCGAGATACAGCTAACTAACAGATCTACAACTTTCCAACAAAATACGGGGATGTAAAACACAGCCAAACAAGTACATATCATTGAATAAGGAGGGCTCAAGGTACAAAAACTTGATAGCTTCGGATAATTTCCAATAACTACGTTATATGCTACAAGATAAATAAATAACGCATACCTGTTATTATTGTAGATAGAGCTAGTGCCTTTGAAGCGAATCCAACTCCCGAAAATACTTGGGCTCGCGCCAAGTCAGCAGCGTCTGTGTGTCTTGTATGCTTCCAGGCACTCCGCACTCCGAATAACAACGATGTTAACGAGGTAACTCCAAGCACTGAAAGCACATATGCCAATCATTGTTAAGAATGCCTACGTGTTAACGGAAAACATGATAGCATCTTGAAAGATACGTGAATAACACGTGGACAGAGTTTTGTTTGAGGAACGAGAATGACTCATTGGTAAAATATTCCACGCGTTGCGCTTTTCAAAGAATGTGGCACTCGCTCATCAGAGAAAGAGAAAAAAATCGAGCAATAATTGAAGCCATAAGATGGTTTACAGTTCACTTTACTATACTTCAGTTCACTTTATAATACTTGAACATAACTTATATCATACCTCCTTTGACAATATTGGAAGAAACTTTAGAGTCAACTCTATCAGCAAGTCGTGCGACGGACTGTAGGGCAGATCGTGACCCGTCGCCTACTTCTTCAGCGCTCCGAACATCCCCCATACACCGAGGTCTCCGCACTTCAAAATGTTGGGTTCAACTGTACTGCTTAAAAATATCGTCGAGCACTGACATAACCAAAACACACGAGATAACCGGATAAGCAACCGCTAGAGTGAGGTCTGAAAACGTTAAATCAACAGAATTTATATTGGTAAACATCAAAATCAAATACAAGTGCAACAATTGTAGCAAGAAAACAACGTCAGAATACACTTGTAGATAGATAAATAATAATAGAATAGTCAAAACTTTTCCAATTAACAACAACGCAGAGCGATTTTTCTAGATGGGGAAAATGAAGGTCGAGATCATGATAGACCGTTATTCGGTATCACTTGCAGTGCTTGGAGTAGGAGTCCTCTTTCGCTCCTTCTTCTTCTTTTCCTGAAAAAAAGTTGAAATGGTTGTCACAACTAATCTTAACAGGATACTTGGGACGATGTTCACGTAAATTAGGTTTCTAACAGATTATGATCAAGGAGATAATTCTTTAGAAGAAAACATTGAAAATATGAATTTTATAATATGAAAAAAAAAACATGTAAAAAAGGTCGATTTAATATGTTCACATCGAAAATATTTTCAAGTTTATGAACTAGGGCCCATTCAGTAATGATATCAGATACGCCTGGTAGTTGTTGACATTGTCAGAAAAATATGCTGAACTAACCTTTTTGTGTTTCTTGCTCTTTCGTTCCTTTCTTTCTCTCCTATCGTCATCATCATCGCTTGAATGACGAGAGTGTTTCTTCTTTTTCTTCAACACTACTTCATCATCAGACTCTGAGTCCGACCCTCTTCTCCTGGACACACGTAATAATATTTAGATTGCAAATTCCGAGTGAAAGTTAGAAAACTGATGCAGTTCTACCATGATAACAATAACAGCGGAAGAACACGAAAATGTACATTATTCGACAAGGGGAATCACCAATCAGAGCTATGTGTTTCAACACCTGATTGGCTGGTAACCACTGTAATATGAGCATGTTGAGCATAAACCAGTAAAGAACGCCGAATAGTCAAAAGGACTACTGCTTGGCAAATATATCGAGAAAAAAGGCGCATTTTTGCGGTTAACTTATGAATTTTGACGGATATTACTCGAAAAACAAGTTAGGCCACATTCCTACTTTTACGTCGACGTAGAATAATGATTTTTATGCGTATGATTCAGGCAGGCGTAAGCGCCAACTAAATCTATACGCATGTTTTCATCACTATTAACGCTAGCGTTAAACGTCGACGTAAAAAGTTTGAATGCGGCCTTACTTT
Source organism: Litoditis marina (assembly GCA_964036275.1). Lineage (NCBI taxonomy): Eukaryota > Metazoa > Nematoda > Chromadorea > Rhabditida > Rhabditidae > Litoditis > Litoditis marina. Next base: position 2,346,256 of record OZ038438.1, read on the forward strand.
CTGTAAAATATTCGCACCCCACTGGTGTTCGATGTTGAGCTGACAAACCTCTTTTTGTCTCCTTCTGTGAATCGACGACGAGCGGGCGAGTGGGAACGAGAACGCGAGCGTCTTCGTCTCTCTTCCCGCCTCCTCCTTTCGTCTCTCCTCTCCTCTTCCTTCCTCCTTTCGCGTTCTTCTTCCTTACGACGGTCCCGCTCCCTGTCTTCGGCACGACGTTTCAGCCTATCTTCTTCGCGTTTTTTCCTCTCCTCATCCTTTTTCTTTTCTTCTTCGTGACGCTCAATGCGTTTCTTCTCTCGCTCTTCGTAGTCCTTCTATAAAATAATCATAATTATTAACACCGAACTAGCTGGATCAACTTTGTTCGAACACACAAAAGCTCACTAATAAAAACCAATTATCAAGTGAAACCAGCTCTTTTGTGAGTGTTCTTCATGTGGGAGAGAAGATTAACTGATTAACTATGATGTAACACTAACTCTGCGAGGAGGAGTTTCTTCGCGGGCTCTCTTAGGACTGCGACTTCTTTCTCTGTCGTTTCTACGCGGACTGCGAGAGGCAGGTTCAACCATACGATCATCCCTTACTGCCTTCTCTCTTGTTGGTCCAGAAAAGCGGCCCAGTGATAGCGTTTGGTACCTAGACAACAGAGGCTGGAAACAGGTATTATAATAAGGATGTAACGGTAATAAAAAATATTATCGGCTATTCCTCAGAAACAATAGCTTGGGTGACATTAAGTTGACCATGTGTCATACTATCATTCGCGATCGTTCCGCGGAACTGTCGCGAGCTATTTTATGCCAATTTGTTTTACTTGGAGTTCCGCGAAGCACCGTATCGAAGGTCTATGTCAATACAGCCCAAAATATAGTACGTCAGCTAGGAATGCTATGAACAACTATTTTGTTTTGGCAAAATAAATAGTATAACACTATAAATAGCTTCTGACGTAGTGAAATATCAACAGTCAAGCACGCACCTGTTAGCCCAGTCGTTTTGAGCTAGCGCCACAATGGGGGGCTTGCTATCTCCATTCTTGGCTACGTCTCTCTTCATGTCGTTCATCTTCTTCTCAACGAGACTGCGAGGAATTCCGTCATCCGCCTCATCTCCCTCTATCAGAAGCATCCAGAGTTCACCCATGAACTCACGTGCGCGACGAGCATTCAGGAACCCAGTTATGTTGATCTAAAACATCGATCAATCATTGATTCGGCATTATTTGATTTAAGTTCCAATCGTATTTCGCATCAAAAAGAACGAAACCATGATTATAATGGACTGTGTGCACATGGAAGTCGAGAAAAATTATTAACTGACCTGCATTATTTTGGGGTTGATAGTCTTCTCCTCCAATTGACTCATGATATATTCGATTACAACATCGTCTTCAATGCCCAGAATTTCATTAATCCTCATTGTAATCCATGGTTTTATTACATCAAGATTGATTTTATCCATGTTGATCTGCAAGTTGTAACAGTTATGGCCACAAATAATATGTATTAAAACACAAATGTTGAACCTAGAAAACAGTTTGAACTTCAATTTTGTTACCATGGCTGAATATTAATTACCTGTCGCAATCGTTAATCAAAACTATCAGTTGAGGGCGCTGAAAGCTATAGTTTCTGGGCTACAACAATGAGAAATTATTTATAAAATTCTGATTTCGGGATTCGATTAAATATGTATTACTATTCATAACTTGACTTGAATCATAACAGTTAGCTGACTGAAACAACACAAAGAACTAGCGAATGGAAATTATTTCTTTCAAGCGTCTTTCCATTTAACTAAGTCATTCAGTTTATAAAGAAAGAAAAAGATACCTTCTTTTCCAATGATTCTTCAAACTTCATTTGTTTCAGAAGCTTCTTTTCTTTGTCGGAGAATCTGCCATCTTGGTCAGAACTTGTTCCACGAAAAAAACCAGCATCCCCCATGCGGCTTAAATAGAATAATATATACGATGAACAGGAGGAACTTCTCAGAAAACAACGGTCAACTGTACGAAAGTGTAAAATACATTATATTTGTATACTAAAAACAATCTCGACGTGGTTCGTAAAACCCATAAATAAATAAATAATCTACAAAATCAAAACTGATTTACCGAAGACCCCCCTTCAAAGAAATATGAGAAAACAGTCTTGTGAATAAGATATACGCCTGCAAAAGTTAATCTAAACAAAGGTATATCCTAGGAAAAAAACTCGGAAAAAAACGTCGACGAAATCGAGACTGAACGATGCTAGCTTGACAATTTCAAACAGCCGCGTCGCGCAGGGAGATACGGTAGGCGTCGAAAACAGTCCCACAAAGAATACCCGATTAAAGCGAAAGTAGTAAAATAAAGGTTCTTTAGTTGTGTTTTGAGCAGGTACCAAGCTGTTGGGACCTATACCAAGCTGTTGGGACCTAGGTCCCAACAGCTTGGTGGGAATGATGGCAACAAAGGACTAGGGAATATAAAAAGCTACAGTATCTGACGCTACTGATTTAGTGCTCCTTTGTTGATGTTCCTACTCCCGATTCACTTTTCCAGATATGAACTTGAAGATTACACTTTTCTTTCTTTCAGTATAACTATTTAGTAAAAGCTGATCACGCCGAAAGCATATTAGTCTCAACCAAGAACCTATCAAATATGCATATATGATCATTCACGTATAGTCGTTTTTATTCCTACTGAGACTCCTACAGTAGGATTTCAAAACTTCCAAGCCTTGTTTTGTTCACTTACTTTTGATCGGAGAAGTTGAGGATTTTCGTACCTCATTCTCCTTCTCAGGTAGAGATACGAGAGGATCTTCCATGAACTATATTTTCAGCTTCACAAGAGCCTGTGAACTATATTCACGGCAAATTTCTTCTCGAACCGACTCTTCTCGAAACAAAACCGAACTACTTCTTTCCCAACCACTTGATTTGGTAAAAACGACCCACTTGCGAGCTCGAACTCCCAGAAAACCGAACCAACTCGAATAAATATTACCTAGTCGACCAACTTTAGCATTATCTATATCAATTGCTTCGGTTTCACCTTTGTCATCCCAAAGTTGGTTCGGTTTTGAAACGAACCACCTGGTTCAGTAGGAAGTGGTTCGATTTTGGTTCGTGAAGAGTCGGTTCGGAACGAAGTTCCCCCGTATCCTTTCAGGGTGGAACAACAACTACCACTGTTCTAGATGCTTCTAAACTCATGCGTTTCGGAAATGTTCTGTGATGAATTGTGAAGAAAGACTAGTCACAATAGTCTCTGGCGTTTACAACTAACTCGAAAATTCTGCACAAGCTAATGTTTTTGATAGTCTTTCACACCAGTTCATTTGGTCTGAAATGTTCGAGAAATAGACTCTCATCTTCCCATTTTATTTGCCGAGGTGATGTTTCGTTCACACTGACCGATGTCGCAATTAGAACCGCAACGCCATATTTTCATTAACAAACTACATTTTCGAAAAACAACATTTACAAACATGGACCGAGTATCAATCAACAAAACATCAAAGTTAAAGAATGTAGTGAGCTCATTTATTTTCAGACATATGAACCCAACTTCTCATTACCCGTAGAAATATCAGGACTGCGCCGATTTTTAAAGATTTTGCAGAGTACGTATGCTAGAAGATCCCGGCACTTTCATCCCATCCTGCGTCTCCTCGAACATACGCTATTTCTCCGCTCTTACATCCCGCCAGGATGAGAGAGACGAGAAATAGTGAGGCAGAGCGAGAGACGCAGGATGGGATGGAGATGCCGAGATCTTCTAGCATATGGACTCAGGTGTTCTGAGTGAGTTGAACGGAAGCACTCGGAGAAATAAGTTAGAATAAGGGGGAGGGGGGGTAGAGCTAAATGCTAAGAGATGGGATAACACTTTCGGGATGTTTCAGCATACGTACTGAGTACTCCACACAAATTAATTTCGTAAGATACGAGGCGTCCCACTTATAACCATTCCTCGGTTGTTCTATCAATTTTTGTACTCAGGGATAGAGAGGCCGATTAGGAACATCAGGCATACACAGTAATTTAGTTTCGTCTTCCTGAGATTCTAGTTTGATCTCGAGAATTCAGGCGCCGTAGCAAAGTCATGAAAGTGGTGAGCTCAACCTGGTTGAGGACGTAATCACAGTCTGGCCACATAGTTGCCAACTGTCCGTGTTTAAGCATAGTGGGGGTGACCCGAACCTGGGTCAGGTAGTGTCCAGATAGTTCAACTCGGAGCTGACCTTTTTAGGAGACTTTGCTACGGTGCCAGATTAAAATTCGAAAAATATGACATGTATCTAGATCAGGCACGGTAGCAAAGTCTTATGAAAAAACCTTTAAAGTAGGACGATTATGTGGACCAATCTCGTGTCAACGGTCCTTTAAACCGCAATAGAAAAATGTATTGCAGTTTAAAGGACTGAACCGTTGCGATTGGACCACATAATCGTCCTTCTTTAAGCTGAACTGTCTGGTCACCACCTCGCCTAAGTTTGGGTCACCTGCACTATGATTATACATACAAAGTTGGCAACAATGTGGTCAGAATGTGATCAGGTCCTCGATTAGGTTGAGCTCACAATTAACATACCTTTGCTACGGTGCCAGATTACACGAAAGATTCGGTCACTTTCTATATCTAGTAAATTATCTGCCTTCCGCACTGTATATTCACGTGTATATTTTATGAACTACATACGACCCTTCAATACGGGAGCACAACAGTCGATAAAGTTTCAATAGAAGTTTGTGATATTTGCGAATGCGATAATTTAGTTTTCTGTAAAAACTTCAAGCTCATCAATTCACGGTTACAACGGAACACTCGCAGTACACAGGTCAAATATTGCAAAAATTCCGATACGTTTAGTCACAGCAGGTTTTCAGAGATCGTACGTGTACTGGACTATCCCGGCAACTTGATCCCTTTCTGCGTCTGGTTTCGTGCTGTTTCGCGGTGTCCCGCTGGAAACAGCGGCCGTTTGAGGAGACGCAGCTCGGGATCTGAGCACGTATGCTAGAAGACCCCGGTTCCTTCATCCCATCCTGCGTCTCTCGCTCTGCCTCACTATTTCTTGTCTCTCACATCCCGGCGGGATGTAAGAGTAAAGAAAAAGCGTATGTTTGAGCAGACGCAGGCTGGGATGAAGGTGCCGGGTTCTTCTAGCCTACGTACTCTGACAGTCGGGATTATGCCGACGAGGGCTTCAGTAGTTGGTGGTGGCCTCCTTGTATTCGGAGCCATCCACATTGAAAAGGTCCTCCAGCTTCCATTGCAGCGTCTCGAAGGTCGGTCTCTTCTCGGGGTCCGTTCGCCAACATTGCATCATGACGTCATAAAGGGAGGTGGGACAGCCGGGCGGCATCGGCATACGGTAGCCGGCTTCAACCTGTTGCAACACTTCCGCGTTCGTCATGCCTGCAACATATTTTATTTGATATGTAGTTCAATTAGTTTCAGAGTGTCTGTATCAGAAATTGAATGTGGTTCGCCTGTGCAAACCTATTAGTTACTTCTTCCGTCCTGCTGCCTCCTCCTAACTTCTGGCGGCGTACCAATCCCTCAAAAAACACGACCTTCTTATGATATTGCATTAATTGCTACGCTACAACTTTATGAGCTCACGAGTAACTCCTGAGCTTTCTCATGAGGAACTCATATGAACTTCACATGAGATGGAGGGATTGGTACGCCGCCTGAGGCTATGTGCAGGAGAATTCAGACTGTTGCATCCCGACCTGTTTCTTCCCAAAGTTTGGCAAAAGATACGGAATGGTATCAAGGTTCTGGGATATTCCAGAATATGTATACGTACTACGGTGGTAATCTCAGGCCCTATGTAGCCATATCCCGCTGGCCGTCCTGCGTCTTGCAGTATACACACTATTTTGCTGGATATGAGAGCAACAAAAAACCAATGTTCACAAGAACGCAGTTTGAGAACTGTTGCAGGTAACACAGTAGAGTTCACAGAGAACGGTAAAATTACTTGATATGGTGCCAAAATTGTGGGTGCCAACTTTATAAATTTCTGTCACTCGCCGGAATCGAACCTACGAGCAAAAGATTCGTATTAATGGGCTAACCACTGCGCTATTAGTGCACATAATCGGTGAGCTTTGGAATCGAAGACATGTGTGCGTACACAGCGAAAACTGAGATATACAGTACCCCCCCCCCCCGCCTTTCCGTTGGCGACGACTATATCGCGAGCTTGGTGTTATTCCTGCAAGAACAGCTGTGAGAACAGCGATACAGAAGTGCAATTGTCAAGTTTTGTGCTGTCGTCAGCGAATCGATATTACGTTAACTGGAACATCCCTGAACCTTTCTGCCACTCTGTGTATTATGCTTTTTACACTATTTTGCGACACTTGTATCTCAGCGGGGTACGGGAGCAGAGAAATAGCGCACGTTTGAAGAGACACAGGTTGGGTTAGGAAGGCCGGGGTGTTTATGAATACGGCCTCAGACGTTTTCTCATCAAATGGGCACGTACCTGGGTACGGTATTCGACCGAAAGTCACAATCTCCGTGAGAAGGATACCGAAACTCCATACGTCTGACTTGGTAGTGAAGCGGTTGAAGTTGGCGGCCTCCGGAGCGGTCCACTAAACAACAACTACACCCTACACAGACAACACGGACAAAGAAAGAAACCTCGTCTCAAAACGATTGGCGCCAATTTTCGATGATTGGTCAGCTATAGTCAATGGCAAATTTATAAAATATCCGTCCCATCTGAGACTCGAACTCAGCCCTAAATTTTGTTAGGCGCTGACGTTAACCACTACACAGACGTAGCTCATGTCAGCAGTTGGGAAGAATCAAAGATATGTGTTCTTACACAGCATGAATTTAGTTGTATGGTATACCTCGGCCTTTCTTTTGGCGACGACTATACAAAAGCAAGAGAGCATGGAGGTCAATGAGGTCCGACTTTTTGAAGCAGACCTATGTTACATAATGCTTTCGTATGATATTTGCCTTCACCTTTCCGTCTTCCATACCTACTGTGTTTATATCTCCAACTTGGTTCACATTCTTAACTAACTTTTTATCACACGGTTCAATTCCGTAATAAATAAATTCATTCATTGTATCTCTACAAAAGTGGCTGGCCAATTGACAGGGAATTGTATGGCGTTAGTCCTACTGAGTCTATGGCTGCGTTCCACCTTAGTTTTCAACGAACCTTACCACCTAGATGAGCAAGGTCTTGAAGAATGTCTGATTTATGACGTTACGCACCTAACACAATATTCTTTTTCTACGTCAGTTGAGACGGTGACTGGGCTACTTTCCGAAAAAGTGGTACCTACCAATAAAGTCGTGTTATCAAAGAATGAGCGGAATTGTACAATTGTCCGTACCTTTATGGGAAACCGTGCCCCAGTTCGTGCCTCGTACTCATCTTCCTTCATCAACAGACGAGCGAGACCGAAGTCGGCAATTTTCACACTCAGACTGTTATTGATGAGAATATTTCTCGCAGCAAGGTCGCGATGAATGAACTTTTTGCCCTCCAAAAATGACATCCCAGCAGCAACCTGAAATCCCATGATAGCATCATGTTCATAGGGTACCAAATATAGAATAAACAACTATATTCTCGTTTTTGCACATACAAAGCACACGCGAACATGTTTTTCTCACGTTTTGTGAGAACAAGTTGCAAGTCTCCGTGAAATTCTTCCAGGTAATGTATGAGCTTTAAACTCTTTTCTATAAAGTTATAGCTCACATCATTCCTACTAATCTTCCTACAGTACCCACTCGAACTGTCCGATAACTCTTTGCTAATGCAAACCTCAACTTTACCCAGAATATTCTTGATAACTTAGAACCAGATTCGAATGCGAGAATGCTTCCTCTTATATTCACTCAAAAAACTGATTAATTTGAATTCATACTGTAGGAGACTATAACTAAAGATTGTCTTAGGCAATCTAGGAATTTGCCTAGTGCAAATAAATTTCTATCCTTTTCTCTCTTCTCCCTCTTCTTATTCTTCTACTCCTATTTGTGTCTAGTTACATCGCGGACTCTGGAGTCAATAAATACAATAGGTTTGAAGCCCGTAAAGTTTTAGATTATAAAACTTGACATTATTTGAATTTATTTAAACATAATTATATTGAACTAATAAAACTTAATAAATGAGAAAGATACCTGAGCAGCTACTTCGACCAGCTGGGGAAGAGGACACTGCCTTCCCTTGCCCTGCAGGAAATGCAGTAGATTCTCCTGCATTAGTTCCGTGACTATAAGAATCGGTTGCTCCTTGGTACAGACTGCGTACAGCGACAATAGCTTGGGATGTCTGTATAAATAATCGTTATTTCGTGGAAATGTTGCCAAATCACCGACTATTTGACTACAATTGGACAATTTTCATCGCCAAGACTGAAAAGCCCAGTTGATGTTTATTTGCCAGTCGACTATGAAGCGTTAATTTCCATAATACGCAGATGCACTAATCGCTGAGCAAAGCTCCACCTCTCCGAATTTTTAGGACGGTGTTGTAACGGTTCGGTACGTCTGTGGTCTGTTTCAAGGAAATACGAGTTGCATTTTGTACTTTGAAAGGAGCTCGTTCACGAAGACTGTGATATTTCCCACCTCTCACGTGAGTTTCAATTGGAGTAGCAATCTAAGTTGGACTGAACAATGAAACTCACCTCATTTGTTTCATAATTTGTGCTTCGGCCAAGAAGTCGGCGGGATCGGCCGTGCCCGGTCGCAGTTTCTTCACCGCGACAGCCACATTGTTGTTCCACCGACCTTCCCACACCTGAACAACATTCACTTTTTTCGTTGTTTGTAGTTTGATGAGGCTCCTTCTCGGTTGAAATTCTTGCGTGTATCAAGATCAAACTATAAGGAAGATTTAGTTTTTCTCTATTTATTAATTGTAGTCAGACTTAGAACGGTTTTGAAAGCTCGCAATCGAGTTTAACACTACGTCTTATTTGTTTTTGTCTCTCACAGTATGCTATTGTATCCAATACAATATCGAAAAAGGTTCGAGAAGTGTTTTCGAAGCAAAATATTTTTTTCTGCTGCTCGGAACAGAAACTTTGATTGTGGACAGTGCTTGCTGACAACGTAGAAATGTATGACAAAGTGGTGATAACTTTTAAACGTTCAAATTCGCGTAATAAATATCATATTGACTTTAAACGTGAAAAAAGATTGGGAATAAATACTTTGGCAAGTTTCCTTCATTTTAGAAACGTTATTTGAGTTACCAAGTACGGCCACCAAAAACGCTTCTCCCGTTCGCTCATTATGGGATAATGGTGGCCGAGCTAATTTGGTCGCACTGTTCAAACACTGCGAAAGTGACCGGGAAAAACAAAAGGCGAACATTTGCTATACTTGAACCTAGACATTATATGGTATTGAGAGAGCGAAAGAGAGGGAGACAGAGAGAGAAGGAGAGAGAGAGAAAGAAAGTGAGAGGAAGAGGGAGAGAGAAAGAGACAGTCACCTCTCCAAATTGTCCAGCCCCGATTTGTCGGATTAGTCGTATGGAACGTCGATCGACTTCCCACTGGTCATCTAATAAAATTTCATTTAGTCGAAACTTTGTGTTATCAAAGTTGTGTTCACACTGAATCAAACAAATGTGGTTAATGGTCACAAAACTACTGTATATTACGCGGCTCTGTTATCGTAGTTTGTAGTTTGAACCCACTGGGTTTCAGATTGAATGCAGAACGTTGCATGTGCACCTTACCATATGTGAAAGTAGAGGTTTGTGGAAGATCGGTCTTCACACACGGTTTGCACAATGACACGCACAGTCCGTCGGCATCCTGAAAACAGTCGCACCGTTTCAATACTGGCACCGTAGCAAAGTCGTGCAAATGGCGAGCTTAACTCATCCTGAGCACACTCTGGCCACATAGTTGCCAACTTCCTATATCTGAGCATGGTGAAGATTACCCAAACTTAAGCGAGGTGGTGACCAGATAGTTCAGCTCAAAGGTGACCATTTCATGAGACTTTGTTACGGTGCCTGGTAGTCAATACGTAGTCACGTAAAATTTATGAAACACAACATTACGCTTGAAAATGCATGGCATAAGTTCACAATCATAGCCGCTTTTCGATTTCCACGCGACTGATAGTCGTTCACTTCTAGTTATTCTAAGTTAGTCATCCACGGTGAGTGAACTCAATGTCGTCGTCAGCAAGTGTTTTCTGTGATTTCTCAGCATTCCCCTGTCAAAACATGTATTCTTATCTCTTTCTATAGCATATTTCTCGCTTGGCTCCCTTCGTTTTTTTGTGTTTATACGACTGTTGGGGCGATTGTTATTTCTCGTATAGCGCCGCTATGTTTGCTGATAGCTGCGTTGAAAATAGACGATATATCATTTCGGACCAGATTAGCAACTATAGATTAGCATTCAAAGTTGTGATCACAGTTTCTAGATGAAAAGGGGGATACAGCGTTATTATCGATTTCGGCGATGTCATTTCCCAAACCCTGCAGTAGAATAACGAGTGACACATTTTCAGGAAGTACAAAATGATTTTGAACAGACGGAGAGATAGATACTATGTTTTCCCCGCGTGAGCTTTTACTGTATCAATAAAACATATTTTCACAGAGCTTTAGGATTTCCAAGTCAATGTCAAGAAAACAACCAATATAAAGTCCAGCCGCGGACTGTAAAGTACACATAGGAAAATTGAGGTGGTTTACACATGCAGCCGGGTTGCATGTGTACAAAACTGTTGGTTGCTTTCAAATGCAACCAAATTTGTATTTTTGGTTTTATAAAGTTGTTTCGGTTGAGATTTTGAGATTTGAAATGAAACCAGGTTGCATTTGAAAGCAAGCAATGGTTTTGTACACATGCAACCTGGTTGCATTTTGGTTGCATGCAACCTGGTTGCATGTGTAATTGGCCGCAAAATGAGGACTCTATTCTCACTTGAATATAGTGTTCGATGAGTTCCGAGAGGGTGGCGAACGGTCGTCTCCTGGCGATGAAGAATCCCCCCTGGTCCAGCTGGCGGATACGGTAATGCTTCACGCTCTCGCTCTCACGAACTAAACACAATGTTTTACTTTAACATCTTACTTCCTCTATTTTCCTATTGGACTCTAGATAGACTCTCGTAATTTACTATCAAACAGATGATAATTGTTTCATTCACAGCATAATTTTTTTTTATTTGTTCAAAATAAACAATCTTTCCCCTTTTCCGAAAATTCCATTCGATTGAAGATGACTAGATGGTTGTAGTTTGATTTTAACAGTAGTGACTACAGTGGCAATGGCAACCCTTTTCTCGGTTCAGTTACGGGTTACCTACCCGTTACCGAAAAACCTCACCAAAAACTAGGTTACTTGTGGAATTGGCCGGAGCACCCACCAGAGAGGGACATGTCGTTCTGTCGACTTTCCGAGTCTCGAACCAGAAATGCGCCGTGCTCGTTGGACGGCAGTAGCAACGCCTTCTCCGCGTCTATCCGCCTCATTTTACCGAAGAACCATCTGAAGTCGAAGTGGTGAACGAGAAGGAAATCATAGTATAGAACATGAATAGTATACACCAGTTGATTCAAACGGAATGCATGAACCATGTGAAAAACTATGAATTCAGTGCTGAATGAAAAGTGTAATAGTTTCCGACGATTATGAGGCAATTCCTCACAACACAGACTCAGACTATATTTTCCGCAAGGTAGAAAACAGATATTTGAACGTGAACTGTAGGAGTTCTGGATGGATAGAAAAGGCATAGAAATACATAGTTTTTAACTTCATAGAATTAGAACTCATTTCTTAAGTTACAGAAGGACGATTATGTGGACCAATCCCAACGCTTCGGTCCTTTAAACTGCAACACATTTTTCAATTGCAGTTTAAGGGACCGATGCGTCGAGATTGGTCCACATAGTCGTCCTACTTCAGGTACTCACGGCTGGCTCTCGTTGCTGTTCTCCTTGGCGACATAGTTGCTGGGAATGTAGCCCGTCTTGCCGGAAATTCGATGTCGCGCGAACCACCAGTCACCCACCATGTCGTTCAACATCTCCAATACCTGAAACAACCATCAAATCGCAAAAATCAACGTCATCTTCTTTTTCATTCCTACTGAGACTCCTACAGAATTATCACGAGACTTTTTGCCCCGTTACGTGAATAGTAGCAGGAAGGTCAACAAATTTCGCATTCCGTTCGGGTCCTCATTACAAAATGGTCGATAATTATTTTGTCGAAGCTGAAGTTTGCGTTTCATTGCAAGTTCGAAGATGTACTGTAGACCTCTCAGCAGGAATAATGTCGACTATAGATAGGAGTGTCTTTTCATCTGCTATGAAAGCACGTATTGTTTTCACAGTCAATTTCATTTCCACATGAATTTCTACAGTACGCAGTTGCACAAAAATTGTTTTTCATTGAAACCATCGCTTTCACATACTATGTTTCCGATAACATGAACATAGAGAAACTAAATAGAAGGTCAGCAATTATGACATAAGAACGACGAAAACTATTTATATTATGTATACTTTTAGTATGACTCTAAAAATAGTTATTGTTCATCCCCTTACTTATGTATGTGTTATACAGGAAAATTCAGGATTATTTTTTCTGGAAAACGCTTTCGAACTGACGAGGACTACAAATATGGCAGTTTTGAAACTGCTATTTGTATAAGCAGCTTTCTAACACCTTACGGCTGAAACGACTTGTGAAACAAGGAGCTATACACGTTTTCCTAACGTTTTGAAACTTCAATACTTCGAGAACGTAGTTTCTATTGAGTATTAGTTGAACAGAGTTGTAGGAAAAATGACCGTTCAAGGCCGTCCTTTCATCGGAACTTGAACGCTAACCAAATAGAACAATCGAAATGTCACAAAACGGAAATATTTCGTAAACGGATTCTGTTATCATTCAGGATTTCATCGCATATGTCTTGCAGTACTAAGTTTCACAGAAACGAACATAAAATGCGATATGGGGTGGGAACAAATTGAAGTAAAGTCGTATTTATCGTGTTTCGACTAAAGCGTGCAAGGTACAAACTACAAATACATAACAACATCACTGAACAGTACTACCGTAACCGTCTCATTGTTCTAGAGCTTTCACTAGAACATCACTTTGTATACTATTTAGTTATACACTTCCGTTTCCAAAATTTTGCGAAAAATGCCACCATCGTACGGTTTTCTCATACACTTTTAAACATTACAACAATTGTTCATTTTTGAGTAAGCTATGTGAGTAAAAACGAAGCGTTTGATTTTCTTTACACTTTTCAGAGCAGGAACTGGTAACGTTGAAACACCACATCAGTAGTAAAAAGTGTTATGAAAAGGTCAAAACGTTCGATGTTTCCTATCCTTTACTTGATTATTGCATTTACTTCTGGTAGAAAAAGACATTATGAATTAGACGCGGTCGCCCGGGGACTGTGAATAAATAAAATTGACACAGGCTTTGAAATTTAGACGAGATTGTTTAGGATGCGCGTGCAGACACTTGAGTGCAAGCCGTATTTTGCTCCCCGGCATTCCTCAAACAATGAATAGAGCACAGAAAATTATCCCCTCTTTTGTAAGGTTAAGTTCGTGAGATCACTTAACAGGTTCAGTGGAACCATTGGGAATGAGAATAGCCACTAACATTATTCGAAACTAAATCATGAGAGTTATGATAAATACAGTTTTGATTGACGATTGAACGGAGTTAGATGAGATGAACTAGTTGAATTCAAGGAGTTTTAGAAATCTTTATCCAAAAAAACCGTGTATACTGATAGTTGAATATGACGTCACATAACCAACACGTGATAAACGTGCACCGAAAAAGTGCACGATCGCTGATGTTTCGTGAAGTTTCACGTGACACGTGATTATTTCACGTAAATTTTTGGAGTATATTGCTATTTGATTGGCTAGAAAACACGTAGGAAGCACGTGACAGCTAGGTGTAGCGAAAGCCCATTCAAGGGCGAGTGTAAATGATAAGAACTTATAAAAACAGACGGAAGGGAACAAATTGTATACGGACCTCGCCCTTCTTGAAGCTGAGGTCATCATCAGTTCGTGCCTCGTAGTCGAACAGGGCAACAAAGGCCGGAGTATGGGGCCGGCTATCGGCCGGCATTGTGGCAGGACGGTGCGGCAGGCCGACGGGCGGTCGGGCGGCCGCGGCAGCCTGCGGGCCCGGCTTCGACGACTTGCCAATACAGGAACCCATGGAGAATGTCAGCAGCAGCTCATGGCAGGTCAAGTGTGAATGGGTGTGGAGGCAGGAAAAAGCAGAGATAGAGATGGAATTGGAGAGAGAGAAGGATTGCGGCGAGGGGCGTGGTCAGAGGCAATGGAGGTCATCCGTCCGCTCTCTCTCACCTCTTTTTGCGTCTCCTGTGCGCTCTCTTTCTCGGTCACTTGCTAGCTCGGACAAACAAACTGCCCCGTATCGGAGCGAAACCGAGCTGCTCCTCAAACACACAGACACACACACACATCTTCTGCTTCTCCTCTCGCGCGAACTGTCGCCTGAACAGATTGAGGCATAATGGATCGCCACAACGACGAGAAACATCACAAAATATAACGAGAAATATAGTCCCCTGAAATTTAAACAAAAAGAGAAAAGAATTGTTTCCCTCTTTTTTATGTGCTGAAAAGAGTACACAAATCTCTGAAACTGTTTTTTTTACATGACAACATGTAGAATTGTCTTCCAACTGTCTATCAGCACGAAATTCAAACTATAATTCACATTGGGTCTCATCCTTTTTGAATGAATCCAGTGTGAAATATGAGGGGTGAAACCTTTGTTGTAGTTTGATCTCTATAAAAGTCCTAATTTACGACTCGCAACCAAAAAAGAGTGGGCGACGATTCAGCTAAATAAAACACTTCGGGCTTATGTCTCGTCTAAGGTATAAAACACTGTATGAGTAATTTTCTTTCAAATTTGACCAATCATATTTTATCCATACATAGTATCTATTGTGAAGTTATAAACTATCAGTTAAAGTTATTACTTGAGTAATAGATAGTAGCTTAAAGAAGGACGATTATGTGGTCCAATCGCAACGCTTTAGTCCTTAAACCGCAATACATTTTTCAATTGCAGTTTAAAGGACCGTTGTCACGGGATTGGTCCACATAATCGTCCTTCTTTAACGGATTTTAGCTGAATCGTCGCCCACTCCAAAAAATAATGAGATCAAACTACAAGCACGGCGGAATAGGTTAACACACACACCGTCCGTATGGTATTGGCCGGCTTCAGAAAGAGCTGCAATAGATTTCCGTTGATTCTGATAATATAATGTCGATACTACGCAGTATTTTTGGAAGTGTCAAATTGTTTCAATTTACTAATTCCTATCTATAGCAGCCCCAGAAATTAATTACATACAAAACTTACGTTCCTCCAGTAAGAGTTTCACTTATCCAACATAACAGAGAGCATTACTGTTTATTTTTAACATGACAGTATTGTGATGCTGCGGTGTACCAAAAACTGTTGCGGGAGTGCGTTTCATGATCACAAAGCGTAAGCGTCTAGGCCAACCACCGAAACAAATAAATTCCATCGACTAAACAGATAAACAGAAACCGTTTTATTGAATCAGTAACAAATCACGAGAGTAACAATAAGGATACAACGCACTAGGCAGACATGTGCCAGAACTAGTACGAGTACGAAAACAATTGAGGATAGAACGCGTAGACAGAACAATAGAAATAACAACCATTTACGAAAAAAGGCAATATGCACAACTCTTGAAGAAGACCGAAAACATATTATACAACTAATAGGTGCGAATACGTGGAGTAGTGAACACTATCCAGGCTTAAAATTCCCAAAAAAAGTTCATACTATGGTTATTTTCGTGAGAGCTGGGATTCAATTTAAAGCGAGGATAGAATACAGCACAATGTATGCCGCAAATATTGATCGCGATAGTAACACGGTGATTGCATTAATTGGTCTCCATTTCTTGCTGCTGTTTGGCCTTCTGCGTTTGCTTCTGTTTAGCGCCAACGCGATTGGCAGTAGGAGCCCGGATGAGATGCAATTTGGTCTCCGCCTTCTTGATCATTCCTGCCTTCTTGACCACCTTTCCGGGCTGTAGTGACTTACGGATCAGGTTGGAATACCTGAAAAGTCGTAAATATAAATCATAGGAAAATCAAGTGATTGTCGCAGCCTTGAAATAATAGCGCAATTATAGCATTTTTGAAACAATAGTGCACTTTCAGTAAACGCTGTCACAAAACCAGAAGTTCATTGCCAGTTCATGAAAAACACGGAAGAGTAAAATAAGGTCGGGTGTGAAAAGCTATGTTTCTTGGAAAGATCAATTATGTGTTCAGATGAAAAAGGCGTTGTGAACAGTGGACAATTCACTGATTAAAATGTTTCGGGGCGATTTGAAGCACGATCTTGACTCAAACCCACACGCCACAAGGAATTCTGAAAACGAAACACACCTCTTCTCTCTGATAGTGGTGATTGTCTTCATTGCCTTTATGGCATTCTGATACAATTCCCTTTCGTACTTGACAGGTTCATCTCTTCGCTGCTCGAGAAGTTGGGTAACATCGTTGACCAACTCCTGCAAGAAGATGCATTCCACAAAAGCTCCGTAATAACTTGAAAGCTTGAGCTACTAACATCACAGATGAACTCAGCAGTCGCCTGTCCCAGGTACGTCTTATGTCTCGGGACGGTATCCAGAATTACGGTAGAAATGGAGCAGATTCGCATAAATGATTACAAAATAGTAGACTATTATATGCAAATATGCTCCATTTCTACCGTAATGCTTGTATCTTGTACCTGGAACGAGCCGTCGCCTGAGAACAGCGTATCCTACTATAACGATTCACGACCAACAAGGAGGAAGCAAAATGTTTTGAAAATAATTATATTTTTTCGGTTGAGAAACATACACATGCTTGAAATTGTGCGCCAACATAAAAATCTAGGAGTATTTTCGAATAAAAAGGCAGTACACATACCTTTCCACGAGCACGGCGAGCTGCCTTGGTCCAACTGAGCTTTCTCGGGTTACGCTTCTTCTTGAAAAGTTTGTTGCAGCGGGAACGGCAAAATCGGAAAACCTAAACAGCAAAATTACTTCACTGCCAGTAACATTTTCAACCAGTGAACAAGTGCTAATTTCAACCTTGCAAATTGATGCATTATATTTATTGGAAAAAAATCTGTCATAACAAAATTAGCAGTTCCACAAGATTAAATAATTCCAAAATAAAATCTAAGAACCAATTTAAGAGCTATACTTCAGATTCCTCTATAACTTGATACTTGAAACAGGTGAATTTCCCCAAATAGTTGTTAGAGCAAGCAAAATTTTGCCAACTTTATATATTATGCTCCTCT
This sequence comes from Litoditis marina, assembly GCA_964036275.1. NCBI lineage: Eukaryota > Metazoa > Nematoda > Chromadorea > Rhabditida > Rhabditidae > Litoditis > Litoditis marina. Next base: position 2,363,665 of record OZ038438.1, read on the forward strand.
GCAAATCAGTGGCCGTATTCACCAATCCACGGTAAGCTAAAATACCTTCCCGCGGGAAGGTAGAGCACGAAGATAGTGGGGTAATCACTTTAGTTGGGTAACATTAAAAGGGACCTACTAATTACCGCACCTACCGCACCGAGGAAATACCGCACCGCGATTTGAAAATACCGCACCGTACCGCACCAGCGCAAATTTGCGTATTTTTTTCAAAAAATCCAAAATCTTTATTTTTGCAATCAAAATAGTTTCTAAAGCAGAAATCCCATCCTTTTCATCACTTTAGATACAGAAAATCTGAAAATGATGTTTAATGACCGATCACAATGAATTTTTTCCGTTTTCTGCAGAAATAGTGAAAATATTCTGAATCGCGATGTCCCGAGTTTTCGGACGTCCGAACAGTTTTCATTTTCGGATGTCCGGACAGTTTATTTGTCTAGAGATTCTTTCAGTTCATTCTGCTATTCAACCCTGAAATATTTAGTGGATTTCTGTTTAAAATTGACAATCATTGCCAATGAACAAACGAGAACAAATCTCTAACTCTATTGTGGTATCCTCCAAGGGATCAAAATATCTTACCCTGGTAGGAGTAAGTAAAGCGTAATGTTTTCTATACTCAACTGCAAGTTGGTGACTATATTCATCGAAGCCTGCATCTAAGATAAAAGATATTTTCCGACTGTATCCAGAAAGGCCAATTCCATCCACAAGGAACCCGGTATTTCGTTAACCCTATCAGTTAACCTTAACCGGGTAACTTGGTTAGCCCTTTTGTTCACCCCTTTGTAACCCTCTTTTACAATGTCTTTTGGGGGAAATTTGGGGTTAACAAGTGGTTAACAAAAGGGTTAACCAAGTAACCGGGTTAATGGGTAACTGCATAGGGTTAACGAAATTTCAGATTAAATAAAGAATTCGCCCCCCTCCAGATCCAGAAAGGCTCATTGAGAATAACGGTAATTTGGGTTTTTTTGAAACAACAAAAAGCAAGCCCGGTATAATATGTCGGACCAACAGAAGAGTAGTGGATCATTACAGAGTTAGCCAGTTCGGATCTCTCAAAACTGTTGTCGTAGCAGCTAGGACTTCGTTTGGAGCAAATCGTCTGTCGATGCAGAGATCCAGTTCTCATGAACACAGATAGAAGAAAGCATATATCTACGTTTTGAATCACCGTTCAGTTACAAAACGCGAGGTCACGTATACATCCTGTCTCATAGTGTTCACATTTATTTGTACTGGATGGAAGCGCTACAAAAACGGCTGTGAAAAATTGAGACAGGTGAGGCCGGCGTTCAATTGTTTTACGGTATATCTGAGGCTCATGACATTGTTTTAAGTAGTGGAGCAAACGCATCATGGGTACTCATCAGTACTTTTCTTCTGAAATGATGAGCAGCTTCTTCTATACATTCGATAACTTACGAAAGTGAGAAGTGACATGAAAGTATGAAGTTACCCAACAGTAAACGAAACTGCAATACGGAAAGAGATAAGCGTATACATAAAACATATGGTCTTCTAGGGAGAAAGTTTTACAGAAAGTTTTCTCGAGATCACTATTTCTGTTTTCAAGTGATGAAAGATAAGGATTTCTGCTTTAAGAAGCTATTTTGCTTGCGAAACTGAACATTTTGGAATTTTTGAAAAAGACGCAAATTTGCGCTGGTGCGGTACGGTGCGGTATTTTCAAATCGCGGTGCGGTATTTACCCCGGTGCGGTAGGTGCGGTAATTAGTAGGTCCCACATTAAAACACTATGACGACTTACCGTCGAATCGTTTCGAACAAATTGAATACCGTGTCCGGGATAGATCGGGGAGGAACAGAAATAACACTTTTCTATTCTCATGTTTTACCCTGGAAAGTTCGAACAATTAAACAGGAGTATATATACGAGAAACCCTCATTTTCAACACACATTTGTGAGTTTAGGAGGAATATGACACGATCTTGGAAATAGTTGCACACAGCAGAACAATTACAACAACTTTTTTCGTGAAGAAAAGCCAATGCGAAGCCGACAAAAACATGAATCGAAGACGCTATGAGCATATAAAATCGTGTAACAACTTTTCTAGATATTTGCATTTTTTGCCCTTTATAAAATTTTAGCAATTCAATCCTCGGGCTCCGTGAACAGTGTATAAAATTTGAAATGTACACAATGCTTTGCACAGATTATCCGCTCATTCGGTATTTAATAAATAAGTAATAATATTTAGAAAAGTTGTTAGTAAATTTACAAATTTGACTGGAATAAACACCAACGATGCTGCAAATGTCGTTCAGTCTGTAAACGACGTACAAGAGTACTGACAATACTGGCAAGCCGGACCAGAATATGTTTGAATTTTATATAGTATTTTGTATATATTTTGTTGTATATATAATTATTACTATAATAAAAATGTTTGCTTCAGTCTATCATTCCATCAAACATGTCTAATTACGTTTTGAAACCGAGTTTAACACTATTGAAATTCTCATTAAGCTCTCGTTTTTTTCTGTCCCACCAGCTTCTCTTCTCTTCCTTTTCTATTTACCATGCTTAGATTGGATACATTTTGATATTCATTTTCCATTAACCACTAGGAGCTATCTCAATTAGGTGCAGGAATGGTCGATAGCTAATTGGTATTTCAGTGTATCTAAATTTTCCAAAGTGTGTAGATTTTTTCCCTCAGTTATATGTCAAGTGCTGATAGAGTCACTGAAGTTACTACTGGTGGAGCAACTACTAATGTATCATCAAATCAAGCATTCATCAGTTCCGGCATGGATATTGAGCGATTGAGGAGATGTATTGTGGAATATGTGGTTAGTTTCATTGGAAAATGCCCGGACGGCAAATGAGAATCTATCATCATTCCTATAATATATTGTTACATGGGGATACCTGCAAGTGTGTGTTGTAAAATCTATGCCCATATCATTTTCCAGGATCAGAATGATCTGAAAATGTTATTTTGGGAGATGCACAACCCTTTCCAAGATGTGGATGAAATGCTGTGTATACAGTCTGTTATCCTGCTCTCCAAAATGAATGACGTGAGTTGAAGAACTACTTTTCGTTCTCACAATTATCTTCGTTTAATTTAGTCCTAGTGTATTCTAAAAACGGTTAAAACCAGGTTTTTCGTCTGCACAGGGATTCTTTTCAGACAGAAAAAAATGTACTTGTTAACCAGCTGGTGACGCTAGTTCAACAATCGCGAGCAGAAAATCATCCGTCATCCGGAACGTATGAGCGGGTAATAGATGTTATTCTTACCTATGCTATGGACGAGGACGCTCTACCAGTCAGGTATTTCCACTATTCCTCCGTATTCTACCGTTCTGCTCTATAACGCTGTGCCACTTGAATAATGCTGATTTCACATATTAAATATATGCTTCAGTTTTCATTTTGTCTCGTATCAGTTTCAACGTGTGCCGGTTAACTTGTGTGCTGGAAGTTTGATATATCTGAATTCTTTGACATTGATATACTTAATCGTTGAGCGAAGGTGAAATCTGCAACTATAGTGTTAACATCTCATGTTTATTACTGTCTGATTCCTTTCATTGTCGTTTATTCAGCACCGCAATAGCTGGAATTATTCTAACGGCTGATTTCACGTTGAAGTTTGGCTTAACAGCTGAGAAATGGAAATTTGTGGCAAAGCACATAGAAGTCATGGACATTAAAGGAATTCGACATGTTTTCAAGTAAGTGCTCCTATATTTGTTTTCTTTATTGTCTATTCGCTCTTCACGCTTTCATGATTTTCGTTTATCAGAACTCTGACGGAAAGTCAACTTGTGCAAATTCCGAAGATTATATCTTGCGAGCAACGGTTACAACTGATTCCTGTTGAAGAGGTGAGTGGCAACGTTTGATCTTTCATTTATTCATGTTTGTTTTTGTGTCGTATTTCACCGACTTTGTCTAGTTGTAACTACGATTTTTATAAGGACGATTTCTTGTTCCGGTCTGTTCTCAAACTCCAACTTAGAAAATGATTCATTAGTAATTACTCGTTGTTTTCAGCTGTTACTCAATATTCTGAACAAAGTTCCTCCTATATTCACGATGACTGAAATATCACGGAATCGAGACATTACTCTTTATAGATTTCCTGTAAGTTTATTCGATTATTGCAAAGGGTTTTATACGTCATCGAAACACTCGTGAAAAGCTAGCTGTGCTGGAGTGTCGCGTGTTGAAGAAAAAACGGGAAGCCGGTCCTTCTTCACTTAGGTTGAACTATCATCGATAATGTTTGTTGTTTAGCAATTCTGTAATGTTACAGCGAGTTGTTGAACGACTATCAGAGATCAAAGCCTATTTCCGACCGCTTGCCGACTTATCTTTCGTTGTTGGTCGAAGTTTTATGTACCCCATACTAGCCCACCCGCAGTTTAACGCCGTTTCTGCATCATGGAAAGTGGACAATAACTCGACTGCATTGTGGTGAGAAATTTCGTTAAAATCTTGACAACATAGCCGGTTCCAATAATAGGAGCGTCGTGACATTTGGGCATCAATTTCTCCATGAGACTGTGTGGAACAAGTACCTTTTACCTAACTTATTTATTGATCAGGTCACTAGTTACCGTTTTTGATAGTTTTTTTTTCTTTCAGTGGGCGGTTCACATATCTTCCCAATAGAAAAGAAGTTTCTTCTCCTCAGAATTATCTGTTTTATATGGTAGTGAAACAGCCCCGAGGGAAGGAAACGCTGATGGTGAGTACCTGTTTGTTTATGACATATGTTAGCGTTGATTAGGATATTTGTCTGAATTCAAACTTTAAATGTAATTGTTTCTTTTCAATTTTACTGACACCGTTCATTATTATTACCAGAACATGCTGCGGAATGTCTTTCGCAATCCAAGGAATAACTGTTTCGAAGGACTGTTGTCTGTTATTATCAGCGAAACAATGGCTGCCGTGAGTTACTTTTTTTTTTAAACATTTTGCGGCTGATGATAAATTTTCTTCTAGTTCAATTTGAGCATAGTTGTACATAATGTAATGTGTTGTATATGCAATATGAATGTATTATTCACCTGTCTCATGGCTTTACATGACAAATTGAACTCTAGATTAGACACCCTCCAGTTTTTCCTCTTCCCGTCTAATATGGATAGTCAATAACCACTCTATGGTAGAGTGTACGTAGTACGCGCCTCCGTGAAGTATAATACGTTCTGCAGGTTGAAGATCTGCCTCCGGATGCTGAAATACCCCGATATCAATGGGATCATATTCTGACTATTATTGTTTTCGCCATGCATCATAATCACACGTAGGTTATATGTTTTCCACACATCAGTCTCATACTTATTGCACATTTATATTTTTGGCGTCATAGGTAAATTACCCTCTCAAAATGGCGATGACGCATACTTGGTGGGCCAATTTTCTGAGTTTGTTCTTCATTTTTCCCGTAATTTGTTTCAAACTTCTTTTAATGAGAACCATTGCGGTGTAGCGTAGAGTCTTCTTACTGGTTCTAGACAATACGCAAAATTTTGTTCTTGGTGGCATATACGTATTTCACCGGTTACTTGATATTGACCACTTGGTTACAGTTGGTTTGTTTCAGGAACGCAAATGGTGTAGTCAGTGTTCTGCATGCCATTCTGGAACGTCGACAGTATCGTAGAGCTAGGGATGAAGTCATGTGGCTGATGTTGCAGATAGCCGGCTCCTTTGGAAACAGTCTGGATAAAGAACAAATCGAGAAGCTGGCTGCATTGTATAAAGTAAGTATACTCATTTTTGCAGCTTATTGGCGAAATATTGAATTTCTGGTAGGTTCTTAAAGAATCCGTCCCGCTTTAATTTTGACTTTCGAGTTAACAATCTGACCTTATGGCAAATGGAAAACCATTATCAAAAATATATACTTTTATATTCCTATCTTGCTTCGTTTTCTCAGAAAAGCGGCTTACGTAATGACACCGATAGGGGAGTTGCGTACGGGGTATGCTCAAAATAGCCTATAGAAGTGCACAAATAGTTTTAAAACACTATCACATACAAATACACAATTAGAGAATACAAAATGAAAATAACTTCGCATGTAAATGAACCAAGTCAAGTTGCGTCACAGTGAAAATGTTCATGTCCTATTCTTTATTGCTTGATGTTATGCAACATTTCAACCAGAAAGTTTCTCATGGTCTATTAGAAGACTTTAAGAAACTTTTTCCAGCTTTTTAAATTTTTTGTGAAAGTCTAATTATAGCGGAACGGTTTCTTTAATTGTAGAACTGAATAGTTTAGTTATTCTTTAAACAGAGTCACAGTCCACTTTTCCGATTAAAACAACTTGCATTTGTTTGCCTCGGAAAAAGCCAATGTTCGGCTCATGTTTGTATATGTTTATTATGCGAGCAATCAGGGGAAACAACTATGCGTACGGAAGTTGTACTTCCTTCATATACTCGCAGTTGAATCAAACGTAGGACGACTTTGTTGGATTGCAAACACCCGTTTTCCTTCAAAATCAGAATTTGAACTGACCTAGTTTCAAAAAAGTCAGCTTTACTGGTTAAAACCTTTCCATCCAGTTCTGTAGTATCTTCACCCAGATAAAACATCTGATTTTTTGTGGAGAATAAAGTCGCACCATGTATGAGTTAACTGTTTCTTTGTAGCTGTTGTACAATGACGAAGTCTCTTGGTCGGGTGCATCAGATCATCCTTCACAATTGGTCCGATTCCTCTCAACTGCCTGCATGTATATTCTATTAGAAGGACGGGTGAGTTGATACGTTTGCTTATATTAGAAGGACGGGTGAGTTGATACAGTTGGCATTTTTGTTAGGTACAACGCTCTGACGATAATGTCGCAGGCATATTTTGTTCGCCAAAGTTTTGTATAAACCGTTTCTCACTCTGGATTAGTTTCAGTTAGTTTGTTTTCAGGAAGGTCTGCCTCCTCCCAGCAAATCTCTTGCTGGTCAGATCCAGTTCATTCAGGACGCTGGCAATGAAACCGCAGATCAGGTTATGATGGCTGTATTATTGAATGCATGTGAGTTTTCCACGTTTTTGTTGCTCACGGGAAGCCGACTATGTTCACATACTTCCTAAATTTTTTACGTGGTCACTTACACCAATTATTTGCTATTGTGAAATTCAGATGCAAATCCAGTTTTTAGTAGTTGGAGGGAAATATATTCTTCTAGTATCTCACTTGGCATGTCTGTTCTTGCCGATGGTTCCTGAATTCGCTTCGAATTGGTCTAAAAGTAGGACGATTATGTGAACCAATCCCGACGCATCGGTCCTTTAAACCGCAATTGAAAAAAAGTCGTGCAGTTTAAAGGACTGAAGCGTTGAGAGGTCCACATAATCGGTCTTCAAGTCGTTTTTGTTCAGTTCGGTCGGACACGACGATTGTGAGACGGGTTCTGCGACAGTATACAGCATACCTGGAGGGTCTAGCCAGTGATGAACCTTTTCTCCTCCCGTACAATAAGCACGCCAATAATAAGCTGGCCTCATTCGACATACAGGTACATTTTCGTGTTCTACGCGCTTCATAACGACCGCATTGTTTTCTTCCTTGCATTAAAGTAATCAATTATGAGGTAAATCAAGTATAGTAAACAATAGAGTTATATAGAGCTATTTAAATATACATCATGTAGTTTCGACAGCCCAACGTACAAACATACAAACAACCTTGTGTTTGCGAATTTCTTATCCCCCCCCCCCCCCATGTTTTTCTTGAATTTATAGTCATGCAACTTTCACATTACAGTGCTTTCTTTTCCCGCTTAACTGTAAAACTAAATAATTGTGAGGTAGGAATAAACTTACTAATCGGGAAGTTATTTGGGTAGGTTTTGAACTTTTCGGCAGCTTCCTCCTGCCAATTGTATTGCAGCTGACACTGTGATATTAACTCATCATATTTGCAGTTGATTGATGCTCTGGCGATGCGAGCAAAGATGCATCTTCTTCAAATGTGCGGTGGGGCGTTCCGGAACTTCCAACAGCGTCTTCCCAGTCCGGCAGTAGTTGGTAGGTGAACACCTGAACACTCAGTTAGCTGTCGTAGTCATGAATTTGTAGATATGACCATAACTGAGCGGTAGGATGATCTGCATACACATGAAAGTTCTGCAATGATGACTTCCCTAACTAAAACAACTGGGTGGTCTAGCTAAAAAGTTGCGATATGTACAGCTCTCGACTGCCCTTATATTTCTCGGCTGCCCCTATACTGTACTCTCTCCACTTGGCTGTTTGGTAAAAGTAAAGGTGGAAATTGCCTGAGTAGGTTTATAAGTTCTCAGACGTTTTTGGAAGGGTGGAAGCCTTATACGAAATCGTTCAGATACGTACTCGAAGATGTTGTATACGGTAGACTATGACTACGGATTGAAGATGTTTGTGCAAATGCTGCAGAAGGCGGCCAATGCAATGAACACGACGCATACTGATGCGAATAAGGATCTTGTGTATCTCATTGTTGATGTTCTGTGTAACAGGTATGTGTTTTAAGGCCGGACTCCCACCTAGGCACTCGAATTATTAAAAGTTATGAAGAAGTTTTTAGCCTGCTTTTTCCGACTGCTGACATGAAATAGGCGGGTCTTTTTTTCGGTTTTCTCTTCACCTTTACTCTTCTTTTTCAATGTTTTTCTTCAGGTTGACCAATATGACGATCCCGGGTCCTGTGCGTCAGACGATCGGCTTGACTGTAATTGGAATAATGCACCATGCCTCAGTAAGTTATTGTCTGAGAAATTATGAGGTTATGCTGGTGTTCACCTGACATCATAAATCCTTCATTTCAGGCCACATTGGTCTCTTTGGAGCTGTATTCGATATGCGAGCAGTCTCTGATGCGATTATTCTCGTGGGCTCCCTTCTCGGAAACGATTGGACTTGCCACTGCTTTTCTTGGTTAGTTGGCTGCTTCATGTTTTCGAGCAGCTAGCTTTTTATTGCTTCATTTCTGCGTGATTTTAGTGGAGGCTAACTCAAGCTTCCATAATATGGTTTCTATTATTACTTATAATTGCTCGGTTACTGCTAAAGATAAAGATATAGCTGTGCCTCACAGGCTACTCCGTTTGTAATATGCATCGTGATCGTACTTTCTATTTTGAAAATATCAAATTCAGATTGCAAGCCAAATGATTTATTTTACAGGATCTGACCGCAGTGTGTTTGCGCATCTCTGCCAGCCGTCGTTGTTCACCAATCCCTCGACCGAAACGAAAGCATTTCACGTTTGTCCCGAGGTAGAGCACATCATAGGATGGCCCCTTTTTTACCTATCGAGTATATCAAAGAAATGTCACCTTTTATACATATATACTAGGCATGTTGTTGGAAAATTGGTGAATTGTCTTAAAGAGTACGGTAATAGGATTTTTTTGAGATGTTTCAACTTGTCAGTAAGCATAACTGTTGTTGTGTTACGTGTTTATTGATCATTGAATGCGTGAAAATTTTGAGTGATGATTCATACATTTGTAGTTCAATTCTCTTTATTTTCAGGTTGTTCGCATGCTGTTCATTTCAATGATGAGGACAATAAAAATCATGGGTTCGTTTAGCTAGAATTTCTTTTGGCGGATGGTATTCTGACCGTGTTACGGATATACAGTGAGGTGCCAACCTGGACCGTTTGTTTTCCTCTTTCAAGGCTCCCCTTCTTTTCCTCTTTCAAGGCTCCCCTTCTTTTCAGAGTTCGATGCCACCGAAGATGCCGATTTTTTCCAACGAATAGCACAGGTGTACTCATGGACACCAACTCAGGTATGTTGAGTGGAGTTTTGGATGAGTTTCTCAAACAGAACACTTATTTTAGGAAACGTGCTTTCATCATGTGGGTGACGAAACGTTGAAATAAATTTCTTTGAATTTGAACAACTCTAGCATGTTTGTTGAAAGCTATTGTGGACTAAATTTATAGTAGAGAACAGTACATCACGATGGTATTTTCTTGATTAGCTGCCTTGTTGTGACGATGATGTGGCCATCTCATTCGTAAGGCTGTGTCTCACTTCAGATGCAGTCATTTCCGTCGTCCTGTCGTGGTCTGCAACAGACAATGGTCGATGAGAGCACTGGAACGGCAATGCCAGAAGATATGAGGGTGGGTGGTGTTTTTCATATAGCCTAATTGCCTTATATTGCATCTTTAAAGAATAAAAGGAGAGCATTGATTTTGAATCAATAAATTTGTTTGATTGTCTGAACCACAAGGTTTTCCACACGAATATTGCATCGTTTCTACCATGTTAGCCACCTGAATCAGACCAATGTGGCGAAAACACGAAAACCAATTCCAATATGGATGCCTTCTAAATCTTCCGTTGGCAATTAACATTAGTTGGAACCAGCTTGCCTACATCGGTGTTTTTTCCAGAATGCAGTTCACTCTGATTTTGTACAAATGCGCGGATTACCGGACGGCCCTTATCTGGACTACATGACTCATCCAGAACGTCAACCCACCGCGCTCTGTGTCATTTTCCGTGCCCTCATTGAGAATGTGGACCTCAGTCGAACGTTTCCTGTTTTCTATCAGTACGTTTCCTATTCATCAATATGCAGTTGTTGGCTGGGCGAATTTCCTCCCCAAACTAAAATCGAACCACCTCTTCCCGAACCAGTTGGTTCGGTGAGAAACCGAACCACTTGCGGACTCAAACCGACAAGAAACCGGACCAAACCCTTATAAACGTTACGTATCGACCAACTTCAGATTAATTAGTTGAATTGGTTCGGTTCGACCCTGGTCAGCCAAAATTTGGTTCGCTCGTGAACTCGTTATCACCAGCTGCCTGCAACCAGATAATAGTTTAGCATTGAGGCCAAGAGAATGAGAATGGCCAGCTGCCTTGATATTCTTCGTAGCTGTATTCACGTATCGTTAAAGAGCTTCCCGCTGCTTTGTATCCTCTTACCCAGCAAGTGTTTTCGTGTTAGAAGATCCGAAGAGACTGATACAATATGCGTCCGTGTCCGGTTTCTCTTACACTCAATTGGAATGTACCATACCGTGGAGATACAAGAAAATACATTTTAGGGATAACTACCAGAACTTCATAAATCGACAAGCAGTGAAAACATTGCTCAAATTGAGATAATTGATTAGACATATCAACAAATCTTCAGGATATTGGAGAGGTTAAATGCTCGCCAGCTTATTGTCTCCATCAACTGGTTGACGGAATATGTTATTCAACAATGCAGCGAATCGAACAATGACGTTTTTCCTTCGGTACGTCGTTCATGATTATGGGTTGTTTGCTTCTACCAAAGTTAAGTTACACTGGTCATGATAGATTTGGTGAGATGAAGGTGAAGTGCTTCTATTACCTTACAAACAAGACCATCATCCAGTAGAAATTCAGAAAAAAAACTTTCAGGCGGTTCGTGTGCTGAATACGATGATGTTCCATCTACATGTGGTTCGTTTCGACCGTCTCCTACTTTCCCTGGTACTCCATCCCAACAATGACCACAAAGCTCAGATAGCTCTTCTAATTGTCAAAGTGAGTACTAAAACGTTTTTGAAATGTACATAATATATCATTGGGATCTTCCAAACAAACAGCAACTATCGAAAGAACCCAGTTTGGCACAACGTTTCGATGATAAATGAATAGTGTAACAAAGATCATAAGTGTGTGCATTTCAGTATCTAGTGGAGACTCACGACGTACAGGATCGGATCACTTTCTATTGTCATACTGTTCCCAGAAAGGAGACACACCCGGCAGAGTTTTTCAGAAGACTTGCAGATTATCATAGGGTAAGTCATCGTTTTGAATAGTATATTCAATTTTCAATATAAAACCGGCAAGTTGTTTCAGTTTAGGAAAGATCAGGATGCATTTTCCGATCGGAATACAGTTTGATCTGCAGGCTAAATTTTTTGCGCAATACGGTCTCATATAGGAATATGATGAAAATTTGTTCATACATAATTATTCGATATTGATGAATATGAACATTGCCTCGTTTCGTTGACGTTTTCTCCTTTAGAAATACCCTGAATACACCTTCGGAGAACTATCAGCCATGTCACCGGGGACAAATATACCAGAAATCAATCCGCGTCTGCATTATCCAATCTATTACGGAAGTCTTATTGAACGTCTGTTGCCGGTAAGAGTTATCCTGTCGTTGAAAAAGGTTCAGTACTCAGGTTTTCGCAGTGTTGACGGTAAGGAAACATAATGAAACATCTCTGTGTACCGGAGCATGGGAAAATTACTGTTCATGCTGATTTCCTATCATTCGATTTTAATTAATCAGCTATTTTTTATCCAGATTGTTGACTACACTCTTGCTCGAGCATTAGAGACGGCGATGGTGGACGCGATTCTTTCCTCGATGTTGAAAGTTCTGGCTCAAGTGTACAAGTATCATCGTGAGTTGAACAATATCTGGTCGAGCTGTGCAGAGTCGAACCATTTTTTTATAGAAAAAAGGGAGTGAGGTTTTTGTTGAACATGTACAATCATGGTTCCTATAGTGAATGTACGACGCCACCGCATGTTCATTCTCATACGTAAAACAGTTCAAAATCGGGGCGAAAAAGTGAGCATAAGACAATATCAAAATAAGAGGGTATATCACGTGTTTATTCTGATAACAATGATATTGATTTTTCTCTTTCAGCATCTCCTATCACCTTTGTATACTCCGTGCTGCACAGTATGCATGATCATCTCGGTCACCTACCACGCGCCCGCCAATTTGTGCTCAACATTTTCAGCCAGCGTAAGTGATGAGATTCATAAATTTCTGGGAATGGTTGTAATTTTCTGTGCTATTTGTTCTCTGTAAAATGTCCATTTTGGGTTCTATCGATCGTATTGTAAGTATCGTTCATCCTAATCCATCGTTGGCACTGTTTTCAGGCGAGGAGACTCAGTTGACGCAGACTTTCGTTGCCTATAATCACCAGAAGATTGGCTCTTTGGAAGATCTCCTGACCGAACTCATCGAGCGAATCATCGAATGCAGCGAATTCGTTCTGTTGTGGGTTCATAGATTATGATTGTCTTCATATTCAATATAAATTACGTTTCCGTCATTGGAATGTGGAATGTGAGATTAGGTCGAACAAATGTCATAGATAGTTCTGTAATCTGTTATCTCTCCTGGGTGATATGCATGCAATTATAGCTTGTTTACGTATATATATATATATATATATATATATATATATAGGAATACATTATATATATATATATATATATATATATATATATATATATATATATATAATGAATGTATTCCTTTTTGCAGACCACCTCCGTACGTCTCGCAGGACTGGCGTTTCTCCGAGTTGACTCCAGCTGCACAGGCACTTTATCTGTCATGCATCGAATTGTTAGCCAGTCCTCACGGGCCCCAGGTGGGTGTAGCTAGATTACCTCTTTCTGGGGATACAGATAGTTCAAAAGAAACTCTTCGCGCACAGGGGAAAAGTGTCTCTGAGAAAGGCACGATCTAGTCAAAATAAAGCTCATATTCGACTATTAAACTACTCGTGAAAGAATTGAAAAAGTAGTAAAGGCGCTACTAAGTTATTGTGCAATAGTAGACTTTTTAGTGTTCATCTGATTGTTATTGTAGTTCTTTGTGGATTTAATTGATTTAGATTGTATTCATATTTTGATATGCCTCCGCTTCAGCACATGGTACCTGCGATGATTTCTCTGTTATGCTCATCTCGACAAGTTCGCGCACGTCCGTATACCACCCTCAACGCCATCGGCTCAATTCTCACAGCGTTACCGGAGGCGTATGGAAAAGTGCTACAAGATCATTTCGTTGAAACCATCAAAAGTGGAGTTTTAAACGGTGAGTTATGTCATTTGTAACGGCTATTCTCATACTCGCCCGAGGAAAGAAGTGGAACACGAAGAACAGACATTGATTTATCCCGAAGCCGAATAAGATGTCTATGAAAGGAATGACCTAAGCTCAGTTAAATTCGAGAAGGGTTTGATATTCTACCAAATGTAGGCAGTGCAAAGGGACTTATTTAGCGCAATTTGATGCTGACTTAAACACAGGAATTTTGATAAATTATGCATGATTCAGACATGGAGTTTGAAGATATTGTCTTTGACAATTTCGAGGAAAACGTGCATCTGCATATGAGCAAGCGAGGAATTGTGATCAACGCAATGATGCAAGCCTATTGGCACCACGGAAATCAGGTAATTAGTCCTAATTAGTCACCCTTCGTCCTGAGTATATTTTACAGTAGTATGTCGAATACTTCGTTCTTATCGATAACGTTTGTTTTATTGTACAATTGAGTTTTCAGTTTGGTGTGGCCAAGTTCACTGCCTTCTTCATGGATGTTGTATATCCTCATATCACTTCTGAAAATGAACTGTGGTATTTCATTCGACTCATGCTACCGCTTCAACAATGGGTGTTCGAGAGAGAGAAGAACAAAATAAAACACTGGTACGAAGAGGTACGGTCATTGTTTCATTCCTATTCCGTTCTCTAGTGAATATTTCGAGATGTTTATTTGATATTAGACCAGTTCTCCCACACCGTCTTTTGCCATTATGACCAGGTGCATGCCGTTGTGCGGAACTTTCCCTGTTATATTCACGAAAAACTCGAATTAAGGGAGAATGCGAGAGCCTCACGCGAGATTGTTGCATACTGTACTTGATTAAAGATGTCATATTAGACATTTCATATTTAAACATATTGAAGGTTTCACAGCAACGTCGTAATTCTTACAAATAGCATTCCAGTGTGTGAAACAAGTTAGTGGACTGTTGATGAAAACCGGAGAATTGGCAGAGTCTGGCAAAGAATTCAAACACGGGGTAAGTTCACAGATAAATGAGCCTTCATGATCAAAAACTTATCTTTCATCTTTCCGGCTCGGAGATATGATTTTCTCAAGCTAAGTTTTTTGAGGAAGTTTCTCTAAAGTTCATCACTGTTGCTTTATTTCAATAGTAGATAGTTGTATAAACATTATTGTATAGAGTGAAAGATCTAACTACAATTTTATTGTACATTGTTAATTTTTTACGCTATGTTCCAGGAAGAACTGTGCGATTTATTTTATCATCTCAAATATATGTTTGTGGGCGATTCGTTGATGCACGAGGCGGAACAGATTTTTCCAAAGTGAGTGAATGCAGTTTTTGTACCATTTGGTTTGCTTGCTTTTCCTCATAACGCTCCCGCTGGTTGTAGCCTCGTTTCAGAACGATTTGATACAATTTTTGGGTACCCACAAACAAATACATAATCATCATGACCACCCCCCCCCCTCAGTTGAATATCAGTACTTTGTATTTTATACGATACGAAATGTAGACCAGTAGTCCCGTTTATCGCATTCTTTCAGGTTACCGGCAAATATGCGGGAACAATTGAAGTATTACATCACTCCTCCTTCGGGCAGAAATGAGGAGGATCACGTGGGCAAGACGAGCACATCGCTGCGACCGGACATGACCCAGTTGTTCAAGACTCATTCCGATGCCGAGGCTGGCGAAAAGACGTCGGAAGCCCGGCATTGACGCCAATCACACATGCACATCACACCAAAAAGGCTCACTGTAGACAAATTTGGTTGCATTTGAAAGCAACCGATAGTTTTGTACACATGCAACCCGGTTGCATTTTGGTTACTGCATGTGTGAACCTGGCCATTGACGCTTGTTACGGGTGCTCAACTCCTTACAGGCTTTAATACTCTTTCCATGGTATGCGATTGTTACATTATTTTCTGGTCTATCACGTATGTGCTGCTATGTGTGTTTCAATATAGTATTCGGTCGTTTGATATTATCTATATACAGTAAGTCGACGTTTCAATCATTTTGGTTCATAACCTCCACCGGGTAGATTGGTTGTATTTCTGTAATGGTTCGAGTCTGATCTCGTTTATTCTTGTGTCTGCTTTGCACGTTTAATTTGCATGCTGTATTTTACCGTTTGTTACTCATTCCTATCTACGGGTTCTGTACATGTTCTATTGTAGTATGTACATATTTGTTGAGTATAAAATATTTTTTCATTCTTTCTAGTGACAAGATGAGGCGGGTAATTCACCAGAGTAATTTTCCTTTATATTTGTTATTTTATCACGTTTCGATTGAATGTATACTGTCACGTTGGGAAGTGTTTGGCACTGTTCAATGTTGACAGTTATGTCTGCTCAAATGGTTTTTTGCAGTTGGGAAATGGAAGAGGTAGCTACAACATCAGGGCGTACCTGGACAGAGAGATTGGCCGAACTGAAAGCATGTCCCTGGTAGGTATGCTTTCTTTCTTGTCGCAAAAATAACTATCGAAAACGAAAAAAATTGGCGATTTCGGTATTGATTACTATTTGTTTCCCCGAGTTGGCAGACGAAATTCATAAACTTCACAATTGTTTGCTTTGTTAGGAGTAGTTTGTATCGATAACAAATTCACGTTGCAGATGTATTCAGGTACTGGGGGGATTTGCCGTGGCGGCTGGCCGAACGTCTTCTGCTCTTGTGTGAAGACGGCTGGTTTCTGATTAGGGACAGTCGGAGTGAGAGTCATCTGTTCACAGTCACGTATCGACACCAAGGTCAGCGGAAGCCACTCAGACACTCGACGAGATAGGGTGCAGGTCAGAGAGGCGCAGACAGCGATTTCATTCATCCCCATGCTTCTCAGAACGATTGGCGCCAATTTTCTGCGATTAGCAAACTACAATAGCTAGAGAGCACGCAGGTCAATGATGCCGCAGCCAATCTAAGACATCGGCGTCTCTCTGATCGCACACTCTCGTCCAGGTCGCTACAAAAGTGGCTTGTTGTTTTTCAAGGAATTGTCTGAGTCGCTCGTTTCCGTAGCTGGCCAATCACAGGGACGAGTTGTTGGTTTACGATTCTTTATAATATTACTCTTTTTCTGAACTCGCTATTTCCTCTCAGCATTGAACTTAGTGCTCTCATTTGTTGAGAAACCCATTTCTTAAGCGATATCCGGAACTTCCATCGTTTGATTTTCTGACTGCCTGAAGAATATAACACTTTCTTTACAGAGAAAGTTTTTCACACGAGAGTCGGGATGTGTGGTCAGTTTGCTCATCTGGGCAGGCCATTGTCATTTGAACGAAGCGAAAGTGTAGTCGACCTTCTCGAAAAGGCCATACAGGTCGGTAGCGAACAGACTGAAATGAAATTCTGAAATAGAAACGCCCTTGTTTCATTTCGTACAGATTGAGTGTTCCGAGTGAGTCACATGGCGTTTTGTTTGTTTGGAATCCACGTTTGAAGAGCTATTTTGCTTTCAAATATTTGGTTTGTTGGAACCGGCAAATTTCAAGTAGGTGTCAAATACTATGACTGCAACTATATCTGAATGGTAGTTCGATCTGTATACACAGAGTTAAATTCGCAATACATGGTAGCGAACTACAAACAGAGCATATCACACCGATATACAAAGTATTAGCCTGCTCATCCCCGAGCCAGTCATATTCATTATCTTTGCCATTTTGACTGTGATTATTACGCGTATAAAAGCGTGAAAAAGTGAAATCAGCAATGAAAAAGAAGTGGAAACAGAGTATATCACAAAGCATATTGAATAGTGAATTGCAGTCTTCGTGTTCGGGTGAACGTCATATGCTCCTGTATCGCCGCGGCGGCGAGGCGGAGGCGACCGAAGTCCGGATTCGGCATCCGCTGTCACGTCTGGCCGTGCTGCCCCGCCTACAGTACCTCTGTCGTCTGCAGATTCGAAGGAGTTATTCGACCAGAGCGCTGCCCCAATTACTCGTTTCGCCCACCATGTCTGACTACATTGCTGATCCCAAGTATTTGCTGCCAAATATTGATGAAGCGGTGGAAATTCTAGAGCGTAGAAAGCATGCATTACTATAGAATTTCCATTTCTTGATTGGTTTATACCATACATATCGACCGCATTTCTTGTTTTAAAGTTTTCAATCTTGCAACTATAAGGTGGGAATTGGCTAATGTGGAGATATTCCTTCAACTAGAATCAGATACTTTGGTTAAACGGTACCCGACTGTGACGAGAATGCGAGTTTTCGACTATTTACGAAACCCGGATTTCAAAAACAAGCTTTATTATTACCTCTTTGGAAGACCACTACAGCACGCGATTTTCGTTGCCTCATGGAAGAAAATATAATTTCTACTGAAACGAACACCTAAGATACATGTTTCCATTATTTCCAAAAAAAAACTTTTGTCGAAAGGTTTTCTTCAATAGTCACTTATCTTTTACAATCTCACTCCTTGCTTCAGTGTGCATTATTTTGTTTCTCATTACAGGTATTTGCTCGAATGAACTTTTCTCACAGACGTTGTTTTTTGTTTCTTCAGAATATCATTAACTCGTTTAAGCGAATATTATGTTATATAGTTTCAATTACAAAATAGGAATCCTCTCACTTAGAGATCATTTTGCATATTTTAGTTAAATGAGCACAATATTTGCTCTAAGTTCCGGTGCCTTGCCTGCAGCGATAGCTGTTTTTCGAATGTCGGGTCAGTTCCAGTTACGAAACTTCAGATTGGGAAGTAAAAGCAGGCTTCTCTCGAACACTATAATATAATATAAAAGCGCTTAGCGTGGTGGAATCAAGTACTTTACAGTAACCCCACTAGAATTCGAATGGTTGTTTATGTTTTCCAATAAAGACTGAATGTTTCTGTTCATTTTGTAGTACACGGGTGGAGAACAAACTACCAAACTTTGAAAATATTCAGAAATGTTTTATGGCAGTTTAAATATGCTTACATTATGCTGTAAAGGGTTACAAATATGTGGACTAACTATATAAAGTCTGCAAGTATAAAGTACAATGTCCTTCGTCCCGTGTACCACAATAGTTCAGCGGTTTCCACATCTAATAGTACCGTATTCCAATTTGAAATCTTTTCAAACAATTTCACCTGCGATAATACTGTAATCCACCAATATAATTACTTTTCATATCTGTCGCACTATTACGGGTAACAGTTGTCACATTAGTTTTCGATGCATACTTGACTATCTAATGCTCGCATTTGATTGATTTTTCGTTCATATACTTGGTCTAGGTACCCGAAGTCTGGCAGCACTAGAAGAGGTCAGCCGTAGACGAAATTGGAAACCACGAGAAATGCGATATACGAAACTTTTCACTGAGAAGAATGAGCTGCTCGATACGGCGATGGCCGTCTATTTACCAGGTACAGTATACGATATGACTGGGTGTGAATATAGTATCTGTTGAACACAGCAGAATTTACGTCATTTCATGTACAGGTATCAAATTACACACACAGAACAACGAAAATTAAGTCTTTTCTGCGATTCTTATACACTCCCGTGTTTTGCAAGTTTGGCGAAGCTGCAGTCGGACCAAACTACAATCACACTGTACAAGTACCAGGACGTAGAGGTAGAGGGGCTTGTCTGGATCTTACTTGACACAACTTCAGTTTCCCTCAACCACTACAAGCCAGTTCCCCCCTACCTCTACAAGTCTTTTTTTAGACTGAAAAAATTATAGTTATCGATCGTGTGTACTGTATGTATCGCACATACTCAATGATCATATTTTGCTCTATGTAGCTGCCGCCGACAAAGAAGTCTGAAGAGGCCCTATAATTGTCACTTAAAGGAAGGCGCGGTATACTGTCTTACACTTCGTTCTTGTAAGGACACATATATACGATTCGTCAACAACGTAGCTATAAGCCCAGTTAGTTTAGTGGTTAGCGTGCGCGTCTCCCAAACTTTTGAGCCCGGTTCGAGTCTCACGTGAAGTGGATATTTCATAAATTTGGTGCACACTATAAGCGCCCCATCATACTTTTTGTCGGCGGCAGATACATAGAGCCAAGTATAATCATTGTGATACGTACAGTACACACGATCGATATCCATACTTTGCTCGATGTAGCTGTCGCAGCCTGAAAAGTATGAAGGAAGTCAAATGCTAGAGCCTATACTAGAAGTCAAATGAATAGTCACGTAAAGTTAGAATTCTAATGAGGAATCGTGCACTTTGTAATTGCACGTTTCTGAGTTCTGTTGTGTGAAACCTGTTTCACGTGACTGTGCCATTTACTAACAGTATAAGAGGATTCGTATTTAGGTCCGTCGACGTTCACCGGTGAAGACACGAGTGAGATCTACGTGCACGGGAGTCGGGCGGTAGCCAACGCCATGGCACATCGTCTCTCCTCCATCGAGGGACTGCGAGAGGCCTATCGGGGGGAGTTCACCAAAAGGTCCGCCTATCTATAATTATACTAGAAGTAAAAGGAATAGTCACGCAAACCTGGCATTCGAATGAGGCATCGTGCACCTTGTCATTGGACGTTTCTGAGTTCTGCTGTGTTTAACATGTTCCACGTGATTGTGCAATTGACTGACAGTATATAGTTATGCTAACTACAGGTAATAGTAGAGTAAAGTAATACGTATAAGCCATTCTATTTCCAAAATGGGGTGTATCGCTTCATTCCGCTGTGTTTGTAGTTTGATCCCACTGATTTTCAAGCGCCTAGTGAATCGAGTTCAAACTATATTGTGGATTCATTCTTGTGAGACTAGTCTTAAGGAAAGCTCACTGAAAGCTGACTGAAAATGTTACTGTTACGTGATAACGTGTACTTCGAAGAACGAATTCTGTTGTTAGTAACGTTTTCAGTTAGTTTACAGTAACGTTTTCAGTTAGTTTTCAGTTAGCTTTCCTTAAGAGTATCACAAGAATGAAATCTGTTATTGCCGTGCTTTTTGAATCAGCTCGAAGTATGCATTTTTGGAATCTTACTGGGCTGTGTTAATATTTCCATCTCCCAGGTTGAGAGACGGTTCTGCTAACGTACGGAAGATAAGTACCGATTGGACTGATTTTATAGACGCTGCAACATTGCAGAGCGTTCTTCAATGGCAAAATGGACATGGCAGGGGTGCAGGGCCTCAGGCTATTGATTGAATCTGAAACGGATCGTCAGAGATGTCTCTCTTACGGACAGATGAGGGGAGGAGAGCAAATCAGGCGGATACGGTAACTACACTACGAAGAATTTGTTGCCAGCTACAAAAGCGAGAGAGGATGGAGGCTGATGAGACGCTGACAGTCTGTGTCTCTTTGACCTGCACACTGTCTCGTCGAGTATTAGCCGGCCTGCTACAAAAGTGGCTGGCCAATCGGCTGCGAACGGTCTGAGTTTCTCAGGAGATAAATATTTCATCTGAGAACAATAGAAAATTTGCTAGAATTTGAGTAAAAACCGTGCAATTTTATTTACCCTCCAAAATGAAAGTCTTATATTGGAGCGGGTCGTAATCAGTTATTTTTATTAAAGAAGGTTTGCGAAGGGTCTATTCTATTCTTTCGATGCAGCTTGGGAAGCACCTTGAAGTACACGTTTTCATCACGTAACATTTAGGTCTGCAAGTCTGGAAATTACTGGCAGCTGGTAAATTCGCTGTTTATCCTGTTAATCTTCACCATAAACCCGGGATTACCTCTCATCATTATTTGTTCCAGAGATAGTCTTTCTGAGGCCCTGATGCGAGTATTTCTTCTCATGGACTTTGGCGAACACGTGGAGACTTCATTGGAAGAGATAAAGTGAGAAATTTACCATTTTTCTGCTACCCCGTTGACTGTATTCACGAAATTTCATCACTAAAGAGTATGTGAGATGGAAGTTCGAAGATATTGTCGGTACTATCAGACGGTCTGCGTCTCTCTGACCTGCACGCTTTCTCGTCAGAAGCGCTGCAGAAGTAGCCAAAAATTTGTGTGAGCGATCGGTGGATTAGATATGTATGGATGAGCGGCAGGTCTGTCGATAAAGTTTGCCTGTGTTTTGACGTAAAACGTGAAGAAACATGAGCAGTCATGCAATTTATCAAGCCCCGATGTTGATTTCTGACGTGTTTTCACGTAGAACCGGGTGAATAAATTAATAACATAAAATATAATTAGGTTAGTAGAATAAAGTTATTACATGAATGAATAGATGAACTATGAATAATATACTATCTATAAATGTCAATTATTGCTCAAGTTTAAAGTTGTACCGTTTTGTTTGTCTACAGTTCGCTGGTGGCTCCGTTAGTGGCGGAGGTCGGTCAGCTGGCGGAGCGGAGTCGACAGGCCGAGCTGGTTCATCGCGGGCTACGAGCCGTGCTCGTGGGAAGACCGAACACCGGCAAGAGCAGCATCATGAATCTACTCGGTCAGTGGCCGTTATCTGTTAGAGCAGGACGATTATGTGGACCAATCCCGACGCATCGGTCCTTTAAACTGCAATTGAAAAATGTATTGCATTTCAAAAGACTGAAGCGTTGCGATTGGTCCACATAATCGTCCTTCTTTAACGGTACACTATAGGGAAGGGCAGGCCGAAACGGTATATAATGATCTGGTCTGATGTGCATGAAGTCTGATCTCCAGTTTATGTTGTAGCTCGTAATCAATTATGTGTATGCCCATCATTCCACATCACAGGGGCGTCTTTTATAGAAGTGCGATGAATCTTCACCTAACGTGGTGGTCATACCGGGCATGGGTTTTTCTTGGTGACAGAAAAGCTCCATTTCATAATGTTCTCAATTGCCAGATGTATGTCCGTACTATTCTTTACCATGGTTTCGTTTATTTCAGCCGAACAAGATGTCGCCATTGTTTCGCCGCGAGCCGGCACCACCCGAGACAGTTTGGAGGTGGGTTCAAACGCTCTGAAGGATTTCATCCTACAGTACATGCGATTCGACTGAGCCCGCATGGGCCCATGATGCACAGTTGAGGCTTTGAGCTCCAAAACTGGTCATTTTACTGTCTGTAGTTCAAATTATTGTTTTATTTAGATAGTTTTCATAAAATAATGATTGTTCTATGCAGGTTCGCATTTCGGTGAATGGGGTCCCGGTTTCTCTCACGGACACGGCCGGCCTGCGAGATTCCGGTGATGATTTGGAACAGGAAGGAATCCGAAGATCAAAGTTGAAGTGCGCTCCACGTATATATCATCTTGTCCTTCTGTAGACACTTACAGTAACCACTTGTGATGACCAACCCAAAAGGAGAGGCAAAAAAGTAACCGAGTAGTAACCAAAGCCGAAAGTTACTGATCAAAGCCAAGTCATGACTGTTTTTCTGATTGAACATGAACTTACGGACAAAAGTGATCGGCAACAAAAGTAACACTGGTTGATCGGAATATAATGACTGTTCGTTCTAATAGTTAGATGAACATCTTGGAAAGTGTTTCCCATTTGTGGTATGGAGCTTACGTGTTGAAGGGTACGAGATGCTGATCTCATATTGTTGGTGGTGGAGGCTTGTCATGCTCAGGCGGAGACCGAACTACTTCTCAATGAGCTGCAGGTTAGTTGTTGTAGTGACAAGCACTCATCGTGGAAAAATAACTAAAGATGAACATTGAATAAGCTGTGTTGTAGCTTGTTCTGAGTACATCTATTGCGAATTGTAACCGGAACGCAGGAGGTCAAACAAACAGAGCAGACCAAACAGATATGTACTCTTTTGGTCTGCCTTAGCTTGAGCCACCGCCATAAAGATTGCGTATAGGACTCAGAACAACTAGCGGCAATTTTCTGAGATTGACCAGCTACAAAAGCGAGAGAGCATGGATGTCAATGGGGTCGCGGACATCTGCGTCTCTTCGACCTGCACACTCTCTGGTCGAGGCCGCTTCAAAAGTGACTGGCTAATTGGCTGGGAATTGTCTGAGGACGTCTGTCGGCTCCGTTCTGCGTTTGTAGTTTGATCCTATCGCATTCGAGCGGTTATCCGTATAGCTAGTGTTATGTTTTAATTATTTAATATTGATTAAGATCAATTGCTCATATAGTTCACACTATTCCTACTGAGAGTCCTACAGTAACCTTACAATTTTTCCGGAGGCGGTTGTGAAGCTGGGAATTCATTTCAGCAAAAATCCTCTCGTATATTCGTTGTACCTGAGAACGAGAATGGGGTGTGAAAATCCTCTAGCTTCCCGATCACAAGTACGTGAGAAAGACGACTCAGAAGTTTCGAAATCCTACTGTAGGAGTCTCAGTAGGAATGAAAAATACTATATATTATGTGAGATCAAAGTACTGTGTTCGGTTATAAAGGTGATATGAGACGGCGACCCTGTGTGGATAACTTGTGCCACTGATCAGTCTACAATTGTAGTTTGATCGCTCCTCTATAGCGCTCGCCCTTCTCAAAGCAGGCCTATACGGTGTAGCTCTATTCCACCGTGTTTGTGTTTGTTCCCGTGGCTTTTCGCTCGAAATTCGTTCATTTTGGCGTGTACGGATATAGAACTACAACGAAGAGTTGATCATAGCATCCAACTGCAGGAATGTCGCGACACGTCGGTGCCCGTGCTGGTGGTTCGGAACAAGGTGGACCTCGCCTCTCCCGCCGCCACACCGCCACAACATCCCCATCTCATAGACACGGTTGACACGTGTGCGCTCACCCCTCAAGGTTCGTGCCACATTCGTGCATTCATACATTTTTGTTAGTCATTGATACATTCATAAGGTTCATTCTACATTCTTTCATTCATCGTTCGGTCCTGCTAAAATTACAACATTAGGAAACCAGAACTTTCGCGTTTCAATTAAGTAAATGTTATTGAGGAGGGTAACAATTGCCATCTTTGACTTTCCATTACACAGATGTTTTCATAACATGAAGTTTGCACTAGAAAGATCATTGGAAAATGTGTGTACTGTATGAGTGTTAGTTGCAACGATATGAATGATATGGACTGCATTCTCGACGTATTATACACATTAGTGCTATTCCTTTATATCGAAGGGTCCTACCACGACATGACCGGAGACTCGATTGATGTATAGTCAAAGTTCATAAACTGAGTTGTATTACAGTATTTTCCGATTGAATCTGACTCTACTGAATTTAGGAATATCTTCTCTTGTCTCCGCATTGGGGTCCGCTGTGGATAACATGGTACCCCAGGAGGCTGGTCCCTGCTTAGCGGACCACAAACTTATTAGGTGAGGTTTATAAGAAATAACGTCCGAAAGACCTGGTTAGAAAATTGTGATACCGTATAATTTTAAGTTTTTCATACTAGGATTATTATCGAGACGGAGATATCTTAAGGGGCAATTGGCGGTCTGCGTCTTTTCAAACATACTTTCAATGTAATTCACTTGCGCAGGAGTACTGTGTTTCTGATATGAGCTGTGTGCGGATACTGTATCCATTATTTCAGCTGTGTGCACGAGCGTCTAATCTCGGCGATGAGTTGTGGTGACGCGGCCATGCTATGTAACCAGTTGGAGGAGGCCATGTCCCTGCTCGGGCAACTAGCCGGCGACACCGTCAGCGAAGCCATACTGGACAAACTATTTCAGCAGTTCTGCATCGGCAAGTAGACATATTTCTAAGGTTATGTAAGTCCTGTGGCCCTTATTTCTGAGCTCAGAATGTTCCATAACATATTTCTCATGACCTTTGTAATTCCTGAAAGAATATCACCGTTTTTGGAATGTTTGCGAAAATGCCCTCCTTTCTCTACCAAGTGTTAATCTGACAAGTTAATAGAAATATGGCCCAGGTTCAATATAGTCGTACGTGGACTCCTACAGTAATCAGTAGCGTTTCCGGGAAAGTGTTCAACAATGAACATCGTCTATTCTTTGTAGAAGATCGTTTCGATTACAAAGTCGTATACAGAAACAGATACGATAACTTCAACTAGTGAAAAAACTGAATAGGCGTTTTAAATTCATACTGTATGAGTCCGCATAACGATGACAAGAACTACGGTAGATTCACAATTATTACAAGTACGAATTATTGTAGTACTATGAAAACCAATTTGAATTTTTCCTCATGTTGTTATTGTTATTTTAAAGTTTTTGTTCATGTTTATGTTGACAGTATTTGCTTCTGAGTAAATCGGTATTTGTGCTGTATTTTGGTAGTCGCTTTGTCTTTTCAGTTTTTTGTGTCTTTCCGAAATTTCTAAGTTGTTTGTAATCTAAAAGTTCACGTTCTATACCCTTTTGCCACGAATAATCAAGACTATGCATCATCTATGTTCCGAAAATCATTATATAACGGGCGACTGTATGTGCTCACATTCGGTTTGAACAGAGTATATTGAGGGGGACAAACCTATACGGCGCCTTTTCGCCTTTCTGCTGTGTTTGTAGTTTGATCACTATTGGTGTTTTGGGGAAAATTTTACTTTCGCACCCCCCGTGATAGTTCGGCCCCCCACCCGCACTAGCTTCAACAGAAAATGGTTGGGGGCTAAAGTTAAATGTGGACATTGTACAATCATCCCCCACTAACGTAAATTAGGGGGTGAACGTAACATGCCTGGCAATCATTAACAATAGCCCCCCCCCCCCCCCCCACCCTTGTGATTCTTAGTTGAAACGGAGCCATGTTACATTCACCCCCATGGTGGGGGGTGAAAGTAACACAGGACTTATTTCGGCTGAAACGAAAAAAGTGGGGGGCGAAAGTGAAATAGTCCCGTGTTTTGCACCATCTGTGTGCACAGACCACACTACAGCTTAGTTGTGGTCCTATGAACTTGCCTGGAAAGTTTGTCGAATCTGAACTCGGCTACAATTCCCAGGAGTCGCGGGTGTAGCCACTACTCCATTATCTCCTGACATCCGCGTGTTCGCTGCAGATAAACATCACCCTCTTCAACTGGTTCGACACTTTTGGAAACGAGAAGATCAGCAATTTTTATTCCAAAAATGAATAACGGTCCAAGTATTGTGGAAGACAATGCCACATTGTCTGCAGAACTTCTCTCTATTTCTCTCTCTCTCTCTCTCTCTCTCTCTCTCTCTCTCTCTCACTCTCTCACTTATCCTCGCCTCTTAATATCTTCCACATATTCTCCCTTTTTCCTTTCTCACCTTCTGCCAAACTTGTTGGGCGGAACTAAATGAGTCGGAAATAATTTCAGCACCAAACTTCTCTTTCAATGAGTCGAGCTCATTCTCGGCCCAGATTCTCCATATCTGTACTATAGCATTCGATATTTTCGATCATACGGTGTATCTCTATTCTAGATGTGTGTGTTTCGAACACACTGTCGTAATGCATACATATTTCTCTACAAACTACCCATAGTACATTATAGGGGACACGAAACTTTTGATGTTGTTCCCGTCTCTAGGGTTTTCAAATCGCTTCTTTGATGAGGCAAGAATTTCATAAGCAAGGCGCTCACTATAATTGTATTTCATTTCTACTCGACGAGCTCAACTTTGAGTGATATTATGAGCTGAAAAGTAAAAAAAAAAAACTATTACGAAAACTCTTTGGAGCATGTAATGTCTGTCAATCGAATAACAAGCAAAAGTTAGTGCATGAAAATCTCTGTGTTGCATTTCGTAGAATTCTATATCTGTTCGTTTTCGTATTAGGAGGAAACAAAGTCAGTCAGCCGTTTCACTTGAGAGTTCCCGCCCACTTTCGGCATGGTTTTGCTCAAAGAGGAGTTGGAATCTCATGCAGTACCGTGAGAGATTACAATTGAATAATATACGTTCTGCTATGCTTTTAAATGCAGCCTGGTTGCATCTCAAATGCAACCAAAATGACATATTTTTGGTTGAATTCGAAAGGCAATCCGGCTGCATTCGAAAGCAACCAATAGTTTTGTACACTCGGTTGCACGTGTGAACCGGCGCTCCACGTACGTGAGAAAACGTATTGTGACTTCTCCTCCGGCCTTCTTTAATAATTCCATTGTTCGTTGGCGAAACGAATTTCGCGTTTCCGTTGGTTTCCGTCCAATTACCAGCACTTATCCTCGTTTTTATTGTCAGAAGGAGGGAATATTGGGCGATTCGGCTGGAATCGACGCTCTTCTCACAGTAATTAAGTTTCTTATACTGGCTCCAAATTGACGACTTCTCTCAAAAGTGCAACATTTCAGGGTAAACTCGGCTGAGAGTTGAATAAGAAAACGCATTGATAATAATCTCTTATCCACAAAACCATTATTTATCACGGTGATACTAATTAATACTAATGATCTTATACTCAAGCTTGAAAAAAGTGGATGAACGAAAAATTAACGCAAAAGTCAAGTTTTTTAGTGTTCTCTGTTCGTCTACCACCTCTTTCACTGGTAACATCAGTACAGTTACTGGAACTCAGAGCAGATGTAAAAATTATGTTCTTCACATACCTTGAAGTAGGATGCAGATGTGGACCAATCCCGTGTCAACGGTCCTTCAAACTGTGATTGAAACATGTAATGCAGATTAAAGGACAGAAACGTTGGGATTGGTCGACATAATCGTCCTTCTTTGAAGGGGGGCAGGAAGGAAAGCTAGTTTAGGTACCCCGGGGTACCTAAATATAACGTTACGCGCGCCAAAACAGGCAAACACGTGTAAACCGTTTGCAAAATTGGGTTCGTTAGTTTGAATTGAAAGTTGTACTTATCGGTTTCTCTTGATAAGCTCTTTCATAGTAACTCTCCTTTCTGTCCCCCGTTAAGGCTGTATTTTCATGTATAATTCTGCAACTTTTTTGCGGTGAGAACCCATCTTTGTTTCTGTGTAGCCGCGTCGTTATGCATATAGCCGATCAGCGATCATAACACCGTTGTTTGTTCTCTTTGGAGTAGACCACAACGAAGGTGGATTGTTTTCGAGCAAATCATATTTACTCAGTAGTTGAATGTAAGTAAAAAGAGTTGGTATGTTCACGCGACTATTCTATTCTCAACCATATTCTCGCAGGCTTGCATGTAAATAAATGAATAAACTCAATTCTAATGTGATCCACACTCTTTTCCACTCTAACCTTGAAATTCACCGCAAACAGTTGTTTGATAACCACAAACATTTGACTAAGTTGGATTGAACCTATAGTGGCAAAGGCTATCATTTTTGTCACACGTCTCCAAGAAGACTTGTAGTTTGATCATTACGTTACATCCTGATTCAAAAACACAAAAAACACCCTTATACTAGCTCAGGAAAGTTCCCATGAGATCTTCATGGTTTTAGAAGGTTATGTTCTGCAGAGTTGCCTGCAAATGGGCTAGTTATTCGGTTGTGCTTATTAGCAGTGGTAACGATGTTCTCCTTCGAGGAGGGTATCCATTTTCGTCATGCCTCTTCCTCTCATTACTGCATGGCTTCATCGACTCACTCACTCAGTTCCCTCAAAAACATTGTCTAATTTACAAATCAACTTTCGACGTCCTAGGCATTTGGAACGAAACGCAGTAGAAAAGTCATCAATCATCATTATCATATTTTTATTTCCTTTCTTGTATATCACATGCTTGCATGTAAATAAATAAGTCAATCAATGTATACTATTAGTCAATTGCACAATCACGTGAAACCTGTTAAACACAGCAGAACTCAGAAACTTGTGATGACAAAGTGCACGATGCCTAATTAGAATGCCAGGTTTACGTGACTGTTCAATTTACTTCTAGTATATATGAGACCATTGTATCCCATTCTCTGAAAAACACAACATATCTTCATTGTGAGCCGTGTATTTCAAACCTATGTCTATTTTTTACCTGAAAGTACTCCGTTCCGCTCATTCGTAACATCTGACAGTGAGCGCTCGAATATGCAAAGTGATTCGTCTCAATAACAAATTGATTTTTTTTCTAGTTAGTAGTGATAGCTGGTAGTACAAACAGTCAGATGTAGAAAATCTGCATGAAAGGTGCAATATCGTACTGTAAAATTATAAGTGGGTGAAACGCACTAATTACGTTAAAATTTTGAACTATAGAAGTAACATGTCAATTTACGAATGATCTATTTCGCTTTATCATGAATGTGTTAACTCAATCTAGTATTGATTCTGTCACAATACTATTCTATCATTTTTGATGTTCATCATCCTTTTCCATTTGCCCATATTCCTTTTTGACAACTTTCACGTTCAATCGTTCATTCCGTTATTACACTTGTAATGAATGTTTTATTTAATTTTTTTTTAAAGAAGGACGGTTATGTGGACCAATCCCGTGTCAACGGTCCTTTAAACTGCAATTGAAAAATGTATTGCAGTTCAAAGGACTGAGCCGTTGCTATTAGACCACACAATCGTCCTTCTTTAAATACATATTTCAGCGTACCCGCGCTCTGCCATGGACTGGTGGCAGTTGACCGGAATATCCTTCTTTCTCTCCTCTATCTCCATATTCATATGTCTGTGGCTACTCTACAGGAGAAGATCAATATCCTACGAACTCTCCAAAGCCGACCTGAACCGACCCGATCTACAGAAAAGTCGCGAGTTCTACGTATGAGAAAGGTGATTCGAATATTGCTCTTGTCGTTCCAATAGCGCTCATTTTAGGGCTACTTTTCGGGAAAACACTCGCTTCTATAAAACTGTTTTTCTAGTTGGTGTATTGTAAGTATAGTATAGAGAACCTTCGGAAAACGTTTGGTTTCTTAGACATCAAAAAGGACAAAAATTTATGAACCGTATATGTATTAGATTCAGGTTAACTTTGCATTATCCCTCAGTTTCAGTCACATCGCCTGAGAACGCAACAAGTGTGTGTGGAGACGAGTTCATTTCTCTGCAATGGCAACCCAGTTACTTTGGAGGCCGTATCCAGGAGTATCCCGACCGTCAGAGCTCAACCTACGTCTTTAATAGCATACTCACACCCGGCCGGATTACAAGTCTCGCTAAATAGTGCAAAAAGCGAGAGACACAGACTGTGATAAAGTGGGCGGGATGTTTCAGAATACGTGTTCTCAGAAGAAGAATTCGACGGACGGCTCGAATCTCGTGCATCTGTGAGTCGACGTCTCCGACAGAGCCATCGTGGCGAGACATCGACGACATCGAGCTCTCTGAACAGACTTGTCTGAGTTTTGGTGTGTAGTTTGGTCACCACGTCTATCATAACTCTTCCAAATGCCTAAACTAGCCTCTTAAACTCATAGTGTAGTTCACACTATTCCTACTGAGACTCCTACAGTAACCCTATGAATTTTCCGGAAGCTGATGTGAAGCTGGAAGATTATTTCATCAAAAGTCCTCTCGTACATTCATTGTACCTGAGGAAGAGAATGAGATGCGAAAATTTTTTTACCTTACCGATTACAACTACGTGAGGAAGACGACTTATAAGTTTCGAAATCCTACTGTAGGAGTCTCAGTAGGAATGAAAAAGACTATGATACGATCCGTGGAAGTTACGAGTATGTTTATGACGATAAGTTTTCACTTAAAATACGGTAATAATATTTTTCAATTCTAGAATTAACTATGTACATAATGCAATATCAGCCAGAGACCAATGCAGTTTACCATTGTTGTGTGTTTCTATTTTGTTCAACGTTGTAAATAAAATATATATGTTTGTCTTTTTGACTTGAAACATATAACAATTCAATAACGTGAGTGAACTCGAAGATTATGTAAAAATTGTCTCAAAAACGTATTATTGTTACCTCTTCATAGTATGTAGAAGTTTAAATTTTTATGTGACCTCTAGCTGTATGAGCTTAACACTTTACTCAACTGCGAAATCTTTGCAACAACATTTACAGACCGAAAGCTCTGTAATCATACTTTCGTATCTCATTAGAAAAGCAAAAGAGTATAGAAATAAATTTGAAACCTGTGCCCTCCGGCTCTGTTCCCCGGCATGTTCATTCAATCGATATACATCCTTGGACCCATCCGCAGAGGGGATCCCCAGCGCAACCGGGGGTCTCACGTCGAAACGATCTTTGATTGCCGTCACTCGCTCTTCCCAAACTGAAGCGAACATTCTTGAAACATAGGAACATAAACGTGTTGAAATCCAACTTATTTCGATACTCTTCTTCTTACCTACTCAGCTTTTCAAAATTGAATTTCAAGTCTGTTCTTAAACTTTGCCTCCTTTTTCATGTTTTATTTCAAGCACTTCAGCATGTTTTATGTCAGCTGGAAATCGAATCAGCCACAAAACACGAACTATGTTCCTGGCAGCAGTGTGGCGGCTACAATATATGTGTGTTTTTTTATCGCGGAACGGATAGGTACAGTATGCTGTTGTTTTTCTTTTAATGAGCTATATTGGTCGGATATTTTGTTTTTATATCCCGAAGTGAGAACAGTATGCTTTCCATCCAGTTATACCTCTATAACACTGATCCTGGTGGTCGTCGGCTGTCCCGAGCTCCACCTCAGCACCACACACGAAGCAAACCCGGTGGTCCACTGTAAAATTCACTGGGGATGCCAAATTAAGTGATCTAATTTCATTCAATCGATGTTAGGGAGAACTTGAACGGAGAAGGTGCTATACTTTGTTTCAATCATCGAACATTTTAGTATAGAACACCCATACTTTTTGGAAAATGTTTTTCACTGTTAGTTAGTAGGAGGGTGAAGCACACAATACTAATGGTGGGGAGCGTTGTAAAAGCGTTTGAAGCTTCTTGCATGTTTCCATTCTAAATTGCAATGAAATTATTTGAAATCGTCGAACTCAATTAGGAATATACAAGCAGCTGTACACGTTGATGAAATGTGAAGCTCACGTTTCACGTGACCATAAAACTTTGAACATCAGTTTAGATTGAAGATACGTACCACTCTGACATCGGGTCAGCGACTGGGTCCGAGGACGCGATTTCGGCCTTTTCTTCTTCCCTCCAGTTTCCTTCATGGTCTTCTTTTCGGCTTAAAGATACACTAACTTTTATAAGTAAGATGAGACGTAGTTTATCATTAGAATATTTGTTTGTGTACTCGAAACATGATTATCGATTAGAAAGTGCCTTGCAAAATCGGTTTGCCATCGAGAATAGTATTTTTCGCAGTCGGTTTTGGATGAACAATCAAAAGTTAACTTCTTGTAAAACGTTTTACTGTTCAACAACATACTGTAAGTATTGTAAAGGGTCGCGTGTGAAATTGTGAAATTGTGAAAGTGGCTGACGGGATGGCAGGGTCAGCGGCATGTCGCTCTGACCTGCTGTGTTTGTAGTTTGATGTCACTGTGTCTAAGTCCAAATTCTGTATTTAGATCAAAATTTATCTCTAATATACTGTCAGTCGACTGCACAGTCACGTGAAACATGTTAAACACAGCAGAATTCAGAAACGTGCAATAACAAAGTACACGTTTCCTCATTAGAATGCTAATTTCACGTGACTATTCATTTTACTTCTAGTATAGAGCTTACTCCCATGTATAACTCACCTCTTGGATTGTCTTTACATTTCTTCGTGTGAATCTGAATTGAGTGTTTCGAGTAAAGACGGTCACAGTAAGAGCACGGAATCATAGAGGCCATCACCATTCACATAATAGCCTCAAAGTTAGCTTACTATAGTGACATTAAAATTATTAGCAAAACGAGGTTAGTGTCATCAAAGCTATGCGAGATCATCACCAAACGCCGAGTTTGGTATTCATCTGTTTCATTCATTTGTGTTCAGACTTTTGTTTCTCACAATAGTGTATCAAAAAGTTGCTGTGAAAATGAAAGTTTGGAAGAGCTTATACTGATGGTTGAAATGGAGTGTAGCAAGCAAAAAAGTTATATAGGGAGTGCATAGTCTTCGTTATAGTTTGATCTCAATACAACTAAAGAAGTCAAAGTCAAAGCGTAAGGCAACGTGATCAAACTACAAATACAGCGGTATTGAGCGGCCAATTCTACAACTAACCTGGTTTTGAGGTAACCTAACCCTTTGTTTGCTAACCTTTTTTCAGGTTACCTTGGAAGGTAACCTGGAAGTAACCTGAAACTAAAATCCGGTTACCGTTCAAACTAACGGTAAAAACCACATTTTGCGTTAGAAAAACAGGTAACCGGTTTTTCATTTTAGGTTACTTACCGGTTACCTACCGAGGTAACCTGAAAAATAGGTTACCAAAAAAGGGTTAGGTTACCTAAAAACCCGGTTAGATATAGAATTCACCGTATTGAGCCACAGTCATCGTATAGGAAGAGCGGACCCATAAATGTTCTGAGTGGCAACGGACAGAAGCCGTTTCTACGTCCTCATTGATTTCTCTCGCCAAACAAGTCTCACAACTAACGCACATTGTACTGCGGATATTAGTCCAACAACATAACAATAGACTATGGAAAAACCGGGAAAACGGTCGCATTCATCAAATTGTTCCATCAACTATTCATTGAATTGTTCGGTCGTGTATTTTCGAAGACTCCATTGTGTGAGTTGAATAATAAAAAAAATGCAGGAAAGAATGATAGGATGAACCAACTATGCTCACTTACGGTACATAAACGTAGTGGAATAGCGATATAATTTACCCTTTTTTCATCTAGAACACATTGAGGCTCGCCTAGTGTCTTCATACCAAACATTTCGTTTTCAATCTACGACTTGAAGAATAACGAATTTTCGTCTTCACCTCTGAACGAGAATATATAGGATTTGTCAAACCGTTGTGGATACCGTACCATCGATTTTGTATGGGACGGGGTTTGGCGAGCGGCCAGTTCGTCTGCGTATCATTGCTCTACACACTCTCTCAACTGCTGGCAGATAATCAACGACCGCTCACCCCGCATCGCTCAATCAATTGAACCCTCCGCTGTCTTTATGGGGAAAATGGCGACTATACTGTCAGTCAATTGCACAGTCACGTAAAACATGTTGAACACAGCAGAACTCAGAAATGTGACCGCAGAAGTTACTTAAGTGAAAATGAAAGTGAAACACAATGAAAGTAGTTTCACCATCGAGAAGAAACGGCTCAAACCTCAAGAGGACCAAAATACCGTACTCAAGGTTTTAACTTCGTGGTGATTAGATCATAGTGATGATTTCACTCCTCTTTTTGCGAATACTCGATGGATTTGGTTAAATGACTTCAACAAAACAATTTAAACATGTGAGTAGTTGAACTATTTATTAACTAAATTTTCATAGTTTCTGGGACACAGCTTCTGTGTCTAGTTCGTCTTCGGGTGCTCCGGGCAGATGGGGTACACAGGACTGTTCGCTGATTCCGATGACTATCGTCTCCGGGGTGCCGATTCGGTTGGAAACACGCTCGGACACCGTCTCCAGATGAGTGTTCGCCCCATTCTCCGTCGAACCTATTTTGATCTGAAAACAGATTGCTGTTTTTTCGTATTCCATATCGAGTTGGCTATTACAAAGCAAGACTCTGCGGTGTATATAGTTTGATCACGTTGCTTCTGGGTACGTATGCTAGAAGATCCCGGCACCTTCATCCCATCCTGCGTCTCTCGCTTTGCCTCACTATTTCTCGTCTCTTACTCCCGGCGGGATGTAAGAGCAGAGAAATAGCGTATGTTTGAGGAGACGCAGGCTGGAATGAAGGTGCCGGGATCTTCTAGCATACGAACTCTGCGTCCCCAGTGGAAAATTGTGGCCTCGTACGCAAAAACCCCCGCTCGAACATTAACAATTGAACTCAATAATTGGACAGAAATGTTGAGATGTTGACGAATAAGAACATGTCTTTTGTGCTTGAGTCCTTCCGGTTTGCCCACTCCGTAGGGGATTCCGAAATACCGGTTATTAATAAAGATAAGCAGACGGTTATTAATAAAGATGTGAACACGCAGTGAATTGAACGTAAACATAGCTGGCTTTCGTCTGAGAAATCGTGAAAATAATATGTCAGAGCTCATTTTTGGTGTACATCAGAGTTTTCTGTTTTCGTATTCTCGAAAATCCCGGCTGCGAAATCTGAACCTGCGTTTCTTCCCAAACACTTTTCTCCTCTCTCACGTCCTATCTGAATACACGTCTCGTGAAATAGTATGCAAAGCGAGAGACGCAGGATGGGATCAAGGTGCACGGATATTCCAGCATACCTAGTCTGGCATAGAAAGGGCGTCAAGGACGTAGCTGGTACCGGGATGGGTATTTCAACATAATAAACTCTCTGTTTCTTGTGAGATTCGAACCTAAACTGAAAATGCCGCGGGTGCCTTGGCAGCCACACATCATAAACCGATATATACAGTATGATCCTGATTTCGTCCTAACAAAGACTATACCTGGGGTGAATCGGTCTGACGACCAGTTGCTATGAAAGCAACGGGCTGGTGCGAGGTCCGATTCCTCTTGAACATGGCACAGAATGCTTTTCGGTACGGTTTGATGCACACAACGGTGGCCAGTGCATCGATTACCGGGCTCCAAGAGATCATGTAATGCACGGCACTCATACTGTACCTGAATTATCCAAGTTGTTTCAAGGCAAAAGGAAAATACCACCGTTCTCATGTTCTTTCGAGATTCTACGGTTCAAATATCTCGTGAAGTAAACCCTCGGGATGATAGTAGTTACCCAAACGAGCTTTCCCGAATCAAGATAAATATATAAATCAAAAAATGTATCACAAAACGAACAAGTCAATCGACACATTTGATGCACGGGTGTTTGCAAATTTGATAGGCTCATTGGTTTACAAGACATCGAGGAAAGTTTTCCACCTAAAGTTAAAATAAAGGCGCAGTTAACCATTAACCGGGTTACCTGGTCAACCCCTTTGTTAACAACTTTTTTCCCAAAATTTTCCCTAAAAGACATTGTAGAAGAGGGTTTCCAGTGGGTTAACAAAAGGGTTAACCAGGTAACCCGGTTAAGGTTACCAGATAGGGTTAACGAAATACGCGGTTCCTTGTGGAATTGGCTCCAAATAAACTAACCAGTCTGTTTCGCTATCACTTCCGAACTCCCAGGAATTATCGACAATTATGACTGAGAGAAAAAGTGGCAGATATATCAAAAGAGGAGCAGTTGCCTGGAATGATTACTGTATTCGGGACAGTTTGAGTTTCTCTATTTTGCAAAAAAAAATAATGTGATGCACTTGCTTATGTGGCTTAACAAAAAAAACATTGTTAGTTTTAGTTTGCTTTCTAACATTTTAGCTCTACCGATACTTGGTGGTTAAGTTGATCGAACTGCAAGTCTGGAATGTTCACTTTCTGTATTGTATTGCTTTTTTCCGAGAGAGTATATAAAGTGAACAATATGCATCAGTTGGTTACAAAATTTAGCTTTTTCTTGATATGAACTACTTACTGGCCACGAGCGACTGGGAAACGCTGGCCAGTATTCCCAACAGGAATGCATATTCACAATTATTAGGTCGTCAGGTAGTTCTACTGCTGTTTCTGGCATGTCACTGGATCTATGTCTCAGAACATACGAATGTACCATGAGGAATCAACTGTAACACCACTGTACAAGAAGACGTTTTGATGATAATGTGATATGTATGATGATCACCGCCCCCAAACGACGCGAAGTGAAATAATGAATATGAATGAATGAATATGAACTATAGTGGGTGCCAAATTTATAAATTTCTGTCCCTCCCCAGAATCGAACCTGCGAGCAAAAGTTTCGTAGCAGGGCGCTAACCACTACTCTATTAGAGCACACAACCGGCCAGCTTCGGAATCGAAGACATGTGTGCGTACACAGCGGAAAGTGAGATATACAGTATCCTCCCGCCTTTCCGTTGGCGACGACTATACTTACCTGGATACAGATGGTTGCCAAGATGGCCTTTTGTCTCTGTAGTACTCGGTTGGACACTGTATTCCGCACACTCTCTTGGTTGTTAATCAGAAAGTTGAATAGTCGCACCACACAGAACTACAATGGATACATTTCATCATCACAAATCGTGATTATCGCATAAACATCTAGTCTGTGTTCAATCAAAAAGTTGAAATATATGGATCAACTAAATTACACGTTGTGGCTAGACTGGTTGTTTACCAGCCGGTGAGAGAGTGTGTAGGTCGTGGAAACGCAGATATGCTGATTTTTCTTAGCTAGAGCTTCATCTCGTATTGTCCAACTTACGATGACAATGGAGTAGGATAAAAGGGGACAAAATATGAGGAATATTGTGGAGACCACATCGCCGGCCTTTCGATAGTTACTGTTCAGAGAACAGTATGCCGACTGCTCAATACGAGTCATCAGTCTAAACTTGGATGACTTGCCAACGTAAGGTTTTTTCCACTACAGTATAAGTGACAAAAACATACCCCGTAGGCAAAATGATAATTGTGGGAATATGGGCTATGTTCCATAATACTACCTCTTGAATTTCAGGCGGCGTAGCAATCCCTCCAATCTCACGAGAAAGTTCGAATGAGTTTCGCATGAGATACCTCATGAGTTACTCGGGAACTCTCAATGTTGTAGCATGGCAATCAATAGAATCTCATGAGAAGCTCATGCAAATAGCTCATGAGGTATCTCATGAGATTTTTGAGCGATTGCTACGCCGTCAGGCGTGAAAACTTTACTGTTATTACCTAAGAAAAGGTTTCTTTGACGGAATGTGGGAGTAATCACGGAATTCGCTTGAGGTTTCCGATGCACGCTGCGCATCAGCACACTGTTTCTCATGCTTTATACGGCCACTGGCGGCGTAGCAATCGCTCCAATCTCACGAGAAGTTCATATGAGTTTTTCATGAGATACCTCATGAGCTACTCGTGAACCATCAATGTTGTAGCATAGCAATCGATAGAATCTCATGAGAAGCTCATGCGAATATCTCATGAGGTATCTCATGAGATTTTGAGGGATTGCTACGCCGCCTGATGTTTCGCACAAAACTACCAAACTAACAGTTCTAGAGCTCCCGTTTCGAAGTGGATAATATGGGATGTTCTCGTTGTATCCATAAAACAGGCCACAACGAACATTATGAACGGTAGAATAATCGGCAACATGGCTGCAATAAAAGTTCGAGTTACATACAGTGAACTGAATGAGTCCGATTTGATCTTGACGTGTTACGTTATCAATTTATCCACCAGTACAGCTACTAGACTGTGTAGGTGGTGTAATACTACATATCACAACGTTGCATACAGTGTAGCGGGAGTGCAAATCGAAATTGAATCGCTCAAGGGTCCCGCATACTTTTTTTAGTCTGCGACAGATACATCCATTAAACCATAGTTTGTGCGTATAGCACACAATCACTGACTAAACTTTTCTCTATGTATCTGCCGCCGACAAAGGAGACCGAAGAGGCCCTAACCGAAATGGTCAACAACCGTAGTGCTCTGTAGGCCGTATTCAGGAGCATCCCGAAGTTTAAAGTTTAACTTAAAAATCCTAGCCTGGCCTTCTTCAACGTACGCTATTCCTCTGCTCTTACAGACGTTTCCAACCAATTTCGGTTTTTGGTCTTTTTTTAGAGCGGTTTCATTCAGATTATGGTATGGGATTTCACGATCTTACCTATGATGACCCAAAATTTGGCATTGGAGGGGGCGATATGTTTCCAGCAAACGGCAAAAGTTCGATTGAGTGGAATAAGACAAATCGATAGAACACTCGTCTCCAGCTGGCGCACGTAGAAGGCTTGGTACAACTTGTCGCACACCGTAGATTCACCTGAATCTGCACATTGTAAAGGGAGGACACACGCTGGTCGTGTAGTTTGATCAGAAAACATCACGTTTGTTCAGAATCTTCTCTGGAACGCCCAGGGAGCAAGCTACAAGATGAGAGAAATGAGTTCGTCTTTATGTTCACGTTGACATGTTTATAGTAAATCTCGGCATTGTAGTGAACAAATTTGGCAACATTTCATGTTAAGATTCGAATACGACGCCAAACTTCGTTTAATACAAATATTTCTAAAGAAATGCAAATCAACTTCTCGCCTGTATACAGACCCCTACCAGAGTCAAATATGCATTTTATAGCACTTTTTTTTCAGCCTATAAATGCATTTTTCAGAAGTGAATAATTGCTGAAAGACTACTTGCCTTTCCAGGAGCTGAGATACTCCGTTCCGTCCAACCAAATGAGAATCGGATTGGACGTAAAGACGAGCGAGAACTCGTTGTTGCCCGGCCATTTCCACACATTCGGCATGACTGCCAGTTGGCTCAGAGTCAGCAGAATGTTCGTCAACGACGACCCCACGAACGCCCACTTGAATTCGCCTCTGCAAAACGCTCGCAGTTCCACTGTAGTGAGTGCCAAGTTTATAAATTTCTGTCTTTAGCCGGAATCGAACCCGTGAGCAAAAGATTCGTAGCAGAGCGCTGGCCACTGCGCTATTAGAGCGCTTATCGCGTTACTTTGGAACCGTGTGCCGTGTGCGTACACAGCGGAAAGTGAGATATAGAGTATCCTCCTCGTTGGCGACGACTATATTGTGTTTCGATTCATGTGGTACTATAGGTGTTTATCTCACTTTGTGCTGTGGCAAGACATGAAAATACGTTTCGTCAACAATATCAACAATAAGCCGAGTTAGTACAGTGGTTAGCGACCGCGCCACTCAATCTTTTGATTGAGTGGCGGTTCGAGTCTCACATGAGGCGGATATTTTCTGAATCGGGCGCGCACTACATTGCAAGTAGTTTGATCATGTAATAATCTAAGTCAACAACTGAAACGTAGCTGATTCAAACACATTAGTACACATTGTGATTTTTGTTGTTAAAAATGTCGAACAATTGATTGAACTTGCTACTTGTTACAAGTTACTGTACAATTTCACGAATGTACGGAGCGGAGTACAGTATTTTAATGAGACCTACCTGACCGCAGAGCTGACACTCGCAACAATTATGAACACGTTCAGTGTAATAGCAAACAGGCCAACCAGGTTGTAGTAGAAGAAAGCGAAATCGAGCATTGCACGTCCGAGCTGGAACTATTCGAATGTATGGACAACTCGTTTTTCTAGGTCGTATGAAGGCCTGAGTACTGAGTACGTATGCTGGAAGATCCCGGCCCCTTCATCCTATTCTGTGTCTCCTCGAACATTTATCTGCTCTCACATCCCGCCGGGATGTAAGAGACGAGAAATAGTGAGGCAGAGCGAGACACGCAGGATGGGATGAAGGGGTCGGGATCTT
Source organism: Litoditis marina (assembly GCA_964036275.1). Taxonomy (NCBI): domain Eukaryota; kingdom Metazoa; phylum Nematoda; class Chromadorea; order Rhabditida; family Rhabditidae; genus Litoditis; species Litoditis marina. Next base: position 2,404,557 of record OZ038438.1, read on the forward strand.
CTAGCCTACGTACTCTGAGCCTACGCTGCTTCCCCTCTCCCAGAGCTGAGAAATCGGTTGCAACTCATCATATCTGAGTCAAACAGGCCAAAATGTGAGCCTGTACCCTGTATTTTTCTCGTTGTTTTTGATAGCAAATGCGCATATTTCGTTAACGAATCTCCGGGATTGTCAGTGGTAAACTTTCGTGTAGATGACAAAATACAGGAGTGAGAAAAACGTCCTTCCGTACTACTACGAAAGAAAGTTACGTGCGTGGAACAGAATGGGGTGTTGGTGTGTTATACTAGAAGTAAATTGAACAGTCACGTAGAGTTAGCATTCTAATGAGGCATCGGGTACTTTGTCATTGTACGTTTGTGAGTTCTGCTGTGTTTAACAAATTTCACGTGACTGTGCAGCTAACTAACAGTACGATGGAGGTGCTAAGGGGAAGATATAGAAGAAAGTTGGTACTAGTCGACTCGTAACTCAGTATGAACACATGACTGATTCTCTCCTCAAGGGTGTAATCAATTGCTCATTTGCGTCACATCATAAGCGATGAATTAGTGCTATTATAGTAGTAGTAGACACCTTTGCTAAAGTACAACGTAGACACATTCTCATGGCATCATTCAAAAATATGGAGAAACGCCGTCATAGTATAGTCCTCGTTATTCTAACGCGGATACCTACAGTCTGCATCCGAACTAGTCAACGTTCATTGTTCAGTGCAAACAACTATTTTTTTGAAAGTCTTAACGACTAGAGCTTTCAATATGGGTACAGAATGGGATACAGTGATCGTACCCATTGACCTGTTCTGAGTGAATTTTCGCTGATTTGGTTTCAGCTTCTCGCACAATCATGCTAGTTGGTTGGTTTCACACTGAAGCAGTTAGGTTATTAGAACTAATTCGGCAGGAAATTTAAACGTCTCAAATACGGCAACTGACCTCCTAGAGTTATTCGAAAGCATCAACTCGAACTATTAGTTTTGAATTCTGTAGGACTTGACATGAGAATAAAGTGAGTTGTGCCAAACAGCCACCATTTTTCAATTGTTTTTGAATCTGACTGGCCAGGTGGTTTTTTCGAAAGGGGCTCGTTCACGCTTGATACCGTCGTAATGTGGGTAATGATGGCAGTTCCAATTTCAAGTGAAGATGTAAAGAAGGAAGATGTGGTCCAATCGGTATGCTTCAGTCCTTTAAACTGCAATACATTTTCCAATTGCAGTTTAAAGGACCGTTGACACGGGATTGATCCACATAATCGTCCTTCTTTAACGTAAAGTGTTCGGTTACGATATGACTGAAGTTCGGTTTGAGGCAGATTACAGAACGATACATGATGCTTAGAGTTCAGTGAGAAAATGAACTGAGTAGTTTTCTAGGTAACTTTTCGGAAAAGTTGACCACAGAAAATAATGAACACTGTTTGTAGGATCAGTATTTGTACTAATTAACAGAAAGCGTATAGTAAGGTGCATGCTCGACACGGCATGTTTGGGCGTGAAAACTCCACATTCGTTACTGACCAGAACCAACAAATTGTTTTTCTCTTTTCTTCCATCTTCAATGCTGGAAGAATAAATGAGGGTTTTCGATGTTGCTACCTTCTTTAAGTTGAATATAATTTATTGAAACGGTTCGTTTTGGACGACTCTTCTTTTCAATAGTTTCTTTGTTTCATATTTAAGCAGCCCACAAAGGTTACCTAGGGGGATGTGTTGCACGGCTCTGTTACGCACACACTTTTAGTTTCGCAGCTGACACTACACTTTCTGACATATTCATTTCGAGGACAAGAGTTTCCATGATGTACCACCTTCTGACTCTTTTTAGGAAACTCATTCATTTCTCAGATAGGGAATGCTATAACTGTGAAAAACAATATGAAAAGTCAAATAATAATGATTCTTTTGTATGACTCTTAGAGTAAGAAATAAGTTGTACAGTCTGTTTTCAATGTTTCTCAATTCAAGAGTAGCGAATATTGTGATCTGTCCTATTTCGAACCGTTTGAGGATATCAGTCAGATCCATCTGAGACTACAACCGCAATGGGCATCACCACAATACTGGGGGATTTCGCCAATTGGTCGACAGTCAGTGGAGTTCCCCACGTGGCCAATGCACAGACAAAGGTCGGCTGAAAAGATGTGTCTTTTCTTTCTCTGAGAAAGCTCGAACAGAATATACCGGCTATAGAAAATTGAAAAAGTGAAAGTGACAAGTTTTGCACCATCTTCACTGAAAAGGGGAACGATTACTGCATCATAACGAATCAAGAAATTTTATAAATATTAAGTGCCACGGAAAAAAGATAAAAACTGGGTGGGATATAATAAACTCGTGATGAACGTCATGAGCAACTCACCAGCCTATGACGAGATTTATCTGCTTCTCGAGATATACAGTGTGGCAGCAATATCTCGAAATCCTCATGAGATACCACGTGAGCAAGATTTACAAACTTCTCATGAGATTCTATGATACAACATTGAAAGTTCATGAGTAGCTCATGAGGTGTTCATGCGCTTCTTACGAAAAACATCATATAAACTTCTCATGAGGTTGGTTGGATTGCTACGCCCCTACGCCGCCTGATCTCAAGATTAGTTTGAGCTGTTCCAATATCGCTCAGCTATTCAGATCTCGCGTATTTTCTGGTCGGTGGTCTTCGTCTGCATGATATGCGTCTTCTGCTACCAGCTATACACCATGCTCGTCAAGTTCTTCTCGTTTCCCGCCAGCGTCAACACGGAGATTTTCTTCGAACAACAGGTAATTCGAATAGTTGTCTAGCAACGCAATCCTGCAAAACGTGTACAAAAAGAGAAGTTCGACCTTTACTGTTTTACCAGACATGGAAACATTTGATATTCACTTTTCACATTGAAAGTGGATAGATCTGACGGGATGCACTTCTGAGTTTTCCCAAGGTACTCATATAGTATTAAAAAAATTGTGACAGTGAACTGTCAAGGCCGTTTTTCTATATGTTGAATGTAACCGGAACATGAAACAGTATAAATAGGGTTTCCCTCTTCTTTCCGTATTCGACAATTTTTTGCAAAATCTATGTTCACTCTAAGTTATTCGTACATTTGGCCAGCAAGTGCAGTATTTCACAAATGTTATTCACTCAATACATTCATACATCAGCATTTTTCTGATTCCAGCGCTATCCGGTGGTGACGGTGTGCAACTTCAACCCGTACAAGTACGATGAGGTGGATAAAAACGGGAAGCTCAGCGGCATCAAGCAGCTGATGAACGAGTACTCGGCCGCCGTCAATGGGAATCTCACCTCCGCCGCCGACACCTACGGCCTCTTCGTCAGTTCTTAACGTTCTCGCACGATAAGCGCCACTTCAGAGCTCTTCAAAACAAGTTTTTGTAAGCGGTTCTTATAGGCGTCACCAACAAAAAAGTGGAAGGATACTGTATATCTCACTTTCCGCTGTGTACGCACACATGTCTTCGATGGCAACGCCTGGCAGTTATGTGCTCTAGTAGCACAATGATTGGGGCCCTGCTACGAATCTTTTGCTCGCGGGTTCGATTCCGGCGAGAGACAGAAATGAATAAATTTGGCACTCACTATACCTAAACTATAGTCAAAAAGAAATGAGTGAAACTCCATGTTCTCTCTGAATAACAGTCATCTGTTGGCAGGCTACTAAACATCCAACCACTTGGTAACAATTCGAACCTATCTAATACCCACGTCTCGTTGACTGCAATGTTTTGTTATATATTCTAGACTTCAGGAAGTCATGTCGCAGAGCTACGACCGTGACAGTAGGGCCAGAGACGCCTTGGTGCTGGAGGCGGCCAAACTGACAGAAGCTGACCTAGAGCCAGCTCTCTACCAGTTTGAGGACCTCATCTCCGAGTGCTCATTTTCTGGAAACACGTGTGGAAGGTGAGTGCTATGTACTCACGTGAGACTCGACCTCGAGCATGAATAAATTATGCAGCATAAACTGAGTCACACAGTATGCCCGACCATTCGCGAAGTGATAGCTGCATTCTCAGAATGGGAGCAAGATAAATTACTTTTCAGGATGTACCATTACATTGTAACTTTTGTTTTGTCTAATGAGTTGTTTCACTACATTCAGGTGACTTTGAGTTGTCTATTTTGTGTTTTTAATCTTAATTGTCGAATTATGGCAGCCAAACAGGCAAATTGAGCGTGTTCACTTTCCCCGCAGTGACCCCTATGAATTACTCTCAATGAAGCGCAGAGAAAACTCAGTTATAGTTGTCGCCCATGGCAAGGCAAGAGGCACACATGTGCTCGATTGCAAAGCATGCTGGTTATGTGCTCTAATAGTGCAGTGGTGAGCGCCCTGCTACGAACTCTTGCTCGCAGGTTCGATTTCGGCGAGAGACCGAAATTTATAAATTTGGCACTCACTATAAGTCGATCGCGTAGTCACGTAAAACTAGCCTTCTAATGAGGCATCGTGCACTTTGTCATTGCACGTTTCTGAGTTCTGCTGTGTTTCACATGTTTCACGTGACTGTGCAATTAACTAGCAGTATAGACCTGAAACTGATAACCAGTACCTTAATTGCAGTTCGGATTTCACTCGTTTCGTGGACCCGGTGTACGGGGCCTGCTATTCTTTCAACGAGGACACCGCCTTGAACTACTCGAGCAATCGAGCTGGCATGAAGTTCGGGCTCAAACTGCTCATCACCGTTAGCGTGAGTTGTCACTTCCCACTAGGAACATATTATAGTCGCCATTTTCCTCATAAAGACAGCATAAGGTGCGATTGATTGAATGACGTGGGGCGGTCATTGGTTACCTGCCAACAGGCGAGAGAGTGTGTAGATCAATGACACGCAGACTACTTGGCCCCTCGCCAAACCCCGCCCTCTACAAAAACTATGGTACGGTGTCCACAGCAGTTTGACAAATCCTATATGCTCATTCATTTGTGGACGCATGCACTGTACAATCAAACCATCAACGATGTTAGTCTAGGATAAAGGTTTTCCAGAGAAGTTTCTGACAACATGTTGTATCTGGGATATCGATTACTCTCATTGCCTTTTCCATGTTCAAATACGGACTGAAAAATACGAAAAGAAGTGGCTACTTTCAGGGAAATAATTAATGCTAGTTTTGATCTATATACACAGCAGAAATTGCGTTTCACCATTGAAAACATATATCTTAATCTATTTCTAGAGCTCACTCTACAACTATATTTCTATGACTGTGATATTGACCGAATTGAACGAAAGCTATAATAAGAGATTCATGATGCAAAGGAAATGTATGAACTATTGAAAAGATGTCGAAATAACTCAAGAAAACTGTGACCCGTGATGTATTGGGATGCTTAGCTTAGTCTATCTAACGAGCTATTTTCTTCAAGTGGGAACTTGAAAAATGACGATTATGTGGTCCAATCGCAACGAATTTTTCAATTGTCATTTAGAGGACCGATGTCACGAGATTGGTCCACATAATCGTCGTTCTTTGTACTAGAGGTAAACTGAATAGTCACGTAAAATGAGCATTCTAATGAGAAATCGTGCACTTTGGTCTTGCACGTTCTGAGTGCTGTGTTTAACATGTTTCACGTGACTGCGCAATTGATTAACACTATAAGTTAATTTCCTTCCTGTTTCAGCAAGAGGACCCTGCAAAAGAGGAGTCTGACTTCCTGCCGACGACTGTCCTGGCGGGGGCCCGGGTCGGTATCAATGGGCCCGGGGCCCAGCCGGCCCTGGACAGCAGCGGCATCAACGTCGGAGTAGGGTTTCAGACCGCCGTCTCACTCACTATGGTCGGTTTTTTGAAAATTGATGGCAACATTATGGTTCCCGTGAAACGATTTTGCGTATAATTTTTCTTATTCCGGGGAGGACAACTATGTAAGTGGAACGTAGTCCTTCGCATAGAATTAGATCTTATTTCTCATTCATGTTTACTCTAAAAAGGGATAGAGTTCTTGAATCCTTCAAGTATGTCAGAAAAATTGATAAGACCTGGTGCTTAGTGAATGAGGCAACAATCGTTTTTTGTTCCGGTAATTATTATATGTTTCCGTTGAACTAGAGAAATGCCAGACTTGTTAGGGAATGAAAATCCATTCATGTTCTAGACGAGAACAACACGAGAGAAACGTCCTTACGGAACCTGCGTCGACACCGAAGATGAGGACACCAACTACTATCCGGTAGGTCAAATGCATACGGTATCACTAATTTACCGTGTGGTTTACAGAAAAAGAACCTTGATTACGTTGACATTGTTACACCAGTGGAAATGTAGTTACAAGCACTCACAGGTTAAATCCCATCCACACGAGTGTTTCAGACAAAGTTTGGCGTTCGTCTAGCTGAAGATTAGAAAAACCTGCTTCAGAAAAACTCACTCAGCGAACTATTGTTTGTTCGTTCTTGTTGATTCTAATAAAACAAAGCGTATTTAGTTTCACATAGGTACGTTAAACTCATGAACAACCTTTGGTTGCGTTTAAACTTACACGAAAGCGGAAAAAAAGAAACACTCTACTATAAATACTACTACAGAAAAGGATAATAAGTGGCTGAACGGACTGTTACATTGCAATTTTATAGTAGGTATGCTAGAAGATCCCCGCATTTCATCCCATCCTGCGTCTCTCGCTCTGCCTCACTATTTCTCGTTTCTTACATTTCGGCGGAAAGTAAGAGCAAAGAAATAGCGTATGTTTAGAGGAGAGATAGGATGGTATGAATGTGCCGGCGGACCTAGCTAGCATGCGTTTGCGTACATATGTGCGCGTAACAGAATAACCAGACCCTTTCCAGAGGATAGATTCCATTCCATTTCATTCCATTCTGAAACAGGAATCAAATTCATATGTACACGTTGATCTGCAGGACAAAACGTACACCATGGAGACGTGTTTCAACGGCTGTCGTCAACGAGAGGCCATGAGGCGCTGCGGATGCACGAACCCGAGATACAGAAAGAAGGACGGAGAGGCGTACTGCTTACCCATCAAGCAAGATCGTCAGTACCTAAGCTCCTAATTTACCTTAGTACCGTAGTGCTTTGGGCCAGTATGGTGACCTTAGCTGAATAGTAGTCTGATGTGCATGCATAGCAGTTATTGCTCAGTTGTGCTGGAAATCAGTAAGATCAAACTCAAACGACAGCAGAGTAGAAGCTGAAATTTCATTTCCATTTTCTGCGCGATCCTTACTATATTGAAAACAAAATCCCGGACAGAACCAAGGTTAGTACCAGCGGCGTGAAAATGGAAAGAACTAAGAGGTGTTTGGCTCGAACCTAGATTACGCACTACGCAGCCTCACCTCCTTAACTTTTTATAGCTCTAAAGTGCCGTGGAAGCCAAGAAATTCACTCGTTGGCGCCAGCCGCTGCGCCAGTTTAATTATCACCAAACGATTTTTAAACCTGAAGGTTTCAGTACCCGATTAGTCCGAAGAAGTTTTCTCAAACTAAACACACTATGTGCTTTCTTAATTAAAAACATTTCAGTGGATTGCCTCCAGCGTTTGAAAGGAGATCAGGCAAATCCGAACCAGCCAAATCTTGATCCACTCACGGTAAGGAGGAGTTCTTCTCTCACAGCAATTTTCAGAGATGATTCCAGCTTCTGCCCCCCCCCCCCCCCCCTCCCTTCTCTATATCTCTTCCGTTCTTCTCATTCTCTCTCTCTCTTCCCCCTATCTCTCTCTCGCACGTTTTCGAGTACCTATCACCTGACCTATAAGTGGTATGTTTCCTCCCGTATTCCAATATCTCTCAGGACTGCGGCTGCAACCCCCCGTGCGAGGAGACCACCTTCCTCACCACCGCCTCCCTCGCCAGCTACCCCTCCGAACTGTACATGGTGGCCACCGAACCCGGCTCCACGGTAACGTATTTCACTCAATCAACCAGTTTTGATTATTCTGAACTCAGTATCACAACAAGTCCACTAAAAATAGAGACGAGAACCCACTTCGGTTCGTATCAATAAACTAGAGGTAGGGCCGGTTATTAGAGTGAAGTAGGTTGCAAATTAGTAAGAATATTGTCATCCGGCGTAGCACACAGCTGATGCCACGTAAGAGGACGTGACATGCTTTTTCGAGATTCGTGAAAACGTGCGTGCCAAATTTATGAATTTCTGTCTCTCGCCGGAATCGATCCTGCGAGCAAAAGGTTCGTATTATAGCATGAACCACTGCGCTATTTGAGAACGTGACTAGCAAGCTTTGAATCGAATATTTGCGTGCGTACACAGCGGAAAGTGAGATATACAGTACCCTTCCGCCTTTCCGTTGGCGACGACTATAAAATATCCGGCATGTTACCCTACCCGTCTCCCGTGTTGTTTTTTTTCTCGCAAATGTATGAGCAGAGAAATAGTGCATCGTCGAGGAGACGCAGATTGGGAAATTTCAGCGGGATATTGCTGAACACGACGTCTGATTTTCAGGCTCCGAGTTGCGATGGAAATCAGACGAGTTTATTCAGTAATGAATTGGATGACTGGACGACTGATGATGGGAAAATAGGAAAGCAATTGGGGAGTGATTTCACGAATTAGAGAGAAGGGAGAGAAAAGAGAGGAAATGGAAAAGAGAGAGAAAAGAGAGCGACAAAGATGAGTTATAGTTCGTTTCATTCGCACTGAGACTCATAGGCATCGTGCCAAGATTTTCAAATGACTATTTCTTAGAGAAAACATAAGTATTAGTATAAGCATAAGTATAAGTATGAAAACATAAGTATAAGTAGATACTTGTTTCATTTATGTGTTCTTATGGCAACTGAAGAACCACTAATAATGATTTGATGTTTTTTAAAGACATTAAAGTCGCGAAAAATAGCCCTGAATATTCATTGGCACGTTGCCAAGTCTCAGGGGGAATGACCGAAAACATTGAACGTCGCTGTGGGACGGTTTACAATTTGCAGAGCATAAGCCGCTGCAAGAAATGGTACAACAACAACGCGCTGCTGCTGCAGGTTTTCTTCGAGACACTCAAGTTCGAGAAGTACACCGAGTACCCCAGCTACGGAGTGGGTATTTTCATTTCCCTATCATTCGTCCAGTTCAAATCGGTGCACCAGTCCGCTATTTCGGACAACTATATACTACAAGTAAATCGAATATTCACGTAAAGTTAGCATTCCAATGAGAAATCGTGCACTTTGTCATTGCACGTTTCCGAGTTCTGCTGTGTGAAATATTTTCACGTGACTCAACAATTGACGGACAGTATATTGGTTCAACTAATTCGTTTGCAGATGTCTGCCATTCTGAATGATCTGGGAGGTCAAGCGGGACTGTGGTTAGGACTCTCGGTTATATCCATCATTGAGGTAATTCATTTCCCCTAGATGGGACAAAAAATAGATATAGTTCATGAAACAATGAAACAGATGAAACAATCAGTTAGTGGTGAGCCCATGTCTCTACTAACAAACAATGTGTCATTGTTCCTACACCACATATACATCCAGTAAGAGTTATCACTGGATTTTCAGTTTTTAAAATAGAGTACTGTAAATGAGTTTTTCTCAATTTTTTTCAAAAGTAGGACGAATCGTACAGTTTCCGATAAAAGATTTTTGGTTTTCGGTTTCTGGTTTTAGTGGCAATCTGCCAAAATTTTTGAAAGTTTTCATAGCACAAGATTAGGAAGCAACCCAATGCTCCCTTTTCACTGATTCTAACCGTGTTCTCCGTTGGCTGGTGAAAATTGTGAGGATTGTCTCTGATCAGATACATGATAGTGTCTGAGAAGTATGGGTGCACAGATAGACGCTTGCTCATTTCTGACCATTGATACATTCCCGCATTGATCCGGCGGAACAAGTCTGCCAAGAATTTCATATAATTTTCTCATGAGAATCTCTTGAACCTCTAGTGTTTTAGCAAGCAATCCATGGAACCTCATCAAAAGTTGGTGAGATGTTGCTTATGAGGTATTTCCGGCCGGCGTAGCAATCCCCTCAAAGCCAACCAACTCTCACAGATAGGTCGCTGATGTACCTCACGGAGGTGGCGAATGGCTGAATTGATTATCAAATGAGGTCAACCGTCCGAAAAGTAGCAAATACTCTCCGTCTCTGCTTTGTGCACTCTTTCCATGAAACCGATATTGAATACGGCGCAGGCTAAAGGGTGGTGCCATGCATTTCGTAAACCGGGCCTTGGTGAAAACACAAGTTGCTTGCATATTTGCTGGCTCATGGTCTTATGAATTGGCTTCATTTTTCAAATGAACTCAATGGAACAAGTTTGAAATAGGGTATAAATTGGAATCGAGCAATGAATTGAGAGTTTGAATAATATCAAAACATTGCCGAAATAACTAAGTGCTTTATTGACCACCCTAAACTGAAAACGTTACTTTCACAAAATTCTTCGCAATTCAACTCTATTCGCACTTAAAGTCCAACGACCCAGGATATAGTCACTTGCATTCCTACGGACACTCCTACAGTAGGACAAAAAACTTCAAGTCCGTTATGATAACGTAAGTACTTATCGGAAAGTTTAAAATTTTTGTTTGAGATTATAATACTCTATCACAGAGAGTGTGCAAAACTTTTTTCGAGAAGTTAATTTTTGCATCAGGAAAGGGCACTGGTTTGAATGTGTACTATAAGAGTTGGAGTAGGATTGACGTGAAGTATATAACGCTCATCAAGCATCTAATCAACTAAGTAATCATACTTGACTAACCAAGTTTTCAACTGGACCTAACTGCTGTATTTGAAAATAATATTTACATATGAGGAATTCGATTATAATGCAAAACTAAAACTAGCTCCTTTCCAGTCCTAATTTAACAATTCGAACGCTTACTGTTTGAGTCATTCGAATGCGAAACTCTATGTGAATTGAGCAAGGTTCCAATTAGTTTCCTATTCCCGTTCTACAGAGTACAAACCAAACTACAATTATCCAAGGGTCATTCGAATGCGCGAGCCAACCGCGCGTGGTAAACATATCTAAAACATACTAGGTGCGGTTTTTTCCGGCACATGAGACCCTCTTGTTTTGATGCACTCTCTATGCGCGCTCTCGCTCCAAATCTAAATGTTATCACCTCCTCGAGGTCATGGGCAGAAAGTACGCTCCATGACAAGTTCCAGCACCCATAATCGATACTAATGGTTAAGGATAGGAGAAAGTTGATAGAGTTCGGTGAGGTACCTCAATGAGAGGTGATGTGAGCTGGCTGATCGGTTCTGGGGGGATTGCTACGCCGGCAGGAACTTTTTGAGAGATCGCTACCGTTCCTGCATACATGGAGGCTCTGCAGTGATTAATATAACAATTGTTGTGTATTACTTTCATTCAACTGATTACTTCCAGTAATTATTATATTTTATTACATCAATTATAAGTATTATACCCCACAGGTCTGCGGGCTGCTCATTCTGCTATGCACCTATTGTGTCTCCGGAGGGGCAATGAAAGTTCGGCCGAGCGATATTGAGGACGATCACAGAATCAAGGTGGGAGATGTCCGTGATGAAGGGTTATCTGCAGGGGAACCAAGCAAACACCACCATTTTCTTTCGTCGTAATATGTTTGTAGTCTCGATGCGTATGCGTTGTGGAGATTAGACTACAAAACTGTGCCGGAGTGGGGAGGGATGAGACGTGAAATTAAAATGGTCGATCGTGACTTATGGGTGAAAGAACCAGCTCTATCCATCACTTCTGTACTGAGGTCAATTTGCAAGTAGTACAATTTTCATCTCAACCTCTCCTTCAGTGAGTGACAAATGGAATAGGCGGATTACTGTGTTTCTCAAGTTATGATGTGTATACTTGCGTCTTCAATAAAAAAGCTTCTTAGTTGATAGTTTCACGTTCCATGTGATGATTCCATTTACTTCTAGTATTCCCAATTTTTACAGGACATAGAAGACGTGAAGAACGAGCTGGACAAGCACGAGAAAGACAACAGTGTGAGAAAGAGAATGAAGAGTGAAGAAGAGGACAAAGATGATTGAAATTACAAATGGATCATTAATTATAATACTTGCTTTTTTCGTGTTCATCTTCTCATTTCATAAATACACTTCCACGTAATTCCAACACACGTTACGCTTGTTACTTGGAGGAAACTAACTGTTATAGTGGGTCCCAAGTTTATGAACTGTCTCTCACTGGAATCGAACCTGCGAGCAAAAGATTCGTAGCCGCTCGCTAACCACTGCGATATTACAGGACGTAGCGGGCTTGTACTGGAAGAGTAGACGTGTGTGCGTACATAGTGGGAAGTGAAATATACAGTACCCTTCCGCCTTTCGGTTGACGACGACTATATATAGCCCGTTATCAGCAAATTTGCCGTAGCCGAGATGATCTACGTTTTCCACACTACTTTACACATTCAGACTCTAGTAATGGTGACGAGGCTTTGAAAACACTCCTTTGTTCAACGTTTGTCTCATTTACTATTGGAACTGTATCCCGTGAGGTTGCAAGTACAGCGAATAAGTGTGGATAAAGGGAGACGCAGGTCAGAAACTGCTCCCAGGGATATCTCTCCATACAGTAAACGTTATTTGGAATTTTGGGACATGTAAAAAACTGAAAATGCAGAATATGGATCTTATAACAACTGTATGAATGAAAAGTGTCGGCTACACTCATGAATATAAGTTTATGTTTATGTTTATAATAGGAAATTACGAAATATACGTATGCATCTTCTTCAAACCAACTAGCTCTCCAACATTGTCTGGTAAAAAAACACTTCAGGACTTTGGTCCGTTTCAAAACATGTTCTTTGTGTGAAATTTCTCTATTTCAACAATTCCTATATACGTTGAAACCAAAATCTATGCTGTGATCAAATCACAACAATTATGTTCACCCTTTACCTCTGAAAAACCGTTGCAACTTAAAATACCGGACTCGCCAATTTTGCAACTCAAAAAACCGGGGTCAGCCAGATGTCGCATGTACTGTTTGAAATTCATAAGGAGCTGCAGGCTGAATCGACACCAGTATTTAAAGAAGGACGATTATGTGGTCCAATCGCAACGCTTCAGTCCTTTAAACCGCAATATATTTTTCAATTGCAGTTTAAAGGACCGATGTAACGGGATTGGTCCACATAATCGTCCTTCTTTAAGCCTGCATCTTCTCCGGTATTTTAAGCTGCCAGCGTTTTCACAGACCGTTCTAGAATGTGAAACCATGCGTGGCGGTCTGAATGAAGTCATGCGACTCATCGAACGATCCAATATCAGCTGTATGAGTCACATTTTCACTCTGTTGACTTAACAACATCATATTAGTCATTGATTTTGAGAAGAGCCAATACGACAGAATCATGAAACAAGATATCGATTTTCAGTCGACTTTCACGATGTCCCCCTAAATGTAAACTTGACAATAAACAAAGCTGTCAGTTGCCCAGCAAAGACAGAAAACGTAATTGCCAGCAGGTGAGCAAGTGTGTTGACCAAAGATATGCAGTTGCACAAAACTGACCGCATGTTGTACACATCTGTTGATGAGAGATATACTTCAAGTTTTTTTTCAAAACTTCTCGTGACCAACTACGGAAAGCGATTTCCGTAGATTGCACATTTCATCAGGATACGGATCCTTTAAATAGTGTGTAGCACATATAAAAAATGAGATAGTCCTCACTTCGTTCCGATCTGTTGTGTATGAGATTTCATGAGGAACTATAACTAATATTTAATCTCCTGCTCAAAATTTTTGTGAGAAAACTGTTGCATCTGTCAATTTTATAAATATGCCCATAGGGCATATTAAATAAACTACAGCTCAGCTATGGTCATTCGCTTTATAGGGTTGGCTCACGGAGAGTCCGGCTAAAACGGTACATGTTCTGTTCTGATGTATTTGTACTTTGAAAATATTGCAGTCTTCTGATCGAACTGCAACTCTTTCGGCGTGGCAAATCGTCCAACCTCATGAAGTTCATATGAGTTTCTCATGAGATACCTCATGAGCTACTCGTGAACTCTCAATGTTGTAGCATACCAATCAATATAATCTCATGAGAAGTTCGAGATGATAGCTCTAGAGGTCTCTGATGAGATTTTTGAGGGATTTCTATAGTTCCAATCATTCCCACTGAGACCTCGGCAACGTGCCAACAAAATTTCCAGTCCGCCTTTCACCATGTTAAATTTTTTGAAATCACGAAAAGTTTTCACCGAGCGGCTGTTAACCTCTGTTACAGTACGTGGGTGGAAAGTTTTCCACGAAGCCTGGGACTTCTATGAAATGTATTCAGTCGAAGTTTCATTGGCACGCTGCCAACGTATCAGTGGGAATGGCGAACACTATACGCTCCCAGCTATTGTGGCTCCCAATACCCATCCGAGTTCTGAGAAAAGGTGGCCTGAGGTCATAAAATGCTTGCTCAGTTTTCATCTATGTAGTTCAGGAAAAGATAGCCCTACAGGCCCGTAAAGCACATAATTTCAGTTTCTAATCGGAATTTCCGCCGAATTGTATAAGATAAGGCTGTTTGCGCCACGTGATTCCATTTTCTTTGTCGTCGACATTTCAAACACTTAAAGGAGAAAAAGAAAGCAGATGATCAGATAAGCTAGACATTATAGTTGTACAAAATGAGACCTCACACTGATTTTTCAATGAAAATGTTATCGTAACAAAAATGAGTGTCTTCTTTGTGGTAACGAGTAAAGTGAATTGAGATGAACAAAAATATCTGTTAGTTTATTTTGCGCTTTTTCAGGAAAATTGGAAATAAGCATTTCGTGAAAAAAACGCTCATATTGAGATGGTCTGAAGCTTGCGTCTTGCGTCATTGATGAACATCACTTTCGTCTTCCGGAACACTTTTGAAAGTTGTTATCCTTATAGAGAATCTAGCTGAAAAATATCTTATAGTATATTGGTCAAAAAATAACTTCTGTGGACTGTGTTGGTGGTTCTTTCTACAATGATTAACTTCAAATTTTTGGTCCAATCTTACTTCCCATCTCATTTTTCCATGATGTGGTGTAAAATCCTAGTAGTATGGTGTTGGCCTGCCCTTTCATCAACGATAACTACAAGGAAGTAAGGATCGCACACGGCTGATTGATGCTGGTCAGACCTGTTGTGTTTGTAGTTTTACCTTCTTTGTTCTAGTTATTGATCTTATAGTTCCGGTCATTCCCACTGAGACTTGGCAGCGTGCCAATGAATATTCCAGTCCACTTTGTAGTTTTTCGAAAAAATTGCAAATCTCTGTCAGCGGTTTTTCAGTTTCGTAAGAACACGTCAACAAAAATATTTCTTTACAAAACCCATGTTTTCTTTGAGAAATAGGTATCCAAAAATCTTGGCACGATGCCAATGGGTCTCAGTGGGAATGAAACGAACTACAGTCTCAGCTGAGTAGACGGAAAACAGACCAAACTACAACAAAGTCACCCCCCTATCAGTTGAGGTGGTTTTTCTTTCTTTGTTCTCTCTGAGCACAGTCATATGGAAATAGTGTCCTGTCTAATCCGTACGCCCAACGCCCCCTTCGCCTGAGCGTATTTGCTTATAAGTAGAGTCCTGTTCTATGAAACACAGTTCACTCCAATAACTTTGTTTCTTTCTCAATCGCTCAGTCTTAATAGTTTTAATGTTTTTCTCCAAATCATACAAATTGTAAACTTCATGGTTTTTCAGTTGAACCATGTCGCATCATCATCACGGAGAGCACGAGTACGGGGTAAGTTCTTCTATCCTCGGTTTGCGTTACAGGGATACTACCTAGGATAAGTGCGACTGTCGAGCGTTATTCTTTTTCGGCCTTGTTTGCTGGAAAAAAATCAACTAATAGTCCTTAGAGAAGCGTTTATACCGAAAACACATCTATTTTCACGTTGTCTTAAATATAAATACCCATTAGTCACGTGTGTTAAATATCCATTAATCATCCTACAAAATTCTATTATTTTACACTCTCACATAAAATCGATAAACTCACTCTATCATACATTCCTATATGTTTTGTTAATTGATTGTAAACTTATTCGTTTCCAGCACGAGGAACACCACGGAGAGGTCAGTGTCTTTCTCTCCTTTTCTCTTCGAGGACGTTTTCTCGAACGATGAGACTGGATCGACGCGAAATGGCAACAAAATCTCATTGAAACCAAATTTCTGAAATCAAGAAATTTACTTAAAAAAATACATTCATGAGTCCTGGGAAAAAAACACTAATGATATAGTCAAAGTCAGAAAAACGTCCCATTGAAACCTCATTCTAGTAACAGATTAATTCACGTGAAAACAGTAGACATAGAAAACATCAAAGGAACACATTAACGAGTTCCGAAAAGCTTTAACTATATTTTATTAATAACTTTAGCTTTTTTTTTATCAAAGTTAAGTTGTAGCACCACCACGACTCTCACCACCATGAGGGAGGACATCACGAGCACGGACACCACCACGGTTAGTCGAGCAAAAGATATTCTGACTGTCACACCCAGACCTGCGTCTCTCGAAACACACACTATTTCTCTGCCCTCACCACTCGTCCAAATACTAGTGTCGCAAACAAGTGCGCGAGACAACAATATATTAAAGAAACATCAGCGAGTTCAAACTTGATCCTTGCTCTCATTACCGTAGTTTTTCAACCCCAGTAGTGAAGTAGCGAAAACGTCTTTCAGTCATTGAACACCAAATTACGTGGCCGTTGTATTTTAATATATGTCTTTTTTCAGAAGGACACCACGAGCACGGACATGGTGGAGGACATTATGGTATGTTTCATGAACTCAGTAACTTTTTCTCACAATATATAGGAACTTTAAGAGTAACTTTTTTCTATTATTATGAAAATTGATTACGTTGAATATAATACTCCATATTTTCTTTCTATTTATGAAATAGTCATCGTCATAACTACATGAGCTCATGGAGACGAACATTTGCTAACAACGGCATACTCATCAAAATTATTCGAAATGTTTTGCGTGCCAAAAATACAAGAATTATTATCATTCATCGATTCACCGATGAAAAGTTTGTTGTTTGTGTATCCTCCTTGATAAACAAATGCAACATGTTTTGAATATGTAGATAAAGTGATCAAAAACCGATAATTCGTTTAGAAAGCCACCACGAAGAGCATCACGAGCACGGTCATCACGAACATCACGGGGGACACCACTGAACACTACGTCCGAGAAACATGTAAAAACAATCGTATGAAAACATTATGTACAATAAACTGTAAATTCCGCGAAATTTCTGCTCAAAACGGACTTTATGTGAAAATAAGCACACTGTGATTTGGGCTATTCAATCAAACTACAGATAAACACGTTATGAATATAGACAGTTACTGAAAACTCAACTACCACGTGATAGTGAAGAGTATAGGGGTCGCCCTGAAGATAATCGGCGAAAAGAGAACATATTTAGTCCTGGCACGGTAGCAAAGTCGTGAAAGTGGTGAGCTCAACATGATCGAGGACTTGGTTACATTCTGGCCACATAGTTGCCAACTTTGTATGTATAAGCTTAGTGCAGCTGACCCAAGTCTGGGTGAGGTGGTGACCAGATAGTTGAGCTCAAAGGTGACCTTTTCACGAGACTTTGCTACGCTGCCTGATGTGTATGTAGTTTAATCCGTGAGGCTTCACTCGCTTTTGTCAAGCTTCGCGGTGCTGACGAACCAAACTACAAGTCAGATATTGTGGACAGCATCCCTACTGAGACTCCGACAGTTTACTTTCCTACTGTTAAATGACTGTTTTCTAAGGTTAACCTCAACATCGTCAATCAGATTGTGAACCACACTTCGTACTAATAAAATGTGAAAACTGTCCATCACCTCGATAATATTTACGCGATTTGATACACCAAACATTTTGTATTCCCACTCGGCAGGATTGAAAAAGGCATCCGGGAGTGTTATGGCACAGCCCCCTTCCGAATCTCTATGGTATAAAATGGAAGGAGGGCACCATTTTAAGTTGAAGTTTGATCTGAAAACACAGCATAAATACCAGATTTGCCAGTTTTCCCTGACACACAACGGAATCGATGTGAGCGAAACTGAACAAACGGGAGCAAGTCTTAAAACAGAGATCCGTGGGACAGCAATCACTAGGATATTATAATGTTAGTCAATTGCAAAGTCACGTGAAACATGCTAAACACAGCTGAACTCAGAAACGTGCAAAAACCAAGTGCACGATGCCTCATTGGAATGATAGGTTTACGTGACTGTTCAATTGACTTCTAGTATAGCAGTGATGTATAAGAAAGAGAGCAATGTGAGATATGTCACATGGTTTGTGAATTTGATGATTGTATAGTAATAGTATGTATAACTTTACTATGAATGCATTGCTACATGGAAACTCACACTAGATAACTTGTATGAAACTTCAGTTTTTTGTTCGACTCACTTCCTAGTCTCTAAAAGTCTCGACAAACTGGTTTAATGTTGGTTGAATACTGGACGATTTGAACAATAAAGCTGTTTTGTTTACTTTGTAGTTTGATCACAGTGCACGTGGCACGTGATTTGAAAGTTGTGCTGAACTTGTAGATCAGGCTCGTTAGAGAACTATCAAAAACCACATGAGATACCTCGTGAGCAATATCTCACGAACTTCTCATGAGAATTTATTGATTGCTGCGCTAAAAAATTAAAAGTTCACGAGTAGATCATAGATGTTCATGAGGTTCTCATAATAAAACCTCTCATGAGGTTGAACAGATTGCTACGCCGCCAGGATCGGTAGCACTCATAACAGCAAGCTGACGAACTGAACGTGGATTTGTGATTGTGCACAGTTTCAATTTAGATCTACAGTAAGCATTCTACTTCCGTTTGACGACAACTATGGTTTAACGATTCGGCACAGTCATGAGATTTCTCCCAAAGCTTCGCCTTTTTTCGTGTACGGCTGGGCGTGCGTCACACAATGATATAAACGCCCACAGATTTTCTTCTCACCAGATAAGAATCGGTGTATAAGAGAACGAATAGTGCCTCGTGATTCAGTTCAAAATCTTCATTTTTGTGAAAAAGGTTTTTCTGGCACCAAAGTTTGTTTAGCTGCTAGCACTTCCTGACTAGGTTGTTGTCATGATTTCCATTTATGAGCACAGTGAATCAACCTCAAAATGATCATTGGTTCAGCCACTTCTCTCACTTTGCTACGGTACCTGGTCCTCTGTGTTATGTTGTTAAACTTTTTCAATAGCAGAATAGGCGAACCAGTCTACTCTTGTGTTAGAAATAGGACAGCAGACTACAAACAGCAGACTACAATAACACATTTTACACTTCTCATTCGGTATTCAGTAATATTAGACTACAATAACATAGTTTTATTTAGAATTCTCGATGCAATCACTGGATAGATAGTCTCCAACATGCATGCCTTTCCAACCTATATGTCTCACATCTTATTTCCTTAGGTTCTTACTTGAAGAAGGCCGATTATGTGGTCCAACCCCAACGCTTCAGTCCTTTAAACTGCAATACAGTTTTCAATTGCAGTTTAAAGGACCGTTGACACGGGATCGGTCCACATAATCGCCCTGCTTTAACTTCTTTCAGTGGGTAAACTCCTTTATGTTTGTAGAAGGGCCACATTCCTCCCTTATGCTTATATTCGTGCAACTTGTACTCTTTTTCCATTTTGAAACTTTTCAGCACATCATGTCATACAATCATCACGGACATCACGAGTATGGATATGGGGTTAGTGGACGACGTTGCAACTGCTTACCCACTTCACACTCCTATAAACGTTACAATTCAGAGACGTTTACCAACGTTCACAAACTTTGCACTTGTGAAGACGTCAGGATAGTTGAACGAGCGTGATATACCTACGCAATGGTGTTCATGGTTGATAATAAAATTAATTCTCCATCAAAGTATTATCGTGCGTTTATTTATTCTTTTTATTTTCAGCACGAGGAGCATCATCACCATGAGGTTGGTTAACTGTTCGTTACTGGTCGAAAAATTTCAGCTATAAACCGTTCACTGAATTTGTTACTCTGAATAGTAGTATTATTCAACAAATATATATATATATATATATATATATATTGTGTTTCGAGCTTGAGAGACGATACAAGTCTAAACCTGTGCATGACAGTTGTGATCAGAACCTCTTGTCATCCTCTTCAAATCAAGTGGAGCATAAGATGAATTAACCGCAAAACGGTTACTCATGCTCCAAAAAAAGCTGTAAGAACTTTCTCTAGTACCTCAGATACTTTCTCATTTCCAGCATCATGAGCCTCACCATCACGGTCATCACGAAGTTCACCACTATGAGCCTCACCACGGTGAGAGCATGTTCAATATCAATAATCCTAATCAAATTGGAGAAAAATCTATACTTCTAATCACATATTCACTGTTGCAAAGAAGCAAGCGCCAACTTTCATAACATATAGGGTTGTTTGCGAGCACTCAAGTGAAAAGTCAAGGGACTATTAGGCCATAATAGGGTAATTTCGGCTAACAAAATCAGGGGCTTTGAAGGAACCTTTTAGGCCCGTGACTTTTCACCTATGCATCTCATACTCGAGAATTGGGGCGCGTATCAACGTACAACAATATTCTGATCATTTCTTGTACACAACGATGTTGATGAATACAGAATGTTGTGCTCTCAGTAAGATTCATTTTCACCAGATATGTTTTTTTTTCAGAGCACTACGAGCATGGACACCACGGACATCATGGACATCATGGTGAGATTCCATTTCAATCGATAAAGTTCTATTTTTTTTTCGAAACATCCAGCCTGTTATGTTTATCGATTAGATTGACACTACTCGCCTATAGATCTATGACCTATCTCGCACATAACGTCAATTCAAGTTTTGAAGTCCCAAAGATGAAATTCCGCAGTGTCTGATAAGATATCATCCCCATAGGCAGTAGCGAAGTCTTAGGTCAGCCCAACCTGATGTGTTTTCTTTCTATGCTCGAATGAATCATTATTATTAACCTGGCGGCGTAGCAGTTCCTCCAACCAAAGTTCATGACAAGTTCATATGAGTTTCTCATAAGAACCTCAGGAACACCTCATGAGCTACTCGCGAACTTCTAATGGTGTATTTACTCGTCTTTTTCTCAACCTCGTAGTTTTGTGTGAGTGCCACACTGCTTGCAAGTGGATCAGTAAACAGACAAACAAACAAACAAACAAATCAACAAACAAACAAACAACCCTTTTTCCAGAGAGTCACTATGAGCATCACCACGAGCACCACCACGGACATCATGAGCATCATGGACATCACTGATCGAGCAGCGACGAGTCCCACATTCAAATTATCAATAAATATACCATTAACTATCTCTGTTCCTTTTTTCTACTCTAGTTCCCTTGTGCATCAATTCAGAAAAAGTTCCATTTTTCACTATCTAAGAGTTTTCTAGAGAGTTGAAGAAAAATATTATTTCACGTTTGCGTGAATTACGAAGGCATACTCGGGCAAAACAATTCTTGAAAAACCTTTGCAGTTTGAAAAGTACTATTGACCAATGTCTTGCTCTCTCGTGAAAATTTCTCGGTTTGAATATCTCGGATAGAACAATAATCTTATTATTCTTTGTTCAGACCAACATCACATTTGATTTTATAACGTTTCAGACCAGTAGCTCAACATTTTCCATACATTCCCACTGAGACCTCGGCAACGTGTCAAAAAAAAGTTCCAGGCGGAGTTTAACTGTGCTAACGTTTTCCAAGACACTAAAAAATTTAAGCAGTAGTTAATCTTTGTTAGAGTATGTGGGTGAGAGTTCTTCTCATACCGTTTGTTATTTCTATAAATATATTCGTTCGAAGTTTAATTGGCCAACGTCTCGGTGAAAATGGCGAGATCATACCTGTGTGACAGAAAAAAGATGACTTCCGCAGCAGTGTAGTAGATAGTCACATCAAGCAGGACTTTATGCTTTATAATACCCTGTCCCACTGTGTTTGTACAACAATGGGAGATCAAAGTACAACAATGGTCACTCCCTATATTCAGTAATTCCTGTACCTTTTTAGTCTTTTTGAGGCTTTTCAGTCTTTTCTGGGCGTTTTAGGACAGACACTGCGATATAGCCTCACTCTCCTGTGTTGCTATCGTAGTGGTATCGATTGTATGGTAGCAGTGTCTTTTTTAGAGTTGTAGTATGTGATTTAAAGTTTTTGTATGAACCTATCGTGATAATGCGAAAGAATGAAGAGAATTCCGTCCAAAAGCCACTCTGCTTGCAATAAGAATGGTTGAGACTGGTTACGAATGTATACAATTATTAAAAGCAAGAATAGGTCAGAACACCATCTGTTCGCAGTTTAAATACAGCCAAAATTTAGGAAATAAAAAACGAAAAAAACGAACTATGGTGGTTCAGTGGTATTTTACCCATTGTTGGGCGACAATCTCACAGTCACATTGACGGATGGCTCTCTCATTTTCAACCTCGTCTTGTTTGAGTCACATAAAACAAAACATGTAGAATACATAAATTTACTAAGCTTTTTTACATGTACAGTACAATGAAATATCGCTTAACAAGAAATATTGGTCTCAATCAAAAATCTATATGGTCTCAAAACCAATATAGGAGATCAAAACCAAACGGGCACAAAAAAACCTGCGATCGAAACGAGCGCGAGGTGGGCAGCATCATCTCTTCCTCTCATGCTCTCCTGTCTGACCCGACCGCAACTGAAATGTAAACTGAACTTGTGACTCGTTTTCAGCGGAATATTTCACTGAGCACATAACTTATCTACACCATCCAAAATATATTGTCTCAAATGAATAGAACGTAAGGTAAAACTCTCCATAAACAGGGTGAGAAGTACAATTGTGCCGTAAACTATCATCTAACAAATTAATAACATTCACCATTAACACGAGAAGAGAGCGTAGCCAGGAACCCAATTCGGTCCTGACGTAGGTTTTCTTGTCTGTCGTTGAAACACGGAAGAACCTGACATTAGCAGAGGGAAATGGTCAAAACTGCAGTCAACGAACTGATTTGAATGCACTTTGAGTAGATTAGAGTTCTGATTGAACGGATTCGGCTCCGTTGAGAATCAGAGAGAAACCCTATGAAAACCCCTATTTCAACAAACAGCTACCAAATTGAGAAGTGGAACAGTTCTGAGAAAACACAAAAACAAACAGAAAAGTTTTGAGAAGGGTTTCATGACGGTTTGTACGCGTGCTGAAAACAAGTTTCAGTTGAACGCGTAAATGGCTAACGTGTTTCGTCTACGACGTGAAGTTTGGCTGGTGAGGCTCATTTGTATCTACTCGCGCTCTTCAGTCGGTTCTCCAACTATTTCTTGTCTATAGTATGTCGGGGTCCGGTCAAGGTATGTTTGTGGAAGTACTACTTCTTGCAGTTTTCTAGCTGGTGACGACAATTTTCCGCCTTCCCATGTTTAGGTGACAAATTTATGTAATCGTTCATAAGATTATTAGACGCCCAGCAATCAATATGATATATTGGGCGAACCATTCGAGCATACTTCAATTGTGTAAAAAGACGGTGAATATACTTACTAGGCACCAATGAATAATCGAGTAGAAGCAATTTTCAATTGCCTAAAAAACTTGACTCACTTCTGTTAGCAGCTCTTCTGATACACTTTCCGGTAGTTTTCTGTGATTGGTACATTCCAGAAGCAGGAAAAATATATCAGAAACCAGTAAGTACACAGCACAAGTAACATCTAGTCGAACTGTCCATTTTATTTGTAACCATGACTCGGAACCCAACTTTTGTTTTCAGGAGAAGTCAGAAAGTCTCTCCACACACCGTGAGTTCTTTTTCGATGATTGTATTTTGGAAATCCGTTCGGCCAATTCTAACACTTTCACCAGTGTTGAGAAATTTAGAGTACGACCACCCACTGCAGTTGGATCTGCCTCGTAGCACTTTAACCCCCCACCTAGGCCCCCCTGAAAATCTAGAAGATGAGGGGGGGGGGGTCGAAATTCCAATTTGACCGTCACTCTTTATACCCACCGGCGGGGGGGGGATGGAGCTATATAGGAACCGAACTTCTCAAGGTTGCTTGCAAAATCAAAACGATGAACGTTTCAGATGTAAAATTCTGTTGAAAGAAGGCGATCTTCTGGCGGAGCGCGTTGACGCAATCGTTTGTTCTGTCCCTAGTAGGTGGGAGAAACCCAAAGGTTAGAAAACATTGTCTCTTTATTTGTCTCTCTCTCTCTCTCTCTCTCTCTCTCTCTCTGTCTGTCTCTATCTCTCTCTGTCTCTCTCTATCTCTCTCTGTCTCTCTTTCTCTCTCTCTCTCTCTCTCTCTCTCTCTCTCTCTCTCTCTCTCTCTCTCTCTCTCTCTCTCTATCTATCTTGCTATCTCACTTTATCTTTAACTCTTCCGTTCTCTCTGCTTCTCTCTCTCTAGATCCCACTGTGTGAAGAAACAAATGATGATTTCACGCGAGTTACATGACATTGTTTCAGAGGGCTCACTCGAACGCGCCATCGAGAAAGCGACTGGCTCCGATTTGGAGGATAAGAAGCGAGAATGGAGAGGCGAGAGACTGAACAAGGCGGGAAACCCGGCCCATTGGACAGTAGGATCCGTTGTGTCGTCCGAAGCGTACCAACACCTTCGCGCCCTGAGTAAGTGTACAGTATTGTAGTAGAAAATGATACGTAACCACTGATGTTAACGGTGAGGCCGCCGGCTGGTAGCTTGTAGCTTCGCATCCTCATCTGGGTCCCTCGTTCGCTGTGGTTCGAGATTGTGATCACCAGAGTGCGTATGCTAAAAGATCCCGGCACCTTGATCTCATCCTGCGTCTCTCGCTCTGCCTCACTATTTTTTGTCTCTTACATCCCGGCGGGATGTAAGAGCAGGAAATACCGTGTGTTTAAAGAGACGCAGGATGGAAAGAAGGTGCCGGGATCTTTTAGCACACGTACTCCCAGCTTCGTCCCACTGATTGGTTTAATCGGACCCACATGGTATTAGTGGCTGATAATTTTGGAGAAAAAAGTATTACTGTAACTATATAGGCTTCGTGAGTTTTTTGTCTGCCTAGAGTCCACGACACGAACATCATTCTGTACACATAACTCTAAAGTTGTCTTGCGAAATTCAAATCGTTTGGAGCGAAATAATTAGGGAACACCAGAACTTTTCTAATAGAATGAATATGAGTAATTTGATGGCTTCAGATGTCGTACACGTAGTGTCGCCGACAATCGTGGCGGGACACACGATTACCCGTTTAAAGGAATGCCAAGCACATATTGCGTACCGACACCTGCTGCAAGAGGCCGACCGCCTGCAGGCGAGAACTCTGGTTAGGGAAATTTATTGATCGCGAACACCTATCATGAGTTAAGTAGTATTTTCATTCATTTCACGGCGCCTAATTAATCAGCTGTTATTTTACTGAGATGTCCTAACCAGGTGTGGACGTGAATGGATAAAGTGAGTAGAGATGGGCTCGTTGAGCAACTTTCAAAGTTCACATGGCAACGAATTACGGTGGCAAGTGAGAACTCAGATATTGCGAGACGGCAAAGCTCGCCTAATTTGAGTGTCTGTAAACAACAGTTTTCAATATAAAATCTGAAATTTCAGGCCTTGCCGATTTTGGGATCTGGAAGCTCAAGAATCCCTCAGGCTATGGGTTTCGCGATCGCCATGATGGCAACATTAGTGTATCTGGAAACCGAAAACAGTGTGAGTTTTTTTACAAGGAAAGGGGGGGGGGGGCAGAGCACAGCAAAAATGTGTTCAGTCTATGTGACCATGAATACTCAGATACTAACTGGTTCTTTAGTATTCGTGTATCTTGGGTTGTAAATATCTATTAATAAATAAAGGTAAGCTCAAGAAAACTGATACAAACTGGGAGAATAAGAGAGGAAAGAAAGTATAGTAAGTGGTACGTTTCGCCTCTACCCCAACAAGAAACAAAAAACTCAATAGACTAGTTCGAATGCGGGTTTGTCGAAACTTATTTCGTATTATGGTTTCCTTGCAGGGTTTGAGAAGTATCACCTTCGTGGCGAAAGTCATAGAACCCGCGTGCACGCAGATCTGGCCGCAGGACCAGCCCATGCTGGTTTCCCATCTCTCCGTGGCTGCCCAGCGGCAGCTGGTTGAAACGGCCGTCTTGACGGTCTTTCCCAATGAAGAGCGCGGCATCTTCCTCATTGGCAATTCTACGGTCCCGAGTCTGGTCAACGGATACCGTTTCAGAGCTGAGCGAACGAGCATTCGGTAAGTGTGCCACGAATAACTTGCACTGTGTAGAAAGTTAGTAACTTAGCAAATGTCAAATTGATCTCTTTATGCATTAGTTTTATTGAATTCACTTTGACTACCGTCGGTCCGCAACCTTTCCTATTGTCTAGCAGTCTCTATCAGCAAACACGTATCATTGCACTCGATACTGAATAAATAGCCAATCATCGTAGCATCTATAGAATAGACGGACGTTTCTTTTTTGCATCTGAATGTAAATGAATAATTATGCAAAACTGAATCGTTGTTTTTCAGCAAAATCATCGCGGCCAGTTTCGGTTCATGAGGGTTGTAGTCACATCTACTCGTCTCTCGTCTACTCGTCTCTCGTCTACTCGTCTCCGGTCTATTAGTCTCCGGTCTACTCGTCTCTCCTCTACTAGCCAATCTTCAATCTACTTGTCAATGCCCCCCTCTCTTCTCGTAATGTCTCAATAAACTGTGTAGACCGGTTGTTTTTATTTCTATTCAATATAACTCAAAAAGGATGTGTTTGTGGCCGCAATCCAACACTGTGACAAAACTAGAATTTGAACACTGCTCCATACACAGTTCAAAGTTAATCAACGTTTACTACAAGTTTTATGAAATGAGTCAAGGCTCCACAGGGGACGAGCATATCCTTGAATTCTCTAGAAAAGCGGACACCGATTTCCGATAGTAGAACGTGAGAAAACACAAATAAAATAAAACGAACGAGGAAAGTGTGCCTGAACAACACATTTCTAGAGGAACGGAAACGAGAAAACTCGTCTAACAGAAAATCAAAAATCTTGTGAGAAAAGTCACGCACTCCTGACAGGGAGTACATATTTCCAGAAATTCCGAATTGTAACCAAAAAATCATAGTGGTGGAGGATGCTATAGAGAATGCTAATGACCAAATACATGTATTGTAAATTGATCTGAAATGAAATTCTACTGATTTCAATCAAAAAGCAACTTCCACTTTCCAGAACATGGTGAAAGTTATTGTTGATGTTTTGTACACATGGAGGCAGAAAGATTCATTTATAACAATAAAACAGCATTAATTTACAATATAGAATAAAGTTAGCAATGATGATGGTGATGATGATAGTACCCATGATGATAGCCTGGAAACAAAAAAACTCTTCATTGATTATTAGTTATAGAAAAGAAAAATCATAATTATATGTTTGATGATAATACTTTCTGGGGTTTACTGAGAATGGACTCTTCTGCCGAACTGTCTGATAACTGGTTAGGAAGTTTACTTCGATTGTTATTGGACTCGCTCAGACAAGGACAGAACAGAACTCTCATTTTGCTCAGTTGTTCTGTGTCTTTATTTTGACCCCACCGCGGTACCGTCATGATGGCAGATTTCTACTGTGCGTGTGAATTATACTACAAATCGATTCTGGTGGTTCTCTACAAAGGCACGCTTGTGAGTTTCGAACTCATACTATGACCGGAACGGACCACGATCGATTATCATTATTAACGAAGAAGCTAACCGTGATCGTAGTGATGGTAACCATGATGGTACCCGTGATGGTAACCGTGGTGACCTCCTTCTATTACCACTACCGGCGGTACCTGGACAGGCATACCGGCCACAGGCACGTACGGGACCGGCGCCTAAATCGATACATATATTACTACAATATAATGAAACTTCCGATCAAACTCGTATTATCACCAAAATCTACTATTTGAATACTTGCCATTCAAAGTAGAACTCTATAGCCCTCGATGTACGTTCCCTTTGTACAAGAGTTTTTGTGATAATAATTAATATACATACATTGTCTACACTTGAAATTACTGTAGTAGTTATGTGAGACGTAAAGTACGTTAGCAATCGTGCACGTTGTCACGTGTTCTGACGTGCTAGTCATTCACGTGACTATGGTACAAACTATCAGTGTTTTGTATGTGCCCAAGCAGCAGTAATCGTTATTGATCGCTCAACACGTCTTGAAAGATCTATCGAACAGAAAACTTATCAAATATCAGATAGTGAATTCATGAACAAAAATGCAGAAACGTACACACTACGTGAGAACAACGTTCCCGACACAGTATTGACTATTGATTATAGCAGAGTTCGCTTCACTTGGAGTATTTACATTCTGCCTTACTCCCACTAATAACCAACAGGGTCGCTATAGTTAAATCCAAACTATCTCTCTGCTCCAATGTTTCAGAGTACTTCAAAATGCATGATGTGTTACAGATCCAAATACAACTCATATCAGTAGTTATGCTCGCATCCCTATTGGAACTCAGTTATCACCTTCTTATAAAATAGTACGTAGCTTGTTTAATGATGCAAAAGAATACATGCATTATAACTACAATTTGGTGTCCTCTCAAATGCATTTTTGAATGCGAAGTCTCATATAAAGCAATTCAAAACGGTGAATAGCCAATCGATTTTGGGCCGATTCGACTGAAATGGACGGAAACTGCTGTGAACTGTAACTTTTCTGATCGAACATGAATTACGAAATTTGTTTAAGATAGAACTGACCTGTGGGTATGGATAGGGCCCGTAGCCCATTGGGTATTGACCATAGGGGGGTTGGTAGGACATGATGAAACGGCTAGGGAGAGCAAGAGAGAGAGGGGAAGTTATCGCCTCTAGTGTTTTATGGACAAACAGCTAGTCTTATCGCGGTCGCACGTGATTCACGTCACCACTCTGACTCATCTACTGAGTCTCAAAAACCGAGTCACTGTACATTCAAAAAACCGATTTCATAAACTTTACTAGTAAGCAACAATGATTTTTTTTAAGTTTTATCACTGGGCGTTTCAATTGAAATCTGACAAAAACCACGTAAATGACAAGTTTCCACGTAAGTAACAGAAATATAACTGAAGAATTTTATTCACTTTTTCAGTCAATTCCGGATAACTCTACATGATTGTAGTTTAATCTGCTGGAACAGTTCGCAGTACGCCCGCAACACAGCTGCATGCACCGTTATCACGCCAACAAAGATTCAAGTGCGATATATTGCTTTGGCAGCATCAATTAATATTCCAGGCGTGATAGCGATCCCTCAAAAACCTCATGAGATACCTCATGAGCAATATCTCACCAACTTCTCATGAGATCATATTGATTGTTATGCAGCATTCAACATTAGAAGTTTAGGAGTAGTTCTTGGCGCGTTCATGAGATTCTCATGAGAAACTCATATGAACTTCTCATCAGGTTGAACGGTTTGCTATACCTACTACTGAAAAAGTTTTTGAAAAGTAAAAACTTGTGAACGCGGTTGTTTGAGCTTATCACAGCAAGTAAGAAAAACGCTTCATATTTGTGTTTTCTATGAAAACAATTCATCCTCAATTTTTTGACGCTCTGCCAACGTCACAATGGGAAGGAATGTCGAGAACTATACAATATTCGCATAGTTCGATCTCCATACACATCAGAAATCCTGAACACCAAGACGAATGAAGCTCAAACTACAGACAGGACAGCTCAACATGTACCGTTTCGGCTTGCCTTCCTCAATATTCAGAAAATAAGTCACAGTACTCCAGCTCAAGTATAAACGCGATGTTGCGTGACAAGATTGCAAGCAACTAACTTCACCATCCGTTTACATTCATGCACTATTTCTATAATTCGTAGTTCTGTCTCTGCAGAAAAACTGCAAAAAAAAAGAAATTCAAACTGCGTTCGTACAGCGAAGCACGAATAATAGCTATACTAGAAGTCAATTGAATAGTCACGTGAAGTAAGCATTCTAATGAGGATTCGTGCACTTTGTAATTGCACGTTTCTGGGTTCTGCTGTGTTCAACATGTTTCACGTGACTCTGCAATTGACCAACAGTATATTTCAGTTATTGGAATACTTCTAATGGGAAGCGGCATCAAACTACAAACACATAAAACACAGCTTAACCAACGTATCTGCCGAACGACTCTTCTATGTATTCGATTTCAATATTCAATTCGTTCTGTCATTAACAGTAGCGGTTTTTGGTTTTGATTGTAATACTTTTGATTATGGGAAATCCCTTGGGGATCTGGGCTTTATCCTTTTTTCTTTTTTTCAAAAAGTAGCCCTACATGAACTTTTGGTCCAAAGTTACAAGCGATACAAGCACTTCACTCATATTGCGTTATTTTGTTTTTTGTGTTGTTGTTGGGAGTAAAATTCGGCTCATTCGCATAATTCAGGAACAAACTCATGTAAATGTGCATGCGTTCTACATTTAGACCAGTCAATTAAGGACTGTTAGTGAATGTCTGCCCCTCTCCATTCCGCACGCTCTCTCGTCGTTTCTCTGGTTGTCATGCCAACTCGGTTGCGGGTAGAAACATATTGGAACACCACCTCTTCACCGTCCTTCTCCGAACAACATCTAATATCATGAACATGTAATTTGAGTTCCGTGCTTAAATTGCTATATAAATGTCCCTGCGTCTCTCATTATGTGTGATCTCTACGTGTCTTCTAACCACTTCTGGCGCGGCAGCCATCTCTATAAACTGGTGAAAAGTTCATTTCATCTTTCTCATAAAAATTTTATGAACTACTTGTGATTTTTTCACGTGACAGCACATAAATCGAAAGCCCTCATAAGAAGTTAGTGAAATATGATTCATGAGAAAGTCTGGTGCGTTTCTTGAGCGAATAGCGTTCATGTAGCTTGCGTGTTCCCCCGTGTACACGCGCAGTATACTTTCGGTGATCATTTCTAACTACTGTTCGATTCGATTGTGTTAGCAAAAAGTATTATGCTACACATTCTGAGCGAAATTGTGTTCCGTTGGGCTAGGTTTGTAGTCCGATTCCGACAGTTTTATCACTTCTGATCAGACTACGGCACAATTTTCGATCTGATTCATTATAGACGTTGTCGAACTCTTCAAATAATGGGTGAGAAGGAGAAGATTCTAGCCGATCGCTACGTTATGACAAAACGACTCGGCGACGGCACGTTCGGAGAAGTTCTGCTGGCCAAAAAAATCGACACCGGCGACAAGGTGGCCATAAAGAGGTATGGGGGGGAGTACCTGCTGAGAGGCCGTAATATGCTAGAAGATCCCGGTCCCTTCATCCCATCCTGCGTCTCTCGCTCTGCCTCACTATTTCTCGTCTCTTACATACCGGCGGGATGTAGGAATAGCGTATGTTTCAGAAGACGCGGGATCAAAAGAAGGTGCCGGGATCTTCTAGCTTACGTACTCAGCTATAGAATGATCATGGATATATCAACAAAATACCGAAAGTGTTAGACAGTCTGCGTCTCTCTGACCTACACATTCTCTTGTCTAAGCCCGCTGCTAACGTAGCTGATGTCTGATCAAAATTAAGCCTGAACTCAAAATTCGAATCATTTTTGTAGAATCCGACAGCAAAAAGCCCAACCTTTGTTTCAGAATGAAGAAGAAGTTCTACAGTTTTGAAGAAGCGATGGCTTTACGAGAAGTGAAGTCGCTAAAAAAACTACAGCATCCGAATATTATCAAGTTACGAGAGGTTAGTGGTATTTGTGATGTCATAGCGTATTGAATCGTCGTATCTCCCTTCCTCTCTATCTTTCTCTCTTTCTCTCACACTTTTTCTCTCTCTCTCTCTCTCTCTCTCTCTCGCTTCATCTCTCATCAGGCTTTTTTCACTAACCTACAGTGTTCCTTTCCATTTGCAGGTTATTCGTGAAAGTGACATTTTGTATTTCGTGTTCGAGTTTATGCAGGCCAATCTATACGAGCTCATGAAAGACAGGTAAAACGAATTTCAACAGAGACTTGTAGCATTTCCCGTTTAAAAAGAACCCGACATGACAGACCAGACTAGAACATGCCGGCACCTTCATCCCATCCTGCGTCTCTCGCTCTGCCTTACTATTTCGCGCCAGTCGTATCCCGGCGGGATGTAAGAGCAGAGAAATAGCGTATGTTTGAGGAGACGCAGGATGGGATGAGCGTGCCGGGATCTTCTAGCATACGTACATAGACCCCGTGTGAAAGGTCCAACCGTATCTCTCCAAACTTGCACTAGTTTCTTCTTAAAGAATCCGTCCCGCTTTAATTTTGACTTTCGAGTTAGCAATCTGACCTTATGGCGAATGAAAAACCATTATCAAAAATTTATACTTCTATATTCCTATCTTGCTTCGTTTTCTCAGAAAAGCGGCTTACGTAATGACACCGATAGGGGAGTTGCGTACGGGGTGTGCTCAAAATAGCCTCTAGAAGTGCACAAATAGTTTTAAAACACTCTATCACATACGAATACACAATTAGAGAGTACAGAATGAAAATAAATCTGCATGTAAATGAACCAAGTCAAGTTGCGTCACAGTGAAAATGTTCATGTCCCCTTCTTTATTGCTTGAGGTTGTTATGCAAATTTCAATCAGAAAGTTTTTCATGGTCTATGAGAAGACTTTAAAAAACTTTTTCCAGCTTTTTAAATTTTTCGTGAAAGTCCAATAATAGCGGAACGGTTTCTTTAAGTTGAATTCATTTTTGGTTTCATACTGTAACGTGTACTAAAAACTTTCTTTTTTGTAGTATGATCGTTTTTAAGACCGGATTTTTCGCTCATTGCATGTTGTGCATCAGATTCCAATCGGACAGTACACGTTCATCTCACATGCAAAACGTGTTCATATCCGACTAAAAGCGCCTGAAGAAGCACGTGTTCACACACGTGTTCACATACTTCACAACCTGGTCAAATGCGACTTTGGTAATAAAGTTCCTCAGTATGTTGATGAAAAATGATATGTGAGCAAGAAGGAAGAAACCAAAAATTGTGAAATAATGAAAATATCACCTATTGTTGATATGGGATGATAAACAATGACTGAAGAAGTATGTCTCGACGTTTCCGATCAACTTCAGGGACCGCTTCTTTCCCGAAAACGTGATCCGTAACATTGTCTACCAGGTGCTCCAGGGACTTGCATTCATGCACAAAAACGGTATGTCAGCCGTACAGCCTTGGTAGCGAGCAATATTTTGCTGTGTGTTCTTCTTTTCGATTTTCACCGGCTTCTGTGAAAAAGCTCGAGGGATTGTACACTTTTCTGGATATTAGATATTTGTCACGCTTTCCACCGGTAATTAGTGAATTAACGTTTTGCAAGCCTACGCCTTGAGTTGACATAATACTTGGCTAGTGCAGCCCAACATTTTTCACAACAAAACTGTGAATATTTCGGCAAGCGAATATTTTTCTTATTTCCCGATGTTCTAGGGTTTTTCCATCGTGATATGAAACCGGAGAACATAATGTGCAATGGCACTGAACTAGTTAAAATTGCGGACTTCGGCTTGGCGCGAGAAATTCGCTCCAAACCTCCATATACAGACTACGTCTCTACGAGATGGTGAGTCGAGCAAAATCCATATGAAGACCCTAATTAAGTTGTAGTTTGATCTGCTAACACTGAAAGTTAGGAGAATCGGCGGCGTGAAACTTCAAACCTGGTCAGAGAAACATATACTGTTTCTGCCTTTCAAAGCTCAGAGCAGTCGAGAAAAGTGAGATGGAAGGTTTACTTGATGTTGAAACGGCTTGGAAAGGTCAATGGAAAGCTTGGTCTAGAAAGGAAAACCAAAAACAGGAAACCGAAAATACACAATGACGAGGTTCAAAAAGAGTACGTCTTGGAGAACATCACGTTCATCCATTTTCATCTGGAATTTTGCTTACTTCAGGTATCGTGCGCCGGAGATCTTGCTGCGTTCCACGTCGTACAACAGTCCGATTGATGTCTGGGCACTCGGATGTATCATGGCCGAGTTATATATGCTGCGTCCCCTGTTTCCCGGAACCAGTGAACTAGACCAGCTGTTCAAGATTATTACCATCCTCGGAACCCCCAGCAAGGTACGCATCTCGTTTCTTCCCGAAATGGCATATTTTTATGCATCGTGTCAAAATATTTCTCCGAGGCGCAGAAAAAATCCATCGAGAGATGTTTTCATACGGTCTATATTGAAATAGTTCTCAGTTAGGAGGTTGTAAGTAAACGCAAACTAAATCACGATTGAACAGCAGGAGTACGTATGCTAGAAGATCCCGGCACCTTCATCCCATCCTGCGTCTCTCGCTCTGCCTCACTATTTCTTATTTCTTACATCGTGGCGGGATGTAAGAGCAGGGAAACAGCATATGTTTGAGGAGACGCAAAATGGTATGAAGGTGCCGGGATCTTCTAGCATACATACTCTGCTGAGTACGTAGAGATGATATAGCCCCCCTAAAAGTCTGGAACATCCGGGTTCAACAATGAAACAGCGTCTAATTTTTCTGATACAGGACGACTGGCCCGAAGGTTACACTCTCGCGACAGCCATGAACTTTCGTTTTCAACAGGCTCAGGTGGGAAAATGTGAAAGCAATTAAAATTTAGTTAGCAGTTTCTAGATTTTCGTGAGTTTTCAGTTGTTTATATTCACATTTGTCTCGTGCGAAAGTACATAATGTTCACCTTCCTCTTTTAGCGCGTACACTGAACATGAAAACTGAAAACGAACTGATATGAACAAATATTTTGATAGAATGTCAAGCTCATCCAAAACTTGCTCGATTGCCAGTCAATTGGCCAGCCACTTAATTACCGGTCAGACCAGTCCACGACTAAAGTATGTGCTCGTCAAACAGACGCAGACTTATACTGTCTGTAGTTGTTCTTTAACCTCAACTATTTGAGCAGTTTTCTAAATAAAGAATTTATACAAACTCGAACTTATTTAGTTTTCTCAAATCGTTTGTGTGCCCATCCCAGTGGCTTGACGCAAAAGATTCTGAGGACTATGTTGTTTTTTGAAGGCGGCACCCATGGACCAAATAGTGAACACAATAGGAAAAGATGGGATGAAGCTAATGATGGACTTGATGTTGTGGAACCCCGAGAAGCGACCCAACGCCAGCCAGGTGAATACGATCAACTCACAAATACGCTATACTAGAAATGAATAGTCACGTAACGTTATAGTCTTTTCCATTCCTACTGAGACTCCTACAGTAGGATTTAGGCACTTTCAAGCCATTTTGCTCACTTACTCTTGATCGGAGAAGTTTACGATTTTCTTACCTCATTCTCCTTCTCAGGTAGAGTAAATATACGAGAGCATTTTCCATGAACTTCATTTTCAGCTTCACAACAGCCTTCGGAAAGTTTGTAAAGTTACTGTAGGAGTCTCAGTAGGAATGGTATGAACTATAGCATTCTAAAGAGGTATCGTGCACTTTGTCATTGCACGTTTCTGTCTTCTACTGTGTATAACATGTTTCACGAAACTGTGCAATTTAATAGCAGTATAAGCTGCTAGTCGAAAGCATAGTAACTGGAGCATTTTGAACGTGCAACTAATAAGAGCACAGGTAATATTTTAGATTATAGCAGGTCTGACATCATTCACTTCTACGTTACGCGAGGTTAGAGAAGTTGAGAAAGCTTCATCAAACACGAACCGAAATATAAAGTGAAAAAAGTGCCGTATATGAAGATAAATCGTCGAATGTGGTGAAGCAAAGACTCTACCGTGATCGAATTTATTTGAAAATCATCACCGACATCAACATTTAGTTGAGCTTGCTCATACAAGCAACGTGGTTTTAATAATTTCAATCTCCTGGTTTTTATTATAATTTAACATTTCCATACTCTTATCGATTAGCGCCTAGAGTTTTCACATGATTTCGTTCTGCAGAGTCTCCGTTACAAATACTTCCAAGTGGCTGAGAAACTGGGAGCTCCGGTCATGAGCCAGCCTGCACCCGGAAGTACCAGGAAGACGAGTGCTGCCAGTACTCAGAGTGACACCAAGGCTATACTAGGAAAACAAAAGGTACGGGTAAATGTCACACGTGAAAATGTCACACGTGGAACGTGCAAATGTATCACACAATATAGAAACAGCCCTTCACGTATTCATCTTGTTTAATTTTTGCGTGAAAAGATTGCCCCTATTCTGAGATACCAAACTTTCGAAATGTTTCTCGCAAAGTTTTTCAATTGTGTGCTGTTTTTTTCTCTATGTTATATTTCAGGCGAACTTGAAAGATTATCCTGGTTCGGAAAATGTTTCTCCTCAGGGTAAACCGGAGCGGAATATCAATCGGAATATTCCTTTGAACAGAAGTAACCTCTTCGAGAAGTAAGTTTGCATTTATTCTGCCCGATATAGATCATAAGGCAACCGCGAAATAGGAACTTTACAAAACAGCTGCTCTTTCGACTTGTACCGACGACTGAATTGGGGTAGGCGTCGTTATATTGGTTGTTGATCAATAAAAACATATGTTTTTAAAAAGCAAGTTACCCAGCAAGTTACCCTGATGTGCTCTGTTTTCTATCACTGTAGAGATAAATATCTTGATGATCATGAAATGTTATGCTCTGAAACCGAGTAATTCTGATCCAATCATCTGAAATGAAATTTGATTCAGATTCGAGGAACCTAAACAGGAGAAAACGACGAAGACTACGCCTGTTGTCGAAAAAAAAGCCGCCAAGGAAATATACATGTCGAAAAGTCGATTCATTCCCGGTTAGTGAAAAAAAAACTACACCGTTAGTCAATTGCACTGTCGCGTGAAACATGTGAAACACAGCAGAACTCAGAAACGTACAATGGCAAAGTGCACGATTCCTTTATAGAATGCTAACTTAACGTGACTATTCATTTTGCTTCTAGTGCAATTAACAAAACACGTGTGTAGGACCAGTGCTGGTTGGCAGTTCCCAGTGTAATTTAGGCGAAATCGGTGAATGGTGCCGTGTGTCAACGTTCAAACTTCCCTCGCATGTTCTAATAGAAGACGATAATATGGTGTTTGCCGCCATATTCGTGCATTCTTTCTCATTCGTGCATTCTCTCTCATTCGTGCATTCTCTCTAATTCGTGCATTCTTTGTTTAGGGGCCGTGCCGAAAGAGGGTGGAAATAATGCAATGGCAGGTTCAGCAAAGAAGGAAGGCCGCTCAGCAGTACAAGCCAGGTTCGAATATGCTTACGGTAAGCACTTCTATCTCGTACTGTACCTTCTAGTCTCATTTCACGTGATTCTGTCGATAATAGATACATAAAAGACCTGAACATTTGAAAGATATGCCGAGAAAGTCCTTCTTTTGCGTCCTTGAACGAAGTGGCAATCTGACCACTGACTTTTGTCGTGTTTGAGTCACCTTTTTAAAGGAAAGATATCGGTACAAATGTTTCAACTGGCTAGGTCTTCTTGTATGATTCGTTCAAGTCACCAATAGCCGGCAGCCATGCTGCCTTAGAGCACCTATAATGAAAACTACTTAAAGAATCCTTTGGCACATGTAGTAGCTCCTTTGGCACATATAGAAGTAATCAGCAATCTATGATAACAGATAATGTCATACGTGTGGTTCTCACATTTTCTATGCGGCTTCATATAGTACAAAGATAACTTCTGATTCCCGGATCAAGGAGTTAATTACTATTTCTAGAAAGTTTGATGGCTGGTTGTAAACAAAAGTACACCGTCGACAAAAAAAGTGTGGTTTTCGAGGGTTGCTACAATACAACAACAACCTAGAACAGTCAGTTTACTACTGTAAGAGGCCACACTGGACATGTGATTACTATATACTGTGGGCATTTTGATAGCCATATTGCGGTCGATGTATCTGTTGTAAACCAAACAGTAAAATCACTCTCGCTTCAGTATGAAGAAGATACCAAAATGAATTTGCACAGAACAGTTTGCACAAGTTATTCACTGCTTTCCTGACTATTTTCCGCACATCACACGCATGAAATAGTGGGCCTGAATATCATTGTCCAGCTGTTCATCTTCTAAATATTCAATTCTCTAGCTTTACAGACCTACTGTCTTTTCACTCATTCTAATGATTTATTTTGGTCATGTTTGAGTAATAACAGAGAAAGTGAAAGTGTAAAAGAGTAAACTCGAAGTATATCTATATCCGAGACAAATGACAAATTTATTCGAAACGGACAGAATTGGACCTGTTGAGATTCAGGCCATATTAAAGAAGGACGATTATGTGGACCAATCCCGTTACATCGGTCCTTTAAACTGCAATTGAAAAATATATTGCGGTTTAAAGGACTGGAGCGTTGCGATTGGACCACATAATCGTCCTTCTTTAAACTCAATTTAATCTGATCAGCTATGTGAAAAAGTGCACAAATCACTAATTGAACGCGTGAAAATCTGTGCCCATTTTCTGATGTGTTTTCACTTTTTTCAAGGCATAGTTTTTCGCATTCTTACTGAGACCCTTACTATGCGATTTTAAAGCTTTCCGAAATTTGTCCGACAATGTTGAGGTAGGAGTCTCAGTAGAAATGACTTAACTATTCACACGCTTTTATGCTTCCACATAAAAATAATAAGTTGCAAGAGGAGCCACTTCTAAGACTGTATGAATGGCACATTCGAGTTGAGATGTGACCCCTGAGTACGTATGCTTGAACATCCCAGCCACCATGCAATCCTGCGTCTCTCGCTTTGCGCACTATTTCGTGACACTCGTATCCCGGCCGACGTAAGAGAACAAAAACAGCGTGCGTTTGGAGGAGACGCAGGTTCGGTTGTAAAGGCCGAGATGTTCATGAATACCGCCTCAGGCTCAATTCGGCTGGGAATAGCCATCCCCAGGTGTACTAAGCATCCCACCCGGGTCCGTATCTCAGGCGAAATGCAAATTTGACCTTCACGAGAACCCGATTTACCTAATCCGGGCGGGTAGGGATGTTTAGGGCCGGGTTGCATAGTCTGGCTAGGGATGTTCATACGTCTCGAATGAATACTTCTCTTCTCCAACTCGCAGTTGTTCACCTCAGGGTACGTTCCAAACTTCGGGGCAAGGAGTCTAAATCACACAACGGTGGCGACAAACAACTCGTCAACAAAGGCAAACTCGGGAAGAATTGACTGGACGGCTAAGTAAGTCCGTCGTTCCTTGGGCAACTAAATCGATAATCAAGTACAATTAACCTTAACCCTACAACCCTTTCAACTCGGCCTTCAGTATTCCGCCGGTTGTAGTATTGTTTAGAAAAACTAAACTAATTGAATTTGTGAGTTCCCATTCACACCCACCCTTACGGTTGACGCGGTGTAAGTTCCCGTTATCCAATCAAAATTAAGTACAAGAGGGAGAACGGAATACTAATTTGAGCACTACATCACTAAATTGCTAATTTATAATGTAAAGAATTAGTAATAGTGAAATACGTGAACTTTAGTTCAATCGTGGAATACATCTTACGAT
This sequence comes from Litoditis marina, assembly GCA_964036275.1. Lineage (NCBI taxonomy): Eukaryota > Metazoa > Nematoda > Chromadorea > Rhabditida > Rhabditidae > Litoditis > Litoditis marina. The sequence goes on from OZ038438.1 coordinate 2,444,058, forward strand.
TCCAAGTTCGCCTAAAACGTACCGAAAACAAACTAGTGTTTTTGCAAAATTGAATCCCTATATTGCAGATACGTCCGAAGTTGATCTGACGCATAGATTCCATCATACAACAAATTGTCCACCCGAAATGCCGATTATAGTCAACCTAGTTTGCTTTCACCAGCGGTCTTTCCATGCCTTGATACTTATTTATATCGTACGAAACAAACGTGTTTATTGAAGTGATTACTATACCATAGACAAAATCTATTCCACATCTGAATGAAGAGTATCAATTCAAGTGAGTGAACAACCCCCGTCAAATGGAGCAAAGGCTCTCATTGCGCCAATAATATGAAAGTAGCACAAACTGCAACAAATGTAACAGGCAAATATCTCTATAACGTCCAGGAAAGACTGCTCGAATGAAACATGTGAACAATAACGATCTGAGCATAAAAGTGAACCGGGAAAGTGATAAAACAACCTTCTTACAAGACATCTGCATAAACTCTGATCGGTGTGCAAAAACGAAATATCATCACCAATACGAACCGAGGATAGAGCACCACGGATAGTTAGCACAATAAATTGAGAAATAGGCTCTATATTAACATTATTCGAAGAAACCTGGAAAATCAGTGAAACCGGAAAGTACAACCGGAATAAAGAAAGCTTACCTAAACGTTGATCTGAAACTTACAGCATACATTAAAGACAGACAAGAAAAACACAACAAAAGAACACGTTAAAACACATTTACTCGTAGTTGACGTGACGGTGCACATGATTGGCATGGAACAATATCGCTAGGGGCAGATTATGCATCGGTAGAAGAGGCAGAATCGGATATGTTCATATCTGTGACTTCGTAGTCATCCTTGGGCAGTTTGGCCTCGAACAGCAGATCTTCTCGCTTCTTGATCCTCGCGTCCCTGTCCCAGCAGTCGACAAACTCGGGACTGTGGGACCAGTCGGCGGAGGAGCGCGCCTCGCGGGCCACGTCCATGTCCGTGTCGCCCACCAGGCGCAGCACCACGTCCGACACACTCTGGGTGGTCTCCTTTCCCACGGGCTGCGGGAAGAGGGAGAAGTCCAGGTGGGCCATCACTCGGGCCACCGCCACACGCACGTTCGACACCGCTGCAACAACAGCATTATTATACACACACTGTAAGAGGTGTATATTGTTAGAATAAATATAGCATAATGCACAGTGAGTCGATTTTCCTAGCACATTATCGATGTCCAGCGACAACCAGTAAAGTATTATACATATGGGACAAAAGCTAACTTGGTCCGTGTGAATACGAGAAAAAAACAATTGTTCCTTCGGTCAATTCGTATGTTTTCAAAACGACTGACCGTCTGAAGCCAAGGCAAAGATGATGGCCAGGAAGAAGTAGCGGAACTGTTCTCCAGTCATCGTCTTGTCCACAAGAACTTGCTCACAAATGAAAGCGAAGCTGAAAATGAAAAGTATCATCCATTTATCCTTTCTAATGCTGTATTTCATTCGAGTATATCGTTTCCCCCGTCACCTTTCAGGGCCACATTTTTCGAAGGCAGCTAAATGAGTAGATCATCTAGTGTCGCCGCACCGAAATTTCAATAGCACAGAAATGATAGCTTGATTAATGGTTGCAAGATGAAAATGAAACCGAATGGTACGCACCAAAATTAATTGAGTTTGTCTGTTGTCTCGACTTTTGTTTTTGCATAAATGCGTGGCTACCACTTCGAAATACGACATTTCAAACGAACAATACTGAAATTTAGTTTTCCTACACCAGCTAACACCCTTCTTTCCAAAAATTCTCGGTGCTCTACTCAACAGCACAATATCTTGGTGCTGCCAACGGTCACGGTGATACCCAAGTAAAGTTCTCCGAGTAGTCGGAATAAATAGAAAAATAGACCATCTTATCACCGAAAACGAGAAAATTTGTACATTTTTATCGAATAGTCAAACCTCACTGGTGTGTGGTCACGGCTCACTATGAGCACAAGGACAACTCACGTCTGTCTCCGTCTCCACTTCTGTGACTTGGCGAATCCGCTGACAATGTCCTGCACAAACAGATCGGTCAGTTCGGCGGCCACCTGGTGATCGGACGATTCCGTTCCCACAAGCGGCCATTCGTGGGCCAGCAGGCGACCCAGGATATGAGATATCAATCGAACCGCTTCCAGTCGCACAGCGTGCACATGATCTGCACAATTACCAATCATTCAAAAGCTATCCAAACGTGAGAATGATGAGACAGTTCCTATTTGATCTATATACAACTGGAATGTAATGACTAATTGGAGCTAAGTTTATTACCCATGCTAGGGTAGATCTGGACTGTAGCGAAAATTCAATAAAAAAACTGCGGTTCAATCAATCTTTGAAAGCTCTGGTTTTGTCTGGCTGTTGAAAATCGATAAAAGTATTTTAAAAAACATGCCCTATAAAATGAACATCAATTACTGGTTTAGAAGTTGTGATTACGTGAATAAATAAATATGAAATATGATTACGAACCGATGGATAATGTGAGGGCGATTGCACTGATCGTGCTATTGATCTCTTCGACACCATAGAGACCACATAATTCCTTGCATTGCCTATAACCAACTTGTTGAAGAGAATACAATAAGCACACAATATATTCCCTAACTCCTGGTTACCTAGCTGCTATGATACCTTATTTTTTTCCATATATTTTGTCTATTTCCGATTTATATCCAAGAACTGATGACAGATAGATATGGTTACTTATTTTATGGCCGATATCATCAGGTCTCGGAGAAAAATTCAAGAAAAACTACTTTCACATACTATACTTTCATGCTTTTATCTTTCAAGAAAAAGTGTTCGGTTTAGTAAAAACTATAGAGACCATTCATGAACATGGCGCCCACTACAACTGCTGGTTGTCCTCCCTAATTGAGTGAGAAGAAGGGAGAACGCACCGAGAAAACTGCTCCCGAAATCTCCAGTTGTAACTCTGGTCATTTTCGATGGGCATGAACTGCGGCAGCACTTCGATCATCGCTTTTCTGGTGACGGGCGTGAGGCACTGAAAACCATTTGAATATCTTCCTTTACTCTTTCTTCCTCAATGCTCAAGATTTTCTATTTTGCTCTTCACTGTTTAACATCGGAGCAGCCAATGGTTCATAATATCCACACATATCACATGATGAACCAACTGAGTGAAAAAGTCTCGCAGAAATAATGGAAAGCTTTCTAGTCCAGTAAATTCTTGTCGAAATTTACTGTACTAAACTCAAAATACCAAGTGTACGCTACCGGATCGCTCACCTTGAAGAACTTGTACAAATTCTGCAGAACCCCGCCGCGGACTTCGGCAACGTCGGTTCTGAAAAGAGAGTGTGAACAACAGGTCAACGGGGGGACTATTTCACTTTCGCCCCCCACTTTTTCGTTTTAGCATGTCGACATTTAACTTTAGCCCCCCCCCACCCTACCATACATTTACCTTTTACCCCCCACCATTTTCTGTTGAAACTAGTGCGGGCGGGGGCCAAACTATAACGGGAGGGGGGGGGGGGGGTGCGAAAGTAACATTTTCCCGTCAACGGGGATATTCATGACACAAGATAGAATCCAGAGTGGCAACTACCTGAACTGATTAAAAATGGGAAGCAGGTCATCATCGGTGATGTCTGGACCGACGATGGCGGCAATCTCGTGGATAGAACTGGCGATCGACAGACGTACACGAGACTAGAAAACACAAGCGGCTACAACCAATCAACATCTTTCTACGTATTATACGCATTATTCTTATAGTGTTCATAGTGATTATATTCAACTGTGATGAAGGAACAGTAAAATTTCATTCTTGCTCGGTCATTCCTCGAGAAACCAGATTCCTCAGTTACAAACCTTGAGTGAGACGGAGGGAAACATGTTGAGGGCCCCTGCCAGCATATAGATGTTAATAACTCAAAATGTCTAAATGACTTGATTCCACACACACGAATTTTAAATTTTATGCATTGTATTTTATATGTACCTTTACTTTTATAATATCTGATACTAAAATACATGTTACTTTCTCTTCTATGTTTACCTGGTCATCGCTAGCCAACTTGAAATAGGCGTTCCTCAATTGTGGCCAGCCGGCTCCACCCAATGTGAAGGCGACTGCTGGGAAACTGTAGGCACAATAGCGAATGATCTCCGAATCGTTCGAACTGGGAGACACCATACTCAGGAAGTTGTCAATCAGTTCCCGTGGCACATGCTTCTGAAATACACCATTCATGGCCACACTTTCTAGAATCACCAAAGTCGACGACATTAATTGCTTTCAACTTGCAATGAAGAGCAGACACAGAAAGAGAATGAAACTATGGACAGGAGTTTCACTGATTAATAAACTGCTCCGATTGATTTCATCTCAGGGGAGAACTCAGATATCTGCCTCCTGTCATGGAGGCCGTATTAATTAAAGCAACAAAATGCTGCTTGAGAAACCATTAATTTTTACGTGTTCCAATCTGAAAACGGACTAATTTTTGTGGAATGGTCGGAGCCTACTGATGTATGCTTTCGATATTGGTGAACACGGCGAGACGGGGCAACTGGGGAGAAATGACTGGGTACCTGGGCGACGAGTTGGTCGTGCTCCATCTGCTCCTCCTCCTCCTCGTCCGTTCCACGACAGTCCTTGAACAGCTCCGACTCGGTATCCATCGAGATTGTCGAATACAACGAGTCCCGTTCTGGCCTGAAGTTCAGACATTCAACGATCAACAGCGAATTCGACCCAACTGTCAATCTTTTAATGTAAACAATAACAAGGTAAATCTTCACTGCTCGTTGATTGAGAAGCTAAATATGGCAACAATCTACGAACATTCGGAAAATTATGTGTGCGTCCAAAAGTGCGCGCAACTTTCCAAATTTAAACACCCGAAAGTAAAACACAAAGTATATGTATCAAATAGGAGTGACCATGTAGTATAACTTACTGCGGTGGCGTGGTGTCTTGCCAAATGTAGGCCAGGTCTTTGCGAGCCGGTGAAACGGACGCATCCGGTCCGGCAGAGACGGGGACGGAAGATGGGGGGACACCTGAAAGAATAACAGAATAGAGTAGGCTTGTCACGTGCGAGATGAGAGAAGGAATGGAAGGAAGTGTACACACGTAGAAGAAGACGAGAGAGAGAGAGAGAGAGAGAGAGAGAGAGAGAGAGAGAGAGAGAGAAGGGGAAGGAAGCGAGAGTTAGAGAGAAAGAGAGAGAGAGGGAGGGAGGGAGATAGAACTCACAGCAGGAGGTAGATCGGCTCTTCGGGGGAGGTAGATGCAGCACATCATAACGACGGTCGAGGAAACCGGACGAAACGTCTTCTCGCACTTTGGGCGCCGAGCCAAACGCCACCAGTTCCTCACTGAATTCAATAAGTACGAAATATGGTACAACGAGAAGGAAATAACACATACAGCAGGTACACATTCTAACCTATCAATATCGAAAGCGCTCGCATCGTTCGCCCAAAACTTGAAGCCCATCGACAACTCGTCCATTTCCTTGTCTATACCGGATGTGCCGTTGTTATCCTTTTGCTCCTGAAAGCAGCAACAAAGTACTGTGTTCTGCTTTTAGAAAGCATTCCAATACTACATAGAAAAAGTGAAAGCATAAGTGCATAAGGACACTTTATGAATAAATATCGAGTTTATATATGTTAATCCCACGCAGAAAAATACGGATCATTCAAAATTCAAAAGTGTCGTTGTTCATTTAACTATTACAGAATACTAGCCCGCGAATATTGCAATATACCGTGCTCAACTAAACCAATAATGAAAGAATTATCAACCAATGAAACCTTTAAAGAAGGACGATTATGTGGTTCAATCCCAACGCTTCAGTCCTTTAAACTGCAATACATTTTTCAAATGCAGTTTAAAGGACCGATGACGCGGGATTGGTCCACATACTCGTCCTGCTTTAAGACTAGTATAAACCTTTAGGAACAACTGCAAAAAAGCGCCACGAGTAATAATACAGAGAACACGGTGATACAGGTGGTTCTATTCTTTTGGAACGTCAAAGTACCTTATTAAATTTCATATTATAGCGAAGGCGACACAAGTAATATTTGATTACCTGTAACCACTGCACTAAACTTGGTACACAAACAAACGCCTGTAAAGGGAACAAATAGAAAGGGGGTAGCAAAAAATTTTGCCAGATGAGGATTTTATCACAGAAGATATGAATAGAAAAATTAGAATTTTATGGAGAATAACGGGTTACGTATAGGTTTGGATAAGCAATTCAGGTGAAATGAGGCTTTCTTTGTTCTGTACCAAGAAGATTGACTTAACAGGTTAGCAATAATAGGAACATTGAACGAGTAAATATTTCACAGTAAACAACTTGGCAAAATGAACTTACCGACTTGGAAGGAGAGAGATCTTCCTCCATAGAATCTTCATCGGAATAATCCAAAACAGTTGTATCCATTTCTCCATCGCTGTCACACATATCTTCATCAAACAGACCCAGGCTGCAAAATCATAAATTTCATACATGAAACACAAATTACCAAAATATGCCATTTTGAAGTCAATCTAAAAACTGAAGCATATATATTTGCAGTCAAATTATCGCTTTAATAAGGAATTTGACGCTAGCGTTTGCGCAATCTCGCGGTATGCAGGGTACGGCACAATGATGCCAAAGCAGTCACGACCCCCTCTTTCCCAAAAGTAATACAAATCTCGAAAATAGAGTGGGTGGCGTGTTATAGACTTCAAATCACACCAGCACCCGCGACCACGCTCAAAACATGATTATCGATCGTGCTGTCTATTGCCGAATACAATAAATAATCATGCCTTGATATAGCTGTCGCGCCTGCGTATCAAATAAGATAGCATAAATACGAAATATCAGACTTTTAAATTATGCAGTAGTACAGTGAAGTAAGGAATGTATGATATTCGATTCAGCACTAGTAAGACTTTTTTTTTACGATTTTTCCGACGCAATGGAAAACATACTTGGAGAGATTTTCGTATGAGCCACACTTGGATGCAGCACTGCGATTCACACCATCATCCGAACTACTGAAGAATAATACATGAGAAGAAAAGAATTCCAGAATAACAAACTCAGACGATCTGATCAGCTCATTATGCGTACAACAGAGGAACAAGCTAGCTGGATATCGGAAACCATTTATTCGAGCATGCACGCGGGGAACCCTATTTGAAGTGACTATAATCCTTTTCGTTCCCACGTAGAGTTCTACAGTATAATGAAAAGTTCCACTCGGTTTTCCTGAAGATGTTAAGTTTTCGAAAACTTCAAGATTTCAGTATTCGATTCTGTACCCTCATTGCAATATGCAATCGAACATATTTTGGAGGAGGTCAATGTTTTCGTCGTAAACTATAGCAAGTTCGAACGTATACTGTAGGAGTCCGGGTGGGAACGTTCAGGACTATACTAGGGGTTCTGAGCAACTCTAGCCATTCCCATTATTCACGACAGCCATGTGGTGAGAAGCAGCATGCATCACTCTTACCTAGAAACGAATGGATCAGTGCTAGTTGATCCACTCTTCTGAGCCGTGCTCCAAGAAGTCAACATTGAATGCAGACCGTTCACGTAACTGAAAGTTTTTTGATCACCTATCCTTAATTAGATATATTTTCGTTTTTCGATTTATTGTCCTTCGTCTATCGCGAATCTTCATTAGCTCAACCGTCCATCACTCGACTTTCAATGAACCCGGGTTCTTCCTGAGCAGACCATTTCAGTTTCACTAACCTACTCGGGACCGGAAAACCGCTCTGAAACCGCCCGCTTCGACCACACTTGGTCGCAGAAGTTGGTTTCAAAGTAGTTTTAACAGAACCAGCCAAGCGCGGTTACTTGGTGAGCGGTCTGGTTTCCGAGAAAGCCGGATGAACATGAGATTAGCTAGCGAGGCTGTCTGTACCTGTCCGAGGTCTCCTCTGAATTGGTCGACTCTTCGGCTGCTGGTACGAAGGTGCCGGGAGGGAAACGTTCGAACGAATACGAACTGACCATCGGCTCGTCGTCACTCATCGGAGTTCCCATTTCACAGATCTGCACAAGTCGCAAATATTATAAATCTTCAAAGGAAGATATTACTCGGTGAAATGAAATGTGTAATGCGGCGGCACGTCCTATCGATCCACATTTTGCAAAACTAATTTTGAACTTCAGTAAACCCCACAAAATGTAAGACTGAGCCAAATTAGGGAGACAACATTTATGAGTAAGTGTCACCACAGTAGAACATTGGCTGGCTGAGATAGTCGAAATGAGGTCATTCAACTGGTACCTTCACCGTAGCTCATTTTCTAATCGCAACAGTGCTGCGGAGAGGGTGGAAAACCTCCCGTATTTTTTGATTTGGTTTTTGTCCATGAAAACCGAATACTAAACGTCTTTGCCTTTGAAACTTTTTAGTTTTTCATTTTAGAAAACACATACATTTTAATAATCCATTCCCTATACCTGAACCTTCTGCCGACGTGTCCGTATATATTCTATTTCACCCCCAGTCAAAAACTAATCAAAAATCCACGTTTTCCATGTTTCTGTGATGTATGGATTTAGGAAAATACAACAGTACGTTGAATGACCAACTTCCGCAACATGTGCCGAATTTGTATGTTAGATGGTTGGCTAGAGAATGGGTGCTCAAATAATTATACAGTTACGTATATATTCGGACTAATGATGCAACTTTTGCAAATGCAACCAATATCGGGAATGATTAGTAGATGTGTTGGAGCTGCGCGGGTTACCTGTGAGTCCATTATGGAGAGTCCTGTGACGGAATGATCGTAGAAGGTGCTGATAAAGTGACCCAAGTCTTGGTAAGCAGCAGTATTCACCTAAATAAGTGAGGTATAGAACCGGACGCTAACCTAAAACTGGACCATGTAGTATTTACAGTAGAATAAGAACACAGAGAAGTGAAAAAAAAAACTAACCCATCGACTAGAATCATGCAACAGTTTAACGAAACGAGGAGACAGGACTTTAAATCTGGTCTGCTTCGATGAATATTTGGCGATCTGTAAACGAAGATGTGTGGACCAAAAATTAAAGAGTACACCGAGGGCTATACTATTAGAAGTTCTTTTTTTATAAATTTGACGGTTTGAGAAAAAGCAATCCGACAGAAGAGAGAAAATCCGTTTTCATTTCGCGTTTTTGGATAACGGTTTTCGAATATTCTGTCCTATTTCCCAGCCCGGCAGAATGGCTGACAATGCAATGATGCTCTCCCAGAGTGAATATGTTGAAAGCATCGCACATAGTAAGCAGAGTTTCGACGCATAACGTTTCCAAGAGAGTCTTTATGTTCCAAACCGAAAAACTTAGTTCGCGGACGAAACAAACATATTCCAAGTTAGGGAGCTACTTCACAGTTTACATTGGTATTCAGGCCAATTACACAAGCAACCGGGTTGCATGCAATCAAAATGCAACCGGGTTGCATGTGTAAAGACAGTTCGGTTGCTTTCCAAATGCAACCAAAGCACCCAAAATGCATTAAAAACAGGAAAATGCCCAAAAATTGAGTGTTTGGTTGCATTTGAAAAGCAACCGGAAGCAACCAAATTTTCTTAACACATGCAACTTGGTTGCATTTTGGTTGCATGCAACCTGGTTGGATGTGTAAACCGCCTGGTAGGCCAAGGCCTGGTATTCACAAGTAGTCGAAGGACTTTTAGTCTATTTATTATGATTATTCTTCAGCCGGTAGTGGCAAGCGGAGTAAATCGTACCCGAACGAAGACCTCACAGATGGCTTTCCTGACACCCCAGTTCGAATCCTCACTCAGGCTCACAATATGAGGAACAATGAACTGCAAGGGGCAATAATGTACTATATCATATATATGTGTTTGTGAAATATTCCCAATTACATGAGCTGATTTTCTTTAGAGAAAAATATTCAAACTCCAAGCAAAACGCGTTGAATGTTCTACGTGCATACACTGGCCAATTTTTTCTAGATATCCACGAAAATCTTTAAAAAAAAAGGCTCCTTCCTACTGAACCTGAGAAAATTGAGAATTTCTTGCAGCGAAATTACAAAATTCGACGTATTTCAATCCGGAAAAAGATTCCACTTTCAAGAATAGCCTTTCCTAAGTTGAGATAAATCCAATAATTGCAAAGCAGAATGTTGGGCTTTGAGGGAGCACAAAACACCATGATACGCAAGAGGAGATTGAAAGCCAGAAAAATGTAATTTGCTCGTACGAAAGTGCCAGAAAACATTCTGGAAAAGCCCGCAAACATACCGCTTCTACAAAACGTTCACCGAATAGATTGCACAAATCCGCAAAGATGGAAATAGCAGCCTGCAAAATGATAATATTCCATAATTATATTTCGTGGTGAAACCAAATCATCAATGATTTGAAAATTGTTTTATTTGAAGAGGTTAGACATTCGTGATCGAAGACATAGCAATTTAAGAAGCAGTAGTACGAGAGAAATAAGTTCGATCGATTTCTGATACTTCTACACAACTACTGACTGCAAGCGGGTGAGCTGCACATTTCCCAAATCCAAGTAGTTGCCACCAAACTGCCTTCTCAGTCACCGGTTCAATAGCTGTTCTCATGAGATATATTATATATAGCACACCATGTTAAACGCCCATGATTGAAATTCGCCTCGTGACCTGACTACTATTCTAAAAATAACTAAAACAGCTCATTCATGAGCCAAAGTTCAGTCAGATAGGCCAACAAAACTCGTCATAATCGCAAAATACATCACACAGAAACATCAGTCTTCAGCATTAATCTTGCGTCTCCCACAAGCATGCCACAGTTACACTGTTACTATCATGGCTAAACACTGCATGGTTCAACTAATCTTCAAGCTACGAGTTAGTCTAAAAGCATATTTAGGCACATTTAAGATGTGTTGAAGAGACCAAACACGTGTACAAACCTACTAGTTTCCTCTAGTTATCAATAGACCAGTTTTCCTTTTGTTTGGCAACTATTTGGCAAGCGGTTAGAGGAACCAAGTTACCATAGTAGTAATACAGCGAAGATAAATATATAATCACATTTGAAGCTCTCATATATGCATCATAAAACATTCTTCCGTACATTTCATGTTTCTCTAAACAATGTTCATCGCACCAGTCCTTGGAAGAAAGCATGAACCCCGAACATTCACAGTGTAACTACCAGCGAGGGAAAACCCAGGCAATGAGGAGCCAGAAATTGGGCAAAAAAATGAACAATCATTTTCTGTCCATTCGAAAAATATTGGGTTCTACCTCAACATGCGCATTCATATAGTCTGATAAAATCTACTTCCAATATATCATAGGTGGGATAGTGTGAGTTTCCAGAGTTAAACATCCCCCACCGTAAAAAGTGAATCGTTATAGGTCTTACATAGGTTAATTTCAGAAAACACGGGAAATAGTTACAGGTCCCTACCTGAATCGCATATATTCAGTCAGCTAAAACCGGCGACGTGTACCACCTATGATATTTATTCAAAAGTTAACGCAAAACCAAAGTATCCACTATCCGGCTGAGTTTAAATAATTTTCATTCATTTATTTGTTTGTTCACTATACGCAACTATGCGCTCGATTGGATTAAACAGCTTATTTTAGTCATATGAACGTAGTCCTGTATCAACTCTCAAACCCATAGCAACGACCTAGTTCAGAGGTCATAGTAGCTCTAGACTCATGACTACCATTAATTGATCCTTTACAATATATTAGTTAGCGCATTTCCAGATGAAATGCTGCAATACGCCATAAATAGAGCAACTCAGATAGCAGAAACCCCAGAACAACTACTGATGCAAATTATAATTCCTTAATGGATAAAAACGTAAAATTGAACGGAACAGCTTGATAAATACTATAACAACGTGTATTGTCTTAAAGCTCAGTTCAGTTATCACAGCTAATACTTTACTTTCTTAAGTCCAGTTTTTAACTAGTGTGTTTTCATTTTAAATTTGTCATACATATTGCATCAGTCGTATTACTCATCTTCCCTCGCCACTTCGTCATTCCCCTTTTCCTCTGCAATGTGAACAACGTCATAGCTGTATGGCATTCGTTCTTCAATATTGCAGCCCGGAACTCGTCCTGCCTCCCTTCAAACCAGCCTGTTGACTCTGACATTGGCTGCGTGCCGAACCCACGTCCTTTTTTACCGACCGAAATTCTATTTACACTAGTGTTTGCCATGCGTTCGTCGTCTCCATCCTCTGCCTACCCACTTTTCGCACATGAACCGTTGGATGGCGGAGGAAATGCGAGTATCTGGCAATGTAGTTATCGAAGATCCAGCCACGGTCCGAAATCGCATCACAACTCACAACTCGACACAGTACCTATAACAAGCACCAACTTAGAGAAGACACACAAATAATAATAGAAATAGTTGCAACACTATGGTAGGGCTGTAGAGGGGCAGGGTTGGATTAGAGGCGGCCTTTGCTCATTACAGCACATCAAAGCTGGCTGTGATATGAACTCAAGTCTACAAATCACCCACCACTTTGACGTGCCGGTAGTGAGCCGAGCCTGGGTGGGCTGTAAGAGCAAGGGTTCCAAGGGGATACTGACTAGTCGGAATCAGAGCAAGCAGACATCAGACTATCTGTTAGGGGAAATTGCAATGCACTGGTACGTGGGATGCCACCTGCCAGCAACAGCTGCGCGCCAAATGCGCATACCGATAAAAAAATGATCCAAAGCCGCTCACGCGCCAAGAGATGAAGATCAAACGAAGGTGTTTGTTAAACACATGGGGGACTCAGTTTGAAAAATGAATAGGAAAACCTTGTACGTACAGTGACGTCTACTCGGGAGGCGAAAAACAGAATAGTGATACGGCCAAAAAAGCGTCTCACTACCCATGTCTTTCACCACCAAAGCGACTCATACAGAGGGTGTCTGGTGGGTGTCAGTAAACAGTATGAATCCTACTCTAACTAGGGTACTGCGTTTGTGCCCAAATCCCACCACAGTAGCCAATCATGCAATATGCTACGCTACACTGTAAGCAGCGACTTTTTGTAGACTACATCGAAATAAAAGAAATAAACCATATGAAGGAAGCGTGACAGCAGCAGTAACATATTGCATCTTGGACTATGGTGACGGGTGTAGAGGGACATTAGGGTAACTGTCAGCTAACAGTAAGGGAGAATAATGGAGGCAAAGGGCCTCGTACCGTGGCAATCTCGACACGATGCTCTCCATCTTCCTCCTCGCAATGAGACACCAAATCAAATAGATGGGGAATAATCACGTCCCGCAGCACTTCTGAAAACGAATAGCAGGAATGACTACGTTTATCAAACTGCGACTGGCAGAACAAGGGAATACTGATAAATAGTGGTGATAAGGAATGTGCTAAAATTGCATAAAAGAAGCACCTTGTGGCAGCCGCTGGCGCTCCAATAATACGCCGACTGCAAATACAGCTTGATGACGGAACTGAAAAGAGAAAGTAATGCAAACAGGGGAAGAAGAAATGAAAGCGGTTGTGGGGAACAGGCGGGAACGAAGGCACCCGCTGGATGGCGCACACGCGCAACAAACACGCTCACGTTGTTCAAGTAAGAGGCGGGACTAGCTGGCAGCAACCAATCGGAGACTAGCTGGCAACCCGCGCCATTGTCAATCGGGCAGAGCAGACAGCTAGAGAGCCAGACATGCAGACACAACAAAATGATAACACACCAGCGAGCGCGGTGCAGAGAAACTGCCGCGGCAAAAAAACCAAAGGACGAAGGCTAGGCAGCAGCGCAATAAAGAGAGAGCAAACGAGCAGAAAGTCGTCGGGCAACAGACGCAGAGAAAGATGCGCAACCCTTGTGCAACCAAAATCTAAATGAAACTGCATTGAGCAGATACATACATACTTTTACGCAAATATCTGTGCGATATATTTCTGCTGAATATCTACAATAAACTGAGAGCATCACAGGAGCCTGCGAAATCATAGTATAAGATCAGTTTTTTCTGCGAAAGTTTTTGAAAGCGAATTTTAATTGAGGTTCGTTTTCCAAGGCCAAACATTACAAAACCGGGAATGAAAACTGGTTGCGAGAACGCAATCGCTAAGGTGACCCTGGAGTGTGTTGATGCATGACCTTGAAAAAGGCTGCGAAATAATTCATAATAATAAAAGTCACAATCATAGAGTTCTGCTATGTAATGCAGCTGTACACAGTTCTAATAAAAGATTACCACCTTTGCTCAAGTACTAAGTTAACGTGAGATGTCATGCCAGGATGCTCAAGGGCAGTTCAAATTTAGTTTTCGAATCGGCGACCTCGCTACTAAGCCAGTGAAGGGCGAATGTTATTGCAGCCAACCAAAAAAAGAAAGGCAGAAACAATTTTCTGCACTATCTAGGCAGTAGTGCTATTTCAGCGGATAAATATAGGTCTTCGCCAAGCAGGTACTAAATATAGGCTCAAGTTACTAACTTCATAAACTGATAGCATTTCAGTAAACATCTGGTTTCTTTTTGAACACTGACAAACGTTCCTGCTCGCAATTTCCGATTACCCAAATTGCAACCAGCTTCAACTGTATATCCGGCTTGTTTCTGATGAACGTATACCATATACGTACTTACAGACTTACACCTAGAGTCCAAAAATCTAAAACTTGCCTACCCAACTACTATTCAATGATGTGCATTTCACTGCACTTGAAGAACACTTTTAGTTTTCGAATTAGATGCCCCAGCGTTCCAAGCGCTCTTCGAGCCATGACCCAACGTTCAAACTGTTTCAAGCAAACAGTGCAAATCGAATCGACATGTGGCATTTCACATTGGCATTCGGGGCGCACATTCACAGCCAGATGAATCGATAGAACAGTGCGTCATTGTCTGATTCAGCAATACCATCCCCCCCCCCTCTCTCTCCGTTTGAAAAACGACAAACCACAAAATGGGAACACATAGCTGAGAGCCAATCGGACAAGTACACAAAAAGCAACTACTTGGGAAAATAGAAACCCTCCGCTCTTCTCCCTCACTACACATCAGTTTCTATACCGTATGAATATTCAAAGCGAGAGAATTTTCATCTCCAAGACATCTCTTTCACCAATCACATATGCCAGCAGACATAAAAACCAATGCGATAAAAAGGGGCGCGGGCCGGCTCCCCTGCCCCTGAAAAAATCGAACCGAAACGACGGCGCCGATAAGCAGAATAAAAAGCAAGCAAAAACTGCGGGGCTGGTTGAACGACCAACACACTACAGCTATACGAAATATACTCCCGTCTATAGGGCAAAATAACACAATGTCAAGTGGTTGAGCCGTCACATACTATGATTGGTGACTGACATGAATGGTGAACTTCAATAGGAATCCGTACGTACTGTGTTGAGTTGCAATATACATCTAATATTTCTTTCACCCAAAAAGTTGGTGTTACCGTATATGGCCAACCCTTCAAGACACGCGCCTACCCTTCAAAGTGAAACAGGCGACTGACAGGCGATAACAGGATGATGGCTGGCAATACGCCGCAATAACGTTGGCTTCATCTTAATCCCTAAGTGTTCGTTTATCAAAACGTGTAGAGATCTGCGTTTTTCAGTATTTTTTTTAGGTTTTGTTAACATACATTTATAAGAAAGTATACCACTGCAATAATTTTACCTAGCCACTAGAATAGCTGGAACACAAGGTGAGATGTAAATTGAGTAAATGAGAGAATATTTTCAATAATCATTACATTACGTCTTGAAAAACCATATGATAGACTGTCTGAACTTTCGGACATTCTTTTAAGTAAAGATATAAGTATCAATAGTACAACACTACTAATACATCATATATGAGAACATATAGAACACAATATAGATAGAATGAAACCTATATTGGAAGAAACTACACATCAAAGTGGTATGAGAATTCGATTAGTAGTTAGTTTCTTTTCCCTGAAAGCAAAATTGGTTCAGCTGACAAATGCATAATTCGCAATTCGGAAAGAACTGGTTTATACTATGAATTTTAGCTACCTTATTGCAGGGGACAGAAAGTAGGATAATTCAAAGGTCTCGACCCACGCTACGAGATTTTTTTTCCTCAACAAACGGAATAATCGAACTAAAAGTCTGTCAATTATTCGCAAGCATTCCGTATGCGAAAGAACGCTTTAGATGCTCAAAATAGCATACAATGCTGCCAAATTGAATGGCCGATAAGTTTTGTATTTTCGAACGTATTTCGCTAAAATTATTCACGAGAAAGAGACAAGCAGACAAGCCAGTGAAATGTTTTAGAGTGTATATCTGATTTGTATTCAACTATAAATAGTTGAAATTGACAGCACGGAACAATTTTCCTACCGTCTGGCTCTCGATTTTGTGAAAAACGGCTGGTGGTGGAAAGAGTAGTTTTCGCGAAAGAGAGGAGATAACGTGATCAACTAACTGATGAGTAATATTGAAATATTCAAAAATGGTGAAACGGTCGAAAGTCAAAGTTGCCAAACGAGTAGCAAAAACAAAAGTTAGAGCACAATAATTTAAGCTGATACAACGATTTTGTAGCAGTATTTTCTAATTATACAACACCCTGGTGCTTCTTTCATGCACAGGCAGTCATGGTCGTATTATTAGGGGTAGACTCCCATCATTCTCCACAACCTCTGCAAAAAGTTTTTCTACTAAATGGTATTGTAGGCTAAGAAACTCAATTGGCAGTCTGTTGCGAATTCCAGCTTTAGGATGAACACAGAACTCCTCTAGAATAGAATATAAAAGCATAGTAGCTAAGCACCCCTAAGGTTACGTCTCTTTGGCTATATTCCATTTTGATCACTAAAAATAGTGAATCTAGCATGCGGTTGGAATGTATAGGCTAATGAACAGCCAGAAGTCACTAAACAGAACTAATTTCGAGAAAAATGTTCCCGAATAAGCAATACCGCCATATTGCAACCACGCAAAATTTGAACAGTGAGGGTGCGACAGACGGGTGTTTATTACCAACGTGCAAATCATGATTATGGATTGAGCTCCGGAACAACATGAAATGGCCTACAAAGTGGTGGACAGCAACAGGTAACAAGAAGAGGTGGAAGGGAGATCAGAGTGAAATCATAACATTTGAAAGATACTCTAAATCACGAACCTAATATGATTCGCTAGAGAATTATGCACAGGGAAGCCTTGAAGCATGATGCACACATATTCAAAGTGGAATATTGAAGCTTGAAAAATTGAGGGAGAGACGACTGTCACGCAACACACTCACAAACACGCCAGCATAACAATAACAGAATAAGCCCTCAAACATAAAGTCCTTAATTGTTAAGGAATTTTTTCTTGAACACCACGCTTTTATCGTCAGCCATAGGCCCATAGGTAGCATTTCCAACAAATGGGGCGAACGCATACTCATTTTAACAACTCCAATAAAGTTGGTGTTCGCTTTTGGAAACTACTAGAAACACCGTATATAAGAAACATTATCGTTTTTGTAGTTCGTATCAGTAATTTATCCACTAAAATTCAAATTTTAACCTATCAGAAAAGTTATCGAACTTACAGCATCTTGACCATATAGACTCCGCACAAGATATTGGATGAGTTCCTCGAAATAGCAACTGAAGCAGGGGAGTTGACTGGCGGTTTCTACGAGAAACGGTAGAGGATCCAAAACAGCACCAGGTCCACGATTCACGTTGGATGGCACAACTGAAGCAAAAATACAATGAGCCGCAAGTTCGGTACTTGGTGATCTGAGCATCAAATGCTTACAAATCTGCGTGTTTCGCAAAAATCAAATGATGAAGTTATGAGTAATTGAACTGAGGAGGAACTGATTCTTCATTGGTA
Source organism: Litoditis marina (assembly GCA_964036275.1). NCBI lineage: Eukaryota > Metazoa > Nematoda > Chromadorea > Rhabditida > Rhabditidae > Litoditis > Litoditis marina. The sequence goes on from OZ038438.1 coordinate 2,461,933, forward strand.
AAACAGCGGTAATAACGTTTCCGGTATTGAAGTTCGGTCCCTCACTCGTTGAAGTTTGACCCCCCCCCCCCCCCAACATTGATCAGTGGGGGGGGGGGGTCATACTTTCAACTTTCCCAAAAAAAAATTCAGTTCTCCGCAAAACTCGGTGGAATTTTTTTGTGCCAAATATCTTTTTCGGAAACCGATTTCTTTCCTTATAATAATCAGACCTTAATGGTGTATAAGCGCTTTCACTGATTGGGCTAGAAACAATATTTTCCTTTGCGTACGGTTCACAAAGGGGAGAAGGTTGTGAACTGGTGACGAGAAAGCGACTTAACGTATGAACAGATCTCGTGTTCGGTAAGAGGTAAGACTAGCCTATGAGCTTCAATTAAGAGCCAAAACCACTTACCTGGTAACTTAGTCCACTCCACCACTACATCAAAGGCTGCTTTCATCAACCGTTCGTAATTTTCGGTAGATGGTTGCATTCGTTCCATGATTTTGATCATTTCCGAAAAAGCGTATTCGCTGAAACAGAATACAAGTATGAAACAGCAGGTTCCATACCTCTTATATGTCTCTGTCCTTTGCGTGATTTATGCACTATTCACGACTCTTATGGCAAATAGTTGTTATTCTGTAAATTACCATAGATCTTCCTGATTGCTTTTCGTCGACGCGATGATATTATATAACGAAGAGGCATCTCGCGGAGCAGACACCCAATCCGGCGTCACTGGTCCTGCACTCGAATCATCCTCAGCATCTGAAAGTAGCAACAACAATACTTCGAGGATATTAGAATTTCGGACAACCTTTCACTCGAAGTGTATATATTTCTAGATATAGAAACATTTGAAATGAACTACGCCTCACCTTGAAAATAAATCACATCATCATCGTCTTCGCTGGATCCAACATGTGAGGAAGACATAATATGTGACGGCTTGGGAGATCCTGTAAAATACACCATTCATACTAATAAGAGCAACAACAAAACAAGATATGAGAAAGTAATATCTGGAACAAGCATATCATAACAAGCAAGCGAAATATGCACATTTTTGGCTGACCCTTCGCATATTAACCAAACCGGCGAAACCTTACCGGCTCACTTCTGTCAGCGTGTCTTCTCACCATCACCCTGCTCCGTACTTGCGTACTTCTGAGCTTTCCTATGGGAATGTATTTTAGCTTCATAGATGCGATCACGGGAGGAAAACCACCGTAGAGGGAGATGGCTAGATTCGCAATACTGGTGAACACGGCCACTTATCTGTTCGTCGTTCGCATCAGTTTCGCGGGGACAAGCTGTCGTCTGAGTGGGAACTTCGAGCTTGAACTTCGCAACCCGTAAAGACCTGGGGTAATGACTTACCGAAAATGGAGCGAGGCAAAGGAGTAGGCGGTTTTGTTGGACTTTCAGAATCTCGTTGGGTAATTCCACCACTAGAAGGCTGGACCTTAATTGGGATACGGCTCTTCCTACAATTCGAGATCCTGAAAAAAATTGGTTAATATAAAATTGGTAAGAAGAGAAAAACAATTAGTACACTTACATGGTCCAAATGGATGAGAAACCCAGCGTGGCAGTGATTAGGACAAGTGGTATGAAGTAACAGAGACAACTCAGAAACATAAACCAGAGGTTGACTTTAAGCAACCGAGCGGCGAAGTAAATCGAATAGGAATGAAGAAAAATAAATGAGACAGCTTTCTACGTCGAAAGTGCACTTTTGGCAAAATACGTCAAGTTTGGAGATCAGACACGTGAAAAACAGCCAGAGAGCCACTTGTTTTCAAATTTTTTCATGTAAAGTTGTAGAGCAGCGGCGAGGTTCCGCAAGTTTCAAGAATACGGTCACAGGACTACCAATGAGTAAGGGCTGTGTGAGTTGTATTTTCCATTTTCACCTCACTATAAAACAGTGCTCTGATAATTATTTAGGTCTTATGTTAAGTTTGTGGTAAATAAACAATGATCCAATCGGTGGTATAATGAGGCAATCACAGCGAAACAGCCGAAACTACTGAAAAAACCACCACACCCAATAGAAATATCGAGAACACTTTCAATAATATCGAGAACACTTTCAATAATTTAAATTTAGTTGAATTTTTGAAAATTAAAACGGGACACTAAGCATGCGCCATGCCTTTGTCGCACTGCACTTGCGTCATGCCCTTTGTCTGACAGGATCTGGGCACAACTATACCGTAGTTCGTAGCCGGTAAAATGGTTACAAAATTGTAAGTGGTACATGGTAGTTTCAAGAAGCTATAGTTGCCACCACAAACGTTACAGGAAAAGCCGCACAGAGAAATTACGCCATTTGTAGTAGAATATTTACCTTCTCATCTCAAGAGAATACATTCATTTTCATATTATGAAGACATTCTTTGTGATACATGGAGGTGTGGAGAGAACAGCCCAAATTTATAAAGCGAGAAAAGCCCAAATTTATAAAGCGAGAAAAGAAGAGTTTGTATCTCCACTGATCACTGATGATCCACTGATGATCGAAAAAATACTCACTATCTGTTTTTTTTTTCGTTTCAGTGTTTCAACATGCTGGATCTCTCTTTTGAGGAGTTTCCATTTCATTTGACTGTGGTAGATGGGTGGTTCATGGATACGCCAAACGAAAGTACAACAGATAACTGGTATTTTGGCTTCATCTGAGCATTTTCTGGTAGCAATTACAATACATTCATTGCACGTAGCATCAGAATCATATTCGAATGTCATTTCTATACGGCAATATCTTTGGCGGACGGATTGACAGCATCAAGGTTGTTCTGAAAATAGCCAATAATAATGGGCTGAAACTTGAAAAACTGAATGAAAATAAACATTGTGTTTACCGAAAGCGATCGCCTCAAACACTCAAACGAAACTCTGGTGAATTTTTCGTTTGAATTATCAGTTTTGTGATTTTCTGATTTCGAGGAACGAGGGTTCGATGTTAGCAATTGAAGTATGGTTCTCTATTATTCCCTTACGAGAAGGATAAGTTGTCTTGAAACAGATTCTCATCTCATTTCATAGATCGTGCATAGTTTTTTTTGAGTTAGTTAGATAAAAACGACGGGTCTCTTATGCTTATGCCACACTAATGCAGTATGTGACTGCGGTGAATAATAGGCGCGTGCTACGGTATGTTTGGGGACCAGGGTATCTCTTTTGAGAGACAACTCACGAAATATCCCATGCACTGTACGAGTTGATCATTGCTGGGCATGTTTTGCACGACCATAAAGTAGAAGGGGCTATTGAACACCAAATCTCCCTCCATATCTGAAGGTTCATATTGAAATGTTGGAACTTGAAATGAGAGACTGAGAGAGAAAGGGAGAGAGAAAGGGGGAACATTGACTTTTACCCCCCCCCCCCCCATCTTTCCGGAATTGTATTGCGTTTGGGGAATTGTAGTTTGACCCCCCCACCGGGGGTGATAATTCAACTTATCACCTGCAATACAAAAATTTGAGGGTGGGGGGTAAAAAGTAAACATTTCCGGTATTGAGGTTCAGCCCCCCCCCTCGTTAAAGTTTGACCCCCCACCATTGAGGTTCTACCCCCGCCGACCCAGGTGGGGGGGGGGGTAAATAGTTAATGTCGAAGTTGATTTTTGACCCCCCCCCCCTCTCCTAGATTTTCAGGTTTTAGCTTGGGTGGGGTGCTCCGGGGGGGGGGGGGGGGACCAACTAAAGTGGGGGGGGGGGGGGGGGGGATACTTCAATTTTCCCGAGAAAGGGACAGAAATGAAGAGAGAGAGAAAAAATATGAGAGAGAATGATGTATGGTTTAATAAACATTATGGGTAGAAAACGACTCAAATGAAATGAGAACCTTCAAGACTCACCCTTCACCTGACCATTTATCCCGTCTGTCGTACTATTTGGCGGTGGCGCCAGAAAGTCTTCATGGTACTTTCTACGTTGAGAGTTCAAATCTGAATTTTTAATAATTTTCGCGATCACAAACCAGTGGTAAAAACTCAAATGAACAACTTGAGCAAACTTAAAATACAGACCCTATTCTGCATTTCTTAGTTCAGTTTTATACCTTTTTCGAAAACAAACAAACGGTGAATAATATTTAATAATAACGATTTATCAACTCGAATATTTGACAGACAATTCTAATGGCTCATGAGTAACGAGTGTATTTGTGCTGCGGGATGTTACTGCATGCTTATAACTATTGGCACCAAACGTTTTACCCGATTCTTCTACAGAGATCCCTAATCAGAGGCCGTATGCATGAAACAACGCCGGCTCTGAATTGAAAACCGAGTTGCTTACCAAGGTTCGCCAAAACCCAAGTTGTGAATCAAGGTTTGAACAGTTTATCAAGAACTTGGTGAACTGTTCAAACCTTACTTTGATTTCACAACTTGATATCAACTAGTGACCAATTTGGTGGGCGAACCTTGGTAAACAACTCGGTTTTGAACTTCGGAGGGGTTGGAATGTTATCTCGACCGCAATCGGTCGGGAAATGGCCGGATCGAGCTCGGGATGTTTCATACATGCGGCCTCAGCTGAAGAGAAAGTGCACGCTTCGACTATACGCGCAGCTCGCTATGATGGAAATAGAACCTCTTGAGATACGTATTTGTCAAAAAATTTTACGTATTGGTCATAAAAATTTTTATTATTATTAAATCTTTTCCGTATTGCCAAATTTGAGAAAGACAAATCACCTGGGTTCCATAACCACGGCGACTGGGTATTTCTGTTTCTACTCTCGAACCCAACTTGTAGACGATCTGAAACTATCAAACGGGATATGCTTCTCATTCCCAACTAGACGGCTACAAATTCATTGAGCAAAGTATGATTATCGATCATGTGTACGGTACGTATAGCATACAGTAATCATACTTTGCTCTATGTAATCAGTGATCATACTTTGCTCTATGTAATCAGTGATCATACTTTGCTCTATGTAATCAGTGATCATACTTTGCTCTATGTACCTGAAAAGTAGGAGGAGGCCACCACAATGCAGCTTCTGAATTTAACAAAATTAGCTGCGTATCAAGAAGTTATTTGATACGCAGCTAGTTTTGCAGATGAATCTTCACTGGGGGGGGGGGGGGGGGAAACCGACCACATATCGTGTCCTATCAAAATCAGATCATCTTGGTAGCAAGTCCCGCAAAACAGCTAGCAACTTGGTTTCAGAGTGAGAACAGTTTTCGGACCAAATGTATTCTTCGCGCACTTTCTAAGCATTCTCGTTTCCTAAAGATTTTCGTCTACGCTCAAGTTTTTCATTATCAAGTATGAAAAACAGCTTTCGCGATAAACAGTGCCTTGAATATATCTCACTGTATAAAGTAAATTCAGGTTAGAAAAAGTAATGGATCCAGAGCTCACCGAGTGTAGATTGATTGTTCACATTGCTGAAGGGCTTGTCCACAATCTAAACCCAGATCATAAATTTAATCAAGGTCAAAAAACTTTTAAGTAAACGTAGTAAAATACTTTCCTGTCCACTTGCCATGTGCGTATTCATGAAATTCGAGAGATCTTTTTCGCTACTTCTCAGACACAGCACAGCATTTCTGAGCTCAAACTTTCCACCGAAAGTAATATATCTCAGCTTACGTTGTGTTTGAAAAAGATTCAATGTCAGTAATTCACATACGGAGAAGTACGAGAAGGAGTAGGAGAAGAAGTACATACGGAGATACGGAGAGACACTTCGTGAACTATTTCTTATTTCAATTTCCTCCTATGCCGAACTCTCATCTCGAGTTGGTCGTAGCGGTCAGCTCATTGATATGATGGATCCCGTCATATCCCCGTTTTCACATCACAACCTACGTCCCTCGAATATTAGCTACTTCTCCGCTTATACATCTCCCCGAGATGAACGTTTCGCGAAAGAGTGGTCAAAACGAGAGACGCAGGATGAAGGATGGGTGGCGGGATGATCCAGCATACAGTCTGATAGCACCGACCGTGAACATGGCTTTGTGGTAATGGTCCCAGAGTGTCGTCAGGTTAGGAGAGAAGGAATGGAATCTCTCCAGATACCCCGACAAATCCGCCTGAAATCATTCGTTTGCATTACAATCGCCAAACACGTATAGAATGGAGGCGGAATAACTACAGGATTGAACCGCGCACAGCTGACTTATCTAATACTTCATTGTAAAATGAGAATTATCTACGTTGTCACGCGTGATCGCTGATCTTCGGCTAGCGGAACCATAACACACAACACTATTTACTAGGTGTTATATAGTCTTTTCCATTCCTACTGCGACTTCTACAGTAGGATTTTGAAACTTCCAAGCCGTTTTGCTCACTTACTTTTGATCTAAGAAGTTGAGGATTTTCGTACCTCATTCCCCTTCTCAGGTAGAGCAAATATACAAGAGCATTTTCCATGAACTACATTTGCAGATTCACAACAGCCTTCGGAAAGTTTGTAAGGTTATTGTAGGAGTCTCAGTTGGAATGGTGTAAACTATACCGTGTCGTAGGCTATGAGAAAGTGTGTCACCTTCTCTCTATCGAAAACCCTCTTGAAGTTGTAAGGTCCTTCCAAAGAACACTCTTTCAGTCGGAGTGGTGTGGCCACCGAAAACGAGGGGATACAAATCTAGAATACATCAAATTAAATGAAAATCTCAAAATCAAAACTTTTTAAAACTGATACAAGAAATGGATTGACGACGGTGTAACGAGAGTGGAGTTGTAACGGAGCCTATCAAACACAGCAGAACTACGCCTCAACTTCACTGGGCTCAAACTACAAGAACTGGCATGCATATATCGAGGCAAAATATGCGTGTCTGCTTTCTCTAGCGCGACCAATAGCGTGAAGGAACAACACTGAATGTGCAATTAAACTCGTTCCAGTTATGTCATCCAGTAGTCGTGGTGATCACATGTATTTTGTTCAAATAAATAAATAAACTAGTGAATCGATGTCTTTTGAGGGTCTGAACCGTCGCCAGAATAAATGTTCCATGCCACTACCTCGTGTTCGCCCCAAACAAGAAATCGAACTAAGAGCAAATAAGCCGGATTGCATCTCAAACGCAATCAAAATCGCTTTATAAAACCAAAAAGTTTCACTGTAGACAAATTTGGTTGCATTTAGTAGCAACCGATCGTTTTGTACACATGTAACCCGGTTGCATGTGTAAACTGCCGAATAAGAACATCTGCATAGTTTACCGTAGTTTGTGTGGCCTCGCTGGGTACCTTTGCAATTGCTTGCAAGAAATCAGATGATGTGATTTCCGCCGTCTCGGCAATCCTGAAATGCAGACAAAATTAGTTTGGGCGTATGGTGGCATCTTGTTTCCACCCTGCGTCTCTCGAATTGTGCACTATTTCGCGAGATGTGCGTGTTTAGTATCTAGCGGAATGAAATCAAATGTTTGAGTAAACGAAACTGGGGATCTCACATTCCATATAATTCTCAATTTAATACTGTCGCTGAAATAAGAACCCGAGATGTTTGAAATACACGAAAAAGTATGAATAGCCATCAATGTAGATCCAGGATAGGCAGGTGATTGCTTCAAAACTGAAGAGATTCGTAATCGTTGAAATTGGAAAATTTCAATTGTAATCGGATAATTTTTCACCCTGTACATAGAGATCAAGCGAACATGAAGAACTATGGCTGGATTGTACAGTTTCATACTCAGTTTCTTTCTTTCCAAATCAGGTTGTAAGCTGTTTTTACACAACCTCATTAACTCGAAAGTTTAACGAATGAACCAAAATGAACTGACGAGTAGAGAAAGAGCTCGATGTTGGCTGCATGGCTCTGCAACTTGAGTACCGTAGTGGATCCGTCTGCCAGAAAACAAAACTCTCCCGAAACTTTCCACGCGTTCACCTGAACATTGCTATGTTTATACAAATCTTTTCTAGAAAAAAAAGTTAGCTAAATACGTCAAACTCGATAGCAGGCGGCGTAGCAATCCTTCCAACCTCATGAGAAACTCACATGATTTTCTCATGAGATACCTCATGAGCTACTCGTGAACTTATAATGTTGTAGCATGGCAATCAATATAATCTCATCAGAACATCGTACCAATAACTCATGAGGTGATCTCATGAACTTTTGTAGAGATTGCTACGCCGCCAGATAAACAGTCTATGTTCGAGAGTTGGTGAGTTCGAATCTGACTGTCGGGCTATTGCTGATTAGGGCCTTAGAACAGAATACATAACTAGTCTACCACTTCTACTGCATTCCCTAAAATTTCGAAGCATCAAATGTTCGAATTACGTTATCATTAAGTTTTAGTAACGTTGCTCCCAGCTTCTGGCTGAGAAGTCGCTTTACTTGCTTGACACCCTAGCTGAGAAGTCGCAAACCATCTTCACGCAAGATAGTTTTTGTGACATTGAGGAGACATGTACTTATAGTACCTCCTCATGATATTTGGAGATTACTAACAAATGAGACTGACCACACTTTTCTGACCGGCATCATGGAAGAACATTGGGGAGGTAGAAAGAGGAGGTCCGTCGTGCTTCCAGTGAAAAGTACAGTCGACAGCAGAAACCAGGGCTGTTAGAGTGCGCCTATAAACATAACTAGTCATTAATCAGGGAACAACAACTGCAGAACTGTTTGTTCTGCTGTGTTTGTGGAGTGATCCGGCTTAGTTTAATTCTGATTCGAAAATACTGCTTCACAGAACCTTTAAAAAATAATCATGCCATGTACATTGGATTCTCACAATCCGCTTTCTCCACCACATTTTCTTGGAAAACACACGTTGTGGTACGAGCAGAGCTTCTGAATCTTTGTCAACACCCAGATCTCCTTCTGGGTCTATCTTAGTTCACACTACTCAGAGTATTCTGCGTCGGATCAAACTACAATCACAGCACAACTTTCTTCACGCTACTCAGATTGGCTTGCATCCAGGTAATATGTGAGAGAATAGGAGTTGAGTTCGGGAAAGCACGCCTGAACCACTGTCCTCCAGTCAGTATTTCGTACTCCTGCTGTGTATGTAGATCAAACTACAACTGATATATGGTAATTTCCTATAACATAATAGCTCATGGTCGAGTCGCAGGCCATGACCTGCGAACCATTCTGAACCGGACCTGTTTGGGGCATCTTCCTCTCGAACCACGTAGCTTAATCGGCCAGCCGATGAGTTCTGAACCATTTACAATTGAACAAAAGGTAGATGCGTACATAATGTTTACTCAAAAAAGTATATGCGCATATAAAGTTTACTTAAACGAAACGGCCTGTAAATTTTGTATTCATACTGTAGGAGTCTCAGTAGGAGAAACAGACTATAGCAGTAGACGTGAGGGATAGAACCTACCGAAACGATGGTGTTCATATCATGAATAGAACGAAGTCCGTCATGGTCACACGAAAAACACAACCTTCTGAGGGGAGAGTGATTCTGAAATCAACAATCGAATCAGAAAAAAAGAGCTGTGCACATATCAACCGGTGCATCAAAACCGCTTCTACGTGAATTTTGTTTTTCGGAATAACTCAACTTTTGTTGGATTGTGTGTTGAAACTTTGAGTAGGTGTGGCTCAGTGGATTTTGTAACGATATAAAACAGGCAATTGTGACCACTTATTGTAGTAGGTTACGAAAGGATAAAACGAACTAATGAGGAATCGTGCACTTTTTCATTGCACGTTTCTTCGTTCTGCTATGTTTTACGTGACTGTGCAGTTGACTAACAGTATTAAGTGCGTGCCAAATTTACAAACTATCCGCCTCATGAGAGATTCTAACCGGGCACAAATGATTTGGAGGCGCGGCCGCTAACCAGAATACAAACTGAACTTCTACAGCAGCTGTGGACAAATTGTATCTATGTGGTCTTCACAGCACATAGTGAGATGTACAGTATGCCTCGCTGTCCTTCAAGCGACAACTGAAGTTCTATAGTGAATCAGACGGCCACCAACCAGATGTGCATAGAACTTGTTCATCAGTTCTTGACGAGTAGTGTTGAGAACGGCGTCTTTTGGGTATTCGGCAAAGAAGCGTATAACGGCGCCCCATCGCGAATTCTCGGCGTTCGCCGCTTCATGCACATAGTCAGGGTCCACGCCCAGAACTGCAAATGAATGAAATGTTTCCATATTTGTAATGTTACATTGAAGATATGTCTGTTGTATGTGAGATTCGAACTTAGGGTGGAAGTTTGCTATAGTTCGTTTCACCAATCGATGACTTTCAACAGTAATCTTTCGAACACTCAAGGGTATTTATCTAACCAATAAACTTAAATTTTTTAGATTCACTGTTTTGTATGCTTGTAGTAACCAATATGGAAAGCGAAATCACGAAGTTCTTAAACTATTCTCAATACTTAAAAGATATGAAAAATTCTCCTAAAAGTTTTATAATCTTACTGTAGACGGCTATTGTTGCGTGAAACGGACTAAAGGCGCGGTGGTTATCCACTGCACTAACTGGGCGAGATAGCTGAGACAAAAATCAGCCCATAGAATACGACACCGCAACATTGTGCGGTAAAACTCCTGGCGCCGTAGCAAAGTCATGAAAGTGGTAAGCTCACCCTGATTGAGGACCTGATCACAGTCTGGCCACATAGTTGTCAACTCTCCGTGTTTAAGCATAGTGGGGGTGACCCAAACCTGAGTCAGGTAGTATCCAGATAGTTTAGCTCTGAGCTGACCTTTTTGGGGTACTTTGCTACGGTGCCTGAGCTACGAATGATAACCGTGACCAAATATGAGTTAGTGGTCCACTTGCGACACAACGGATCTTTGAAGCTATCGTTTTTAAACATTAATGTTACAACTCGAATAGTTTCAAGTTTTCCACGAGTCATTAAAGATGGATCGGCTAAAACAACAAACACAGCAGAACTGATTGAAACAAAGATTGTTGTTGGTATTGTCTCTCAGCAATCCTCTATTTTATATTTTTCATCTATTGGCTCTAATTTAGAGAAGACAACTTGCTTTTCGAGAGGGTCTTCAAGATGGACTTTTCGGTTTTTCCAGCAGACGCAAGTGCCAGTAGTCCCCAGGCCCTTGCCGCTGTTAGCGGGGAAACACAGCAATTGGCGGAAAGCGGTAACGGACCCGCTGGCGCCTCAAACACAAACTATAGGGTAACATATAGGGGTAGGGGTATAGTCTGTTTCACCAATCGATGTACTCCTACAGTAATCCTTCAATTATTCAAGGGGGTGTTTTCTAATGAAAAAGTCATTACTTTGGTTTTAAATTTTCAAAGTCAGTAGTAGTAAACATGCAGATAACACTATCAACATTTTGAAGACTTCTGAATACGCTATTATACCAAACTTTGACCTGGAAGAGATAGCAGATTACTGTAGAGGGTTAGAAGTGGGTGGAACAAACTATAGAGTATAGGGTCACGTGATAGTTGTAGTTTGATCAACTTCATATTACACACTACACAGTTTTGGAAGAACTACCGTAATATTGGGTAGATATACGAATACACCAGTGGCCGTATTCAAAAATATACCGGGAAGGTAAAAAAGCTTCCCGCGTCTCTGGACCCTACTCACCAGCACACTATTTTCGTGCTATACCTTGCCGCGGGAAGGAATTTTAGCTTCCCGAGGATTGGTGAATACGGCCACAGGTCACAGTTGATATCCGTCCATGGGCAACTACAATATAAAACTTTGAATGGTAAACATTTCAGCATTAGTTGTTACATACTTTCAATCTCCGTAACCGTTTGCGCTTGCCCATAATAATATTGCCCATAATAATATTATTACTTGTGAACACGATAAAATGAAGTGAAATTCAAACAATTTTTGTTTAGTATAAAAGTTTATTCGAATTTCGAATTTCAGTTTCACTTGCGGTAAGAGCTCACGGATAGTCGAAAAACGGGGTGTATATTTAAAGGAAAGCAGAGAGAAAGTAATGCAAACTAGAAGAATGGGAGAAAAAAGAATATGAAAAATAAAAAATAAAAAGTAATGCAAACTAGAAGAATAGGAGAAAGAAAGAATATGAAGATTAAAAAAGTAATACGAACTGGGAGAAAATAATATGAAACGTGGTTCGTCTACCTTCTCTGTCCATCTGTCCATCACGGGTGGCACTGTATGATTGAGAACATGCCATCCATACTCCATTAGCATAGGTGAAGAAACTGAGAACATCGAACATACAGACAAGTTGCAAAAGTAAAAATCTTCCCCTTTCTTCATCTAAACTTCTTTTCCAAAAAACTAGGAGTGTAGACATACTATACTTCCCAACTGCAGTGGGGGGCGATACTTCAATTTTCCCGAGGCGACCTTTTACAAGTTCAGTGGAGCTATATTCGTAGTTTGAGCTTCTCGTGCGTACTTTGGATTACTGCTGCGTTCACTGATCAAACTACAAGTCTGGTAATCCTCTACAAGTCCTCAGGAATCTTCAAGAAGGCACTGCTCACCCGCTTGTCGTGGTTCCAGCAATATGTTCTGAAATTCACAATTATAGAATCATTCTTTGTTGGATTTCATTGGTTTTTGGTTGGAAAATAGCCGGATAAACTTCAGATCAGTGTAGATATAGTTCTCGCCATTCCCACTGAGATGAAACTTCAAATTAATGTATTTCAAAGGAAAATTAGATTTTATGAAAACAATTTGCATCCACGAACTGTAAAGAAAGTTACCTGTCGCTCAGAAAAACTTTCACTGTTTTGGAAAACATTATCATGGTAAAACGCCGCCTGGAAATTTTGTTGGCACGTTCCCGAGGTCTCAGTGGGAATGATTGAAACTATAGGAAACCTCATTTGCTGGAAGACGATGCGTTGACAACTAATTACCTGCGGCATCCCGCAGAGCAACCAACCGTTGGTGAACAAACTACACGAAATGATTTCAAAATGTGGAATTGTGGAGGGTAAAATCACAGGGCTGAAAGCGTCGGAAAGTACATCATTCTCGTTAACACACAGGACACTTGGACTTTTCAAGGATATTTGACAAAATCTCACTATTTTGCTGGTCTGCTTCAGGAATTATGGAAAGAAAGAGAAATGTGGCTCCCGAGCGAACAACCGCTCCATTCCGTCAAGAAATAGCAGGAAATCGGTAGTGTCAGAATTTCTACACTATACCAACCCAACTTCTATCTTATTTCTTTCCTAGAACAACTCACATGCAAGTGTGATAATATAACACCACTTCAACAACGTTTTATTAAAAAAAGAAATCTACAAAAAATGTTCTAGTTCATCTCTATCACCGGGGGCCCTTATTATATTGTCTAGCACAGAGAACTTGAATCCAGACTACACCTATGGGGAATTTGTACTCGGACACTACATATACAACAGCGAGTGGGACGTAACAGAAAATTAGAGTTCATCGGGCGATGAACACGGTACGAACTCAACCCTAGGGGGCAATGAGAACTACTGCTCACAACAGAACATTGGCTAGATATGAACAACGCAAAGCGTTCGCAGGCATCACCGTCAGGAGATGGAGGACCCGAGACGGCCACACAACGCCATCCCCAAATGATATGGGAACACCGAGATGGGGGGAGGATGGGGCTGGGCGACAGGACACGGGTCCAACATGGTGCGCATAGATACAGAACAGTTAAGGGCATAAGGGCCAGAGTTAGACTTCTTCGCAGAGTGACGAGCAGCTAGGCGCTGCGCCACCAAGCGGGTAAAACGGGCTACGAAACACGGCAAATAGAAACAGAACAACTCTCGATGAAACCCCTATTTGCCATGTTTCGCAACTATCTTCTCACAAAAAGAGGTACTCAAAACGGAGGACATGATAAGATTCGTCACAAGTAACGAGGTACGAGACGGTTGTATATCAAGATGCTGTAGAGGTACGAATGGTTGTATAAAACTGAGAACACGTGAATAGAAAAAAGGGCTGATGGGCCATAACAATGTAGACTATGAAAAAGGGTAGAAAGAAAAACAAAATTAAACATCACCGATCACAAACTCACTGGTTTCGGGACACTGGGAACGTGAAAAGGTAAACAAACTGCGTGTGTGTAAACTTAATAAATAGGTGCTTAAAACAAGTAACCGAGAAGTGAGATGGATAAACGGGTGAAGAAGAAGGAGAATGGGGCGCTCAAAGCACAATGAATGTTCACCTAGTGATACAGTACGACAAGCATCGGCTCAAAGCCGCTAAATGGGGGGCCGTGGCTGCTAGAAGACGCGAATGCAGTTGTTGCCGAAGTCAACAACGTAGACGCGACCATCGGCAGAGACGGCGAGGTCCGTGGGACGGTCCAGGAGGGGGCGGGGCGGGGGCACAGCCGCGCCACCCGCGTACCCCGCCGGCGAGGGCGACTGCAGGAACGACAACATCGGCGCAGAAGCCTACAACCATTTATTTAGTGATTTATAATTTGTTTCAAACTAATAAATTTCTCTTGATGCGACTACAAACAACATGAATAATTGTAGAGAGTGAGTGTCATACCTGGAATGGACTAGCCAAATCAGTAGGCATTTGGAAACCGGCAGGCGACTGTCCGAAAACAGCGACACAACTCATATCCTCTCCAGAGAATACCTGCACATAATAAACATATAAGAACAGGCTTGAACATTCTCTATTGTTGTACGCATTCGACAACGCAGCGAGAATGCGAAGGTTACAAGTAGAAGTAACCCAAAAGCCAAAGTTCGAATGTGTCCCCTTTTCGGAATTCTCTTTCTATTTCCGAAAAGTGGAATGAAGTGACAATTTTATACAATGTTTCATAACGTTTGGTCTTTTCGGACCCATAACCTATGGCTGTAGACAAAAATGTACCCATTATTGACTTTCTTGGTTTGCCACTTTCTCCCCTACCATGACGGAGTTCAACTACCAAAAGATTTCAAACGCTCCCGTGCTGGAAGCATGTGAAGAGCACGCGAATCACCTGGATGCGGTTATTTCGTGAATCGCAGACGAGGACGTGTCCTTCGGCATCCGTCTTCACTCCCTGTGGACGACAGAACATGCCCTCCACATCACCCTCACTGCCATACACCTTCATTTCAGGAGAATTCCGAGAAGACACAACAGCCAAGCGATGATTGTTGAAGTCACTAAACACACCAGTTTCACTTCTCTCAATTGCTGACCATTCAAAGTTTCCACGAATACTGACGGGGTGAGGTGTATTAGAGCGTAGGTCTTCCTAGACGAATTCCAAAAGTGTTAATGCGGCTTTCACAATTGTTTCCTTCAAATAGTAGTGATTTCGTGAGCGCCCAGAACTGCTGTCAATAGTACTATAAATATTACGTGATCAGAAGTTGTCCGTCGGGGAGGTAACAGAGACCACGGGGAGAATCGAGATGTTTGTAGAAATAGGCTGTATCGAAACCACATTTCCGTACGAAATGACCATTCGCGTTGAATATCTGAAATAAATTCATAATTACGACTAAAGCACTTAAAAACAGCTCTCGTATGTTAAAAACAGCATATACATTCTACTAAATAGCACCACAACAATTCGGATGAAATGCGTGAAAATCATAAAGTGGCACCCAGGGGTGACCACAAGTTGCACGCGTTCCACATTTTGGGGGGGGGGGGGGGGGGGGGTCGTAAAGGTCCCGACAGAACCGAAATTTTTTGAAATTATGGTACATTTTGCCGATTTTCGTGAAATTCTCGCAATTTTGAAGAATAATTCCGTAGTTTCCGTGGAATTTCTATTTTTTAAGGGGGAGTCGTACCGGCAGTAGGTTCCGTAGGCAGTAGGTATTTTTTGGTCACCCCTGGTACCAGAAAATGACCGAATTTCTCTAGAGGTAGCAGAAAAGGAGCCAGTTTATCGGCGATTTAGCCAAGATTGCCGACGACTGACCTGTACGCGATGGTTGCGAGTGTCAGAGACGGCAATGTGATTGTGCGAGTTGCTGGCCACGCCCCACGGATAGTTGAACATGCCCACAGGTCGACCGCGCTCGCCGAACTGCAGCATGAACACACCGTTCTCGTCGAACACTTGGATGCGATGGTTGTCCTTGTCGGCCACGATTATGTGATTCTGCAACATCAATCGATATATTTATTTATTTTACTTATTCTTTACAAAATGTGCAACAGGACAAATGGAAAAAATAGAAGAGTTCGACTCTGCAACGCGATGGTAGCATAAATGCCTGCATAGAATCAAATCGTTGCTAAGTTTTCAAAATAAACTGGACAAACATATCAAATTCAACTTGTTAAAAGCTGAAGCACATGGCTGAAGCACTGACCATGGTATTGGTTGTAATTCCAGCCGGACGATCAAATTGACCAGCACGGGTTCCTCCAGTACCAAACTTGGATAGAAAGTTTCCATCTTTGTCGAAGATCTGTAATGACATACACATATAAACTACATAACATCAAATACAATGTACAACCTTATCGAATAGTTAGGAAGCATGGGGGGATAGAAAACTACCATTTTATCGACTAAGAACTCATATAAGAAGATGATTATAAGAATAAAAGAAGTACCTGGATTCTGTTGTTGCTACGATCGGCTACCAGCACTCTTCCTCTCAAATCAATGCATATTCCCCAAGGGCGACAGAGTTCTCCATCACCGGAACCTGAACGGAAAGACTTTTGTTCCTGATTGTTTTGATGAAAAAAGTGCGCCATTCATGACATCAATTTCTATTTCAGCATTTCAATAGCCAATTTCCGCAACGAACACAATTTTTCAACAAAAACACGGGGATCGTTCGTTTATACCTTCCTTTCCAAATGAGAACAGTTCTCCTTGAGTGGGAATCTCAGCGTAGTTTCTTCCTCGGCGCACTTCAATGCTAATAGGGCACTCACTGAAAACAGACAATTGCGATTACACAACTGTAACTATCAGGGAAGCAAATTAATCACCAAGTAGGCAATAATCAATTTCCGAAAAGGGTTCATGAATTTGAGAGTTCCTAAGTTTTCGAGCTACACATGGATGACGGTTTCCTTCAAGAATGCTCTCAGACATTGGTGTAGGATCACTTTTGCACATACCCGAATATCTGGATCCATTCAAAAATGAGCTAATTTTTCGTCGAACACAAGAAGATTTGTCTATTTTTGATGTAAACCATTCGTTTTACGGTTTCAAATAAAAAACTGACCATTTTTGTCAAATGTCGTAGTCGCACCTTACTGGTGTATGGTGACGTGAGACAGTCTAGTAAATAATGGCTTACTTGATCGATACTCCTCTGATCATAATGTCGAGTTGATGCATGCCATCGTGAACAGGTAGATAGCTCACAACCAAAATACCTCCTTCGCGCTCCCTGAAACACTTCCCATAATATGAATTTAGCTGGTTATGGTCTAGAGAAGCTTAAACACGATAGATGAACCGGAACACAAATTAGCAAAAAAATATTATTTTCCAATGCGTGAACGATTGGCATCGTGGATGTTTGAAGATGAAACTGACTGGAAACGTCTACATAAAATACTTCTTTAGGAAAACGCCACTGAATGAACGGTCATACTCCAGTAAAGTTTTCCGGATAGCCGGAAAACATTGAAAAACGGGCTGCTTTTACGCAGAAACCAAGAAAGAAAAATCTTTAATTTTAATGCAAAATCTTCAATTTTCACGTAATATAAAAACAGATTACTTTTCTACCAATAGTCAGATCTTACTGGTCTATGTTTTCGGTATCATTGTCTTTTTCGAGTAACGTGACATACGTGATATGGTTGTCGAGCGGACGTCCGCCGGGTGCCACAATGCTGGCAGTGATCTGGTTCAGAATACCAGTGCAGGTGGAAATGTCACCACAAGCATCGCGCAGTTGCACACAGACGGAGCACTGACGGTCGCGAATGGCACGACGAAAGCCTTCGCCAATGATGGTCGAGGTGCGAGCACACGGTCCGCTGTCCAGTTCGCCCAGCTTATTGATCCTGAACCAGGGCACACATCTTCAAAATACAAGCAAAACAATTTCTAATTCTGGTTCAACTTTTTCTAAAGAAAATCGAACTTCCATTCCATAATGTATTTCTCATAACATTTAGCATATTGTGAACATCACAATCAAACTTCAAACGGAAATGAGGACGGCTATATAACAATTGAATTGAAATCTCACTTTGCAACTAAGTCGGCATCGGGTGGCACAAACTTGACCTGATCAGTCTCGTGTGGTTCCAGAGAAAGGGGCTGGCAGAACAGCTGCAATCAGCTTCAGTTTATGAAAATTCTATTCAGGTTCTAAATAGATTAAGTTCACTGTAACAGTTACTTTCTATTTGAAATCTCAATGTAATGAGATTAGAACACTAGAACATCGATCTGCATTTCTCAAATTCCCTTCAACTCTGTTCTGATACCAAATGGAAGCCAGAAAAATTTAAAAAAAACATCTAGCCCAACTCATTCCGAATATGTACCTGTAACAGATGATCGAAGGATTGAGAAAGAACGACACTTTCTTCATCTCCCGAGTTGTCTTCAACAGCTTTGATCGCCTGTAAAACATGTCCTACTTAACCAAAAACAACGGTAGACTAGCTTAATTGAAGAGAAGAGTGAACTTTGATTTTGATGTCTTCAGATTTCCCCGTAACGTATTTATGCATTAGCAATTTTGGAGGGGTCACGACTCAAGAGGGAAAGACCCTTGGCGGTGTATGACGGTCTGAGTAGGAGCCGACCTGCATGAGCGACGTCTTGCGAGCCGCCAGTCGTTCGGCCTGCGTCTTGAGGGCGGCCACCTTGTCCTGGCGGACCGTGTCCAGCCGTTGCAGCAGCTCCCGCTTCCGCTCCTCCAGGGCCCCGATGTGCATGTGGATGGCCGAACGCAGTTCGCTGGCCACAGACTGCACCGAGGCGTCCACCCGTTCACTCATGCGACACACACTCTCCATCGCCTCCTCCACACTCTTCTCCAGCTGACGAGACTCAGAGACCAGAAGAGCCACCGCCGAACGGACGTCACCTCAAACTCATCAAAAATCAATAAGTCGAATGAAAACAATGTTATTGTGAATATCAGACAAGGTTCAACCACAAAAGGCATATGCATATAAAACTATGACATCTGCCATACAACTATGACATAAAACGTATCTGCCTTCCTAAAATTATTGAAATACGTGCTTCGGCAGACAAATTGCACGGTTTTTCAATACCAATATGAACTTCAAACGTTCCAACCAGAACAGTTAAGCGCCGCTCAGCACCACAGGTTCTGAGGAAATCGCTCCAGCAAACTTTCGGCATCTAACTCACCGGGTGCATTCAGACTGTGATTTGTATGTAGGGGGAGACAGTGGAAACAGAGAGCCGTGCCATTGCAGGTTTCGCAGAAGCAGATGATGCGCGACTCGTGAACACCACACACAGAGGAGGGGCGGGAAGACGAGTCTTCCGAGGTACATCCGCCGGAAATGCTGCCCTCTTTCAGTGGAGATGTCTGCAACAGTTATACATGACCAGAAATTCACATTCAGAATCAGTTCTCGAGTTGGTCTCAAAATCGAACAAAATCAAGTGTCAAACGTTTTCGATTCTGAACATAATGTTCAATATGTTATCCGCACTTGTAAACGTAAAACATGATCATGCTATATAAACAACAACGACACTTACTACATACTCCACCAGGCATGAACATACCGTTCTATCAACTAGAAGGAAAGTCGTAAAAGTCCTTAACGTTCATGGCTGTATAGTCGTGTACATTTTACATGGGTACCAAAACTAGCACATGAGACCAACAATAAGTGGTGCTCACCATGCGTGCCAGAAGCTGATCTAGAGGAACAACTGAGTGATCTTTGGTGACGCGAACACGTTGATGGGCAAACACGCAGTCCGAGCAGAGAAGCTCACGACAGTTGACGCAATAGGCCACTGCTCTGCAAGCACAACTCTCATTTTGCACATTTTGATACCAGTGAAATTACCGTGCTCAGCACTGACCTCACAGGTCATAAAATGTTCCCATGTTCTTAACGACATTTACAGCATCAATGCACATTGTACTACAATTCAAACTAGTCTCGTTTGCGTCAAAACACCAACCTATCATTCAATATTTGTTTAAATGACACAAAAATTCACCTAGTATCCACGCCACAAGGTGAGCAGTTGACAGGAAACGATTGCGGTGCGTTCGTTTGGAAACGACTATCGGACCCGGGCGGAGAGAATACAGGATGCTCATCATTCTGCAACACAATCTCATTTCTATCCACCAATTACAACGGGGACGATACTCCGTTCACTGTAGGCCACAGAAACATGCAAACGTTTGCACTGGTGTGACAACGTTGCAAAATAGACTGCTTAGAACGGACTGATCAAAACTTTCAGCTCAACGCACATATAACAGGCTGCGAAAAGTGTGTACGACAATGCTAAGAAACCTCTTACTTAGCCACGAATTGATCTAGGAAAATTTTTTGAATCAACAATTTTCAACTATGAAAAGCCCCAAAAGTAATAAATTATATAAAACCAACCGAACTGAGAGTATCGAAAATGGCCGACGTATTCAATTTGGCGTTGCTGCTATCCCATAAATTGAATGGTTCTTGTAGTTCATTAAATCCAAGATTGACACTCTAAACAATAAATATGTGAAGAGGTGAAGGGAAAATTGAAGTATCGCCCCCCACTTTAGTTGGGTCCCCCCCCCCCGTAGCACTTCAACCCCCCACCCAAGCTGAAACCTGAAAGTCTAGGAGAGGGGAGGGGGGGGGGGTCAAAAATCAACTTCGACATTTACTATTTACCCCCCACCTGGGTCGGCGGGGGGTAGAACTTCAATGGTGGGGGGTCAAACTTCAACGAGGGGGGGGGGGGGGGCTGAACTTCAATACCGGAAATGTTTACTTTTTACCCCCCACCCTCGAACTTTTGTATTGCAGGTGATAAATTGAATTATCACCCCCCGGTGGGGGGGGGGGGTCAAACTACAATTCCCCAAACGCAATATAAATTCAAAAAGGTGGGGGGTAAAAAGTCAATGTTCCCCTTGTAGTTCATTAAATCCAAGATTGACACTCTAAACAATAAATATGTGAAGAGGTGAATCGTCAAATTATAGTAAGCCTTCCATATAACCAAACCGTAACAGATAACCACAGTTCCGAGAAACTATGTTTTTATGGAATGAAAAAACCACGCGAATAGAAAATATGACGCAAAGTAATAAAAGAAACAACTATGTCTAAGGATTCTACGCCAATAAACCATAAAGGGTGGTCATTATTTTTGGGGGCATGATGGAAGATTCCTACTTCTAACAATAAAAACGGAACGATGTAACATGTAATTTTTAGCATAGGTTTCTAGACAAGAAATGAAATAATGGTTCAAACCTGAAGTGCGGAACTGATTCCATTGACGTTCTGATACGACTGACTGTTCGGACCTCCTAATGATGAGTCCAATCCTGAATTTTTCGAGAATTGAGAAAAAAGCTCTGCCAACAAAACCAACAACAAAGTATGCCAATGCCAATAATTTGTGAAAAGTCGCACATAAAGCATTGGAAGGTTACGCAAAAATTCATAAAATAAATTCAGTTCGTGAAGATATAAAAACAAACTGGCTCACCTGATGTATTGTGATTGGGAGTCAACGTAGGAGACAAAAACATCTGTGGAGGGTATTGGGGATTGAGGGCAACCGGACTCATACACACGACGCAATTGCGATTGTCAGTCAGAGCAGTACATGTCTTGCAGATCCTAGAACAACAGATGATCAACTACTCAGAACTCAGAACACCATGAGAGTATGATTTCTATCAAGTTAGTCAACAACCTCCCAACTCTCGGTAGCGTTTGGTATGGATAACACTTCGGCTCAAGAACTCGAAAAAGGGCAAAAAAGGCCTGTGAAAGAACGGTGCAGAGCAGAGAAGCTTCCGCGAGGTTCGTAAATGGCGCCGCACGAGTATGAGCATTTTGTTAGGTGTTATTCAAGGACATATAACTGTTCTGTGACCAAATCAATATGAATATTGATAAACATACTTGTGCGAGCAGGCGAACTGCACCGGACGACCGTGGATATCCTTGTTGCAGAAACTACACTGCGAACCAGATGTGACACCAAATTGACCACAGAATGGAGACGAAAACATATCATACTGTGGAGATGACATAGAGAGCACAGATTGCGGTGTATCGAACAGAGAACCCTAGAATTAATTTCATAACTACCAGAAATTAATGGTAAATGGTAAACACAACGCAATGAAAAGAAGGGAAAATCCGTCAAGTCCGGTATGAAACACATTATGCCAAACCGGGGTGGAGCACACATACCACCATAAATTATGAACTGTGTGGCTCGCTACAAATATACACTTTTAGTCCAAAACAACAGTTTGTTATAGTGTTATAGAGAACGTACCGAAAACTCCGTGCCAGTGTAGGGTTGTACCATGTCTGACGAGAACGGAACTCCGCTCGAAACAGGAACAGATCTGTTCTGAAATCAAGACGCTTTGAAATAGTTGGGTTGGTCCACTTAACTTCTACCGTTGAACACATAAATCCACAACCACATAACTGTGAACACTGAACACACCTTGATGTTTATGTTTCCGCCATCCGCGCCCTCTACTGAACTACTCCCTCTCTGCATTGTAGAAAGAAATGGATTTGATCTCGTACTGAAATGGATTCAATATCAAATGAGATAATATCAAATAGCCCTAAGCACTCATAGGGCATCAGACGCTGAGCGACCAGAGGTCGGTCGAAAAAAGCACACATTGTCAAGGGACGAAACCATTACAGTTACATAGGTGATTGAAAGACTAGATACAACGTTGATTAGAGCGGAACCTGGGATTGGTATTGCTAGTTGATTTTGGTATCGGTTGCAAATTCGATATTTTTCTGTTGTGCTACAGTCCCGATCGACTGAAGGTTGTCAGGAAGCGGAGGACCGAAAGAGAGCATGACGAATTGTGTCAACTAACCTGACTTTGAGTCGAGCTGCTCACAGCATATTCCACCTCCACCCCGTACGTATCTAATCTGCCAGCCAGAGCCGAACAGAGAACCCGTTGACCGCGACGGTCTGCAGAACTACTGTTTAAACAATCGAACTAATTAAAATGATTGGTTAACATAAAAATACGGCGAATAAAGTGAAAATTGAATGAGAGACAAAAACGGAGTGATTCACAACAGTAAATAGAGTGACATGCCTAACCGAATGAACACGTTTCTAAGGGATTATGCCTAACCTTAAATTAGAAGATGACATTCAGAGCACAACGTATAAAAGCCCGCAACCATACTAATATTAGGAGTCAAATTGAATCCATCTCGATGCAATCCTTGGTCAGAGCTATCTTTAGCCGGGTGCGGTTTCTGTTACATAAGTTATTTCCGTTACGGAAGTAACCGGTTTACTCTTTAGATGAATAACTTGTTGAAAAATGGCAAACAAAACGATTGTGGGTTACCTCCAGGATCTTGGTTCGCCGTGGTACCTGGTAAAAGTTATTCAAAACTAAAAGTCATTAATGTAAAAGTCATTCAAAAGTAAAAGTCATTAATTCATTCACTTTTAGTCAGGATTTGAAAAATACGAAAATTTTCAAAAACTTTATTTCTGATCCTCAACTGTTTCTGTACTTAATGACTTTTACTTTCAAATGACTTTTACTTTCAAATGACTTTTACTTTAATGACTTTTAATTTTGAATGACTTAGTCTGGTTGCCGTTCGCCGTTCAGTGGGTTCGTTGAAACGCAAGCCGCCAATTCATTGAAAAATAGCGTTGATAACTATGGTTTGAGGTTGCGCACGCTGGTACAGAATCTTTTTGAGCGGACAATGTACTACTCACAATATAAAATAGAAACAGTTCGTGAATGCTGTAGCGACAAAATCTGCAGAATACTATATTCAATATTTTTTTCGCGCGCCATTTGAATTTCCTCGCAGTGATTTTGCACGGGTACTATCATAGTGCTTTAATAGATGCATTCACCAAGTGAAAACACAACTGTATAAATCAATCCTGAAGAAATCATAGAAAGGGAGGTTGTGTTTGAGCGCCGGGTCGACAGGAATGAGCAAAAAATGGTTGAAAAAATGGCCGGTGCCAGAGGCAGACAGGCGAGAGAGGGCAGACACGCAGAGGGTGTGGGAAAAGGGCATCTAGGGCACAGCCACAGGCTAGTTGGCGGAGGTGGAACTAGTGCTATTGGGACGAAAACCAAGTGGTTCTGTAGTTTGATCACCGGTCAACTGATATATACGATGAAACAAACCTACCGATTTCAAATTGAAGCCGGTTTCTTGGAATTGAGCCTAATAAAAATGAACCGGGTCCTCTATTAACCACTTTTGTAGAAACCACTCTTCCTCCAGCTAACCGATTACACGAAGATAGAGGTTATCCTTCTACACTGCTTCTAGGTGGGATGAGTGCGCATTACAAAGCTATGATGCTTACTGAAACGCTTCAGCTTAGGCAGGCATCAGTGCTATTTTGGGACAAAAATCAAGTGGTTCTGTAGTTTGATCACCGGTTGACTGATATCTACGATGAAACAAACCTACCGATTTCAAATTGAAGCCGGTTTCTTGGAATTGAACCTGATAAAAATGAACCGGGTCCTCTATTAATCACTTTTGTAGAAACCACTCTTCCTCCAGCTAACCGATTACACGAAGATATAGGTTATCCTTCTACACTGCTTCTGGGTGGGATGAATGCGCATTACAAAGCTATGATGCTTACTGAAACGCTTCAGCTTAGGCAGGCATTAGTGCTATTTTGGGACAAAAATCAAGTGGTTCTGTAGTTTGATCACCGGTTGACTGATATCTACGATGAAACAAACCTACCGATTTCAAATTGAAGCGGTTTCTTGGAATTGAACCTGATAAAAATGAACCGGGTCCTCTATTAACCACTTTTGTAGAAACCACTCTTCCTCCAGCTAACCGATTACACGAAGATATAGGTTATCCTTCTACACTGCTTCTGGGTGGGATGAATGCGCATTACGAAGCTATGATGCTTACTGAAACACTTCGCTTAGGCAGGCATTAGTGCTATTTAGGGACAAAAATCAAGTGGTTCTGTAGTTTGATCACCGGTTAACTGATATCTACAAGAAAACAAACCTACCGATTTCAAATTGAAGCCGGTTTCTTGGAATTGAACCTGATAAAAATGAACCGGGTCCTCTATTAATCACTTTTGTGGAAATCACTCTTCCTCGAGCCAACATTCACTGGAGAACCGGGTCCTTCCCGAACCGAACCGCGAACCAGTCACTGGAGAACCGAACCGAACCGACCGAACCGCTATACGCAACCAACCGGTTCTTAAGTGAATGCTTCGAACCGAACCGGGATTCACTCATTACGACTTATTTGTTTGATTCATGATTAATGTCGGTTCGGTTCGAAGCATTCACTGGAGAAACGGTTGGTTTAGAAGTCGTTTCAGTCGGTTCGGTTCGGTTCTCCAGTGACCGGTTCGTGGTTTGGTTCGGGAAGGACCCAGTTCTCCAGTGAATTCGCCCGAGCCAACCGATTACACGTTGATAGCGTATATCCTTCTACAACTGCTATGCTTCTGGGTGGGATGAATGCCGAGTTGCAACGGCTTTCACCAAAGAATGGTGTTCTTTTCTAACCGAACCAGGAAACAGTCTCCAAAGAACGGAACCGCCGGTTTGGGAGCGGAAACCGTGGTTCTTAATAGAATTCGAACCGATTTGCGAACTTTCCAACCTGGTTGACCCGAACGTCGTGATTCCCCTCCGTATTTAGTCTGGCACACGTTAAAATCCTTTTTTTTACCAAGAAATCGTATAACAATTTTATACTATAAAGCTATAATTTCGAAAAAAAAAACAAGAGAAATCTTTATCATAACTCCGAGATGTTTATCTAAGTCACTTCGTGCACAAATTGTTCGCTGAATAGCGTACTTTTGAGGTACTCTGATCACATGGAGTTTGAAGAAAATAAGAATGGTGAAATTTGAAAGTACCCTGGTTCCTGTGGAATGAATCGTGTATTAGGCTCAGACAACGACATGCCAGAACGGTAGGTGTTGTTCTGTTCTGTTGTATTTGTAGTTTGATCCGGCTGTGTTCGAGTCCGAATAAGAGAACTGTTCTGCTCTAACTATAGTAGTGAAGAAGTATTGGTTGTAGTTTGATGTCCATACGGACCATAGCTCGCCAATTTTGACCAAAAAACAACAGGATCAAACTACAAACACTGTGATTTTATAGATTTCGATTTAGTTTGAATGAGTTTTTAAATATTAAACTTTACAAAACTACAATGAATGCCCGCCGTATAGACGTACCTCGCAGCTGAAATCGGTCACTAGCTAACGAAATTCCTGCTGCGGATAAATCTCCTACTATCGAGTGATTTAGACCAGACCGGAGTACCAGTACCTTCTGCACGATCGCAAGGTTGACTACGGTAGTTCTAAACGGATGGAATTGCCCGTAAGATCTATCACATTCGTCGCTTTGACCGTTAACGCAGTATTTTGACTTCTGTTTTCTAACTGAATGTAGTTGAGCATTTCATCTTGAGCACATCAAATATAAGTTTTTCTCCCTACAATAGAACGACGATTTTATGTAGAGACAACAAACATACTTCTAATTTCATTCAGTGAGCGAGTTGTAACCCGAACAGTTTACATTCATTTTCTACCTAGAGAGATAGACTGGAGAAATGGTAGAAGATATACATATGTGCCAGAATATAAAAGAGAGAATTTCGAGACGTTAGAGTTAAAAGGAAAAGGCGCTTTCATGGGGATATGATACTAAAGAGCAAAGAAGGTGAAAACAGTGCTATCGCATGTACAACAGGAAAAAGTAGGATATACGGTGTCCATATCTGGGTTGCTTATTGGAAAATACAATCGTCATCCTTAAAGTGGAAGTAAATGAGAAAATCCCGTAAAACCTGATCATGTACCTTTCTATTGTGTTTCATGCGACTATGCATTTAACTAGTACACATAAAGCCGATTTCGGTAGGGAGGTATATTACATAAATTCAACCCAGAAGAACACGTATACCACGCAAATTATTCAACGAGATATGAAAACCATCTACGGGAGAGTAATGAAAACGGGCTAACTGATATGTTTCCCTATTCGTAATCGTGTATAGTCGTGGAGTACAAATAATGATATTGGATATGGTAGACTAGAAGCAGAAGAACAGCATAGTTCAGAGGGACATGTACAAATGAACTAAATCCTATGCGAAATAATTTCGCTACCAAATCCCACACTGCGTCTCATTCTTACGACACTATTCCGCAGGATCTGTGTCCAGGCGGAAGGGCAAGTGAAATAGTGTGTATTCGATGAGACGCAGGTTGAGAACTGAACGCTAAGATATTCATACATAAGAACTTAGGTATATATCGACCGAAACGGTTAGAGAACATTGTTCAACGCCAGATACAGCAATCGAAAATCAAAGGAATCAGGAGAATTCTGGAGAAGCCCGGAGTGGGACTTGAAGGTCAGCTGCTACCGCGTCAGAACGGCATTCAGAATAGCACGATGGGACAACTTGACGTAGGATATTCCCTCCACGATGGGAACCCAAATACGACGTCGACCGAATTCGCCCTGCAAATCAGGCATATAAGATTTCGAATGGAACTTGACCGTTCTAGGCAGCATATACTCCTGTACTTCCGACGTTGATATCTCGCCTACAGTAATTTTTGCGAATAAACTTGTATTGAGCTCCGGCCACAAAGTTTTCGTGGCGGGACACTGTATTCCACTACAATTTGTTCTCATCACAGCTTTATTTCGCTATGTATCGCGCTTATTTTCATGCAAATCATGCGAGGACGCGAGTTCGTTATTTATTAAAGCTGTAGACGGAAACGCCGTGATCTACACGATGAGGTTGAAACTTCTACTCAGTGTTTAACATATTTCACTTTTTGGCTACTGCAACTTGTTGTATCGATTTCCCTAACTGTATAACAACTTGATATAGAGTATATTCTATGAGCGCGATCATTCCAAAACACTCATTCGCAAGTTCAGATGTATACTGTAGGAGTGGACATAGGGTTAAACTAGACCATACCTCCAGCCATTGCTCTAGTTCCTCTTGTACGCTCATCAGAAATACAGTCGTCCTATGCTGCTTGTCATCGTCCTGAACTCAATTATATAAACTATTAACATAAACTATTTGTTCAACTAATATATACAGAGATGCAAAAAGACAAACGATGTAACCTATAAAGCCTCTAAACTAAAATCTTCAAACCATCGATATTTGAGACTTTTTCTTCTCTCTGTTTCATAATTTGGAAGAGTATAACTTCATGAACGTATTTTACTACACAGCAATCATGTGGGCCTTTCTAAAACCTGGCCGGAATAACCAAAAACCTGTCGCCACTGTTCCGAGCAGCGTACTGTAAGTGTGTGTAAGTGTGCACGAGCGCCCGGGGCAGACTATATCAATGTTGAGATGAGATCTACCTGGAATACTCCGACTCTCTCGACGGCTTCAGCTCGTACTCCCGCCTCCTCCTCCAGCTCCCGTTTGGCAGCCTCCTCGTGGTTCTCATTCACTTCCACCCCGCCACCTGAACAGCAACAATAGCAACGTGCAATGTAGTGCAATACAATGTACGTTTTATTACAATACAATACAATGGAAGTGTAACGTAGGTTCAACACCACAAGTTTTACACCAAAGTGACTTCAGGGTGTACATGTGACCACTAATTCATTTACAGTTGCTGGCTTCGATTTTGGTCCCTTTTCCGAGCTTTTCGCCTCAATTTTTCATTTCAAAATGGTCAGCTTCTATTCAACAAGCGAGATTATCTGTAAAAGAATTAACGTCCAGTTCAAGGATATCTGTTCAAGTTTTATAAATGTTTCGCGCAAATGTAGATGTGGAAAGTCACCTGGGATGACCCATTTCTCGTGGTTCTTTCCCGCACTGACTAGCAGAACAACTGCTTCCGAGCCGATACCTGCAAAAAATATTCTCACGTGAAATACGCTAGTTTGGTATATTAAATAAGAACGAATGTGGGGTTCAATCGCGACGCGTCAGTCCTTTAAACTGCACTACGTTTTTCAGTTTCAGTTCAAATGACCGATGCGCGGGAATTGGCCCACATAATCGTTCTGCTTTATATGAGTAATCAAATTTAAAAGTGTACAATATTTTTTATAGAATTATGTGATAGCAGTGCTCAACTAGGTTCAGAACAGAATTACAACGACTCCTTAGAGCTGCTTCGAACTTTTGAAGTTGCTAACGTAGACATATCTGCAGCTGTAGTTCTGCTTCTGTAACAATGAAGCGGCCTCGAAGCCGTCTGTCAGAAAGAAGTGTCTGTGGCACAGCGCAGTTTAGGTGTACAGTATCCTGCCCCCGTTCATTTTAGCGACGACGATATAGTACTCGCCATTCCCGCGGAGACTTGGGCAGTGTGCCAATGAAACTCCAAATGAACATATTTCATAGAAAGAACAGGTTTTATGAAAAGAATTTCCACCCACATTCTGTAACAAATGTTAACTGCCGCTCAGAAAATCTTAGTGCTTGGGAAAACGTTAACATGGTGAAAAGCGGCCTGGGAATTTTGTTGGCACGTCACCGAGATCTAAGTGGGAATGATTGGAACTATATGTGTACGCAATCCCTCACATGCTAGACGGGATGGATTGAGTGGAGCACCTAATGGACAGAGCACCAATAAAAACGAGCTCGGCAAACAGACAGATCCGTGCGATAGATGATACTGTCAACTGTGTTGCTGCTGTCAAATTACAAGAACGTAAACCAGTTGGAGTTTTCAAGTCTACTATTACAAGCTGATTGCGAGAAGCGAGTTTGATGATTTTGTTCAAAATTTGATTGTGATATCCGAATAGTAACTACCTATGCGAAATAACTTGTTTTCGAGCACAACATTACAAGCCTATTCTGTTTTGAGATCACATTTCATAACAGTGAAAAGGTAAACAAAACAGAGTCATGCAGAAGTTTTCTTGGTTAGAAAAGTTCAGTGGCGTACGTCAACATACAATTAGGCCACGCCTGTTTACAAAATTTATGTTGAAGTATGGAAATTTGTGTGCACTAATTCATCTCCCCAATGGATCAACGTGTTATTTGAGAGAAAACTATCAGCTGAGAGCCAGCGTCAAAGTGTACATAAAATGCGGATAGTTGTAACTTGATAAATGTCACGCAACATTTATCAGCAGCAGGGAAAGTGGACAGATTGTCCATGACAAACAGACGACCACTGATACAATCTTCTACAAGCCGTTCGTTTTACAAATCGAGCTAGACAGCACACAGAGAACGTGCACAAGAGGAGACGCAGAGCACAATTCGGCTGCAAAGCGGTTGCTCGATCGAGCAACAGTTCAACAGTTTCGCAGCACAAAAACGGACAGAACATTTGGTACTTTCTTGATCAAACATTAGAGCATTTCGGGCTAAAAATGGCTGTGTCGAAGTATTGCGAAAAATGAGCTCGGTGTTGTGAAAATATTTGATAAGAAAAAAGTGTTTCCTTAAAAGAACAGTCATGAAGAGGAACACCCTACTTATTGCAACCATAAATATTTGAATGAAAAATATTAGAACCTTAAGACCTTAGTTAAAGAAATGCAATGTTAGTCACCTTTGACACAGACGCCGGCGGCCCGAATGCGATAGCCGTCCGAGTCGCGCAGCCGCGGCACCACACCCGCACGAATCTTCCATGGAGCTACGCTCACCATTCGGCACAAGACCTGCAGCAATGGGTATACTCCCTGTCAATTATACGTCCACTTCTACAGTATCCTTACAGTTCTCGTCATTTCTAAGACAACTTCTGAAGTATCAGTATACTCTCTGTCATTTATACGTCCACTACAGTATCCTTACAGTTCTCGTCATTTCTAAACCAACTCTAAAGTATCAGGATACTCCTTACCATTTCTAGTTACTTATTGAAAACTATATATCGACTCCTACTTTTCTACAGATGACTGTTGATGAAAACATCCAAAAAATAACGGCACAGTATGATGAATCTAAAAGACGGGTCACGTTTCGCAATTACGTTCGAGACGTGCAATGGATGTGCAGCACATTTGTTCGAATTCCGGTTCAACGTGACTATTCTGTTTACGTCGCTGGTGTAGAAAGATAATATTATACAGCACAGAGAACGATAACCCTACGTATCCAGATGGCGATATTCATTAACCACAATTTGTTTTGAAATTTCGTCATCAAACGGTCAATTTTGTAAAGCCACATCCGAGCACAGCAAAAAGTAAAATGTACAGTATGATCGTCGTTTTCGTGATCTATGGAAGAAGATAATGCTTACCGTGAGGTCTGAGGGACAGTGGTCAAAGTCAATAGGATGAAGATGTTCTCTGAATATGTAATAAAGTGAAAGCGCCATGTTGACTATCATAAAACACATCGATAATGATCACAAGACTGAAAATTGGGAGCAGTGCAGCCAGATGGAAACAGGGATTACATGGGAGGGTATATGGGAAAAACGTAGATGGTCTGATCCAACATGTTTGTAGTTTGATCAGTGTGTTTCAGTCCGAACGCCAAACTACAACTCAGGTATGATCTCTCCCTACGTATCCGGAAATAGGCATATTCTGTGGCCGTGCTGGTAAAATGGGGGCTATTCGCGGTACGACGGTCTTAACGTTGAACCATCACTCCCACGGAACAATGTTGAGACTGCCCGCCTACGTGCGAGAAGCTTCATTAGTCTGTGCCACGCAATTATTATTCTTCTCAAAGGTGTTGAAATTCCTGAGCAGAATTTCAATTTTTTCGAAAATATATAAAATTCCGCCATCTTGTTCTTTACTCTTAAAGAAGGACGATTATGTGGTCCAATCGCAACGGTTCAGTCCTTAAAACTGCAATACATTTTTCAATTGCAGTTTAAAGGACCGTTGACACGAGATTGGTCCACATAATCGTCCTTCTTTAATAATGCAAACTGAGAACGAAATTGTAATAATGAAAGGCTAATTGAATATTCGATCATTTACTGTAAGATGTTACGCATGGGTGAAATGAACTGCACTGCATTCAGGATAGAAGCTACCTCATATTAGTGATACGGCAATAGGAGGATTAGTTCTACTTATCGGCAAAATAATTATAATAATGTAATTTTGCGTAACGATGTATCAACGAACTTTTTATAATGTATTCCTATTATTTTACAACTATTATTATTCATCGAACTTTGCCTTGGCCGTTCCAAACACCTCGCTTTTCCAGATAATCTATTTTGGAACTGTCTGCGCGGTAAGGGGTTAAATCTCATGTAATTTACATAATAAAACATATCAGAGTTCGCGTTTTATGCAGATGCGAGTATTTCAACAATATACTTTAACTACACATACATAGGAGCATGGGGACAGTCAGTTGAAATTGGCATAACAACTGGCCTATTTTCTTCATGGAAATACCCCGTATTATTTGGCACTCACCCCAATGATCGTATCGTGTTACTCTGTAGATAATTATTGGTTACGCACATACTATTTAGCAGGAAGAGGTAGTTGCGGTAGGCAAGCAGAAAGGATCGAAAATGAAAAGCTACTTCGCGAATTTTGGCAGCATTTTGATGCGCTGACTTTTGTTGCATTCAATTCACGTGGGTAAAAGTTACACACGAATTTACTACTCAAAAAATGAATCTACTGTTGTTGTGAGGAGAAGTAAGAGTCATTCAGAGCATATTGTTACCAAAGAAGATAGAATTTGCTATAACAGCTTGACCGAAAAAAGAAGTAATTGGAAAAAAAAGGAGATTGGTTGGGAGGAAAAGCTACAGAAAAGAGATAAGGGAAGGGAGTGCGGGTGTTCTGGGCGGACCACTCTGAGTCTCTGCAACCATGCCGGGCACTCTGTCTTCTCTGCACTCTTGATACCACATGCGAGTGGCGGCAAGCCAATCTGCTCTTGAAAATATATAGAAGACAAGACGGAAGACAAATGTATTCAATTAACAAAACCAAAACAAATACATAACAACAAGGAAACAAAAACAGTAACAGAAGATCAACGCCATTATAACTTAGGTTTGTTCTTCGATCTATGGATAAATACTAACTCTAGGGACTTATCGAAAACAATGATTCCTCTAGCTGTCAATAACTAACTGTCTCTCAATTTATGAAATATTCTACATCAGTATTTGCCAGGTACCCGAAAATAAAGCCGAATAGTGAACAAAATCAACTATTAAATTACTCACTCGGAAATAAGCTGGCACAATCCAACAAAAACATACTCTAATGAAAATGAAACTTAGGTGCAACTTTACCTAATGAACTGAAAGAGAAATGCGAGTACGGCTACAACAATTGCGATTGAGATGATGAGGAAAGTGTACCGCGAAGTGGTGGCCGGTGCCTTCTGATGGGAAGAGGAGTGAAGAGTATCGGTCACCAGTTCCGTCTTCATATGGAACTTCCCTATCTCCGTCACTCGCACTTTCGCCCATTCTCCAAGCGAAACGCGATCCAAGGGCACGAGGAAATGCTCATAGGACTTGTTATGTCCTACAGCATGGACTCCGTCTACAATAAATAGCAGATTTTAAAAGGAAGCCTACGGATTTATAGTAATGCTAGTAAAAAGCTTAGGTAAGCGATTAGAAATAACACGGTGGGGAACGTCTCTGCTCAGGTCATACATAACACGATCACATCCACGTCTTCACGGTAGTGATTAAAATGAATTCGCCAAAACCAACTCACCACTAGCCATTTCACAGAGAAGGACGTCGTAAACTTGTCCTATTCTGTCCTCTTTGTAGCGACCGTAACTGTGAAACAGTTGGGACATTGCAGTGGTGCGACGACGAGCTTCAATCGAGTTGATCTGGAAGAAAATGCGTAACTCAAGCAAGCAACTAAAGTCCGTAACTCAAATTTTCCAACACTCGAAAACTCGATTTTAACTCGAAAATCGAAATTTCGAACTCGAAAAATGGACCTTTTGGGTCCAAAAACACTCAAAACTCGACTCAAAAAAAACTCGAAATTTCCCAAAACTGGTAAACTCGAAATTTTGAACTCGATACACAACCCTAGTATAGTGGTTGGCGTACCGGCCTCCCAAACCTTTGCGCCCGGTTCGAGTCTCACATGAGGCGGATATTTTATAGACTTGGCACGCACTATAGAGTCATTTATGCGACCATCGCCAATCATACGCAATTAGTTTCAGTGACTCCATCTTGTGAAAATATTGTTTGCACAGACGAAACGTGAACCGACCTTTTTCAGACGAGCTGCCGGTGTTCCCTTTCTTGGATAGTACTGATTGATAAACAGGGATGGAAACTCGTACTTGCGAACTAAATCCATGCTTTCCTCAAAGTCTTCTTCTGTCTCAGTTGGAAAGGCACAAATGAAATCAGTGGCAATGTAAACGTCCGGCACACTGGAAAGTAAGAATTAACGAGAATCGAACATGTTACTATGTGCTAGTGTTCAGTCCTAGTTCTGTCTGCTGTAACCGGAAGGTCCAAGTGTAACAGGTTATGAAAAATATACAAAACCAAGACATTTCAGATATAAAACTAAAGCTTCCTTTGAACGAAAATAATGAGTAATAACGAGAGAAGAACTTACTTTTCAATCATATAGTCCATGATCTTACAGAAATGAGCGAGAGAATATTCTCGTTTCATGTCTTGTAAGACAGCATCACTTCCAGATTGCACGGGGATGTGGAGGAAGGAGTATACGCGGGGATGATTCAGAGCTTCGGCGATTTCCTGAAAAAGATTGGTTAACTAGAAATTCGAATAATGAATCTGAAAATAGCACTTTCGGGTCAGCGAGCATATCATTCTTTTCAAGTGAGCGCCAGCATTAGCGGTATAATAGTGAATGGAAATGAATAGGACACTACTGTACATATAGATAGAACAAAGATTTACGAACTGGTAAACTCATGAACTCACTTTCAAATAGTCAAGTATGTAGGGCGGGTTGGTCATCCCCAAGCGCATCATGCAACCTTCGGGGATTATCTTCACAAGCTCAGTCAGAAGATCCGGCAGCACCTGAGAGACGAATAATAAATACTACAATCAGCTGAAAAACATGTATTCAATCAGTTCTAAACTTATACACGCAAGAAAAGA
This sequence comes from Litoditis marina, assembly GCA_964036275.1. NCBI lineage: Eukaryota > Metazoa > Nematoda > Chromadorea > Rhabditida > Rhabditidae > Litoditis > Litoditis marina. The sequence goes on from OZ038438.1 coordinate 2,497,121, forward strand.
CCAAAATGACTAAACATCCGCAAGAACAAACTTGCCATATCGAAATCACGGCCCCATGCTCCTAAATCTTCAGAAGTTAACCAGAGTTCTTTGACACCATCTCTCTCGAAAGCGGTTTTTGCCTGAATGAGAACAAAGTTGATTAAACAATGTTTGGTCTCCTCCATTGGTCCAGCTTAGCTCAAGACAGATCGAAATGGAAAGCAAATTTGGTCCTTCAGAAGAGCAACCGTTCCCTGAAGCACGGGACAACTAAGTAACTAAGTATAAATACGTGAAATGAGTATTGGCACGCGACAGGAACCTGGAACTTGACACAATACCATCGAGGCAGTCTGGCTTGAAAAATCGATATTACAGTAATTAAATAATTAAAATGAAGTCTCACCTGCTCGACCAGTTCATCCAATGGATAACTTTTCAGATCCCCTCTCGCCAGTTTTGTCTTACAGTACGTACAGTGATTCAAACATCCTGTATTGATTGCCAATACCTGTAACAACCGCGAACATCATACTACGCTGAATTCGAAAATCGAATCTTACAGTCTGTGAAAAAAAAACCATTGAATATACAATCCGAGTCTCATATAATATATAGACAACGTATAAATAAGTTTTTTATTATTTCTGAAGCATCGATAAACTAAATACAATCTAAAGTTTGGCCCAGTTCCTAGAAATCGATCCTGAGCAAATAGCGCACGAGCTTCAAACTACGCTCCCAATCGAATTTCGTATTCACTACCATCCCACTTCAGTTGTCATATCTTGGTCGTTCGAACTGTATAAGAAAAAGAATTAGTTTTGACATTTTAAAACAAATACAGCCCTACCTCAACCAGATTGTTTTTGCGTATCTTCGGAAGTGAAAGTCCTGCATCGGGCCTCCTTCTACTGATGAGACGAACTGAAGAAAAAAAATTATTACAGAGACAGCAACCTAATGATCTAGCTCAACAAAAACCTCACAGTTCCCCCATATACTTCTCGCAACACATTTATAATTCAAGTATGCGTATCGCCTATACGGTCTTTTTTTGTAATTTCACCCAGCTCACCTGAATTTCCCTTCAAAGTTTCCTCGACTACCTCTACTATGCGATCGATTTGCTTGACTCCAACAATCGATATGTCTTTAAGCCAAGGCTCATCAGGTGCAGCCTAAAAGTAAAACTATATTTCGTATTATTTTCTCCCTTCGGTACTACAATACAAATCAAAGGACATTATATTACAGGGCTTTCCATTTTCTCTCTGACCGCTTTTGAGAGGAACATTCAAAGTGTCGATTTGAGATGGAAGACAGCACATAATTTCAATCGAAACAAGTTGTCAATGTAGAAGTAAAATGAGAGACTGACCTGCGAAACACATCCTGCCATAACAATGTGCTTTCCCTGCTTTTTACCTTCCACAACAAAGTTGTTTGCCTGAAAAAACATTCAATCACACTCATCAACCATGACTATTACAGACAACATGAACGCATTTTAGTTGTGCAGCTATTTTACCGCCCATAGTTCATTTCACCCATTTGTGGTCGCTTGAAATATGAAATATTGTCGCGAGAGAGAGAGAGAGAGAGCGAGGAAAGAGAGAGAGAGAGAGAGAGAGAGAAAGGGAGGGAAGGGAGGGGAGAGGAGAGCGCAAAGCGTTCACAATTGCCCAATCCCGTTGGATGGGTTATTGGAAAGAAAAAAGGAGATTTCGATACAAAAAACTCACCTGGGTTTCGGAAGGAGTTTTGACAGTACAACTATTCAACACCCAGACCGACGCATCATTCTGTTTATCTACTATCTGGTAGCCAGCCTGGAAGAAAACACATGAAAAACCTTCTGACACACGAGTTCCAGCATAAACTGCCGAGGGTATCTCATTGTTCGTGAAACCTCGCGACTACGCAATATCTCCCTCTTTTATGAGTCGCAACCCCTCAAATAGTCCAAAAATGCTATCTGCAACTAATATTGATTGAAAAATGTTAGATATTAACTCGTGACCCCTACTTTCCACAATAATTAGTTCGCCACTCCCATCAAATGCGAGGCCTTGACAGGGTGACTCCCAGACTTAGATGAGCAAGAGTTGCAAAGTCACACCTTCGCCAGTATGCCTGCCATGTATTCACTGTCACTGCCATTGTGCGAGCATCCCCATGTCTTCATCCAAACTGTGCTCGAGCCAGGTACGAACGAATCCTGCTGACCACAATCGCCGCGATCACGTCGCGATCTGAAACACCACATTTTGTTGTTAGTTTTCACATTTCACTTAGGGTGGATAATGTGCGAAATGAATACATGAGAAAAGGTATATTTACCCCTCTCCCAGATGAAACATAAGTAAATCCAACTACTCTCACGATACCGGCGAGGCTCTTTATTTCTGAAAGGACGGATGTTTGGGCACTCACCGAATTTTCACTTGTACATCACCATCTCTGGGTGGTTGGTTTACATCGAAACCATCCTCGATATCCGCCATCTGCTTCAAATTTAGAAACTTCAGTGATACTTTTACAGTCAGTATAAATGTGAACTAGAAACGTCAAGAAAATTAAAAATGGAAGAATATTTCGGGAAATTCGACCCATGAATTCAACATTGAAATTCGTAGACTAAGGAAACTTTATAAACATATATACATGTGAATATGAAAATTAATCTATGGGACCTAGGGTACAACTGATGAGCTAGGTAACATAGATACGCATGCAGCTCAAAAAATTATATGTGACTCGAATTGATAGGAGGTGGTAGTTGCAAAAGTTAACTGAATCTAAAAAGCAACTGAAAATAGGTATCACACAAATAACTAGCGCTTCACGCTCATATTACGATAATCATTCCCTCAACTGAATTAAGGTGGCAGTTACAAATTCGAAATATAAGACGATAGAAAGTTGACTTACGAAAAATTCTTTTGACGCTTTTTTCCATGCTAGGTAAAGATTCAGCGAACGGTTGAAGAAAAAGGGAACTTGTCGCAAATCAGAACTGTACAAGAGAAAATGTACCCATTCCTACAACGGTGCAGCAGAAGATATTAGTACTTATGTATGAAACTTCATGTATTTAATCATGGTAATAAAAAGAAATCTCAACCATCAATTTCGAGTAGAACTATAAAGTGTAATGTTGAAAGAATTGCACATGAGCATTCTACACTACCTACTATACATATGAGATATAGGTGAAATAATAATTAACACGAATGATGACTAGTTGATATTTTGAATGAAAGACGTATCGTAATGCAAAATGAGAGTCTTGAGAAAGGTCATTTCTCTTCTAGTGTTCTCAAAAATGACCCTGGGATCCTCGCTTTCACATCTGGAACCATTACATTCATTCTCGAAATTCAATGACACTTTCAATTCATAACAAAATGGAGAATGTAAAAAATGATTAGTTTCGAGCTCAACCCCATCCAAATCATAAATATCTTCCAGAAATATTCTAGTAACAAATAAAGTTTTGAAAAGGTTCTGATAGTTTCATACAATTAGGCCCAATCATATACATTGTATCATAGATATTGTGATTTTTTTAGTCTTTGTTAGACGATTTTGTTAGACAAATCGTAATCGTAACATATTCCCGCCAACTCAAAGTTCATATCACAAACCTCAGCACGTTTGGGGCGATGACCATGGCTAAATTAGAAACATCCATTTTGGTATGAGCGACTATGCTTTCCTTCGAGAGATCCTGTAAAATGTACATCAGTTGTCGTATTGAAAAAACTGAAGAGTGTTCGCACAGTCTCTCCGATACGCTGTTTTTGTGCTCTATAGTTTCAGAGGTTCCACTAACAGCCCGTTGTCGTATTGAAAAAACTGAAGAGTGTTCGCACAGTACTCTCCGATACGCTGTTTTTGTGCTCTATAGTTTCAGAGGTTCCACTAACAGCCACTTAATAATCCCCGTTAGTTTGATTCATATTTCAAGACAACGAACGCGTACGTACGTACGATATGTGTTTTTTTTAAGAGCAAGGGTTGTTAGTCGAGTTCAAAATTTCGAGTTTGGCGAAAAAACGAGTTCTCGAGTTCGATATCCTAATCTGCAAACTTGGTTATGGTATGGTGAACTGACCTGCAGAAGAGCGATGAGCTTCGCCAATACAAGCTTATGCAATTCGGGAAGTAAATCGACTATTCGGATAGCATCCTGCGGGGTTTCACAGGAAGCCAGTGCGCGTGAATATACCGAGTGTGGTATGAGGGGAGACGGCAACTGCCGCAGCCACAACTTCAATAGACCGGCTGCAACGTGCGAGTCGTGGACTACGGGTGCAACCCATTGATCTAGGATTGCACGTGTGGTAGACAACTGATCCGGGTCACCCGCCACTCTGAAACACAAATCACATCAATTTTGATGTAGACGCCAAACCAGAAAGCCTATACCACACGGGTGGACTCTAGACTTCTCGCCTTCATATTTTATGCTTCACATTTAATTTTTACAACAATTTAATGTTAATGAACGCTTCACTATTTCATTTTCTTCTATGATGAACAATTTCGGCATTGCAGTTTTACAACTTGCCGATCCAACAAAAAAGGTTACCACTCACCTAAAAATGCCTTCGGTTTTACATCCTCCAGACGAATAGAGGAGCTGAATCAATGTACATTCTATCCATGGCAACTGCAGATGGGGAAACCGTTCCGACTGCAACTCCATCAATTCATCCAGAGTGGCCCCAAACTGTGGCGGATTGAAGATATGTACCTGGATCGAGAAACATAACACTCCACAACAATCGATGGTACCTTGTGAGACTGCGTCTAGTTTGTATATATGCTGATATTTCTTTTCCTGGTTTGTGTTGTCGATATACTTTGACACGAACTATGATGTTGCAACCAGCGGGGGTGGCAGTTACACACGCAAGATTTTCTTCCGGTTTCACCGTATTTTGAGAGGCACGAAAGAATAAACGTACAAGCAGAGTGGTTGGAACTGAATAGCTTTACAGTATTAATGGATGGCAACACAAGCATGCGAATACAATACACTATAAACAAGAACATAGTTATTCTCGATGTAATTACAGTTGGAACTCACTCGAGTTTCTTGAACCAGTGTCAAAGACGGCTTAGGTTTCGGCTGACTCCTACTCAGTCGCTTCGCACACTGAAGTGCAAATCGGGAAACTGCCACCTGAACGAGTACACAATATAAGGACTTATATAATAACACAAGAGAATGAAAACTTATATTCATATACAACTGCTTACCTCGGGTCTATCGAAAATACGTTCCGAATTCCGGTCAATGAACTGTTGGAGGGAGCCAGCGAGCTTCTGTGGCGTAACAAACGCCAACAGAATTGCCAAAAGTTCCCAACCGCGTCTGGAATTGGAAGATCAGATGGTCAAATGAACATAAAATAAGAAATAACGGAGAGTTCAAGTTCAGAAATGTATCCCAACTTACATTCGGTCTTTTAAACCACACAAGGATGTTTAAAATATCAAATGGGACTACAAACAAAAAGTAGGAAGCTTTACCATCCAAATAGTATTAATAAGATGCTCGTCTACTTCCCGGGGAAATCTAAGCCATGTGAGCAATTTCTTACTTCAAGCTGTCCGGTCGCTCATTGTCGGTAAGTTGCTGCATCAACTGAGCTACTGCTTCATCCGTACAATCTGGCCGACCAACACACAACTCGCACAAGGATAACGCAAGCTGTAAATGAAATACAGATATAGGCACCATGTGTAGAGAAAGAGATACTTTTTAGAATTATTCATACAAATAATGTGCAACGGGACAAACACACATATACCAGTAAAGTTGTCCGAATAGTCAGAAAAATTAAAAAAATAGACTACTTTTTTGCTGAAAACAGTAGAATTTCTCTGATTTTCGTGCGAAATCATCAATTTTCCCGTGTTTGAAGCTAAAAACGGACTACTTTTTGTCGCTTAGTCGGACCTTACTGGTGTATGCAAACACATTTAGAGATAGATAACAGAAATAAAAGAAGAAACTGTAATAAATAAATAGTGCAGTAGAAAGTTGCTATTGCTTACCTGATCTATGGCAGTCTTGCTTTTTCGGTCCCCCATATAGCCTTGAATAAGCTTAAAAATAGAAGAGACTTCTCTCTTGATATTTTTATTATCGGGTGCAGACAGAGATTGCTTTGGAGCATCCTTTGACCAACCTGAATCATTAAACACTTAGATAAGACTTCTTTTGGTTAACTTCCAAAAGATTTTTGCATCGGAGCCGTTCAGAACGCCCGATTTGAGAAGTAATATATTGTAGGTTTCGCTTTTCTCCACTGATCTCGCGATATTTTACCCATAGGAGAAAGAAGGCCTTCATTCATCCGAACTATCTGACAGTCACTTGGAAAAAAAATAACAAAAGGACACACCTCCGGCGGACGGTTTTGACTTTGTACCAGTATTGGTTGAGAAAAACTGCCTTTTGTTCGTAGGTGGGCTAGAAGACCTGCAATTTAACTTATTCAATATATTAAGTATAATAATATTGACAATAATCTCACACCTCCGATAATACGTAAAACCGTTTCCATTTTCAATTAATGATATATCCATTTATATTTTTCAAACTGTTGACTTTGTTATGTTCGTTCGCCGAACATATTATTATTATTAAGAACTAACCTCGAGGATCTGGTGGGAATGGAATCAGCCGAGGGGGCCGTGGACATGATGGACGTGGTGGCTACTAGTGGAAAGGGAGCATAGTGTCGACCTCTCCCATTTCCATTCGCATATTCTTCTCTATCCGCCAGAGAACCGGAATCACTCGGATCGTCTAGCGACATCCACTAAAACAAATTTTTTGAACAAACTTCAGAAGTATTGTACACAAAACTGCCCATACTTCTATACTGTAACTGTAAATACTTCCACAGTTTAATATCAAACGAAAAACTGAAACCAACATCGAAAGACTGCTGCATAGTGGAAGTAGCATTAGATGCTCGGCTGGCAGTTCGAGACATCACCACACCAGCCTGAGGCCCAATATTCTGCGCCATGACTCGCTGACCACGTACGACCGCCGGAGAAGTCTGGGTTTCACACGTTCGGCGGATCTAAAAATAGACGCATCCGATACTCACTTACACTTTAACTTACAAGTGACCTGTCCTGTCGTCATTACTAATCGTATTCTTCCTTTTTTTGTACAAGAAATATCTGCCTGAGTGAAAAGTCTCATTTTATCGGAGTGGAAAAAACAAACAGGTGCTCAGGTGACCAAAACATGTCGCTTTGACTACAACGTAATGCGTGTTTCTTAACAAACCGGGAGAGCATTCCATTGAAACGAAGTTAGCGAAAAGAAACCATAACATAATCTTGTTGTTGCTTTCAATATTCGATTTGGAAGGATGGAAGACCATGTGTACTATGCAACAACAATGTTTTAAAAACGGTGATTACTATACTAAACTAACCTTAGCATGTTCTAGACTCTCTGTGTTCTCTTTCAGAGTTTGCAACTTGGCGAGCGGAATTATATCAATTCCATGTCCTTGTGGGCGTTGCCATATAGTTTTGAGAGTAGCCGCATTGTAGTAATAAAAACGGTTAGATTTGGAATCGAAGAGTTCCCACCATTGGTTATCGTGCGTTTTCTTACTGAAATATATTTTTAAGCAGAATAATTCTCCACCGAAAATCTGAATACAAGTGCTTCACTTATTCAAAACGTTCTTTTGATAAGCACAACTCAGTAAGCATGAGACCTTAGCACGTTACCATGTGAATTGGAAAATGAGAAGACTCACACTAAAGCTCCATGTGGTGGCTCCCATGAGCACTGTCCAGATATCAGATTGGCGTACATGTGTTGTTTGGTCTGTGGTTCAACTATCTCCACCCATTCAATCGAGCTTAAATGAAAGCATTAAACCCAAAGGCACATTAAACTTCGCATAGACAATACATAAATGTTCGGAATAAAGTTTGATAGTTGCCTAAAATATAAGACAACTGAATACACTTCGAATCTCACTTAAACTAAAAACACGGCAGAACGAAAATAAAAAGACTCCCTGTCTACTTTTTTCTAGGACGACTGATATACCAAAATTAGAGTAGTTGAAGCTTGGAAGAGATGGCGATATCTCGATTTTCAAGTTTCCTACACAATTCACTCGGGAATAAGACAAACTATGAATTTCTGGAATATGCCCTGAAAATATGTTTTAACTACATTACGATAGACTCAGCTGTGCTCACCTGCTCGAGCCTGGTACTCCAGAGTGTTCCACTGAGGCATCACTGGAATTCCCATTGTGCATTGCGTTCTTTTCTCAGGCTAACACTTCCTGATGAGCTTCTTGTACTGCCGTTCGGCGCTCGCCCTTCGCCTGCCGGCACAGTATATCATTCAACAACATAACGGAAACACGAAAAGTTTTTCGTTGACCATGATCAAACAAACCATAAAAGAAATCACTTTTTTTTCAGATAGGTTACTTTTCAGGCAGCAGAATAACGCAGTGAGGTTTCTTTGGTCATTGGTTTGGAACGAAATACCATTGTCACCACAGACGATAATAGTATAGTACCGGTTACAAATACTTCGTGAGAGCATTAATCACAGATTAGTTATAATCTTCGATAGAACATGAGTTTAAATAATTTAAGAAAATCACAAAAATTAATTGATTGAAATATGTATCATGAATTTTCTGAAAATGTGCTTGCAAATTTACCAATACATGTAGTAAAGGTCTCGCAGCGGCTTCTGTCTCTTAAACGGCGCGAAATTCAAAACCGCAGTTTCTATTTCTGTTTCCCTCCATCGACGACAATATTTATTCCTTCCAAATTTTCAACTAAACTACAAGGAATGTTTTGATGCGAATCGAGATTATTCTTCGGTGGTTTTTGTTAGCTTTAGTGGTGACATTGTTCTCTATTATATTCCTCTATTCCCGATTGCAGTTGTCGAATCATGTAAGTTTAGATTTATTTCCTTCATTCAGATTCAGTGTTTTAATCCTAAATAAATGTGCAATAGCATTACGTTAAAAAGAGTATATCTCATCGCGGTATTTTAAAAGTAACGCGTTCGTTGTCATACATTAGATAATTTTTATAGTGAATCGGATTTTATAGGCTGTCGAGAACGTCGCTTTCAATGTTCCGAGCGATGGGAACGGCTCAGTTCTTCATCAGTATTCTGGTAAGTGTCTGGTTTCTTTCACCCACATCATAATTGATACGGTAGATTGAATATCCAGAAACCAAGTTGTAAGGTACTAAACAAGGTACACGTATACGTGGGGAAGATTTGGAATAATATTAGGTAGTCATTACCAAGACAATACACAGCAGGTTTAAAAAGAGCTTGTTTTTCTTGGACAGTTTCAAGAAATTTGTATCGAGCTCGCACAAAGAACACGTTTTTTAACATTGGAAATCTCATGGCTTTCAAGGATGTGATGTCTTTCCTGAAGAGCTGAATTTGACCCATCCACTATGTCAATTGAAACTGGACTGGATGCAGGAGGGCTGGAAGACGCATCCATGCTATGCTGAGTATGGTATTGATGGCTCCGTCTGTTCATTTCGGACTTATCTTTCACTGGTAGAAGATCATTGTCCCCCCATGCCCGGCTATTCAAGACTTCTGGATGATTCAGCGAAGGTATCTCTTTTTCAGCTCTTTTTTTTACCGCTTTAGAAAACATTTCCATGTTTTACACCAATCTGAGGTGGTATGAAAGAAGTTTCAATCAGTTAGTTTTTCAGATCAACTTTTGTTGTATTTCAGACCAGTTTCGTAAAGGAAAACTTGTTTGAATTGATGTCCGACGAACCTCTAAACTATTCCTTCATGAAGGAGAGAATTTCGCGTATTTGGAATAATTGGATCGATGCTGTGAACTATAATATCGAGAATCATCCACTCGTAATGAAATCTCGGAAACGGTTAAATGTAAGTTGTGAGGTTTTGTTTATGATATTGGTATTCTCTCATATTTTCCCGGTCGGGACGGTAGTTGTATTTACGAATTGGCACCGCCAGCGTTTATATGTCAATGCCAATGCGTTCCGAATCGTTAGTTTCGTGAAACTGTTCTTGTTTTTTAGATAATCGTTCATTATGGTTTCTTGATGCCTGAAGTAAAGCTGAATTTCGGCTCGAAGTCCGAACATGGTGGCCCCCTGGGCGAGCTTATTCAGTGGGCTGATCTGACTGCAGCCCTCTTTATTTTGGGGCATAACATCTTCATTTCATCCGGACTGAAAGCTCTAGCAAGGTACTGCCTCGTTCTTATTTGGAATTCTGTATTCGTAGAACAAGAGATAATGCTCACTTTGTGGAGAACTCGATGAATATACATCTGTTCAGACATAACTTTACTGCGAGTGCTAGTAGAAGTTGACGATCTATGCAAACGAAACATTTTTTTGCAGAAATGTGAAAGTTTTCGCTGAACAAGCACCGTGCGCCAGTTCGCAAGGGAAAATAGACCTGATTATAACCGATATTATCGGTCTTCGAGCCTTGAAGAAACATAGGAAGTTCCTTCAAGACAATCAGTAAGTACAACGTTTATTTTTTCTCAATAGGTTGATCGTAGAGGATTACCTCTTTTTCCTCCGGTCGTAGTTTCGACTCTCACATGCTCTACCCATTTATGATTTATTTGGTCTTACTATTTGTATCTTCTTAAACCAGATACTTTCAATAAGTCACTCATAATTCGTTTTTCGAGATGTCGTGTTCGTGTTGTGGACAGTTTTGGTACCCATGCAGAGTTCAACCACAAACCTTATTTCAATGCCCACAAGAAAGAGTTCGGAGGTGATTTTTTTTCAGAGTTCATACTCTCCCATTCACTCTTGAATACGGATAGAACCAGTTTCCATCAGAAGTATTGTGGTTACTGAGATACTGAGTTACTGTTAATTTTCTAAAATTTACACATCTTTCACAACAGTAGAGAACCGGTCTACTATAGACAGTCACCAAATAATCGTTGTAGTTTGATCTCGAAAAATTCACGAATTTTAACCGAAAAGCAGCCGGTCAAACTGAACACAGCGTGATAGCGCAACGTACACCGTATAGGCTCGGTTTGAGAAAAGTGAACCATATATATACATAACTGCTCAACACTGGAATAATGTGCTGGTATTATCAGGTTCGCAGAGAAATCCGTGGGGAGGGCACGGGCTGAACTTGCAACAGTACTGGACATTCTACCCTCATACTCCGGATAATTCTTTTTTAGGGTGAGTTTTCGTTACTGGCGTCAATTAATTATTTTGCAGGATCATAGAGGGTTGAGGTTGTCAAAGCTGGACTCTTTTTAGTCCAAACTAGAAAAATAATTTTTTTTCCAACTTTTCCAATCAAGAAATCTCAGCAAAACTCGAACAAATACTAGTATAAACACTTCTCATTGTTGAATAGAATATATACGTTTCGATTGGCTATGTAAGCATGTCGATATTTTTTGTTCAGGTTTGTGATTGAAGAGTCACAAGAGCCTCCGCTTTTCGATAGACAAAGCCGAAATGCAGTTCTTGTATATGGAAAAGAGCAATATATGTGGAACAATTTAGAAGATGTAGTTTCGGTTCTGAAAAAGCATGCCGAGGTACGTATGAATGAAAATAACGGTTGTGGTTCTATTGATAGTTGTACTTCTATTTCAAACTTCATCATCAAAGTTTGTTCAAGTTTTTGAATTAGGAGAAGAATATGCATTCAATCGTTCTCGTCAGCGCCGCGCTCACATATGATGTGGATATACTGTTAGTTAATTGCACAGTCACGTGAAACACTCCGGAACGTGCAATTACAAATTGCGCGATTCCTCATTAGAATGCTAACGTTACGTGACTATTCAATTTACTTCTAGTATAGTGTTTTTACGATTCAGGTTCATGCCACCGTATCAGATGCCCAATCAAACAACACCGTTTTCTCGAACGTCGTCAATCATGGGTTTCTTCATGCGCCTGACGTCCACGCTCTATTGAAGTCTGTGCGAGTATTTGTCGGAATCGGATTTCCTTTGGAAGGTACACAAGTCATCTTACTGTACAGCAACAATGAATGGGACCGGTTTTACTTTCAACCCTCCCCCTTTTATTTTGTTGGTTGGGATTCTTCAGCTATTTGGACACACATGAGCCGACTGAAAATAAGGTGTTTTATCTCGGTAACCAAACTGAAAACACGGTGGCAATTAAGTTTTTACCACTAAACTGCGACTAGTGTGGACCTGGGATAGATTAAAATTTCAATTTTATGAAAAACGGGCTATACGACTTCATCCAACAAATTCCACCCACGTTTGTAGTATTTGGATGTAATAGTGGGAAGATTGCAGGTCCAGCTCCGATGGAAGCACTCGCGAATGGGGCCATCTTCATCAACGCGAAATTCAGTCCAGCTTTATCAAGGAACAACACACCGTTTCTCTCCGAGAAGCCTACTCTGAGACAGGTACATATATATATATATATATGTTTGATTTTTTGTAGAAATGACTTACTATTCTGCTTGAATTGCGATTTCATATATGCTAATGGGTTACTTTATCCATTTATTCGAGTAATACAGCTTTCAAATGAAAGCTTTTCAGTTTTGTGCGAAATTCTTACAAACGCGGTGTTGAATGAAAAAGTTTGGTTATACAATACATTACTTCTGTTTCAGTGGACTAGTCAGTGCCCGTATTTGGAGAAAATAGGAGCTCCATATGTGTATACTGTAGACATCCACAACAGTACAGCATTAGCTGCCGTTCTCGAAGAGGCCTTCAGCAGAAACGTAAACAAGTTTTCACTTTTTTTTAAATTTAACTTATCGTTTACTTTTTCAGTAGAGGACGGATACATGTACAGTTATGGTTTGGATACATTTTCACTAATGATTATCGATCGCATATGGAGAGTTATAGATATCGAAAGCAACCATCCCATTTTCGATCTGTTGCCGTATAAGGTTGTTAGTTTTCTACTCGAAATGGGAATGTGAATGTGATGAATTCAGGCTACCGTTATATCTTCAGTTCCGCGCTCATATTGTAGCCCGTAACCATTAGTTGAGCTTTTTGTTAAATAATTTCATTTTTCTAGTTGTTCGTCACATTTAATTGTTCTCTAATGTTTTCAGATAGAGTCGATGATTCCCGAAGAGTTCACCGCTCGTGGCATGCTGCTGCGTGTCAATCAGATGGTCTCACGGCAGAATTTCTGCTCGGCATCCTCGAATTATCCCCCAGCCGCTGCTCTCCAGGTATATTATATATAGTGAATTTGTTATGACAGCCAGAAAAATTTAAACAAAAAGGGCTTCCTCTGCCGAAATGTTCAATGAGTAAGGATTTTGTAGGATTTGCGCACCTTACTGGTTCATGGTTGTGCCAGGTGCCACCGCGTTTGTTAACTATATTTTTTTCCCGCGCCAGTACTACTTTTTGGAAACGTGCAGTTTTAAAACTTTTCTGGAAAGAGCTGTCTTTGTTTGCTGAACTGTTAGCTAAAAGCAGGTTATTGTAGTATTGATTGATATTTGCAGGTGAGAATAGGTGGTGCTGCCGAATCATGTGAGACCACTTGTGAGAATGGGGGATTAGTTTGTGAACCTTCGTTTTTCCCACTCATCAACAACATTTCTATTTTGGAAACGTGAGTTTATTGTTGTAGATGCTAGATGATGAAGTTTTGAATTGTGAATGGTAGATTTGTAAAAGCCTACAAATAAAACCATGAAACAGCCGGTGAATTTGAAGCCTGGTCGTTTGGTAGATTCTCATTTTTCGAGGAACTGTTGCAAATATACTAGTAACACACATTCGGAGAGATGGATTAATAATTTATGGGCCCCGGTAACATCCCTCAAACAATTAGATTCTAGATTGATCATTTTACTACTTTCTCAATAAACATCACTTTCCTTACTGTTGTTTAAAGGCACAATAACCTTTATTCTCTGTTTGTTCAGATTTTCTGTCTGCTCGTCTGTAGCAAAGGATGCCAGTGTGGTGGCTCCTTCCAACTGTACCCTACAGTCGTCCCCGTCACTGTATAGCTGCGCCAGTAAGCCGTTAACGGACAACATTCTTCGCATTTGTCCGTGTCGAGACTATCTGAAGTTTCAAATTTCTCTATGCAGTCTATGTGTCTGAATCTAACATGTTCGTCCTTTATTGCCATTTTTCCAGTCTACCACATCATATCTAAGCTCTTCACGGGTGTTCTCACATTATTTACACGCTTTTCTTATGACATGTCATTTTCTGTCCACCGGTGCACTTTTAAATAGCTTTAACAAATAAACCAGTTTTTCTTCAATATATTCTCTTATTTTTCATACTTGTTCATTATTCAACTATATCTGTTCGAATATTCAGCCATTGTACATTTATCATGGTAGATGTGTCTTTGCAATGTCAATGTTCTACTATATTCTACCTCAGACTTGAAATGCCCGCTCGACAGAAGTCTCAACCATCGTTGATTTGCATCTGTTGCAGTCGGACTGCCAGTGCGTTGGAGGCTGTCCGATCACGCTTGGGTTAGTTTACCTCTCTCTCCATCTCTCACTCTCTATCTCGCTCGATCCCTATTTCTTCGTTTCACTCTAGTTCAATCGAGGGAATTATTCTTGGGAGAAATTGAATACGGACCTTTACTCACAATATTTGGGTCTCTGAAAAGTCGGGTGATGTATGCGTATATTTCTTAGATCCAGATCGTGTACTATATCTTCTATATAATATTTTGTCTTATCATTGGTAGCGAGTGGCCGTATTCACCACTGCTCTCACCAGAGACTGGCGTGGGAACCGTTTCTGCTCCCCCGGAAACGCTCACGGGAGAGGTAAAACTGTGGATGGATGCGGAATTCGGGAACTTTTTTATCCCGGGAGATATTGGTATACGAATATTGGTGGTTACGGCCACAGGATTATAATGTATAGCTTGTAACTCTAGGTCGTGGAGAGGATCCTCGAGGTCGCGGGGACGAGGGCCTAACTCCACTCCATGTAGCTGCTGCCTATGACAATCTGGCAATTTGCCAGCTATTGCTGCATTATGGCGCCGACCCACTAGCCAAAGATGATCTCGGTCGCACATCCCTCCACATGGCTACTGGCACCTCCAAGATGTGGGTTGATCGCAAATAGGGTTGTTAATCGAGTTTAAAATTTCGAGTTTTCGAGTTTTGGGAAATTTCGAGTTTTCGAGTTTGGCGAAGTTTCGAGTTCGACTCGACTCGAAAATTTTCGAGTTTTTTCGAGTCGAGTTTTGAGGGTTTTTGGACCCAAAAGATAAATTTTTCGAGTCCGAAATTTTGATTTTCGAGTTTTCGCGTTCAAAATTTCGAAAAATCGAGTTTTCGAGTTTTGGAAAATTTCGAGTTGTCGAGTTTGGGAAAATTTCGAGTTTTATAGTTTTGAGAAATTTCGAGTTTTCGAGTTTCGAGTTCGACTCAACTCGAAAATTTTCGAGTTTTTTCGAGTCGAGTTTCGAGTTCGAGTTCAACAACCCTAATCGCAAACCATGAGGCCGTTCGAATAATTTGTCCTCAGAAACATTAGCGCCAATCCACTGGGATTTGCCAGCTACAAAAGATGTCGCTGAGGCTGAGACCTCATATTTTGCGTTTCCCGGGAGTTTACGAATACTTTATAACAAAAACGCCGTTTTCATGTTGGTGTACAACGTGGCCTACCTGAAGTTGTGAGCACGATAAACCTGGAATCTGATTCATAACTAATTGGCCGTTCAGATTTCTCGATCGCTACGTAGCCAGAGACGTGCGCGCGCGTCGAGGACTGCTGCGACGTCTTTTTCTCTGTCACGGATTCGTGAGCCGAAATAACGGTAGCAATACCACGTCATTCTTTGCGGGCATGAAGAATCGCCTGCGTCGCTCTGTTGGACTGATGGCTCGCAGGGACTATTCAATCGTAGGTCTTTCTCCTATTTTTTTCAATCCCAACTCGCTCCTAATTCATCCTGAGCTAGTTGTGATGTTTCTACAATTCACAAGTGTTATGGACACTTCTGTCATTCCCCACTATTTCACAGCTAACAGCATTCAGACAAAAATGCTAGAAAGTTTCCATACAGCTTGAGTTTGTAAACCTTTGGACTTCAGAGAGAAGTGGTAGCTGCTCAAGCTGCGCAACCATCAGTGGCCACCCCGCGGCGACGAGCCCGCACGCCCGACACATTGCAGACGCCAGGCACCACGAAGCACACTGTTCGACGCTCTAAAACGCCGGATTTCGATCCGGCCGTGGGGCGAGTGGCGCCAGCCGTTGCCAGCACTGGCAAGGAGCGGGCTCGTTCGCGCACCCCGGCTGCCGCGAAGGGGAATGACACACCGCGACGGCCGAAGACTCCGAATACAGTAGGACTGAAGGTGCCCAACAGATACGCAAAGAAGCGTCCGGTTACCCCCAGTGCCCCTCCCCTACCAACCACCCAAGATACGCCCAAAAGAGGAAGAAGCAAGTCGAAAGGCGAGTTGCAACCATTCTTTCTTCCCGAAACAACTAGTTGTCAAGTAGTATGTTTAACGACGTTGTAGACATGTTTTGTGGAAGAGGCTTGTCTATCAATCACGATATTTTATACGCAAAGGAAGCTGTAGTATGGCTTGTGAGGTATAAACAATCCTAGTGCACAACAGATCTAAAAGCGTTCTGATCACTGCGTAGAATTTCTTACTCTGTCTAAGAAAAAAAGAAAAAAAACTTTTGCTCTGAAAAGAAAACAACAACTTTTGCTCCGAAAAGATTGGATTATGATGTTGATTTATTGCTCAGTAAATTTAGGTCGTGAAAGCGAGTCGTCGGCATACCTTACTGCAGAAGAAAGCTTTCATCTCGAAGAATTGGAGGAGCGCTTATCACAGGTGAGATTAATGTTTTGAGTGCAAAGCTATTCGTTGGCTTCGGAACTAATGTCAAAAAGTTTGTTCCAACCAAAACGAGCTTCCGAGAGTATCTTGCAGCATTCTTAAACTTTATTTTTTCAAACTAAAACTTTTTTTAAACTTTTAAGCAAGAGCGTGTTGTGAGTATTCCGCTGTAAAGTTAAAACTTCACCTGATTGTTTACATTTCCAGCTTCGAATTGACACACCAGCCACTCCCTCCACCGTTGATGATAGCAAGTTACGTCGTATTCGACGTCTGAAGGACACGGAACTCCGTGCCGAGCTGAAAAAGCTCGGAGTGCATCCTGGGCCTATCTGCTCGCGGTACGAACCGTTTATGTTCATTTCCATAAGTCGCCGTATTCTCGAACTGTGAACCAAAGTTTGGAACTCACAAAAATAAACAAAAACAAAAAGCAGGGGGATGCTCAAAACAATGTGTTAGGTACGGTACATCGATGGGATAGTGTTGTTGGTGGGTTTGGAAAGTTAAGAACCCCCTATCCTCAGTGAATTCACGGGCACATCGCACTGGTAGAATATAAGGAGGGGTGGAGAGTCTGCTCACTAGCGTCTATCCTGAAAAAATGTCATGATAGTCGAAATATCCTGCGAGATTGTAATACAGCTCGTGTATTTTTCGTATTATTTGATAGGGTTTAGATCAAATGGGACAGCGTCAAAGATTAACTGATCAACCGTTGGGTGAAGTTTTTGATTTAGTCGAAATAGTTTCATCTACAGCACTCGCCGTATGTATGAGAAGAAACTGTTACATGGAATGGAAGGACAGATTGCTGTTCGCGGTGCCGTTTATTCGAGACAGCTAGAGCTGGCATTTAAGGGCAAGTTCGACACTTCACAGGCACAAGCTCTCGATGAAACTGTGAGTGATCAATTTGAAGACTTATCTATTATCCATGCTCATTTCTTCAGTCCTCAAATGTATTGTAAACCTAGTTTTTGGTTGGATATAACCTGGAATCCACAGCGAAAATTTCGTAAGGGTTAGATAGTTGGAATTGTTTAGCGGGTAGGGGCGTATTGGAGTCAGAATGGAAGCAAATTTCTCAACACAGCCAAAGCGCTTGGCCACATTATGTTAGCATTTTTTATATTGTGCGAAAGAAAAGTTTAAGGTAAGTAATCAACATCTTTTCAGATCCGTGGCGAATTTCAACACGAGGGTATAACGGCTTTTGTCTACATGCTACTTGATCCTCGGATACTCGGCGATGCCGCTAAAGCCGATTTAAAACTTTTTGTCGAGTCCATATTCTACATAGGCAAAGGCACGAAGGTGGGGATTTTGGTAGTATACTTTATTTTTTATTTTCGTCAAATTTTTCTTGATATCCTACTATTTCTTGTGAATTATTTCTACAATTGCATGTAGTGTAATGAAACGGTAAAGCTAACTACAAACGCTTATGATCACCTCGTTCAATTGTTTGTTACAGGCTCGACCCCTGGCGCATTTAATCGACGCTAAGAAAATGAGGGACATCAAATCTCCTAAACTGGTAAGCTTTTTTGTTGTCGTTCAACTATTTTTCTATGGGTTCTTGTCATTCCCAGTTCATATGTAAAAACTGAAACTAAAAGTGTTTCTTATTCGCCAGCTTACTTTTCTGGTTCGGCCATTTTCAATTCCCGCCATGTGAAGACCCTACTCGATTTTCTCAATAAGTAGGTCTTTATAGAACTACAGGACTCGTATATTACGAAAATGTTCTATCTGAGAGCCTGTTTTTGAACCACTTTTCTCGAAGTCATCCGATATACGGTGTTTGTGATGATTCTAGGAGACGAACGCCAAACTGCAGCGCATCGATTCTATCTGGCGCACGGGTCACGGTGTCGTGCTGTTGGAGATCAGTCATACTATCTGCGATCGAGAGGCGTTTGTCAGGGAGGCGGCCTTCCTGGAGGCTATTCGCATCGAGAACGTCACCAATATCAAGGTGGCTCCAATTATGCCTATTTATTCCAATCGATACACAAGCAACACAATAGATTCAGAATAGAATAGATTTATTCGCGACTTTTCCCATTGTTGAATGGGGCACTAAAATTGGAGAAATAAGAGAAATTGAGATGATTAGAGGGTATAGTAACCCTGTTACGCGCTCTTAATATTGCAATATTGGATATATAACTTATACACGACGTGTATATATTGGGTATATAAGAAATATACGGAGATATTTTATCGATTCACGTTTGGGGTGTCGAGCAAAACTGCAAATGTTCATTTATGCACTGAAACAATCTATCGCCGCTTGAACGACTTTTACTACAATTGTGAAGTATACAATACAAGCTTTATTTTTCTGGGTGTTCTGTGAAGGTGTTGTTGGCGTCAAAAGGGCGTCTGAGGAGAAGAGTTTTCTAAGAAGGCAACGGCTATCCTCCAAGAGGATATTTCTCAGACAAACTCGCGGTCCTATTTTCTGCAAAACAAAATTGGCTTGCAGTTCCGCGGAGCAGCCGATCGAGGGTCTATGTGCTTAGGTTGCAAGTCTAAAGAAAATAGCTTACAAGATGATATATGCTGGTGTTGCAGGGCGGTGAGTGGCATGGCGCCTCGCGGGGCTGGGACACGCACTCGCGCGCCGCTCTCGGTGTTTATCTACTCCGACAGGCGCAGGGAGTCATAAAGACGATTGGAGCACGACAAGTGCATGCCGACTCGCTGCCCGAGTCTGTCTATCCCAATGTCACGGTCAGGAAGCGCTGATCTATACATACACCGGTGAAGTTGACCGATTAGCCACAAAAAAATCAGGAAATTTTCGCTATTTTTCATGCTAAATCCATAAATTCCATGTGTTGAAGTTTAGAAACGACCTCCTTTTCGTTAAATAGTCGGACCTTACTGTTGTGTTGATCGATAGCTTGTAAAGCAGGTCGCCCCACCATTTTCTTGTCACAACCAGGAAGTAAAATGTTAGGAAGTGTAATTCATATACATTATGTTCACATTATAGTTTAATATAACATGTTAATTTAATTCGTCACGAAGTATCAAGGTGTTCTCAACTCACACACAAAACATATCATATTTATACTTATCTCATGAACTTCAGCTCAAATGTGTCTCTCAGAGTTACTAGTTTATTGAACTTACTATTTGTTCCGTTTATATGTGCACATCAACATTATTTTTTCTCAATTTAGCATGCATCGATTTATTGATATCTATGAAATTGGTATGTATTAATTTTATTTAGGTGTCATTTGTATTTCATTCGATCTTTCTAATCTACGTGTATTGTTTATCCAAATATTGGTTTGTCTGTTATTAAATTATTCAAGTGTATATAGTGCAGAAACAGTTTCTAAATTGGTTCTCCACCACCTCATATCCTTCTACTCATGTGATTCATTTTCTAACTTGATTTTTCATTCGTGTAATGACTTTATTCTAGTTAACTTTAAAATTCATTTAATCATTTCAAAGTGTTTTAGTAATGAGCGGTGGCGAACGGCAGCGTTCATCGCGAGAATCGCTGCGAGTTCGATTGCGCGATTTCCCTTCGGACGAGCCAGTCGACTGTCCCTCCGTCTCGCAACTTCCCGCATTCGAATGTTTCGCCTCACATATATCCGAGTCCAGGTGAGCTCCTTCTACAGTAATCCGTATAGCTAAAGCACATACAAACTCCCGAAAACTCGGGTATCTTCACTATAAATTCATGATCCGTAACACTTTGAAACGAGTCTTCTTATAAAGGTTGCCATGATGGGATGCTTATTGACACCAGAATGCAGACCTTATTGACACCCTGAAACGGGTGGTGCTTTAGGAAATGGCGGTAAATGTGCAACGAACTACTGACAGTGGTTATAAATCAGCCGCACCCTGAGTAGGACAGCTGGCACAACTGTACTTACTTTCTTCTGAATAAATCTTTAGATCTAGTTTCACAATTACATACCTTTCCTAATAATTTACTTTTATGGTTTTGGGTGCTAATGTATCTGCTAGTTGCTGCAAGTCTCTATTGGATTGTTAGAAACTATGCCATAATGGCAACACGTCGTGTTCCAGCGCTTCATCAAAGTTTGAGGACGATGTACGGCCAGGAGATACTCTGATTGTTAAAGTGAAAAAGTTTGATGTCGTTGGTGCTTACGTGAAGCCTATCTGCTTCGCCACGCGAATAAAGAGAGATTTGGAATGGCTCGATATTCAGGTTCTAGTTTCTAGTTCAACATTTGTCTTCCCCCATATATTTCTGGCATTAAAGCAGGACGATTATGTGGACCAATCCCGTGTCAACGGTGCTTTAAACTGCAATTGAAAAACGTGTTCCAGTTTAAAGGACTGAAGCGTTGGGTTTGGACCACATAATCGTCCTTCATCCTTCTTCAAGTTATAAGAAAAAATAGGAATTATTTGAAGAAAGTATGAACAATTCTAACTAATTATAATAATTGGGGTGGTTTCAGTTAATTGCACCGCTGTCTGCCCTGTCACCCCGTCTTTCAATAGGAGCCTATCTGCTCTGTTCGGTAACGGCAGTCAAACCATGCAAAGTCGAAATCATTGAGGTGTGTCATTCAAATTTGTTTGGAATCAGCAGTTCTGCTTTGTAGAAACCATTAGGTTTCATTCACCTTCGATATTGTTGAGGTTATTGTTTTGAATTCGAGTCGTCAATTATGTTTTGTAGAGGTTACTAGATGTTTTACCAATGTTTTTTTTACGGCTGAAGATTTTACCTTTTTGGGCAAGCAAGCATCAGAAGGAGTTCCTATAGAAATAGCGGTCGGTAGATCATTTTCATCCAGAATGGCATAACGTTAAAAATGCTTATTCTGCTAGACTATCATAGTGAGGTGTCGTGGTGGTTATTTTTCTATGCACATGTTTTATCGTGTTCTTTTATTGAGGCCGCGCCGCTGGATACCAAATCTCTACCTGCATATTTTAGGTCAGTTCATAAAATATGGTAGCTCGAACGGTATCTCATTTCGGCCCAGTTCGGTATTTAGAAACTTCTCAAATGTTGTTCTCGATGTTTCGGGGAGACTTCCCTCCCTGTAGTTTGTAGTTTGTGACGGTTGTAAAAAACATCTTGCCGAGCCTGACTTGGAAAATATTTTTGGCGCTTCTGAGAACTTTAGAATGTATTTTATGTTTAGGAATGGGCGTGATTTGCCTAATCGAACATCACTTCGGAACTTTCTGGAGGATAGAAAAGAAGTCCGTAATCCGTACTACGACAGTGTACTGGGCTTCTCTACTCGGTCCTCTCGGTCATTCCTTGATATTAGCGATCTAAAAAAGGTTAGGTTTTCCGTGCTTCCCCTTCTCGCTCCATTAAAATCTTGTTCAGACACAAATTCCCCCGCTCATTGAAATATCATCTTATCCTCAAAAAACCAGATACCCTCATCTATTTCACAAACTGCTCTTTCCCGTCAGTCTCAACGATAACCGTATGAATTTGTATCAATTTTGGTAACCGAACCGGAAAAGTGGTTTGGCCATTGAATTGTTCTAGTATACGACATTGATGTTTGCAGGATCGTCATGAGACGGCGTCGATGATGCGCGGAAAACAGGACGAGGAGTTGGCGTTGGAGTCGGTGGCGCGGGGGGTGGAGGAGATGAAGAACGGGAACCGGGCGGGCGCCATCCAGCAGTTCAACCACGCCCTCTCCATCTGCCCCCTCTCGGTCGATGCGCTGGTCGCCAGAGGAGCTGCGTACGTATTTCAGTCATTACAATAAACAATAAGTTTTAAAGTTGAAGTTACCCCTGGTCTTCAAAGTCCCACGCGGAACTTTGCAGAGGACAGACTCAGAGGGAAACTCTGTAAGGCAAATAGACCGAGTTCAGCCTACCATCCCCATCCGGCCAGGGAGCATTAGGGGAGGCTTCAAATTGGTGAGCTGATTTTGGAGTGTGATGTTTCTTTTTGCATTTCAATTTGTCGTACTGTTCAACACGCAGTTTCAGATTGTCCAATGAGGGGCACTATGTTAAAGCGGAAGAAGATTTTGAGAAGGCTTTATCTGTTCAAGATGATCACACGAATGCAAAGACTTACTTGGTGGAGACGCTCATCAAACATGCCACACTGTAAGTTTGCTTTAATTCCTTTTTTGTGTGAAAATTTTCCCAAAACCATCCGCCGAAAGTGACTTTTATGTGAGCAGTATCTTGTTATCCCAATTATAAGTCAGCTTTTTCCATTCAATTGGCTGGAGATGATTGCAGTTATTTTCAGCGTCGATGTACAGGGGGACATGGCTCGGGCTCGCACATTGTACCAGAAGGCGTTGCGATTGAAGGATGACAAGAGAGCCAGAGCAGCTATTGAAAAGATGGATTCAAGAAAGAAGCGAAAACGGCGTAGTCCATCTATAGAAATAGGTGGGGCTTTTGTTTGTTTCCTTCAACTTACTCTGGATTTTTTCCAGTTTTGAGCGATATGTATTGTATTTTCGTAATTGGCAGTCGTACTACCAGGCTAATTCCACAAGGAACCCGGTATTTCGTTAACCCTATCAGGTAAGCTGTCACGGGTTACGAGGTTAACGCTTTTATCAACCCATTTGTTACTCTCTTTACAATGTTTTTTTGAGGGAAATTTTGGGTTACCAAGCGGTTAACAAAAGGGTTAACCAGGTAACCCGGTTAAGGTTACCTGATAGGGTTAACAAAAGTCCGGGTTAATCAAAGAATTCGCCGTACTACCAGCTGTACTTATTAATGTTATGGAAGTTGTTTTTACTTTCAGTGGAGTTGGATGCCCCCACGAAACAAAGAAGAAGTGAGGGTGCTTCCAGCAGCAGCACTCAGTCGAAGATCGATAAAGCCAAAATTGCACAGGAAAAGAAGAAACTACAAGAAATGGAAGCATTTATCAACGCATTGAAAAAGGGAAAATAATTCGAATCGCAGCCTTGCTTTAGTTATTCTAGGTCATTTGTTCAAGGTTGCCGCTTCTGTACGTTGTTTGCTTTGTTTTGTTTTTTTGCTGTTCACGAATAATATGATTCCTATAATGTTTGTATGGCACACTGGGTGTTGTCCTCATTGTATTTCACATCGTTCTTCTGTGTAGAACCGCGTTTTCCAATTATATTGTTCAGCATGTCGGAAAGTATATGCCCGTCACGATGCATTTGTATTCACTCCACGATGCAATTGGTCAGTTTCAAGAAATCTTCAAGCCATTTTGCTCTCAGTTTTTTTCGTCTCAGAGCGATTTCTTTTTCTGGTAGCTAAACTCTGGAAGATACAGTTGGGGTTTTCGTTGAGCACTATGATTGGTCATCAAACTGAAAGCTTGCAATTTTGGCCAATTCTACAACTAACCCGGTTTTTAGGTAACCTAACCCTTTTTCAGGTTACTTTGTAGGTAACCTCAAAGTAACCTGAAACTAAAATCCGGTTACCGTTTAAACTAACGGTAAAAACCAAGTTTTGCGTTAGAAAAACAGGTAACCCGTTTTTCATTTTAGGTTACCAACCGGTTACCTACTGAGGTAACCTAAAAAATAGGTTACCAAAAAAGGGTTAGGTTACCTAAAAACCCGGTTAGATATAGAATTCACCTGCAATTTTTGAGTTGGAGGTTGCCCCTAAAGGATGTTGTTCTGTAACAACCCGACCCATCCTGAGATCTGCATGCGTTGCAGCGATACAATAACAAGCTTACACAAGTATTCACCCACAATTGCTTAGTGGAGACAGCCTGAATTGTTAGATTTGCAGGTTGATCTGACAATTTCATCTGTTATGCTGCATCATGGGATCATACCTGTGCCCGTACAGGCTGTTCCAAAACCACCGCCACAGGCTATGCTCAAGGCATTGCAGACTATTGAGAAGGTATACACTCTTTCTCTCATTCCTTCTTTTCGTGAAAAAAAAACTCGATTAGACTGGACGTTTTTTGGACTTTCAAACATATGGGTTCTCACCAATATCGCAATAGTTTCAGGACTACACAAAACAGTTTGGTTCATTTCGAATTAGTTCTCAAATCGTTTGAATAAGTGTTCAAACCGGCACAAACGTGTTGTTGTTGTTGTGTTTGTTTTGTCTCATCGTGTATGAACACTAGGTACAACATGAGCTGCGTGATGCATTTCGATCCCGGCATCGGCGAGCGATCAGGGAAGTTCTGCTGTGCATTGGCCCGTCCCCATTCCGACCTCATCATGTTTATGGTTGGTTTATCTATCCTATATTATCTACAATCATGAAGAAACAGCGTAATAAAATGATAAAAATGATTACACCGTTTATATTGTTTCATGCTTCATATTGAATTACATATGAGCGAATCAAAGCGAATGAAAACAGTTTGGTGATCATTAGCTTTGTTCATGTCAATCCATTTTTTTTAAAGCTCTGCCAATTTCTGTCTGTGAATGCGAGGACTCATCGGAAGGTTTCTGTGGGGACGTGTGTTCCGAACTGAGTCCCAGTGAGATCAGGAAAATGAATCTTCGCTTGTTCAAGGTTTGTTCGGAGTGTATTGCAGTATTTATTCCTATAGTTTAGTCTGCGAAAGATATTCAACTACGATCAGTTTCGTTCTCTGCTGTGTGACTCTGGCGCCAATAATAGTTATGAAGATGATCGTACCTATTTTATTGTGTGCTTTTGCGACTACTTTGATTGTGTTTGAAAGAAACTGGCTGTAAATAAGCTTACCTTCACATCTTTATGCGGTTACTTGGCGATATTAAAGGTTATTCTGTGAAAAATGGTTACCGGCTGAACGCGGTTGCTTAACCATTGGGTAAGGTTACCAAAAGTAGGTTGGATGAAGAATTGGCCATCTTTCAGACGTTCCCCCCTGAGACGAGTTCTTCCCAGGCCCAGCGACTTTTCGTGTTCTTGCGGGCAGCCGACTCTCTGGTTAGCGAAAACATTGAAGAATGGTGGGTGCATGTCTTCTTACTCTCATGAATAACTTTCATAATTTATCTTTGGTGTTACTTTCACAATCGGAACTCAGGTTGGATCGCGTTTGAAGATGAGTGGTGTAGATTCATTCCCACGTGGACTACTACAGTGTGCAGCTGAACTTACCAATGAGTGTTTTATAATGAAAACCTCGCCTTTCCAGAAAATGTTGTTGATAGGGAGTTGATATGAGGATATACAACAGGGCACAAACATGTTGCAGTATCCAAGAAAGTTTAACATGTTGAGCAGACGTTTCCATCGCATACTGTAGGAATAGGGTGTAGGAGTCTCCTAGAAAAGACAAGAAGTATATAATACTTCACCAACTCTGCAGTTCTGTTTTAAAGAGAAACTATTCGTTTTATGCATGTTTCACGTGACAGTGCACTTGAATATCAGTATATCGGTTCTGTACCAAAACAGCTTTCAGCGAGGAGCCGCCGCAGGTGGGAAAAGTGGTGAATTTGGACATCTGCCATTCGAACTGTGACTATCCAAGAGTATTGGATTCGACGGAGAAAACGAGAATTAGATGGATGCGACTGGTACCATTCATTGTTCAGGGAAAAATGGTCTAGCCGACTCTTTCAACAATATTAATTCTCACTTATTGGCGGTTTACACATGCAACCAGGTTGCATGCAACCAAAATGCAACCGGGTTGCATGTGTAAAGACAGTTCGGTTGCTTTCCAAATGCAACCGGGTTGCTTTTGGTTGCTTTTCAAATGCAACCAAACACTCAATTTTCGGACATTTTCCTGTTTTCACTGCAATTTGGTTGCTTTTGGTTGCATTTGGAAAGCAACCCGGTTGCATTTGGAAAGCAACCCGGTTGCATTTGGAAAGCAACCGAACTGTCTTTACACATGCAACCTGGTTGCATTTTGGTTGCATGCAACCCGGTTGCTTGTGTAATTGGCCTCACTTATTCGGTCAAATATATTTCTATAATAATGTTTTTTAATGCGGTTGTGGAACGATGCTATGATACTCAAAACAAAACCTTACCAAACTGATTTTCAAATGAGTGCAACATTCTATGGAATATTACTATGATGCTTTCTCTCGACTCACTGTTCTATTTCGGTTGATCTCGACCTATCTTTATATGTTTAGGATGTTGGCTAATTATTGATCTATTTTTTGAATAAATGCTCAATTTGTTATCAGTTGCTGTCGTTCTGAATGAAACTATGTTTGTTTCTGTTCATACAATCTTAGTGAAATTATTCGCCATGAAGTTGGATTACGAAGTTTGGTCAGAACTCAGGTGATTTATTTCAGCAGTATTCGAAAATCTTTCAATCAATCTAAATACTTTCTTAGAGAAGGGCATGAAACAACAGTTAACACTGATACTCTTGTAACTCTATCATACTCAAAACAAGCGTCGTTGCAAAACAGTAAATTACTGTTTATACAGCGTGGCTGTCATATATATTGACTTTCCCTCTCGTCGTCTGACGTCTCTTTGGGGCACACTATATCTCTAGATTTGTTGCAATACAGTTTCGACCGAACGCGAATTTGTAATTAACAGAGCGCGTTCCGAGTATCGCTTCCCATCACTATTGACAGACGGTGCCCGAATTTGAGTATTGTAGTTTGACCTACATACACAGCAGATGTCTAAAAAAATGAAACCTTGGTGCCAGCCAATTTAATGCGATCAGCAAACTACCACAGGGAAATAAAAACCGCTAATTGACAGCAAAGTTACTGCAGTTCTACCCCGGTTTGACTGCCGATTTACCGCTGGTAGTACCGGTAAATCGGCAGTAAATCTGCAGTAAACCCGCAGTAAATGCGTAGTAAAGTAATTGGTATTCAAATCTACCACAAATTATCTAAAATAAAACTTTTTCAAAAAAACAGTTTAATTTAACGCAATAGGAGCGCTCTATGCATCCTATAAGCATCAAAGTATAATATGATACCTTTCCGTTCTCGAAAAGTACCTCAAACTTGGGTAATTAAACCGAAATCAACTCAAACCTCAACGACTAGTGATGGAGAAGTCCGTACTTAAGTAAGGGCGGAAAATATTTTTTTCAAAATTCGTTTTTAAGGGTGAAAATGCATTCAATTTTCCCATATGCATGAATATTAGTTGTACATCAGGATATCGGAACAAATTTTTGGTCAATCATGATTTGGTAAAGAAATTGAAGTTATGAGCCATAACTATGAAAGTTCTTCTCGTAAATTTCCATTATATGGTTTTCCATCATGATTTGCTAAGTAAAACGTCAATTCATTCCATTTTACACGATTGAATACTCATATTGTAGAAATGCAGTTGTCAGGAACTCATCATAACGATCGAAAAAAAGTTGGACTGTCAGACTTGAAAAAATTATCTGCTCATTTTCTCGAAACTGATTTGTATAATCTCCGATACGTTTATCCCTTCATTTTTTGAGTTTTAATATTGCATTTCCACACGAAACACGCACTTCTGAGTAATTTACTATGAATCTACTGCGGGTTTACTGCGGGTTTACTGCACGTTTACTGCGGATCTACCACGGGTTCGCCTTACTACGGGTTTACTGCGGATTTAACCCTGGTCACGAAATTCCTATGACATAAGTGAGAGATCATGGCGGTCAATGAGGCCGTAGACATGAGAGAGAGATCGACGTCTCTGACCTGCAAACTCTTTCAAAGAGGCCGCTACAAAAGTGGATGGGAATTGATCAGAGAGTATCCAAACACGGGCGGAACAAAAAAAATGATGTTTTGATATTTGAAATTCGACAATAATGTTCGTTGAGATGTGTCACCACTCGTAAATCTCAAAATGTACCAAGACGATTTGATGTTTATACTTTGAATATACACGAACTGTGCTCAATGTCGATGTGTCTTCATGTGTCTGTGTAGATTTCCGGACTGCGTGAATCTCATCTGACACAACGGACAGCCATACGGCTTCTGGCCTGAATCCACAACATCTTAACACAGAATTGGAAATGGACTAATTCCACAAGGAACCGGGTATTTCATTAACCCCTCACCCTGGCAGGTCACCTGGTCAACCCGAACATCCCACAAAAGACATTGTAAGAAATTGGTTACAAAGGGGTTAACCAGGTTACTCGATGTATAAATAAGGGTATCCGAATTGAACGCGAAAAATTAACTGAATGTTTTGCAATCGTACTGTGGGAGTCCGAGTAAAAATGAAAACCACTACAGTTGTTTGATCCCTGGTTGCATTTCGAATGCAACCAAACTCACTCCACGTAACCAAGAACCTCACTGTAGATAATTTCGGTTGCATTTGAGAGCAACCAATAGTTTTCTGCAAAAGCAACCGGGTTGCATGTGTAACCGCCGCGTTTGCACGTACCTGTATGCGTGCGTAGATGTTTAGTAAGCGTACTGCTGTCCGTGAAGGCTTTGTCGCAATGCTTACAGGGGTATGGTCTCTCTCCGGTATGCGTTCTGCAAAAAAAAAAAGTTATGAAGATGTCAAACTAGTAGAATTAAAGCAGGACGATTAGGTGGACCAATCCCGTGTCAACTGTCCTTTAAACGGCAATTGAAAAATCGTTCAAAGGACTGAAGCGTTGTGATTGGATCACATAATCGTTCTTCTTTAATGTTCAAAAGCTCTTTGAATTGCGGAATTCCATTCTGTTCCCCTTTAGGGGGCCGTTCCTCTTGGAGGGTGGCAGTAGCTGTAGGCAGATGTATAAACGATGACCTCAGATAATCTCAGATTATGCTCACCAGTCTTAATTGGCAGTTTAAGGCAGTTGGTAGTAAGTAACAGGTGATACCCGTACATTCCCAGTCGAGAGAGAGAGAGAGAGAGAGCGAGAGAGAGAGAGAGAGAGAGAGAGAGAGAGAGAGAGAGAGAGAGAGGGGGGATTCGACCAACACTATGAAACAAGACTTTCAATAGCATACCTTCTATGTGTGACTAGGGATGAGCTCTGTGAAAATGGCCGGTTGCAGACTGAACATTCGAACGGTTTTTCGCCTGAAAGAATATTTCAGTACACAATTGCGTCAAAATTTGTAGAAGTAGAAGTTAATAGATAGTAAATATTAATCTTAGTTCATTTATGGAAAAACTTTATTCTAATTAACTTCAGGTCGGTATACCTATTCCTGTTTATTCAATTAACAAGAATGAAGGACATTTTCAGAAGCTTTTCAAACCCATGTTCAAGAAAGTGTATAGTCCACAATCCTACTGCGAGTTCACATTCGAACTTTCAAATGACTTTTTCCTTTTAATTCCAACAAACACTCTGTATTAGGGATTCGGATTTCAATGCGAAAATCGGTAACCTTTCCGATGACATTTTCGCAATCAAGACAACTTAAAAGTTTTGTAATCCTACTGTAAAAGTTTTGTGATCTTACTGTAAACGTTTTGTAATCCTACCGTAAAAGTTTTGTGATCTTACTGTAAACGTTTTGTAATCCTACTGTAAAAGTTTCGTGATCTTACTGTAAACGTTTTGTAATCCTACCGTAAAAGTTTTGTGATCTTACTGTAAACGTTTTGTAATCCTACTGTAAAAGTTTCGTGATCTTACTGTAAACGTTTTGTAATCCTACCGTAAAAGTTTTGTGATCTTACTGTAAACGTTTTGTAATCCTACTGTAAAAGTTTTGTGATCTTACTGTAAACGTTTTGTAATCCTACTGTAAAAGTTTTGTAATCTTACTGTGAAAGTTTAGTAGTCTTACTGTGTCTCTTAGTGGGAGTAAAAAGATACTATTCTGGTCAGAAAGACAGCAGGGTAGTTCTCCTGTACTTTTGCATTATACTCAAACTACTCACTAGTTTTCTATGAACATTGAGTTCGTGATTGTCGATTGATTCAATTTAAAGATTAAAGTGCGGTGGTGCTTATCACAAATTATTCAAAAATATTTTGTTACACGTTGCATAACGAATACGGTTAGATCTTATTTCAACGATTTGGCTGCTAAAAGGTCCATCTCTACTCTTTCCGTTTCAGATATTTTCCGATAAAGTACTGTAATCCGATAACTTTGCAACAATTTTTTTGACCTCTCTCTCTGTTTTCGACCTAATGGTCCAACCTCTCACGGTGATATTATTAAACACTGCCACTGAGATTTATTTTTCTAATTTAGCGGGGAAGCCAGAATGTGAAGTCCTTCATTTCTACGTAGCCGACGCAGTGTCACAACAATGTTATCGACATGAGTAACAAGTGATGATAGGAACTGATATTATGTATCCTGAACTTGTACTAGTGAATAACGTCTAGAAAGAAAATCTAAATGGTAACGTGAATGAACATCGTATATCATGCTGAAGAACTCTCGGTTAATAGCATTTCTTGCACAACATTAGATCCCATTCAATTGATACTACAAGTAGACTAGAAGTCAATTGAGTAATCACGTAAAGTTAGCATTCTAATGAGGCATCGTGCACTTGGTAAGATGGTTGCACGTTTCAGAGTTCTTCTGTGTTTAACATGTTTTACGTGACTGTGCGATTTTGACTTACAGTGTAAGTTCAAACAGCAACTGGTTGAAATCTTTGGTAGAAAGTTCCATTCCCACTAGACAGGTGTTTTATCAGTTGGGGCCCGTTTATACTAACCTGTGTGTACTCTTTTGTGTGCAGTAAGATTGGCCGCCTGGGAGAAGCACTTACCACAAACCTAAAACAAGGATTGGTATACTGGTAGTCAGTAAAACGTTATTTTCATTTTTTAGCTGTCTCCAAATTGTTCATAAATACTAGCAACTTTCTGTGTTGGTGAGCTAGCAGCTGAAAAAGAAAGAACACCAGAATAATAGATAATATTTTCGAATGTACTGGACTGCAGGATATAGTTTGTTTCACACACAGATAACCCTTTACAGTAAGATAGTGACTAGTAAAAGCTGGAAAAGGTCTTATTGTTCTAATTTCGTTCTCCAGCCTCAACACTATTAATATCTGGTTGCTCATTACATATGACCCTTTCAATATTGATTCTACGACCTCCGGTTACTGTAATGATTACAAATGGGCGAAATAGAGTATATCAATAAATACTAGAAGTAAATTGAATATTCACGTAGAGTTAGCATTCTAATGGGCATCGTGTGCTTTGTCATTGCATGTGTCTAAGTTCTGCTGTGTATACCATGCTTCACGTAACTCTGTAATTGACTAACAGTATAATTGCAGGAGACGCAGGGAGGCGAGAGATATACAAATATCTCGGTACCGGGATTAGTTCGGGTAAAAATGTGAGAACACGTGAGACACAATTATTCAGAAAATGTGATAACTGTGGTGGCCTTTCAGGAACACGAACGTTTTCATGCTCTCAATGAAAAAGTTATGCTTCCATCCCTTTGTTGAGGTTATCAGTTTATTCCTATTTCACGGAAGATCATTACTATGTGAAAAACTTGAAGGAATACATATTAAATCTCATATCTTTTTATCCAGCAGTTTTCCGAAACAAAGCTGATATTAACATACAGTGAACAAAATCTTATCTTTCAAAGTTTGACTGAAAAGCAACGGATCAAACTACATGCGACGATAGAGCAGCATACATTTGGCTCGCTTAGGAGAGAGCCATGTCTCTAAGTGTTAATCTAATGAAAATGTATGTTTTCACCTGGCACTTGAAGGGTTTGTTGATGGAGTTTTCTCTCGTCAACGCCTTGTACACGGTCGGCTTCGGCTCCGGGCTGTCCGTGGCACACGTTTGTCTGTGTACAAGTTACATTATAGAACGACGACCAAGTTTAAGTTGCAGCCTGATTACTTGAACACAACTATGTTCAGGGGCCGTGCGTGCTGCTCTGACAAACTTCTGCTAACATTACGTTGAAATTGAAAATATTGAATGGTTTCTCTATTATTATAGTTGTTGTGTCTACGTGGACTCCTGCAGTTCGCTTCTAGTTGTCTAACAATTGATGTCTAGTAAAACCTCGACTTTTTGGTTAATGCTTCTGAAGGCCTACAGCGTAGAGAATAGGAATTACAAACTCTTCAGTTTTCCGAAAAAAAGACAACAACAACGTACTACACGTGCACGTGGAAGTGCACGTGGAAGTGCACGTGGAAGTGCACGTGGAAGTGCACGTGGAAGTGCACGAGGAAGTGAGAAGGACTATAATCGGTCCACCTACAGGTATTGTCTTTGTTCGACAAGATTGTGGGTGGTGTTGGGGAGGAGGTTGGCCGTGTGCCAATCGTGTTGGGCCGGTCTCGTCCAGTCCGGTCGCCAACCATACGGTATCCTGCAACAGAATGCTAGAAGTAAATGGAATAGTCACGTGAATACACACACACATTTTCAATCAATTCTCATTCATTTGAATTGTGCTGTTCAGTCTATCGCCTTTTTTCATTCATTTTCGCTGTTCATTAAATAACTTCCTCGCCATCTGAAAACTCTCAACCATCGATGTTTCATCGCCTTGGTGAGCTATGATCGGTCGTAGTTTGATATGTCGTACAGATACTAGCAGTAAATTGAATAGTCACGTAAAGTAAACATTCTGATGAGGCATCGTGCACTCTGTCGCTGCACGTGCCTGCGTTCTGCTCTGTTTAACATGTTTCACGTGATACGGCAACTGAATAGCGGTATAATTGCTTGAGACGCAGGGAGATACAGATATCTCGGTACTGAGAATGGTTCGGGTAAAAATGTGAGAGCACGTGAGACACAATTATTCAGAAATAGTGAAATTGTGGTGGCTTTTCCGCAACACTTCGAACGTTTTCATTGTATGATTAACGTGAATGTGCAATTGACTAACACTATATTGGGTCTCAGAACGATTAGCATCAATTTTCTGTGATTGGTCGTTACAATAGCGAGAGAGCACGCAGATCAATGAGGCCGCAGACATAGGGATCTCTATGACTTGCAAACTCTCTCGTGGAGGCCGCTACAATATGGCTGGCCAATTGCCCGGGAATTGTGTGAGTACCATAATACCAATGAGTCACGTGAAATGTAGTAATCACACGCTCTATATCATTTCATTCATCTGCACTTTACATGCCCATCCTTTCGATTAGAAAACCTTCCCAAACTATCACAGATCAACTCAATAAGTATTTTTATGTGTGAAAGTATATTATTCCATTTGTCACCTACAAAAAGTATTCTAAACTGTCAGGCACTTTCTGGTTGAGCTGCGGAAATATGTTTCGTATTCGGTTAACAATTTAATTTCTTTAATTAAAACTATTTTCCATATTTCAACTTGATCGTGTAAGTTGTCGCCCACTGGTTGAACAAGACGTGTGCGTGTACAAAATCACGTTGGTCGTTTTATCACGTGTGTTGAATCACGTGTGTTGCAAAATCACGTGTGTTGCGTAAAACGTGTGAATTAAAATAAAGAGATGATGAGGGATACCATTTCGCACTCAAACGAAAGACCAACTCCACAACGCAAGATAGAGCCTATACTAGAAGTTAATAGAATAGTCGCGTGAAGTTAGCAGTCTAATGAGAAATCGTGCACTTTGTCATTGCACGTTTCTGAGTTCTGCTGTGCTTAACACGGTTCACGTGACTGTGCAATTGACTAACAGTATAGTTTAGTTGATGGAAAGAGCGGGAACAGGGAAAGAGGCCGAGGAATGAGAGAAACCATAAGCGAATGGAAGGTCTCTACGAAGTCATAGGACCCTACACCCTATATATAGGAGGCGACTATGCTCTACTTTTCATCCACAAAATACGAAAGACAATCCGAAATAAGGCTACAGTATAGCAGGATCAATGTCCAAACCCATCTGACCAACTTGTATCTCATATCAGCTTGGCTTGCCCTGAGGGGGCCTATGCGCCAGTCAATAGAACATGGTTGAGGTTGTCCGTTGGAATAAATCGCAAGTTTTGACGATGGGCAAAATTTGCGTTCACTTTCACCGAGCATTCGAATTCAGCAAGCTTCTTGAATTACTCTAAAATTAATCTGGTCATACTCTGAGCATCTATCTAAATTTACCGAAACACAGAGAACAGCAAACGAGAAAGACGAATGAAAGAAACCATGGCTTGGAAGCAATGACGGTCTCATGAACGAAATCACGTTAACTTTTCATGAGATTGGGTGGACTGCTGTGCTAGAACATTGAACGCTCGCAGGTAGTGCATGAGATGCTACTGAGGTTCTCATGAGAAGATCATATGAACTTCTGGTTAGAAGGACGCTACCGCGTATGTTTCGGACGGACTCACACGGGTTCCTGCAACAAGGGGGGTTCCGGCGGGGGCGGGGGGTAGAAGTCGTACTGGGGGCCCAGCGGCGGCTGCGGCGCGTAGCAGGGCTCGAAGAAGTCACGGT
Source organism: Litoditis marina (assembly GCA_964036275.1). Taxonomy (NCBI): domain Eukaryota; kingdom Metazoa; phylum Nematoda; class Chromadorea; order Rhabditida; family Rhabditidae; genus Litoditis; species Litoditis marina. The sequence continues at coordinate 2,532,314 of OZ038438.1, forward strand.
CGTACATTGGGTACGACATGGTAGACTGGCCTCCCGCGTACCGTATCCCCCATTTCCAGGTGAGGGGGAGGGGCTTCTTTAATCCTAATCCCTCAATCAAAGCAGACACATCAGAGAAGAGGCTGGACGGAACGATTGCGTCCAACAATAATAGTGCTCACAAAAACTGAATCAATCTGAACTTGACAGATATGAGATGTAAGAATTTGACACTCACAGGACCCAGTCGCAAAGAATTGTGGGCTTCGACGTTTATCATCACACAACTGCTGTACTCTGATGCCCTTCTACAGTAATCCGTCAAATATTCAAGAGGCTTTTTCTAATGAATTGTCCATTATTTTGCTTTCGAACTTCTAGTGTTTTAGTAGTAAACGTGCAGAAAACGCTATCAGAGTTTAACGCCAATAGATCGAACTTTGACTGAGACGTCTGAGCAGATTACTGTGAAGGGTATACGTGAACTTTTCAGGAGACTATCCTTTCTGTGAAAACTTAGCTTTCAAAATCATTGGCACGCTGTGGAAGTCTCAGTGATAATGAGCTCAGAACGAATGGCGCAAATTTTCTGCGATTGGCCAGCTAGAGCAGTCAGAGAATATTCATGTGAGAGAGGTGAATGAGGATGCAGACATCTGCGTCTCTGCGAACTGCACACTCTCTCATCGAGGCCGCTACAAAAGTGGGTGGCCAATATTGGCTGGGAATGGTCGGAGGAGACTTAACACTTCTATTTGGTTCATCCACAGGTGAGCAAGTGGATACTGTACCTTGAGTTCTGATCAGATGTATTTGTAGTTTGATCCGGTGCCATTCCGAAACTGTTCTAGGCATGCAGATCAAACTTCTACACAGATATTGTCGCCATTTCCCCCATAAAGACAGCATAATGTTCGATTTATTGAGGGACGTGGGGCGAGCGGTCGTTGATTACTTGCCAGCAGTTGAGAGAGTGTGTAGATCAATGATACGCAGACTGGCTGGCCCCTTGCCAAACCCCACCCCCTACAAATTCGATTGTACGGTGTCCACAACGGTTAGACAAATCCTATATTGTCGCTCCCTATCTATACATGGGTTCAGAGCTCGGAATGGTTTGATTTGTTTGAAATACTTCCTTCTACTCATTTAATTGTAGAGTTTTGTTGATACTGCTGCCAGGTTATGGACAATTATTTTTCTCCCAAACAACCTGACTATACTCTTTTCATCCAACCCTTCACAGTTAATCTTCGAATGTTCAAACAGGTGTTCTAATGAATGAACAGATTTTTGAAACCTTGTTCTTGTTCTTTAGTAGAATATGAGTAGAGAGCAGACGTTCGAAAACTTTCCGCAAAATTTTACAGTGCAATACCGCACCAGTTCAGTTCCAATCATTCCCACAGAGACTTGGCAGCGTGCCGAAGAATATTCCAGTCAATTTTTCACCACTTTGTAGTTTTTCGAGCAACTGCAAACTTCTGTTAGCGATTGTACAGTTTCATAGGAACACAACAAAACATGTCTTTGGAATACTCATGTTTTCTCTAAGAAATATGCATCCAAAAATCATGGCAAGATGCCAATGAGTCGTAGTGGCAAGGTGAATTCTATATCTAACCCGCTTTTTAGGTAACCTAACCCTTTTTTGGTAACCCTTTTTTTCAGGTTACTTCGGTGGTAACCTGAAAGTAACCTAGAACCAAAAACAGGTTACCCCTCAAATTTGGATAGAAAACTCGTTTTTATTGTTATTTTTGATGATAACCTGATTTTGGTTTGAGGTAACTTAGAGGTTACTTACTCAAGTAACCTGAAAAAAAGTTACCAAAAAAGGGTTAGGTTACCTAAAAACCGGGTTAGTTGTAGAATTGGCCTAGTGGCAATGAAGCGAACCATACCTGTAAAAAGTTACGAGTTCGTGGAGTATCACGACCATATCAGAATGGTACAAGTTCCGAAGTTTGGCTCGGGACGCCATCGGTGACCTCTTATTAGGCAAACGCAGATTTGAAGTTTATAAATATTTCGAAGAATTGGAAGAAAGATGGGCAGATGAACGGTCATGTTGTTCAACTCTGTTTGTCGAACTTGTTTTCGTTTCAATATATCGTTCATATCCAAACTCCTAGGCCAAATTACACATGCAACCAGGTTGCATGTGTACAAAACCAACTGGTTGCTCTGAAATGCAACCGGGTCGCATCTCAAATGCAACCAAAATCACTTAACACAACCAAAAAGACATATTTGGTTGCGTTTAAAAAGCAATCGGGTTGCACTTCAAATGCAACCCGGATGCATTTGAAAGCAACCTATAGTTTGGTACACATGCAACCGGGTTGCATTTTGGTTGCATGCAACCCGGTTGCATGTGTAAACCGCCCTACTCCTACCGTACCAGATGGAACGTACCAATGTCATCCTTCAACTTTGTCGAAAATATTTTCGAACCCTGTTTGTAATAGAGAATCAGAATCAAAAGCGAGATGATTTACGTTTTCAAAAAATTTCACGATATACGATGTGCTCGAAGTTCCCTAGTTAGCCAATGATATCGGTGATACATCCACAGTATAGGACAAACGGATCATCACAACATTGCATTTTTACTCTTGTTCTCTGTTGATTGATTCAAAACCACTTCATACAAATGAAAAACACCTTGAAAGTTGGTTTTCATAGTTTTATTTTAAGAATTGACCACGTTTGGTGAAACTTTTTTGAATGCGCGCCTTTGAGAATCAACCAATCAGCGATCTGATTGTTGTATTTTAATCAGAGGGAGACTACATTATAACTTTCCGAAGAAAAGGTGATATTTAGCTTCGCACTGAATGATAAAATGGGTTTTTAAATATTCTAGAAGGTAGGAGTTTTGGGGGTGATTGACGGCAACTTTTGAATCAATTTTTAATGACTTTCAATTAATGATTTATTCCTGGTATGGAAGCATGCGCTTGCTAGAATTCAGGTTTTCAAAACGAAAGTTAATTCAAGAACTTGTGCTCCATTTCCATTATTCCGTACTATACTGTAGAAATTAATAATTTCAATCCACATGGTCCCAGTCGCTAACACATAAATATAATTATGAACTATTCATCTATACTACACTCGTATCAATCCTTGCAAATAATAAATAATAATTACATACAAAGGCGCTAACAGCCCGAACAGTGAGCAAAACAAGAACAGCACAAAATGCTTTTAATGAAATCAATTGTAGAATTTCTTTCCGCTCTTTGCATGATCCTTCAATAGTTGGCATGGCTCGAACTGAAAAAAATGCGCTTATACGACGGAATACTGATAACAAAATAATACAAACTAACTGTCCGAAAAAACACAACATACCTGTGCAGATGAGTAGGCATCGCCAAATTTGTTCATAGACGAAACAAGTTTGTCAGCGCCATACAAGTCGACGAATCGGAAGGGACCACCCCAGAATGGAGGGAAGCCAACACCGAAGACGGACGCAATATCACCATCACTCTAGAACAGAACAGATGTAAGGATAGGTGGGTGAAGATAAGAAGATGAATGAGAGAGAGAGAGAGAGAGAGAGAGAGAGAGACAGAGAGAGAGAGAGAAGAGGATGGGGAAGATTAGAGCACAAGCTAAAAACTCACCGGACTAGAGAGGACACCCTCTTCGAGACAGAGAAGGGCTTCATTGACAAATCGAGAGGCAAGACGGAGTTGCTGATCGGCTTGGTTCGAACTGAAGGCGGGAAAGTAAATGAATAAAATGTAAAACTGTTAGGAAATGTTGCAAAAATCCAAAAACATGTAAAGACTTTTTAGCGCGTACCAATTCTAGTACTACTACTTAACTACAAAATACACACATACCAGTTCTGAGGAGCAGTGAGCTTGAACTTTTGCAGAATCTTCGCGGCCTCCTCATTGGTCCGCTTACTTCCCTTCTTTCCGTCACCGTACAAGTAGATTCCTCAAAACAACAATTTCAAATAATCGAAGAACTTGATTATGAAACATGTCCGTGGGATAGTCCAATAAGGGATACAACTTTGATTAACAACAAAGAGACGGAGAGTGAGAAAAATTAGCTACTGACATAAATTATTTTACAAAAAACAGGGTGCCTAAAACCCAGAGCACCGCGACATGTAATCAGAAATGGTCACCTTTTCCATTCTTTCTTCCCAGGAAGCCCGCGTTGACCATAGAAGAGAGAATTTCCGGAGAACCACCCCCCACTCGGGGACCCAGAGTTTTTCCAAGGAACTCGGCCACGTGCCCAGATACATCAATACCAACCTTGAACATGGAATCAATAAACGTCGAACTACGATTAAATACCAATTTCAGGATAAAAATTGAGAATTCATATTTCACCAGCAAACGAGATTTCTAAATGGACTATCTGCGACCCGCAGATAGTACATTTTGGTACCCTATCGGAGGACATAACTAGCGGACGTGAATTATTCATCATATATAAAAGAGCCAACCTCGTCGGCCAGAGTAGCAGCTCCAACGGGGAAGCCGAACTGCGTGGTCAACTTGTCCAGTTGCTGAGGTGAGACTCCTTCTTGCAGAAGACGAATAACTTCCGACATCATGGGGCCGAGGCAGCGAACCACGAAGAAACCGGGACAGTCCTCAAAAACAATCAGTTATATTGAGAGATTCCCTTCTTAATACATATCTTTTGCAGAATTTCCATCTCTATTGAAACCAGTTCAAATGCGCTCTCAACTCAACCCAGTTTTTTTGGATAACCGTCACGCAACTCTTCACTGCTCAAGAAATTATTTTAGTAAAAAGTTTCCAATTTTCACGCTTCGTCAGGAATCAAGCACTCGAGAAATTCGAGTTAAAAGTTGAACGTTGTCACAAACTTTCAACAGAGCCGTAGCGAGACACAAATCAGCTGAAACCAACAACATTCTCTTCTACGAACAATGATGTTCCTAGAGGTATCGTTCATGATACGAATGGATAATTGAGAAATAGCAGTAGCGATCAATACCTTGACAACAACCACCATCTTGCCCTGTTTCAGTCCCAGCTGAGCAGCAGTGGCCAGAGTTTCCTTCGAGGTACCGTCGTGGACAATGATCTCGAGCAACTGCATCTTGTCCACGGGCGAGAAGTAATGCATTCCTATCACCTGAATACATTTTGTGTTTATTTCTAGACATACTTACGGGATATTGAGCAATGTCGTGATAAGTATTGCATAGAATTCGGCACAACTGAAAGAGGCACAACAACTTAACAAAAACTCTTCAAAGCTTGCCTGGACACAATCATTTCATGCAGAAAACGTCCACGAACTAGTTAAAACAAGAAAGAACCCTTTACAAAATCGGATCATCTTTGAACAGACTCTAACGTATGTTGTTAGGTGTTCTTTTGCACTTTCATACCACATACCTTATCAGGGCGAGCAGACGCTTTGGCGATCTCCTTAATTGGCAGAGCGGAGGTGTTGGAGGCGATGATAGTATTCTGAATGCAACAGACAAATGAATACAATCATCTCAATTATCAAATTGACCCGAATAAATATAAAAATGCTGTGAACAAAACAAGGCTACATGAAAAACGTGATGGAAAAAAGTTTTACAAACTCAGGCGCAATGATAATCCAAACAAAATGGTTCGAAAGTAGTTTGTTGTTGCATTCCAACGGCGGAGTCCAAACTGAAGGAGACAGGCAACTAACCGGACCAACTACGCTCTCGATCTGCTTTATGACTTTATGCTTCAGATCCATGTCTTCGAAAACTGCCTCGATAACGAGATCGGCGTTTTTCATGGCACTGTAGTCCGTGGAGGTAACCATGTTGGCGAGGAGTCTGCAAGAAATTAGATGAAACATAACATAAAACAAAACATAAAGAAAGATATGAAACAGTGGGACACGAGAACCCCGCGAGACACGACCAACATTTCGCAACTTACCGCTCTTTCTCCAGCTTATTGATCTTCTTTCGCCTTTGTTGCCCGTTCAACTGCGTAATAATCTGATTTTGACCTCGTTCCAGACCCTGAAGTTATCCTAATTATAAAATTATAAGGTGCGCCCCCTTGAACGCTCAGTAAAAAATCCACGAGAACTGAACAACAATATACAACCACATGAACGGATTTTCAGTTATAGGATGATTCGTTTCCTGAAAGCATCAAAACCTATAATATTGCATTGAAAACACGGGAACGGAACCAACATGAAAGTACTCGTACAAATGCCACCCTTTAGTTTTAATGTGGGAACTGTACATGTGTGGTAAATTCAGGACAAACAACTGTGAATTTCGCGGAACGAGATGAACAGGAATGAACTCGCTCGGAGTAAACTTGAATGGTGTGACATGCGTTGTTCACCTGTTGGTTCATGTCGACCATAACCGACTTGAGGCCCTTGTCGATGGTGACATTGACGATTCCGGCACCCATCAGGCCAGCGCCAACAACTGCCACCTCCCTACAATTGACAGCATGAAACGAGAACATCGCCAAAGCCTCTTACGAGATGGGGTGTTGCCAACTAATTGTTAGGGAAAGTGAGGGTCGCGAGTTGAAAACCAACAAATTTCATACAAAACTAATGTATATTAAACCAAAATTTGATAGAAAATCGCTGTTTTGAACAATTTCGGAGGGGTCGCGAATTAGAAAATAGAGAGGTATCGCGAGATTTCAAGAGCAATATGAGACCCTTGGTGGTGTATGGCGTAAAACGAGAACATCGTCATCGAGTTGGTTGGAAAATGAGGAGAAGAGACTAGAAATACGAGAGGACCAACCGGACAGGCAGCCCCGTTCCGTATTTGTTCTTCTTCGCGTCAGTTGAACCATCGAACAGACCCATCAGGGCCGAGGACTGATACGTTTCCGATAATTCGCCGAAAGCCTGAAAAGGTATTCACTTTTCCTCTCGAAAACGAGCCAATTAGTATAAAGACTACCGAAGTGTGTATAATGTGTGTAAAAATTGTGGACCGGGCGCACCTTGGCTTCCTGAGCATATCCTGCCGTCGGGCCGCTAACAATACCGGTGCGGACAGTTTCGAGAATCTTCAGTGGGGCTGGGTAGTTGCCAGACGTCATTTTCATTATCTAGAACACAATTGAGTTCATAAAAATTATTATAATTGAAGTTGAGATAATTATACCACGACATGGTATACCCGGTATGATTTATTCATCTTGTTCGTATTTTGTAAATATGAGCGTCCTAATGAAACATACAAGTGATTAAACGATCTGAATGAGTGAAAAATACCTTTTCTCTGGCCATTTTCAGAACAACGTTGTCGAGCACGACTCCGGTTTTCATAACCTGCAACAGTAAGGGTAACCAAATGTACTTCGAGTACAAAACGTTTATACGAAGAATAATTAGTTTCGATGAGCGCAAAGGAATGTGAAACAAACATGGCAGTACTGCTCACCTTTTGAACCAAGTTCTCCATCATGGGACGCTCCCTGTTAACCTTCAGCTTTCCCGAAGACAGCTGTCTAGCGGTATCGACGGCGATTTTCTCCAGATATCTGAATAAAAACAAGAGAATTCAAACAAGTTTCACAGCAATATAACCCCCCCCCCCCCTCTTTCTCACAGATATGCGTCGATGAAAGTACCTGTGAGTGTTTTCAGCGGCTGGCGAGAGTCCATCTCCCAGAGGTTGAATGACCTGGTCGACAAGCCCCATTCGTTTTGCCTGAAAACAATCTCGAAAATGAAGACACTTGAGCTACAGTTTTGAAAGAGATAAATAAAATAGGCCTAAAATATGATCACAAAGTACAGAAAGACAGACAATCGTGGAAGTGCGCGTATGAACTACGTATAATACTTGGACACTTGGACAAATTTTGTTTCACGACAAATACTAGGGCAGAGCGACACTATATTTCGAGATTATGACACCGATCCCAAAAAAAAACGGCTAACCACGTATAATAGCAAATACATATAAATATACCGAAAGTGAGGAATAACTGTATTATTCGTTTTCAACGAAAAATTCCGTTACTTTTGGTATCGGGTAGTTTAAAAGGAATTAGCCAATAGCCCCTTACCTTATCGGCTTTAACCCGTTTCCCGGTCAGCAAGAGATCCATAGCGTTCTGAAGGGACACCAGTTTAGGGAGTCGCTGTGTTCCACCAGCGCCAGGAAGCAGACCAAGCATAACCTGCAAATGGGAATAAGGAGAGTAACAATGGCAAATACTATACATAACACTGGGAACTATTAGTCCCCATGAATGACGTGAGATTCGGGTGTTGACCCATTTTTAGGGTGACATCTGTATTACGAAATATTATTATTTTCGAATGCCACATCAGGAAAGTATGACAAATGTCAGAAAAATAAAGTTGTATATTTGGGATGATTCCTAACTTTTGGGTGGCCACGATAGTAGGCACTTGCAACACGGCGTGGGAGATATTCACGACAAAACAGCGCCAAACTCGATTCTATGTGGAAATGACCATACATTGTAGGAGAATGATAACAACAAGGTACCTCCGGGAGTCCGAGCTGAGTTTTCTTGTCGTTCACGGCAATTCGATAATGACAGGCCATAGCTAACTCTAATCCGCCACCGAGACAGCTTCCCATTATGGCGGCGACTACTGGTTTTGTGGACTTCTCCAAACGGAAATACTTCTCCTGACCCATCCTAAAAGTGGAATGAGGCGGTCACAAAGCAGAGTCGGCACCCTGACCCTTGCTTGTCTGAACAACTGAAACATCCAGAAATCTAAAACTCCCAGAAACGCCGTTCACGCTGACAAACTATAAGATATTTTACAAATACCACGGTTATGAGGAGAGAATATTAAGCAAAAAATAGGCAATTAATCTAGCTCAAAAACCATAAAAACTACTAAATGAACGTTGAGCAATTCATTTCGGAATCACTTTTTGATAACTCGGAAAAAAATTGTTATCAAAGTTCTAGGAGAATGTCGGCGATGATGAACTGATGATAGTATATGTTTATTGAAGATAACAAACTTTGACAATGTTTCCACTTCCGCGCCCGTTTTGCACGCCTGCAACATCTTAATATCGGCTCCTGCGATGAAACTCCCCACCTTGTTTGACATTACCACGATGGATTTAATAGAATCATCACGCTCAATCTGAAAGAAGAGATGAAAGATGTACACATGATGTGCCAACAACTAGAATGAAAGCAATTATACACTGAGATCAGAAGTAGAATTTGTTGGAATACAACCTGCAACTGATGCACAATATCAACCTCGCTGATAACACGTGTTAACAATAAACATAAACAAACCTTATCAAAAACAGCCATCAAATCGGTGGACACTTTTTCATTCAGCGTATTTTCTTTGGCGTTGGGAACATCAATTTTGATGACAGCTACGTCTTGTTGTACATCAAGTTTGACCGATGCTAAAATATGAAAAGTATCCGTGAAGGCGAAAAACGGGAGAGTAGGGAAAATCCTGCATAGTGTTATTGCTTAGTTACTCAAACGTCACTAATTTTTATTCACACTGGAGGTAGAACGTCGTCCGAAATCAAAATCGAGCGTAACATTCTAAAGAATCGAAATTACTACGAAAATTGATTCATTTCAGAACAGAGCCTTTGCGTTGTACCTCGAGTTAAAACTACAAGCAGCTATACAGAAAGGCGTAGTGCTAACATTACATTAATCTATAGGGAACATGAACAATTATTTCAAATGCAATACCTCACGTTAATAAATGAAGAATGAAATTGATATATGACCAACCTTGTTTAAGTGACATTGTAGCTGATAGGTTCCGAAATGAAGAGGAACCTTAAAGTTTCAACTTGACTCAGATCTTCTAGAGCATACGTCATGTTAATCGATCCAAGATTGGTTAGATCAGTGGAACTAACACAAAAATTACACTTTTCACATCCAATATTTCTGTTAAACAAAATAATTCACCTCTCTTTATCAAGTGATGCTCACCTCACTCCGCACAACAATTTGTCATAAACTCTACGCAGAACTTCGTATATGATCTATTAAACTAACGATATGAGCTCTGGCTCAAACCACAACCAGATGGAAAGAGAAAATATATTTAAGCTCACCTGCCCAGATATTTGCACGGGTCAAACGGGACAGCATATTGGAGACCTGTAATCAGTCAAAACTGTGAAAATATTAATTCAAAATCTGTTGAACGACTGCAACCGACTAGAATGTATACAACACTTCTACTTCAATCGAAAATAATCAATGGGGACCAACGGGCTTTTTGGAAGCACAGAGCACGAGGGCCGTAGTATGGAACTAAATTGTAGAACGGAGACTGCAAAGTTTGTCGAAACTTTAAAGAATGGAACGGATATTCCAGATGAAAAGTACAAGGTTTCATATACAAAAACTAGTTATTTCTGGAAATTTTGGTAAATATAAAGTTATTTATTGTTCCAAAGATCTGCCAATTTACAAAACTTTATGAATGATGATTGATAGAATTGTCGCATTTTGACAGTATTTTATATAGTTGTAAGACCTGCATCATTCATTCTATGATCATATGTGGCGGTGTGTTACAGAGAGAATTCTCTCGTAACAGAATTAAAACGAAATTTTCTCTAAATTTGAAAAAAAACCTCAATATATATATATTGAGGTCATAACTATTTGTAATAATATGAATGTATTTAAGCAACGGAATACTGGCTCAAACAAAATAGCTAAAATTATTCCAAAGTAGCCGTACCAAAGAAGCGGATTGCTGGAAATGGAAATAGAAAATCAGTCCAAAGTACGAAGTACGTAAACGAGATAGAGCGATAGGGCAGACTGCGCTCTGTCTATACTGCATCTCCGTACATTTCAAGTACGCAGTCTCAGTTGACGAATTTTCAAGATATTTCTAATTCAGATAAATTACTATCAAATCGGATGGAATCAGAGTGAAATTAATATAATAGTGGGTTAAATCCCGATGACATAATGAGAGAATTCAGATCTGGGTTCGTTTTATATAAAGAATATACGCTCTTGCTCTTTTCTTTCTAGCATGAAGTGATCAGGAAAGAAGGAAAGTTCATCGTTGTGTATCGATCGCCCTTCTCTACATTATATTATTCAGCAGTTTTGTTTACAGAAAAGTTAATTCTCAGTCAACGAAACGTGGAAACAAGACAGTAAATTCGGTGAATTCCTTCCCGAACCAAAACCGATTCTTCCCGAACCAGTTGGTTCGTTCGAGAACCGACCCAAATTCTGGCAGCAAAGGTGGAACCGAACCAATTCAAGTAAAAAATGCTGAAACCGTTCTTCTGCGTAACGTTTAATAAGTTTTGGTTCGGTTTCATGTCGGTTTAAGTACGCGAACGGTTCGGTTTCTCGCCGAACCAAGTGGCGAATTCACTCGAGAACCGGGTCCTTCCCGAACCAAACCGCGAACCGGTCACTGGAGAACCGAACCGAACCGAGTGAACCGACCGAACCGACATTCTAAATCGACTGGTTCTCTAGTGAAAGGTTTGAACCCGACCAACATTAATCATGATTTGAATAAACAAATCTTTTACAAGGTAAAATTAGTGGATTCCCACTTGTTTTACCTTGTAAACGATCCGGTTCGGTCGGTTCGGTTCTCCAGTGACCGGTTCGCGGTTCGGTTCGGGAAGGACCCGGTTCTCCAGTGAATTGGCCCCAACTAGTTCGGGAAGAATCGGTTCGGTTTTGGTTCGGGAAGAAATTTGCCAGTAATTTCTCTCGTGGCTTCCCCGGTTACACGGAGTTCAGCTTCTGGTTGACTTACGGAGCTCAGTTTTTTTTTGTTTTAGGCTAATCGGGAAAAACACGTTTAAATGTTTTTGATTTCCTGAACGTTTCCGAGCTGGATCTTGCTCGTCATGCGAGACATACCTATGCCTCAACCCAAAATAATGAAAACAGTTGGATGGGTACGCTAAATTGTACAGGAATTCCCCAAGATAACATCATCCAATAAAATTAAATATGAAAGATACTATGTTCACCAACCAGCTAAGTAACGTAAAGGCATAAATGGTGCAAACCATTACTTGTAAAACACTCTAGTCCACATGTAATTATGATATCTTATTGAGCACGAGCCACAAACACAAGCACAAACAGAACAACAAATTAAAAATTGTTTAAATGATGTACAGAACGCCACATGCTGAATAAAATATGAATAAGAAACGATGGAACAAATAAATAAAACGGCTAACACTTGATAGAATTCTGTTGGGAAAAATTCGAGTACAATTGACCGGTTATTTTAAGACGTATTCACTATAAACATTATGATAAAAAAGTAAATGAGTATGATAAAACTGTGGAGACTGTAAAACTGTGGACATTATGATAAAAAAGTAAATGAGTATGATAAAACTGTGGAGCTGTTTCCCCACTACTTTTCTTCATTTCAGGCTTCATGAGGAAGTCACCAATGTGTAGATGAGACTGCAATTATAATTTTATTGAACCGAAGTTATATTTTATATGGTAATTATGGGAAATTAGCAAAAACGTCATTGATCATTCATAGCACGACAGAACGCCATTTTCGAACGCGAAAATTGATCATAAAAACCTTGCTCAGAAGAATTTCAATGACTACAAGAACTAAGTGCAAATCAATACACACTTCTGAAACTCACGCGTAGAGATAGTAGAAGAAGGAAATGAGGTAGAAGGCCAGTTTGACCCAGCTGGCACGCAGAGCAGAGCTCAACTCATTGCGATTGAGAATTGTTGTCGGATCATAGACACCAGGTCCCGACATGACTGGACGACGCATGTATCTATAAAAAGTCACCGATCATGGTTGCCATATGCTTGCAGTTACGTGTTCAAATGTGACACGACATATAGTATATATATATATATATATATATATATATATATATATATATATATATATATATATATATATATATATATATATATGCATCCCGCACTTGCAAATTGACTCACGTTATGACATGATAAATTCCGAGTGGAAGATTCATGAGTGTGGCTATTATTTGTGCAGAGAAGACGAACAATAGGGTGAACGTCAAATGGATAGCATACTCGGGCAGGATTAGCTGAAACAGAAAACATGTTGTATATCAGTTGTTGAAATACCAACCACAAATCGAAGTTGAACTTACCTGATTCAGGTTTCTGCATTGTTCGATTGGATTCTTGTAGTCAGTTTTCAGTTCATCGATGCAGATGACCTATAAGTTTGCAATCAGAAATGATTGGCTGATACGATTGTTTCATTGAGCCCTATATCGACAAAATTCACTCAGAAATAGAGGAAAAATAAAGGGAACACGAAATTAGTTTCTCAAAAGAAGAAGTGAAGTCCCCTTTGGGTCTCTAATTATATAATCACATAACATTTACTCTCGAGCACTCTCCCAAAAAGCTCACCGTATATATGGCAAAGAATATGCAGAAAGCTACTGCAATGAGAGCAACAAGATAAGCCAGAGCTGCAAACGTGAATGCCATTCTGCAAATAATATTATATTATATTCTATTGAAAAAATTTAATGATATGCACAAAAATCATCATTATGTATGTATTAAAACGCACGTGAAGACGTTTGTAAAACACAACAATAGACAAGGAAAAACATTTATTATTATAAAAAAAATGTGCACAACAGGATAGATAGATATACATCATACTCGTATTTCAGGACACAATTTGTTAAACGTCTATGACTGTCTAATAAACAAATGTTGGTGGGTGTCGAAAACTGCTTTCATCGATACAAGTTATTAAAGACGAAACTACATTGGCAAAACTACATTGGCAATCCGGCTTGCAATTCTTCCTCGTCCACGCATTCTCTATCCACGTCACCCTCAGTAGGGGGCGATAGACAAATGTGACTAGGAGGCTTCTGGTCCATTTCAATCTCCTGAAATAGGTACCATTAGCTCACTCATCTTCTACATTTTCACAATCACTTCGCTAGCCAGAACAGGGAAAATTCAACGTGGATGGCGAAATTATTGAGAACGAACTTTTCCTATAATATGCAGAAAATATACGTTACCAGAGGCAGACTGAAAAAGGCGACAGAGGGTCAAGTTATGAAAGATAAAAGAGAAAGAGTAATTGACAGAGATAGTCTCTACTGATGGGTGGAACTCACGTGGTACATTGCATCAGGTTGATCGCTTTCCACTTGATGTGAACCGTATATAGGTTCCATAGTTTCCCCCAGCAGATTGGAGACCTGCAACACGTGAAGGAGAGTAAGAAACTACACTAAAGTCGTAAAACTCTCAGACTTGTAAGTGGTCCAAAGAATGTTATATAATGAATAACATTTGTCCGCGTTCCAACCATCGCAGTTGAATCCTCGTTGGAAGAATCGAGAAAAGTATCTCGATGACATTTACGTAAGGAAAAGAAACCTTGAAATAGTATTGAATGAAGTTGCGCTCAAAATTTAGGTCAACCTAAAAAATAGTTTCCATCAAGCGAATTTTCTTAACTAAACTGTAGTCGAAACACGACCTCAATAGCCTAACCGTTACACACACCATTTTTCTCGTTGTGCAAGGCTAATTAGAGCAATAATTAGATACCTCATCATAGGTAACATCAAGCGCAACTCCCTCGTCGTCCAGCCCAGCAATCAGAAGAGGCTCATAATTAATCTCCTTAAATAAAAGAATATCACCCTACTTTTTTGGTACAAAAAAATCCAAAAATCAACAACGAAACCTTCATCGCGTCAACTTTTTTGTAAACAAAAGTTTTTCATGGTCAGAATTGAAGATAGAGAAACTTAGAAAAGCAGCTTCAAAGTCACACGCCACCTACCATATCGCCAAGCCGCATTGTTCGATCCAGTTCTGCAGCCGTAATGGCCAAGGGCATATAAACGAAACGCTTCCAGACCCCGAGTCCAGGAATATACCTGAATAACATCATCAAATCTACGTGTAAACACACTCAGCGAAGTGAACTGTACGATAAACACGTCAGCACTTCTTGGCGAATTTACTTCCTACTAGTAACAACTGTGTTCTACAACAAGTTACATTACAATTTCGAAAATGAAAAACGCGTTGCGATCAAACCCGTGTATATGCGATGATGCATTCAACTTCACTTACGCACCTCAGCGAGTTCTTGTGGAAATGAGCTGTACACAGATAATGACGTCCCTCCATTTCCAGCCGTTTGTTGAGTCGAGTCCGGGTCTGCAAATTGCTTATATATCGCAATAATGTAGAATGGCTCATAACAGAGGAAGATCTCGAAACGAGAAGCTCTCAAAGAAAAAGTGAGTTCATCCGTTTTCGCAGTAAAAGTGTAACAGTTCATACCATCAATAATCCACATTTTGAAGGAATGGACTAGAACTGATTCAGATTAGAACGAAAGACAGCATTTCGGTCCATGAAAGAAACCGTTTCGGTCCATGAAAGAAAATGTACAAAACATGAAACAACCCTGCAGAATTCCATGAGCATAGGGAATTTTAGGTATGGGTGAAATAACTTGGAACGTACATAATTATCTCTGCACAACGCTTCGACCCAGTACGCGCGTTTCGCATCGTCTCCGACAGGCAACGGAACCATATTGGCTCCTATATCCCGACTATTGCACTGTATACACTGAATCTCTACATGAGAAACAAGCCGTCGCTCAGCAATAACTGAATACGGATCCTAAAAGTATTCAAGTTAATAATTTGTATCTATCATACAATCTGTATCCATCACTTTCATGGTCAAAACTGTCAAGAGGGATACAGCTTACCACGGGTGGCAGATGAGCCTTGCAGATCTTGCACGGGTGCATAGCGAGCTGTTCAATGCCCTTCTTCATAACCTGAACAGAATACGATAACGAGAATAACCAACAATATTTGCTATTATGAGCCTAGCTTGAATTCAAGCGATAGAGGGATGGAAAAACAAAACTTTACATCCCGTCTGGGACTCCAGTCAAACATTTGGGAGAACAAACAACTGTGAACTGGGTCTTACCTAGTGTTACTAAGTTCCGTGTATATATCACATAATGTTTGTTTGGGATTATAGCTCAAAACCGGTCAGCTCTTCTATCAAGAGAGTATAGCTCAAAACCGGTCAGCTCTTCTATCAAGAGAGTATAGCTCAAAACCGGTCAGCTCTTCTATCAAAAGAGTATAGCTCAAAACCGGTCAGCTCTTCTATCAAAAGAGTATAGCTCAAAACGGGTCAGCTCTTCTATCAAAAAAACTCACATTCTTATCACCAGACAACATTTCGACCAACAGAATTCGTTCAGCTTGCGTAGAAGGAGCGCGAATTTCGGCCAAGTCGCCTTCTGCTCCCCACATATCACACAGGGGACATTTGATCAAGCCTTGCGGTCCACGTGGAGTTATGTCGTATTCTGACATACCCTGAACAAGAAGGCATGATTAATCGAATCGGAACGTATAGATCATATATACTACAATTCCCCCCTACGTCAACTCCCACAGTATGCAGTTGAGCCTACGATTTCTAATAAAATTATAACATTCACGTAAAATGTCATGAAATTATGTGAGAAACTAAGATATTCGGATCCAAAAACGTACAGCATGAATAAGTGAAGACAAATAATAGAAGTAGTATACATGAACTGCATGTATGAAATATGAAAACCAGTTGAGCGACACAACCTGCAAAGTGCCATGAGCAGACTAGAAAACAATCATATTTCTGGAATATGTACGCGGTGATTGAACCGAAATTGAACGATGAGCATTGTTGAAAAGAGGAAAACTTACCAAAGGAAGAGGAATAGCTGCTTGATTGAATTCTATGCACTCTTCTTTCTCGACAAATGCCTCCTTTTCAAAGTGATAGACGCACAGACGATATCGAGTTGCACGGGGTCGGGTCAACCGTTCGCGAAGCTAGAACGAAAATCACTCAGAACATGTGTGTGCACTACAGGAGAATAGTGATACAATTCATTCCCACGAGAGGAAAATTGTAATAACACTCACCCATTTCCAACGACGTTCCACAAGTTTGTTCATCGGCGGACCGCTAATGATGTGATGCATCCAGAGCAGCCTGAAATAACAGAGAATGAACTGCAATATATTTTTGTTGAGAAAATTAGCTAAAAACAAAATTCGTTAGATAGAAAGGTTTTTCTGCCTATGACTAGACAGTTGCATTGTATTGTATTGTAATGGAGTACTTCTGTGTTGGTCTACGAAGGGATGTATGAACTGAATAATATCCACCAACCTATCCCCTCTGTCCGCAGGAAATGGGAGAAGGAGATTTGGGTCTTTCAAATCTTCATCACAGAGCACGCAGTAGGACTGCAACCAATCCGCCACTTTCTCATGTAGATTCTGAAGTAGTTATTATATAAACTATTATCCAACTTACTACACTCGGAACAGTCCTTTTAAAGAAAGGCGTTTACGGTACTATTCTAGTATCCCACGGTAGTATCCTGAATTAATTAATCGGAAATAGTGTGTTCTAAAAAAAGGAAGCTCACCCGGAAATCGATATGAGTCTGGCAGATATTAATCGGACAGAAATGATATGTGCCATTATGAATCAAGTCATTTCTTCTCTTCACCCACAGCACCCGCATTGAATCCTCGAAATCTCTTGGCCAATTCATGATTTCCAGCCACTTTTCATGTTTCACGCTAAAAATGGGCAAATAAACAAGATAATTTGCATAGACAAGCCCCCAGATAAAACGTAGCCTCAACACCTAAGACATAACCAAAAACGTACTCGTCGAACGGCCAAGTTCTGGGTTTGTGTTCCATCATACTCTTCTCCGAAGAAATTACACGACTGCAGACTTGGCAAAAGCGAGCAGTACTGATAGGTTCTCCGTCTAGTTGCTCGACCTGAACATGATATGCAAGCAATATTAACATAGTAAATATTAGGGTTGTTAATTCCAAACTCGAATTTCGAAAAAACTCGAAAAACTCGTTTTTTTATAAAACGTAAGAAACTCGAATTCGAAAAACTCGAAATTTCCAGAAGTCGAAAAACTCGAAATTTTGGAAACTCGAAAAGATCGAGTTTCGAGTTTGGCTTCGTTCCGAGTCATGAATGGAAGACGAATGAGCGTTTTTCAGCATTGTATTCGCAATTTCAAACATAAAATGCTTCCTTTTCTACGATTCTCGCGTATTCATGTGAAAAAATCAGAATTTCTCATTTTTTTGTCTCGATAAAATCCCGAAACTGAGCGACCAAACTCGAAACTCGAGTTTTTCGAGTTCAACTCGAAACTCGAAAACTCGTTTTTTTCGGAAACGCAATAAACTCGAACTCGAAATTTCCGAAACTCGAAAAACTCAGTTTTTCTCAAAACTGGAAAAACTCGAAAACTCGAAATTTTCAACTCGATTAACAACCCTAGTAAATATGTAACATTCAAAACATAGAACACGACGATATGTATGACGTGACACTAATAAATCTAGTCACTTCCAGAGCCAGCTCGTGTATCGTATAAACTATAACAACCACGGTGCCTCGACAGTTTTCCGAACAAACCAGTACGCGGAAGACGAACGTTAGTACCAGCCCCACAACAGTCCTAATTATTTCAATACTCAATATATACGCAGAACCTAAACTTATTAGAGAAGGCAGTAAATGAACCAACCTTATTAATAGCGTCCAACTCTTCATCACTGTCGTCAGAAAACTCAAGTTCATATGACTGACTTTGGCGATTACTGGTTGAATAATCACTGCAAAACAAGCCACTATACAGATATTCGAAAGAAACGTAAATAGAGATTGTAAACTGTTTATTTACCAAAATGGTATTTCACGGATGAAAACTACGAGCCTAAAATAGGCTAAATCCAGGGAAATTCAGTAAAATCGAAATGGCTGGATTAGAACCGAATTAGGCTTGTCGGCACCTATTTTAGGCTTGTCGCCACCTAATTTAGCCTGGTAGACACCTATTTTAGGTCTGTCGTCACCTATTTCAGGCCTGTAGCCCCTATTTTGAGCTGGAATTAACCTATTTTGGGCTCGTAACACGCAAAATTTATTTTTTTCGCGAACGCCTGAAATAGGTTAATTCCAGTTCAAAATAGGGGCTACAGGCCTGAAATAGGTGACGACAGACCTAAAATAGGTGTCTACCAGGCTAAATTAGATGCCGACAAGCCTAATTTGGTTCTAATCCAGCCATTTATATTTTCCTAAATTTCCCTGGATTTAGCCTATTTTAGGCCTGTAACTTTCAC
This sequence comes from Litoditis marina, assembly GCA_964036275.1. Classification (NCBI taxonomy): domain Eukaryota; kingdom Metazoa; phylum Nematoda; class Chromadorea; order Rhabditida; family Rhabditidae; genus Litoditis; species Litoditis marina. The sequence goes on from OZ038438.1 coordinate 2,551,545, forward strand.
CTGAGATTATCGATATAGAAAAAGTGCAAAGCACTTCACTTGAAAGGGATCGACGTTAAGGAAACAGCTATTGATCATGGTTTAACGCCTACGAACTAAAGAGAACTCACAAGACACTATAGCATTAGGTTAAAACCTTACTAGTTGGATAGCAATTAGAATCTACAAGCCAACCATTTCGTCATTCAGCAGTAGGGTTCGAGACAGTAGGTAATGCCGGCTACTCATTCCGATTGTCATAGTGAGCGTAGGTGGGTAGGGAATAAACGATTACTCCAGCTCCACCAACCAATACGTAATTAGGAACAAAAGAAAAACTCACGAAAACATAGCCATCTCAGACGGTACATCTTCCATATCGATAGATCTGTTGAGTCGTGCCATAGAACTTTGATCAATATATTCTCCCTGCGAGCACATTGGCATATCTTCTGCAACGGAATCACGTGATTTCGGTTGATTTGAAAAAAAAAGACCTGACGTACAACCGGCACTTATTTGAAAATCATACTAATAATGAATACGTACATACTCGACTGATCAGCGAATTGTTATTTCATCGCCCAGAATTAGGGGTGACCAAAATGTTGACCGAGTTTACCGCCGCTAGGACGAGGGTAGGAGGTCGGAATGATTACATCAATGGTTACCAACTCATTTTATTTGGGAGAAGGTCAGGTTAGCAAGAAACTAGGTTGATGGCATACATTTAATGTGGTCCAATGCATGGCATTCAACATAAATCCAGGTGTAAGATAGTTCCTTCTCCCACCCTTAATTAGAAGATTGAATAGACTAATTGAACAGCTCACCTTCGTCTAACTCTGCATTGATATCATCCTCATATCGTATTTCTGGGTCATAGCCAAACTCCTGCCGATCATAGACGAACATTCGTCGAGGATAGGTTCTGCGTAGCTTCTCGGTCATGTATCGATAATGACTTCTATCCGATCGTTCCTTCAATTACAGAATGATGGAAGTTTAGTCGAATGAACGAAAAGTTCCCGGCTTATTGAAGTTATCACGTCAGAGTGAATGGTACGATACATAGTACGACGTGAATTTCCCTCAATATTATTGTCATATGTATTAAATTACCCTATTCAAGAGAAGTAACTGCCTGACAGTGGACAAGCATTCGTGAAGATTCTGCTTTTTCGCTCACCTTCAAACTCATATCTCGTCTCAATAGCATCATCGTGTCTTCCCGGCGTGAACGAGTACCAAGGTTACGAGAGAGAATGGTATCTCCGTGATTCACCATATAAATGCGATTTGCATGTTTGTCAGCTTCGCAAAGCTGAACGGTGTAAATATGAATTGATGGTCATAGCTAGAGTCAAGCTGCATGGAAGTGATAATTTGTCGACTTATGGAAAAGCGTATTCTCAAACGTAACGTAATTCAACGGTGGATAGAAACCCCGTTCCCCACATGTTAAAACAATGTTCGAGAGCCCAAAGCTAACCGTCGGATCAGGAATGGCTTCTTTCCTGAGTCGCCACTCTCCAAATTGATTTATGTCGAAATCATTGTCGTTGAAGTGCCAATCACAGAGAAATTTCGAAGTACCAATCTTCAGTTTCTCAGAGAGAAGTCTGCAACGAAGAAATATGATATGCTGAATAGCACTATTTCGCAGGAGTTTAGCGGATGTCCGAGTCAGTGGCGGAACACGCAAACATACACCAATAATGTCGTCCCAATAACCAGAAATGTTCAAATAACTCTCCCTTATCGCTGATATCATGAGCTGCATATTTTTTCATGAAAATCCATACATTTCAGCACGTTCATATATAATTCTTACAGAAGAACGAATTCGTTCACGTAGATGAGTAACCTCGTGCGGGTCAACCGAATGGGGAAGCAAGCGGTAGCTCCAACGAACGCTACGGATACGATCATTAAATAGACATTAATCTAAGAGCACTGCAAATACAGCAGTGAAATTCTAGTACCCTTTTCAGCGCAAAGTCCGCAAAGTTGGTTCAAGGACTGTGTTCAAACCAAGAATCGGATATGGAACATTCGAGTAAAAATGTTTGCTCACTCTCTTGATTCTAAATCTTCTTCTCCAGCAAGTGCAGTTATCCATTTGTATCTGAAACAAAACACCGTAATTTTAACACAACAGTTGGTACCGGAAGAAGTTCAAACAATCATTATACAGTGTTATATTTATTTGAAACAAAAATATTTGTTGTTATCAAGACTTTTGGATGTTATTATGAAATGGTGTGCTATACTATATATAGTGTTGTGATAGCATGGCAACAACTCCTCTTCGAAATCATAGTGAAGCCATCAATGAACCACCTTCGACTACGAGTGCGTGAAAATGGAACCATATTTCGTAGCGAACATTTTGCGTCACAGTATACACACTCCAACTCGAGGGAGTCGAAATCAAAACTCTTGTCATCCTGCACAGAGTAGTTCTGAAAGCAGTCAAAATATTATAATATCAGATAAAACAAAGGACAGCTCAATGAGTCAATGATCGTGGTGCCTGCTCACAGCCGACGTACTCCAAGAAAGGAATGTGATTGAATATGAGAACATCGCTTCAAATTAGTCAGATCAACGAGCAATAAATAGCTTGAAACCAGTTTTGGAGCCGAATATAATAGATAGTCCGAGAAAGTAAACCAGTACCGTAGGATCTTGTCTCATGTCGACCGGCAGAAGTTCACGACTCTTCAGATTCTCGGATCCAATGGGGAAATGTAAAGGACAAGCTTCGCCACAATGAGTTGCATCTGAGAATGCTTCACGAACCCACAACTCCGCAGACCTTTCGGCATCAAGATTGAAGCGCAGAATCCACATTCTCCGCAGCTGAAAAACAGCCTTCCTCCTAAGCTTTCAGAAAAAAGCGACACAATTAAAGCGAGTTAGGTACAGATGTCAATTTTTTCCAAAAAAAAAAAAAGAATTTTTGTAATTGTTGAATCAGTCATGAGCAAAACTTTTTGGTTAATTGGGCTGTAATATGGCTCACAACAATGTACCTATCTCAACTTCTCTGGCATGTTCTACTCAATATTACTTCCTTTGAAAGAAATCGCTCAGTACCATCATAAATCAGTTTTCGCGGAACCTCAAAATTATCGCTTATTTTGGCTATCGATAGGCAAGTTGAATCACGTTCGATAGAACGTGAACCACGTGAAGCTAGAAAAGGGAACTCACCCTGTGCTCACTTGGTAGACTACGCAACTTGCCAAAAACTTTCTTCCTACAGATCTGACAGTACTTGGCACAATCATTCCGTTTGACATAGTCTTGGTTCTTATACCGATCGTAGTACCTGTAAAATAAATCTCATTATAGTTCCGGTGTTCCCCAGGGAAGCTGTTTAGGCCCACTTTTGTTTTTAATATACATAAATGGCATTGAAACATCAATCAAAAGTAGTAAACTTCTCGTTTATGCGGATGACTGTAAGATCTTTTTGAACAGTTCCATACCAAATTATCAGTCGCTTCTTGAAGATGATCTGAACTTTGCTCATGACTGGTTAGTTGAACGCCAACTCCAACTTTCTATTGAAAAGTGCGCAGTAATGTACATGGGAAAGTCAAACAGTAAACATGAGTAGAAGCTTGGCGGTTCAATTCTGGCATCTGTTGATGTAATCAGAGATCTAGGCGTAAATTTGAGTAACACATTGAAAATGTCTACACATATTCTCTCTGTTAAACAGAGGGCTAGCGCGATAGTGTCTGTTCCGTTGTTTTTCATTTTCTAAGGAACGATTCATGTTATGCTATAAAACAAAAGTGCTTCCCATTCTTGAATATGGATCAGAAGTTTTTGCCCCACTAAACAAAGGTGATATTATGAGTCTTCAAGTGGTTCAGCGAAGATTTACTAAGAGGTTGTTGCCAGGATTTCCGTACAGAAACCGTCTAGAGAAACTCAAACTCTCTACACAGTGGCAACGCCGATTATTCAAGTATTTATGTACTGCTCACAAATACATTTATGGCCACTATTGGACTTCCAATATTGTGACTCTTGCTCCTCTCACTAGTGTTCGCCATATGCTAAGAGGGAATGGTTTAAAACCATCTGATTGTCCCCCAGCTCTTGTCAACCTGGTTTATCTCGTCACGCATTGCCCCTGTTTGGAACAGGTTACCTGCAAACATAGCTTTGCTTCACTCTCCTAATGAATTTAAATGTCAGTTGGAAAAATGGTTTGTATCTGAAAGTGTGTTTCTTGAATCACTTGACCCCACGAACATATCTTAAACAATAATCGATGGTTTATTCCTTAATGGTTCTGACAACCTTTTGTAAAGTAAAAAACCTGTTTATCCCTCTTGCTTTGTTTTGATAGTAGTTTGTAATTGTATTTTAAACGTAATTTATCTACTTTAGACTTGCAACCTGAATGTAACAGACAGCCTCTTGGAGGATAGCCGTTGTCTTCCAAGAAGACTATTTTCCTCCAACTCCCAGCGCCCTTTTGACGCCAACAACACCTTCACACAACACTCTGTGATACGGGAGAAAAATAAAGCTTGTATTGTATTGTATAGAACAAGCTATCTTATTTAAACAAGAGCAAACGAAAACAATTTACTTACCTTACGCTATCTTTCGCACTGTTATCAGTTTTTCGTTTCCGCGTACGTTCAGGCCTTCTGTAAAGTAATTTCGTTTAAAAAACGGTTACAATTTATTTATTTTTGTATAAAAATAGGCACAAATCATGATAAATGAGCAGGAGTAGCAGAGAGAGCATGTTCACCTGATAGCTTGCGTTTTTGGTGACTTCTTGTCAGAGCTGGCTACTTCGTCAGTAGAATTCACAAAATCCGCAGTAGATACACTCTGAAGAAATAAAATATTTGTGGGGGGAAAACGTTACAATAATCCCGTTCCGGGCAATAGATCGTTCTGATATTATGCGCATAACAACAAGATTTTTTTGAACGAGTTGTACATGTACTGTTGTTTTTCGTGAGAGATTAGGTTTTCTTCAGTGGACCAATCCCGTGTCAACGGTCCTTTAAACTGCAATTGAAAAATGTATTGCAGATTAAAGGACTGAAGCGTTGCGATTGGACCACATAACCGTCCTTCTTTAAGTGCGACTATTGTTAAAATTCCGATTGTTAGACAAATGGGTGATTGAATAGAGCATCCAGCAAGTCGCCTTACGTATGTATGCACTGGATGAAGGTAGTTCACCTGAAACTCACCTCAACATCCAAGGGTGTGTGCGCATGGAGAACACCAGATATATTAGGTTTCATATCGATATCCTCTTCCAGTTGAACTTCGCCCACTCCTGATGATCTTGAAGACAGGAAAATTTAATTGTATATTGCGATTTGTGGGACCCGGCATGTTTAGTTCAATTCTAGCCATTCTTGAATTAACAAGAAGAGATTCTTCCAAACGTAGTCGACTGAGTAGGGCAGTGATCATAAGGAGATGTTTCAGCTTTCCTACATATCTACTAGAACTATACTACAATTAACTTAACGACCATGAAGGGATAAACACCGTGGTTGATCAATGGTAGAGATCATTGAACGCGTGACCACCTGAGTGGTAAGTAGCACCGTTACCACTCACAAGTAAGATATGAAGTTATTTATAACTAGTTGAGCTTGTATTTTTGTTGTACGTACGCCTGTACAAGAAAAGGCACAGTATTTCAGGCTATCATGGTTACTGGAGCATGGCTACGAAATTCACGACAAATCACTGAAACTCACTCGCTGAGTGGTTCGAGTTCCTCTTCGTAAGTTTCACGCCCTGCTGCATCGAGAACGGACTTTTTTCTGGGCGAATGTCTCGTGTTCACATTAATACCCCCCGACTTCGAGAAACGCTCCCTTTTCACAGGAGTCATAACAAACGCAGACCCACTGAAATAAAGCATGACGCAATACAAATAAATGTAGTAAATTATACTTTATACGAAAAAAAAAACAGTCCTAACGCCTAACGCCGGGAAAATAGCCTAATAATTTCTTCGATTGCGGAGTTCAAGAGGACAAGGGAATGAAACACAACCATTCATATTTAAGCATCCATCGTTTACAATCATTTTCACGTTTCGATAATTTTTCGACATCATTCACTAAACAGATTTTGCCAATTACAACTTTCCCCGTGTAATTTCATGTCCCTGTTACAACACCCCCTGCTTTTTGAACACAATAAAATACCTCGCGAAATGAAGACATCATCCGTGGATATGAAATACAGTGAGGATGAGACCGAACCTTGTATAAGACTACTCAATATACTTACTTATCTTTACAAATTTAAAGGAAATTTTAAAGGTAGACGCTGGTTAGGCCTTTAATATATGTCGCCGACGATAGTTTCTCGCAACGACGTAAACACAGTGCATTCAGTTTGCGCCAACATTTTGTTGCTGTAATAAATTATTCTTTACAAACAGTCTAAATCGTTGTACTCAGCTATGGTTCATCGGAAATCGTGCTTCCCGGAAAACCCCCTGAATTTTCGGGGAATTCAATTTTCGGGGCGCGAACGGGGAAAAACCGGGTAAGAAGTGAGGAACGAACCCCGAATGTTTGGGGATTTTCGGGGAAAAAGTGGGGAAACGGCCTGAAAAAACCCTGAATTTGCGGGGAATTCACGTTTCGGGGAGTGATCGGGGATGTTCGGGGTGAAAGTGAGGAATAAACCCCGAAACCCAACGCGCGAGGTAACAGCCAGTATGTAAGCTTTTAGTTCACCTGCCCTGTCACAAGCGCCCATGGCGCAGTGGCAGCGTTGCCGCTTGGCACGCCGACCCCCAAGGGTTCGATTCCCGGGAGAACCAAAATAAGTGAAAATTTCAGAGTATATTCGTAAAAAGTGGGGGACCAGAAAGTGTGTGAGTTCTGTTCGGTTTCACCGTTTTCTGCAAAAAGTGAACAATACGATGTTGTAAATGAGTGTGCAACAAAAAAAGAACAATACATTTGTTTGCACAACGGTTCACAACGTTCTTAGGGGAAACCACTATGCACTTTTAAGTTCAAGTTATACTTTGTATATTCTGTTTTTTTTTGTGAACCGTTGTGCAAACAAATGTATTGTTCTTTTTTTGTTGCACACTCATTTACAACATCGTATTGTTCACTTTTTGCAGAAAACGGTGAAACCGAACAGAACTCACACACTTTCTGGTCCCCCACTTTTTACGAATTGTTCTCTTTTTGCTAGTTGTACTAGTACAACAACTCCTAGAGTTAAATAAGAAAAACGAACTTTGAATAGTGGTGACTATCAAACATCCTGATATCTGAAAGTTCCGAGTTTTCGAACGATGTGATCCTGATCTTTCAAAATATTTTTGGCGCTAATTAACCTCGTCCCCATTAACCACTTGTCGATAATCGTGATCCCCGTACCCGAATACCTATTCCCAACAAGTTTCAGCCATTTTAAATTTTTTGATCTTCGACCTCTGCTCCCCCTTTAACGACATGTCGATATTCGTGATCCCCGTACCCGATTACCTATTCCCAACAAGTTTCAGCCATTTTAAATTTTTTGACCTTCGACCTCTGCTCCCCCTTTAACGACATGTCGATATTCGTGATCCCCGTACCCGATTACCTATTCCCAACAAGTTTCAGCCATTTTAAAAAATTCGATCTTTGACCTCTTCGTCTCCTTTAACGCCATGGCCATATTCGTGATCCCCATGGTCGATTACCCCTTACTGCCAAATTTCAGGTCAATTGGACCACTTTCATGTTTTGACTCACCTTGACGCGTCGCGTGCGCGCGTCGCCTGCGTGACCCAAAATTTTTTTACACTATTAGATTTCCCTCGAGTGGGGAGTCATTTTACATTATTACAGCGACCCCCAAAAATCACTCTCAAGCAAGTTATAAGCAAAAGTTTGATTTGGGCAAAATTTGTCGCGTCGCGTGCGCGCGTCGCCTGCGATATTTTTAAAAATTTTTGGAGGGGGGTCATTCTATCAATTGCAACCCCACCCCTATCTTCAATAATAAAAAACAACCCGTTGTTTTCACATATATTCATAATTGGTCCCTGTCAGCAAAATGCCAGTCATTACAGTATTTCGCAAGTTTTTTTTCATATTTGGCGCCAATAGGCGCCCGCGTTTGGCGCCAATTGTTAGCCATGTCACCATGTTCTGGAAAATAGCTGGAATTCACTATCATGATCTCTGTGCGAAATTTCAAACAAATTTATTCATGGGAACACATATTTTCCAGCTTCTGGCGCCTATTGGCGCCCGCGCCAAGCGCCAAACGAAACGTGACAACACCAAACTTTGGGGGCCGCGCTAACTTTGGGGTCTACGCATGTGTGCCAAATTTCAGCCGAATCGGTCCAGTAGTTAAAAAAATAATTTTCTATGCGGACATTGGACGAGGGACGAGGGACGAGCGACGAGGGACGAGCGACGAGGGACGAGCGACGAGGGACGAGGGACAACGGAAATTTTCATAACGACACGACAGCATAACTTTCTTCAACCTTGACCGATTTTCCTAATTTTTTCACACAACATGTATTTAATAGATATCTAGCTCTCTCTCTTTTTAAATTTCGAAAAAATGTTTTATTTGAAGACTTTTGTGGTTTGAAAGCCAAAAACGAGTGCGCAATGGCCAAACCAAACACAACTCACACGCAGCGCTTCGCGCTGCGCGCGATTGATGGTACTGATTCAAATAGATAACATATAATTATTCAAATGTATATATTCGTAAAACGGTAGATCATTAAGTTTTTGAGAGGTCCTATTCGTAATTCGTTCGGTGAATTTTCAGGGTTTTTTCCCCGTTCCTTCAGCCATTTTTCAGGCTTTTCCCCCCTTTAATTCGGGGAACGATTCATGAATCGGGGAGCGAACGGGGAGCGAACACCGAAAATTCCCCGAAAAATATTCTCCTGTGTTCACGGGTCTAAAATAATCCACTGCAAACTGTCTATCAGAGTGACAGATAAAAGGTGAAGTTTAGACTGCTCCAGCTCATGTTATAGGCAACCCTAGACGAATATAGAGCACAACAGTGCACTCCTCTCATTACATGCTACCTCAAACCAAGTTTTTTCTACCTATGATTCGCCAGTCTCTGAAATAAATTACTGCAAACTAACTCTCAAAACGACAAAAAGGTCTAGTTTGGACTGCTCCAGCTCATGTTATAGGTAGCCCTAGACGAATATGGAGCAGAACAGTGCACGCCTCTCATTACATGCTACCTCAAACCAAGTGTTGTTCACCTGTGGTTAGCTAGTCTTTGAAATAAATTACTGCAAACTAACTCTCAAAACGACAAAAAGGTCTAGTTTGGACTGCTCCAGCTCATGTTATAGGTAGCCCTAGACGAATATGGAGCAGAACAGTGCACGCCTCTCATTACATGCTACCTCAAACCAAGTGTTGTTCACCTGTGGTTAGCTAGTCTTTGAAATAAGTTACTGCAAACTGACTATCAAAATGACAAAAAAGGTCTAGTTTGGATTGTTCCAGCTCATATTATAGGCAACTCTAGACGAATATGGAGCACAAAAGTGCACTCCTCTCATTACATGCTACCTCAAACCAAGTTTTGTCCACCTGTGGTTAGCTAGTCTCTGAAATAACTTACTGCAAACTAACTCTCAATCAAAACATATCAAAACAATAGTTTAAACGGTTCAATCAAAGTCGTTCTGGGAGATATGCTCCAATTCTCTCACAAAACATCAGATAGTGAGTTCTGAGTAGTTTTTAACAAAAATAAACAAAGCTACAATGCTTTAAACCAAGAAAAACCTAATTTTGAAAATTTGTATTTAGTCGGTGACCAGTGATTAGTCGGTGACTTCTACAGGTCGGTGATTTAGACTGTTTGCCAATTATACATACCGTCCTTTTCTCTTCAACATGGACTCTTACAGTAGTATGAATTCGAAATCTTCAGTTTTATTTTTGTTTTCGATTCTCTTCTTTTACTATTCTCTTCTAATTATTGTAATCACAAATAGTTTTAAAAGGTCCATGTTGTCATTTTGAATTAGATACCGTCTACCAAAGTCGTGTTCTCATTATGAATTATTTGGTAAAACTAAGACACTGTATAATTCTACTAAAATTTGGAATTTCACTTGTTAAGGAGTTTGTCTGAATTATGACATTTCTGAATTCTATAATTTCACAGTATGTTCAGATCAATTTATAAAAGTCACATAACAATGGTAATCAAACAACAAAAACAGCCGAGTAACGAAATTAGTTTAAAACGGCCCAAACAACGTAACATTTGATCATGAATATCCCTCGCCGGTATTCAACGTACAATAGAAATAGCATACGTTTAAAAGTGACCCGGTCATTCGAGTGAAAAGGTGGAATGATTCTACAACATAGTCAACCTCGAATAAGATGCTAACCTAAACGCAAAATCAGTATATTTCAAAACAATCATGGCTCTACTTCTTCTTCCTTTTGTTCGCAGGTCGACTTTTCTTTTTCCTTGGACCGATTTTATGAGGCTTCAGAGGGGCATTTGCCGCTTTTAGTCCTTTGCGAGTCAATCTGGCAGCGGCGGCGGCTTCATCCTTGGGATCTAGTACGATGAAACTAAAATACAAACAACATTACGCAATGAAGTGACCAATCGAAACTCACTTCGAATACAAATCCGACGAAACTTTATCCGAGCTATACCTATATATTTTTCATTACACAATTACGTTATTACGTAGCTTCGTTTTTATCATCTATGTCGTAGATAGTAAAATAATGACAGTTCGGGTGGTAATTCCAGGCTTCACTACCATGGTAATCCTAGTAACCATCTGTTTAAGCAGAATCGAGAAACGCAGTGGTAAGCAACAAGTGGGAGCGGTTATTTTTTATTCACATCAATTTTTCTTTATTAAGCTGCGCGCGAAATCATGAATACCACGTGTTCGAGACGTGCAGACTGAGGTGATCTAAAATGTGCACGCTATGATATTCACCGTCGCCAATTTCCACTTGGAAAGAATAATTACATTATGAATTCTGACCCCTTCACTATCGACAATATAGATACCACCTAGAAGCGCAGATAAGCAACGTACCCGGCCCTTCTGTACTCTTCAGAACTATCTTCAGTTACTGCAGACTTCGTGAATTGGATAGTTTCTCGCAAAATACGATGAGAAGACGATGCAACTGCTTTATCAACATCTTGCTGTTTTTCTAAAATAAATGAAGATCGTGAAAAAATATATGGCCGTCGTCTTGTAACATTGTTTGTTCCCAGGTAACAGGTTGCTCATCACACATCGAAACCATTTTCGCTTGAAGGCTTACCTGAGGTGGTTAACGAAAAATGCGGTTAAATAAAGAATCCGACATTGGTTTATCAACTAGAGAAAAGATACAAGTTTTCCGCTTACTAGAGATTTCGTATATACGGCCACAAAGTCTGGTGAAACAGGAAATATGTGTGAGAAGTGTTAGATAAGAAAAATGAAACTTACGCCCACTTGCACCAGCCTTGAGCAAATTATCTAACCGCGATTCGGACTTCTTACCACGCATCTGGAGAAAATATAATTAGACCTTTAGTCTTAATATTATGTGCAAAGCATCTCCAACATATTATCTCATTGGTAGTAGAGGACTATGACCATTGAAGGAAAATCAAAGAGTACATTCAAACAATTTATTCCACACGAGAAATAATCAATACAGGCAAAATATTGCTCATATTTCACATCGATGGGCAGCGAACGAACAAAAGTCAATAAGAAAACAAAGGTTAAGTTGAACAACTGTTTCATAAACTATATTTATCTAGTAACGAATAAAAATACCATAATATTTAATGCGAATCCGCGTAGTTCAACGAAACTATTGATCAATCATAGAGCAGAATCGAAGATACAGTAACACCAACAAGCTACACCGCGTTCAATCCAACATTTGGATTTTGACTGGGCAAGATAACTTTTCGGGCGCCGAACATAGGTGACTGAGTTATGAAAAGAGATGAGTGGATTGCAACGCGTGAGAGCTATATATTTCTGTTGTTCCATGCAGTTGTAGACCATTACAGTACGAATTACCAGACATGTGTACATCAAGCTATCAAGGTTTAGTACCAAGTTTTATGCGGTTATTGCTATAATATATTTATTTTCTGTTTAACAGAATTTTCCATTAAAAGTCTTATTTCAAAAATCAGATATATACTGGACGGGTCCACGTATGTGACGAGAAGTATATAACTAAACAATTGGATATTCGGCATAACAGAAACGATACGGCACAATCGAGAAATACACAATAGAAAACACGAAACAGGCTACACGTATGATAAAGAACTAATTATGAAATAGTTTGAGCAATTTACTTCCCGTTTTTATTTTATTCAAGCTGGGTGATTTGTGGAGTTGCACTGGTTTGGGCGCCTTTGAACGAAGTTGACTGGAGCGACTAGATGAGCGAAGAGAGAATCCACTGCTTTTCCCTACAACAGTTGAGGGTGAGAAACTCGAATGATGAAATAATTCAATTCGACTACAGCACAGTTTTTTTAGCAACTTTCGATGTAACTCACTCGGAGTGACGATTTCGGAATCTGATGAGCACAGACGGGGAGAAGGACTGCGAGTACCATTTACGATATTCTGGAGATATAATCAATATGATATATATCATTCGGTTACGGATAGTTTACTAGACAATGAATATCAGCATCAAGAAGATACAGTAACGCAAACAAGTCTACACCGCGTTCAATCCCACCTTTAGATTTTGACTACAGGGCAAGATCACTTTTCCGGCGCCGAACGTCGGTGACTGAATTGAGTGGATTGCAACTACGACAAAAGCAAGTGCTGACTACAATTTGTAATCTCATGAGCACCACTCGAGAAAATGAACAGGTTTTTAAACAATAGGTACACTGCTGTTATTACGGACAACCAAACCCAATAAAATAAAACATGCAGGTCAAATACGTACCTTGAAACAACCGTGTAACAACTGTGACAGTGGTCTAGGATCCCCGGCAGCGGAAAACTCGGCGAACTGTGCCTTGTGTTTAGCAGCAACAGACTCTCCTTCAGATTCTGATACTTGTCTGAATAATAGAAACATTAAATGTTTCGACCATAACTAGATAACACAGCGCCAAATTACACACCGTTACGTCGAATACTTTCTCAAAACGAATGAAACCACAAATATAGATAACGCTTTAGACTTCTATAAGAATTTAAATATTTGTAAGACGATTTTCTTTTTCCTCCAACAGAACTCTTTCTTAGTTACCACATTTTTTCGCACAGGCAACACAACAGGCTGCAGCTGCAACGACGCTATCGACGAAATAACCAAGGTATCGTTTAGAGATACAGACAAATACAATGGGTGTATTGAACACTCGTACCGGTATCGCTCCAAATCATTTTTATTCCCCAGAAGAACGGTTCTATGCTCCCGGGCACATAATACATGTTCATGCTTGGCAATACGATCCAGGACATTTTCTGCGTATCTGTAATTTTTCCAAGATGTAGAATTTTAATTGGCTACACACCTACACAGTCGTTCGACTTCGGGATTAGTAACGATCGTTGGGTTTGGTGATATTCAATAAACGTTTCACAATAGGCTGCATGAACATTAGTACCATGAAAAACTATCGTATTCTTTCTGAACAATTATCGAAGAGCTTGATGATCTATAAAGTAACACCGGTGCCCCCATATATGTAAAGATATGAACAACGAAACTGACTGTAAACTGAGTTGACTGGTAACATCGTATAGAACAAGATAAACATCAGCCCAAGCCAGCCATCTCATCTCGTCTCTTGTAATATCATCTACAGTATCCATCAGCCAAACCATCATCGATTGCCCATCTACTGTGTCTTGTCGGCAGTACGTATCCTCTTCAAAAACATATTTATAACGGTCACCCACAAACACAGACATGCCTCTTAGTTTTGAAGTGTTTCATTACTATCCGAAATCGCAACGCATTGCAAGACAGCTAGCAGTTGAGGCAAAAAATGAGCAATTCGGTTATTCATGTTTTTGCCAAGAGACAATAGTGGTTATTGAATGAAAATAGTTGTAACAGTTAAATCAATAATGTTGACCCACCTAATTGGCTGTCATATTCTCCGATAAAACGTTTAGTAATATACTTCACTGCCACAGCTGAAAATAACCATTTGGAGAATGGAGATCAAACATTCTACTATTATTATTATACCCATGATGAAGACGAGTAACATAATATATAATGAAAAATATAAATACAAAATAGACCAATTACTTTGTAGAGGATAAATGAGAGCAATCATTAAAGGAAGTTATGCGACAATAAATTGAAAGAGGTTGCATGAAGTTGAAAAGAAGTTTTAGGTGGAGAAGAGAATTTGAAGAAAATAAATATAAATAATAAACTAGACAAAAATAATATGATAGCTTACCTGATTTACCTGATCCGGTCATACCAACCAAAGCAACATGCATTTCTCGTAACGGCGCACTAGATCTCATTTCTCTAGAAACAAGTGAATCAGATTGAAAATAACAATGATATACCCCAAAATGTACAAGGAAAGCAACGTGAATCTACAGTTAGTTATAGTAATGAGTATTTTCACAATATACATCCTATTTACCATTAATGAGGAGGAATTGAAGATACAACTTATCATGTCATAACGTAAGTCATATTTATTTATATGGCAATCGATATATATTCGCAAAGCACCTTTTTCACTCGGCTGGTGTGGAATCGGTAGACTCGTTGGTAATGGAGATATCTTTGGGGGCGGGCGAGGGTAGATAGACGAGAGCACTGGTATCCTGTCGCCCCTTTTCCACTGCGACACAAAGAGGGTCACTCGGATGGAACAACATCAACACCTGACGCCCCCCGGTTGGCCCGAACGAGGACAAAGGCATACGGAACGCACAACGCCCCAGTCTCGTTGACATCACTCTGCAAAACATGAGAAACGTGCACATTTTGTGTTATTGTGCAAATTATTAGAAACGTGCAAATTTTGTGTTATTGTGCAAATTATTAGGAACGTGCAGATTACCTCTCTTTTATCGAAGAAAACTTGGAAAACGAAAAAATTTAGAGATTTATTCAATTCTATTGAAAATTTGTCGAAGAAAACTTGGAAAACGAAAAAATTTAGAGATTTATTCAATTCTATTGAAAATTTGGATATTGTGATATATGTGTCATCCTCATACTTTATATAATAGCTCAGGACTATCATCGAACATACTTGATTTCTCTCTCAGCGACATCTGTTCGAACTTTTCCACAGAAAATAGCGTTATGATATCGATAGTCCATTGAGAATAAACAGAAATCCAAATAAGGCGATTGCATCGAGATTTTGAATTGCTGTAAGATAGTACTTGTATTTTTGAAAAAAAGATGTGCGCAAGGAAAGAGGCGCAAGCAAAAACAGGGATATGAAGTACGAGAATAAAAGAGAGAGAGAGAGAGAGAGAGAGATAGAGTAGGATGAGATGAAGAGAGAGAGAGAGAGAGCGAGAGAAAGAGAGAGGTGAGTCTAGTTTCTAGCACAATACCTGATTGCTTGCATACGGCAATTGATTCAGCAAACGTCGGATAGGTACACTCAAATTGCGGGTAACTGAAAAAAAAAACAATGTGCATCTACACTTAAAAAAGTTATTATACCCTAGTGTATTTTGCATTCAGCAGCACACACACATGGACTTATTCAGTGATTAATTTCGAGTGCAACATAATGGTGAACTTACTGTCGCCCCTCTTCCTCGTTCGTTGAACACCCAGCTGGGCCAATCCGTGGTATTGGCTGGCACCAGGCCAATTGGGACCAGCGTGAGGAAACAACAATGACTCACACGACACTTGGAAAAATGCGAAGAACCGTTCATCGAACTGGAAGCTACTCTTTACGTGATTCGTGGAGAATGTTGCAACATACCGTTAAAGGAAGAGAGCTCGACACGATACTGCTTCGATTGGAAATTGTAGTTGCGCGCTAATATAACAGACGCACTTGTGTGAGATTGAATTGAAATGCGTAAATGATCTGAACTGAACTACATCCAGGTGAAGCTAAAAAAGTACGCAGCCCTGAAGGAGTTTTGATATTCTTCATACCGGTCGAGTAATATTATGTTCTACAACTCAGCTTTGGTGAAATAAATTAGTTGTATCTTCACATTTGAACGCTCTGCGAATAAACTCGTGCTTCTCTAAGCACGATAATTGAAATGAGCTCTTATTACATTAAATTGCAGTGAGGTTCAGATTCACACAACAAACTCCCAAGGCCGCTGCTCAATACAAAAATAACCGCGAAATTTCACTCAGGCGAAAACGTAGTTAATATACTTTACAGTACCGCCAGCTGTTAATTACCTCTTCAAAAACCTCCAAGATTTCGGCACATCTCCAATCCATGACAACGAAAAAACAGGGAAGCAAAGTCGAATCACGACCAACGTCTCCTGAATGAGATGGCAAGTCATATTTGTCACTCCCCATTTCATAGATCTTTCAATTTTGTTTTTGAAATGAACAACTCACTCGGTAATAGTCGAATGAATATGTAGAACTCATCGAAGAGAAATGATCGATCTAACATCATATTTGATCGATCTGCGGAAGAACGAAGAAACTCCGTTACTCGGCCTTCCTTTTTCGCTCGTTTGAACAGAAAAGCGGACAGCCTCTGCTTGAATCCAGTCATGATATTCGTTTTCAGAAAGATGTTGCGAAGGCTCCCACTGAAATTAAATAATCACAAAGACAACTCACGCAGAGCTCTTTGCGCTCCGCGCGACTGTAGAACTACACAATATGACTGCCTCCATTGTCTCCCTCTTCATGGGATAAACGGCGATGTCCAACTAGCCGTCGTCTTGCTAGAATACTATGCGTCCTCCCCCTCCCACGGCCCTCTTGACGCGCCCAACAGCTTTACCAAGAAAATCCGCGAAATAAGAGAAAAAGTGAGCTATAAATAACTGAATCGTATTGTACAACTAACTACATGACTAGATCTTCATCCTCGTGAACCGATGGACCAATCTCTCTCAGATGTACGAGTGCTCCCGTTTGAGAATGTACTTGAAACAAATGAAGAGTTTGATGATGATGGGAGAAAACCAGCAAATTCCGACCGCTCATCGAAATACCGAAGACGACGGAAACCATTTCAGCCATCATCACATGTTCACCACAAATTACACCTTTCTGAAACAAATACTCTTACATTATATTCACCAAGATGGTTAAATGTTTGACGTACTCTAGGAAGTAAAAAGATGGTCTCTGAGCGTAAGAGGAGGTTATAAAATAGACTACGAGAAGAAGAACAAATTATTACTAACTACAAAAGGTTGCGAGAGATTATGCTTGAGATATCAAATCAACACAAAAGGATTGGTAATAAACATAGGTGCCATACTTCGGTTATTTGAGCGGGGGATTCTTGACTTTTCCTTCAAATGCGGTAGGACCCATAACTCATCCAACATTTTAGGGTTTGTTGCTTACTTACGTAGGGAGACCTATAATTTTTCACGTTTTCTGTTAATGCTTCAAATCTTCACTCAAATCGCCTACGGTAATAAAGTCAAGATAACTTATTCACCTCAACATCGACGCAGTAGAAATAATAATTCTCAAATGGCTGGTTTGAGATTGGCATTCCTTCGTTGTTCCGATAGGCTGCCTGCATGTGAACGGTGTGATCGGGCAACTAAAGTGAGGAAGAATAAAAAAGGGGAATGCTATTCAAACTGACCAATTGACAAAAAATCAGATGATCTCATGAAAATACTCTTCAAATCCGCTCATCAATTTATTCCATCAGTTTGATTTGACAACAGTACCATCATTCTGAACATCATTGTGAGTGTGGAATTGTCCTGAAGCAATAGAAGGCCTCAGGACAGTTCAGACATATTGAAAACTAGAAAGAAAACTTACCTGTGCTGATGCAACCACCACAAATTGCTTGCCATCACTTGTAAAATGAATAGTTTCATGTCTCAAATAACAATCAGTCCGAGACAACAATATCTCACTTTCCAGATGCAACATTTTCTGAAAAACCATATTTTTGTGGCATGAAAATCTTCACAACGTTCAAATATGACTGTGTATTGATTCTTGCTGAAGGTAGGGAGAACACACTTTTTTTCAATGAACGCCGAAAACTAGTCATTTACTCAAAAATAATGATCACCAGTCACCTTGAGCATGTCTTCGGGAGCTGCATCCATTGCTGATGGTACACCCAGGAAGCGATAGATCCTAATTGACCGAAAACCCATCGCAAAAGTAACCAGGCGGGTGCCATCCGGTGACCAAGACATCCAATGGTCTTGATTTCCGTGATCGGGAACCTGAGATGACGATGATACAAAATGTGTCAAAAGTAAGAATAGTACAATCCATTACGATTTTTTTACCGAGGGTATTACGATTTTCTTCAAAACTATTAAAAATTCCAGTGAAATCTTCGTTTATGATCGTCCACAAAATTTCCCTAATATGAAAAAAACTGAAATGTTCGCAACCAAACGCTGATTCTCGGCTGGCCACCAACCATACCCTAAATGCTCAGCGTTTTGAGAAAACCCCCCTGTTTTTGGTCCGAAGATTTGGGCAAAACCCCCCCTCAAAAATTGTCTGATTTAGCAATTTTCTAAATTAAGGGCAAAACCCCCTTATAATGACTGAGGGGGAGGGCAAAACCCCCCTGTTTGAAAAAGTCACAACTCTGAGGCATTTAGGGTATGCCACCAACTGCGTTGGTCTGAAAATCCTGCACTATAAATAACTACGATGAATGGTTAGGTGGACAATTAATCAACTCGTCAGAAGCAGAACACTAACCACAACTCTTCGATCCAAGGCTACCGTGCAGTGGAAATCAGTTTTGCCTCTATAGTGTCGAATACCTACAAAAACGATATAGATGAAGATAGCCAACAAGTCAGTTTGCGCAAAACACTTTTATTCGATTAGAAAATGACTTTCTGATCGGCGCCAAGCACTTTACGAATAATACTATGTGATCATTGTCTTGGCTAAAATGGAATGAATTAGCGGGGCCCGCGGCGTCACACGGTTGAAATAATTACCGTAAAACATTATTATTATTATATTGTTGTGGTTACTCGTGTTTATATTAATGACTGTCATTTACTGAAAAACATTAATGACTGCAAATTGCTGAAAAACCTGAAAGACTGTCATTTACTGATGAACAGTACACACCTCTGGGATGACCTCCTCGTTCTCGATCCATCAGCATGACCACCCTGTTACAAGTGGGAAGTTTGCGACGAGCGCACCACGCCTCATCATAGATATCCGGCGAACAGGCGGGTGGCACTACGGAACAGGACGGTTCCGGCTCCATCTAACTGAACACTCGGTTGGGCAAACAAAACAATAAACAACATGCATCGAATATATGTAATACAAGAATGACAGCAGTAACGAACACACCGGATGAGATATAACGTAGGAGTGGACCTACAACCAACTTTGAGCCAAACACATTTACACACATTTAATCTACAAATGGATCTACTCGCTCGGATAAAAAACATTTCATCTAATTAATTCTATTCCACTGGTAGTGATCAGTCTTGAACTGGCCGGGCTCGGGATGATTTTCCAAATAAGGAGAGTCCAGCTTTCCGTCCATGTACAACTTTCTGCGCTGCGCGCCAATGGCCTCGGCTCTCTGCAAATTGGGAAGGATACCGAGACAAAACATACGTTTGCTCACAATAACACGAAACACCACCCATCACAAGGCTTGGGAATATATCTCGTATTAGTGGTGGAAACGGCTCTGTGCGGCCAACGTGTGTTACATAAGTAAGGATTCGTAGTTAAGTTTTCTAGACGGCTGTAGGCAATTATCAACACTGAAGAGATTTTCATGTCTGCGAGAAATGCGAATCATAACCATTCAAGCCTTCTGAACGATCGACCGCTAACAACTTCTGTTTGGCGGGTCGAGCGAATGCCGATAAGAAAAAGAAGACAGGTTAGAGGACGCTGATGTCAGACAGCTGGTACCACTGATGGGAAACTTTCATTTTTGTCTTTCCCTATATATCACATATGTTCTCACTCCAATAATCATATGCGTGCGTGCAAATGATTCAAATACAACAGAATTAACTCTGTATGATCGGGCCTTGAAATAAGTTGATTGAAATAAATTGTCCTAAAGTCAAATTAAACCACGGAAAGGGGCCATTCAAAACGGAAGCCACAGGCGACGAGAATTCAAAACTATAAGAAAATTGAGGCAGTTCCGAAGAGGACTAGTTCGAGAAATACCATACCTTCTTCTGCTTGTCTCCTGTGATGCATTCCTGATAGTCTCTATGCTCCAGATCGCAATACTTACGACCTAGCTTCGCTCCATACGCCTCCATACAACGATAGAATTGTGATTCGAAGAAACCACAGATTCGACCTGCAAAGGAAAACAATAAACAAAAATATTGTGAAGTTGAACAATTTTTGGAGCAAGAGTGAATTAATTGCAAGGAAATCAGACAATCGACCGCACAACTCAACTTTTCAAGTTCGATGAAGGCATACCACCAGTCAGGTCTTTCTAGGAAAAACGTCTTTCTGGCTATTGGCACAAATGTAATACAGTATGTGTACAAGCTATTACCTTGCTGGGAGAGCGGAACGGCAAAAGTATCCGAAATAGGAGCCTTCACAATTGGCGTCAGAGTCTGGAAATTCTCCGGAATGCGGTTTCCCGTGGCCATCTGGAAAAATATTGATCCAGATAGGCAGATATCTGCCCCCTACACCAAAAAGTACGAAGCTAACAAATTTCCTTAGCCATAATTAATTTCCAAATGGTCATTATACCACTCTTTCAATATAGTTGGCCCTCCCTCACTTGTCAATTTGGGACCGCGTTTGTTATAATGAAAAATCAATGCCCCGTAGCACTAGCAGCCTAGAAACCCCTACATAGCTTTCGCACTCTAATCTCGCTCACGAAAATGGATTCAATCTATGATTTCGTTGAAAGTAAGTTCATATTAATAAAAGTTACTATAAGTTCCTATTTAGTCGAAAAATGCGAATCAGTTAAAACGAAATCAACCTTTTCACTGCAAATTCAAAGAAACTATATAATCAAGTCCATTTATTTGGTTATAGATCATATATCCGTGAACCCGAAACTGAAATTTTCCCGCATTACAGGTATCCATCTGTTCATACCCATTGTGGCCATCTCAGTCTTTGGAGTGGTTTTGTACATAAATAGCATGACAGACAAACAGGAAAGCGACCTGTTGAGCGCAAGCACAACAGCTGCGAAGAGTGAGTGAAACGCAGTATAAACTATCATCCGCCAATATTAACATTTCTACCCCCGTACCCCAAAAATTGATTGGTGTTGAGGAAAATGTACCCTCGAGAGGGCGGCGTGGGTAATTCCAAGTTATTCTATTTATGCCCTTTCAAATTGTGTTAATGTATGGGGCGTTGTTAAAGTAAAAATGCGCTGCTAACCACCAAACATTCAGTCAACTGTAACAGCAAATAATGAAAATAAATAAACTGGAATGAAACCAGTATTTCACAGTTACAGATATATCATATTTTTTTCAAGGAAAATTAATATCTGAAGAAGGAAAACAAGAGAAGAAGAAGATGCATTGACGACTACGACAATCAAGGTGGAACACTCGAAAGCACACGAACAAAAAAGACTAGTGACGATCATCACATCCTGTTGTCTAACATATACAACCGTAACAAAATAGTAATAAAGCTATTTTATACAAATAGCGTTCTATAAAAAGTATGTCTACATGCGCTGTTCAAAAATATTCAGCTGAGGATTATAAAATACTAAATAGTTATTATGCCGAAGTTAATCATTTACCGAGTAGGAATAGGCGATTATGAAATCGCCAATGTCAGCACAACAGTTGGGATTGCGAATAACCAATCTCAAGTGAGAATTGTCTGAATAGCTGCAGTTGAATGACGAACTGACATTTAGATTCAAATAGCGCACATAGAGCGGGAAAATAAGAAATGGGTACAAGGACGATTTCAACGTTAATTGAGTTTGAAAAACGATTAAATGTAGTTGAAATTAGAGCTAATGTGTATAGTATTTACATCGATTTAAATAGGAATATGAATGT
Organism: Litoditis marina; assembly: GCA_964036275.1. Classification (NCBI taxonomy): domain Eukaryota; kingdom Metazoa; phylum Nematoda; class Chromadorea; order Rhabditida; family Rhabditidae; genus Litoditis; species Litoditis marina. The sequence continues at coordinate 2,573,758 of OZ038438.1, forward strand.
GAATTATAGAAATCTAACAGAAAACGATGCATTTCAGGAATTAATTAGCCTAGAATACAGATTAAGTGGCTGTAAAAACGTTCACGATATCAATGTACACTTACTGGCTAGATGCATTGCAACATTACCAGTTCAATTGCCGTTGATCGTCTTGGTCACAAAGGCAGCGAACTCGCCGTTATCGTCCACATCGGCATATTTTGTGAAGAAGGCATCTGTCGACAGCGTCTTCAAGTTAGCCCGCTCGCCCGGAGATTTGAACAGACATCTTGTGACGAACGAGATACACTCGTCGCTGAAATACACACTTCAACACTTATGCATTCCTTTCGCCTACAAAATTCGAGAAAATTACGACCACTCAAGCGACGGCTCGTCTCAGGTACAAAAACTGGACGTCCCATGTCCCGGTACTGTTCCGGGAGTTACGGTACAAATGAAGCATATTTGCTTATAATAGTCTCCCATTTTGTCACCATTTATGCGAATCTGCTCCATTTCTACCGTAATTCTTGGTACCATCCCGGGACATGGGACGTCGTTCATGTATGTGGGACGTGCTGAGCACTTGGTTACTAAATAAATACTTGGCGGCTAGTTATGAAATATATACTACACTGAAATGAGTAATCTTCCGCAGTACACATTTAAAACGGCATTGAATTACTATCGTGTTGGATTCGAAAATCAGTGTAAGATTGCGACTAAACTTATCCCTCAAGTCTCTTGAGCTGGACAAATGAAAATGCCATGACTCCACTCAGAACTGGAGAAGTGACACAAACCTGAAGATACCCTTCGGTAGAGTTGGGGGAGGTTCATTAACGATGTAATCCAGCATTTCGAAAATAGCCATTGCTGCCGGTGTAGATGACACCTGATATGCGGGTACCTGGAAAAGCACTCAAGTTTACTTTACGATTATGGATTATGCAACGACTTTCTCGACCGGAAAGGGGGACCATTTCTACAATGTTTCGGAGAACTTATAAACGCATAGCGGCACCTTCGAATAGTTCCTACATATTCTGACGAACAATTTAATTTGAAAATGTACCTAGACCCTGTTCTGAGATGAAAAGTCGAGAATTGGAAAAATCTCACAAAAATGAGTTTTTATCTAATTTGTTTTGAAATCATGTGAATTGTTTGGTGAAAATGGAGTGAACGTTTTTGTCTTACGTCTTCTCGTCCATCAGCTAGTTCGATTTGAGACTCAGGAACTCCAAATATAGCTGAATAGTCTCTCCTGGTGAGAGCAGGCACCGGGTAGCGACCGACCAACAATTCCACTAGAGAGAGACCAAAAGACCAGATGTCAGATTGAATAGAGTAGTGTGATCCCGTTAGACGCTCTGGCTGAAATCAACAAGAGATAATTCGACTTTCGTAGATGCAAGTGCAAATCACTACGATCCCGTGAGGTATAAATGACAATACGGTAATTCATACTCATCCGTACGATGCAGCAGAGTCATTTAAAAAACATGAAATTTAAACCATGCTTCACAACAAAAGAACATATGAAGGAATATCTAATTGAGAAAAATTGAGACTAGGGAAAGAAATACTCGACTAACATGCAGTACATACCGCCATATAAGATCTAGTCCCTACGAACGAGTTAGCCATACTGTCAATCAGCATTCCAGACACACCAAAATCGCACAACTTGATTTCACCTCGACTATTGACGAGCATATTCGAAGGTTTCACATCTGAAAATACACGTATTACGACCAGCCAGACATCAACTGCAGATCGGCAGGTTGCCACTATTCAAGATGTCCTTGAGAACTAGTAGTTTTTAGTATTACTTTCCCCTACAGTCACCATTTTCAGTAGAAAGAACTGTGGAATTTCACGGGTGATTATCGGATAACATTTTGAAGAAAACCAATAAATATTGCTCTTCAACCGCTAACCTCTGTGAAGAATCTTGATCTCGTCCTTCAGATAGGCAAGACCGCGAACGACCGCCACCGAAATACGTCCAACAAAATTTTCAGGCAGACGTCCGACCTGGATAAACAAACAGGTAATATTTTTTGCAAAACTCCAAACGCATTCGTTTATGAATGTATATTTATGACACAAACACAGAATATGACAAGCAGAACGAGATAACAAACTTATTTCTTGGACGCTGTAAAAACAGAAGCTTATTCATGAATTTCCTTATCATTAACCGCTTGATTCGAAGATTCCGCGACAACTCGTCCTCGCGGGTCGCGTGTGCGACAACTTGTCCCTAAAGAAGGACGATTAGGTGGTCCAATCCCGACGCTTCAGTCCTTTGAACTGCAATACATTTTTCAATTGCAGTTTGAAGGAGCGTTGACACGGGATTGGTCCACATAACCGTCCTGCTTTAATGTTTTATCACAAAACTAGCTAAAAACTAGGTTTTAAAGAGAAATTACATTTTGCAAAGTTTCCTGCTCATTAGAAAACGTATTTCGGCCTTTTTACATATGCATTTTGAAAATTTTCTCATGTAAAGTACAAACCTTCGAACGGGAAAAATCACCTTTTTAAGAACAATGTCCAGCGAAAGCCCATCCATGTACTCCATGCAGATAGAAATGTCGTTATTGTCCATGAACGCACCGTAGAATCCAACAATATAAGGACTATTGCATTTATGAAGTACGGCGAGTTCTATAAACACAATTACATTTTTCTAGTTCTCAAAACTTAGCGGATATATGGAAATTGGAATAGCATATTTACTGCTCATTCTATTCACAAGCACTTATATCATTGACGATCGAAATGAATCGAAGTAAACAAATGGAGGCTACAGTAAATTCACCACCTTTTATTATCTGTTGGCGAACCGAGGGTTTAACTTCAAGGTGAACAAGCTTACGAGCCATCGTAACTCCTTTCTTCTTATGAACGACCTGGAATCCGAAACGTCACATATTTTCCATTGAAAACTTGGTGATCAACAAGAGTACTACGTTCAGGCCTTTTTTCGCTGACCTTAATATTTATACGGAAATGAGCTACCTTTCATCCCCTAATGGAGATCGAAGAAGTATAAAAGACCTACCTTATGAACGACTCCGCCATTGCCCTGACCGAGCTCTCCCTCATTTACAAGCATATGTTCAGTCAAGTCTTGCTGAAAAAACGGAAATAAACCAAATTCTGATCGAAATAACAATCAAAGTAAGATAGGTACCATACATATGAAAATGTAACCTGTATTGAGTCTTTAACTTGAATCCACTCGTTCATGCGTTGTTTCTGTGGCTCCGTCAACCCCAGTCTTTTTAATTGTTCATCAAGACCGATAACTGCCGGTTCGTCCTGAAAACACAGGTTAAACCTATTGGATGAAAATGGAGGCTACAGTAAATTCACCACCTTTTCACCCGTAGACAACTAAGGTCGTATTCACGAAATTTACGGGAGCTTCCCGCTGCTCCTTACTCTTTTCACCAGCACACTATTCTCAGAATCAAACTTCCCTTCGGGAAGATAGCTTAGTTTCCTGATTACGACCACTGGAAACGCATTATAACTTACCTCCTTCGATCCGTCTTCTTTTTCATTTTCATTCACAGTTGGAGGGAGACTGAGTCCTAGGGGATTTCTGCGCTTGCCGCTAGACATTTGACCTATGAATACATACAATTCCAAGAAGAGGCTCCAACTGCTTGTAATTCAACGGAACGTAACGGTTGGAAATATAGAAATGAATTCGTTGAGCGAGAAAGGATGGAAATGAAACACAGCTGCATAAGTATTGTCTTTCTGCAGCAAACAAATAAGACACAATTATAAATCTGAATGCAGTCAAATTAAACATTGAAATCCTATTATTTAAAGACACAGCAGCGAATAAAAATTGGAGCCAAAATTTACTCAAATCGTCCAACGAACGATTTTCGCTGCACCTGTAAAAAACGTGCATTAACGTTGTAAGCAAATTACGACGGACACATTTTTGTCATTCTCGTGATGAACGCACTTCCGTTTTCTGCTATAGATATTGTTACTTTCAAGCCCTTTCAATTATAAACCCATAACATTTCGTGTCAGTTATTCTGTATGTGATCCACTTCTGTCCCTCGGTGACTCATCATTGTGAAATCTGTTTGTACTTTCCTGGAAATTTTGACGATCAATGAATTCTCTGTCGGCCTGTTCAGACACTCACATTTACCGGTGGGTTCAACGGGTTTACGAAATACACTTTCTTTTTGAGATGTGTGATAATTCTGAGACTTGATGAGCATGACCCATGGCGAAAAAATGCATGACGGCAGCATAGTCAAGACATAGACGCAGAGTGGTAAAATCGATTTTCACCTTCATCATGCAGTTTATTCAAAAATGAATCTATTTTCGAAGCACATGTTTGGTTACCAGATATATTCAAAATAATGACTATATGTATCGTGAAATTAGATTTTTCTTGATCAATTAAAATTCGTACAAACTCATTTTCTGTTCAAGAATTTTATGGCAAATTGAACATTACACTGTTCATCCAAACCATTATGTATATAATATGACGATCTCGGCTTATTTCAACATTGTCTCTTCCTTTCCATTTACACAAGGATGTCAGCTTATTCCACATTTCATGTCCACGATGTTAACGTTGGGTACAGGGCTAATCCGATGCGTTCAACCGGTACATTTTCTTTTTTTTATAGATATTTTTTATGTTACATTCTGTGTTTTTCGGTAACTGCATTGCGTAATTAATATCATCCGCTCCTTAATTATAGTTTTCTCCTAAATTCGTGAAACTATTCAAAATGTATTGTACTGCATCTGGTTATAACATAAAGCGATAGAGCAGACTTGCTCAGTGTACATTACGCATTAGTCACTGTTTGACTGATGGCGTGGTAGTATTATGGATTCGATTCAGAATTTATCTTGATAATACATTGAGCACGCTGCTTAGCCTGTCTACTAATGTATGGTATGCAGGTTGATAATGTGCATTGGTTTTGATTTTCTGAGAAGTAGTTTGGTGTTTTTTCAAGACATCATTGAGTATTTTTCCATTTCTGCACCTATGATCAGAAGATAACAATCGATAGAGACGGAAAAAAACCGTTGGTTGTCGTTATCTATTTGCTTTCCTCTTTTTTGCTTATATACTGTTTCGAAAGAGTGACTAGCTGGCAGAAGTACTGTAATTCTGTGAATCTTGCATAATGACGTAACATCACAAAGACGTGCACTCTTAGGTTGGTCGGCCAAAATTCCATTTGAATCATTTGCTTTAGGCCATATTTACTTGATCTATATTATATGAAACGAGTTAACCCGGTGTAGATTAATACAAGCCATGCGTATAGATTGAGTGAAAAGTGTGGTAGGGGTTGGTAATTACCATTTACCATTAGTGTACTTACTGACATTTACCAACTGAAGCTAGTGCAATTCCGATGCCCCTCCATGTGTTCTTGTGGCTGCCACCGCTCCTGTCTTCACTTTCTTAAGGTTACATTTGAAATTTTAGTGTGAAAATTATTTATTTAGACCCCAACCCTTGTAGAACATCGGTGACGATCTCTCCTCATACAAAATACCTCTGTCGTGTCGTGAAATTTTAGGTTTTCTTCGTTTTTTTGTCGTCGCTTATAAATGCTGTTTAAATGTAATTATTGTATTAGGGTGTCTGTATCCTTTCTCCTAACCAGACTTGTGAAAAAAATATTACTTCGTTTCGTTTAGATAAATGGCGCGTCGTCCGTACGATCTTCTATTCAAGCTGCTTCTCATCGGCGACTCTGGTGTCGGTAAAACGTGTATATTGTATCGGTTCAGTGACGATGCTTTCAATACAACGTTCATTTCTACGATAGGTTAGTTATCCATGTTATTCACCCTTTTTCTGGATTTTGAACTGGTAAAGAACTTTAGTGAACACCTGTGGCCGTATTCACCAATGTGCCGGGAAGGTAAAAAAAACGTTCCCGCGGGAAGGTATTTTAGCCAATCCTTGAGGATTGGTGAATTCGGCCACTGAACACTGCATATTTCCTGCATTCACTTGTCATCTCACCTCACTGATATTTTTATTCTCCACTTTTCAGGCATTGACTTCAAAATAAAAACAATTGAACTACGAGGAAAGAAGATAAAGTTGCAAATATGGTGAGCTATTCACATAATTCTGTTTTTTTTTCAATATTCGCCCTATTCACCATACATATGGCTATAGAATATGAACTGAACGGATTAGAGCACCACCTAATTACCATGTTTAGTGGTCTTTCTTCTGACTAACTTGATAAAACACTTGTTTCAGAAAATTGTTCTGCTTAGTTTGCTGCGTGAACGTACATACTATGAAATAAAATGTTTACACTCTCAAAAGTCAGCCACAATTTGCAGAGATTACAATGATAAGCACATTCGCACCAGACAGAGTTTCATAGTGAGATTGAGATACCATCTGTCTGCGTATCTTTGATCTACCCGCTCGCTGTCATTCAATACCTGATGCTCTTTACATGCAACTAATTCGGAATGTGCTGGCAGCATTTCAAATAATATCGCATATCATCTTTGTTATCATGTTAAAAGGATTTTACGTTGAACAGGACATTTCACTACTGATTTCAACTACTTCTATTATCTTTTCAACGGCAACATTGTTTTCAGGGATACGGCCGGTCAGGAAAGGTTTCACACTATCACCACCTCGTATTATCGAGGAGCAATGGGCATAATGCTCGTATATGATATAACCAATGCCAAAAGTTTCGACAATATCGCCAAATGGTTAAGGAATATTGACGAGGTCAGTTCAGTGGTGTTGTTGCTCATGACGTTCACATTTTGTTGAAGTATAGAGGGTGATTATATGTGCGCTGTAGTTGAATCTGTATGCACATTAGCGACTGCAAATTACAAAGTGCAACCATCACGCAGGAATGTACAATTACGAGAACAAAGCCGATCAGACCAACACTGTTTTAGTCTGCTCTTTCTCGGGCCCGGCCTGAGCGACCCTATACTTTTTTGCGCTAATCTAGCATTTACTCTAACTTCATATTTGTGATGTTCTATTCTGAATTATGGTGAATGTGGAACATTTTGCAGCATGCATCTGAAGACGTGGTCAAGATGCTGTTGGGAAATAAGTGCGATATGACTGAACGACGCGTAGTTAGCAAAGAAAGAGGAGAGAAAATAGCACAGGATCATGGCATTAGGTGAGTGGTGAACGCTTCGTGCTCTGCCACAGTCGGCACTCTCGGGCTATGTACATGCTGCGAGTCTCGAAGTCGACAGGCGGAATCATGCACATGCAAACCGTTATTATCGATTTGAGAAGCACAATCGATATCTATACTTTGCGTTGTTTACCTGTCATCTTAGCACTCGAAGTATGAATGCAGTCTGAAGCAGCAGATATACTTTTTCCGAACAGCCATATAGTAACGATATGTCTAAAAACACCTTTGTGTAGAATATCAGTATGTTTGACTATATGAAACTTGGCATATTTTATTAAGAAACAAACTTACTAGTCCATAAACGCATTGACGCAGAGCTAGGCTCACCATGCAATAATATCAAGCTGGTACCAAAATACAGTAACATCGAGCTGGTACCGAAGTTTCCGAGAGACAGCTGAAATGCTTTATGATCAAACTATAAAGTAACAAACATACCGTTTTAGCCTGCCTTTGCTAGAGACATTTCATGGCTTAGGTTTACTATATAACAGTTACCGTTAGCTTAAAACAATGTAAAGTATATGAACTTATTTACACGAGCCTTCACTTTTGCTTAATCGGGTGTGAACTGTTCGACAGTTTTTTTCCGTAGCCTTGGTTCGTAGGAATGTTACTGCTATGTTTTTATGAAATTATTGAATATATTGATAATCTTTATTTGTTTCAGATTCCTGGAAACTTCTGCTAAAGCTAATGTTCACATTGATACTGCATTCTATGAATTAGCCGAGGCTATTCTGGACAAGGTTGGTTTTTCAATGTTCTCCATCATAGTCACGTGTTGTTCACATTGGTAAAGTATAAATTTTGAAGAAAAGTAATTGACGCAAGGCTTGTTCAAAGCGCAACATAGGTTCGCATTATCTAATATCCGAATTTGGGAAAAAGCAGCATCGTGTACTTGATCAGACGTGATATACTAAGGTTCACGTGCACATAGGTGCGTATCATACAAAATGCGAACATTTATTTGAAAGAATAGAAAGTAGTTGTTGTATTGTTATTGGATTGCTGTTCAGATGCCGAACCAAACGGAAGAACCTCGTGTGACGGTGAACCCGATGGATGGCGGTAGATCGTCAAATGGGGGATGCTGCTAGGAAATACTTTGTTCATGTCTTTTCTAATCTCTGTGTGTCGGGTTATCACCAATCCAATTATGTGTGTGTTTGTACAATTCTTCCTTCTCTCGCAACGCCATCTGTCGTCCTATCCTCGGTGCTTCTGCGTTTTATCCGCCCATTTTCCAACAGTAAACCGCTATTCCGAAACTTTTCCATTTCATTATAAACACTTTTTTGATCCCCTCGGCGAAAAACATAACTAACAGGACATATTGAACAGATATTCACTAACTAGTTGAAATATCAGCTTCATCGGGATTTCGAATGATCAGATTTGTTCTCCAAATAGATTTATCGCATTGCTGTTTTTTTAGTCCGGTTACGGATCATTCTGTACCATTCTTGAACTTACGTTTGTTCCATTTTCAGCGCTTTGATCACAATAAAAGATTCATGCGTAAAGTTTGTTTCATTTGAATACATTTCTATAAAAACTCAGGTGTTAAAAATAATAAAGTTAAAGTTGTACATAAAAATACTGAATGTCTTTTAGTAAGATTAATTTTAGATAAACTAGAAAAATATACTAAAATAACAAAAATGCCGCTTGAAAATTAAAGACATACAAAATAGGAAAATCAAAGATGTATACTTATTGATATAAGAGGTATTCTAAATAATAAAGAAAAAATTAAAAAGAATCTACTTTTTATAGGATCAAAATTTCTCTGAGAGAAGTTTGTCATAGTTAGCGCATGCCCCGCCCACTTTTCGCCCATGCCATTGTAAAAAAAATAGCACATAGTAAATTGATAAAGAAGTTAGGCAAAGGAAACCGAGCTTGACATGTGTCTGATCACTTCAAGGAGCTATGAAAAACGGTGTTCATGAAATTGGATGGTGAAAACAATTTAGGTCAAAATTACACTCATTTTTGGGTTGCATGCCCTACAGTCGGGCGTGTCGTCCGAACCGGCCGGTTCTCCAGTGACCGAACTGTAGAACCGAATTAAAACATGTACTCTGTACTGTGAACCGAACCGGGTAACCACGACTGTGTGAATCATCAGATGGTGATTTACAAACATTGTTTCACAATTACAAAGTCGAGTTGACCCCCGGTTCGTTTTTCGTTTGTTTGGTCGGACTACTGTAATCATGCGCTAGTTCTGCCGTATAATCAAACTACAAACGCATCAGATTGCAACAATACCATCGTATTCAGCCTGCTTCCTCTAAAGCGATCTCGATACTACAATAGATGCATGTGTTACAGTATTACCGCTCCTATTCTTTGATCAGTGTTCAATGTTCAAAGACGGTGATGATGACATAGAGTGTTTAATGACACGTTCTTTCTAGTAGACGAGCGGCAGGATGCAGGAATTTTCTCGAAATTCGTGAATTCACGATGAATTATTGAGCAGTGTTCGTCCTAGTTTCTTTTCTAGGAACTTTAGAGCACGAAAAGAGTGTTCTGGTGAGGAGGGTACAGAGCAGCGGGTTTCATGAAAAAGACCTGGCAGCAATCCCTCCAATCTCATGAGAAGTTCATATGAGTTTCTCATGAGATACCTCATGAGCTACTGATGAACTCTCAATGTTGTAGCATAGCAATCAATAGAATCTCATGAGAATCTCACACGAATAGCTCATGAGGTATCTCATGAGATTTTCGAGGGTTTGCTACGCTGCCAGTAGGGAGTGGTCAACTCCTCGTTGTAGCTTGATCACGATACGTGCCCCAACTCACGGACTTCGACCGAGAAGCAGCGGGATCAAACTACAAACACAGCGAGATAGGACATCACACACCGTAACAACTTGGCGGTTTACACATGCAACCGGGTTGCATGCAACCAAAATGCAACCGGGTTGCATGTGTTAAGAAAATCCGGTTGCTTTCCAAATGCAACCGGGTCGCTTTTGGTTGCTTCTCAAATGCAACCAAACACTCAATTTTTGGCCATTTTTCTGTTTTTGATGCAACTTGGCTGCTTTTGGTTGCATTTGGAAAGCAACCGAAAGCAACCAGGTTGCATTAGGAAAGCAACCGAACTGTCTTTACACATGCACCCCGGTTGCGTTTTGGTTGCATGCAACCCGGTTGCTTGTGTAATTGGCCTAACAGCTTGCCTTGAAGAGAGCGAACTCTACACCAGTTACCGGACGGAATGGTGACGCCAGTCCTTTCAGGAGCCTTTCCTTTTTGGCCACTTTTCCAAGTAGCGGGATTTCTGGCAATCACATTTATAAAAAAATTCTCATATTAAATTACTACAATACTAGTCTGTTACTAGGGCCGCTCCGATGCACCAGCAGGTTCTGATTACCGAATTGACCATTGTCTTGAGTCCCGAGAAGTTTTCGAGAAATAGTGTGCAACACGAGAGACGCAGGGTGAGATCTAGGCGCCGGGATATTCTGAAAGAGAGCTCAGTACGCATGCTAGAAGATCCAGGTAACTTCATCCGATCCTGCGCCTCTCGCTCTGCCTCAATATTTCGCGCCACTCGTATCCCGTCAGGGTGTGAGAAGAGAGATAGCGTATGTTAGAGGAGACACAGGATGGGATAGAGGTGCCGGGATCATCTAGCATATGTACTCAGAAGTCAAGCCCCATCCAGTATACTCTATTTTCTGCCACAGACGGTGGACTAGTCTTGGAAGAGCGGCGACTACCGCACAACCGGTCCTTTAAATGCACGTAATAGCCGACCCCTGACCGGTTGGATTACCAGTGACCACTCTATTACCCGCAATCCATACACATTTTTCACGATTACCATGTTGTATAGTTTTCGTCATTTCTACTCCTACAATATGCATCAGAACTTTATAATCTCTATTGTTCTGTGCAAATGTCCACTTTGTTTTGACTTTATCTTCTAATATAAACATAGCATTCTTCGAAAACATTTACAGAGAAGAAACCGAAATGTGACTTCTGAATTTATACTGTAGGAGTCCGCGTAGGAATGAAGAGAGTTATATAAGTTATATAATTCCTCCATAACTTTGTTGTATTTCAATGTGTTCTCGGCGACGTCTACAAAGACTCTTGCAATGAAGGGTTTCCTAATATTGGCTGGTTTCTAATGCAAAATTGAAGTTTGTCGAACATACTTGTTAACATTATTTGTATTAGGTCGGAATGGAATGATAACACTTTTATCCTTTCCGATAACATTTACGTAATGAAAACAAGCTGAAACTTTTGTATTTAAACTGTAGGATTCTCAGTGCGGATGATGTAGACTATTCGAATTAGAAAACGTGTTTTCAGGAAATTGTTCATTCGGTTTCCTGATATATTTTGAGAGAACACAGAAAACATCTAAACAAATAAAACACTTGCTGAACTTCTCTGCTGTTTGTTTCAGCATACAATAACGCGAACACATTTATCTCAAGTCCCGAGTTTTTATTGAATTTCTAATGTGACAAACAGCCTCGAATTTTCATCGACAGTCTTATAAACTCAACTAGAGAATGAGAATTGTTCTAAAAGAACCATATTTGATCGGGTTCTCTTGTAGTTCCAAATTCTGTTAAAATAAAACACAAAAATTCACTAAAGAAGAGAACCTATTACTGATCAGAAGAACACAAAACTGAAAAGTACTATCTGGAACTGAAAAAAAAGCAAAACACAAAAATAGCAAATAAAAGTACGTCACGTGAAATACGGAAAAAATAACCATTATACTTGAAAATTCTTCTTTTTGCATTTTTACGATATATTTGACTATATGTATATTTCAATATGCTCCAGCACAGTTGCTTTGGAGCAGTGCAGAATGCGGTTGGCTTTCTTGTGGTTGATTGGTCACGTGATTGGTCACGTGTACTGCTTCCGGTCTTCTCAATGTCCTAGTAGTAATCCGGTCTGCGAGTGGACTGTCAGTTCACCGTGGGAGATTGTTCATCGCACCTTTCTACCCAGCACAGCTCGAATACGAACGGTCGAGTTGGTGGGAGGTTCGTTTTTATTGATTTTATCACGCACATGAGAACGTGAACCAGAGGTAGAAGTGAAATACAGTTTACGATATACTATACTTTGTTTCATCTACCCGTAGGCACTTACCGTAACCTGTCCAACCTTGTAGGGACGGGTTTTCAGTAGATAGATTGACTTTGAGGAAAATACAGAAAACTTATGGTAAACACATTCTGAGAACTTTATGATGTCAAAAATTGTGTGAAAGTTGGGCATACTGTAAGTGTCTACATCTGAATGAAACGATGAAACAATCTGTGTTTCAGACGGAAGTTTTTTCCTCGCTCAGGGCAAATTCGGAGCAAACGACACGGGAGATCTGGTCGGTTCGCTCCTACCCGCCTTTGCCGGATCACGTCTGTTAACCTACAAATACTCGAAGACAATTGGGAACGCAAAGCTTGAGGCAAGTTGAGCTGTGAAGAAGACATGAACCAGGCAGAGTTGTATAATGTGTTGTTGTATAAGTTGTAGTTGTATAAGTTGTAGAGTTGTGGCAGTCTCTCCGAAACCAGCGAGATCTCACGGAAACTATCTTGCAGGGACCTGCGAGATTGTTGCTGAGATTTTCTTTAATAATCATATGACTAATCATGGGATCTGCGAGCTATCTTCCTAAATTAACTCACGAACTACCTCACGAGTTCATCTCACGAGATCAATGGAGATTCCTACCGCGCCTGATCTGCGGTGTTTGTCGATTGCTTCCACTGATTCTCATTTGTGTTCCGTACTCTGTGATAAGTGCTAAGACTGCAAATCAAATTTAGTCATTCCGTAGTCTATCATACTTTGATTCCCTCATCCCTAACACGTACATCAAACAGTCAAATGTTGTATCGCCATCTTTGAATGAAAATCACTCATCTAAACTTTGGGCAGATGTTACAAACGAGTTTGTAGAAGTTGTGACAGCTTTTAGACGCCCAAAACTGCGATATAAAGTGTTTTATTGTTCTTGTTATTACCATTACATTCAGGTGATGCTGAAGAGTGAAGACAGGTGGAGCATGATTGACTCGGTTACCACCAACGTGGCCGACTTGTGGGTGAACAGAACCTCGCTGGTGCCTCCCGTTTCGTCCCCGCATCGGGTGAATAGCTACAGATTAAACGGAGAACCAACACAATGATAAAATGTTACAGTAGTTTTCGTTTCTTCTGAGACACATGCGCTATGATCAAGTAACTCTTAGTTAGTTTGGATATCACGGAAGTTTCGCGTAAAGGTAAACGAGTCCCGCACGATTCTCATTCAAAAAAGATCGGAAAATTCGGAAAACTCTCGATGAAGTTATTTTTGGACAATAAAACACTCATAAGGAATTTTGAATGTGTGGAGTCGCAATAGGAAAAAATAAGCTCGAAATTTCCCTCAACACACATTGCATTCCGTGAAAACCATCGGAGAATGAGTCCTTAGAGATTGCTCGAGAAAACTCTGGCATAAAACTATATACCAGAAGTAACTTGAATTGTCACGTAAAGTTAGCATTCTAATGAGCAATCGTGCACTCTGTCATTGCACGTTTCTGAGTTATGCTGTGTTTAACATGTTTCACATGAGTGTGCAATTGACTAAAGTATAGGTAGGTGTGGTCTTTCCTTGCTGTTTGTACTGAACGCGCCACATTTCTCGACGTTGTCCAAATAATGTGTACGTTCACAGCTATGGTCACCCCCTCTGCACTTTTATGAAGTGTGAAACATTATCATACTTTGCTATCTTATTACATATGCATGAACTATCATGTATAATTGTTGTATTTAATTGCAGATTGTCTTCCGCGTGTCGTCCATCTATGACAGTTTTGACAGTATCGCAGTGGACGATATTCAGTTATATCCTGTGTCCAGTGGAGTGATATCAACACAGAAAGCAAAAGGGTGAGCACCTGGAAGCCGTGCATCCTGGGCCGGGTCGGGATATTATCCCGAGCTCGATTCGGCTACTTCCCGGCCGATTAAGGTCGGGATAACATTCCAACCCGGCCCGGGATGTTTCATGCATACGGCCTCCCGGACCGATGGGTGAATTAGTATCTAGTGTCGTGTTTAGTAACTTCTCGACGTTCAGACCCCAACATACATCTCCTCTATCACTTATAGATCTGCTCAAACCCATAGATAACGACGAGACACAAGTTTTGTTAAATAGAAAGACAAAGTAAGGGATCAGAAACCCTGGATGTTTCCGCATGTCCACGTGGGAGTCGATCAAACTTTAGTCGTAGTATGATCTGCAAAGCAAAGGACAACTTTCCACCTAGATACGAAAAGCAACTGTCCGGCTATAGAGGTAAAGATTGCCTGAGACACGGAACCCGGTGTGAGACCTCGATATTGTATGTGGAAAATGTAGTTTAACGGAAACATTTCACAGATTCCGATTGATATAAAAAACGATGAAAATAGTTTGCTACAGAATCGACTATGCCGACTTTGCTGGAAACATGAGAGATCGAGAAATCCGCAGAAGTCAATCTAGTGAGTGTGTTATTATGCACTTTCAACACGAGCAAAAGAAGTGGGTGTGAATTACTCATCTCATCTTGGATTCAATCCAGCAAGAAAAGGTTCGGCCCGTGGATCGTGTAGGGGTTTCCTACAAGGAAGGCGGGCCGGGACTGTACATGTTCTTTGATTTTTGATTGTAGTTTGCTGCCATTGCATTCCAGTTGGGACTTGAACTCTCTGTTTTGTGCATCAAACTACAACTCAGATGTGTTCTCTCCAAAAAGTACTGAATTTTCTGGGTGAAGCAGGTCGATTCGTTCACGCGCAGACATAGAGGGAAATATACAGAAACTGAGGTCTACAAAACGTAAATACGCAACTGAGAAAAACTTTTTAGAAAAAAACTTAGAGCCTACGTCAGAGTTTTAGTTCAATCTGCGAACACTGTATGCTGTATCACTTTCGGAAGACCGCACAAAATCAGCCATCTCTGCTTATCTTTCGATACTTTGCCTCGAGGATGAGAGTGCGATGTTTCATCTTTCCGGCAAAATGAGAACCAGTTGACCGTTTTTTGTATTCCGCCTTCTAATTGCTCACAAACTCAGCTGCGGCATCGAACTCTGCGAGGTCCTGCTCCGGTCTCAAATGCAACTTCGAGGAGAACTCATGCTCCTGGTGTGTTCGCGACGTTCATTGGAATTTTTTCTCTTAAACAAATCCTCACATCAATGAGAATTAAGGACTTTCATTTCCTCGGCATGCGTTTTGAATAGAACCTAACATCATACATTTGATCACGTATGCTCACAATTTTCCACTTTTGTTTTGTTCCGCCTATGTAGTTGGATCATTTTGCGTTCCGGAGAATAGTTGTTTATTGTGATGTTCTGACAGATCACACTACCGCTCAAATTTTGTTTATTCCTATTTGGAGGGTGACCATGCCTGAGTAATAGTTTGATCGGCATGTATAGGTATCAAGTCACGACTAACGGAGAACAAACAAAATACAAACACAGCAGAAACAGAAGAACCACTTTTTATTGTTGAATTGTATATTATGTACAGGTCCCACCCTGGCTTCCGCCCTCTGAAGGGGAAAATAGTTTCGGAGGCGGTCGGGGCGGCATCGCTGGACAGCGAACCCGTGTTCATTCCCCCTAACTCGCATCTTGAGATCAGCATATTCACAAGGTAAATCTCTCTCTCTCTCTCTCGCTCTCTCTCTCCCCTCTCTCTTTTCCTCTTTCCTTTATCTTTCACTATCACAGTTCTCTTACCTGTTAAACGTTCATTTTAATGTAGTTATGGTTCATCACATTTCTCAGTCTGCCAGTAAAACAATGTTTTCTTCTTTCCCGTTCTTCTGTATTTGTAGTTCTATCCGCTTCCATTTTGGCGTGATCAAACTACAATTCACATCTGATGGTCCACAGGTATACCAACGATGCTAACTATACATTCAGTGATTCTTCCCTGATTTCGATTTATCAAAGAATTGGTTCGGATAATGTTCTGCTCTGGTCTCAAGGCGGCATCGCCCTGCCGGGATGGAACTCAATTCGTATTCCGTTGAGGTGAGAAACTTCCCAAGGAAATTTTATAGAAAAAAAACTGTCAGAGCGAACGGATAGATCATGTGTAGATCGCTTAGGAAAGGGTTGACAAGCTACCGGTCGACCTCATCTGCTGTGTGTAGTTTTCTTACTTTCCCTTTTAGTTGGTACCTAAGACCTATGTAGTGGATATCACTGCTTCTTTCATTACTGCGAATTTGAAATTTGAGGTCTTTTCATTCAATTATCGATGAAAGTACACCATCTACTGCGTTTACAACTTGGTTCTTTACTTACATTCCTTAGAATGATCAAAATTGTTCCTAGTGAAGTCAATGGTTCATTGGAAACAGTCGTGATGTTCCGCCCCAGAAGTTGAACTGTATACAGTTGATGCCTGTATACACAGGGGTGAAATACAAAGTATAGCGAAGAAAGCTGCTTTGGAGAAACATAATCTGTTTCAGAGTTGCCAGTTTACCGTCGTCGTTGCATGTGAAGACTATGACTTCAGATGGCAGCTTCGTTGCCATCAGCAAAACTAATTTGGTCGACGAAAGGGGAGAGGAGCTATCATGTGGTATATCGAAGTTGAATTTTGATCCTTTCCAATGATTTCGGGCTGAGACCAAATTAAAACCCAATCACAAATATAAATACATAAAATAATCAGCGTAACACGCATTATTGTTTCATGCTATTCTTTGAGCGAACGCTATATTCTGTTGTAAGTTGATCTGCTCAATTTCACCGAACTGCGACGAAAACTCAGCAGGATCAAACTACAAATACATCAGGAGAGACCGACATGCACCTTTTGAAGCTGCTCACAAAGAACAGTGCGCGTCTCAACTTTTTTCAAAACTTTCCATAGTAATCATGTATGCATAGTCGAATGTGAGAATTTCATCAGGTTTTAGATGTAATCGAACTACTTTCTACTCGTAGCCAACTTCAGGAGTCAACGTGCATGCGATTCGTCCCCAGGCCGTCGGAGACATACAGCGTCTGACGGCTGTCCAGACGTTGTCACGGGACGACCCCCAGCCAACTACAACTGAGACCGCGACAACCCATCCCCAACGGTACCGACCGCGACTTACTGTAAACAAGTTCGCAGCTTCGCCAATCGCCCCAGCAGAGGTACAGCTTTTCGAGAAACCACCTTCAAATATTAATCTGTGAGCGCGTAATGAAGTGTGTGTTTGTTCTAAAAACACTGAACACAAATTTTAATGACATGATGCCGAAGGCCACTAAGGACTATACGCACCTAGAGGATTATCACGGAAACAGTAGGCATAAATTGTTTTTCTTCGCATTCTGTTGTGTTTGTAGTTTGATCCCTTCCTGTCTAATTAGGCCACTCGGGTTATAGATCTTGCCATTCCTACAGGAATTCATACCGTATGAATCTGAAACTCCAGTTTTTGGAAAACTAGATTTGTGATCTAATTCTTCATCCTAACAGGTTTTCATCGAAACAAGTTATTTTAAAGGGTTGTTTTCTTTAGGAAACAACAGTCTATGACATTTCAAGTAGTATTGTAGGCGTCCATGTATGAACGAAGAAGACTATACTTCTTTCTAGGTTTCCTCGGTTGCTGAGCGTGTTCAGTCTCCTTCTATTATAAGAGCGCACTCGGTGAACAGTCTACGCTCTGCGTCCTCGATAAACGATCGAGTGGCAACGTCTACAGTCACTTCTCGATCAGCCACGCCATTCCCTAAAAGATTATCATCCGACATCCTCAACGGGCAGAATGCCCTACAAATACAGCAATTAGCACAGGTACCATCTATGATTTCGGACCACTTCTCAGTTCACGCGATTCAAGATGTCTTTCAACCTCTAGTGAAATGGAAAACAGCTTGTCGTCATAAAACACAAGCCAGGACTGTGAACACTGAAAAATAAGTTGCACTTCAAGTTTGGGAGCGAATTGCCCGTTTGATAACGTACGTACTGCAATGCTCTAATTATAATGATGAGTCATATTTCACTGGACACTATGACGACGGAAAAGGAAATTATGGATATCGAAGAATATTGTTTATCTATTAAACTATTTGCAGAAGTTTGGAATAAGCGGCCTAACAACTTTGGACGCTGAACGTTTATTGGGAAGAGCGAAGCAGCTAATGAATACAAAAAAGACATCCCTGAACAAATTATCCCCAATTCTGCCAATAAACAACAGTGTAGGTTATTAAAAAACCAAACCTAACCAATCATGTAATCCGAATGACCTCTTCAAAAACAGTATTTCCTATAACACTCATTCAAAACTAACCACTGTACTGCAAAAAGTTAGTTAATTAAATGAGGGAACTGTGGAAGTTGAGAATGTTCCATAATAATATAATTCATACTACAACATTACCCACTTACAAGCGATGCAAGTAGATCCTAATGAAAATTCACCTTGGATCAGAATGAGATCCGATTCTGAACGCAGGAGATCAAACGAATATAGTTGCAACAATCAATGAGAAACGCGAAATAAAGAAAAACGTCGTAACTTGTATCGAACATTTCAGAGAAGTGGACCAGTTTCACCAGAGAAACCAACATCATCACTTCTCTCTCTGCTTCCTGCAACTCTCAACGGAGCGATAGCCTCAAAAATAGCGAACATGCTAGAGTACGTTGAAAAATGTCAACTTTTATCGACTTTTCTTCTTTGGTTTTCTAGTGTAATGTCTTCCATGCGCGTCGCATCGATTAAAGGGCGGGCTTGCTTGCGAAGAACTACGGTAGTGCCGTCTCAATGGAGCGCGATTCAAGAATTTATTACGCGTTTCTTGCAGTTGTTTAAGATTGTACAAGTGACTTTTGCGAAAATTTATTTCGATAGTATATTAAATATTGTACTTTCAGTCTTCCCTCAACCAACGGAGCTGATTCTCGACCGTTTTCTCGTCGGAATATGGATTACGTTGTCCAGAATGCATTCAACGCTTACATTAATCAGGCTCGACCATAATTTGTTTCAATAATTTGTGAATACTCTTTTAAGAATTACCTCCTTTATTTTGTATCTTTGTTAAGAAGGGCGAACGTAATTGTTCTTCTGAATATTTTAGTCTTCTATTTATTTGTTTCACAGTTATCGCGTTTTAAACGATCTCCCGAGTATATGTACATGTTTCAAGATTAATTATAATTTTTTATACATAGAACGCACCAATGTAACAATAAAATCTCTGCTGCACTTTAAAACATTATAAAAACATAGCATAGCATCACCATAGCCTAGTTAACGAATTTAAATTCACAATGAATTGAGCATTTGCTATACAGAATTTTCAAACAAATCACAACTTTGTCATTCAGTGACTATTCTGAGACTACAAAGTGAATAACACATGATACTAGGACGGGAATAAACCGGGTGGATGGTGCGCATCGCTGAATCAAATACTCATGATCTAATGTAATATAGCATAGTTAATGTGGAGAAGTAATGGCTTTAAAGTTACATCGACTACCCATCAATGAAACCCATACTCTAGAATCAGCATTACTTTAAATATGGTTACTCCTTGACAATTCGACAGGACATTAATTCGGTACACTCATCATTCGGCTAGCTAGTCGATCTAATCTACTATACGATATGGGCTGATCGGTTATTCAGGCAAGTGTACCATGAACGCAAACTGTCCTTGAGGCTTTTATGCAAATCGAAGTTCGATTGACACTACTGGAGTATATATGCATGTATGAGTTTATTCATTGCCACCGAGCTGGGCTCAAAAACGGACATAAACCACCGGGGAGAGCACCTAGGAAAGGTGCAGAGTTTGTTAGAAACACAACAGAAACCCGTAACTACAAGCGCCGAGAAATCAATGATTGGAAATAAACTGCTAATTCACATTAAGTATTGAACACCTGTGCACTAACACTTGATAAATATTAAAAGTGAGTGTTGGGCTGGACCCGCTTCAATACGTGTAAGTAGATAGATGACGTCGATGTTCAGCTGCGAAAGGCACTTGAAGCCGAGAGAGCGTCACGTGGACATCACGTGGACATCACGTGAAGACGGTCAGGGCATCACGTGGAGACGTGAGAGGGCATCGGTCACCGGAACTCGGGTCCGAAGTCGGGAATGTCGATGTCGCGATATCCCTTGAGCCAGTAGGTGGTCTGTTTCCCCTTTCCCTTCATCTCGACGTCGCCTCTGAGGTCGACGCGGAAGCCCGGATCCCGACACAGAATCTCCTTCGTGTAGCTCGAGACGTGGATCCGCAGCGCTGCAAAATGTACCTCAGTCAAGCTTAGTTTACAGAAAGAAAAAAACTTTTTCTTATTACAAAAAAGATACAGTTGTCTTACTTATCAAATTTCTATTATACCTCTCAAACACTACTTATGTTTCAAGAAAATCGATAGGACACCAGTATGACGATTGGTACTGGTGAGTGGACAACTGTACGTGGGTTATGTGGACTGAGACAGATGATCTCGGTTCCATTATAAAATCTTCTTGTAGAACGTCAACCCGACTTTTACAAAAAATGTGGTAATTTTCATCTGTGCGAGTATATTCGAGGTGGGCAACTTACGTAATCCGTTGCTCTCCATCCTGCTCGACGTGTTCACCGTGTCGCCGAAAAGACAGTATCGCGGCATTTTCGAGCCGACGACTCCAGCCACCACCGAACCTACAACAAGACCATTTATAGGAGTGTCCGAGTTGTAGCTGGAATCTAGGCACTGGGTATTGAACAGTAATGATCGAGTTCTGACTGATAACCAAAAGCGAACCCTATATTGAATTTTCACATCTATGCCCTTGTTTATAGTATGAAATCGTGTACTTCTTGATATTTAATAAATATTGGACAAATTTCCGGCTTTTCATCATCTTGACAATTGTAACTATCGACAAAAACCCTATTCAGTGAAATCTATTCTACTGAAAAAATAGAAAGTGACTACCGTAGTGTACACGAATGGCCAAAACGTAGTGTACGTAATAATGTAAACAGGATGGTCATATGACACGTAAATAAACAACACTTGTACTAGCATTTTTTTGACGTGTACCACACGTGTCACGTGATCTTTCATCCGGTTAGTGGTCGTACCGGAATGCATTCCTATGCGAAGCTTCAGCTGTTCGTTGGGTCGGTGTCTGATGACGAAGTTCTTGACTTTGTGCAGCAGCGCGAGACTCATCTGGCCGATCTGCGAGGCGTGGTCCTCCCTCCTCTCCGGCAGACCCGACACCACCATGTACGCGTCACCTGCAACACACAGACTGTCCTCTTTTCACCGACAGAGACAGGAAATGGCCAATTCGATGACGCGATCAGGGACGAGCTGATGTTGACAATGTGCCAATAGGTATATGATACGCGGACACACTGGTTGTTGATGGTGCGGTATCCAACACGGTTTAATATTATCATTCCCAAAACATTATAATTACGTTGGCGATGTGCCAACGGAATTCAGGGTAGGTGTTTTTCAGCGAGAACTACGATTTCCCAACGATACTCCGTGACAACTTGCCGCGTGTGACTAAAGCGTCGCCTAAACTATCTTCTATTCCCTAAACAAGGAAACTCTAACATGTTCAACAACAGCTTGAAAAGTTCATTGACAAACTGTCAACGTTTACTTAGGAACGGTGAGAACTATAGCAGATGACCTTTAGTCTAGAACACACAAACATTATTGATTGAGTTTCTCACCTATGGTTTCTACCTTGTAGACCTTGAAGTTGTCCACGACCCCGTCGAAGGCTAGATAGAGATCGTTCAGAAGAGTGACCACCTGAACATGAATCATTGTACACAGTTCAAACGCGGTCGAAGAGGTATAGTCTGTTTCATTCTTACGTAGATTTGGTTTCGACATGGTACTTCTAATAAAGTTGTGTTGTTCAATGAACAACCGATTACAGTTATTTACAGTTAGTTGATATACGAAACAATGGTGGAAAACAATTCGGAAATTCATTGACAAGGTGCCATATTCTCAGTGGGAATGGCGAGAACTATATGAGTGGGGAGGATCACCTGAAGTGGCGTGGAGGCGGAGGACAAGGCCGTGAAACCGACGATGTCCGAGAAGTAGATGGTGACCATGTCGTACGATTCGGCTTGCACCGCCCTGCCAGAGATCAGCTGGAAAAAAATTACTGGTTAGTTTTAATTTCCCCATCAAGGACGAAGATTTTCTGATTGTTTGAGGAGTTGCGGGCGAAATGGTTAGGAAAACTGTGCTTATATCATGTATATGATATAGTTTCCAATTGAAAGGTTCTGAACGTTTGTAGTCATACTGTAGGCGTCCCAGTTGGGACGAAATAGACTACACACTGCTAGTCTGCTAGCACAGTCAAGTGAAATATGTTAGGCACAGCAGAACTCAGAATCGTGCGATAACACAGTGCAAAATGCCTCATTAGAATGCTTAATATACGTGACTATTAAATGTTCTTCTAGTGTACCTGGTCTGCCACACTAGGTGGGAGCAGCTGATGCAGAAGATCTTCCACCTTCTTTTTCTCTGCCAAATACTCCTGAGTTCGTTCCTCGACCAAACCTAAAACGATCGATATCAGTACACTTAAACCTAGTTTTGATATACTACTTGTCAGTTCTACACAGAGGAAACTAGGATCCACAGTAGTCGTTCGCCATCCTCTCGACGACGAATATACATGCACTAGATTATAACAAACCTTCCAGATTGTTCGCGTACTGTTCCATTCTTTTCAGCAGATTGTCAACCAGATTCGAAGTCTCGTTGTCTCTGAAATACAATTGTCCGAATACTTGTTGTTCCGTGGTCTTGAAACATCATACTTTTTGAATTTCTCTTTGAAATGTTGCGAAATCGGCGCGTGAGTAAAAGTATTCACACCACAAACGTCAAATGCTTTTGTTTTCCATTTAGAGAGAAAGTAAGAAACCTGTTGAGACCGCGAACAACCTTCCGAATGAGCGACATCTCCGGCCGGTCGTGCGGATCTTCCGACCAACAAAGGTGCATCAGGTCCACCAGACTTTGCGACTGAAAAAAAACTAATCAAATTATATATGTTCTTATTTCATTCTCTTTCTTTCTCTCTCTTTGTCTCTCTCTCTCTCTTTCTCTCAGCTTTTCTCTGTAACAATAATAATAATAATAATAATAATAATAATAATAATAATAATAATAATAATAGTAATAATAATAATAATAATAATAATAATAATAATAATAATAATAGTAATAATAATAATAATAATAATAATAGTAATAACAATAATAATAATAATAATAATAATAATAATAATAATAATAATAATAATAATAATAATAATAATAATAATAATAATAATAATAATAATAATAATAATAATAACAATAATAATAATAATAATAATAATGATAATAGTAATAACAATAAAAGTACAACTAACCTTCATATCCTGCTCATCGTCGAGGTTGTCTGGAGCGAAGGGCCGGAAAGCCTCTTCTTCGGAATGCACGTGCTTCGTCACCCGATGAACGATCTCTTAAATGGTGAATGATTAATTTATCTGTATTATAATTCATATTGATCTATAATCATTAGTTAAAATAATAATTACAAAATTTACCATAGCTCATGGATCATATTATGTGGATAAGAAACACATTTCGAACTTTTGTCTATAGTTCGCAGGAAAAACTATGAAAATGAATATCCAAACAGCTAATTTGCTGAACCAACCCTTGGGAGAGAGATTCTCCATCTCTATCCAGAACACCCCCTTGCGCCAGAGCATCTCGTGCAAAATGATGGCAAACGAATAGACGTCGCCCTTCTGCGTGCCCTGAGGCGGTTTCGTCTCCACCCGCAACAGCTCCGGAGAGGTCCACAGTTCTTCTGCAAATTTATCTCACAGGTTCTTGATTTGAACGAACAAACAACATTTATGTTGATTATGTGAATGATATTGTTCAGTTAGCTTATTTTTATTAAAACTTGACAGCTAGAGCTTTTACTGTGTTTTTCCCAGTGTCACTTTTTGACATGTGTTTTCGGGTTCGAATGTTTTCATTCCATCCTTATCGTTACTTCTTTCTTGGTATATCACATGCTAGCGTGTGAAGAAATCAATAAATCCTAATATTAGAAACTATTGGATTTTTACAGTTTAAGGTAATGAATAGATTGCCGACTGACTTTTGTAGAATGCGTGTTCCCCCAGCTCTTCGATGCTAGGCTCAGACTCGAGAGCGTGCAGATTGTGCAGGCCAAAATCGGTTACCTGAAAAAAATAAAAAGATAGAAAAAATGATGGAGATCAAAAATACTACACCAATACGTCCGGTTGCATAATTTGGTCTGCGTTCTTCTCTCATATACGAGAATGATACAGTTTGCGCCGCGCGCTTGTAAATCTTCAATATCTGACAAAGTTTTCACAACGCTCCGTAACTGCAATTTTGTTCATTTTATCAGAAAAAAGTTTCCTAGAACAGTTCGGTGTTTTCATTAGAAAACCATATCAATAGTAAGGGTTAAATCACTTGCAATCAAAACTATATGTTGAATGTGCAACATGATAATGTTAATACAGTTAGTATCTAAATGTAAATGAATAAAATATCAATGCATAAAAAACGAAGCTACAAGGATTTAAGGGCTCACCTTGAGAACAAATCGACTGTCCACCACACAGTTCGATGACTTCAATCGGCCGTGGGACCTTATTTCGCTATTGTGAAGAAAGTACATTCCCTGAAAAGTCAGTTCATATAGTATGACCAATGAGGTTTTATCTGTGTACAGATCGGAATCCAATTTCAAGTGAAACCCAGTTCGGGCCATTGTCAAATCGCGACTTCATCGTAGAAACTGACCATACTATATCAACGCTCCCTTGTAAGTAGATTGTACATTTAACATACAATCCTTTGGGATACGTTTTGCCATAGAAGCTTTCAATATTTATGATCAGAAAATCTATTAATGATAACATTTCAATAATATGAAGTTTATTGCGCATAGATTCAACAACAAAAAGTAATAAGAATTAAGTAATTGAGTTATTGAAAGCTTCTATGGCAGAACGTATCCCAAAGGATTGTATGTTAAATGTACAATCTACTTACAAGGGATATCATGTTAGTCAAACTAACCTTGACTAAATCGTGGAGTAATGAGTATTTCATCATCTTATCGAGTTCGATCTTCTCGTTCTCCAAAATGTCTTCGAGTGATCCTTTGGGACAATACTCCGTCACAATGCAATAGTGGGGATAGTCCAGACAGGCACCCGTGAACCTGCAAATGAATATACTTTTCAGAAAATACTATACTTATTGAAGAAAAAATCCAAAACTGGTAGGTTTCGATAATAAAAAGCTCTAATACTATAATGGCAATAAAGCCGTTGTCACCAACATATTCAGTATTCAAACTGCGCATCTGCGTATACTTGATCTGCAGTCTCTAATTTGGTTGCAAATAAGCATGTGAATTATGTGTTAGTTGATTTATCCCCTTTGTTGTTCATTAAATTAGGCCATTTTTGATTAAAGTCCATTCTCATACATATGAACAAATGAATTATTATTATTGTTGTTATCAACAACCTTCGGTATAAAAGCATTTACATGAAGCGTTTTTCTCGTTTCTCCCAATTTCCCTCATAGAACTATGGGCCAAAATTTTCGCCTCAGAATAATTTCCAGTTGACAAACCTTGTAATGTGATCGTGCTGCAGGTCTTTCATCTTTTTCAGTTCCATCAATTGGGTTCGATTCAAGTCCAATTTGGGGTACTTTTTCGGATCGATGTTCAGTTTCTTGATAGCGACCATGATTCCCTGAACACATAATAAAATCTACGTTTTCATAGGGGCGTTTCAAATTTTAACAATTCTGTCAAGTTTGTTGTATCTAGTTTTGTACGCTTTTACAACAAACATACGTAATTTTGTTCTGTAAAGTATATATTCCATTCTCGAACTCGGAGTTTGACCGGATACTTGGGATGCCGCGTAGCAATGTCCAAATTGAATCGAATTAGAAGAAATCCAACTCTAGGCTTGAAGGAACCGTGACTGGAGGTATAACAAACAGCCTAGTAACACTATCCTCCTGATAGAATACTAGTGATGAATCAATCAAACGCATGATATCAACAGTTTGTTGAGCTTGTTCATACAAGCAACATGGTTCTGTACAATAATTCCAATCTCCTAGTTTTTCTTATATTTTAATGAATGATAAAGATGAGGTAATGTCGGAATATTCTGAGTACTCACCTTGTAGAGTGCGGTTTTCGTATAAATCTGTCCGTTGTTTTGAGCAATTGTCTCGGCTGATCCACCGCTCTTAAATAGTTCATTATGTTAAAGGAATATGATTATGCGACTATTAAATATTTTATCGAAATCGCAGTTACTAAGAATTGGCGACGGACGAATGGAAACCCTAATAAACTAGAACCCCAAATCAGAGTATGCATTTCTCTCTGAGCTGGTGTGCAGGAATATTCCAGAAACATCCCATTGCTTTGATCTCATTCCGTATTGAAACGAGAGAACATCGAAATAGCGCGTGTTTGAAGAGACGCAGATAGGACTTATACACACAGCCCAATAATTGAAAATGGAACTGACTCTGAACGAAATGGCGCCGAAAGAGAGTTTTCTGAACTTGAGCGAGATGCTCTTCTTGGCGCCGATGTCGAAATCGTCTTCTGAGCTGGTCTTCTTCTTGCACTCCGAGGAGGGCGACGAGACCCGTCTGTCCGTGGAGGGAAGGCGGAACTGGACCTCGTTCAGCGGAGAGTTCTCACCGTCCTCAAAACAATATCATTTATTCACTTTATTTCATCCAGTTCACGTTGTTTATTTGACTTATTCATTCTCTTTCTTTACAAATACACACAAATTGTCTTATCATAGACTCATACCATACATATTCGAATATCCAATGATAGTTTTCTATTACAATCTTATAGTTTTTCATACTGTAGAGGTCTCGTTAGGAAGAGAAACGACTATACCTCGACTTCCTTCAGAGTGTTCACGTGGTTTCCGGGGATTCCTCCGTTTTTGTCGCTGTTCGGGGAGCTCTTTTTCCGTGTGAAAATGCTCAATTTGCGGTCGATCATGGCGGATATTTTCCTTGTGGCACCGGAACTGGACGATCGCTGCAAAAGACAAGCAGTCACAGATGTTCAAGCCGCTTTTCTACGATTGGCCAGCTACAAGAGCAAGACCACATAGAGGTCGATGCGTTCGCAGACAGAAACACACAGTCTGCGTCTCTCTGACCTACACATTCTCTCGTCGAGGATTGGCCAGGCCCCAAATTGACTGGGAAGTATCTGAATGTCAAAACTTCCCAGTCAACTGGCCAGCCACGTTTGTAGTGACTTGGCCCACCCTCGAGGAGAGAGCATGCAGATCAGAAAGTTTGTCTAAAGCTGTCTGCCATCTCATCGACCGCCGTGCTATCTCGCTTCATGGAGCCCCGGGTTGCTACTCTCTATACGGTGGGTGTGTGGTCAGGTTGAGAAGTACTAAGATGCAAACTACAAATATCGATCGAATATGGGTTTGCGCCTGCCGACCCGACTGCTCAAAGTATGATCTCAGACTGAATGAAGAGAGGGAAATAGAAGTAAGTGAACATCGACTGATCCCACGTTATAATTGGTTCATAGTTCAGGCAGTACGTAGTGTGGGGCTAGGTCGAGCGAATGAACCAGTCACTCGTTCTGCTCTGCAATATTTGTAGTTTGATTCCCACGCGGTTTCGGTGGAGACCAAACTCAGACGAACTTAGACACACACTTGCTGACCCTCAGAAACGCGTACGGCATAAATTTGGAATACGCACTATTTCTACAGACAAGTATTTAGTAGAAAAAACAAAGCTTCACGAAATTTTTTTCAATATCACAACACAAAAACAGAACAAGATTTTTTTGAGTTTTGAGAAACAAACATAATGAATTTGAAGTAGGCGCTGAAATGAAGAGGACTATGCTGATCGAGGATCGACCGTTCGCGTCTAACGCGGACTATAGGGGGTGCCAAATTTATAAATTGTTGTCTCTCGCCGGAATCGAACCTGCGAGCAAATGATTCGTAGCTGGGGAAAACCACTGTGCTACGAGAGTTCGTGTTGGAGCAGATTTCGAATCTAGGACATGTGTCCGTGAAAAGTGAGATATACAGTACCCTCCCGCCTTTTCGTTGGCGACGACTATGCTCCAACGTTTTTATGCAAATTCTCAAGCTCACATCGACTACAAATAACTGAAGCAGTCTAGCAAAATATGAGAAGACCACAGTAGTTGTACTTCATAAAATCTATCGTGTTCCAAACGTATCACGTGATTATGCGCTTGAAAAGCAGCATATTACAGTCTTTTCATTCCTACTGAGACTCCTACAGTATGAGTACAGAACTTCCAACCCATTTGACATAAATCCTATCAGAAAGGTTAACAATGTTTGCATTCGACTCTGGTTTACTATTGCAAAGAGTGTTCGAAAGTATTGCAATAGATAACAGTTATTGGTTTGAATGTGTACTGTAGGAGTCGGAGTAGAAGTGAGATGGAGTATATATAACACGACTAGCACATGTGAAGCCATGCTTTGGTGGTGCGAATGTTCAGTGAGGAATGACGGGAATAGGTGCTCACATCAGTGCTGATCGATAGGAAAGGCAACTGTGCAACCGTTTTTATTCTCCCCAAAACAAGTATACTAGATGTAAATTGGACAGTCACGTAAAGTTAGCATTCCAATGAGGAATCGTGCACTTTGTCATTGCACGTTTCTGAGTTTCGCTGTATTTAACATGTTTCACGTGACTGTGCAACTGACTAACAGTATATACCGACTCGGTCGCCTATCAGTTGCCCACTTGAAAACTGCACGAAAAAAGGCACGGAAGAGGCACGAAAAACGGTGAACGAGGTGAAAGTTGTGTGACAAATGGATAGCTTGTGGTGGATAAGCAGAAAAGCTGGACCTAGAACACAGCTCTCAAACGTACCAAACGCAACCGCATTGGGCTGAGAACTTCGTCATCAAACTGAAATCATCGACCACCCATCAACAATAAGTACGCATGGCAGATGTTGTTATTGTGCATTGTTTAATTTTCATCTTTCCCAGGGGAAGGTTTTGGCAGCGTGCCAAGAGTTTTGGTTGACTGTCTGTCAGAGAAAATTAAGGGTTTTCGAAAAGTGTGTTTTAAGGAAGCTGCCAGAAACCACATGAGAAATGTGAGGACCATATTTGCAAGTAGACATGAGCAAAATGAGAAGTGAAGGAGAGAACGAGGACAAAATTGGTGTACGGAACAAAAAAGTGACAAAACCAAATTTTTACGCCAGCATATCTACTCGAGTTATATGCAATTATTCAGCTGGATTTGGAATAATTGGAACTTTTCATACAATACGCAGACAAAACAGTCGAATTCATCGAAAAATCGCAAGGATTGTACACTGGACCAGTGCATGTAGGAATGACGAGGACTATCAGTGACCTTTAGGCCTAGAGGGTGGAGGCTATCACAATTTCTTTTGGCCCTTTTTTTGTTAGCTTCTTACATTTCATTTTATCATATATTTTTATTAGTATAAACAACGTACCTTGTCCGAGTTGACGCTCGACTTAGAATTAGAGCGCAGCAGAGCCTCCGACTCTGCGATGTAACCATCGTTCCGCTTCGACTTTTTCGCACGCCTCTTCTCTTTCTAAAGTGTAAACATATTAAAACTTTGAATACTAGGGGCGATACGTTCCACCTCCTTGTTTACTTCAAAATTCCTATTCTTTTAGTTTCATCTTTGTATATTGACCTTCTCATTTAATTTGTTAACTATTTCCGAAATTTTCGTCTAGTCGAACTCGAAACTGGAAAACTCTATTTTTCCCGAAACTCGAAAACTGCAAAAACTTGGAATTTCCCTCAATTTTGAACTCGATTGACAGTTAATATATACGAGCCTTCTGTTGGTCGTCCCCATCCAGCTCTTCCCATCGAATTTTCCATGACATAGCGGCTAGTTCCTGCTCCAACTTGTACCTTCTGAAATTAGTAAATGAATTATGTTTTATTACTATCATTAAAATAACTATCTGGAGAGATACACAACTATTCTAGAGTACAGATGAACGTAAACCTCACACAAACATGAAAGTTTTTTTATCTATTTAGTACAGGCCAAGAGAGAAAGACGTGTACTAGAAGTCATTTGAATGTTTACGTAATGTTAGCATTATAATGAGGAATCGTGCACTTTGTCATCGCACGTTCCTGATTTCTGCTGTGTTTAACAAGTTTCACGTGACTGTGCAATTGACTAACAGTATATCGGCATAGATAAGATGAACCCAGTGATTTGCCGCACTTTCCATTGCTGTTTAGTTGTGCCAGAAGTTGCAGAAATGATCACAGTGGAATGTAAAAGATACAGTATACTCTCCGAGAAGTTAGAGGTGGACTTAATAACTCTATTGAAGAAGGACGGTTATGTGGTCCAATACTAACGCGTCAGTCCTTTACACTGCAATACTTTTTTAATTGCAGTTTAAAGGACCGATGTCTTGGGATTGGTCCACATAATCGTCATGCTTGAACATGAAAACTTTACCTCCAGAAAAATATGAAGAAAGCAATGAGGAAGAGAATAATAACTGCCGATGCCGCTAACAAATAGACGTGCAGAGGGTAGCCCTGAAACACAAAATCTCAACTTTCGAAAGAGAAGGAATAAGATTCAAGGTACCCAGATTGCTGATACCTCGCCCCACATAACTTGGGTTGTTTCATCCACTTAGACTATTACTATCATTATCCTCATACTCCAGTAGGTAAGTTTCTGTTATAATATACATATATAGGTAAATTAATAATTAATAGAGCACCTTAGGGCATTTGCTGTGGTCGTATCCGCAGATGGGACTGTCCCTGGGGGTTTGCCCCCGACCCAGTGGAAGGCCCCCTCCTGCTTCAGTTGATTCGTGGCTCCCGAGTAGTACGCGACTTCCTAAACAAATTGAACTTTATTCAATAATAACAATACAACACCGTATAAACTATATATCAACCGCATAAACAATTGAACTTCAATGTTAACAACAGTAATGATATAGTAATAACGAGGGGGTCAATGTATCCCCTCTCAGCTAAACTGAAAAGGGAATGTGAAAATGTTTCGCAGAATTCATGAAAAAATATCCCTATATCTTTTTGATTTATAGTCATTCATTGCAGTTGTCCTACTGAACACTGATATACTACTACTATAATATAAAGTTATAATATATATAATATGTATAAGTTGGATGTGATATATTTCTCACCACGAATTTATCCTTAGCCGGGTCCAGGTCCAACAACGAATAGTCGGAATAGCGGTCTCCGTTTGAGTCGATCGACACGTTTCCGGTTATTCCTGAAAACAATCGTGGTTAGACGGAAAGAATTGTTGTATTGAATTTTCTCAAACAATATCATCACAACTGTGAAGTACCTGAACGAACAATTGATCTTTTATGTAAACAGCGACATCGATATACCTACATCTCAAAGCCCTCGACAAGAGAACCACGCGACCGTGATAAGATGATTGTGCATTTAACAGACAACTCTTAGGGACCAGTTTCGTCATAGGTATCTGTCAACATCCTATATAGTTCCAATCATTCCCACTGAGACCTCGGCAACGTTTTTTTTTTCAAAATATTATAGTTTCTCAATACTCTAAAACGTTGACCGAGCGACTTTTGACCTTGTTTACAACATGTGCGTAAAAACTATGTTTATAAAACGTTTTCTATGAAATATATTCATTCGAATTTCTGTTGGCACGCTGCCAAAGTCTCAGTGGAAATGGCGAGAACTGTAACAACATTGATCACAAACAACTATAACCTACGCGCAATAAATCTTTATTATGAATCGAAAGAAGGACGATTATATGGTTCAATCGCAACGCTTCAGTCCTTTAAACTGCAATACATTTTCAATAGCAGTTTAAAGGACCGTTGACACGAGATTGGTCCACATAATCGTCCTACTTTAACTGATATTTTTTTATGAATCAAAGGTGAACTGACCGAGAAAGGTGCGTCCCCACATCTTGCTGGTGATGTTGTGGCCGTTGCGGGGGTCCATTCCGGCGGCTATCGTCTCGTTCAACGCAATCGCGTACAGAAGCACGGCGTCGTAGAAGGCACTGATGAAGTTGTTCATCTGGAGCACATCATAAATAAGCTAACGGTGTCAACTTGTCACATGAGACGTGAAAGAGTACCTACGATAGATTCACGTTTCATTCCCGTTCATTGTGATTATTCCAATTACGTCTGAGAAATAGGTTTGAAAGTTTTTAATATTTTCAGAGTCAAGCATAGGTTTTTCATGAATAGTCTCAATACTAAGACATTGGTCTACATTATATCACTAACAAGGTACAACGAAAGCTTCCCAGAACTAACAAGCATACCAATATCTCGGTATTTTTCTTCTGTGTCTATTGCGATTAGTAGAATTTCTGCTGTGTAAGGCAGATCAACCTACAAATTAGTCATTTACTCTAATTAGTAATGACTCCTCAAATGTTATTGGCGCCTGAGTGCGATTGCTTTAGAAAAATGAACCTCGTATTCCTTTCCGGTTTTGAGCGAGTAGTTGTATTTGCTCTCTGCCAACTCTTTCACTCTCGTCTCAAAGTTCTTGTATTCTTCCAGTGCGCTCCTGAAAAAGTAACCATATCTAATGATGATAATAATATAATAATAAACTACTTGAGCAAACCAGCTTTGTGCCACATTGATTTTAAAAAGTGGGTCTTTTAATAAGTCTAAGATTGGTTCAAGAGTAACTAAATTTAAGCTGAAGCCGAAGGTATTTTCGTAATCTATAAGTAACTTTCAATAATATTAATAATAATAATAATAGAAGAGCTAGCCATTTGAGAAATGTAACGTTTCTCGGTTCTCGAACAAAGTGTAAAGCTGACCACAGAAAGCGTTTTATATTTCTTATTTGAAATTGACACTTGGTTTGAGAAGAGAAAGAATAACACTTGGAATTGTTCTGAATTACATATTTTCTTGCTATAATACCTTCTGAGGGAAATTGTCTTCAAGGCCCGATACGCCTCCTTCGCCTTCTCATTTTCCTCCGAATTTGTGTCATTTGTTCTTGTCCATGGTTTTTCTGCGTGAGATCTGAAAAAAGAAAAGTCTTACTTGTAAGTAAAAAGACCTGAAATTGAATAGTTTCAAGGATAATTCACATTTGAGACTAGTTCAGCGTTCATTTTCCAGACGTTTTTATCGTTCTCTTAATATAACTCTTGCACATCATTGAAGAAATTTGTGAGAACATGACAAGAGTAAGCTAGAATGTCCCAACACTTGATTAATTCTACGTCAACACTATTTCGTGAAACTACCATCCCGGGGAGGTACGAATACGAATAGTGTATATTTGAGGAGATGCCGGTTGTGATCCGTCACTTGGGATATACTCTGTTTTACCAATCGATATCCTTCTACAGCAATCCATCGAATATTCAGAATGTTTTTTCTAACGAACCATTCATGATTTAGGTTTCAAACTCTCAGAGTTTGTAGTAGAAGCGATACATAAGACACTACCCAAATTTTGAGAAAGCCCAAAAACGCCAACATCGCAAACATTGGCCTAGAAGTTTGAGCATATTACTGTATAGGGTTATAAGTGGGTATAACAAACTATGGTCCTAAAACGACTGACCCGGTGGAGACGTCGATGTTGATGAATACATAGTCGCCGGAGGTGGCCATGCCCAACTCGTGCGCGGCCAACATGATCTCCCGCACCGTGTCCGGAGAGGCACATAGTATGATCACTGAAACCATATCATATTTGTTCCACCAACCAAGTCACATTGAACTTCACTCAATCTTTCTCATGGGAAGCTCACGAATCGCTCATGAGATTTTATTTCAATTTCTCAACTCTCAATGTTTTAGCATGGTAGATAAATAGTTGATCCCATTTCACCACAAAGAGTCGTATTGTGCCTGGTATTTTATGATATATTTTATTGTCCGGTTTTGTCCGTCACAGATTTGTCAAATAAGACCCGATCGAGGCATAACGAAGTTGTTATTGTACTCGTTGTATTTGGGAGAATACAGCATCAAGAATCTATGAAATTCAAATTGTAAGGTGTTTATAGGTGAACATGTTCCACCGAATTTCGTTCTCGTGAATAGAAATGAGAAAAAGGTGCTAGTTGTCAAGTTGCCATTGAAATTTCATTGCGACCACTTTTGACGGGCGGCCGTGGGTCGATTGGGCCATGAAACCATTGTCCCTCCGTCAACCAAAAGTGTTCGTAAATGTTGCCGAAACGGGAAAAAAGAGTGAGGCAATGGCAATCGAGAACACTCAAATACACGGCAACAATACTGCTGTTTTTCACTCCTACTGAGACTCCTACAGTATGATGACAAACTATCAGCCCGTTGCTATTAAGTAATTCCATCGAATTTTTTAGAAGTCCGACTCTAATTCCCTAGTATAAAAGGTGTTCGAAACATTTGTTGACAATGTTTGAGTTGAACAATCAATAGGCATGTTTTGCACTTTCCCCATTCCAAAAGTGGCAGTACCAGTATTAGAGGAAAATGATCCAATCAAAGAAAAAAGAAATTTTAAAATTGGATACGTTGTAATCACACAAACAACAGAAGTTAGAAAGCTTTTCGAGAACTTTCACTAGTCGTCAACCTACGTTTAAGTTTATCTATCTTGCGGTAAAGTGTTATATGTGTGTGGAACCCCCTATACGGGGTATAACCGGTCTATGTATATGAGTGTCCACTAGAAACAACAGCGTATATGGATTACCTACCCTTATTGCTATCAGATATCAAGTTTGTCTTGCAAAGTGCAAAAGTTCATTAGAAGATGTGAATGTTTCACGGGTACTATAAAGTGTTGCGAGTGGGTGAAATGCAATATAGCGAGGAGGCTTGTTTTTCGGCGCTGATGTACACAACACATATACTGGAACGGAATTTGATTTGCGACTAGGGGCCGTTGCCATTCAAATACTGCATTCTTGCCGAAATATTCTTCCCCCGGGACGCTGCCGTCAACTTTGCAACTTGATTAATACCAGCCTTTTTGAGAGCCAGTTCGCAGCGTTGTTTAACATGTCTGACAAGGCAAGTCAATTGCAGAATATATAGGCCGAGCAGGACGAAGTTCATTAGAGTTGCGACGGGGGAAGGAAACTCGGCCCGCCGCGCCCCTCCAGCCAACTTACTTACGGCAAAGAGAGGCGACCCGGAGCAAAGTACGATCTGTCAGAGACAGTAAACTACAATCTGAACACGAGAGGACGAGAGACGCAGACACGAAAGAAAAGTCCATTCACATACAGTCCACGCTGTAACAATCCCTAGCCATTTCAACGACGCTGG
This sequence comes from Litoditis marina, assembly GCA_964036275.1. Classification (NCBI taxonomy): domain Eukaryota; kingdom Metazoa; phylum Nematoda; class Chromadorea; order Rhabditida; family Rhabditidae; genus Litoditis; species Litoditis marina. Next base: position 2,609,528 of record OZ038438.1, read on the forward strand.
TTATTAGAATCAGGCCCTACCAAAGAACACGAATAGTAAGTTCAGACCGTACTAAATTATAGTAACAGAAGGGAAATTAATGGGAACAAAGACATTTGTAACTAATCGATCAGCTGAGAAGACACGTGATCGCAATTTCCTACTATTACGTCTAGGCGATTACCGTGCAAACAAAATGCGCCTGCGGCAATGTATGCTGTGCCAGAATGACTAAAAAGATTGCATTGCATAGAGGTTCTGCTAGTTTCTACTGAAATATATCAAAAAACTAGTACTGGGAGTGGATGTTGGAAGAGAAGAATTGAGAAATATGTCACATCGAGAGGAAATGGAGTGATTACCAATATTTCGAATAAGAATGTTCATAAAAAGTGTCGAATCGGAAGCTTCATAAAAATTGAAAACAGTTGACTGATATAAATGATAGAAGTATTGTTAATGTATTGCGGGAATGTCTAGCAGTTCAGGAAATACGAATGTTTTCCCGTTCTATAAAATTCTCGAGTTGACGGAGAATCGTTGAAAACGTACGATTGGAGAGTAGCGACGCGTCGCGCAGAAGATCTTTGTAATGCGAACGTGTGGACGTGAACTCGGAGAACATCTTCACGTTCCAGATGATGTTCTTCTGCTTGTGCACCAGATTCTTGATGGTGGACAGCGAGAAGTAGCACTCGCTGCGGCCGACGCCGCCCCCGTGCACGGCCTCGTCGTTGAACATGAAGTAGAAGTGGTGCCAGCGGAACGTCTTCGTGATCTCGCGGACCAGGAAGCCGAGCGTCTTGTAGCTGCCCATCATGCGGGTCAGCAGCGGGAAGGCCCGTCGGTCGCCCAGCTCGTCCACGAGGGCCGTCGTCGTGAACACCGGCACCCCGCCGTACCAGAAGCCGGACATTCGCGCGACCGGCGCCAACGCGTACACGTAGGCGATGCCCATGACCGCGTCGACCGAACGGTCGCAGTAGTGCTGCACGATGCGCTGCGGGCCGACCGAGTCGGAGAGGGCCGTGTCCTCGTAGGTGACGCGGAGGGCGCCGGCCGGCAACAGGCCGTGTCGGTGGGACACGTCCGCCAGGGCCACATCGAAGACGGGGCGACTCTTGGCGATGGTCAGCAGGAAGGGGTTCTTGGCGATGGAACCCTCCTCGTTCGGGAGGCCGACGACTATGTCGAGAGGGAGCTGGGGGGAGGAGAGAGAGGAGAGAGTGGGCGGCAACGAGAGGGTACCGGACAGGTAGAGAAAGAAGAGCAACAGCGAATGTATCATGGCTGGCTCATGGCGAGAATGCCTTGAGGCCACGCCCACTGGCGGCACCCTTCACCGAATAGAGGAAACAGGGGACAATGGCAGCGAATTCGAGTAGAGAGAGGGCCAAAGATGGAACAGGCGAGAGAGAGAGAGAAAGAGAGAGAGAGAGAAAGAGAGAGAGAGAGAGAGGGGGAGAGAGAGAGAGTAAAGGAGACAAAGAGTGAAACATTGATAGAGAAAGAGACATACAGAGAGATGGAACGAGAGAATGTAGAGAGAAAGACTAAGAGAGTGAGTGAGAGAGAAAGAGAGAAAGAGAGAGACAGAGAGAGAGATAGAGCGAGAGATAGAGAGAGAGAGAGAGAGAGCAAAACTGACGCTTGTCGTCAGAGTTACCACCGCCGTGCATAAGTATTCATAAAGATAGTTTGATGGGCCATGACCCTGTAAAATTACAGTCTCGAACGACTGAAAAAGAAAAAAGAGTAGGAAAAACAGCTCCACTGATATCACGCAGTTTATCGTTTTCCACTAAACTGGTCATATCACGAGGTCACTTCAGAGAGAGAAAAAGTATCAAACAAATAGAGAGAAAAAGAGTGTATAGAGAGAGAGAGAGAGAGAGAGAGAGAGAGAGAGAGAGAGAGAGAGAGAGAGAGAGAGAGAGAGAGAGAGAGAGAGAGAGAGAGAGAGAGAGAGAGAGAGAGAGAGAAACCAAAAGAGAACGAGAGAAAGAGAAAGAAAAGAAGATTAACACAGAAGAGAGAGATTAGTTTCCCGCTATAAAGTTTGCATCCCCTCCAACCCTTTTTCCAATTTGGTGTCAAAAGTGACGCAACTTCAAACGAGCCGGGAATCGGACCCTGTTTAAATAATGGTTCCATCCATAATACATTAGAGTTGCATTCCGCGCGCTCCCGCAATTGGAATTCACGCAAATTATGCAAACAATTATCGAAAAACTTCGAGAGAAGCTGGAAGTTGACTTTTTCGCGATCAGGCAACTTGCTCGTAAAGGGTTCGCTGCTCTCCAAGCAAGATTATACTGTTAGTCAATCACACAGTCGCGTGAAACGTGTTAAACACAGCAGAACTCAGAAACGTGCGATGACAAAGTGCACAATTTCTTATTAGAATGCTCGAGACTTTTCAATTTCCTTCAAGTATAGTCGGTGTATTTTCCCGTGTTCGCAGTTCGGTTATGTTACTTTTCGGTTGGAATTCGTGAAATATGGCGTGTACTGAGAGCAAAGTACAACGATGGCTCGGTTACTTACTATGGTTATAAAATGGAACGTGTGCAGTTTCAACACCAACATTGGACCAGCCTGATACGGAAAACTTGGAACATTCCGTTGAGAAGTTACGATAATCAGTTCTGCACCCGTAACACAACACGTACAAACAATAATCATTAACTTTTTTCGATGAGTTAAAAATTTCACGTTGTATGGACTATTCCATTACTTCCAGTGAACGACTAGCTTAGTATTGGTACCATAAGGGGCTTATAGTAGGTAAAAGCCCAAAATGCCTACACAATTCCACATAGGTGATTTCTAAGTTTTTTCTCACAGTTAATTCACACTTTTCTTCTTTTCACGTACATTTCAAGTGTACACACTTCTACTATACTGTTAGTCAATTGCACAGTCACGTGAAACATGTTAAACACAGCAGAAGTCAGAAACGTGCAATGACAAAGTGCACGATTGATTCCTCATTAGAATGCTAACACTACGTGACTGTTCAATTTACTCCTAGTATATTCGTCTTTCTGTGTATGATGTCTCATTCAATTCAGTCGGTTCTATCCCAATTAGCCTGGCAGAATGGATCACTGCGACAGAATTCAATTTGAAGCAACCCGGAGAACCCCTTGACGAACAGAATTGACGAACAGAGTCAATGATGGCTCGTCCTTACGTCTCTTTCCTTTCTCTCTCTCTCTTCCTCTCCCCCCCCCCCCCTCTCTCTTTCTTTCTTACGCCTTGCCTCTCAAAGCAACCAAATTGATCTCAACGACTTCAACAAGTACTATTATAATAGTAGAAAATTGACCAAACAGTAGTGAAAATACAACCGCGAACTTCTAGCTATGATTTACCAATAAGTTAAAGTGTGATTGGTACACATTGGTTCAAAAAATAATAGTTTCCGATTCAATAAACGTTTTTAAAGGGTGACTAAAATCGTAGTCTCATCTATGAAGCCAAATTCTAGAACTACGCTCAGAGAACGGCATCAAACTACAAACACCGTAGAGCTGGACCGAATTTTCGCTGTGTTCTGTGTTTGCGAGAGGCGGCTCAATGTTGGGTCCCTCGAAAAACAATTGGATTCGCGTGCAGCAAAAACGAGCAACATAAACTTTACAGCAGAGGGGCACGAGGCTGTTGCACATTCTCTGCAGATACGCAGCATACATGAGATGGCTAGTCGTCGCCAACGGAAAGGCGGTAGCATACTGTGTATCTCAATTTTCGCTGTGTACGCACACATGCCTTCGATTCCAACGCTTGCCGGTTATGTTCTCTAATAGCGCAGTGGTTTGCGTCCTGCTACGAAACTTTTGCTCGCAAGTTCGATTCCGGCGAGAGAGAGAGAGACATTTATAAATTTGGCATCCACTATACATTAGCTGGCTCTCCCTATTTTGTAGGCTAAAAAGCCAAGTAAGCTTATTAACCAAATGTTAACTGCATTCCGTTAGCCTATTTTTGATTTCTTTCTCAAAAAAATGCGCGGCGTATCGGTAAAGAGCAGCAGACAAAATATCAATAATCCAGCAAGAATGGACGGGATCGAAATTTGCAAAATACGCCCAATGGTTGAGTAATCTTAAAGATTTGACCTACATAGGTTTGATTTGACCAGTACCTACATTGGTTTTCTTCGAGAAATACACCCGTTTTCGAAGCAAAAAGGATCCAAACTTCTCCTCAAAACCTAGTTGGAAAATTAGTTTTCTCTAACAATTGGCATGCTCTATGTTGCAGAAGTTTTCCATTTTTCACGTCCCAGTCTGACAGATGTGCAACATCATAAAACTGTTACTTTTCTTTACAACATGGATAAAACGTCAAAAAACGGAACGTGCAGTAATACACTGTAAAATGATGATTTTATTATACTGCCTGTTATGTATAACATAATTAAGTGTCCTAAATATATGGCAAACGGAACAATAATCATAAAATGATAAATTGTCTTTGCTAGAAAGAAGCATATGAGCAAATCTTCTCCCATTACTAACATGTCTTATTTGAATAAAAATGTGTCTAACTCAAATTCGTCTACTCAAAGAGATTTTGGCATTTATACTTTCTAACCAAAAAAAGGATAAAATGTTTATCGGGTCTACCATAAATGTTAGTAATTTCAAGGTCATCTCAGCGCAACAAAGCACCGTGGACTGAGAAATACTATTTAGTCCTTTAATCTTCATGGCTCTAGTTAGACGTTTCCTCAAATGATGTATGGATCGTAGTTACACGTGCGTTTGAACATCTACAGTATGAATTCACAACTATACATAATATCTTGAACCTACAAACTCGAGTTTGTTGCTCACTAGAAAGATCTGAATATTAGTGAAATGAAGGTATACTAGCTGTAAATTGAGTAGTCACGTGGAGTATAAGCTTTCTAATGAGGCATTGTGCACCTTGTCATCGCACGTTTCTGAGTTCCGCTGTGTTTAACACGTTTCACGTGATTGTGTGATTGATTGACAGTCTTACTTTCAGTGTGTCGCAAATCAGAGAATTTGAAAAAACGTAAAACGCACATCTTTGGTATTTGTTTTACTATGCCCGAACGGTCAGTTTACAAAAAAAAGTTTTGCTTCACAATACCATCATTTGTTTGTGATTCAAACTTTCTCGAGCGAACCAATTAGTAAATAGTGTACTTCTTCACACTTCACTGAACACTTGCCATATACAGTTAAAGTGTTCTATTATTGTGTTCAAGTAACACCTCAACGTTACCAGACTGAGTTCTGATTACGAATCTTTGGAAATTTTCCGAGTTTTTTCACAGGTCAATGGGAGTTTCAAGTTCGTACTGTAGGTGACACCAAGCTCGTAGATCAAACTATAGGGATAGGAGAGAGAGGGAGAGAGAAAGAGTGCAAGAGAGGGAGAGAGAGAGAGAGAACGAGAGAGAGGCAGGGAGGCAGAGTGGGCTTTGATCTGCCGATGGCTACAATTTGAACGCGAATTTTATAACCTTGGCTGCAGATTTTTGTCTCTTATCAATATCAGTACATTGATTAGACTGTTTGCAGTGCAATCTTCCAGCAACATTCACTTCCATCAAAATACAATCTGACAGCAAATAAAAACGGACATTTAGACTCGGAAACGACGGGAGGAATGCTGACTTCTCAATAAGCTGAACGAAATTCGGTCGCGAGGAAAACATTATGGAAAACGTAAGGTTGTAACAAATGATGTGAAACTTTAGAGGAAAAGCGAGAGATAGAGAGAGGGAGAGAGAAAGAGATAGAGAGAGAAGATGAAAAAAGAGAGAGAAAGGAGAGAGAACATGAAAGAGAGAGAGAGAGAGAAAGAGAAAGAGGGAGATTCATCTCACTAGTTACATGAACCCCTGTGTTTAAAGAGATGCTGAGAACTCCCTTGTTCGCTGTCAGTATTCTCTAGCACGTTCACAACCCGGCCCACCCAAGCAGTTGAACTATGCATAGTAGTAATTGATTTGTTAAATAATTCAGAAACTCCCAGAGAGGGGAAGGGAGGGTTGGCAGCATAGACTACAACGCGAGACCTCCCGCAAGGAGAAGAAAGACCTTTTGGTGATTGTACTTCTTATACAGGTTATGAACAGAGGTTAGTGGAGAGATGTTGGGAGGGAAAGGAAAGAGAGAGAGAGAGAAAGAGAGAGAAAGAGAGAGGAGAAGGGCTAAGTGCAGCCGACAATACTGGCAATTATACCAATCTAGACTCGGCGAGCATATGCGCTGAAAAACGTCAAGTATATATGATATTCGCTCCAATTTGTGAGCAGCAACAGAGAATAATAGTGAAAGAATAATCGAGCGCAAACGATAAAATACATAGAAATACAAGAACCCTACAATTATGCTTACACACAGTAAATGTCAAGTTTTTATGTAACAATGCTATGTGACAAAAGCTGGTTTTCTCGATCACACCCCTAGTTCACACGTTTCCAACTGGTTTGTGTCACTTCAACGTTCTAGAAAAAAAAGTCGTCAATACATGCAGGCTATTGGAAAGGAGCGGCGAAAAAGGTAACATGATATTTGGGAAAAGTTGGCCTTTTTCGAGCATATGTCGAGATTTCGCGACGAAAATATGAACAAAATCGACAAATAATGAACGGCATCGATTCCATCTTACGGAAAAAGAGCAATGTTTATATTGGAGATTAAAGAGGTAAACGAATGAGAATGAGAACGAGAAAAAGGAAAAAGACAAGATTGGCATGGTGTAACAGGCAGGCACATTGAACTTATCAAACATGTCCGAAATATTGCTGCAGTTTGCTCACGTTTAAAAAAGGACGATTATGTGGTCCAATCGCAACGCTTCAGTCCTTTAAACCGCAATATATTTTTCAATTGCAGTTTAAAGGACCGATGTAACGGGATTGGTCCACATAATCGTCCTTCTTTAATTTGAAGAGAAGGTGCGGCCAACTATGTGCAGAACGCGTCTAATGAGTCGGAAGGGGGGGGGGGGGGGGGGGGGTAAATGTATCGGAGACGAATCATTTGCTATTAGATTTGATATGAGGAGTGGCAGAGGAGATGAGCATAAGATTGAGAAATGGCCAGGGGAAATTGCATTGCGCGTCCAATGAAGACCAACTGGCTGCAAAACAAAGCCATTTTCAGTCGCACACCAACGGCGCCCAACTATTCAACAAGTACGAAAAAACGGCTGCAATTTGGCGTCGTCAAAAGTGCGGGCCAGACAAGGGGCTATTGATTTATTAGAACAAAAGGTTAACGGGGACATTTTACACTCCTGCACTGGGTGGGTCACGAACAGCACTTTGAACAAGGGCAACTAGTTGCCTGCAACCTATTCAACTGCGAATATAGCAGAAATACTGGCCTAAACGAGAATAGAATTACTTTTAGCACATTATAATAAGTAATACTGGATCAAAATGAACACTTTTCGAAAAGCTGACCCACCGTTACTTTTCATGGATATTTTCTTGAGCCATCCTTTGGTGGTATCGCGGTCCCTAGGCAATTCCTCATCAAATGCAAATGACGGGGTGGCCAATTGCCATTCCTTTTTGAATATATCACTCTTCTCGGTGAAATAATTCTTAATAGCATAGAGTGAGAAATAGCAGTGGGACGAGACGTCGTCGGACGAATCCTGGCTCTCCTCGGACTGCATCGGCCGGTTGACGGCCCGCTTCTTGTCGTGGTACATGAAGAGCAGGCGCAGGAAGTTGAGCGAGATGGTCGAGTTGCGTTCGCCCTCGTCGTGGTACGCGATCAGCTGGTACATGCTGTCGGCCATCTGCCGGTAGCTGCCCTGCATCCGGGTCAGATAGGTGTAGGCCTTCTTCGAGTGCAGCGAGCTGGGCATGCCGGCCGTCGTCAGCACGGGGATGCCGCCGTTGAGCCCGGCGGAGACCTTGGTCACGGTGGCCAGTCCGTAGCTGTCGGCGAAGCCGAGGATAGCGTCCAGCCGATGCTCGCAGTAGGCCTGCACCACGCCGACGGTCGCATGTCGTTCGGCCAGCGTCGTGTCCTCCCAGTAGCGCGAGTCCCAGTAGGTGAGATTGATCCAGTTGCGCGGCATCCGCCCGCTGTTTTCGATGTCGCTGACGGCGATGTCGATCACGGGCCGCGCCTTCTCGATCGTCAGACCGAGTTTGTCGTTGTTCGACTCTTTTGCCGGCAGAATTACCAGCACATTGTAGGGCAGGGTGCCGCGAGGTGCCGGCAGGCTGCGGGCGACGGGCGTCCGAATAAGCAGGAAAAACAAGCCGAAGAAGGGCCAGACATAGGTATAGAACATAGCCTCATAGGGACATGGCAGCCGGAGACCAGCGACGGGTTGCCGCAAACAACAGACCGCCCCCTACGTCTCTGTCTCCCACCAACCGACCCCCGTTTCTCTGCACTCTACTGTCTCAGGTGCCAATTGCTTATCATATTTTCTAGATTCTTTCTTCTCCCTCCCTGGTCCCCGATTCCTTTACCGTTTACATCTCCGTTCTGACACATGTTTTGTGGCCAATTGGATACGGTATGCCGTCTACGGCAAACAGTTCACGCGCCACCTTTGTACGATTGTTGACCCAGCACTTCCAGCAGATTCATGCTAATCACAACAGAACCTGCTCGGATACAAGAAAATAAGAAAAACAGCTGTACGTAAAGGCCAGATAGAATGCCGCTATGTATTATATAGTCATTGTTTCTCTCCCTTTTGGTCGTATTTAGTGGACGTAAACATATCAGCAGGCTCTAAGGAGTTGTCTTACTTACTTCGCATTTGTTCTGATGTTTCTCACTTTTGCAAAGCAGATCATTCGCAAATGAAACGCGAAAAAGTGTAACACCTTACACGTTGTAATTGCGAGAAAACCTGATGCGCTTTGCAGGGAAGACCGAAAAGAAAATGATAAGTGAAGCTATTTCTGCAGAACGAACAAGACACACTGTGAAAGAGGAGAGTTTTGTTTTCGATCGAGTAGAAAAACAATTTGATTCCGTTTCACCTGCACATGGTATACCTAATTAGTGTAAGTTCATAAAGATTGAGAACAGCGCTCAGTAGTTTGTGAACCCGATCCAACGCCTCTCATTGTGTTTCCCTGTGTGTTGCGAGAAGGACCAGAAACGAGTTTCAACTCCTTTTTTCAGTTCCATTGATTCGATGAACTCCAGAGAATCATACTACAGTAATACTCAGCGAAATGAGCAACTTGCACCATAAATAATGTAACGCCCTTTGGAAGAATTCTATCAGACTGGCCAAGAATATGAGAGCACTGCAGAATAATGGAATAGCTGGGGGGAGAGAAGGAGGGAAAGAGAGAGAGAGAGAGAGAGAGAGAGAGAGAGAGAGAGAGAAGGAGAGAGAGAGAAAGAGAGAGGGAAAGAGAGAGAGGGAACAAAGAAAGAGATAATTGAAACGTGTTCAGCTCAGTTTCTCTCAACAATATAAAATGATGCTATGAACTATTCGGGTTTTCATACCAGCAATTGTTGGGGGAAAATTCGGGTTGCCCTTCCCGACACATTTCGATGTATGGTGTTTCCACGGTTGTTTTTGTTTTCTTCACAGACGACGTCTGCGCCGTTTGTAATGTTGTGGTATGACACATTTTGCGTTTTTCGCCCATTTCCACGCAGCGGCCAACAATAACAACCGGTCGGCAATCCGATTACTACCTCAAGCCAAACAGTCGCCGATAATGAGGGTACACACGGAATAGTCACGTGCAACGTGAACAGAATTATGATGTGTTTCACACGGTTCACGTGACTTTGTTTGTTATGGGTTACGCTTCTCCACTTTGCTCGAGTCCAAATCGGTGAGAAAGTGTGGTACTATTAGGAGCAGCAAAGACTGTTGCAACTAAGGCCCATTCGGTTCTTCATGTAACCCACTTTTTGCTAGATGAAGGACAAACTTACCCAAACTTGGTATTTACCTTAGTTTTGACGGCAACCTAAGTTGGGTTTCATGTTACTCTCAGGTTAATGATATTTCCAGTAAAACATTGGTTAAAGAAACCGTTACTTGTAGAACTGGTACCTCTCCCATATCCCCCTCCATTTCTATTGCATATAAATCAAGATTGCCTCTATGATTAATTCCAATATTGCACACACACTGTTCCACATTAACGTTGATTATTCGCCGTGCGTTCAACTATTCATTTATTCCGTGGTATTTGGAATGGCAACAAGTCGTTCGGGAGTGGAAATGTGAAATTCAAGTTTCCGGTTGTGGAGAAATCAAGTTTCAAGTTCAACTCGAGTCGAATCAAGCCGAGTTTCGAGTTCCTAGAACCCTCAAGGGTGGATATTCTGCTGAAATTCTGCAAATTCGGCGAAGGAACAGCGGTATTCCCACGGGAAGAATGACGTCATGCGGGATGTGTTGGCGGGAAGGGGGACCGAATTAATAGAGGGCCGATTGGATTAGAATGGCAGAGTTGGAAAGATTGAGAGACAAAGTCAATACGTGGCCGGACACTCTAACAATAATGCCGCTGTTTTAGTCGACATCATTTCGTTTTGGCAGCAGATGGCATTTGGGAACAATAGAGAGAGAGGGAGGGGGGGGGGGGTGGAGAGGGAGAGAGAGAAGGGGGAGAGAGAGGAAATGAGGAAGTTAGAGAGAGAGAGAGGAAGAGAATGAGAGGTGGAAAGAGATAGGGCGTTTACTGAATAAAGAGAGGAGAAATTTAAATGTCCTTCACATACTTTTCTACATCTATCCAGTATTTGTTGTGCAAAATAGGAGAGTGTGGGTTTCGCTGTGTAAACATTTCGTTGCCCTGCGAAAACTAGTAAACAAGTTGGAGGGGGCACAATTGCCTTGTTTTACACGCTCGTGGACTCCCTATTTCACTATTAAAATTATAGTTTTTTCGGCATCTAGGAGCACTCGGAAATTTTCGAGATTTGGTAAAGTTCTCGAAAAAGTAATACACGAAAAGCTACATGAGAAAGACAACTAAGAAGAGTAGGCTAAGGAAAGTGAACTTCTACGAGGAGGTACATGACGATGGTTAAAAAGTGTTTTCTCCCAAACACACGCTCTCTCACATGTCAACACTTGCTCATCGGGTACACTAATGGTATGCCACGCCTCCAGTCCTAATTAAAACATACTGAAAGTTTGTAATCATAATGTAGTGTCAGTAGGAGTGAAAACGACTATAGTCTGGTCAACGACTGACCATTTCCAATGAAGCTGGACTGCTGGAGAAAGTATCGCATCATGGTTCGGTTCACCCGTCCCTGCTCGTTGAATGTGAAAAAGTTGTGCTCCATCCGATGAACCTGAAACATTTGGATAAAGTTTGCATGAAACGGGGAAAGTTTCGAGGTTTTCAATACATGTCCTGAAAGAAGAACCAATTATGAGGTTAAACAACGTTGTCTTTAAACTTTCCACCCATAGTCCAACAATTAAGATTCGCCCAAAACACACAAACTATTTTAGTTTTTTTGAAACTCGCGCTCTACACGAATGAATAAAAAAACGCTACACCATGATGACTCAATAGGAATGAAAAACGGTAAAAAAGTGGTACTTTTACTAAATAAATACAAAGCGAATTTCACAGAATTCCCGGTTTTTGGTAGAAATCTCGCTCCAAAACGCTAAACGAAAAGAGGTACCTCTTTGAGTTTGTTTTGAATGCTAGCCATCAGCAGGAAGCATTCCCCGACGGGCGCCGAGGGCTCCTTCACGTGATGGAACATGAACACGTGATGTTTCCATTTCTGGCTCACGAACAGAGATTGCACCGCCGATACCACCACCTGAGGGCTTACACTATATTACATACAAACAGATGAACACAAAGATAATCTGGGAGGGTGAAGTATTGTCGTGTGTAGTTGACACCACTCCCGATGAGGCTCCTACAGTACCCATTAAAGTTTTTGGATGACTGTTTTCTTATTCAAACTTCAGTTTTTGTCTCAAATGTTTTCGATTTGTTGAAGTGGGGATGCAGAATCAAATGCGTGAACTTTCTATTTTTCTCTACAGATTTTTCACATTAAACGGAATGAAAGTTTTGTATTCATCTGTAGGAGTCTTAGTAAAAAGGAAAACCCACGATCAGCATCATTGAACGATATACTTTTTCATAGCTGTTTTCAGTAATATTGAATATCGAAAAACGTTGTGCAAGTGTCCAGGGTACTATTAAAGGAGAACCACTGATAAATTTGAAAGAAACTGATACCAGGTTGAACTCCGGAGAACAATTGTTGAACAATTGCAAAGAGTTCGGAATCTCAGCGTTTCAAAATTTTTTTATTATAGTTCGCACATTTCCCAACTGGACTTGGGCAGCTTGCCAATGAAATTTCAAGGCAGTTTTTGAACATGTTGAAATACGTCAAAACAATAGAAATTTATGTCAAGGGTTCTTCCCCTTCGTTATAATTCGTATTCAAGGAAACTTCCTGTAGAATATATATTTTCTCTAAATAACAGTCTTTCAAGTTTTTGGCACGCTGCCAACGAGTCCAGTTGGGATATGTGAGCACTATAGTGATTTCCCGATCTGAGAGGAAAAAGGGTACCAAAAATAAAAAGGCGGCTTTCATACCCAAATGTTGAGACACTTTCATTTCTACTCACACTCCTGTTAATATGCTGTTGAAGTTTCTAATGAATGTTTTTTCATTGAAAACATCCAAGTGTTTTTGCGAACAAGTTGTTATACACAAACACGGAATGTGAAAGTTATCTGAAAACATTTCGCTATCTAGAAGCTTAATAACATACTTTAGGAGTACACGTAGTGTGGCTAAGAGCTGTATGAGTTCACCTTATATGGACTGCTTATTCTGGTCAACAGTTGATATTCGGACTTATCGTCCAAGTTCATTGTGAGCCCGATCGGAGTGATTACAGGAATACCCTGAAATGAAAGTCATATATAGTCGTCGCCAACGGAAAGGCGAGAGGGTACTGTATATCTCACTTTCCGCTGTGTACGTACCCATGTCTTCGATTCCAAAGCTTGTGGTTATGTGCTCCAATAGCGTAATGGTTAGCGCCCTACTACAAAACTTTTGCTCGCAGGTTCGATTCCGGCGAGAGACAAACATTTATAAATTTGGCACCCACTATAGTTGACGCTTGAAGAAAGGCGGGAGTATACGGTGAATCTCACTTTGTGCTGTGTAAAAACAAATATTTACGAATCTTCTACAGCATCAGTTAGTTGAGCTTGTTCATACGAGCAACGTGGTTTTGTATAATAATTTCAATCTCCTAGTTTTTCTAATAATAGGGGGCCGAGTGGTCAAGTGGTTAGCGTTCGGCTGTCGCTCCACAGACCTGGGTTCGATCCCCGCTCGCCGCGGTATCTATATGGCGGACCGCATGAGCTGGTAACAAAGCTCACCCATGCCTATCTCCACCCCCTCTACGGACAGTCCTTCTACGGTTGATATTGATATTATGTACTTGTAAAATTGATTCACAATAAAAGTGACCAAACGGATGAAATAGGCCGTACCCAAATTTAATTTTAATTTTAATAATTCAATGACGCTAGTTGGTATAATGGTTAGCGTCCGCGCATTCCAAACGTTTGGGCCCGGTTCGAGTCTCATTTGAGACGGGTAATTTATAAATTTGGCACGCACTATAATGCTTACTCTTCCCAAGCACGCGCCAATATAATTTCGAATATTTTTTTCAGAGAAAAAGTTTTCTGTTTTCCAAAAGGTAGTAGATAATGTAAAGAGTGGCTTACAGAAACGTTAGTTCTTATTTCCGAAACTCTAACCCATTTAAGTTTCATCACAACTTCTTGGAGAACTTAGGTCCTTTAACAACCATGAAACTGTTTAATTGGCACATTGCGAAAGTCCACTTGGGAATAGAGAGGAGTTTATTTCTAAATGAAGCGTAATAATAATAGCTTGTTATTAGTCATTCACTCCCATGGTACCACAGAGCGAGGCTACTTTCGAAAACACAAAGTGCACAACCCATAACAGTGTTGGGGATGTAACCATTTTAAACTGAAATGAGGTCGTGAAACGTGTGATTTGATTATTGTTATTTCAAAACTAAGGAACACACGGCTGAAATAGTTGCCGTGATTTTATTAATATATAATTATCGTTTTTCAACAAAAGAGCCTGAGAGGTTCAATCGCTGAAGTTGGAAGTGAAATAATTATAGAATAATTCCGAAGAAGGGTTTGTACGATTTCAAGGCTAAACGAATGATTGGGACTGTCTGTATCTGAGTTGATCTCCTTGTACAGCGAGATTCTCGAACTACGACTAAAAGCGGCTGAATCAAACTACAAAGACAGCCTACATCATGTACAGTCTAGCGTTCGTTCCTAGCACCACCCTTATATATGCAGAGCGAAGTATAGAATTGCTGTAGATGAAGCAGGTAGATACTCTCATGTTGTTTCAATCTGCTGTGCTTGTAGTTTGACGCTACATAGGTGAAAAGTCGAGGACCTAAAAGGTTCCCTTTAGGCCCGTGATTTTCGTAGCCGAAATCACCCTATTAGGGCCTAATAGTCCCTTGACTTTTCACCCGAGTAGTGTGTTTCGAGCAGAATTTGACTGAACCACCGCGACTTACATAGCTGTCATTGTCCGTCCATGTGGGGGTCATTCTCGCGACCGGGGCCAAGGCGTAGACAAATGCATATCCTATTATACAATCTAACTTGTTCTGAAAAACGGTCATTAGCTGATTTGATTCATGAAACAATGGTTTGGGTTTGAAACTTACAATTCAAAGTTTTGTCCGAAAAGAAAATTCGGTAATCTACAGGTTCGAGAGTCGAAGAATGTTAACTATGAAAAGGTTATTGAAGGTTCTCGAATGGTTTTCGATGAAAAGTTGGTCAGGGTACGTATGCTAGAAGATCCCGGCACCTTCATCCTCGTCAATCCTGCGTCTCCTCAAACATGCGCTATTTCTCTGCTTTCACATCCCGCCGGGATGTAAAAGACGAGAAACAGTGAGGCAGAGCGAGAAACGCGGGGTGGGATGAAGGTGCCGGGATCTCCTAGCATACGTGCTTGGATCGAGTAGAACTCACATCTACCAGCTGCGAAATAGCTACGTTGGGCCCGTGCGCATCGGACAACTTCGAGTCTCGGAACGTAGCCGCAATCGAACTGTCCGGAATATACCTGAACGTGAAGGGAATAATCTAAACGTGAAATACGTGAAAATATATCTGAACGTGAAATAAAATGAAAAGAATTCATCTAAAAGTGAACGGTCAACTCATAGAAGACGTGGTTGCCACCCATAAGACAAGTCATGAGATCATCTAATAAACAAACAATATATCAAACTTATTTGGTTGTTCTGTTACATCTTCAAAACTATTTTAGCTCACGAGAGAAATCTCGTTAAGTTATCAAGAGTTTGGAGAAAGTGCTAACTGTCCAGATTTATTGTCTACTATAGGTTCTAAATATGCCGGAAACGAATTTGATCTATTGTTTCGTTGTGCCGTGTTGTTGTGTGTAGTTTGGTTTACCTATTATGAATTTCTGACTTTTATGAAGAGCAAACCACAACTACTCCACGAAGATCAAAGTACAACTCCACGAAGACCAAAGTACAACTCCACGAAGACCAAAGTACAACTCCACGAAGACCAAAGTACAACTCCACGAAGATCAAAGTACAACTCCACGAAGATCAAAGTACAACTCCACGAAGATCAAAGTACAACTCCACGAAGATCAAAGTACAACTGAAGGGAGATCAAACTACATATATGGATCAACTGACTGTGCTTCATAGGCATCCTGAATGGCCAGATCGACAACGGGGAATACTTTGGGAATGGACAGCCCGAACGGATTCTTTCCTCCCGACTCATAGTCTTCGGCTGGCAGTGGAAACAGAATGTGGATCGGGGTCAGAACTGACACCTACAAATACAATATATATATATATATATATATATATATATATATATATATATATATGAATTTATATATTCCATAACAAATAGAAGAAGTATTTCGTCCACTTTGCCATCTATTTGGTTTGAACAAACTGCATTGTTGGTTCTCAACGTTTTCGGCTTTGTATTTTCACAAACATTTCACCTTCCTTCCACTTTAATACGTTTTGCTTAGTTTTACAATAGTTTTACCAATGAAAATGTTTTAAATGATTCACAAATAGCTCATAGATCAGTTAGATTTTAGAACACATTATTATGAGCACTGAAAGTTATACACTATTCTCATCATTATTATCAGAACAAATAAAAATAGACTGAAATGAAATAAACCAAATTGAAAGTTAAAAACTGACTCCTTTATAGTGTACGAGATGCACTGGTTGAAGGAAAATGAGGGCCGCGAAGGCAAACAAACTTTGCATTTCATAGCCATTAACACATAATAACACGAACTGAAACGAGATTAGTTGTGAAACGAATTGCGTCTCTAAACATGTACTATAGTTCCCACCATTCCTACTGAGACTCGTACAGTAACCTTACAAACTTCCCGAAGGCTGTTGTGAAGCTGCAAATGAAGTTCATAGAAAATGCTCTTATATATTTACTCTACATGAGAAGAAAAATGAGGTACGAAAATCCTCAACTTCTCCGATCAGACGTAAGTGAGCAATATGGCTTGGAAGTTTGGAAATCCTACTGTAGGAGTCTCAGTAGGAATGGAAAAGACTATACTGGTATACCTCGCAAATGATAATACAATACAATACAATAGTTTATTACGGGATCAGAATCTGTACAATTCGATGTACAAATGATAATACCGAGCTATAATTCATGTATAAAAGGCAAATTCACAAACGATAACACAGAGGTCGAAGCTATTTAGTGCGTTCATAGCCAAATTACAGTTCAGTAACAAAAACTGAATCGAATTACCCATAATTTACTTATTCATAACATTATGTTCATGAGTTTGCTCTCGTTTTGGCTCTATTTATTCGGTATTTTAAGTTGCAACATTTTCAGAGTAGCGGCATTCGCACAATAAGTATGAGCCCGGTGAGAGAAAAAGTGAAGAAAAAGAATGTGGAGGGGGAGGAGGGAGAAGGATGAACCGTTGGTGAGTTTGGGAAAACCGAGTTTCAGTAAGTTCCGAAGTGTGTGATTTCAAGAAGGAAACAATGAAAATGGGGCAATACAGCTTGTTACAACGATTTTTTCAACATTCGATAAACATAAATATTGAAAATGGTAGCAAAAAAAAACGTTCCGAAAAGTAAGTGAATGTTCATGAGCACCAATGAAGAAAAAAGCTTGAAACTCAAACCACTTCTATAAAAAGAGGCAAATGATGGAAATATGAAATAGATATGTGGGAACTTCAGTTTTTTGATGACTGCCTAAAACAAACAGTATGATAAGCAAACTGCACAAACGCAAAGTGAGAAAAACAATATATTTATTGGGCGTTTTAAATAGAGAAAGCTTTCCTTCGGTTGTTGACAAATAACATAATGCCTGTTTTGTAAATTAGAGCACTTTTTCAGCAAAGAACTATCCACAAATACCCTCAAACATGAGAAAAACGAACATCAAAAACAAATGAAGCTCGGTAGAGGAATATTAGATTGGTCAATACACAACAATAAATGACTTATTGACCTTCATTCCATATAATAAGTGATTTATTTTTTTCGCTCCAGTATTTTATTGAAATTTCTCGATACAAGTTTCTTTCTCGATACATTCGTCTCGATACATTCTACATTCGAAATTTCTCGATACAAGATACTGTGAAATGAATGAATAGGAACAAATCGTGTAATTAAATTGATAAAAGACCTGCACTGTCAATCTTGTTCGTTGCTTTTCACACTTCTAGTAAATTTCTGTACGAAATAATTGCTTTATGTAATATGAGTAATCACAAATCCTGAACAAATCGAATTGCGGTAAAAGCTGGCAATATTCGCTGTTGGTGCAGGGAAGATGATATTCTGTACTCTTTCGGCCACTCCAAAATTATATATTATTCTTATTCGGTGAATGGTATTATTTCAATAAACCTCAAAACAGACTGAAAATGCGGAAACTCATCAATAAATGTTTGGTTCAGCTAGCAAACAGAAGAATGGAGGGATGGGCTTCAGTTTAGCAAATGAATTCTAACAACTCTCCCATCTAGTTACGAATAATGAAGCTAGAGAGAATAGCCGACATAAAATATTAATTAGGTGAATTTTTTGTTATACATACTTTTTATTCCATAAAATTCAAAAAGAAAGGTGTGGAAGTAGCGCCCATAGAGGGTAATGATAATTATAGGGAATAAAGATAAGGGGTAAGAGCCAGGGAAACAGTTAGGATAGAGAACAGTGGGGGGGGGGGAATCATCCGAGTTAGCCGAGCATGAAAGTGCGTGTATATTTGTATAGCAAGATGCACACATATTTCTTCCCGCGTCATATTAATACGATTAATATGTTTACCTCCCCGAAACATATAAAGCTACAATTACAAAATGAGTGCCAGTTCGAGATTGTAAGATTTGAATATGAACTTGTTAACCCTATATTGTTACAAACTTGAAGTAAGTGAGTATTAGAGATACTGAAAAATTCGAGAGACCAAACTGTCCTGTCTATAATTTCTATTTGTACTTATTGTCCCTGATTCTAATAAAAAATAAAATTGAGCTCGTAGTCGCTCAGAGCATTAGTCCACCTTATTTTAGAGCATCTGTGGTAGAATTATGTCTGTAATTTGCTTGTGCAACCCTTAAAGTTTGTATTTAACGATAAAAAGTATGGAAGCTAGAAAAAATAGTTTAAAACTTTGACTCGCACAAGCAATAAATTGGTACATTGGAAAACGCAAGTAAAAAAAATTTACCTGAATTTTCACGACCCAAATTTAAGCACATGATTTCGTCTGTAAAAGTTGAATGCTACGTTCTTGTACAGTTGCTCACGCCTGCCCTCGTTCCACGTGACTATATTCCACTTACTTCTAGTATAAACCACTTTTATGGGACGAAAAGCCACCCTAGTTGTTTTCGTGTTAGAAGATATGAATAATAATGACCTCTGTCTGTATAGTGATGGACAAACATGGAATCACGAACTTGAACCATTTGAATTGCCTTTTGAGAGAATAAAGAAAACTGGTACATATACGTCAAGTAGTATTGTGTGCTAAACTTCACAAAGTGATTATAGAAGACTGATAGAAAATTTCTCACCGTGCTAGGCTGTTTTGAAAAAAACGACTGAATTATAAAAAGGAAGAGAATCGAAACCACTACTTCCCAGCTCTATAGGAAATGTGAATAGTTTTTCTTGCAGTGTATTTGTCTGCTATTTGCTGAGCAGGAAAAAAGTGGAAGTTAATTATATGGGTTGTTGAAAGTGTACCGCCTCGGCTCAGTAGCCTCCCGGGGGAGCGTGGTCTATCCGGCCCATGACTTATGAATGCCTTCCCTCCCGGTCCACAAAAACTAGGTTACTAGTAAAACCACCATACAGCTAACAACGGGGAACTGCCTTCCTCAAGCCAGTTCCAAATTTGGAGTTTTAGGAAATTTCAAATCGAGTTTCAAATCGGACTTGAATCACCAAAACCTTACGACTTACGACTCTACAATGCTACAATGCAATGCTTAAACTGAAGAATGTATGATAATTATATATGTCAAAAATCATAGTATGATGGGATGCTTTTCCAAGAGAGAAATTTAAGTTTTGGTGCCTCATTATGATATTTTGAAAAAAAATTCAATATGCAATATCTCGAACAAAAACACGAATAGTTCAAAATTGAAAATATGAATTAATTGTGAATAACAAAGTAAAAGGGGTTCAGTTGTTATAAAAGAATCAGACTAGAATAATGCCGTCAACCAAGATGTGCAAATACCAATGCATTAACTATTATATTCATTCGAAACAAGAACAATAAGAATAGGATACAGCGGAAGAAAACCATACAAGCGTGGTGGACATCAAATAAACAGGAAACTTTACCAGAAATTATTTCTTCTTGTACACGTTACACTCTTGTACAGTAGTTCTGAGAAAACGTTGGCAGGTAATAATACGGTACATCTTATCTGGTAGTACATTTTCAGGGTAAATACCATACGCACGAAAAAATTTGTAACATTTCAAGTCGATTTACTGGGAAGCATACTTGATGATTCAAATTACATAAATTGAGGGAGAAATTAACCGTATTCTGCTCTTCGCTCCAGTTACAGTTTTAACAGAACAGCGAATCTTAATTGTTTCCAAAAACTAAATTAACTAGTTCCGTTAATTTGGTCCTTCACTTTTTCTAGTTTTCACCAAGATAATAAACAGATTTTTTCAAAATGAGAACGGTCATACTTGCAAACATCAGTGCCCAACTTCTGTATACAATGCATCAAACTACAAACATGGGGCGCCCAAGGAACGGTTGGCAAAATGCGTCATTTGTTTACTTCTGTGCGTCATTTGCGTCATTTGTTTACTTCTGCTGTGTAAACATATTTTAATCGCAACACATTGCAGTCCTATCACGCAATTTCATGTATGTATGACAGTACAACTGATCATAGGTCACCACGGCGTGAAACATCGATGATTGAGAGCTTTTTAGGAAGAGGAAGTTATTTTCAACAAAATGAAATGGGAAAAAAAGCGATAGACTAGCACCATTCAAATATATGAGAATTGATTGAGAATGTGTCTGGGTGTGTGCATGCAATATTACAATGTATAATGAGATTTGGGAGAACATTCAATATGCAACCAAAGGCAAATAGCCAAACTAAGATAAAGAAGGGCACAATCTTCTAGGTTCCCTAACTAGAAGTCAATTAAATAGTCACGTAAAGGTAGTAATGAGGCATCGTGCACTTTGTCATTGCACGTTTCTGAGTTCTGCTGTGTTTAACATGTTTCACGTGAATGTGCAATTGACTAACAGCATAATTAGTCATTTGACCTGCCGTACAAATAGTAACAATTCAGTTACGATAACTAGTCCCACTGATTTAATCTCAGTTATATGTACTACAGACGTGAAATTCTAACAAACTTTTAACTTGCGAAAGAAATGTACAAATTGTTCGGCTAAGTAAGTATTCGACAGTTGCCAAGCATGTAACCGTTTTAAAGAAGGACGATTATGTGGTCCAATCGCAACGCCTCGGTCCTTTGAACTGCAATACATTTTTCAATTGCAGTTTAAAGGACCGTTGAAGCGAGATTGGTCCACATAATCGTCCTGCTTTAACGTTTGAAGTTGAAACTAAAGCGGAGGGCCAGAGAGAAATTTATATGTCAACCGAGAAGTCACGTTATATTCACGTTTGTCCACTAAAGTTGGTTGGTTGAAAATGGGCCATCTCTAACCAGGATGTCCAGTTAGCAAGAAATTGAATTAGCCGAGTTATTGCGGAAAGGGGTATTATGTAAAGTGAGAGGAAAGCATATATTCTGGATACACGGCTTCACATCAAAGTGGAAAACATTCAATACTACACGTCACCAAAGCTCTTTCTATATCATTACAGAAAACTGGGTACTACTAAAAAGATAGAAAAAAGTTACCAAATTATCACTGAACTATCGATGATAAATTTTAATACTTTACTAAATTATCGATAGTAGCCATTTTCCTAAACTTTACTCTCATCAGCCGTGAAAAGACAAGGTAAATGAGAAAAACAATGTTCGAGTCCAAAATATGTATATTGGTAAATTTGGTTACGTTTCGTTGAGGACCGACAAACTGAAACAGGAATCAATATAGAGCTGCTAACGCTCAGTTAAACTACATAATATGAAGAATGGAAGAGGTGAGGGGGGAGTAGTTCTATAGAGAAGAGAGAGACAGAGAGGGGGGGGGGAAATAAACAATAGAGGCAAAATGAGAGAAATGGAAGAGAAGGGAGGTAAATAATGGAGAGAGAAAGAGAAAGAAAAGAGAGAGATGCCGTAGAGAGGGAGAGAGGGGGGGGGGAGAGGGAGAGAGAAAGAGGGGAATGGGAGGGGGGAGAAAGAGTGCTAAGCAGTTTGTATCTGCCTTGCAGAGTGAGGAAGCTACTAGACCTTGACTAATGTGAGCTCGCGCCGCATACTCGGTGGCTAACCCATTTCCATTATACATATAATTAATATGAAGTGCGTACAGTGTTTATGTACTCGTAAGGCCGAACTCTGATTGACTTCTCGCGCCTTCCCCCCTCGTCAACCAATCTGAATACTCAACGGAAAAACGCACTGGAATACATCATTTATGAGCGAAATTGCAGGCATTTAGCAGCTGTTGTTGGCCCATTCCGAAAGTTCGTATCTGAACTGGACATTTCACTAAACTTCAAGCCTGGTGGCTGGTTTTCCACGTTACACGTCATCCAATCTACACATTTCCTATTGACTTTCTAACGAAAAATCGTTTTACTACCAAGAAGGTATCATTTTTGCTAAAAACCTTCGAAAACTGTTAGAGTTGGGAGTAACGACACAAAATTCTTTGAGGGTTGCCAGAGTGTCAAAAAGTTATGAAAAATACGCACGTGAGGACACGTGAGAACATGTTAGGCAAAACTTGAAGGGAAAATGTAGTAGGACACCGTAGAAGTGCATTGGGAATATAGAGAGAAGGTGACAAGGGGTACAATATGATTTATATAGAAGCTCTCTGGAACTAATAGGCTTGAACTAAATGAAGAGGGTAGGTCAAATCCTACACGAACAGACATTTATATATCTATTCCAGACATGTATACATCTATTCTAGCTCGAAAAAGTTCCACCTGAACGCGCTGGATACGTTTTTCACGTTTTACATGATCTCTTCTAGAATACAACACACCCATGTATTCACGTGTTGCATCTATCGAAGTTTTATGTTGGAATAGTTCAGACAGTCAAAAAATGGAGAATGATGGCTAAAAAGATTGTATGAAATACCGAATGTAGTTATCACCTTGAGAGATCAATAGTATTTCAAGCAAGAGTACACCGCTTCGGCCTTATAAGCACAAATTGGAAGTAAAGTTGAGTGTGTAAGTGTGATTGTGAGTTGTATGGGGGTATTATGCGGGGCAAGGAAAGCGAATAAAAAGGGTTAAATGGGATGTAGAAAGGGAATAGCCTCACCTGAGCAAGGCACTGCCGCATATTGATTCACAGAAGAGAGGGGATAAAGGATAAGGATTTAATAGAAGGGAAGATAAACACAAGTGGTGGACGGATAACTCCATTTACACCACTTATGGACTGGGCCGAATTACGAATTCTCTCGGTAACAAAGAATAGGCAGTTGGGAAGAAAGAGAAGAGAGATAAAGAGAGAGGGAGAGGGAGAGAGAAAGAGAGAGGGAGAGAGGGGGGAGGAAGAACAAAAGAGCTGCATTTGGGTGAAGTTCAATTAGATAAAGCACTGAAATACGGCTAATGGACACTGCACACGCGAAGAGACAAAAAGAGAAAATGGGTTGAGAGGATGAAAAGAATATGAGAGAGAGAGGGAGGAAGAGAGAGAAAGAGAGAGGGAGAGAGAGAGAGGGAGAAAGGCAGAGAGAGGAAGGAAGAGAGGGAAAGAGAGAGAGATAGAGAGAGAGAGAGAGAGAGAGAGAACGAAAAAGGCTCTGGTGATGCAACTAGGTTATTACTACAGTTTGGAAACTGTACGAGTGAACCACAACGGAAAGTATAAAATTGGTTTGATACGCGAACACGAAATTAGTTGGGAACTATGCTGTGTCGGGATAACTGAGCAGGGCGATACGGAATGAAAGCCCACTTCCGGTGGGACGAGCCATATAAACGTATCATCGTTGCGCCATGCATAATTTCCTTTTTTTTTCATTTGAAGCCAATGATCTCAGAATGCTCGAAAATGGTCATAAGAAGAGCTAATTTGTGATAATCGTGTGCCATCCGTCCCATTGCTAGATGCAACAAAAAGAAGAGAGAGAGAGAGAGAGAGAGAGAGAGAGAGAGAGAGAGAGAGAGAGAGAGAGAGAGAGAGCGCGAGAGAGAGAGAGAGAGAAAATGAGAGGAGAGAACTCTTTTTAGATATAGATGAGCTATGTGATCAGTGAAAGATGCCGCTCAAAATTCATCTATTCTCCATCTCGAACTAATATTTTGTAAATATCACATTTTTAAACATAAACAAATAATAGCCAACAAACAACACTCAACGACTCTGAGAGAACCAATGACCGATCAGATAAGTAGAAAACAAGAAGACACGTGGGAGAGATATCAGCTATATATACTAGAAGTCAATTGAATAGTCACATAAAGTTGGCATTCTAATGAGGATCCGTGCACTTTGTCATTGCACGTTTCTAAATTCTGCTGTGTTCAACATGTTTCACGTGACTTTACAATTGACTAACGGTATACTCATAACAATAGTAGGAAAGATTTGAATCGAAAGATGGAAACAAGTTGGTCATTGGTCGAAAACTAGCCATTATTTCACTGCTTCCAACTGAATATTTGTTATGTTTCGAATGGAGCAGCGAGATTAAAAAGCTAAAAAAGTCTTCGAATAAGTAAACTCTCCTCAAAGGAAACGTTTTCTTGAAGTAATCGAAACATATACGAGAATATGTTTCAGAACAATATTCAATAACTATACTCGTAGCCCGTGCTCTGCCACGTACAACGTCTAAAATACTAGTGAACTTTTATATACACAAACTCGAAAAAGGTAAAGTGTCGATTTTCGATACTATAAAGATTTCTATACGATAAAGCTCTGTTAGATTGACACTTGGTTCTAGAACCGAAAAAAGGATGATGCTGTTACAAATGTTACAAATAGGTATGTCCAATATAGAAGCGCGTTTTCGGACGTTTTTCCCGAATACTACACAAACTACTAGTAAATAGTACATTGCTGTAGAAGTTTGACGGAAACGTCTTTTCCGTCCAAGATTCGTATTTCGAAGGAAGGAAAGGCCGAAATATCGATCGAACGAACCAGCTGTCATATCCAAATGTTTAGAGTCACCAAGCACAGAAACATTATGGCCGTATTACATACTCCGAGCGATTATCCTTTTCAATCATTTTCGCGATAGGTCTTCTTCGAAATCCTAAGCCCCTCACGAAGAAATAAGTTATTTATGGTTACCAACTCGAAATGAAAGTCTACATTCGAAAAACATGATGTTGTTACAAATTGTAACCTACTGTTTTCATGAATTATAAAAGAGGAATAGAACAGTATACTGCTTGAAATGTATAGAATGTGCATCACGATTCGGAAAGAAACATCCGGTAATAGATTGTACAATTGACTATGTTTTTTTCACGTTTTACGTGAGTACTCCATTTGTTTCTAGTGAATCTAGTATATTTAGTTTACTAGTAACTTGTTGGGATACAAACGAAAAGAAGTCTTGTGGGGGATGTTTCTCGAGGTGTGAGAGATGAAAAGCGAAGATAAACAATTATCATTGCACCGCAGAAGACAAACAGAAGGAAATAACTTGCGATTACTGAGAAACCGTCCGCATTTCAACTCTTTCCAATTACCCTTCTCTTACTGAACGGATACAAAACTTTCAGTGCGTTTAAGTTAAGTAAATGTTGTTAAAATTTGATATTGCATACTACAAGTAAACTGAATAGTCACGTAAAGTTAGCATACTAATGAGGAATCGTGCACTTTGTCTTTGCACGTTTCTGAGTTCTGCTGTGTTGAACATCTATGCAATTGCCTAATAGTATATTAGAAAACACTTTCGACAACTTTGAAGCTCATAATACTGGTCGTTTTTGTCACGTAACTGCCTTGAATACATCGGATTCAACACCTGCAGTATTAAACTATGCTCACGTTTTTTCACGTTTCACTTGACGATCTGATGTATCTCTAGGATCGTCAGTGTTCTATTGGAATAACTTGAGGAGAAACATTAGAGAATCGATGACATATTTGGAGAAGATGGGGGATGGAAACCGAAATGGGACTCCTAATCAAATGATGATCCCCCCGGCAACCAGAAAAAATATACTCTGAACCTCGTTGCTGAAACCCGTTCGACCGAGTCAAACACGTCATTTTTTATGGTCGAGTTTATTCAGTTTCTTCACTTTTTTGTTTCAAATCCAAAAGGTTCAGCGCGATTTAAATCTATTAGATCATATTCTTAAATAGATTTTAAAGTGTACTTTACAAGCTAGGAATGCGAGAAAAAGTAGGGGGGGGGGAGGTTAATAGAATATTATGCAAAATTTATTGTAGTATAATATTTATTATGTAAACTGCGAGATAACTATCAAGATGCTTTTGCTTCGCGGAAGCTCAAATTTCTCATTTTAAATTAAAAGGTTGGCTAAAATAAATTAGCCTCCTTTAGTGAATAAATTGGTCCTGCCACGAAAACCCTGGCGCGCGCGGTCAGCGACGATCGTGGAATTGACCAAGTTGTTCGCACCCAAAAATCGTCATATTGTTGAGTGACCGCAGGAGGAACGAAGGCGTAGCTTTATTCTCGCTACGAGTACCTTGTTAGAAGAGTCAGAGAGACTCTCGAGTAGCTTAATAACTATGAAAGTAACATAGTACCGTTCTTAGCGCCAACTCACTGGCAGCCCAGTGTGACAGCTGGTACAGAGTACATCCGGCCCATATGAGCCTGTCCCAACACCGCTGTGTACGAATATCGATGGTGAAACCAACTTTGAAAAACAACCGAACTACGGGCCGTTATCATTGAAATAGCTGACAACTAAACTTAGAAGACAATTGTTGTTCATAACTGTTGTCTCCTTTTCCAACAGTACTAGTACTGTAGCAGTGGTACAATGAGGAATAGGTGGCACTACTTCTAAAAGTATACCCGGTAACAAGTATATCCGGTAACGGTCATTTTACGGGAAAATAAACCACGGAAACGTACATGGTAATGGATCTTTCCAACCTGATCCGTCCTAGCCATCTATCTGGACAGGTTGTCGACAGATATTCAGGACTACAGAGGCATCAGGTAAACCAATGTTCTCAAACTACTATTTCCTTGTTTAAATAGTTTACACCACACATGTGCGTAGTCAAACATATTATTATTTCCACCATAAATAGAATCAATAATACTATC
Source organism: Litoditis marina (assembly GCA_964036275.1). Taxonomy (NCBI): domain Eukaryota; kingdom Metazoa; phylum Nematoda; class Chromadorea; order Rhabditida; family Rhabditidae; genus Litoditis; species Litoditis marina. The sequence goes on from OZ038438.1 coordinate 2,636,583, forward strand.
ACTGAAGTTTTTAGTTCGCAGCTAGCCTCAGCCAAGGGACGAATCCGAGCGATCGTCTTGTGTAATTTGCTGCAGACTCCCGAACCAATCAGATTGGAAACCTGAAACATGCAGGCTGAAATTATCTTTCTTGCTTGCGTTCCACACGCGTTAGCAAATAACTTCTATGGGTGGGAAAGGGTGGGCTATGATAGTTATCTCGCAGTTTACATAATAAATATTATACTACAATAAATTTTGCATAATATTCTATTATATAAACTGCTCGATAACTATCAAGATGCTTGTTCAAATCATTCTGAACGCAAGCCACTTTATTAACCCCACAACGGTAATTTCCCGTTTCATTTGGTCGCACGACAGTTGAGAAAAAATAAAACAATGTTTATCCCCACAACCCACAGGTTTTCTGTCAAAGGTATCTTGCCTATGCAAGTGCGCCCCTTAATGCACTTTAGTAATATCCCAACTTTAAATCCTAAACCAAGCCCTTTGGAACTAGAACTTCACCGAAATTGCTATTCGGGGCTAGGAATTTGACGCCTTTACGCCCTAGTACAAATTCGAAACTCGATTGGAATGTTTTTCCAATATTAGCTGACAGCCACTATACAGTGCGCATAAAACAGAGTCTTGGTCTGACAATTATGAGTTAATAGTTTCATACATTCCGCACGCTTCTAACGTTCAATCTCTAATTGAGCTGTTGCTTGTTTTGCTCAAAAACCAGCGTTGTCCGTTTTAAGCAAAGTTGAATTTGCGCATTATCTAACAAGTCGGTTAGACAAGTCATATGACCGGACATTGCGATTAATGGCCCCTCAGTCGTCTAAATACAATAATCGTCATAAAGACAACAGGTCGCAGCGGCGTTCAAAGTAAATACGGCACAGTGCGATGTTACTGCCGCAATTATGTATATTGGATCATATAATAGTAACTCTCCATTAGAGCGTACAATATGTAGTGGGCACTCACTAGTATATGTCTCAGCTGGGCAGTCCATTCCCGCGATCCCTGTTCCTTCGACAGACTGAACGTAGCGGAGGTTAACCAGAACCTGCAACTGCAAATTTCATCGAGTTCTAACTGCTAACTCCTGATATTTGATAGAGACAAGTTCTTGCTCAAATCAACTATACAGCTTACGAAATTGTATTCGTATCTATGGTATTAACCGATCTTCAGTATTTACTGATCATTAGTATTTACTAATCTTTACTTGGTGAAACTCTCGCAAGCAGTTCATGTTAGGTCTTATTGACACTAAACATTAAGTTTTTTGAATTACTCGCATATGTTCACGTGAGCATCGAACCAACCACAGGCTGTGGACCAAATGCCATGACCGAGATGTCCGGGACATCAACAAACTATCGAAATTCGGTTTATTAGCCACGGTTTTACTCCGTTAGAAACAAATTTGTCCATAGCCTCGGTCGCTTCCAAAGGCACTATGCGCTCAAACGAACATATATTTCCAATAGATCTTCCGTGAACATTGAAACAATAATGCAGAGGAGAGATTTTCACTCATTCGCTTTTCATTGAATAATATCATACCCAATTAACTAAACTTGGAAACTCACCGAGTGAATGTCCATGAGTATCCCACGCGTGACTCCAATGCCATTGCCCTCGAGGATGGACCCTTAGTAGCCTGCGGCAGTCCTTTCCAGACCATCTGCAATAAATTCTCATATAATATATATTTACGAGATTGTGAGATTCATCTCCACACTAGGAACATACGTGAGATAGAGCAAACATTTTCACAAACTGGCCTATTTTGCCGCAGTATCGGGAACGTTTTCCCACTTTTATGCAAAATTACACCCTTCGCATAATAAATTGTGAAAACGGGCTCCTTATTGGGGAATAGTCACACCTTATTGTTGTGTGACTGGATAAACAAACACCCGTGGTGGAACACCCTACCTCTTACATGCTTTTATTTTGATCAGTTTTACAACCATGAGTAACAACTGCGTAAGAGAATGGTTAGTCGAGTCCAGATACTCGAACAAAACACGAAAAATTTACTGTTTCTCGGATTATTGCTAACTTTGCGTTGTCAAAATATCCCGTTATGACATTATTATCGGGTAACAATCAGAGAACCAGCGTTTTCACAGAACGCAAGTGTCCCGTAGTCTATGATGTAAGACATACAACGTGTAATCTAACACATACATCCTTTCAATATGCTTAATTCTCAATAATGTCTGAGATCGTGCCGCATAACTGCAGCTTAGAAAAAGCTCTTACACGACAATTGCACAACAATTTACTTGATGTTTCGCCAACGTGTATTACGTCTTAATTGTGATGAACAGTTCAACTCACAATTCTCATCGACCCTCGGTGTTTCAACTCTTCGTCTCCCGAAGAAAAAGGAGGGGTGAAGAGCTCAGCCGCCATCGACATCCATTTCCGACCGAAACGGGTTCCTGTAATAGCACACTTGGCACATAGGTAAATTTGTGACTCAGGTCCTACATGAGTGTTTTTAGTTTATCCGGGCCAATTACGGTTTTCAGTAGTTGAATTTTAGCGAGTGAACTAGTTCTGACTTGCATCAAAACTTCATGCCATATGACAACCCGCCACGTGGTTACTACTTACTTAGCTCTTAAATGCCCCGAATGACCAATTGCATCTAACTATGCAGCAGGGTACTCTGACAACAAATTTGTCTTCATTTCTTCAGGGCACAGATTATTAATTGAAAGTGACCTACTTTCGCAAAACATTAATGAATGATTGTCTCATTAGGGATGAGGATTGGGTCTCGCACCCTATGGTCTTGCTGTTGAAACTTGAAACCCACCGAACCCACTATCTAGTTCAACGACTCAACTGGAACCCGTTTTTAACCAAACTATTGGGTTTACCTTCAATTAGGACATATGTTGTATCTACCACTGCCAGGTGCGTAGCTATCGCTAGGGTTCTGTTAAAAGACTAATCATTACACTAGTCCACACATACGAGGGGAATATTTTGCTCAATTAAACCCGCTAAATCAGCCGGATTTTCGTTTCATTGGCAACCATACAACTTATTGAACAACAGTACAAAAAACCTCACCTTGAGTGTCTATTGATCCAACTTCCTGTGGACCGGTGGGATGTATTGCATCGTCTATCCACCACTGCAGACACTACCGAGTTTCCTTTGAAGACCATCCGGCATTTCTGAACAAACTGTCAATAATGAACAGTATACGGAATGAATACGCAAGTTTCAAAATTCAACCAAACAAGGTAATATGAAATATGAACAAATGGTAATTGAAACAATAGTACATGTTTACAGATCTGTCCTCGACGAATCTAAAAAATAGATGCCACGCACTTCTATTTTACATACCCAAATGTTATACCACTATTATTTTTTAAGGAATTTCAATCCTGAACACCCTCGGGACTAAACCTAATCCGGTCAAAAGGAATCACTTCTTGTTCCACCAGCCTACTCTATTCCTAGTAGTATAGCCTGAAGCCTGCTGAAATACGCAATTGTATTGAATTCTTTTCAAGAGAACACTTCCATTAAGCCGTTCGCGTCCAACGCATCGGTTAACTCCGAGATTGGCTTAAATTACAAACCGTTATCCCCTAGGATAGTGTAGCAACAACCTAGTTTCCTAATTATACAAAATTAGTGTCAAGTAGTGAGGTGCACAGTGCTTCAATACTGCAAACCCGTATCATCGCCGATCCTTCGACCTTTTGACAGACAAAACCCAAATTGCCACAAGGCTTAAAGATTGGGCATTTCAATCTGATGAGGCAACTGTGATAGTTTCCATAATCATAAGAGAACTGTGTTCTTACCATCCTCGTAATCCAAACCTAACCAGGTCAAGAGGAGCCTCTAAATTCTCTACGAGTGTACTCTACTCATATGGTCCAGCTATAAGCTCTACCCCGTCAGTATTATTATGGACAACTTTCCAACAAAATTACGTTGCAACGAACACGATTCACGCTAAGCCATGCATGATGCAGTGAAACCGACTAATTATGCCAATTTAGTTTCAGGGAGTATCCACCTCGGGAAGAAACATGAACATTGCGTTTCAACTACTGAAACTCCAGTAAATACGCAGATCGTTCGTTTTTGCGGCCAAGGTGAACCCAGTTCGCCTACAATGCAAAAATTGACTACGCGCGTCCGGTAAACCCTTCAACAAGATTCTAGCTGCATGCCAGCCAATCCGAACAGAAGTCGTCTAGCGAGATGGCGACCATGCCCTCTGCTGCCATTCTTCTCAATCGACCGTGAAAGAGAAGAACAATGGGCGATGCCCATGAACCGTTATGTAGACCTCTCTTTCAGACGAGGAACGGAGAACGAGAACCCCAAAGGTACCAAGCTCGTTCATAAGACCCGTCCAATTCTGCCGGAGCCAGAAAACGGGGAACCGCGAGAGCGAGTGAAGACAACTGGAACGATAATTCGACTCTGTTGGGAAGATCCCTCATTCCCTGAGCCGATAGCCGGTCACGGGAAATAGGGAAACAGAGGACCCCCGCTGGGTCAATCTCGAAAAACCAAATCCCAAATGTCCGGCAACCAACAGGAAACGGAATAAAACTCGGGAATCTAATTCCCCGGAAAACCTACGATTCCTTAGGAACACTCGAACTCGACTGAAAATAATTTCGAAGGGATGTCCATATCCCCCGAAATAAACACACAAATATAGAAAAAACAGTGAATAAATTCGCCACTCACTGGCGAAAATAAACAAATAAATGAGAATAATAAGAGCAAGCCCGTCTGCGACGGCGCTCACGAAACAATATGACGATTTTTGGGTGCGAACAACTTGGTCAATTCCACGATCGTCGCTGACCGCGCGCGCCAGGGTTTTCGTGGCAGGACCAATTTATTCACTAAAGGAGGCTAATTTATTTTAGCCAACCTTTTAATTTAAAATGAGAAATTTGAGCTTCCGCGAAGCAAAAGCATCTTGATAGTTATCGAGCAGTTTATATAAGTGTAGACAATCCGAACCAAAATGGGGTTATCGACTGACATAAGAGACATGACCGGCGGTTTGTTGTAGTTTGATGTGGCAGGGAGCACAGGTTCTTCAATTAGACATGGACGCCGCAATATCATTTGCTTTATTTTATGTTTCATTCATAAATACAACTTCACAATGAAAAGCACTATTCGCTTTTTGTATTTCGTAATTTTCTCTCCCTATACGAAAAAATATGGTTCACTTTTCCGAAAAAGGTGGTTAAAGCAGGACGATAATGTGGACCAACCCCGTGTCAACGGTCCTTTAAACTGCAATTGAAAAATGTATGGCAGTTTAAAGGACTGAACCGTTGCGATTGGACCACATAATCGTCCTTCTTTAATACGGAGTAAGTTTTTCTATCCTGCGTATTTGTAGTTTGATCGTTGCGTTTCGGTCAAATATTGTGAATCACGAGATTTTCCGAGTCGAACGACAACGTTCATAATGGGACTGAAATAGAAAAATGATACTAATGAATATTCATAGTCATATTGATAATGATAAGTAAATGAAGCTGTGGGAAATAGTTGTATAGGTGTTTCATGTGTATGGAATCCGTTGAAATGCGATAGGCTGTGAGAAGCTTCGTGTGAAATGAAACCAATTAAGAGTTGAGATTCAGGGTGTAGGCAGAAAGCCCAGAAATAATGAGCACAGAAATCTTGCAAACCTCCTAATGAACAAATCTAAATCAGAGAGCAACGTCAAGTATGTTTTGGTACAGTAGTTGATCGAATAAATGAAAGATATAAAAATGAACCAGTTTGAGTTATAATGAACAAATCTAAATTACAAATCTAAAACGTATAGGTCACAGCATTATTTTTAATCTTCGCGTAAAGTGGACCGGGATAAAACTTTAAACCCACCAGATAGAATGGATAATTTACGAGAGCGACTCCTATACGAAATTCGAAAAATGGAAAGTTGTTCGTTTCCAGTAATGAAACGAGAAAAAAATGTGTGGGAAAAAGTGAGACTGTGGCATTGTATCCTTCACACTATTGGCTCTCGGAGCTCTATAACTGAAACAGACAGTTGCATGTTCGACGTATGCTGTATAACGGAATATATCTGAAAACTGAGATTATAGATCATTCCAAGATAGTTTGTTGTAGTATTTTTCGTGTATGTGACTGACCGTGAAACTGAGCATTGGCGTTCGATAACCTCAATCTTTTAAAAGCACAGTTTTGCACAGGTTACCTCAGCTCAATCAACGTTCTCCTTTTCACGAAATTGGGATGTTGGCTTTCTTTTAGAGATCCCTCAGGGGGAACAGGTACAAACGATCACTCTGTTCCAATATGGCGTATTTGTACTTTGGTTCCGGTGATTCATGCCAGATGTTCTGTCTGTGCTGTTCTTTCAGACCTAACTACAACCGAGATTTCTTCATACCTTATACTGTTGGTCAATCGCACAGTCACGTGAAACATGTTAAACACAGCAGAACTCAGAAACGTGCAATGACAAAGTGCCCGATACCTCATTAGAATGCTAACTTCACGTGAGTATTCAATTCACTTACACTATATACTGTGTTTAGAAGACGTAGCCTATCGGCTATAACAACAACCTCAGTCCGAACAAAGTGTACATTTTCTGAGTTCCGCATTCGTTTTGTGTTGTTTATTCAACAGGAGTCACTAAATCAATCTTCTCAAGATGATGAAGAAGAGCTAAGAATATACACAGGAAAACTCTTTTTCGTAGTCTTTTTTTTCATTTCTTTGTAGTTATACTCGGCCCCAATGGTAGTTGTAGGCGGCATGCAGAGTAGAAAAGGGAATAGAAACAAAATGTATTCACTCCATGTACAGACACAACAACACAGTCTTCAACTATATAAATACAACTATGACATGACACTTGCACAATGCTAGCCGGTATGAATGAGTGTAATCTAATGGTCGATCAACTAATCAATACTCTACTACCAAGCGTCTCCGTGCAATAGCTGTTGATGAGATCAGAGTTGGTGATGACTGGTTCGAATAAATATACAATACTGATCCGTGCATCCTACTCTTATAACATGGTGCTGGCCGTGCAGAACTTGCAGGTGTACGCGCACTGGGCCTTCATGAAGGTCTCCTGCTCCGTGCACACGTCGCGGTTACTTTTCAGCCAGAACCCGCACGAGTAGCGCATGTCGCGACATTTCGGGTCGCGGAACGCGATCGGCTTCGTGTTCGTGTAGAACTTGAATCGGGAGGCGGCGGTCGAGGCGGCGGAGGTGGTGCTTTCACGTACTTCCCTCGTCTCCGACGGCGTAGTCGCGGCGGCGGCGGTGGTTGTGGTTGAGGCCGCAGTCTGGAAAGAGGAAGTTGAGATATAAGATATACGTGAACAAACATGAAGAATAGTGCCCAATAACACTCCAAGTTTAATAATAATGCACTTTCAGTCTTACCGTTGCGGCAAATCTCTCAAAGTGTTTGCTCTTCCATTTGGTGGACTTCGTGATGGGCGACTTTGTGGATAGCCAAGGCTTGGCTCTCGTGGGCACCGTCTGAACAGTCGTTGTGGTCGGCTCTAAAAAATCCGGGAAAGCTTGACTTCGAATAATGTTTATAAATCTACAGTAATCAGTGAAAGTTGAGTATGGTTGCAATATACTGTCAGCTCATTAGGTTGTTGGATCATAGTTATGCAAAATTACTATGCAAAACTATAGAAAAATGTGGGGAGGTTGAGAAAATTAAAGTGTCGGATTCTCAGAAGTGTTCGAATCACTGTTCAAAAGCAGTGGAATCAGACTACAAACGCAGCAGGTATGAGGCAAAATGTGGATTAGACGCTATGTGGTCAGAAACAGCTCAGGTAACTGACCACGAAGAGCTCACCACTTATGTATTATTGCTCTGTTTACTAGTCGTTTGGAGTAATGAAGTAGAAGCAGACACCGAAATTCGAAACGTTAAAGACAACGTTTACCTCAGGAAATACCCAGGAGTTTGTACTGACAGTGTAGGCGTGTAGAAGAGACTGTACCTGTAGTGGTGAGTGCTTTTGTTGATTTCCTCTCCTTCTCGGCTCTCTGAAGTTCTCTTCTAGAGTTAGCCATGGCCAACATTCTGACTGGAACGTTTATTCGTTTACAAAAGATTTAGTTTATATAAGAAGGGTACTATAACGTATACTTCCCCTAGTTGCTAGTATTAATAAACTTATGATACTATCATAATATTGATCAACATTTTCTTGCAACTTTTCTCATCTTTCTCTTCTCTGATAGGTAGTACCTCATTCTTTGTGAAACAAGACTGGAGGAGAGTTCACAAGCTAATGAGTTGGGACTGAACGAACTCTCACGTTATGTGAGAAGAAAGTGTACATTAAATTGAAATGTCCTATAAGTAAATGGAAATGTCACGTAGAATGTGAACGAAACATAAACAAGTGTATGTTTTTGTATACGTTCACGACTTTTGATTTGTTCCACACGTTTCACGAGACTATTCAATTGACGTGTAGAGTTCTCAACCTTCCCAAGAGAACATACAGTTTTCAGGCTTTTTCGAAACTTTTTGGTATTTCAAATGAGATTTCCGAGAGCGGTTCTCCAGCCTAATCGCAGCACATAATCATTCATCATCTTTTGGAGAACCTAGGTTTTCTCTGCAAAAACACTATTTCGAAATTCCATTGGCAGACTGCCCAAGTTGACTTGGGAACGGTGTGAACAATCCGTGTTTTTTGTATTTATGTCTTACACATTTGTTTCCTGCGTAGTTTGGGGGGAATTCTCTGGATAGGATCTCGCTGGATGTGGTTCTGTTTGAGGACGGCGTCGAAAACCTCCTTAATCCCCTCCAGGGTCTCCACTGCAGTCGGAATCAGCTCCTTCTTGTGCAGAATGAAGCCGTTCGAAACTGCAATCTTTCGTTATCATTTGATGTAACATCTAAATAAATAGACAAAATGAAACCCATAGAAAGTTTCAAACACGTCAATGAAACACCTCAAGATGCGGAACGTAAACATGACACCTAAAAGAATCCGCGGGAACCGACCCGAGTCATGTGGACCGAAGGTCGAATGCTAACCACTTGCTCACAAAAACCCAATTATTTGTAGTTTTTTTTGTTGCAACCCCAGACAATTCTCGTTTGCTTGCCTGAAACACACCGTCACCAAACTTCAAACCCAGCCGACTGCTGGATCCAACCCTATTTGAATTAGACTGTTCATTTTGTTGACTCACGTTCCATTTCCGGCCGTAGTTCGACCAAGTACACGTATTTGATGTTCATCGCCGACTTGGCCCAATCGTCGGACCCTCCCGAGGCGGGGGCTGGAAACACATGCATTGCTGAAGAGTATCTGAGGCCGTATGTAACAACATCCCAAGGACCTAGCAAATCGGATTTCTCGTGAGAACATTGATCCAACTTTCCATGGCCTCCGGCTTCTGTGTTATTTACTCCATGGGCACCTCTTACAAACTTTCGAGATATTATCGCGCGTCGCTCAACTATTTTACAGAACTTTTCGATACGCAACAAATGAGAAAGTAATGTGAGAGACTATGAAAGCATTTCCACGTTCCCTCGTTGAGTTACTGTTAAGTTCGTATCTCTAAATATTATCACCAAGTGTATCTGCTCCGGTTCCCATCCTGTACTCTGTTCCATACATTCTTTGTAGACGATCAATCGCTCGTCGAGCTGTTTTTCTCTGAAATCACACGTATTATTACGTAGTCAAGCTCCAGTGTTTTTTTTCACACAGTTCTTTTCTGCAAAAAAACGTTTCCGACACACGAGCGATTCGATAGGGTGAGGTCACTCAACGCGTCGCAGTATGGTCTACATATACGTCTATCCTATCAAGTCTAAATCATATCTAATCTAAATCATGACAATTGAGTGGCATTGCACGTACTGTTACCATTTCGTGCAGTAGCTCACAGTGAGCTCATTGTGCTTCCTAGTTGGTTCTCCCCTTCTTCTAGGTCTTTTCATTCCCACTGAGACTCCTACAGTACACTTTTGAGCCTTCAAACGACGGTTTATAATGCAAAATTCAACTTTCTTTAAAAGAATTGTCGTACACTCTTTGTATTATGGAATCGGAATCGAATGCGGAAATTTTCCGACAACATTTTCTCAATTACCACCAACCAGGAGTACTCTTACTGTGGGAGTCTCAGTAGGAATGAGCAAGACTATACCAGCTGGGCGATGTCCTCCGGATAAGACTGTTCCGCATGGCTGTAGGGGTAGATCCACAACTGAGCATAGGAATGGAATGTGATGAAGGCGTCCACTCGCCCCGCCATCTCCGGGGAGGACAAATAGTCGTTCACCGCCCTGAACAACCGAAGTAAACGGCCGTTTACACATATAACCCGGTTACTCATGTAGAAAACTATGAGTTACTTTCAAATTCACCCAGTTTCATGTGTGATTTGCCGAATTCAAACGGAACCTGTTCATTATGAAACCGAGTTCTTCTGGTGACAAATAATTCTTTTTCATAATAATTATTCTTATTCTCATTGTTATAAAATCCCAAGTATGTCGCAGTATTACTCAAGCCAAAAAACGTGAACTTTAAAATTTCGGTCAATTGACTGAATCGGAATAGTAACCAAGTGTTTCCAAAAAAAGAAAGTCATTGTATAGCTCCAGGCAGATCCAGTTGTCTGATGCGTTTGTGATTTGCTCTCCATGTGTTTCGGGCAAATTTTGAGAAGTAGGACTTTCACGACTAAACTACAACTCGTATTTGAGCATCCCCTACATCACACGTTTTTTATTTCGATACTTTTTTCCAGGATCAGCCAACCAAATGTGACCAAATATCATTCTAAACCGGAACATAATGCGAATGAAGCACTCACTTTGCTTCTGGCTCACTGAACACGTGCTGTCCATGGTAGATGTTGGAACACGGTTCCTTGGACGAACCCGACTCTACAATCGCGATATCGCTGTCACATCAAATAGAATTTCACAATCAAAACGATTATTTAAAATAATCGAGATTTTCTGTATTGTTTTGTGTCCAAATGTTATGAGGATGTCAATTACACTAATGAAAAAAAAACAAGAAGAAAAACCTCCCAAGCGTTCAAGTTCTCGATCTCAATCCCAGTTTTCGAACAATAATAATCACGTCAGCGTTTTTCAGACATAAATTTTATAGAAACTCAGACTCAGAACTGACCTGCCCAATGAAATTTGAAATTTCTGTTAAGGTCCACTCCCTGGCAGCACTTTTCGCCTCCCCACACGGATTTGTGACACTTTTGGGGAGATCGGTTCTTGCGCCACAAACGAACCTAAAATGAGCCGTTTACAGGGGTAGCTCAAAGTGATCTTTATACTTTGATCTCAATGTGATTAGTGGTACGTTGACATCTCTTATGTGTAAACCGATCAAAACCACTGTGTGATGGTGTGTGATTACAGTTTGAGCTACTAATACATCATAGCTCAAGAATCTCGTCTGAAACGCAGTTCAAACTAGAAACCCAGCAGAACAGGATATATTTTTTTTTTTTTTAGAGCAGAACTGCCGTGTCACAAATAATCATTTAGTTGAAATAAGATCGGCTAGGTTTCTAGTGAACTTCACTCACGAGATACCTTATGAGCAAATCTCACGAGATCATTGGGTGAATACTACCGCACCTAAGTGCTCAGAAACATTGGCACCAATTTTCTGCGATTGGCGAGCTACAAAAGCGAGAGAGCATGCGAATCAATCGACAGTTTGCGTCTCGCTGTCCTGCACACTCTTTCCTCGAGGCCGCTACAAAAGTAGAAGGCCAATTGGGAAGGAGTTGTCTGAGTGGGGGAAAACGAACATTTGGCATGGGCGACGAGCGAGTGTATTCATATCCGTCCGGGTTCAAACAGGGCACTATGATGAAATCCAGGTTGTCCACGTAGTGCGTAATCAATTCATCCTTTCCATAGCCCGAAACCAGCTGGAATATGAATGGAATTCCAATTGTACTTTGAACTGTCAACTCTCCTCAGTGCAATAAGACAAACGTACTGACATACCATTGAGCTGACCATCAGCAATTGTACAGTACGATAAGTTTGTGAATCCACAGAAAAACTATATACGTTTGTAATTCCACCGGTTACTTCTGTAGAGCACGGCGACGGACAATGCGTACCTGATTGATGACATACAAGGCAGTATGACTACTGGCCCACTCCCTCGCGTGAATGTTTCCATCAATCCATATGGCTCGTTTCTGTGCTCCATCGCTACGCGGATGACCCACCTAGACTATTCAAATTGATAGGGGTCATAATAGGAAAATGCTATGACCTACTCTGTGTTGTAGATCTTCAAATAGAGTACATACTAGGAGAGTTGTCCGAAATTTATTAGGGTATTTTCCCTAAATGTGGGTTATGAAAATGTTGTTTTCATTTAGATGTGTTGTGCGAGTAAATTTGAACCAACAAGTACTTCGACCAAAAAAGAACATGCAATATGATTCAAACTGATCAAACTGATTCAGTATGAGGAACTGAATCAGTGTCCAACCATTCCTCTAAAATGTCTAAGTATCTTTCCAGTTTTTAGTTGTACACAATTTTGAACTTAAAACTTTTTGCCTTTTGTGTTCCATACTGTACTGTGTCAGTATAACTCTTCTTCAACTTGTATTTTTCTCTAACCCTAATTTTGACCTGACTTGTAAATGGAATTAACGTTGGTATCTACTAAAGTTATATCGAAGTTCGACGAAGCCGCTACTAAACCTTCGCTGACTTTCGTTTTCATCTTTTTATTATGTTTTTTTTTCTATAAGCAATTAGCCAAGATCTATTCCAGCAATCCAGATATTACTTTCTTTCCGATTCCAAATAGCCGAGGCGGTCGATCATCCATGGAAAAACTGGATAAAAAGTGGTTGTTCGCGCCTTTCCCAGATTGCCAGATCAGTTTCAGACACTACATTTTTCAGCTGATGCTGTCATGAAAAACTCAACTAAAGAATGAGGAGAATTTATAACTGATTTCCCCTAACTAGCAATTCAGCTTGTAGTACACGAAAAACATAATTATAAACCAATTAATTCAAATAAAATACAGTGGCATATAGAATCTATTTCTGCTTGTATCAACGTAGCTAATGTGTTTTATTAGGAGACAAACCTACAAAGAGGTCAGAAGGGAAAACCTACATAGGATGAAATTTAACTTTGATCAACTCTATTGCTTTTGCAACGTTCTGGATCGCCTAAAGAACACAATTTGTTCACGTGATATTCACGTGTCGTGGAATTGAGCCCACCTTCAGTCCCTCGATGGGTTTTCCTTCGTGGGTGTTCCCGAGACGGACAATCTTGGTGATCTTTGGATAGTAGAACTCGATGGTCCTCATGTACTTCATCATATCAGCATAGGATGCGTAGTCTCCAAAGGGGTATTTGGCCTTCTTCAGTCGACCAACTCGCGAATGGTCCAAGTCCGCTGCACACAAACAAACATAGTCGTTGCCAACGTAAAAGCGAGAGGGTACTGTATATTTCACTTTCCGTTGTGTACGCACACATGTCTTCGATTCCAAGGTCTGCCCGTTATGTGCTCTAATAGCGCAGTAGTTAGCGCCCTGCTGCGAATCTTCTGCTCGCAGGTTCGATTTCGGCGAGAGACAGAAATTCACAAATTTGGCACTCACTATACAATCAGAAGAAACAAAACAACAAACATACAACCATCAACCACCAATTCATGAAATTTCTACCTCACGAACCCTGCCGAAACGTTTAGCAAGCATGGAAGATATCCGTTAGACTGGGCTAATTTCAGAGCGCTTAGTTCTCGTGACATACTACAGGGTACCGCCTTTTAGCTAGAGACGAGAAAGAAATAACAAATTAGGGTGATAAACATATGAATAGTAAGTTTTGCGATTCGATAAATGATAAAATTTTGCAGTTATGGTTCTATGAAGACCGAAGTTAACAGGAATTGTATAAAATAATAATGAAACACTATAAATAAACTAGAATCATTTTTTCAGAAACTCTTTTACATAGTCGAAAAACTTACGTTCACTGTCAAGAATGGGATCATCATGAAGTCTTCTATTGAACGTGGAGTTTCCCTCGTTGCGCATGATCAAACTGAATTGGGGTAATCGATCAATAACCAAGTATTTCGTGTGAAGTACATTATTGCCTTATTAAAAGTTATCTCTGCAATCTACTTAAAAAAATTGCGTGAAAACAATACCACTTTCACGCACACGATCAAAAAATCGAAAAAATTTCTTCTGAACTACAGATCAAACGCACAAGATCAAGCTACATTAGAGAAGCATAACTACTACCGCTGCCTTCAACCATGTTTTGAACTACTCTGAACCTCCTGGGTCCCAGACGAGCAAGTTTCTAATTAAAATATATCAGGTCACTGAAAACCATCGGATTCTACTACATTCGCGAGGAATACTCGAAATACGATTGAGTTTCTACCTTTGTACGTCGGAGACCGTTATTTGAAAGGTGATGTTGTATCGAGTGAACATTTTCTCCAATACTTTCGAGTATTTGTGTGACGTCATCAGATCTCCATGATCGCCCAGATGGTGCGCTTCTTTCCAAAAATCGACCTGCACAAATGTTCGTTTTAGTCTGTTCCATTCTCCCATGGAGTCCTACAGTAATCTTCTTAACTCCCGAAGTTGTTTTGAGAAGAATGTTTTCAAAGGTAAAGTTCCAGTTTTTCGATGAAAAGTAGTCATACAGAAGTGGATTGAGGAACACAAAACTTTCCCCAAACTTTAATATACAGAAAATAAGAGAATGCGCAATAATATTGTTGTTATGATGGTTATGAGTGATTGTACCTTGTACTTGTGATCCATGATGTGCATCTTATTGAGTGCATGGAGTCCGTTAACATCGTGGGGGGTCACGCGGTATAACACGTATCTCTCCCCAAATACCGTCAGAAAAGACAACACTAACAGTATCAAGTATGGTTTCATCACCGAATCATCCACTGAAACCAAGTTTTTTTTCAATAAATACTCAGTTTAAAAAACTTCAGTTTGGGTTATTAAAGAAGATAGAAAGTAGTGAATGAAAAAAAGTGAAAATGAGGTGAAGCAGATAAAACGAATGGTCAATGTATACTTCATATCACTCGGATAGTATAACAATTACAGTGAACAGCGAAACATTTCAAGCAATGTTTCATCATGAACAAGGCGAATAGTAATATAAGAAACTTTTCTGTGAACTTTCACTTTTCAAAAAAGTGAGGAAGCCTCCAATCTCCTATTTGTAATCTAAGTCATGATGGTAACAGTTGAAACTGAGAATAGTGTGATGTTAAACCAAGTATCGGTACGAAGAAATAAAGTTTATATGAACATATAGGTATGCAAATTGAAATAAAAGACAATGAAATTTGAGAGAAAACTTCGGATCGGTACATGTTTGATACAAAAGGGTGATTATTCACAGTAGATTTTTTTGTATTATATGAGAACGAGTTTAAAATGATTGCGTTAGTTCAAATAGAAGAAAAACTGAGAAAGTCGAAGTTGAAGAGACAGAAAAAGAGAGAAAGGAGAGGGAGAAAGTGAGGACACAGCTTATGCTGCTTAAAAAGCGTGTTCTTTCTGGTTGTTGTGGTAAAAGAGGCAGTAAGCGGCGGTATTATCGGCGGCGCGGGGCTAAGCGGAAGGCTGCCGCGTCCCGTTTGGGGAGCGGCACTTTTTGCCCGAGCCAAACGGGTCCGCACATCCTGTCTCTCTCTTCACTTTCACATATGGTAATGACCGCAAGAATAGCGTCATGATTAGCATGATTAATGAGAACAGCCTAATCGAGAAGAGATACCGATAACTAGATCTCTACCGTACAGACGCGCTGATCAACTGGTCGCATTGGGTGAAACGTGAAGAAAACATCAGGAACTGTGTTTTAGCATGACTCACCTGTAAGTTCTGAACGTTTCACAGCTTAAGCTTGATTATATAGTTGACTCCCAGTGAACGTTATGATGCCTAACTATCGGAACGAATGCTGTCTGAACTACAAGAGAACGCTCCTGGATCTTCACGTGATATATCGAGAGTTCTGTATGCCATGATAACTACAGCGCCCAGAGGCCGTATGCAGTAGTATCCCGCTATTTTCTAATAAGAGAACCCAAATGAAAAGAAGAGTGTATGGATCCAAGAAATGAAGCCGAACTATAAAAGGAGTATGTCGTTCTGCTGCATTCCGCCTCAGACGCGTCGGTAGGTCGGAGTGTACGAGAGAGTGTGGGAAACGAGAGACGCAGCTCATAAGGAAGTGAACAGCGGCGGCCACCGTGGGAGTGCGAATGGCGTTCGTGGAGGGCGGCATGGGAGACTGGCGATCGCCGAAACCTGAGTGCATTTTTTGCCGCCCAGCCATCTGCGTGTAGATTAGGAATGTGTGATACGTAGCGGTGGCAAACGGGTTGCCAGACCTTTTACATCAACGTATCGCCTGCGGGAAGACTGTTTATGGTTTCGCAGTTCGCTTGATAGATGGAGACCACACTCTGGCGCCTCTGGGAAACGGCAAAAACGGAGGAAAGTGAATGGGCCACCCTGGGAGACGGGGCATTCGACCACCCACGAAGTACATATTCCAACGCCCAGCTGAGGTCGAGACCAACGGAAAGACACAACAATGACCACAACTACCTTTTTTCGAACTTTTTCTGAGGAAGAAGACTTCTATACTACATTCTAGCATTTACAACAACTCAGCCAAGCTAGTTGTTGAACTCCAACTGCTCTGATTCAAGATACACGTATGCCAAAGTTGCAACCAAACAATGCTGTTTTTAAGTACAAGAACAGAACAAAAATTTTTATAGGGTTCTTTGTTAATTTGTCGCAGAACAAAATGGTAATTAGTTGGTCATATCAAACTGAGACTGAGTTGTGTGCTCAGAAAATGGGAGTGGAAACATTGAACTCATATGTTTATTTTTGGCGCTTTCATGACGTATAGTCTATAACACGCGCCTGTAGACCACTATAGTATGCGCAGCCAGGTAGTTACTGCCATGTGAAAAGTTTTAGACATATTTGTTTCTGGCTCTCAAGTTTGTTTTCATTGTAAAAAAGTATTTATCAGAAATGTTGACTGTTTACTTTTAATGTCTAAAGTGGTGAAATGAAGAATGAATAGATGGAAAAATATATCTACTGCAAAGATTTTTTTCTTTACGGAGTCCCAAAATACTCTAACATGATCATCAGAGGCTGAAGGAAGTTAGATTTCCACAAATAAAATGTTCAAAACTGTATTCAACAACGTTTTCCTATTAACAGTCCAAACTTATCACGAGAGATTTGGTTTGGAAAATAATCATAGAGAAATAACTGTAACTTTCCCAAAATACGTTAACTCATCCAATTCTCATCTTCCATCTTTTCAAATTACAACAAACACATGAATGTGAACACAGATAGAAAATGAGTTCCCAAGTCAAGATGTTCCCATTTCTTTTCAGTTCGAAATGTCTGTAATGTTCTGTATGCCTTGAAATAGTTTCAAGGTTAGTATGATGTGTTGCAAATTAGCTCTCAGTTATTCCTTTATCACCCATCCAATGTTTCAACAGAATCCGGAAAGATACACCTTTCACTTTGAAGGTTGTTCGTGCTTGCTTTCACAAAAAGTGAATGCAGAGCGTGTACTTGGCGATTTTCAGTCCACTTGATCGATTGTTCTGTTCTTTCACGCATATCCACTAACTTTTCTCGAAAACTATCTCAAAATAAATGCTCTCATTTATTTTGTATGACGAACCAAAAACTTGTACATCTACAGAAAAAGCTTTCACTTGACGAACTGTTTTTTCTCAATTAAGTGATTTTAAGAGGCTAAGATCAAGTTGGCTAAGCTAGAAGAAAGAAGAATTGGAAGCCATAATCAAACGGGCTAAATATGTGTAATAAAGATAAGGCTGGACGGCATTGGAAAAGCCCGAAATCTGGTCAGATTGGGATCTCTGCCTCCAACCGGCTTTTCATTAGGTGTTGCGTGTGTTTGGGGGGGGGGGGGGGGGGGATAGAAACAATGACCAAATAAGGCTAATCCATTACAGAGGTTCGTGGAGAAAAGATCGAGAAGTGTGTAATATGCCCCCCCCCCCCCTCTTTTTCGCTTGTACTATTGCCCCCCTCCAACCGCGAAAATGGGGGTAAGGCGAGTACAGGTTCGCGGCGAGAAGGTCGGATGAGCATCAGAAAAATAAACCAGAAAAATCTAAATTTCCTAAATTATCAATTCTCCAAACACACAGTTGTTATTACCCACTCCCATTTGTTCTCAAAATTTTCTTTACAAAATCGAGAAAAGCCGATACGTTTGTTTCATAATTACTATGCATAACAAGCAGAAACGAATGAAACACCTTTATAAATAAAAAGAAAAAACAAGTGGATGAGGTGAGCGAAAGTGATAGATAGCCGCAGGATAGGGGTCACTTATATCCCTTTCTCCACTTTCTCCCCCCAACCCCAACACAATCAAGCTAGTACTAATTCATATCAAAAACACATTCTCCACCAATTCGCATATAAAACCAACACAGGTTATGCTGATTGTCACATGCAAGATCACGTGTTTAATGAGTGCTAGTCACATGCCTGGACACGTGCTGGGTGAGTGAACCTTCGCAAGTCGAAAAACGTGCAATTTCCACGTGCCAAAGTACCTATTTGACTTCATAATCCACTTTACTAGTACACCAGTATAAAGAGCAGTTCTAAACAAATGTTCATAATCAGTCTCTCAACTTGAAACCAAAAAACTCGAACGTTCTGGATTCATCAACCTCGGCTCAGGTTGCGATTAGAACGGAGAAGTACATTTCATAGAATCTTAAATAGAGAAAACATAGTAAAACAGCTTCATTTAAATAGGTACATGTGTTCTATTCTCTGTATTTACAGCATTCATTCGTCCTCGTCTTTTCTGTGATGATGTCTGTGG
This sequence comes from Litoditis marina, assembly GCA_964036275.1. Classification (NCBI taxonomy): domain Eukaryota; kingdom Metazoa; phylum Nematoda; class Chromadorea; order Rhabditida; family Rhabditidae; genus Litoditis; species Litoditis marina. Next base: position 2,655,603 of record OZ038438.1, read on the forward strand.
GAGGGCTGGGGGGTCTGTTTCTGGTAATACTTCTGGTAGGGCGAGGGCGAGGCGGCCCGCACGCAATAGAACAAATCGTGCAGACAGGTGGGCAGCGAGGTCTGCTGCAGACCGATGTTCACCACGTTGTCTGCCCTGCAATAGAACCGCATAGAAGACGTACAAATCCTATAGTCGTCGCCAACGGAAAGGCGGGAGGATACTGTATATCTCACTTTCCGCTGTGTACGCACACATGTCTTCGATTCCGAAGCTGGCCGGTTGTGTGCTCTAATAGAGTAGTGGTTAGCGCCCTGCTACGAAACTTTTGCTCGCAGGTTCGATTCCGGGGAGAGACAGAAATTTATAAATTTGACACCCACTATAGTTGTAGTGTGATCTGCGAACACAGAGTGAAATTTGATTTAAACTACAGGGTGATCAAACTACAAATACAGCTGGGAAAATACAGCGCGATACCGTACCTGCCTGCTTTCCCTATGAGCGTCCTGTTAAGGTGGCGGGGGTTTAAAGAAACCTGGCTGCGTAGCAATCCCTCCAATCTCACGAGAAGTTCAAATGAGTTTCTCATGAGATACCTCATGAGCTACTCTCTCAATGTTGTAGCATAGCAATCAATAGAATCTCATGAGAAGCTCATGCGAATAGCTTATGAGGTATCTCACGAGAATTTTGAGGTATTGCTACGCCACCTGATTCATGGAGAACGATCGATTTTGAGTTATCATAGTTGGAGAACTACTCGAGCTCAACCTATTCATAGAGCCATAAATAGTGAGAAGAAAGGAAGAGTGTAAATCTGAAAATCCGAATTCTGACTAAACATGGTTAGCTCAAACTATATGTTCACTCCAAATAATAACGAAATGTGTTTTCTGATTGCCATTCATAGAGCTGTACTTTTTCGTGAAATACTGAAACGCCTAAACTAGAAATAAAATGAATAGTCACGTAAAGTTAGCATTCTAATGAGGAATCGTGCACTTTCTCATTGCACGTTTCTGAGTTCTGCTGAGTTTAGCATGTTTCACTTGAATGCAATTGTTTCACTAGAGTTTTCCAGAGCACGTACCTGTTGAATGGATAGTGTCCCCCTCTGGCGAACTTGTAGTCGTTCTCCAGCTGGGCCATGCTCTCGGGCCTGCCGTCGAAGTACCCCAAATAGGTGGGGGGATAGTAGTTCGGGTAGTACCTACAACACACGTGTCCTACAGTCATCATCACTCCTACGTGGACTCCTACAGTATACACGGACGTTACCTAACTATTTTATCTATAATGTAGGAGGGCACGTGGAGTTGAAGTGACTGGAACTCCGATAAAAACAATGTGACCAATTACTTTATTTCAAATTATGTTTATTGAACTAATGAAAGAAATTGTAGCGTTCAGATGAATTCTCATGTAGTACTACGAGAGCTTCAAACTCCACTTCGCAATATTCTAATGCTGCAAGCCCGATGAAGGAATAGTTGAAGTTGGAAGTAGCCGTGTCACGTTTATTATGTTTCTTAATTTAGCCTCAGTGTAGACTTTTTACTTGTTCTTATAAAACTGAACAACCTCTAACAGCGATTTGCAGATTATCGAAAAACTCCAAAGTGGTAATTGCTGGGAATATTCATTGGCTCGCTGCCAAGTCTCGGTGGGTATGACCGCGACTATAGGTACCACCCACCAGTTTCCGAATGCCCCGAAATCTCTGGCTGTGTTCTCATTGTAGTAGATGTATTTGCCGAGCACACGCGGCGAGTTTCCGTAAGTTCTCTGGAAATAAAATAAAATAATAATTAGTATTTGTTCAATGCATGTTTATACGGTTCATGAAATGTTTACCAAAACGAAAAAAAAACTATCCACTAGACTACCTGAGAGTTTGCTTGATGTGTTGACAAAAAAATCCTATTTTGTACACAGCAGCAAACGAGATATAGTCTATCGTTGTTCTTTGTAGTTCGAACCCAACTTGTTTTAGACTCCGAATCGTTGTTTTGTTTGCTGATCAAACTACAATTAAGAAGTTGTCACCTCCTAGGAAGGTATACCTGATAGTAGTTCCTAGCCAGTGCTCGATTCGAAGTAGTTGCCCCTGCGTCGCTGGCGCCAAAGTTGCAATCCGAAACGAACTAAAATACATCACGCATGTCTCACGAAATGTACACAGTGTGTGAACACAAAAGTGAGAAGTATATGTTATTTGTGTTGTTCGGCCATCTAATTATTATGGATAGATTTCTTGAGCAAGCGTATGTTCATCTAAGCTAACCCAGGAACCAGTGCAGTAACAAATAACTGAGACAGAGCTCAATAAAATGTTTTTTGTGCATCGGAAAAGTTCAGAAAACCTGTTTTCTATGAAAAACCCGCATACATCATATCATTGGCAATCTGCCAGATACACAATGGGAGTTAAAACTGTAATGGCTCAGCAACCGTCAAAAACACGTGTAATTTTCGCAAGTCAGTCTCGTGAAAGGTGAAAGTCTGCGACCACCTATGTTAGCTCCTGGTTTGTTTTATTTAATTACTTTGTAATATGGAGATTTCGAGTGATGTATGAAGAAACATAGTTCCGGCTCACGCTTACTTTATGGATTATTGGCTTTCACCTACAATTGGAAAGTGAGTTTGGGAAACCCAATATAAACAGCTAGTTAGCCGAGGTGTTGGTTCCGACCTGAACAATATCCTCGCAGGACATGTCACGAGGTCGCGGCTGGATTTTGTCGCAGTTGTGCTTTGACCACGACAACAGCGTCTCTGGCAGAGGGTTCCATCTGCAAATTTCGAACAAGCAATGATGATAATAATAGTATCGATACCTAAACTGAACTTCGTGGCTCTACTCGACACTGCGTGAAGAAATGAACCATCTTTTTATTTTTAGCATGTTTGCATAAATTGATCATATTTTCCTCTATCCACCCAGTGAAATCAAGAACTACCCATACGAGACTAGACATATAACTTCTGACTTGTAACCCGTCAATTTGTCTTTTCAACTCACCTTTCAGCAAATTTGGCGAACTCGCTGCACATTTTGTGGGTAGGAGCAGCGCTGAGTAGTGGCACTAGACTCAGTAGGAGAAGGGACCATATCATCTGAGAACAAACAGTGTATTAACCAATGAAACTTCAATTCCAGAACCTGTTGAGAAAACACCGATGATATATTGTGGTAAGATTGGCCCGATGACGATTTGCGAGCGCCGAAAAATTTATCATAATTTGCCATAGATTTCATCAAAACGGACATGTATGGTACGATTTAGCTATATTACAACCCTATTAAACATAATTACATATGCAACACATGTTTGCAGGATAGTAATATTTTGCCGTATTCGGAATACTTAAACTATTCATCAAACAAAATTTAATGTTAAAAGCTCCAGGCAGACATGTGATGTAAAAATGCAAAAAAAAAGCTATATAAGAAACTTTCTAAAAGTAGTTGTTTACATTGGGAAACATTTGAAGATTTGGCGTACTGTAATGGGTTACGGATAGGTGAAACGGGTTATACGTCAGGAAGAAACTCAAAAAAAACAGTTGGATCAGCTTTTACAAGCATGCTTCTTCTTCGAAAGAGTGGAACACAAAATGTGTAGAGAATGATTGTTAGGGGATAGGATGGCCTTGTGTACAATGTTATAAAGATGCGACCTGTTTAGTATCAGGTGAAATATTACACTTGCCGACCTGAACTTCGTCTGACGTTTGACATTGAACCAACATCCACTCTGGTTCAGTTCAGTCAAACAAGCTTGGCCTGAGGGTTGTATCGGAACAAACCTCTAACTACACAATCATAGTGGTCATATTTGCATGTGGACTTGTTGGCAGCGTGCCGGAAACTTCAGATGACTGTTGTTGTTTTTTTTTGCAGAAAACTTTGAGTTGCATCTGTTGCGAAATGGTAAAGAACCGCCAAATAAAACTGATGTCGTTCGGAGAAACTCTATAGTTTGTTCCACCCACTTCTAACCCTCTACAGTAATCTGCTAACACTTCCAGGTCAAAGTTTGGTATATTAGCGTATTCAGAAGTCCTCAAAATGTTGATAGTGTTATCTGCATGTTTACTACTACTAACTCTGAGAATTTGAAACCAAACTGATGACTTTTTCATTAGAAAACACCCCCTTGAATAATTGACGGATTACTGTAGGAGTACATCGATTGGTGAAACAGACTATAATAAAATGGCGTCCTTCCCTAGTATGTCGTGCACAATTTCAGTTTAGATTTGGAAATCGTCCTTCCATTTCGGATAACATATGCGGGGTGAAGAGTTCCCCCATGAGAAAAGTTGAGTATAGAGAGAAGTTATACGTTTCCTCTCAGTCTTTTCGCGAATTAGAAGCTTACATCAAACTGTTCTGGATAGTTTGCCTTTCAGATGTACGGGTTTAGCTAACCACTTGCACCACTTTGATACGGACCTTCTTAATCTGTCACTTTTCAAATTGTGGAGTAATTTACACTTGTTTTCCCATGAGCTATATTTCACAAGCTGCTGATGACATTATATTGATTGCTATGCCACAAACTTGGGATCTCATGAGTTACTAATGACGTATCTCATGAGAAACTCGTGTGAACTTCACATGAGGTTAAAGGGGTTGGTACGCCGCCAGAGGTGTGTCCCCTGTTTCTGCCTTCGTAGTCTAATTGATCCCATTCATGGAATGACCAGCCATTGTTTTCTCTGATAACTCGCTTATCTGTTTTGGCTGATGCAACTAAGGCAATATAAACGGTCAACTGCACAGCGATTATATTCGCCACTGCTATCTACACAGAACAATGAGGTCGGTCAAATACTTATGGACGGCTGAAGTGGTTGTCGTGAAAGTTTATTAATATTATTAGTATTAATATTGATCATATGATATCACGCCCATCTGTTTCTCACGCCAGTCTGATGCGTTTGTGATTGTCGGATTTCTCGACAAAGTTCTATCTTTATTCTGTACTTTACGACCAAACCACAGTTCAGATCAGACCAATTCCTACATTCTGTTCATAGCTTGGGAAGGTGATAACTTATTTTCTCTAGTTTCAATTGGCCACCTGGAAAGAACGAGGCTCGCGAGAGACTGGGGGAGGAGTTCGATCAGTTGCAGCTCGAGTCGAAACTCTCCACCTCTAGGGGAGTTGTGCCGGCCAGGGCGGACCCATTGATAACACCCATCTACCACTCATCCACCTATCGATTCCAAACTGTCAAACAGTTTGGCGAGGAAAATCATGTAGGTTCAGATGATTCTATGTAGGGAGTTGATCATCGTTGTAGATTGATTTTTTGTTGTTGAACACCATAGTTCACAAATTTTGGCCGGAAAAAAACAAGTGCAGAAAAAAAACAAGTACAGCGGAACAAAGCAACATACACTGTATAGGCTTGTTTTGGAAAAACACCCTATACAGTCCTGACTTTTCTCTGGATTTGGACTAGTGCACAATGGCACAATGTGACCGAAATTCCACCTCAAACCATTGGCGTCGATCCCTTGGGACTAGCCAACTACAGAAGTGAGAGAGCATGGAGGTGGATGAGAACGCAGATAGTCGCAAACAATCTATATCTTTATATGGTCTGTAATGAAAACATATTCTGAAAATAGTTTCGATTGGTTGTAGCGATGACCACCGAGAATTGAACTCAAAAATTGAAAACATGTGAACACCTCCTCGATGTAGCAAATGCATACTGCGAATGTCCCGCTGAAAAAACTCTAAGGCTGCGTTCACACTACGTGCACCCAGATGCAGCGGCCTCGCAACCTGGGGGCTCGCCTGCTAAAAACATGATTATCGATTGAGCCGCCGCATCCAGGTGCGGCGGCTCGTGCACCCAGGTGCATTTAGGAGGTTCATACTTATTTTGCAGCGGCCGCTCACTTTTGCCGCCGGTTTGGGATATTTTTGCATCCAACTCAAGAAGCCGCTGCCTTTGCTTGCAATCAAAGGCAGCGGCCACTTCCGTGCTTGCATTTTCTTTGTAACTTGAGTTTATTTGTTGTTCTGTTCCCATTGTGCATTTTTAATAAAGTTCTGTCAGGTGTTTGGAACAATATCATCAGTGAGCAGCAATTTTATAGTGGAAATACCGGTGTGCAACCGTCAGAGCTATTATTTTTCATAAATTCACAATAAAATATCGCGCGCGCGTGCACGCGACGCGACAGTTTTTTTTAAAGTGGATGAAATCGTACCAAATTTAGCGTACGAGTGTAGTAGTATCTGATAACGTAAAATACAATTCATATTTTTGAAAAAACGCGCGCGCTGCACGCGACGCGACAGTTTTTTTTAATGTGGATGAAATCGTACCAAATTTAGCGTACGAGTGTAGTAGTATCTGATAACGTAAAAACCGTGCCATTGCGTACACGCGTACGCAATGGCACGGTTTGCGTATAGACCTGAAATTAAACAAAATTATATAATGTTTGAATTTTGCTCAAGTTTGAGAAAATCGTAACGACCTCCAAGTAGGTTCATACTTCTCGACAGCAAGAAGCAGCGGCTTTCAGCTTTCAGATCCGGATGCAGCGGCTTTTGACTGAAATGCAGCCTTTGCTATTTTTGGCCGCTGCATCCAGATGCAGCGGCTCGAGTTGGAGGCGCGAAGTGTGAACGCAGCCTAACTGGAACAAAGTTATATCAACTTTACCGGTTTATTTCTAGGGTAACAATTACGTGTATCAAAGATGTGGAAATCCGACCGTGGAGAACGTTGAGGTATTTTTTTATAAAACTCCAATTCGTTCTGAGCAACGTTTGAATGGTCCTATTTATACTCAAATTTAGATATCAACATGCGAGACTTTTTATTTGACACAGAGGTACAGGTCGGAATCTGACAGTCAGATGATCCGGAATACTAAATAGACCTCTTATTCGGAAATGTTCTGAGCGAGGTGTTCTTTTAGGTTGTGTTGAACGAGTTGGAGGGGGGAGCTGCCACTCTTCTCTATAATTCCGGTCTATCGGCCGCTTCGTCCGTTTTTCTCGAATTCCTGAACCCAGGAGATCACTTGGTAGGTCAAATTCTTATGATCATATCGATTCAAAGATTCGACTTTCTACTGTAACTATTCATGAGTCAATGAAACACTGTATAGTACATTTATTGTTTTGCCTATTCGTGACGCGCGATGTACATAATGAGGAAATTTTGTATGGGGAATATTTCAACTTTTCGAATTCTCAATTTTATTCCATGGAGAAACGTAAAAGTATCAACATGAATTCTTGTTTCCTCTCATAGTATTGTAACAGTCGTATTGAGCATCCACAGTTGAAAAAACAAGTTCATTTTTACAGATTTGCATGAAGCCGATGTACAGCGGAACATATTCATTTTTAACCGAAACGATGACGAGGTAAATGTCATTCATTAAGAAGCCAATCAATATAGACCACTAGCGAATTATTGAATCATGTGAAACGTGTAAGACATATGTAAGTCACGATTGCATGTTTGACAGATTCGGAGTCGAAATAAGCTTCGTGGACGTGGAAAAAGAAGAATCATTCGTATCGGAGGTTGAGAATCACGTTAAACAAAACACGAAGGTATGCTGAAAAGAAAACTGATAATAACCTATTTCTTCTTCGAATACAAACACACAAATTGAATATTGAAACGATACCCATACATGAGTTTTTTCATTAAAAAATCACAAGAGCCTTCGTCCAGTTTCGATTTTTCAATCAGTATCATTTCGGTCGGATTCAGAAAACGCATGGAAGCTTCTTCATATTTTTCTACTCTGACGTGAAAAGTAGTTTACTTTTTACACAGTGAATTCGCCTAAGGTTGATTTTTTAGTTTATAACTCATTTCAGATGATTTTCATCGAGGTGATAGCCAACCCGTCCATGGCAGTTCCTGACATAGTGGGCACGTTTGAACTGGCACAAAAGAAAAAGGTATGAACTAGTCATTGTAAATATCACCCCTATAAAATTCCCTGAAAGTGTTTTCGCCACAATTACAAACAATATACATAAGTTGGTAAATCGTTTATCACCCTCAACTTTACCCTCGACTTCAAATAACATTTTGATGGTACCATCTGATGAATGAACTTGTTCGGACGAAGTTTTCGTTCAGATAATCTCCTTCATTGATTCTACTTTCGCCTCTCCGTACAACATTCAACCAATCAAGATGGGGGCTGACTTCAACATGCATAGCTGGTGAGGATGACTTCTATCGAGAAGCCCATAGTCTAACGCAGGCGGCGTGGTAACCCCTCCAATCTCATGAGAAGTTCATTTGAGTTTCTCATGAGATACCTCATGAGCTATTCGTGAACTGTCAATGTTGTAGAATAGCAATCAATAGAATATCCCGAGAAGCTCATGCTAATAGCTCATGATGTATCTCATGAGATTTATGAGGGATCGCTACGCCGCCAGGATTCGTACTTTTCTACCTATCCGGGCAGCAGCAGCCGCTACACAAGAAGTAATTTGAACAGTCACGTAAATTTACCATTCTAATGAGACATCGTGCATTTTCTCATTGCACATTTCTGAGTTCTGCTGTGCATGTTCATTGTTCAACGTGATTGTGCAATTGACTTACAGTATACACAGCATTTGTTCCAATTCTGATGCTGCCCGAGTATGATAGCAAAAAGTATGAGCACAATCAAAGATACTTACGAAGTATGGGATGAACTAATTGTACTTAAAACTAATTAAAACTATAACTATGAGAAATTAAGAATAGAGTGCGAACCGAATTATACACGTTATAATTATGGACATCTTATTGAGATAGTTGAAGTATGTTGGAAAATGTTACGACTTTTGAGTTTGGTCGCGAATATCACAACTATACTCACATCGGCCTTATCGTGCCGACTCAATTTGGTTGCGGCATGTACATTATTTGACCACAACTTACGTTTCGTTGTACTTTGTAGTCTGATCAGCGCTTCCTTGTAAGTAGATTGTACATTTAACATACAATCCTTGGGGAAACATTTCGCCATGAGTCTTGTAATAACTTAACTAGTTAGTTTTCACTACTTTCTGCTGTGTAATTTGTGTGCACTAAACCCATATTATTATTATTATTATTATGCGTGCAACTGGGCTTGATCAACGTTTTGTTTGAGTTCAGTTCGAAATACATTGGTGGTCACTCGGATGTGATTGGTGGCTGCGTAACTACGAAGAGCATGGACAACTGGCAAAGACTCAAACTACAACAACTGACCATGGGATCGGCACTGGTAAACTACCTTCCATTCCCGCTGCGACTCCTACAGTATAGATACGAGGCTAATGTTTCGGAAGCCTCATATGGGAATTGAACCTTTTCCATAAGGTTGGCAAGAACAAACTCTAACCACCATACTATCTGGCAACAGTTCGACCACGCTGACGTAAAGGAGACATGCGTTCGTAAACTGTGAAACAACTGTTCCGTAGCAAGTATAATGTATTGAGGTTGTATAAAATTTATAAATTGTACAACAATTCTACAAAGGTCACAGCGTTGTGTTTTGTACATCTAATAACTTGGTAGTAATTCCTCAGAAACCTCACGAGATCACCTCATTAACATCTCACCAGCTTCTCATGAGATTGTATTGATTGCTATGCTACATCATTGAAAGTTCGCTATAATTTCTTGTCAACTGTCGTGAGGTGGGAGAGATCGCCACGTCCACTGTTCGAAGAGTGTTCTATCCCCAATTTCAGTCTCCATGGGATGCCTCACTGCTAGCGAGAGGTCTCAAGACGTTGGCACTTCGTGTAGATAAGATCAATTCGTCTGCACAAGCCATCGCAAGCCATCTTGAACACCATACCAAGGTCATTTTAACACAAATGCATTTCGGTAGTTCCATACTGATAAAATCGCGTGTTTGTTCACTTTACAATTTCACTCCAAAAGTGACCACAACAGTATTGCTGGTAGTATTTGTGAATTATCCAACTACAAATGCAGCGGAATCCCAAAAACGTTTCAGTCAGCATTTTCGTACACTTGAGCACTCGATTGAGCTCAAGATCACGGACAAATGTCATTTGCAGGTAGCGCATGTGTTTTACCCCGGCCTGCACTCCCATCCTCAACATAAACAGGCCCTGAGGGCAATGAAACAGTTCGGCGGAATGATTGCGTTCGATCTGGGCAGTGCTGAAGCTGCCATCACCCTCGTTGAGGTATAGTCCTTTTCAGCCCCACGTCGACTCCTACCGTAAGACATCAATCCTTCTACCATATGGTTATTCGGAACACTTCATAATGTCCGAATCTATAAAATTAATAATAATAATTATGATAATTCATTATCATATGTAGATACAACCAGAATGATATCGTTTGAAAAGAGAGAACAATCTGAAAACAATGGAATTATTCACTGCACACTCTAAGCAATGCTTGAACACTAAGACAGTGAATGAGTAACTGTGCAAAATACGAGCTATATCTTCCCTTTTATCTTTTTCTATTTCTTCAATTGATATCAGTTTTTGATAATTTCGAGTTTTTTCAGAATCTACGAGTGATTGCCCACGCGGTGTCCCTCGGCGGCACGGAATCTCTCATAGAACATCCAGGTCACACAATATCTATCTTTCTTTTCAAGTCAAGTCTCTTGTGTTTTTGTTCGTTTCTAATCCAAATAGATCAAATCAGATATACACTACACCATGTAAGAACGAAACCAAAACTATAACGTTTTGAAATCTGGGGAAATATAGAACGAATGAAAAAGTGATGAGCAGAATTGAATTACACGCTATACAAAACAAATAAATCACTGTATCTTCGCGTTTTACGTGACTGTTCCAATCAATCCTAGTTTACTGAATTTACAACCAACATTACAACTAATCTAGTTTCAGGTAGTATGTCGCATGGATCTCAATTGTTGAGAGGAGATGAAAAGCCGATGGTTCAACCGGGACTACTACGACTGAGGTGACGTTTAAACGGGAAAACATCTCGCACCAAAAAGGGAAAACAAACAACCGTTGCAAAACTAACCGAAAGTGCGTTTTCGACCTGCCTTCTTCGAAACTACGCAACTACCTTATTGTTGATTTTCGTCGTGATACAAGTTCTGCGAAGTAGCATGCTCCAAATTATGATCTCAAAAAGGGAAATAGAATCTCTACAACTACTAAATGAGACTTGAACTGAATAGGTTGCATTTTCACACGCATTTTATTATAATAAAAATTGAACTCTTTCAAGAATCTGGTTTAAATCAAATCACTACATCACTACGACCGCACTAAGCGTCTCAAACTTTTTGTCAAATGAAGCTATTCATAAAGTTAATTGCTTGGAAAAATTTGCCATAGTTAAAGTTTGGTTTGGTAAATGTCATTGGATAGTTCGCATGTATATTGTGGGACTCTGAGTAGGAATGATGTGAACTATGCCACTTTGTAGGTGGGTGGATCCCAGACTGTTTACCTGCTTATAATAGTGTTGACTATATAGTTGAGTCAGAAGCAGTGGGAATACCATTAGGATCTAATAGCCTTCAATTTAATATGCGGGTCACGGTCACCGTCCTTTAGCTGGGCGATTGCCGGTTAGATAACCGTCTGGCATGCCGAACCTCATCTACGAGAAGTAAATAAGAAGTCACGTGAGACGTGGAAATCAGCAGCGATCGTTCGAATGGAGATATATAACACTATGAAACTTGAAGCCTACAAGCCGATTTTATCTTCGTGAAACAGAAATCACGAACATAGGCCGTACGTATACTGTAAAATATCGCGTGAGAAGGATGAACACTATTAATTAAATTGCAATTTAATAGTACACTTACACCGTGAGTAGGACAGTTTTAGGCTGGAATTCTATGTTTTTTTCCAGGACGAACATGTTTACTCAAAGTTCACGAATTATCAAGCTCCTGCCATGATTGTTGAATGAAAACCTTTCTCATACAGTTTTCACTTTTCAACTTGTCTGTTAAAGAAGGACGATTATGTGGTCCAATCGCAACGCTTCAGTCCTTTAAACCGCAATATATTTTTCAATTGCAGTTTAAAGGACCGATGTAACGGGATTGGTCCACATAATCGTCCTTCTTTAATAGTTAATATGAAAGAGCTGCTCGAGAGAAACTGATCTACACCTTTTTTGACTTAAACTAACAAACCTAATTTGCATACGGTTCACATGTTTTAGTCTGTTTTGGCGCGCGCAACGTGAAATTTGGGTAACCCGGGGTACCTAAACTAGCTTTCCATTCTGTCCTTTTTTAATTTAGTATTTTCGGTTGATTTTCAGTATTGGTGTCGAGGCAACCGAGGATCTGATTCAAGATTTGGACAGAGCTCTCTCCTTTGTCGAGTAAACTGAGAAATCTACATTCTATGAAACACTACGTGATCACTATGTATCATTATCTGTATTGTCCTTATGTACACTTCAAAATCAATCGATAAAGTTCAAGACGCATTCATCACCAAATGTTCCGACCATTGATACGCGATTTGTAACGAATCAGCGACCTACCTTTCATTTCAACCCGTCCTTTCCATAGACTTGTTCATTTCCACGTGAACTCCTACAGTAGGAACTCAGATCTTCAAACAAATTTTCAACATGTGAGAACTATTCATTTCCGGAAGGGTTGATCCTTTAATCAGAGAATCATTTGAATGTCTACAGTAGGAAAGATAAAAACTATGAAGGCTGTACAACTTCTTCCTGAAATGTGTTGTGGTTTAGGTAATTACCAATGAAGAGACATCATGAAAATGCACCACTCTTGGTGCAGATAACAGTACTGTGAAGGTGTGTTTGAAATGATAGAAATACATTTAAAAACAATTTCAGTTGCGGATAGTGAACCGTGGTCACATTTGACACACAATATTGTCTTTAGTGTATCCAGAAAATTTTCAACATTGAAAGGAGTGATTCTGGTTGGATTTCGTATAGTTTTGTCAGCTCGTGAGCAACCATCGGTTATAGAGCCAATCATTCGGATTGAAGAAAACGACTAAAACTTCGAAACAAAAAGGGACAATGTTGGCTATGCGCTTAGCTTTGGTAACCTAGCTTTATGAAGCTCATATTGATCATAACGCCAAATCACCAAAGAGAAGCACGTAGTCCTGAACAGTGAATGCAAGAATTAATAACAGAACCAATTCAACAAAAATGATACCGCAACTCAATAAGACGGGCAGTTTGCCGATGAAGTAGTACTACATTCGAATTTAAAATAGTTTTTCCATACAAACACTACCTGGTACAGATAGAGCTGTGTACATGAACGAGAAGCATCACGTGTATAGTCCCAAACTATGCAAGTGATGAGTTCCTCATAAGCAATATTATGTGAATACACTTAATCAGAAGGTCAAGTTCCCGTTCGTAGGCATCGTCAATCTGACCATCTGGTCAAGATAGTCCAGCTCAAAACATCATTTTGAGTGCCTGTAGTTTGTGAAATATATCTCTGTTAATGTAACCCAGTAGACGAGCGATCCGATAGCTTCGCGTTTACTGAAGAACCAGCGCTCGAACGAAAGACAAACATTTGGTTCACAGGAGTTAGAAATGGTGGAACGCTGTTGAAGAAGATTGGGAAAGAGTTAATGAAAATAGGCTCGTGTTGCCTCTCTTATTTGCGTACAACCCACCGCGGAACACGTTACGGGACGATGCAATGTTGCAATCTCTTGTAGTACCACACGAGATTTCAACTATCCTTCATTGAGTTCATTGGAGAACGGAGAAACGTCTATGTTCCACCAATTGACGAGCAGTGAAAAGAATAGGAAGGCTGCACTTGGAATGGGGTGGGGGTGGAAGGGATTGCGAGATGGATGACTGATTTGATAGAGTACAGTAGTATGGTAGGCGAGGGGGCGGGGCCAAGATCTACAAGGTCAGATAGGAACAAAAAATAGGAGATGGATAAGAGATATGGGAGCACGCAAATACACTCAGGTCTGCCTATATTCATTATTTCACCTTTTCTGTGATCTGTGGGGTTTAGTATGGGTAGTTTTGCTGAGGACTGTGCGAAAAAGGCACGGAAAACTGCTGGGGAAGTGTTGTATAGGGAGCGCTTTATGACGAGGTATATTATATACGATCAATCCGTTTGTGAAACATATAACATCAGTATCATGTGTCTTTACTTTTGGCAAAGCGCGGTACAAGACTTCCAACTCAAAACATTATGTTGTCACCAAAACTATACACTGTGATGGAATTTAATAAGTATGTAGTATGCAAGTATACCTCACATCGCAACTATGTGAACCTAATTCAGTGATGTTCAAACTTTAAATATTGTTATCCGAAAAGAAAATAAACAGTGTTCTTCTTTCTTTGTTGGTTGTGATGAAGGTTGTGATGAAGGTAAGGTTAGGATGGAGGTAATGTATACAGATATAACCACGTTCTCCAATGGAAGCCTGTCCAGTTCGAAGTTCATACTTGGTATAGTCTAATTCATCTGCTCGCTCACTTCTACAGTAATGATCCATAACATCAATACATTTAGTGACAGCTCTCGGAAATCTTCAATGGGTAATATGCAATGACAAAGTATGTAATACCGATTGTTTCACTGAAAAACAATCACTAGAGAGTTCCACTGGATACTGTAGGAGTCCACCTTCGCACGACAAGTACTATTATGTGTGTGTGTAGGACATCAGCAGAGCATACGGAGATACTATGTTTCACGCGTTGTGGACTGTTGCAGCATGAATTCGTCACTTATAATTGAAATTTTGATCCGTGAGAGCGTCTAAAAAACGTTCTGTATAGGATTGTGTATCCTAACCCAACGCAATCGAAAAACTATTATGTAAACCGATTCTTCTTCTGGTAACAACCCAAAAAGGCTGGACTGGGTACTGTAGGTGGGGGTGGGAATGACGACAACTATGTTGGAAACAAGACGAACCTGTGGGTAGGGGGAGAAGCCAGGAAAGATGAGTGCGCAGTGAAGCGCCTCTCTCGTGTCCCTGCTCCCGTTAACATACAACACACTTTATCAATTCCCGTCTGGCGCCCTCTCCATTCCGCGTGCTATTTCGCTCGGTTATCGCGACCGGTTCCCGGCCAGCCGTCTATTGTACAGTGCGCACAGTCTAAGACAATCAAGGGCCACCCTAATTGATGAAACGACAAACAGACATCAATATATGTTTGTCGCAGCCCGCTTGCGTGTAACCTCACGTGAACCACGTTAGGGGCCGCTCCGTGAAAAACAGTACATATGTTTACTGAACAACACTCAGAAAGTTCAAACTATATAAAGGCGATGATATGTGGGCCTCATCTACTGTGGTAGTTGTTCGATCCTGCTGTCTTCAGTTGTTATTGGCGAACTCCGTTGTTTGTGCAGGTCAAACTAAATGTCAGATTTGGTCACATTCTATATACAACGAAATTCAGTAATAATGAAGAGAAAACAGGTTTTGAAGCTTCTAGAGCTTGACATCATCGAGAAAAGAAGATTGACGGAAAATCTGGTGTAGATGCTTGGAGCAGGAGCAGCATTGGCATAGAAGATCATCCATGGTTGTTTATCGGTTCTCCGAGAGCAGCAACAAGCTCTTCAGTACTCAGAATACTCTCACGTTAGATAAGTTCACAATTCTGAGTAGCTTCTTCTGGACAAGAGTAAAAAGCGTCTGTTGACAAGGCGGTGGCCACGCATGGGGTCGAACTGTCCCGAGAAACTTGAAGCCAGGCGGCGTGCCAATCCCTCCAATCTCATCAGAAGTTCATATGAGTTTCTCATGAGACACCCCATGAGCTATTCATGAACTGCCAATGTTGTAGCACAGCAATCAATAGAATCTAATGATGAGCTGGTGCTAATAGCTCATGAGGTATCTCATGAGATTGTTGAGAGATTGCTACGCGGCCAGACGTAAAGCACTGGATCAGCCCAACAAGCTAAAAGAGAAACAGGTGTGAGAGCAGTACACTACTAGTCAAATACTTAGTCAGATCGAACGTATTAAAGATATTTATAATTTACAATGATGTGCTCATATTCCTGTTTTTTTATCACTTATGCAGAACTATTACATTCACCTCCAGTGATTTTGTTACCATTCGGTAATTGCACAAAAAAATACCGGATATAGATAGAATTAGTTTTTTCAGTTCAAATTGCATATGCTGAAATATCTCGGCCGCTTGATCCCATCCTGCGTCTCTAGCTGAGGGCACTATTCTGGAGATTGGTACCTCGGCAGGACGTGAAAGAAATGAAAGAGCGATAAATAGAAAAATTACTCGTCAAGTGAGAAAACACACCTTTTTCATTACGTATTCACGTATTTCTTATGTGGTATATGTTCTACACGTGCCACGTGAGAAGTCTTCATACGCAGCAGACGATGGAAACAACCTACACTTCATGTAAAGTTCATTTCATTCCCACTGAGACCCTTTGGCATCGTGCCAAGATTTTCAGATGACTATTTCTTAGAGCATACATAGGTATTCTTAGGGATTTTTATTTACGTGTTCTTAACTGAACCACCGCTAACAGAGATTTGCAGTTATTTGAAAAACTCCAAAGTGGTGAAAAACAGCCTGGAAAACTGACCACTGAGTTGGCAAGAAGTGAAACCAAAGAAGTGAAGAATTTCTACTGCACCATAGTTTGTCCGCAATGTTTATGACACGGAAACAACCCTCGATTCTTCGATGAACCCAAACTTAACTCTATCCTGGGCACTTATGTTTTTGAATATTGTATTCAGTATTCGGTTATGGATCGACGACTGGAAAAGCGTAAAACAGAGAGTTTGAGAATGCTTTGGATCAACAGAGCTCTCATCTAATTTAGTTTAAGCATCTGCTGTTTCATGTTCAATGGTTCCACAGGTTCTATCTTGTGTCACATGAAGGCAAAAGTAGACGTCGTGTATGATTCCTTCATAAGTGTTATTTTCGATCTTGGGGATTTTGGGGGCAATTCATGAAAGCTGTTTCATGGAAATACCATATCTAAGTGATAGTTTGATCTCCATACACAGTACACATCATGGAATAAAACACATCGCGATCAAACTACAACCGATCAATAAATCCGTACCTGCCAAGCGTGGAAATACGTCGGCGGAATTTTCCTAGATAAAGACGTTGTCCGCATTCGCGTTGTAGTCTGCTCGGCAAACACAGCAGAATTTCCGGATAAAAAACATAGGAATGGAGCAAAGTTTAACGTTTTGGCATCATTTCCCTAGGGCGGGAAGTAAAAAGAGTACAGGGAAGGGAAACTTAATGTTTCGATTTCGAAGTTGTATAGATGAAGACATTGTGGAATCAATATTAACCACACTTTCTTCATGAGAAGGCTAATTGGGAATCTAACGTCTCTGAAGAGCAATGAGGTTTCCGAAAGAAGTACGGAACCTGAGACAACCCTTGTTCGCCAAATCATGGAGAGGTGCCGAGAATTCCGCTTGCCAGCTTTTTTCTGCTGTGTCGATTTGAACATAACATTGTATAGTATACACGGCAACTCTCAATGAGATCGGAATTCATCCTGACCTCATCTCTTTACTGAATACTACACACGAGTTCTTCGCCGGAACGGTAGCATAGTCCATGTAGAGATACAAGGAGATGTGATCTCACCTAGGCAGTTCAACATAGTTTTGAACTCTGCACCAAAGAAAGTGAACTTGGACTAATTGGGATTGTGTAGTGATGGACGACGTCTCACCCATGTTACTGTTTGTTAGTCAATTGCACAGTCACGTGAAACATGCTAAATACAGCAGAACTCTAAAACGTGCAATGAAAAAGTGCAAGATACCTCATTAGAATGCTAACTTTACGTGACTATTCTTGTGACTTCTAGTATATTTGCTGATGGTGGTATAGTTTTCAACTCGAATAAATATTTCCGTAGAATGTCGATGATGTTCGAACGGTCTTTGCCCGTGAGCTAAAAACGGAAAATATGCCACTCGGTCATACTACCCCGTTTCCTGCACGCTTGCGAGCCATGGCCTCCTTCCAGAGCTGAAATTGAGCGACTTCGGATTGTCCAGCATAGTACGAAGGGAGGATTGTTGAACTATTGGAGACGAGATCACCTCCCAAAAACACCGAGTTGAAGACGATCATCATTGAAACTCCAAAACGTTGAAGTGCGCTTACAGAATTGCCTATATGTTCGATTGCTGTTGGTGTTTGATTCCTACTGAATGGTGTCCGTACATCAGAAACAGATCTCGTACCCGTGAAGCAGTCCGCTGGCAGATGACCTGGTTAAAGCCCTCTGTCATCATTTCATATAAATGGACTTCTATACCAGAAGTAAATTGAATAGTCACGTGAAGTTAGCAGTCTAATGAGGAATCGTGCACTTTGTCATTGCACGTTTCTGAGTTCTGCTGTGTTTAACATGTTTCACGTGACTAATTGACTAACAGTATATTATTATTATTATTATTATTAAGCCACCCGGAGCCAATCGAGAAGTCCAAAGAGGTCGTTGCCGCCCGCCCCGCATTCGTGTCCACCAAGACGCCAGAACATGCAGAGACAAAAAGACACTAAAAGTATGTCGTCATCCTGTAAGGGAATGAGTTCATAAAATGATATTGTGATACTGCTGGCGAATTCACTTGAGAACCGGATCCTTCCCGAACCAAACCAAGAACCGGTCACTGGAGACCTGAACCAATCGTTCGGAACGGACCTCCCGAACCGTTTGTTTCTCCAGTGAGTGGTTCGAATAAAACCGCAAAACACATATCATACCGTTCTGTTGTTTTGCATTCATCGGACATCCGCAGCGATGGCGAACCAAACCGCGATTCAGTCACTAGAGCTCAGAATGGCTCGGTTCTCGGTCAGTCAGAGTGGTTTGGTTTACCGTTCGGTCCGAACCTCCGAACCGTTCCTTGGAGAACCGAGCGGGCCGGTTCCAACTGAGTGGTTCGGCTCTCCGGTCAATTAGCCACTGCAAAACGCCAGAATTTGTCTACACGACAATTATTATATAACTTTCATGTTAAATTTCAGAGCAAACGTTTTTATACTGTTTTTTGGATTGTACGTATCACGGATTCAATCGGAACCCTGTTGTTTGTTGATATGGATAATCACATATTATTAAACTGGTGTACTAGTCATCTAACCGGTTGTTATGGTAACATAACCTCGGTAACCGTTCTCAGCCCATATGAACGTGTGAACTACCATTGAGTTGCATGTCACATTCAAAGAGATCTTTCTGATAAATAGTTTTTCCTCGAGGCCCTCTACAGTCAAAACAAATTTATGTGCGTCCTGTATTCTTGAACCAATCTGCGAGGTGACATTTCTTTCGCCATACTTTTTCAGCCACTCTAGACTGACCTGGCAGTGCGGGCTCCCTACAAGTGAAAAACCCGTGGTTTGTAACTGTTAGAAACGAATAGTTACAGCGACTTAACTTTATCGACTACTTCCTGTTACTTTTTGTAGCATATCTAGAAACATTTACTTTTCGAAAATATACTGAACCCCACCATATATCTCGAAAATAATCTCGAAAATAAATGACGCTTTAATGAACAAATTCAAGTTTAACAACATGTGAACCGGTAATGAAACAATGTGTCACCATGTAAAACAATCGAAGCTAAGCAAAATACAAAACAATTGAAAAAAGAACATACAAATAACAAATCATCAATTGAGGATAAAGACCAAGCAGGAAAAACAGGCCTATGCAGATAAAGCAGTGCACAATAGATCATCTAAGCAGTAACAGCTCCGGCCTGCCTTTTTTTCACTCCATGGTTGTAGATATGGGCAATGTTCACTTCGGTAGTAGTGATCTGGTCCTTGATATAACTCAACTCAGCCTTCAACTCAGCCACGGACTGAAAAATAAAAACAGAATGACATATCCCTGGTATGGCCGTCAAAGACAATAACCATACAACATTTTCGGATGCATCCGTAAATAGGCATATGAATATGAATTGGTGAGACCAACATATTTATTCTCAAATAAGTGTTTACCATTATTTAGAAACAAACAAGAACACATAATGAGTAAACAACGATAACTATCAGAAAGTTATATAATGAGTAAATGATATTATGATAGCTCTTATGATCTATCACTATCATTAAGTTAGTGACTCAAAGTACTATAAATACTGGGCGATTTCAACGTTTGAACGTCAGGCCAATCAAAGCGAAAACCAGCCACTCAAATTCGTTTGGTAAGAAGGTTGACCAACCTTTGCAATTGAAGACTTGTTCTTCTCCAGCAATTCCTTAGCTTTGTCCAGGTCATACTCCACCATTACGTTGGCACCCAGCCAAATGGCTACCTACAAAGCAAAAGATGCTTCAATTAAAATGGAAGTGGGAAATGTGTTCCACAATTTATCGAAGGAGCGTTGATTGTTTTTGTTTATTCCGTTTGAAAATTCTCAAAAATTTCTACTGTGTGATACAGGAATAGTTCAAGAAAAAACTTTAAAGCAGGGCGATTGTGTAGACCAAACCCGCGTCGGTCATTTAAACTGCAATTGAAACATGTATTGCAGTTTAAAGGAAGCGTTGGGATTGGACCACATAATCGTCGGTTGAAGCATACTCAAAAAAGACGACTTATTTGAATACGAATCGACTAAAAAATAATACCTTTTCAGGCTTGGGAACCACCGCTTTGGTGAAGACTTCTTCTGCCATCAAATATGTCGTCTCGAATGATTCATTCTTGGCCTGAAAGATGAAACTCCTTCAAGCGATTGCAAGGTGGACGTAGAGATTTGTCTATATACAGAACACTTCCCTCAAATACTAGAAAAAAAAACCTTCCCCCAACACATGTAATTTAGTAATTGTAATGAATTTATGCGATTTGATCATCGGCGTTTTATGAACATCCACACTTCTTGCAGACAGCCTTATCGAAGCCATGACACGTTACAAAAATTGGTAATATACTAATGCACATTAAGCGGAACTTTCGGAAGAAATAGACAATTTGTGTAGAAACCTACTGCATTAAATTAATTTTTGTGCAGAACAAACCTTCTTCTCCATGAGTACGTCTAATATCGCCAGACTATTGACAAACTCAGGCAACTTTTCGGCCAACCTGACAGTGAATAGAGATCAACGCAATTTGGATTTTTTCCACAACTGTAACCTTGTTTTGACCATACTTTTATAGAGTGAACCCGAAAATACTAGTTTGAATATTGATAGTTTACCTACAGTTTGCCACAGAGACCATGTGAAACCGTTACCATCTAGAAGGTTGTACAGTACTTTCAGGTGAATCATATATATATCCGGTTATCAGTAATTTATATTCGGTTTGAATCAAGAGCGAAGAATGCTGCGAGACACAATTTGGTGAATACTACCAGATGAAGGATCTTGCTTCATTGTTGCATTCAATCGAGGTCACATGACCAATGAAATGACGCAAATCAACTAACCGGGCCTTTTGTTGTTGCATGGTTGTTTCTACATACTTATACTTCCTATATCGCTCCTCCATCACCTTGACAGCTTCTTCAACCGACATTTTTTCGCTCACGAGCCAAGACTCGACATCTTCCTGCAATTGAACTAGAATTATATGTTGAATAATTCGGCTATGCAACTTGTTCAACAAGTAACCTAGTGGTGTAGTTGACAGTATAACGGAATAATCGACCAAATCACGTTCATTTGAACTGCTTGATTCGAGAATAACCAAAACTCTAGTTAAGGGGTTACATACGTAGTTATGGGCCATTCGGCTATACTAGTGGTTCTCCTGGGTCATACCCAATTCAAAATACACATAAATCCACCGTTCTATCATTGCTTCGAACCATTGTCCCAGAGGCGCGCGTTCACCACAATCATGAATGCACGACAACATTTCCGAAGTTGCTCGCAAATATGATCATTAATGCTAATTTATAGGATATAACACGCTACTTCGCTTTACAAAGATGCCACTTTGTTCTCTAGTAAATGACAGAACCTTCAAAATTGGAACAAGAATACAAACTTTTACTGGATGTGACCGAATTCACCGATTTTCTGCTTTATTACGTTTACGTAGTATTTGCATTTTTCCAGTCCAGGCGCCACGAACTATGCATCTGCTAGCAAAGACGATCGATGACCCGTCCGGTATGAGCTGCTAGCTGAACTCGCTTTCCATTTATTCCATAGTTAATGACGGCACAACGTTCGATCAGTGCTTCAAAGCCCTGAAACAATGCTACTCCCAAGTAGTACTATGTGTGATGTATCGTCAGAATCAGCTCCAGATTATCATCGCATAGAATACCGAACATTCCGATGAATGTACGACTCGAACTCAGACGGTCCCCAGCAAGGCGCTCTCACCCAATGAAAGCAGCCGTCTGCTGAGCCGGCCGAATAAACGAACCTAGACACCAATGAGAGAGACGCAGACAAAGAGAGTAGACGCATACGTAGACTAGAGGCCACCACACAAGAGAGCACCCAGCACTCATACACGATGAGAGAGTGCGGTGAGGAAAGAGACGACCAACGACGAGACAGTAGATTGGTCAATATGACACTAGCGTGACGGCTGTAAAGCGAAGAGTGTGCAACAGACGTAGGGTGTGCGCGATAGTTGGAGGGCGAAGGGAATGTACGAGCGAGAAACATGATGAAGTACGGAGAGCGCAGACAACTAGCGCAGCGATATAGTGTGCAAATGAGATAGATGGAAAAGAGCGAGGTCCTTCGACGTAAGGGACCCAACAAGAATAATGTATTGCGAGTATGCAAATTTGTGCATGTACCAGTCGAACGTTTAAGTATGTATGGATTACCGAGCATCCACATCTCGATTGTAGTGGTTACTTCAAAAACGACCCCCAAGTCGTCTCCGCCAGGCGCTCATATCTTTTCCATCGCGGTTGTTAACTGTACAACGAACAGTCTAGATGTGATATGCGTTTTTCTCTTTCACAACAAAAGTAGGAAAATAGCTTGGAGAATGTTTAGACAATGAGAACCACTCCCAATTTGTGAGAATTCAGGTTTTAAATGTTTACTCATTATTGGAATTAAGTAGGAGCAATTTTATAATTAAGCTCAAGCACTATGCAGTTTAGTGTTCTACACTCGTTTAGCTGATAGTAGCCTTCGATGAATATCACTATAGAGATAGTTGTGTGAGTGCCTTGTAGACCCGTCGTCAGGTTCCCTCTCCCCCAGTATATAGCCAAAAGAGGCGCGTCCTTCTTGTGATGCCAGAGCGGGGGCCCGCGTTTGACGATGCAGGGGAGCGCCATTGACAGCCAAACAAGCCGTAGAGGGTCAGGCAAGGTCAAGTTGGCTAGACTACGCCAAACAAAGATGAACGCAAACGACTACGACGCCTTCAATCAGAATACTGGTAGATGTCAACCTGTCCAACGGAGAAAACTCTGCTTCGATCAATGAATTGATTAGTCTGGACTTTACCGGTTTCTGCAGTAATTCTTCTCAACAACACCATATTTCAACCAGCTAGGTTAATTACCAATGTTGCACATTGGCTTTGATCATTTTCGTAATATGAGTAGTTAGAACACCTACCACAACCTCCATTACAGGGATGCCCCTCTTCGACGACAGCTGTATCTCGGAGGTCATCTAAAACACAAAACTGAAAATGTAGGCAGTGAACGGCAAGAGATGTGGCCTGGAGGCCATCGTCCCTATTTCCAGACCCCCGCCACACTGGTGCAGCTGGCTGGCGGGTGGAGGGAGGCAGCTAACGAGGCCCCTTCCCATGCCTAATTCATTCCGCGCGTCCAAATAGACGCTAATGCGGAGTAGTGCGCCCCAACCACCCTGCCGCAATCACAGTGGCCACACCACAACGCGCCCCAAAGATAAAGGCCAGCAGAGAACTGATCAAGGCACAGCAAAACAAACTGCTTGTACAGTATAATCTTTATGTACTCCATCACATGCATCAAAACATAACATTATTGGGGGCGAACAAATTTAAAACGATTCACCAGACTAGGGCTGTTCACATTATTAAATAATGGCGCGATCAGCCAAAAAGAGATAAAACAGCGTTACATAGTTGAAACGGATTACCACACCAAAAGAGGCACAATTCGACTGTTACAAATGTCACACATCCCGAAAAGCCAGATAAAAGATAAATTGGCAAAATACCAACAACAAAAGAATTAAGCGAAAAATTAACAGTTTCATGAAAAGGTAAAAAGTTATCAGACACCAGACTAAATTCATCGTCAATAGAATTCTGGGGGAAACGACGATGGTAAACTAGAAAGACGCTAGGGCAAGGCGACTAAGAAGCAGACCCGGGCAAAACTTGAGGGCAGGTAAACCCTCTGCAAAGGGGTAAGAATGGTTGAAGCAATCCTGAGTATCAAATCAAAACACATTGGATAGATGAACACACCAACATTCTCACATTAGAAATTACAAGAGATGCACACCACCGGAGAAGAGGATATCGAATCAAAAATAAATTGAAAGACTTATTCAACAAAAACTGCTTTCTGTTGATCGATGTCTATTCGACAAACAGGACATTTCTTGTTATATCCCAGCCATCTATCGATACATCCAACGTGGAACTGATGAGTACACGCCAGATTTCTAACTTGTTCACCCGTCTCAAATTCGCATTGACACACGGTACATCTCTCCTGCTGATCTTCAGGTACCTGATAATTTACATCTTCAACTTTTTAAATGAAAAATGATGTTCACCATCTTCCTTGAACCATAAGCGGCATTCAAAACAAGAGAAATAGATAGATAATTGCTCACCTCCACGTCCTTCACAAACTGCATCTTCTCCGTATACTTGTCAATTTCTTGGGAGTTCAGTCCGACAGGCTGTGGTTCAGATGCAGGTGCGGCAAACATGTGATGTCGCTCCAGGGTGGGTCTATCCACGAGCAGCTCCGGTACAACATTCACCAGCATATTCAACTCCAGGCGCCCAGACTGTAATATTTAACAATATTACAGAATTGACTATAACTGCAATATTGCAACGAAAACCGAGACGTCAATTTGCAACTGGCGAATGGACTATAATATACGAAAATCGAGAATATGAGCAAACACTTACCGGTCCTAGTGTAAGCGGTCCTCCTCTGGGTAGCACGTAGAGTCCACTGTTGGGCAATAGACGACTGATTATTTGTTGCTGATGTAATTGCTGCTGGAGTTGCTGTTGTTGCAGAAAGGCATGCTGCATGTGGTTGGTCATCAGTGCGTCCTGCACATATCGCATTCCGACCGCGGTCATGGCGTGCTGCGAAGCCGTCATCGGAAGCGAGGGGTTGGTTTGAGTTGTGAGCAGCATAGGACCACTGCAAAGGTCATTCCTAAGTTAATCATACAAAGAAAAGCAAATATAAACAAAACGAATTATAGTGAGATCAGAGTTCCATAAATATAAGTGTGGGGGGGGGGAGGGCATAAATATTGAGGTATTTTTTTTATTAAATTTTCGTCGCCTTGGTGCCACGGGACGGTCCCATAAGTATCTTCCTTTCCGCGGGGATCTTCAACTCCCCTCTAACCAACACGTCACTATCTTACTATAAATCGCATTGATGAGTGAGTGCTACGAAACTCACGATTGTTGTGCTGCGACAGCAGCTACATGAGTGTGGGCAGGACCACCCGAAGAGGTCAACGGGCAGAGAGGGCACAGACAAGGAGTACACGTGGGACAACGTTGACCAGGACCGCAGACGGAACACGCCTGATGCCCGGACGGCACGGGGCCCGTCACCAATTGGGACGTGGACGGGGGAGCATCCTGCTGCTGCACGAGGTCGGGTTGAACTGCCTGCAACACAAAACATGTGAGAGGAAATTGAATAGCGGGCACGGGCTAGCTTCACAGTTGAAGCAAACATGTTGAGAGGTGAGAAACACAATCAACGACTACGCATCCACGTTAGATCGACACTATGAAAAATATTGCAACATGGTAGATCCTGCTACCGGTAGTAGTGTTTCTAACTATAGCTACAATCTCCGGTTATTGGCAATGGTGCACTGGTTGGGAGCAAAAACATACAGGCAACCTTCTAAAATGAACTATCAACTGAGAGGTAGGAAACGCAAATTACCTGAATCTCTCTGGAACTATCGCTGGCAACTCTACGAAGCTTGGGAGTGCGAGTTCCTGTCTCGATTGAGGATTGAACACGGGACATGGGAGCAGCACGTTTGAGACGCATAGCCACAGACCGCATGGAGGCCGGGAGGGTGGGAGGTAATGAGGTGTGCTGCCGAGCAATCTGAATACTCATTCAATATCACAATAGTACACCAATATCTTATCAAATACATCCTCCCCAAGTACCGAATGTCGTCACACTTTCATGAAGAACAAACGACAGGGAAAAGATTGAAGCTCGTGATTATGTAACACGATTCAGCTACACATTACTATTCAAAAGAAAGAATGGAATAAACAGCTGATAAAATGTATACCTCCACTGAGTCTCTTTGATGAAGTTGCTGCTGAACTGTCTGATGAGAAACAGAGGGTCGTGTTTCCAAAGAAGCCTGAATAATGATAATATTTCGTGTCTACCTTGACAGTAGAAATTAATGAGAAATGATTATATTTACTGATGTTTAGATCTGCCAACTTTTCACATACAATCGGTCGGTATCACATGAAGGCTAAATCTTGGAAATTTGGCTTGAATAGGTGTTCTAAGTTCTAAAAAAACCAGCTAGAAGGAAATTGACACAACAGTGCTCCAACACTAAGAACCAAATTCAGGAGAGATCGGTATTGTAAAGATATTCATGCTCAATATTGTTCGAGAGAGAGAGAGAGAACAACGAGAAAGCGTGCAAACACCTCGTGCTTGTATGATTTGTATATCACAGGACACTAATATCCAGTAGAACCTGATGAAAATGATAGAGCCATACGCGAAAAAAAGAACGAAAAACAAACTTGTGAGGAAGATGATACAACTTGTTGGGTCGTGGGTGTGCTATGATTCGTAGTGCCAAAACTGGAGGACGCCTGTCCGTAGGCTATGGGCGGATGGTGGAGAGAACAGGGCTGGGAGGGAGAAGCATACGCACACGACTGACACAACGACTGTACCTGTAACCGAAACAATCTATAGACAATTGAAATAGCAGATGACATCACACGAATGGAGAGGCCAAAACTAGAATCTGCTGGGCTTGTTCTCAAATATACATGAGGATATCCCGGAACGTCTCCTTGACACTCGTATATCAAATAGACTAACCACCTTCGATGTTAAGAATCACGGAGCGTGTAAAACAAAGTATATAAATCTAGTTTGGGAAAGAAAAAATACTAACAAAATATATCTAATGGAACATTGTTCGTGTGTCAACTCATTAAGTATAGTTACATTTGGCTAGAAAACGTGCGTACCTGTGTGGAAAGGACGCAGGGAGCAACGGGGGCATTCTGTACCAGAGGCGCGGAGGGGTGAGCATACATCATGAGCTCGACGGGCAGGTGATAGGGGGCGGAGACCATGGGGGGAATATAGTTGGACGAGGGGGGAGGGGGCACCCCTTGCGAGGGACGCGACCCCGTCATCGACGACATCAGCGAGAGCGAGACACGCGGAGACGGCTGCGAATCCATCTCCTGTCCTCCTGCCTGCAACACATACACATTAACAACCAACAATCGAGCACGGCATCAAACCAGAGATATTTGTACCGTTTAAAACTTTCATAACGTTCCTTTCGTACTAAATATCGTAACAGGGCTCACAATGGACAACATTCTTCATTCTCCACCGGTAACATTCTATGCCACGGGTAAAGACGTCAGGTGATAAGTAATAAATGAATAAAGGTGAAGAGAGCGAGGGAGACAATAGTGCTATCAAAACAAGTCTGACAGTGAAATTCGGCATGATGTTGTGGGTACACTATTTTGATTATCACAATCACTGCGCGAACCGCAGTGACGTGAAATAATTGATTACATGAATGGAAATTTCTACAACGACCTAGGGTGAGAGTAAAACGCTAAGAGATAAAATATTTGCCATCGGACAATAACAGTATTAGGATAGGAGCCTTGGTCAGGCAGCGGTGCAATTACGGACCTCGGAGACCCATGCGGGAGGCAGATGGGCAACGATAAGGCAAGATAACGCATCTATGGATTAATCTTATCGAGTGAGCAATCCTTGGTGTCAAACAATCAATACATAAAACATAACCCACAAACTGAATTCATGAGCTTTGGAGTAAAACTAATGACCTACAATTACAACGTGACAGTATTTTTAGCAATGTTGGAATACCGGGAGAACAACTAATGAACATTACTGATTGACTAAAACTTAAAAGTGCGAATTGTGGAAGGCAGTGGAAGGGAAAGTGAAGTGGCCGTTGATATTTTTGGTATTTTGTTAAAGAAGGACGATTATATGGACGAATCCAGTGACATCGGTCCTTTAAACTGCAATTGAAAAATGTATTGCGGTTTAAAGGACTGAAGCGTTGCAATTGGACCACATAATCGTCCTTCTTTAATGTGGCCACCGAAGAGAATGCGTCGTCAGTTCAACTACTTTAAATTTTCAAACATTAAAAGCCAAACATTTGTTTTTGTTTTACTATATTTTTGTGTGGGGAGACGACGATAGTTGTAAAATCTGTGCTATCCGTACTTTCTAACCTAGTTGAGCCTACTTAGGCAGCAAATTACTTGTGTATAGCCTAACTACGAGAAATCACAGCTAGCTGATAATGTGTACGTAGACAGGTAGATTAATCCACATTGTTCCCACGACTTCCGTCTACCACAACCATATTTCATTATATAAATCCCACGTGTTTTGAACAAAACACTTCGTGATCAATAAAAACTTCCTAAATCGATATCGACTGATTTATCCTCAAAACCCAGTACACCAATACGACGTTTGACTTTTCCTTTGAAAACTCAGTTAGCATAGCGTAAGCAATTACATTCTCTGACTTGTCAGCATTATGGAGCAAAACTCGCCAATGGCAGTATAACAGCAGTGGTTTTTCGTCGCCGAACCGGTGGTGGCCGCGACGCTTATACGCGCCCGGGCATAAATATCTAGGGAACTCCATCTCTACGAACTGGACAGAAACTAATACAACAGAAAAGGAGCCATACCCAGTAAGTTTCGATTTTTAAAGAAGGACGATTATGTGGACCAATCCCGTTACATCGGTCCTTTAAACTGCAATTGAAAAATATATTGCGGTTTAAAGGACTGAAGCGTTGCGATTGGACCACATAATCGTCCTTCTTTAACGACAAAAAGGAGTCTGTTTTTAGATTTTAACACGTGAAAAATGATGATTTCTCATGGAATATAGACAATTTTTCTCAGTTTCGTTGAAAAAGTAGTCCGTTGTTCGATTTTTTCGCTATTCGGACAAATTTACTAGGTTATGGAAAAGGCTTTCATACAGGGAGAACTCATCTGACGTAAATACAACCCGAAATTCCTCCATAAAGTTTATGTTCATACTTTAAACAATCAAAATTCCTAAACTTGACGGTAAACGATTGAAGAAGATATCGCTAAACCGGCATAACAATTAGCAATCAACAAAATATCCGCGAGCTCTGGCAATGTGACTATCGGAAATTTAGTAATAATCATATGAGTCATCATATTGAACATATGAATCGTGTACGAATTATGCATGCATACGGTTAGATTGAACTCAGAATGTTAGGATGTACTAATATATCTTACTGAAGTTAATACCCAAGAACCCTTGGTAGTATACGTTCGAAACCCCTTTCGTACAATGAAAAGATAAAGACGGAAAGGAATTAAATGAGACAACTGCCATTTTTTTCCTACAGCGAGGGTTGCCGGTCGTGCCAAACTGAAGGGAGCAAGGTTTGGAAGAGAATAAACAAAGTCCGCCGTGACCTCAACACTGACCTTACTTCACCCGGCGCTGCTGTAACAAGGGGGTAGATGCAGAGGTCTGATAGGCAGACATGAATATAGACAGCCAAATGATAAGAATAAGAAGATGGGACCGCAAATATATTACCAAATACTAAGTGAAGAGAGGCATTTGAGAGATGAGCTTTACGTAATACCGCATTATAATTTATGATCCCGAAATTCGGAGCTAAAAAATAGGAAGAAGCGTTTAGACTAATACAACAAAACGTAGCTGGCCATAACATAAGATCTGTGAACAGGTCCATACAAACTGGCTCGACCAGTGCGGATTCATTTAGCCGCATAGGACTCAGACACGACTAAGCATCTATTCACCATGAGACAGATTAGTTCATAACTATGAATGCCCAAGGAATAATTTCGAAACAGGTAAACAGGAGCACATTTTTACGTACGCCCCCGCTCAAAGCAGAATCAGCTAATTGTGGTCATTCGAAAGACATCCCATAACTTGCGGACAAACATGAATACAGAAATGTATGATAGGAATACGGAAAATCATTACCGATGAGCGAGCAGTGGCAGAAAGAGAGTGCGACAGGGTGTCGCGCGACTGCCGCACCACTACAATGCGTAGCGATCGATGTATCTGCGTCTCTGCAATGCACTCTAGGTCTGCAGCACGTCTGACTCTAACCTACAACAGCTGATCAAGCTGAACGAACGGCAATAATGAACGAACGTCGTACGAATGAACTTCTGAAACATACAAACATTCTGGTAAGTTTCCAAAGACCTCACAATCAACTGGTATTGTACGACTTCTTTATTTCTATGTGCTGGTAGATCCGTAACCATCTAGAGATATCTCGCAAGTTTAATCTTCTCGATCGAATAGTAGACGATGCTCTGCTGTTGATCTGAACATTTAGGTCAGAGGAACGACTCCAACTAGTACTAACCTAATGGTTTGGCTGAAAACCCTCCTCCGACGGATTTTGATCACGCAACAACATTCATAACTATTTTTCAAAAATCAAAGTGAATGAATTCGAAATCAAACCAGGGAGACATACACCAACCCGGAAATATGTGAATCATCTGTTATCATCATGGAAACAGTAACACTTAGTGTTGAGGACAATTGGGTACTAAATGAGCGGCGGTTCTACAGCAAACTGCTGGTCAATTCACTGGAGAACCGAATTCTTCCCGAACCGCACTTTCTCCCCAATAGATTCATCACAATATAACGGCTTTATCGATTCGAACCATTCACTGGAGAACCCTGTTTGGTAAGTCGGTTGCCAGTGTTCGGTTCTCCAGTGACCAATTCGGGGTGAATTCTATATCTAACCGGGTTTTTAGGTAACCTAACCCTTTTTTGGTAACCTATTTTTCAGGTTACCTCAGTAGGTAACCGGTTGGTAACCTAAAATGAAAAACCGGTTACCTGTTTTTCTAACGCAAAATGTGGTTTTCACCGTTAGTTCGAACGGTAACCGGATTTTAGTTTCAGGTTACTTCCAGGTTACCTACCAAGGTAACCTGAAAAAGAGGTTACCAAAAAAGGGTTAGGTTACCTGAAAACCCGGTTAGTTGTAGAATTGGCCCCAATTCGGTCCGGTAAGGACCCGGTTCTTGAGAGAATTCGCTTAAATTTCGTATCGGGATGCGAGTTATTCTCATGTTCTGACTGTAGTGGAGGCCAAACTGAGATCTCAGTTCGAAATTCACACAAACTAACCTAACCAGAGCGAATAATTGTGTGCCACCAAGTGTTTGGTTTTTGAAACTTGTGCGCAAGTGCGGCTCAGAATCGTTGCGACTTCATGTAACCTCCAACAGGCAGGGGAGGCGTAACACATTTACAAATAAAATTATGAGAATATTTTTACTACCACGAACATACTAACAAAAAGTGAACAAAACATGACTTCTACATTCGAACCAATTACAATGACAAGAGAGCACTAAGGGGATGACGAAACAAAGAAATGAGGCGAAAAATAAATTATTGAACGGATTTATCGTTAACCATCGTAAGGTAGTGGCTAATAATTCACTGGAACAAAACTGTACTATCTAAGAAACATGACAGGTAAACATTCAACAGCACATTGAGTGCAACTAAG
This sequence comes from Litoditis marina, assembly GCA_964036275.1. Classification (NCBI taxonomy): domain Eukaryota; kingdom Metazoa; phylum Nematoda; class Chromadorea; order Rhabditida; family Rhabditidae; genus Litoditis; species Litoditis marina. Next base: position 2,687,659 of record OZ038438.1, read on the forward strand.
AGAACAATAAAATGGAAGGAAAATGCGTTCACTGTCAAAATCATTCCCGAGAGAGAAGGGTGGCATGGGTAAGATATCCGGTATGGGTAGGTTGACCATTGGGAAACTTTATAGCTGTGAGAGAACGTTGAACATCTTGGGCATCAACATCCCTAAAAGTACGATTATTATGATAATAAACCAGAGGCGAACATTTATGGATATATTTAGGTAATTGTAGACGTCCCCAGTTAATCGTGGTGTCGTGGATCTTCTGAAAATTCACTTGAAAATAACAATAATCGAAAATCGCACCCGCATGCTTTTCTCTTCCGTCCTTGATAACTATCACGAGTATCCTGAACTGCAGCCTGATCTCCCAGTGCATCGAAATCCGAAAGAGTTTGGCGACGTTCATCGACAACCTGAATGATTGGAACCGATTCACTGCATATTGAGGAGAAAAAGAAACAAACGAATACAAATAAAATGAAATTATCAAATAACCTTCAATGTAGTTGGAACAACCTCGACGGTTTCGATTTGAACAAAACCAAGATTACGCATAACGTCACAGGCACGCTGAACCTGAAAAAATACAGTGAGGCAGACGTCGTACCTCTTAAGAACACCTTGATCCAGTTATAATCGCATTAATTTTGAAAATCTTATGCGATTAAAGGAGACCGGAAATAAACCTTCGATTCTCAAAAACAATGGTTAATTGGACAAGCGATTTAGCAGAGAGGTTGATGGGGAAAAGCTCAAGACAGGATGGGGCCCGGTGCGTATGAAAGTTCACTTCTCGTATGGTAAATGGTCAAAACTTTAGGGTCTTCTTCCGGCTAGGAAGGGATCGAGAGTCTGGATCCGTACAAGGGGACCAGTGGTGAAAACCTTGGTCTAAGGCGGCAATCGCTATCCTCGCAGCGTGAAAAAAAAACTTTAGGCAGCGGCGCGAAAGTGCAACTACATGTATCGAGTAGGCCTCTCGGACACCTGGATGCGCAATCGATACTTATCTTTAATCGATGATATCGATAATTGATACTTATTTTATCTTTCACATCTTGGCATCTGCCTCACAAAGCGCAGCCTAAATTAATGGGTTAACATCAAATCAAAACACTTGCTCAAATTTGATTCTAAGGGAACCTAAAGGAATTTGAGGGAATATCAATAAAGTTGGAATAGTAACGAAAAAACGATCAGTATTTGGGTATGTAAATAGATAAGACTTACCTGTTCGATACAAGGACTGAAGGAAACAAGTCGCCCGCCTCTCTCCCGTGAGATGGCCAAGACAGCATGCGGAATAGCCTCCCAAGGAGCAGGAACGTCGAGAAACACACCATCACACTCATTTGAAACGGAGAAGCCTTCGGTACATACATTTCGCACTACTGCCTTTGTACAGCTCGACAACCCATGCGCCTGGAACGGAATAAGGTGTAGAACATCAGTGAGTAGTATAAACATAAACAATACCAATATGCAAAAATCGTACTGTACTTGTGGCAAATACAACTATTATTATGAACGATCTATATCGAGCTATTACCTCAAACTCCTGTTGAATCTTGATACTACGACTCTCCTCAATATCGTGAGTGTGCAGTTGACCTGTAGGAGCGACCGCTAAAGCAATCGCATGACTGAGACTACCACTGCCAGTTCCCGACTCGCAAATGATCTGAAATTGAATAACCTCGCTTGTTGCAACCAAATTCGACCACAATTATAAATACCGAGTTCCATCTGATCTAGGATCGGATATAGTTCATCTCCTTTTAATCTTGAAATAATGACACAACCATGAAATGACGAGTATAATTAGATGAGAGGTATGAATATTGAGAAAAGGCACCTACAGACCTACAGTGCAATTAAATCAGAACTTACTGAGCCAGGTTTCGCATCAAGCAGCTGCAAAATAATAGCACAATCATGAGTATAGAGAATTTGAGTACGACGAGGAAGACATCTAGTCCAGAGCTCAGCAGATGGACGAAGAGCATGCACGTAGCCAGCAGTGGCACTCAACCGAGAACCCCATCTGAAGTGACTCCATTACAAAATGACAGGCAATGAAACCGACGAGAGAATGTGAGAACATGAACTCACGGCTTTCCAATAATGAATTCATGGCGAAGAGCACCATATTTCATTGTGAGCGTGTGACCGCGGCGAACCACAACCGGATGAGAACAACCGAACGATACGTAAATGATGACAGTATCGCCTTCCTCAATATTATCTTCGTATTTGAGGAATGATGGTTGTCCTATAAAAATACACATTATATGAAATAAACTAAACTCGATCGATGATCTACTCCTACAATCGCCCCCCACCTTTGGGGGGCGATTCTACCCCATGCTTATTTACTGCAGGCTTGGGTTGAGTGGGGGGTGATTGTTCATCAGTTCCGGGTATGTACTATCACCCCCCATTTTGTATTGTGAGGGGTAAACTTTGTAGTTGTAGAAGAAAAAAGACGTGGAGAGACGTGTAACTTGCTGCATTTCATTTTCGAATTTCAAAGCCACTGGAATTGGCTGTTGCTGGAAATTTAATTTGGCAACAGAAACTTTTGCGCTGCAAAGGAGGAGTCTCACGCTCTATGTTAAGGGAAAATCTAGCGCTCTCTGTTAAGGAAAATCTAGCGCCCTATGTTAGAGAGATCTTCCACGCCCTTTGTTAAGAACTTATCGCGATCTTTGTAAGGAAAAAACTATCGCCCTGTGTTAAGGATAACTTTCGTGCCTCATGTTAAGAACCTATCGCGATCTATGTTGAGAAAAAGTCTAGCGCTCTATGTTAAGGAAAACTGTCACGCCCTATGTTGAGAACCTATCGCGCCCTATGTTAAGGAGAAACCTAGCGCTCTATGTTAAGGAGAACATCCGCGTCCTATGTTAAGAACCCATCGCGAACTATGTTGAGAAAAACTTCCGCGACCCAGGTTGATGTCGCCAGCCTAGACTCATCAAGGAAGGGGAAGCCGGCTTTAGCCGGCGGCACCTTCCTTGTAACCTTCCTATAACGAACTTCAGCACTTACCTGCAGTAATAGCAGAATTTGATGAGATAATACTCGCTTGCGAAGGATTAGCAACAGATACAGACATAATGACACCGAATATTGTTTCCTGGAAATAAAGTAATTCGATGATGGTTAACATTTTGGCAATTGTATGGCGGAAATAGCCAATCTGCCTGCACAATTATAACAGGACATAGTATAACTGTAAAGCAAGTAAAATACAAAAACATATCCAGAATTTTGAGATCTACTGTATAGTCTCAAAAAATATATGAATGATCTCACCAAACGAACTATTGGAGAAACTTCACGCCTTCAGAGGCTGAACCTATATTAATCAGTTGTGCTCGCCGCTGAGTTTCCAGACAACGAAGAGACTTCAGTAATACGTCCTTTTCAAGACCGTGAAACGCTGAAAACGTTTATGAATATTCATAGCCATAATGATTTTTATATAAGTTCTTTCATTTGTATAGCGAAAAATTGTGCAAAAAGGTCAACTTATCTTATTTTGTTTGAAAAGACGCTACTTTTGATTAATCATGGTAAGGTATGCGTATTCAATGTTCGTGCAACGCGAATTCATTTTATGTAAGAAAGATAATTTCTTACACTCGTGGATGGTATCGTCTCCTTGGGTAATCTCGTAGAGAGTACACGGCGTGTTCAAAAGACCGTTACTCACTGCCCACTCGTAAATCAGAGAACCCCACTCGTCGGGTCTCTTCCAGTAAATATGACAGCGAGTCTTTCCGCTATCTAGCCACTCAGCGTGCTCTAGAAATACTCAAAATGAATATCCGAACCTCACAATCTTGTTATAAGGCTGAATAATTATCATTATTAACACATTTAATGAAGGACGATTATGTGGTACAATCCTAACGATTCAGTCCTTTAAACCGCAATACATTTTTCAATTGCAGTTTAAAGGACCGTTGACACGGGATTGGTCCACATAATCGTCCTGCTTTAAGATGTTAACATTATTTTGGCAACCTCTCCAAATAACTGCCAGCAGTGCTAAATACTGCTATTGAGGTTATTTAGGTTGGAATAAGGTCATGAGGTACTCACCACCTACTAACTGGACCGTGTTTATATTCAACGAGCGTTCTAAATAAGATTCTACTCAATTTCTTGCTTCGACATGTTCTGACATTTTTGATTCAAAAAAGCGCGCTATATTTCTAGACCTTATACAAGATTTAGTTAAACTAGTCAGCCAGATGCTATTCACCCCTCAAGCTCGATTCGTAATTTTGTTCGACAAGTCATAGAGAAAGATGAATATGAATAGGAAACTAACTCTTTTGCTCTAGATAGTCGAATACGGCACGAACCCCTTCGCTAGTGAGACGCCCTGGAAAACAAACATTTACACTAAGACCGTGAAGCTGTGGCATGGAGCCTGCAACAGCTAATGACCTCGATGTAAATTTCTCAGTATTAGCATGCTCTTCTTCCCAGACTTTAAAGAACACCGAACTGAATTCACTCACTATTCAACTTCTGATTGCAGAACAATTCCGTATTGGAAGCGTCAACGATGTCCAAAGTGTGGATTTTGTGGTACTGCGCGTAGTCCGTCACCAGCTGAGACCACGCTTCTAGCTGTTTTTCACGAGTGATTAGCGTCCGTTGGAGACTAAAAGAAATGAATCTTCGGCAAAACAAGAGAGACCACAGCACCAAAAGATCTGCACGCACTTACGTGAAAAATGGTGGAAAGTCATACTGCCATGGCCATTTGAATGACATATTATCCCGTGATTTCCATCACCTGCAAACATGTCACATCAGGACACGGATCCCACAGACAAACTTCACAATCAACAGCCAGAAATATCACTTTCAGAAATAGCACTTGGTACCCAACCATAAACAATCTTGAAAACAGCCAAATCAATAACATTACATTTGCCATAAAGAGAAAGAGGGCTAACCGTACACAATAAAGGAAGGACGAGAGTGTTAACAAGTTTGGATAAAACATCGAGAAACACAACGATACTTGCACGTCAATGGTTCCAATAATATATAACTAATTTCTTCCGACTCGAGCTCAATCAGAACGAAGAAAATAGTCAACCGAGATGAGCGTCACTAGAACTTTTGATTCAAGATGGAAACACCTGACAACATGGAGAAAATGGATATGTATAAATGAACAAAATGGTGATAAATCTCTGTACAAAGGGTGGAAACATGCATGACTTGTTCAAACAAAGTAAAGGAAAAACCCTCAAAACATGAAACTGATTGAAAGGGATAAAACTAATTGGATTGGGATTGAATTGAAAAAATAGCAGCATAAAACGATATAACGGAAGAAAGAGATGAGCTGAGTACATAGACAACTAATTGAGATGAGTTTGTACAAAGGATAGATAGATATAAGGAGCAGAGAAATGAACATATTGCAAAATCAACCCACGAAAACATTGCAGTGTGCAAGAAAGTGGATCAGAAAAAACGATTATTAAAAAGCGGTTTCCAGCAAGTAATCTGATTAAGTACTACAACACATGAATTGCTCCAAATTTCAGTATCCGCTATGGCGTAGAAGCTCCAAAATAGAACACGGCATATTTAATGAGCACGTGGATTGTAAAAAAAGAAGCAAATCTGGTGAGCGTAGAGATAACAATAAGGAGTAGAAATAATCATCACGATTTTCCTGGAAAGGACTTGGTGTGGTCTGAATCATGGATACTTCAGCAGGATCTAGAGTAGAACAGCAAATATGCCTTTTGCTTCAACACAGTTTGTTCGGAGCACGGCTTCACAGAAGAGTCATTGAAGTGGAACCAGCTTCCCTTCCTCCGACCATAGGTAGAGTAGTGACCAGATCCGACACTGAATTGAGAGAAATGTGAGAGCACTTCCGCTGCATCAGCCTTGCCAATAACATAAAGGTACACGGAAAAGATTAGCATAGCTGGAACAGGCACGAGGAAAAAACTAGTACATTATGTTTCACTAGCTAGGACAAATCAGTTCAAAAGCCTATAACCATACTCAATAGTTTAACGAGGTAGCTCTAATAACCATATTCAACTCAATCATCGACGGTGTTTACAGCTGGCTTGCTCAAGAGGAATCAAAAGTTCAAAAGTAACACATGACTGAACAAATATCCTGAAATGAACAAAGCAACCCGTTAACGCCCAGGACCGAACACTATTAACATATGCATATACATATACACACGCTCGAAAATTATTAAGGGCGGTTTCTTTGAATGGAGAGTTGCCCAAAACAGTAACCCTTAGCACAAGGTTATCTCTAAATATAAATGAAAAATATCCCAACTCACTCGGATCCATGATGAACCACCACGGACGTCAAATCAAATTTCACCGATTCGGAGGGAGACGACACACCAGTCTAAAGCAAATTAGTTGATAAACGTTTCACTTTTCCGTGCGTTTTTATGAGAAATGCTGACAATAGTAAGTCCGGTGCAAACAATACCTTTAACAAATGTGAGAACCGCCTTCTTATCAAATAAAATGCATTACTCTTCACAGAGAAAATGATGAAGAAGGAGTGGGGAGGTGGAGTTGAATGTGAAATCACCCCCGTCAAACCAACCCCATCCAAAATAAAACCAATCACGCCATCAACCTCGAGTTTGTGACAGTTAGGGTGTCGCCATATTCAAAAGATGTAGGAGAACATATTTGTCTTGGGTCACATGAATTCATGCTCAAAATTACCGTTGCCATGAAAGGGGTTATGTCCAAGCCAGAAAGAGGAAAATCCACCATGTAGTCTAGTTTTCCTCTCGACATATGAGACCATCGGAAACGCTTGAGATGAATACAAAGAACCTGAATGCCAAGCTTTACAAGCGTCCGCAGAACAACCGACTTGATGAAAAGAAAATTTAAGCTTCACTTGATTACAATACGATTGATGAGAGCAAGAAATACTGTGTTATTCTCTGAATCCAATAAGAAAAAAAAATGGTATGTGGGCCGGAAGTGGGTGGCTGTGCGTGTTGCTAACTGATCTGGCCTACAAGGACTGAAAAAAGGCTACAGCACATTTGAGTATGAAATGTGATGACGTGGCTCTTTCTAGCATAACAGCTTACATTGGGAAGGACTCTGAGCATCAGCTGCTTAGTCGAAGGTCGTTTGTCCTTGCAATGACCACACATGTACTGCTCACACTGTCCCAATTCCTCTTTAGCAAAGAACTTATGAATACAATCCCACAAATGAATCCGCCCTGCACGTCCATTCAAGGGTTCGTATATATCGAGGGAAAGATCTGCAAATGGCACATTTATCTATTATCACGCTGGAATGTTTTTTCGATACCATAACACTATTTTTGTGGTAAAAATCATTAGGCGATCATTTAATTCGCATTCCTCCATTTTAGAAGACTACTGGATTAGGCTGCAAAACTGTCCGAACTAGTAAAGAAGTGCCGACTGCATGAAAATACACGACGCAGATAAAAAAAATTAGTCAAAATGACATAGAGGAAGGAAATTTGGAATGAGCTAGGTTAATAGAAAAATTCACAAACCCATGAAAGTTTCGTGTTTATTACTTGCAGTGTGGCAAGTGAGGCAGACCACTTGGCTCTGAATGGAGCCCTCGAAAATGCGGCTCACGGCTGACGCGGACGGTGGCAAGGATATGCCGCATGCAGTTGCCAGCCATGCATCTGCACTCTCAGGAATTCTACATCGACGAAGCTCGCAATGAAGTCGGTCAAGTGCACACCTCAGAAACTCATGAGCATCCTGCTGATGGTACCCTCTGGAAACATGGCTGGGTGAAAATATTGGTCCACGCTTTACCTATCCATGTGAATGAGACGGAACTTGACTTATAAATAAATGAAACTTCCACTAACCTGAACCTTGGAGAGATCTTCCAGACGGCATGAAAGAAATCATCCGGGGAAACGGGTGGTACTCTATTGAAGTCGCACAAATCCAACAAGACTTTTCGCAGCTCTTCAGCGAGAAAACTGACAAAATGACAATACATTGCCTGCTATCGACCTATCATTTCTAATTATCACATTTTCTGCTTTAGACAACTATGACTATTCGGATTTTGAGGTGAAATAAAAAAATGAAAGCGCGCATCAGCCGGACCAAAGACAAATCCCGTACAGCGCGATTGGAACACACGTGAGTATAAAATAGGAAATGTACCTATCCGAACCGAGGAAATCGCAAGTTTGCACAATTAATCGCTTGACAGAAACGCATCGACATAGAAATTCTGCACCTCTTTAATTTCAACGGCAAGTGCGGCTGCCCGTAATGATACTTCACCCACGAGAAGATAATAAAGAGTTTTAATTCAAGTTTCAATATAACGTACAAACCTCGGAACGGGCATCTTGCCTGAATGAGCCGAATTTCCCATCAGATTAGCTCGTCTTGTGTTATAGCGAGATCGCTGGGGACAGGTTATAGGAGAATGATGATCTTCAATAATATCGTCGTCAGGAGTTAGAAGAGGAAGCTGCGTTAGGTATTCACGGAATACATCAGTGACGCTGAAGAGTTGAATTCAATTTTATACATATACTCGTAGAGCGCCTCTTTTTTCAGAGAAAAAACAAGCTATGAGAAATATTTGGGAACCGAGAATCGTGAACATGTCGGCTGCCATGATTTTCTCACTAGATACTAAAAAAAAACAATGAAACCAATTCAACATGCTGAGAAGTAACACATTTTGGTGGGCTACCAAGTTGAAAACTCATATCGCACCTGGGATAGAGTGATACAAGAAAAGTGCATTCAAAGTTGGACTAACCCTAACGCTTGAATAACAGAGTTCATGAAACAGGTATTTCCCAGGTTTTTTAGTCCACGAAGCTTGCTATCAACGGACAGTACGGAAACTTGATTTTTCCTATCAGTGACATTTGTGGAACAGAACTGAAAATGATTTGTTATAAATGAGTGCATTCTTTAGAATAGGTTCTTATGCGACATATTTTGTTAAGCAATTCAATCCGGCTATACGACCTATGCCATCTCGAAATAATTTATTAGTATAGTGTACAAAATTTGAAAAATCGAGGTTTAAAGATGAGTAAGTTCTTTCGTACACTCAGGGAAAGTAAGCCCAACCTTTCTTTTTCGAGGTCGCAAGGTCCTTCCCCCAATAAGCTCCCCGGGAATAGACTTGGGCGGCGCGGTGGATGAAGAACCCATCACGGGAACAGACTCCTCCTCCAGCACAGAGCCACTGTCTTCATCCGTTTGAACTACCCTGCAATCCCGTACAGATTCAGACAATTCACGACACTGCAGTACGAAGCGCCAACGTGAGCAAAAATCACTCCTAGCTTCTGTGTCACACTTTTTGAACGTAGATAAATATAGCATATGACAACTACCTCTCGAGCTCTGCTGCATTCTGTGACACAACTTCATCTTCTTCTTCCGTTTCCAAGTCCACCAAATCGTCAACCTCATTCGAGCCAAAATAACCTGATCGTAAACGAGCAGCATACGAATGATCCGCACATCTAGAATAAGGCATCACAAAAAATGTTCGGAATCTCACAAGCCTTTACTAAAATTGAGTTACTTCTGTTGATACTTACGGATTATTCGACAGAAACATTTTTTAAACACGTGAAAATTTATGATTTTGCATGAAAAATAAGCAAACTTTTCCAATGTTGGCGGAAAAGGAGTCCGGTTTCTGACTTATACTTTTTACGTCGGCGTTAACGCCAGCAAGCATGTAAAAACGTCTTGTTTTCAACGCGCGGCGTTAACGCCGAGCCACGACTCAGAGCGTTGAACAGTTTGATATTTGCCCGTCAACCGGTAAATTCACATATGCTGTATTTATTACTATTTATTCTCGTTCAGCACATTCGAAATACTAAATTTGTATTTCGAGTTTTTGCAGAAATCCCGAAATTTGGACAAAAGTGGGTAAAAATGTGATTAAAACCGACTATTATGTGCATTAAATGAAAAAAAATCGTTGAAGAAAACATTAAAATTTATATTTTATGGTAAACGTGCTAAGAAACGTCAGCGTTTTATCAAAAACGTTTGAAGCTTCAAACGTTAAACGCGGCCTCGTTTGAATAACGCGGCGTTGCGAATTCCGGCGTTAACGCAAAAAGTTGGCGTTGACAAAATCTTCATTGCATACCTGTACTTATTGAAATGAGATAGTGAACGTTGAACAGAGTGAATCTTTCCATCTTTAGTGTCCCCACCAACATAGTCATCGCATACATAGCTGAAACAAATCAGCCAAATACTAAAAAAAGACTATAGCGATAGTCTGAATATAAAAATGTGCCGAATTCGAAGCACCTATCAATAATGAGTAAGATCATGTTTTTTTGGACTTGACGCGAAATAAGCATAGTTTCATAATATTGGCCGAAGTATGTAAGTGGTGTGGAAGATAGAAGTTTGATTTCGAATTATACATGGAGGAGCATAATACTGTGTGTGCTCAAGAGACAATTTTCCATCTTTAGTGTCCCCACCAACATAGTCATACTGTGTGTGCTCAAGAGACAATCTCATTTCTCGCGAGAAATGTTGGTTGAACAAGTTTACCTTATGTAACAACTTTTTACGGATGAGGGTGAACTAATACTTCAGTCGGGTAAGCAGACAAAAAGAAAATTCCGCATCACATTCAACTAAGAAAATATGGAAAAACATAATCTCTACCGCAAAAAAAACTGGTAAGGAATATACCCATACACCAGCTGACTTTTGTGAGCGGCCCTCCCTCCAAGATACCCGATTTTTGGGAAAATTGAAGTATCGCCCCCTACTTTAGTTGCCAAAGGTCAAATTACAATTCCCCAAACGCAATACAATTTCAGAAAGGTGGGGGGTGAAAAGTCAATGTTCCCCGATTTTTTTTACAATTATGGTTCCCTTATCTACCTTTCGAAAAACGGTGTATTCGGTCAAGATCCCTAATTTTGAGTCCCGCTGTTTCAAATTTCTGAATTGTGTGACCCAATTTTGCGAAAAATGCTTTTTGGGGAGAAAGTCGACTGGTGTATGAATATACCACAAAATTGATAAAGTTATAGAACTGGAGTCTCGCGCCGAGGAACAGTTCGTCAGACGGAGAGAACAAGTACAACTACAACACGGCTTTTTTTTTTCAAAGTTAACTAACATCATTCAATACTAATTACTGAGACAACATTACGACAAATTGCATGTAGATCTTCAAAAAGTAATTTCGTGAACTACGGAGTGGAATTTTTGAACTAGGATTGGTGTTACTTTTTACCACTGGGAATGGAGTGAATACTAAACTAACCAGAAAAGCTCATAGGTATTACATTGCATCGAAACACAGTGTGGCGGACATAGAGCTTCGGTCGAATGACTCAATCCGTGTCCTTTCACGTAACGTCCGCAAAACACAAGACCGCATTGCAAGCATAACCATGGACTATCGAAGGAATCACACACTACGCAGTTCCATTGCACTTTCTCGCTGCAACAGTAAAGCATTATTAGCGACTATCCGAGCGAAGCAACTCTTCGACAGTCGAGCAGAGCTACGTACAGACAAACTACGGAAATCTCGACTACAACTAGGATGAAAATTACGTTTAAAAAATACCCTAAATAGTTGTATTTCTCGAAAACTCCAATTAGCCAGAAGTGAACCATAGGCTTGTAGCCACTAATTGTGCATTGCCTGTGTGGCTCAATCATGCTTTTCTCCACCATCTCGACGGAAAAACCATCTACGGTTGATAAACTTAATCGTGTATGATAATGTAATTATCTTAATAAAACTAACACACGGTTGAAGATTTACCGTAAAAGATTATTATAATCATATATATATATATATAGGACTCTATTTTGACTATAGCAACCTGCCTTACCTCTCAATGTTAGCTATTTTTCTTCGAGAACTACTCCTGCTACTGTTTTCTGGCGATTCCTCACAGTTGTAACGCCAGACTTGGAGTTGTGATAGATTAACTGAATCGATGGCCACAGACGACACTATATGCGGGCAATCGACCATCCCCGACTATACCTATAACTATAAAAAAAACATCCATGTCAGCGATGATTAGACAACAGAATGATTACGAAAAAATAGTCCAAGCTTCTCATGTGCGGACAGCAGCGAGATTTTATAGATAAAATTCACTCATATATTGCCAATTATGTAGCATTTGTGATGTTATCATAGATTGCTAAATACCAGACTGTTAGACCCAGAAACATAAGCGTAAATTTGCGAAGATGAGCCAGCTACAAAAGAGATACCATGGAGATGAATGAGGTTGAAGACAGGCTGAGACAGTCTGCGTCTCTCTGACCTGCACACTATCTCGTCAAGGCCGTTAGAAAAGTGGCTGGAAGCATCCGAGGAGAAAACGGAACACTCGAAAAATTATTAAGAAATCATAATTTCCAGCAACTTATATATATATACTTGTGTTTGTTTTATAAATCGGAGAATGGGTAGTGTGCGGCATAAAAGGTAAAATTCAAGAGAAAACAAGCACAATATAAATATCATGCGTTTAATTCGTATGTTTTCACGAATTACAGATATATAAATACTTTATTCCGTGGAAAAATGAGTGGTAACAAAAAAAGAAGTGGAAACAGCAAAATATGAAGACAACACAACAAAGATAAAACATAACAAAACAGAACAGATACTTTAAACGTAATTGGATCACCTTTACACGAAACGAGAAGGTGATGTCAAAGGCGAGCTCATGAAATACGAGTGGAAGCATAACTTTTATAAAAATGCAACACAAAAGGGACACATTTCCTGCTTGAAATAAATTAGCCTGGGGCTGTCCTTTCGGAGAAGTCTTGGCAAGGTGGCGCAGCGGCAGTCATACGGTAGTCTAAAGGTCCTACTAGGATACACAGCCAATGTCTTCAACACAGACCATGAAATGCCGTCCTTTAATTTGAAATACGATTTCTCTGGCTGGCCTAAATTCCAATTTTTGTTTAGTTTGCTGTAGGTAATTCTTCGTTTTGCTGTGAATTGAATATTTTATGGATTCATAGTACTCACCATATTTTTACGTTTGTTACGTCACAACCTACTTGTTTTTAATATATTGTGGTGCAAAATATAGTTTCTTCAAATTATTCATCTTGATCTTCCTGTACTACCGTATAAAGTACCATATCAAGTATATATCGTCTTATTTTTTCTCAATTTGAGGTAAAACTCCATCGCCGAGATGAAGGTAAACGTCGCCTACCCAGCGACTGGTCAGCAGAAGCTTTTTGAGTTTGAAGATGAAAAGAAGCTTCGTATCTTCTACGAGAAGCGCATGGCTCAGGAAGTTGAGGTTGATAGCCTCGGAGACGAATGGAAGGTGCGATTTTTTACTGTTTTTATCCCCGATGTTGTTGATTAACAAAAGTATAAGTTTGTGGTCAGTTATTATGCTGGAACTCGTCGGCGGCATTTTTGTGCCTCATTAGAATCGTACGTGCTTTTCAAATTCGTCGGGTGTTTTAACATAAGTCATTATCCAACAATCGCTAAAATGTCATGAACGATTTGAACAATTTTGGTTTGACTTGGTTGAGAGTTGGTTTTGGAGAAAAGCAAAAGTTTGCTTGAATTCTTTGCATACAATGCAACCGTTAAATTAAAGTGAACTCTCGACACAACAACGGAACGCACACTAGATTCTCTCGTTATTTGGCAACCCTTGTCAGGGCACAGTATTTATTGAACTATGGCCTTATTCATCAATGTCTCAGAAATAAAAAACCTTTCCGCGCCTCTGGACCCTCCTCACCAGCACACTCATTTCGTGTTCTAGCTTTCCGCGGGAACCTATTTTAGTTCTCGAGGATTGGTGAATTTGGCCACTGGTTTTATGTTCATATTTCATATATATGTGCTCTAACAACGTTGACAACTGCTCTATTTGCCGAAGTTCCGTTGATTCCGTAAAGTGGATACCTTCATCGTGTAAACTGCTTAACTCACTTTTTAGCATTAAACTATTGGTTTATAATTTCAGGGGTATGTTGTCCGTATCTCCGGTGGAAACGACAAGCAAGGATTTCCCATGAAGCAGGGAGTACTCTCCAATGGTCGTGTGCGTCTGCTTCTGTCCAAGGGACAATCTTGCTACCGTATCCGCAAGGCCGGAGAGAGGAAGAGAAAGTCCGTCCGTGGATGCATCGTTGACGCCAACCTTTCCGTTCTCTCCCTTGTTGTTGTCAAGAAAGGTGCGTATTTGAGTATAGCCTATCTGTTTGTTTACAGTGAGGTTTTATAATGTGAAAATTTGGATATAAATCAGGAAAGAGTCTGAACTTTGTTGATATGCCATGTTTTTTTTAAGGAGACCAGGACATCGCTGGTTTGACTGACCAAGTCCTCCCTCGCCGTCTCGGTCCCAAGAGGGCGTCCAAGATCCGCAAGCTGTTCAACCTTACCAAGGAAGATGATGTCACCAAGTATGTCATCACTCATGAGAAGACCGACAAAAATGGTTAGTTTTCTTAGCAGAAGTATTCACAACTTATCTTCCTTGCTGGCATCAGCACCATCCTGCACTTGCTGTGCAGGGTGAGCTTTGATTGCCAGCTATATCAATATCTTCAGTATCTGCTCGTTCTCTCTTTTTATAATATGGTTTCGAGTTCGTAGCAAGATTACATTCAACTTTTTATTTTCTGTTCCTATTTATTTCTGTTGTTCCTCATGCCATTGTTTCGTTTTCCAGGTAAGACACATGTGCGTGGCCCTAAGATCCAGCGACTCGTTACTCCCACTGTCATTGCTAGACGCAAGGCTCTCATCAGAAAGAAGAAGCAGCAGGCCGTCAAGTCACGTGAAGAAGCCGCGGCTTATCATAAGCTGATGACTAAGTACGCTAAGGTTAGTGTTTATCCCGAGTTTCTTGGTTATACGTGGACTCTGTACAAATAGTAAGTATAATGGTTAGGTTCTTACGTGTGCTCTCAGTTTCATGGTCGAGTATAGTTTATACGCAATGCTCATTCAAACTTTCACGTATTGTTCACTTTCGTTTTGATCGAGCAAAGCTCCCTCCTATATATTCGAACCCTCGTTATTGCAAGCCAACTGCTCTTTGAGTTTGAAACCGAGCTCAGCGGTCTACTAGTGTGCGCTTATTCATGAATCACTTTTGTGCTAATTTCTTTCACAATATAATAAAAATCAGCTTTGAATAATTTACACCTGTGCAACACTTTCGTTTAGGAGCAAAAGGATCAGAAGATTGCTCGTAGGAGATCGTCGGCTTCCCGATCTTCTGAAGCCGAAGTCAAGAAGGGTGGCAAGAAGTAAGACGGGATTGTTACTTGTTCCCTCCTTGTTCATAAATGTTATTGATGTTTTGTTGTTTTTCAATAACATCGTTATCGAGTTTTCCCTCTTTCAATTGGGTCTTGCAAATAATCTGATGATCATTTAATCTACGTACTAGTAATCCTCGCGTGCTCCCTCAAAGAGTAACGACAAATGGTAAAAACAATCGGCTGTCCGTAGAGGTGTGATATTCAATTTAAAATGCAATAGTCATGCCTTGAGCTGTCCGCTTTTCTTGTTTTATTCTTCTGAAAGTTTGCTTAACTGAAGTTTTGCCGGATTAAGTGTTTTAATAATTTTAATTAATCGGTTCTAAATGTTGAAAGCTTTAGTGAAAAGCCATCCTGAGGACTCGCGGCAGGACAATACACAGTGTGTTCCACCATAATACAACCGTTGATACAAAAACGAACTTTTTCCGACGATAACCAGCGTTGCTTTTCAACAGAGCTCCTACTAACATAGTTTAAGAGGAAGTTCATAGGCATCTTATTGACATCTTTTTTGAACGACCTTTTGTCACAATGAACGCTCTAGAGCGTGATCTAAGCTCTACGAATGATCTAATAATTATGATTGTAGTTAAAAAAATTATTTGGTTGCTGAAGATAAGTATGCAACAGTTTGATAACTGATGAGGCATGTTTCTTCAATTTTTTTCAAGGAGGACAGCCTTAACAAACATTTTATATATTCCTTTTCTGTTCGTTTCTTTAGAGGAGTTAATCTCGGAAGTTTCGCACCGAAACCGCAGCACCGTACAGCCCACATAGGGGGACTGAGATTGAATGTATGAAGAAAAGTTACATGACTTGCAATTTTGAACAATCGCTCCCCGGCAAATTCCACACGGAACCGGTTCACCTTTAACCATTTTTCTAGTAACCCTCTTGGAAACTTTTTTACAACTTCTGAGGGAAATTCGCTGTTACCAAGTGGTGAACTGTTAAACATGCGCTCGGTTAACAGGTTACCTGGTGGGGTTAACAAACAACCGCAGCCTTTCAAGAGTTCGTTTAAAATAATTCGTGTAACAATTCGAAAGGATTCGCCATGTAGACACTGTGCCGAGTTGGAATCGAACGAATTTGGTTGAAACCTGAAACGCCGGAGTCGTTCAGGTTATTAGTGTAGATTCAGCCTGAATTTTCTCCCGTATTTTAGGTCTCAAATGAGCAAATTTCTTTGATTATCCGGTATTCTCATCTCAGTTAGTAAACTGTCCGCAAACATGATGGACATGAGCAAATGTATAAGAGATAAATTGATCTGGTATTTAAGTTGCAGAGCATGAGGCAACTTACTAAGCGTGTTAGTACAATAGTGAGTGACTTCAACATGAATATTTCATTTGAAAATGGACTTGACAACATGAAAAATTGAGAAAAAAGTGAAACATGAATAAATGAACCGATACAAAGCAAACACGATGAAATAAATGCACGAGAGGTAGATAGATGAATAAAAAATAAGTCAAACAGGGATAACCTATAATCTGGGAACCAGGTGATACAATATAGACAATTAATGAACAACCAAAAACCAGTACTAACTTTTGAGTTTTCAACTCTGACCAGGGTCACGGTGTTCTGCGTTCGTTGATTTTTACGCAGTGAAACGCGGCCGGTCGCAAAGACCGCGACGCATAAGATATTACTGTAGATTTCAAAAATATTTGAAATTCGCGGGCGCACTCTCTCGCTCCTCCACACTATTTCTTGCGAGCCGCACGCGTCAGAGCTCCGCGAGGCGACGGCGCGAACATTCAAAACCGCGGCGCACTTGAACTAAAGCGTCAATTGGAGCATTGTAGGGTTCAAATACCGTGAGGTAAATCTCTGGTAGGCGAAAATCGTCTTTTCCGATCCAAACAACCACTCTGAGAGAGCCGGGTGGAGGGATACTTCATAAGTTACACCCTCTATAGTACGACTATTGTCGACAGAATCTGATGTTAATGAAAAATCATCTCGTTTTGTACAATAATTGTATAATAATATTACAATATATGTTTCGCCGCGAGTGAAGAGTGAATTTTAAAATAAAAAATAAAAATATACCCATACGTGTAATTTAAGCATGAATAAAGTGATCCATGAATAATGTTTAATATGAGTCATATTCTTCAGATGAATCTGATGAAAAAGACTATCCCACTGACTTCATGTTGCTAATTTTCGCCCTGAAATAGTATGTATAGTACATATCCCACTGACTTCATGTTGCTAATTTTCGCCCTGAAATAGTATGTATAGTACATATCCCACTGACTTCATGTTGCTAATTTTCGCCCTGAAATAGTATGTATAATAATAAATTTCAATCGGCTCTTTTTGTATACTGTATCTCACCTGATATTTTAGTTCCAATTTAATCAGCAGTTAATGAAGAACCAATGAACCTACATATTATGTAGGTCAGAAAAATCCAATCAAATTGAACTATATACTATATACAGGAGCAAGGAATGGTAAATAAAACTGAAGTTCAATTTACTATTTGATTCACTGAGAAAACAAAAATTAACAAATAACAATAATAATCTCAAGTAGAGCCAGTGTATGAGGTATCATACACACGTGTTACGTGACTGCTCAGTAGAGCTGATATAGTTCAAGTTATTTTTTGCCACGTGGCTACAGTTTTTATACAATTTGTTGAAAATTTTTACCTAGGTAATTTACCAAAGAATACGATAAGTGATGAGGTAATTGGTTAGAAGGCTGACTATTCAGCACGCTTGATCTTGACACTTTTAATTGACAACTTGACTTGAACTTGACAGTGATTTGACAACTTGGTGGGCAGAAAAGAAACCGAATATGGCTAACAAAAGGTCCATATAGCTGGTGGCAGCCGAACCTGGAGCACTTCTCTTCTCAGTTCACCATGATATGTGCGGGAACTTGCCGATACCCCTTGGGAGAGAAAAAAACTAATATTTGCATGGGACCTCCAACAAGGGGTCACAGCTTTGTCGGAGTAAGTGAAAGAAAGATAAACGGACCGGAGGCAAACGTCTCTGTTTCTGGCCGCAGCAAAGCAAATCGGCCGCCAGACACCAACACGAATATTCAACGGGGTCATCGCTGTCCATGCTCTCAGTATTCAACTCCCTTTTTAACACCGAGACAGTCTAAAATATTCGAACGATACGACAGAAATGAATCCGACCTAGTAAGTTTACAAGTAACCTGGTTTTGATATCCGTTCTCAGGTCAGCCGAGCGAAAATTCAGTTACCGTGCAGACCAAAGTTTGGATGAGATGGAGGAGAAACTTTTTTTTTCAAATTTTAGCCTGCCACTAACCGAATTCCAGGTTAAACAGTTAGAAACCATTTTGTTCTTTCAATTTAAAAAAAAATAGTACTTGGAATTAAAAAAAGTACTTGGTCAACTGGTCAATTTGAATCCGGTTACTTGGAACCGGATCCTCATAACACACAAAGCGCCTTATACTGTTACATTTATTGGAAGCCGCGGCATTGGCGAACCCAACTGCTAACCAGTCACTGGACCTAAGAATGAAAAGAGTTACTTTCAGCCAAAGTGGTTTGGGTCGCGGTTTGATCCGAACCGTGCACCGGAGACAAATGCCGTTTCAACCGAGCGGTTCGGTACTTCAGTGATCGGTTTGCGGGTCGGTTCGCCAATGACCCGGTTCTCCAGAGACTTCGCCCCTTTGAGCTAGATAAAACTTAGTTCGAAAAATCATATATTGTTCGTAATTGATTTAATTCGCTTTACTACTCACATGTGAGGCATAATAATCAACAGAATCATCTTCATCTTTCATTGTTATATCCAACTTGCTGACCCCAGGGGTACCCTGTGATAGGTCAAAATGGAATTAATTAGTGTGGAATTGGATTCGTTCTCTTTTCACGAACCGACTTGCATTCTGTAAGCAATGTTCTATGACAACATTTTTTGCTATGAAAGTGTGCCTCATTTATGATCCAAATTGGAAAAAGGAAAATGGGGGTAACCGTATACATTCACTTGAGCCACCTGGTTCACAATATCTCCGGATAAATCGATGGGTTTGGACCGTTTCATCGAATCCCGACAACTGAGCAGTGAAGATAGCAATTCAGTGCTACTATTCAAATCGGTTTCTGCAAATACGAATGTCATAGTTAATGCCTTCACGTATTTTTATTGGAACAATGAAATCGGCACAACACAACTATACGGTGATTTTTAATTAGCTATCAAATAGCACAAAACGTAAAGAAATACGACTGAACACACTATGTTCTACGGAACTTTCCGAAAAATTCGATATACTTGATGCAAAACTTGAATTATTTATAATATGAAAATAAATCTTGAAAATGTTACCAAATGTTTTGCTGACGTGATTGTAGGCCGATTCTATATCTAACCGGGTTTTCCGGTAACCTTTTTTCAAGTTACCGGTAACCTGAAACTAAATTCCGGTTACCGTCCAAACTAGGCGGTTTACACATGCAACCAAAATGCAACCGGTTGCATGTGTTAAGAAAATTTGGTTGCTTTCCAGATGCAACCGGGTTGCTTTTGGTTGCTTTTCAAATGCAACCAAACACTCAATTTTTGGACAATTTCCTGTTTTTACTGCAATTTGGTTGCATTTGGAAAGCAACCAAAAGCAACCGCCTCCAAACTAACAGTAAAAACCGCACTGTACGTTAAGAGAGAACGGGTTTTTATTTTCAGGTAACCAACCGGTTACCTACTGAGGTAACCGGAAAAAGAGGGATACCTGTTAGGCTACCAAAAAAACAGGTTAGATATAGAATTCACAGTAATTGTATGATTGTCCAACAGACAGTACTATTAAAATTGAATAGTGACAATACAATAACAGGCCACAAAGAACCAGATATTTCATAGGTAGAAAAGAAAACAACGCACAGTTCGATGAATGACAGGTTGAGAAAAAACATACCGTCAGGTACAGAATCTTCTTCGAGCAAAGTGTGAATGCGTTTGACATGCTCAAACAAACAGTTACGAGCCAAGAGCTGAAATATGAGAACAAATCGGAAATAAACAAACCACAAGCACTAATAAGCTCTACAGGCTCATTCACAAAAAAACCGGTATATTTTGGAAGAAATAGAGTTTCTTCTACAAAGATAGTGGCTCTCTCCTATTTGAGCCAGTAGGAGACGCAGTAAAAACGTTTGATGAAAAACAGGCGATTATTGTAGATCACCTGAGTGCATGTAAATCAATCAATCTAGCAATCAAGCTATCAAATCACTCAATATGAGATATGATTGTCATATGTTGGAGGGACCTGTCTGTTGTAAAGCTTGTGACAGACCGCATTTAATTTCACAAATTTAAAAATTTCCTGGGTGAGGGTACAATAACTCCTAGTCTACTTTAAGCGAACAAAGTGGGACAAGTTCAATACTTCCTAATCCATTCTTTCAGTACAGACAGCGTTCAATTGGGGTTCACAGGACGTGGCTCAAACTGAAAGCAAACCATCCTTCTTGCCAGATGAACCTTGGTTGCTGGACGTCAAAAGTAAGTATATCATCATTTCCTTACCGAACAGTTTAATAGCTGCTGTTTACTGTACTCAAGTGAATGAAAAACTCACTGTACCAGTGATCGATACAGAGGTCCCATCAATCGAACGAACTACACCCACAAGTTTCGTTCCAGCAGGGTGGCGGAACTGGGCCGGCAGGACAATAATTGAATATTTAGTTGACGATTGAGAAGTAAGCATTATGACGCCATACTGAAAATGAACGAATTATTGAACAATAATCAAATTTCGACATACGTACGAGTCGAGGGATTGAATGGCGCAATACTTTTCGTTGACTACGAAAACTATAAACTAGTAGCCCGACTCACTAGCAGTCGTTGAAGAAGACTGGGACATTGGGCATGATGTCACTCATTTGAGCTCAAGTGAGGGTCGAACGAAGAAGAATTATACAAGAAAAAACTCACTTGACCGGAAGAATTGAATATCATGATAAGAAAGCATGTATATTCAGCACCAATGATGGTGGGTGATCTGTAAGCTGGGATTAATACTTGATGGTACATCGCTAAATAATTCGAACCAGTTAAGAACAGGTCTGGATAATGAATGACAGAAGCAATCAACTGTAGAGAAAGGCAAAGCGTCATGTAACGATCGAAATGGAGGCCCCGAAAATAGCAATTCTATCAATTCGTACAATTGTCTCTATGTCGCGCTATTGTTATGTGCCTGTAACTATTCAAAAGGCTCGCCAAAATTATAACTATGGAATAACTCACTTACGGAGTAAGAACTGAACCACCATTGAAATGCTACTTTCTCCGTGAGACATTGGCCAATGACGAGGACCCACCACGATATTTATTAGTAATCGAGAAGCAATCCGACCCCATGCATTCGGGAAATCTTTACAGCTTCTCAAACTAAACCTATGTGTGAAACGGAATGGAAAAAGTTTCACGCACTTTCCGTAACCAATAACACTCTCCAGATGGGTAGCACTCAAATAATGAAACATTTCCATAGAAGAAAATCTTGTGATATTTTGTCAAAGGGGAGAAAAGAATGATTCATTTGACCAGCTAATATGTGATGTTAAGGTGATCCGATTAGCACTATATCACAACGTAGATCTAAAGGAAAACAGCAAGGCACCAAAAGCCAAAATGGTGGATCAGGAACCAACAATCAAATCACCAGAAAATTATCGAGACAACCGTTTTTCTGCACAGGACACAATTGTGAGACGTATTGATAAATACCTATATTTACAGGACAGTACGTTATAATACAACCTTCGGAGACATTCAAAATTTACAACAGTTCAGACATAACCATGACTGAGATAAATAAGCACGATCTCTAATACTCTGCTGGTTTCAGTTGCATGTTTGCTGACGAAGGTCACAATTGATACAAATGGAAACAAGAGTTGAAATTCACAGGGAAGACATTATCGATCGTCAATTGAATTTATCCCTCTTGACCAAAGTCGTTCTTGAACGCTTCCAATTTCTCCATGTCATTCCTATTCACAGTGGGCTTCGTTGTAGCTAATGATCTCAGCATGTCTTGCTGAAATGAATGGTATTCATTCGGTCCGTTATATATCGACACGCATATAAATGAATTGAAATTCCTGATCGGGTGTTAATCGAGTTCAAAATTTCGAGTTGTGGAAAATTTCGAATTTTCGAGTTTGAGCAAAAACAGAGATCTCGAGTTCGACTTTAACAACCCTATTGTGCTCTTCTTGAATTAAACGCGAAAGAGTGACTGATATACATCAAAAAGCCTAGGCGCTTTTGAGTTACCGAAAGTTTCATGTACCGAATCACCTACAGCGGGTGTCAATTAACAGCCCTAGAAAACTAAAAAAACAGCTGAAACTGAGTCATTGGGTTGTCCATGAACTTATTTGTTTGTTCGGCTTGAACAACCGTTGTTTTTTCAACAAGGCAATGAAAGAGAAGACAAATGAAATACCAGTGACCGTATTCACGAAACTGACAGAAGCTGCCCGCCGGTACGGTAGAAGGGTATTTCAGCTTTGTGTATACGCCCACAATAGGAAGTAAAAAATACCATAGTGAGTATTGGCTCAGCCAGCTTGTCACTGGGGACGTCTAACCAGCTCATCGGTTTGGCACCCGGATCCCCCGGACTGCATGGAGTGAGAAGATCATGCACCATCTCATTCGGATTATTCCTCGATGGGCCCGTCACATTCCTTAAAACAAAGAGCTCAAGAAACATTATCGTGCGCCAGAGCAGTTTTTGATCACAGTACATATAATATTTGTAACCGATTCGAAGTTCTACGAGTTCATATATACCGTATGAAGAATTTAAGGCAGTTCGAACCATGTTGTCTGGTGTGTGAGTTGCCACAACAGCAGCTAAACAATCTGGTTTGTTTACGATCAGAGAATCTGAATGCAAGACGAGAACAATTCGAGAAATTGATCAACTAGGTCCTGACATGGAGCAGTACGTTATTGATTTAGCGATGATTATTTCATATTCATTCTTTCACTTCACTTCCTTTAAGATGGTGTTTATCATACCGATCACATAAAGGATATAAAATTAAATTTACTTGAAATGTGTTGCTGACTGAACTCGTCGTACTGGCTGCATGAGGGCATCCTTTACGACAATATTGATATCATAACCAGAGTATCCATCTGTACGTTCAGCCAAGATCTGAAAGTTCAAGGTTGGGCAATCGATTGAGCGTTTCACATATTCAATAAAAGGGATCGGGAAGGGGCTGATTCTGTGAATACTCCTCCTTGCGCGTCACGTGGGCGTATCCTCCAAACAATCCAACTAACGAAATAACCAATCCATTGTTATCACACACTACTTGTGGTACATGCAGTAGTTTGTTAACTTATTTAGGTTTTTATTCATTAGATTGTGAGCCAAAGGCGCGAATGTGCAAACTATGGTTATCGATAGAGGCTAGTGATCAAGTGACAGTTATACACGATTGATACTTATAGTTTAGTTTACGTGCATTGATGGGAGCTCCTCGCAGCTGACTGATGAAAAAACGAGTACTAAGACTTTGTCAAAGCATACCTTGTAATCGTTTTCGCTCAGATTATTATGATTCCGTCCAACATCAAGATGGAACATGTCTTTACGAGCATGAACCTCCGGCAACGAGATGTAGATTCGCTTTTCGAAACGTCTGAAATGATCACCAAAAATAATCACTAGAGCAAAATTCAAACCAATTGAAAAATAAATGACCTCTCTATCCTTAACGGAAACAACTCGCAAACTAGGAATGCGCACTCAAATTCAAATCATAAACTATTCTTTTAGTTTCTATAGGTAAGACAATACACATTAAAAGTGATTCCATTCCACCAGTTCCAGAACGAACCTGCGAATGGCAGCATCGAGAATCCATGGAATATTAGTCGCACCGAGAACAAGAACCCCGTCATTGTCCAATCCGACTCCTTGCATTTGTACCATGAACTCCGTCTTGATTCGGCGGGCACTTTCACTCTCATTATCCGACCGAGACGAGCACAGTGAATCAATCTGAAACAGAACATTACATATCCATTCAATTTGAAGAAAAACTAGAAAATTGAAATTATTATACGGAAACAAGATGATTGCATGGACAAGCTCAATTGTTGATACCATGTATCACTGCCAACATATATAGCTTCGTATATTAGTGTAAAAAACATTGACCAAATAAAAAATTACCTCGTCAATGAAAATTATG
Organism: Litoditis marina; assembly: GCA_964036275.1. Taxonomy (NCBI): domain Eukaryota; kingdom Metazoa; phylum Nematoda; class Chromadorea; order Rhabditida; family Rhabditidae; genus Litoditis; species Litoditis marina. The sequence goes on from OZ038438.1 coordinate 2,712,282, forward strand.
GATGGTTTGTGTTCCCTTGCCATTGCAAACAAATTCTTGACTAATCTGAAACAAAATATAGTTTGTTTTGTTGATTGAGTAGGACAACGCATATGGAAAGAAATAAATACATGTAGATTGTGAAACAGATTTGAAGAAACAGAAATAACAACCAATTTCCCGCTCAAAGCATTCAAAAGAAAGACAAAAACTTACTTTTCGGACTCTCCTAACCATTTTGACATGAGATCAGATGAAGACACAGAGAAAAAAGTGGAATTATCCGCTTCGGTTGCAACTGCTTTGGCAATATATGATTTTCCGGTACCAGGGGGACCAAAAAGAAGGATTCCTCGCCATGGTTTGCGGTTTCCTGCAACAAGAAAAGATGCAAAGTGAAAAAAATACTAGAAATAAAGTACCAACATGATAATTACACATGTATAATACATCGTTGTATACAATAATTTCGAAGTGGATGAGGGTAGTGAAAAGGAGATGCATGCAGCATTCCTACATACATATGGCCAAATGACAGCCGCCGTGCCACCTTTGGATCGGGACACATGCCAGCTGTCTCGGCCAAATCAATAGGCAGGCACTACCCATGCCCCACACTCCTTCTGCTCCGCCATTCCTCGCGCATCCATTTCAAATATGAATTTATTCAACATAAATTCCTCGGAAATCGACGATAAGTACTCACAACTACCCCACCAAGCTCAACCGGCACCCCTTCTGGCTATAATATTCGCTACCATATCCCTCCTGGCTGTAGCTGGCAACATTATTCTACTGCTATACATAATTATACATAAACTGTACCACAACTTCATTTCCTCCCACTTCATTGCCCATCTATGCTGCACCAATCTTATTGCATTAATATTTCTTGTTCCCACATTCATTTATACAGTATGGACAGGTCAGAACCTTCTCGAGCAAAGCCATGTTTTATGCAGAGTACAGGTAAAACATTATGCCTACAGTCATTTTATATTTGGTTTCAATTGTGCAATAAATATAAATGATCTAAACGAACTGAATGATATAACTTTCAGGCACTGGTGACATGTACTGTTTGGACAGTCATAACATTGATGGGCCTGTGCATTGCCGGTGTACATCTTCTTACTTTCGCGAGAATTCACTATGAACAGCTATTTGGTCTGGCACCCGGAATGCTGTGCGGTCTTTCGTGGCTGATTTCCTTCTGTCTGGCGACCCCAGCCATTACAAACGGTCATATAGTCACCTATGATGCCAATCTACGCCATTGTATATGGTCTCATTCCGACTCTGGTCTAAAATTTCTCACCTATCTTCTATTCCTGGGTGTACTCATTCCTGCTATATTCTCATCATATGCTTATATACGAGTTTTGGGAATTCTTTATCACAGCCCTATCGTATTTCAATCACTTGGCCTGTACAAAAGTCGATTTCTGGTATACGCATTTTTGATGAGGTTGGTTTGGTTATTGACTAATACAAATATCCGCCTGGAACTCCAAAATAATGTTGTAATTTCAGTCCACTGTATCAAATACCGTTCTACGTGATGACTATTCTAGACGAAAGAGATCCTCTCCGAAATGATCTGACAACCACCTGGCCGGCTATCTGCACATTTATATCGTTTAGTCAATGCGTAGTCTCGCCTGCTCTATATGGAGCAAGTCTTTTTATGATGAAAGAGGAAGATATGGCACTTACAGCTAGAACACATAAAAATGCACCACAGTACCAACATGTACAGCCTCACTCATTGCAGGCTCAACTAATCTAGACCAACTTTTGCCACACTTCAATAGAGTTCACTTAACACAGTGATGCGTATTGTTTACGTTACTATTTAGATCTTCCCGTTAGTTGACTAAAGTAGTGACTATAAATAGTTATTGTATTAGCCTTTTCTAAGTTGAATCCATCATTTCAACATTCTTTACTTTACATGTCATTCCATAAATCATTCGTCACAACTGTATGGGACTAATCCAGAATAAATATATACTGCAATTTTGTACTTCATGTTAATGTTATAAAAGAAACCCGCCTTTTCTCACCGTTGGATCTATTAGAATTGATAACGAAATGTCAGATTAGAAATGACACGTCGGTGAGGTCCGACTATTCTTCAAAAATTAACTGATCTTTCCGATTTTTTGATGAAAAAATTATTAAAATTTCATGAATTTTGAGTTTTCCAAGGATGTGCAGTGAGGAGACAAGGTTTTTCATTACTTCGGAAAAATATGCCATATTTGACATCCGTTATATGTTACATCCGCGTTTGAGAATTAGAACACTCGTGTGCAATGTGAGAAGTTGCTGTTCACTAGGTGCTATTCATAAAACATTCTTAGCCAAATACCGAGAAGGGCGCGAATACGATGGTGTCACAAATTACTTGTCGTACCTGTGAAAAGCTGGGGAAACTTGATTGGGAGAATGACGGCTTCTTTCAAAGCCTCTTTGGCCGTCTCCAAACCGGCAATATCTGACCATTTTACATTTGGTTTCTCCATCACGATTGCCCCAGACAACTTGTCCTGTAATAAATATTAAAAACATACAATTTATTGTATCAAATCAAGATAATTGATCGACCCGAACAAACTGAGCTTCAAGTTTCTCCAGTTGAAATCATCAACACTGCAGTTTTTTTGAATAGTTATATTAGTAAAACAAACTGTGTCTTTCCCTCGTTGAAACCTGAGTAATCAAAAATAATAGATCAACTGGGTTTCTGAGATGACCCAAAAAGGTAGATCATATACGGTTTGAGGGGATGGCAACAATATCTGTCCCTTTGCCCCGTAAACCGAACACGTTCATTGAGAGGATAGAAACTTGTAAATCCCACATACACTTGGAGAAAAAACATTACCACACGAAATCAAAAAGGAAAAATGTGAAAATGCGCACCTGAAGCTTCTTCTTATCCGCATCTTCGCTGTCAGAATTGTCATCACTATTACTTTTTCCATCCTGGAAATCAAGTACAATTCGGGTGCAGAAACTCGGTTAATGGTTCACTGATGCGGTTAACGAAAAACCCGGTTGAAAGAGGAATTAACCACAAATTGAGAACACGCTAATTAACTATGTTGTACGTTGACTATTAATATACAGCCATTATTGTACCTTTACTGGTTTCCGCTGTTTTCCGTTCTTCAAGTGATCCTTTATCTTCTCCGCTCGATCGATATACACCTTCACTTTATCGCGGATAGTTTCCTTCTGCTTGTCCCCTTGGGCTTCATCTGCAATCAGAGAAAAAAGTACAAAGACATATATTTTTAGAATAACATACTCCTTGCACCTTTAAACGGCAATTATATGACCGATTCACGCGATCAAAATTAATCAATTTATCAGAAGAAATGACAACACACCACAATCGAAATTTTAAAACCTTCGTCGATGTCATGTCTCTACAAATTTCAACAGAAATGTCAAATAGCTTTCAAGTATCCACACAGTAACCCTCCAGTTTAGACAGAAACAGGTTAATTTGAGACGATAAGAAAAAGAGAAATGTTACATGAGACCGAAGCACAAACAAAAACCAACAACATGCTTTTGAAACTAACATTTGAGCGTATGAATGAAATAGTCAATAGCTTGCATATAAAGCGCTAGAGCGCTTTCCAACTTTCCAGCAGTATCTTCCTCCGTGGCCCGCGTCACCAGTTCAATAGCCTTCTGTAAATATACGAAATTACTAATCACAAAAGAGCCCGAAAGATCTGAGTCTAACTATTGCAATTTCGTCAAATTGAACTAACTATGAACAATATCCAACATCTCTATCGCGATCGAGATTTGAAAATTACCCAACATTTTATGAGTAGTTTTTCAATTCAAGTACGCCGAAAACATTACCTAACTTTCTATAAAAAGCCGATTCTTTTGAAGTTTGACTTGTGAAAGTATGAACGACGATTTACAATGTGAAATAAAAAGAATATGGAACTAACCTGCAGTGACATTCAGGGTATTGGCGGGAAACTGTTGAAAACAAGTTGGACGTTATATAGCTGAAAATACTGACTGAAAAAGAGAAATGCAAACTACTAGCAGTGAAAGTGTTGTTCATGAAAAACCGCAAAACTAGTAACACTAGTAAATAGTGATGAAACACAAAGGTATACGAACCAACAAACATCAGAAAGTTGGACAACTATTCAAAAATTAACCGCTTTCACAAGTTGGGGATCAAAATTCAAAACATCCGCCATGTTTTTCTTATCTCCAAAGAACATTTATCCCTGATATCCTTTTTATTAAACTTTACCTAGTTCAGTCTAGAACACAAAAGACTACTATTAGTGTGTATGTTCGGATTCCCTCAGCCATATACCTTTTCGTCAGCTGGTTTGGCCAGTTGATATACTAGCGAAATGAATCGCGCGATTAATCAGACAAAATCTACTCGGTCAGATTGTTAACATGTCAATCCAAAACGGTCTAAGAAATTCGACGAAGATACAGAAGCAAAACAAATATATGAAATTCGAACTTCGACTTTCACTTGCCACATTATCAATTGAATATAGAAATATATGAAATTCGAACTTCGACTTTCACTTGCCACATTATCAATTGAATATAGAAGGCAAAAATCCCGAGTGCTATTTGAAAACCGCAATGGGAAATCGTAGAAGAACTTTTCTTAATAATGTCACAGCTGATAAGCAAGTGAATGTTTCTATGACTCGCCCGCTGTTGAGAGAAGAATTTCAATTGCGCGGGCTTGGTCTCGGCACGAAAAACCGCTCGCGGGAATTACGCGGGGCGGCAGGCGATTGGCGCGGTTTGAGGCAGTGTGCCTTGCTGGTAGGATGCGCCTAATCGGGTGCGTTTCTGGCGCCGGCGCCGACGCCGAGGGTCGTGAGGCTCGGAAAGTTAACAAACAGATAGAGGAGCAGCTGGCGAAAGACAAACAGGTGGGTCTGCGTCCTCCAGCTCTTGAAACAAGTTCCAAACGACATTCCTCCATATATTTAATATTCTAAACTAAAATGATTGAATCATCGCACTACGTCTCAACAAACCACCATCATCAAATAAACTGAATTTCAGGTAATGCGAGCAACTCATCGTTTGCTTCTCCTCGGCGCAGGAGAAAGTGGCAAGAGCACAATAGTCAAGCAAATGCGGATCCTTCACATAAACGGGTTCACTGAAAGTGAGAAGTTAGAGAAGATCAAGGATATTCGACGGAATATCGGAGAGTCTATGCAGGTGAGCACTATTCTATGGTATGCTACATTAACCCCAAACGCGTGTATAGCTGTATTATTCTTCTCCCAGTTGCCGTTCTACAATGTTCAAAGTCGAACATATATAGTATATATATATATGTATATAAATATAACTTCCTTTCACCAAACTTGTTTTCTCTATCGGCTCTGTGTTTTGTCTAGGTTTCTCTCGCTTTCGGACATCGTCATATGTGTAGATACATTCGTCGTCTCCTCCATGAATCATTTTGCGAAATTTCTGCCGTCTCTTCAGCTTTTGTAAACCCTGAGGAAATGTCTTTATTTGCATTATAAAAAATGGTTGTTCAGTTCTGAATCAATGATTGTCGGGAAAGACTGTATTGCCGCCAACAATCATAATTGTAGGTAATTCTGCGAGCAATGGACACAATCGATCCCAGGATTTCTATTGATGACCCTACAACGGAAGCGAGCAAAACATTTATATTGAATAACCCAACGGATCCAGAGGTTGAATATTCTCAGGTATCATTTCTCTTTTTAGTAGGATTTTATTCTGGAAGTGCTACCAATGCACATGGTCGACTTCTTTCATGTAATTTTATTTGATCCGATGTAGACCTTTCTAAATCGAATTATGCACAGTATATCAAATCAAGTCATTTGAGATATAGCTGTATTTGTTCTTCGAAAGTTTAAGAAGAGTTTACTTTTATATAGAATCTTTATTGAATATTGAATTCAAAAGAATGGGTAACGCAAAAGTATATTGAAAACACATAAAGATGAATGCGAAAGATCTAAAGGGGACGATATAGTGGTGATATCATAGATAATTGAAGATGATGATTGGGGTAGGTGTAGGGAGAATATAGGATCTGAAATGGCGGGGAAGTGCTTGTCAATTACCGATATGTAGTCAATGTGAATTTGAGTTGAAACGTATTTAACTGGTATGGGAAAACTTTCTTAGTTAGCATTGTGACAACCCAAGTTATAGTTTTCATTAATCACCTAAACTAATTATTTTAGCACAGGCTTTTCATCATTTTGCATTGAACATGATGTTTTTGGCTTAATTTCTGAGTTTTGGCTCTTTTGGGGATAGAATGGCAACATACCGCCAGATTCGATGACTCATACTTTGGCGGATTCAACTAATGTTTAGATAAAAATGGGCCTCAAGTCAAAGTAAATATGATAAGTTCTGGCCAAAAATGTGATGTCCACCTCCATTCGTTCTGGGTTATCAAAGTATTCATTTCCAATTTCTGGGTCACGAAAATAGTAGGCGGTGGCTATATTAGCAAACGTTCGCAGTGATATCGTTAGATTTCCAACATTGATGATTAACTCATACCGTTGTTGTTACAGGAGTTCTTTGAACATATCAAGAAATGTTGGAGCGACAAAGGAGTGCAGTGCTGTTATGAGAGGAGTAGTGAATATCAGTTAATAGACTGTGCTCAATAGTAAGTAGTCTTTTTTATCTTTGTTATTTGAGTGTAGCTGTTTAATATACTTCAGCTCATTTCTTTAAATCGCAAAAAAGCGTATTGATGCTACGGGTTGTACAGCTAAAATTCACTCAATGTCAATGTATTTTACAAAAGTTGAGCGAAATAAACTAGTGGAGAAACCATTTTGTATTTTGAGGACGCTAGACTTTATTTTTCATAACATAGGTGTTCATACATTTGAAAGCTATCAATTTCTTCATAATTCTGCAAAGGCGAAGTAAGACAATCTTCTTTTAGTCATATTTTGGTCGATCTCTCAATAAATGAGTGGGTTTTACCTTTCTTGTTATCCCCACTTGTTGTCTAAAATCGGAAAGTCGAACCGGACTTAACTATGTGGTATCCCGATAATTTTTCACCATTCAATGATGTAAGTTATACCGTTACAGTTTCCTCGACAGGATCGATGTTGTACGACAACCCAATTATGATCCAACGGAACAAGTTAGTGATTTTTACGGGATCTCGGGGGTTTATTCTCGTATTTGGTGCCGTTTTTCGAGTTTATTTCATTCAAAACTATTTTTCTTGCATTATCGAACGAAACCTATTTCATTTAGTTGCATTGATGTTAGCTGAAACGCTATATTGGTTCCATATTTAGTGATCCTGTAGCATTTCCATTTCTGAAATCAAGGTTATCGTTGGAAGCCATCGAAAAGCTGTGTATTATTCGAAAACTATTATCCTTGTGTTCAGGATATATTACGTTGCCGTGTGATGACAACTGGTATTTTTGAGACGAAGTTCGAAGTGGATAAAGTTCGATTTCAGTGAGTTTATGTTTCTTTCTGTCTCTACGTAAAGTTGCATTGTTGTCTCAGTACTCAGTAGTACGTTTGAGACATTAAACATCGACCGCCTCTTTCTAACATGAATTTAGCTTTTCTATTTAATTGAAATACCTTACTGTTTATAATGTTCTTCAAAATATAGGGATGACTGCAAAACAATTAGTAAACTAGCAGTTGTATATTGCGTTTCTGTGTGCATCGTAGTCGACATGCTCCCCTTTCAGTTCCGTTCTGAAACCTTCTTGGTTCACTTCCCCAGGGTAAATGTAACATCAATTGGTCATCTATTCCATTGTTCGCTCTATTATACAAGTTCTAAATTATTTTATGGGAACTCTCGTTTCCTGGTTCTGGCTTGCTTTAGACAATTTTGAATTAATAGACCATTGGATCTCAGATCAGCAGTTTATGCTTTTCAAAATGATTTTGCTAGCATAAAAACTATAGACTGTAGCAAGTAGGTGCTTGAAATTTTCAACCCCATTTGCCTTTCCTCCCCTATTTGCCCCACTCTGCCATGACATGCTGCTGTTTTCCTCACGAAGAAAGGAATATTCGGAAAAAATTCCGACGGTGTGTTCCTCATTTTGGTTGAGAAAGATGGTGTTTTTGGATTACTAGCCACACTTTGGCGGATTCCTCAGAAGCTGGAGGTAGATATACTAGTTCCATTGGGCTGCCCTTTCTTCGGCTTAGTTCAACCGTTTTGTTGCAAAATCTTGCGCGACAACCAACACGAATTATCGTGACATGTGGCTAAATCCCAACGAACATGTTTTTATATATGCTGTCGTGTCTATAACTGAGTAAGTATGGTAAATTTCTATGCTGCATTCATACACTAGTAAAGTTGTCCGAATAGTCAGAAAAATTTGAAAAACCGACTACTTTTTCGCCGAAAATAAGAAAATCGGTCTACCTTCGATGGAAAAATCCTAAATTTTCACGTGTTTACATCTAAAACGGACTACTTTTTGTCGCTTAGTCGCACCTTACTGGTGTTTGACTGCATTCGACCTTTCTTCAGAGTAAATCTATCAAATAACGTCTTATTTTGCTCACTGAAGTTGATTGGCATTATGTAATTATGTTCATACTTTCGCAAGCTCGCTTCGCTTCGAGTTTCGCTGAAACTCGAGCATGTTTGATACAATATTGTGAAATGCGGCATACTTAATTTTTTTAAACGGCTTATTTTTGGACTAATAGTCACAACTCACTGGTGTGTCATTATGTTTTGCTATGATCCAATTGGACTCCTTCATTCTCATTTTCTAGCACATGTTTTTTCCTTTCTCATTCACAATCAAATTGTCGCATGCATTTCTACATCTTCATATGTATGTGTGTATCTTGTGGTTATTTTTCGAAGTTGACCTGTTGAAAAAACGTGAAAATGATCTCTCTTCTTCAGCCCTCATACTATCCGAGGTTAATCATGTTTGTTTCTTCAAATCTATTAACCCTCGGTGGGAGTGACTCTAAATTTCAAAAACAGAAAATATCATTTTTCAACCTGGAAGTATTCAAATAAAGTCTGTCGCTTTTGTTGTGATTTGAGGTTGATCCAGAGGCATGTTTAAGGTTATGTGGTTTCGTCAAAGTTAACAAGCTGATTTTCAGCATGTTCGACGTAGGAGGACAGCGGGATGAACGAAGAAAATGGATACAGTGTTTCAATGATGTTACTGCTATTATCTTTGTCTGTGCCTCTTCTTCCTACAACCTTGTTCTCTGGGAAGATGCCACCCAAAATAGGTTGGTTGATTCACTCCTATTTTGACAATGCTTTCATGCGCTGGCTGTTTTAAATGTTTACTATATGTACACGAATGTGGTACTTTCGAGCACATGGATGCGCAATCCATACTCATAGTTCGCATCTTCGGGCCGCTGGCGCCTAATCTAGGTAGGCGAAGTATGACCGCAGCGCCGAAGGCTATCCTATTATCGGCAATTTCTTCTTAGAAATAATAACTTCTTACCACCACCGTTATCAAATAACCATGTAATTGTCACTATACGCGATCTTCTAGTTTTCCTCAGATTTAATACGTAGGAATGTTGACGTCGAACGGTTATTTCCAACGATTCAAGAGCAAGAAGTGTTATTAGTAAAATGAAATTACATCAAAATAAATTCAAATAAGGCGGTTATTAGAATCTAGAACTTTACGGCCTTCAAACCTATTGAGTTTATTCGCTACAGAGTCCACGATATAGATTCTGTGATCTTGAAATTCTAGGTTGCGAGAGTCCCTTGCACTGTTCAAAAACATATGGAACAATCGCTGGCTCAAAACCATCTCCGTCATTCTTTTTCTGAACAAGCAGGTTGGTTGACGAAAAATATTGATTGTTTTCTTTTTTCGTTTATATTAGAGACCTCGCATATTTGCTATGAAGTTCTGGCCAATTGTATGCTTTTCTTGGTAATTTTTCTCTTGAATGGTGAATGATTGATCCCATTTGCAGTTTCGCTAAGCGCTCGTGTTGATGTTTCGTACCGTAACTCGAAATTTCGAAGAAACTCGGAAAACATTTTAACTCGATTAACAACCCTATGTGTTAGCCGAGCTAAGGTTGGGTTCATTTATTTGCAACGTTTGAATGATTATTTTTGATTTCTATATTTTATTTCAGGATTTGTTATCAGAAAAGATCAAGGCACGACGGTATTTGCTAGAAGCCTTCTTTCCTGAGTTTGCCAATTATCAATTACCGAACGATGCTGTTTATGATGCCACGGAAGACAAGGAGGTCGTGAGAGCAAAGTATTTCATTAGAGGCGAATTTTTGGTGAGTGATCTTCTACGCCTCCGTTGTCATAGTTTTTTATTGAGTATAAGAACGCCAATGTATAAATAATCCTAATGATGGTCAAACAAATTTTCTAAATTTTTCTGTTCACCTTTCCTAAATGTATTTTTTGAATATTTTTTTTCCGCTTTCGACCGACCGCGCATTAATAACAGTGGTTCTATTTTGGCCCCTCGGCTGTACAGTATCATTTTCTAGCGAATCTCGACAGCAGCTGGAGATGGTCGACATCACTGTTACCCCCACTTCACTTGTGCCGTAGACACGGAGAATATCCGAAGGGTGTTCAACGACTGCCGAGACATTATTCAGCGTATCCATCTTAGACAATACGAGCTATTGTAGCCGTAGTTTTACAGCTGTTTCATACCCATTATGTGCTGAGTTGTTCCTTACTGCTATTGCTCACCTGTTACTTTCTTGCCGACGGCACGCCCTTGGCATACTGCCAAATGATTTCCATTTTCGTTTTTGTGCTTCATGTTGTCACTGCGATAAGTCTTCAGTGTTCTGAGGGTGTCGTCGACCCCCTTTCATATTTTAGGCCAGAGGAGGAAATACTTTCGCGGTGGTAGTTATTTATTAAGTTCATGAACAGCTTACAGTTGATTTGATGTTCACCGTGCCAGTGCTTTCCTGTGAACGACGTTTTCGAGCCAGCGCGGCTAAACGTCTCTTACGTCATATTTTTATCCTTTTACATAACACTGTTCATAGTTTTAAGCATTTTCAAATTCATGTTCTAATTAGCGGGATGTGTTTGATTACCTTGCCTGTTTTTAATTTGTATATTACGACATTTTCTGTCGTTTGTCTCATGTGCTTCTAGTTGCTCTCAAGACATGCTTTATCTAACGAACCATTTCAATGTTCGCTTTACTATTTATTGTCAGTTATGGTCAACTCTAAGTCATGTAGATCACTCACCTAGTCTGACCGTCGTTCTTCGTGAGAGGTTATGTGTGTGGCCCACCACATCTCTCTTATAGTTTTTATTATGATTATTAATTCATATGTCGCCTCCGGTGTTGCACTGTTGGCACTCATTATATTGCTACAACGTGTAATTTAATTTGAATAAAGATGAATAAAGAGTCATCTAATGTTTTGCATGATATTCTCCAGTACATGGGTGTTGTCCAAGGTGCACGAATTCATTTTCCCATGAATTCGTGAGTTGTTCACCATCCAGTGTTCAACTGCCGACTTATAATTTAATCCATCCTAATTGTAATACCCTAATGTAAGGTTGATCAACTCGTGGATAAAAAATTATTTACATATCATCGTTCCAGTGGAGAAAATTAGAAAAAGATGCAATTTGTAGTGGGTTTTGGGCAAAACGACGTGAAATTTCGTGCTTCTGCCTGATTATTATTTCAAAATTTACTGCAACGGGCTGTTGGTCGGAGGCGAAATTGGCTGTAGGAATGTGTAAATCTTATGTTAAAGTACTATTAATATTTAAGACGCTGAACTAAGAATAGGTGAGAATCCTAAATACTATTACTTAATTAAGTTAACCCCTTATTTCAAAACAAGTGTAGTTCGTTTCGGCGAGAGAGAGAGATACAAAGATAAAAGAGAGAAGGCGAAGAGAGAGACAGGGAGATAGAGATAGAGAGAAAAAGAGAGAGAGAGAGAGACAGGAAGAGAGAGAGAGAGAGACACCGAATGTTTTTTTAGTCCAAAACTATCCGTTGTCGTTGTCCCTGTCAATAACGCGCAGTGATCAACGAGAATTTGACAACAGTCGAACTTCACTTCATGAAAAGAAAGAAAACGTGAAAAATGAGAGAGTTTACCAGTGCCACATCCTGCTAATGATTGCTCTATAATATCCCGTACATATCCCTGAAATACCTCCGATATTTCCCTACTAAAAATGTCAAAGTAAGTGCTGGGAAATTACCGGGAAATCACCCTGAATTATCCCTGATCTACCCCGATTTTCCCCCTAGTTTCTCTCAGAAATTTCAGTGAAAATTTTCGGCCAATTCTACAACTAACCGGGTTTTCAGGTAACCTAACCCTTTTTTGGTAACCCTTTTTTCAGGTTAACTTAGTAGTTAACCCGGAAGTAACCTAAAACTAAAATCCGGTTACCGGTAAAACTAACGGTAAAAACCACATTTTGCGTTAGAAAAACAGGTAACCGGTTTTTCATTTTAGGTTACCATCCGGTTACCTACTGAGGTAACCTGAAAAATAGGTTACCAAAAAAGGGTTAGGTTACCTAAAAACCCGGTTACATATAGAATTCACCAAAATTTTCTCTCTGTTCTGACAGGGAAGTCCAACTACCTATGCTGTTAGAAGAAAATCAACCGCTGCATACAGGCGATAGACGAAGAATAAGATGGAGACATTTTCACGTTTCCATTACGTAAAACATATCATATCTTTAAATTATAAATATTAGCATTGCTTCGTAGTTCAAAGTGACGCTCGTTTTGGTGAACTCATTTCGTTTTTCCAAGTGAAGCGATTTGGACGACTCGTAAGAGTCAACTATTTTCGTGATCTTTCACTATCCCACGATCCATCGAGGCGACCATCCTAAAAGTCGTCCTTACAGACGATCTCCCGCCCAGCTACGGTCACTAACAAGAGAGAGCACAGACAACGAGAGATCGAAGAAAGACTCAGTAGATACAAGAGACTCAGACTTGACCCCGATATCAAGACAGCACAGAGATTGGAGAGAGTCTCTAACCAGCCAGAGTATGACCTCGGACAAACGGCAGCGTAGAGATGTAACCACTATGAGAGCGATTGCTACCACCTCTCTCTCATAAGGTTGCAGGTTCCGTCAGCTAACGAATTCCGGTTTCATGAGAATTTTATTTACTCTCCATTTAATTGAATTCGCCTATGATAATCTAAGTCATTCAAGGATGAATTCCGTTCGTTTTTCATATCTAGAAGAACAAGTATAAGCTTATTATGAGTGAAAGTTTGCGGCCAATTACACAAGCAACCGGTTGCATGTGTACAACAAAACTATTGGTTGCTTTCAAATGCAACCATTAGTTTTGCAACCAATAGGTTGTATCTCAACCAAAATCGAATTACATAACCAAAATATGGCACTGTAGACAAATTTGGTTGCATTTGAACTTTGGTTGCATGTGTAAATCGCCTAAAAGTACGGGTGTGAATCGCTCAATCATGGTTAACAAATTTGATATACGCACACCGCACAGCGTTCTCGCCTACAGTAAATTTTGCGATTGTGTAAAGCTCTGTCCACAACTTAGACGTCGCTTGTAATTGTATCGGTACAGCCCCCGTGTAGCTGCAAAAGTGGGGCGCACCGGTACGTACAGGGCAAAAATTCGATAATTATCCAATTCATACCATGGTATAATGACAAATTTTCGAGCTTTTTCAATATCCTTTTTCGTATAACTTCACTTCACGAAGTTTTCGTGGCGGGACACTGTATCCCACTGCAATTTGTTCTGATCATTAGCACTATTAGTATAAAAAACGAGTGTAAAGAAAGTAAAGATTAGTTTTGGATAAATATGTACAAGAAATATAAAAGAAGTCCAATAAAAATATTTTGAGGAAAACTCTAATCTCGCTCGGTTTAGAATTTCAAAAAAAGGATACCGAGTTTTTGGTTGTCGGAAGAAAACTTCTGACTGCGACTCACAATAATCTAGCTTATACTCCGTTGTTTTCAAGAGAAGTGAGATTAGCATTTTCCTCAAAATATTTTTATTGGACTTCTTTTATATTTCTTGTACATATTTATCCAAAACTAATCTTTACTTTCTTTACACTCGTTTTTTATACTAATTGAACTCTTTTTCTATGGTTACGAAGTAACGGTCATTTTTGATAAAAAATAATATTTTTGAACAATAAGCTAAACAAGGAAAGTTATGTTTTCTATTGGAGTTTTAAACCGTGCCGTAGTGCAGAACGTTTGGTGTAGTTGTAACCTCGTTCAAGTGATAGCAAATTCTCCACTCTAGACTCCAGGCAGGAATCGAACCTTCGTTCGCCGTGCGTGAATAGAGCGTTTATCCAATCCGCCAATGAGACATGTGAATAGGAGTGAAAACCAAGCTGTACCCGCCTGTCATGAGTTCGTCATTGGAAAACGTCTTCCTACTACACGTTAAACTGTTCTTTCATTTTTATTTTCACGAAACCGGTCTATCCATGATTTTTTGCGAGACCATTTTTGGCTCTCTCACACGTAATATTCAAATTTCAGACATACCTGAAAAATACGTATACCTCAATTTTTTTAGAGCTTTTCAAAAATGTAAGTATTTTTTGAATAAGTTAATTTTGTGCGAAACTATGCCGAGATTTGAGGAGGCGGACACTTTTGTCGCCGGCGCCGCAGCCGCCGCCGCCGCCCCGCACGGAAGCCATTTTTGCGAGACGTTGGGCCCTCTAACTCCTCTGAATAAATTCTACTTGGAACGTGAACTTAGTATCTTGTAGACGTGTTGCCCTTCAGTGATTCATGCAAAAATCTAAGAAAATGGTCGACGTACTTTGAAGAAAATTGTAATAATCTGTTTTGTATTGTCTGCAGACCTTTGAACAAAAACTAATCTGCGCAGCGCTCCGCGCTGCGCACGATTTCGCTGCGTATCTCGCTTCCTTTTACGCGAATCGTTTAAAGGCGAGGACGCGAGTTCGTTAAAGCTATAGTGGAGAACACAGGATGCTAAACCCGATCTCTATTCTAGGAGCCAGAGCAATTTGTTCTTTTGCACATGCCCCGAGTGGCAACCAAGCACAATGCTGGTATTTCCTGGTATTACATGCCATATTCTGTAAGACAGCCGTTTTACAACTATGCAACGAAAGTGTGGCCAAGACCGTTTTAGTAAAACTCGTAGTAGTTGTCGCCGAAAGACCGTATTAAACCGCAGTTATTCAATGTAACAATCGTACCCCTCATCGAAACTGTAACGCGTAAGATATATGTGTCTATTGTTTGAGAATAAAAACGTCCACAGGAATAATAATTAAAAATTTATCACAAAAATGAGAAAGTAACAAAATAAAAAAAATGTAACAATGTATGAGGGTAAAATTCTGACCATAAATATACATTCGAAAAACACCCTTGAGAACATCTCGCATTCAAAAAGCATTGCCCGTCACAACAAGAGATTGAAATGGTATATAAACGGCCTAAAGGACAGACACAGAGAAAGGCTCACCGGCATTGACAACAATTTATGCACAATAAAACATGGGCTCAAACCAACTAGTTCTGGTCATCGGTGGCAGTAACATCCCGGTTTCTATGGTTGTTATAGTTGTTTCGACCTCTATATCCTTGATTCTGACCATAGTTACCTCGATAACCACCATGGTTATTGTAACCTCCGCGGTTGTAGTTGTTGTAACCCTGTTGAGCTGGAATAAGAGAAAAAATGATTACTACAAAAATTATACCACCAGAAAGACGCCATATTTACTAATCATATGGCTCTACTCAGAACAAGCGTCGTTGCAAAACAGTAAATAACTGTTTATACAGCGTGGCTGTCATGTATATTGATGTTTCCCCTCGTCGTCTGACGTCTCTTCAGGGCACAATATATCTCTGGATTTGTTACAATACAGTTTCGACCAAACGCGAATTTGTTATTAACAGCCTATGGTCTGAGTAAAACTCCTAAACTACAGTATGTTCACGACCAGACAATTTCACCAAAAACAGAAACATCAATACTCACCGTTTCCGTAGCCTCCGAAACCACCACGCCCACGGCCGCGTTGCCCGAAACCACGACGGTAGTTGAATGAGCGCACAGCAGAGTGTCCAAATGTTTCTTGATTGGTTTCCCGTTCTTTCTTCCAATCGGGGCGTCCACTCTTGCCTTCCGCCTTCTCCAATGCCTCACAACTGATGCGATCGAAGAAAGAACTCTTCTTGTCATAGAAGCCATCGTCACCCTTGGCTACTTCTTCTTCCTCCTCCTCGCTGTTCTCACCTTGGATCTGAACATAAATAAAATAAACATTTTGAGAACGATCACTGAAACAGTTAATCCGAATATGTAAAATCGATTGCAATTGAAAATATTTTATTTTTTCAAGGTATGAAAACAAAAAAAGGCCCACCTTCATGGTTTCTTGGAAGATTTCCGAGAGTTGCTCTTGGAACTGTTCATTGGCCTTCTCAAAATCGTAATCCCCGTCGAAGCTGATTTTTTCGCTTTTTTGGTTAGGTCTAGCAAAACCAACGGTCCCTCTTCCACGATGATTGGGAGGGAAGCCACCTCTCTGGTAGTTGTGATGCTGGCGGTTGACATACGGAACTTTGTTGTTCTCATCTGAAAAATAAGTACTGACTGAGTGTAGTCCCTGAATCCACTTAACAGAGTGGACGATATAGGATAATACTTTTTTCTGAATATTCTTCTATTCTCCACTTATTACAGGATGATATAATGAATGAATTAGAGTGGCTACATTGACGATGGGTGAAACGTTTGCTGCGCGCCATTCCTTGATGACACTACACCGCGAATGGCTCTTTCTAAGACTTGAAAATCTCGCCACCGATTTCCATAATTTATAACAAATACTTTTGTATAAAAGTTGTTACTTCAAAATTAGATTCATAAAACTGTTAGAAACCATTCCTCATAAAAAATTCATAGATGATTTACTATGATAAACACAGAAGCCTTGAGAGTATACAGAAAAGGCAAAGGACTTTCCGGGGTAAACCTCCTAAAATTGTGAGTTTGTGCTAGTTTGACTATTTTAATAGACGGTTTACAGAAAACGTGCAAGTCCTTACTTCCAAAATTGTGAGCGTGCTTGCGTGCTGTTTTGATTAGAATGAATTTTGAGGGAAAAATCTCCGTACGTTAATTTCATGCTTGACATGTGCAAATCAGAAATGCATCTCACTTTAATTAAAACAACTTTCATCTTGAGTTTTTAAAAATTTAACCACGACCTAGGCAGCTTTCACTCTTTTTATGTCGGCGTTAATAGTGAAGAGAATATGTGTATCGATTTTATTGGCGTTAACGCTGGCGGGAATTAATACCCATTTTTTCTTCATTATTAACGGCGGCGTGAAAAGTATAAATGCGGCCGTGAGCACCCGACGTC
The DNA here is from genome assembly GCA_964036275.1 of Litoditis marina. Classification (NCBI taxonomy): domain Eukaryota; kingdom Metazoa; phylum Nematoda; class Chromadorea; order Rhabditida; family Rhabditidae; genus Litoditis; species Litoditis marina. The sequence goes on from OZ038438.1 coordinate 2,729,739, forward strand.
GCTGAGCGGGAAAGGCGTCGGGACGTCTTGGGACACAGCAAGATATATTAAAGAACTATTAAAGCTAACTAAGATAAGGGTATTGACTATGTTTTTTTTTCTTGGGGGACGTGAGAGTTCACAGCAATCTTCCAAAAAATAATGTCCCCAAAATAGCGTGAACAGAAAACTTCACTTCTTCGTGCCCACTGGTTGATTCCGAAAATAGCTGCACGGAGAAGCAGCAAACGTAAAAATTTGTAGCAACGCGTAACGTGAACATATCTACTTGGAAAAGTGAAAAACTGACTGTTTGAAAATCCACGCCCACGGTTGTTGTTACGACCCGCCCCGGGAGCCCGATTTCCGCCCATTCCATTGTTCGGTGTGAGACGATGTGGTGTTCCAGATCGCGAAGAACCAGCGGAAACTTTTTCTTCGTTTGAACGTGATTGCTCCGTACGATTAGATACCGATATTATGGCCGGGTCATAAGGCAGACCTCCGGCAAGCGTCGCCACCTGGAGGAAAAATCAATGTTGTTGAACTGTAACTCATGTTTGACAGAGATTGGTAAAGCCCCACACTAACTGCAAGTCATCGATGTTATCATTAATGTCACCAATATCGACGTCACCTTTAAGTAAGGGTCACATAATCACGCATACTCTCACAGTCACATAATCACGCATGAGATGAAGAAACCGGACAAGAATAAGCTTAGTTTGAGAAAAAAATAGAAAAGTTTCTATTTCGTTAGGAATATACGGTGCAAGAACACCACAACAACAACAACAACAAAAACGCACCTTGGGAGTCTCACAAACAATGAGATCCTTGATGTCACTGGCTTTGAAAATAATGTATTCATATACATCGTCTCTCGCGGCAACGGGATTTCCTGTCGGTCTATCTTCTGTGCCGAACGAACGAACTATAACGAAAACGAATGTCATTGAAGATGAAGGATGGTCACCAATACGAGAAACAAGACTGGAATTGTTATTTGTAAGATTTCTATTACAAAGAAACCATAAATTTAAAGCTCGACATGCAGCGTACGAAGGTATTGTGACTCGAAAATGGAGCAAAAAAACATGACGAACTGTTTAAAAACCACTGACCTTTCGCAAGAGCTATGGTAGAGTCGTTGGTGTCGACTGTATAGAGAATACCTTCATATCTTATATCTAGTTTCGAAATTAGACTGATCTTGCTGCCAATATAGGGAGTTTGATTGGACATCACTACCTTGCTGGAGAAGTACCCTGCAAGCGTTGGTTGTTGTTTCATAAATAGTTTTTTCTAATCGAAAACAGAAAAAGAAGGCATGGATAAGATAAGAACAAACCAGAGGAATGTTTAAACATAAAAACTAATATTACAAATATTTAGCCAACCAGCTACTAAAATCATGAATGGTTCTCGTGCTCACGATAACCAGTATACTATTCATCTGATTCTTGATTCGTATAGAAATAATCATCAATCAACCACTAAAGAAGCGACAATGATGTAGAATTGAAGCAAAAATTTCATCCAAACGACACATTTCTTTGTATAAACAGCACTCGATTTTAATAGCTTCTACGAGACGACCACGTTACTACATTCCGCCACAAAATACCACATTAGAATGACTTTACTAAATATGAGAGTAGAACCCAAATAGAACGACACCTCAACCGCTCGCACGGTTTGCCTGAGATGTGTTATGGGCGTTTGGTCTCACCACGACATCCAAACGTTTTTGGCAAAATTCCAAATATCAAACTGCCAGTTTTAAAATAATATTGACGGAAACATCCTGAGATTTCGCGAGAATGACGATGACTCGTAAACAAAATATTACGTGTTTTATACAAGCCTTAAAAGGTAATATATTTGATAAGTGAAAACAATGCCGGTTGTCAGTTTTTGGAATCGAAAACGATTTTCCAATAAGAGTGGGCTGTCATCGTATATTACAGAATCGCATGTTTGTCATAAGGAATCGAATAAGCGAACCTGAATATTCACTTCAAAATCTGCATAAATTCAAAAAATGCGTTTATGCTTATTTCACACTATCTAGTACGTTACTTGAAATGGTCACTAGATTCACAACCAGTTTCGTGATATTCTGTAGATTTGTTAATTTCATGAAACACTAAATGATGTCTACATCGAAAAGAACATGAACGTAAAATTCAATATGGCGAAATTGAAAAATTTGGGCTTCATACAATGCCCTTAAGTTCGATTATTTGAACTTTAATAGAGTTTGAATCAACTTCGCTATAACTAGTGTATAATGTTGAAGTAGAGACTCTACACTGCAACTTGAAACTAACTATGCAATAACACAAATTGTATTTATTTATCAGCACTATAAATATTTCGAAACACTCGGCTTAAGATCGACAGTAAAAGAAACCCATTGCGAAGGGATATTGCACAAAATGAGTGGAAATATAAAAAAAATCATCAGTGTGATATCCCCTCTTTTTATCACAGTCTGGCAACAAACACATCGAAATTCAAGAAAACGTAAGAACAAACATGAAACTGATGATTAAGGAATATTTACATTATGAATCTAAGTAGATTAACAATCATGCGACTAGTTGCAATAAATATGACTTGTATTGAAAAACGAACAAAATTAATATTATAACTGCCAATGCTCTGCAAAATCGACGTAGAGTGCATTTTCTAAACGAGAGATGGCATTTTTAAATGAGAGGGAACCGGTGAGATAGGTTGAACCAGGTGTTGCATCCTGAAAAAAAAAATATAAAAATAACAAATTTAACATTCTTTTTAGAATATAAGTGATCTCTTGAATAATCTATGCCTACCTGATAACCCGTGGAAACATTGCTGTTCTGAGTAGCCAAAGCAGAGAAAAACGGACGAAGTTCATCAAAACTTGTGAGTAGTTTCATCCCACATAAAGATATAGCCTGAGTTTCTCTCTCAGTATCGCTGATCTTTCCATACTGAAAATAAGAATCACGTTTACCGGATTTTGTCAATAATTTATAGAAATGAACGTTAATGTGCTTTTTAACGAATAACTAATTTCTTCCTTCTCCCTCGCACAGATAAACTATGACCAACTCTCTATTTATCAATGTTGTGGAATGCGAATTTAATATCGTCGAAAACTAGGCGATCCCAACACTCAATTCATTGATTGACTTGTTTTATTATCATTTCGTGATTCTGGAATACCTTCGTTTTCAGTAGCTTGTTGATTCGACCAGCAAATGGAACGAACATGTCTGACTTGTCTGTAGCGACGGAGTTAACGAATGCCCAATGACACCTAGAAGTTGACATTATTATATTTCCTTTCGTATACAAGCCATATCTAGCACGCTTCAGATAAGCGACATGGGAAACCTCTATAATATATTGGACATCTCATTCCGAAACATTGCAAACGTACATTTGAAACTGTGCGAGATACCCGGCTGGCAATGTACACAACGTTTCCAATAGTTTGCAGGCAGCTAGGTACAGTTGCATCCAGGCATCGTCACGGGCACAAGCAAGATCTTCCATTCCGATTCTATCCCCATTCAGTTGCTGTTCCATTTGAAGAAGTACGTGTACCTGCAAAGTTTTGTAAACAAATATTGTCACATTTCTCCTGACTGTCAGTAAAGAATTAATATATGATTCGTTTAACAGAACGAGAGATGTACACAATTCGTGGCTCATCATGTTTAACCAAGTTAAATTCAGCCATACGAAAAACTCACTAATTCCGTAATCATAATAGGCCAAATGCCGACGAGACTCGGAGGACGCAGACGGATCAGAAGAACTCGAATGCACAGAAAGACGGCCGAACGAATTGTGGGTGACTGAGAGACACGCAGATTCTCCGAAAGCCTTTCTGAAGATAACATCCAGTTATACCCCTATCTCTATAACCAAATGCAGAACCACAGTGAACCACTAAAATAATTAACATTATAGTAATTGCTATAAAAATAAATGGTTTTTTTGTATAATGTTAGTTTTCAAATAGATGGACGAGAAATTGCAAGCCGGACAAGCTGTTTTGAACCAGCAAGTTTCATAATTTTCTGGAAACGGGTATTTTGAGAGGAGGGGGGAGGTGTTTGTCCGGAGGCTATAAAATTAATGTTAACTCACTACAATTAAAAATTACAAAACTGTTACTATTTCCGTAAAGTACTATAATCCATTGGTCTTCTATCCTAAAACATGATTCAGCTATTAACTTATAATCGCTACCTTGAATATCATTCATCTGGGCTTGGTATTGATCCATCTCTGACCCCAAAACCACAAAAGCAAGGCGTTTAAGGGCTTGCGCTCGTGCTTCATACTCCTGCTCTTTCGAAGTCATAATACTGAACGATGCGTTCGGAGTGTAGGCAATACTCTCTGAAAATATAATTGAGTAACGTATCAACTGAAAATCTTATTATCATTTTGATTAATGACATTAAAAACGTTGATAAATTTTGAAAAACATTTCTTTGCTTCCAAAAACCAAACATAACCTTTGAAAGAAACTACACAATTATAACTTCTCAAATTTAACCAATATTAGAGACGTTACGCTGATTCTACCATTTAGGAATCTGAAATGAACACAATTCGAAAATTATTAGAACTTACTGAGAAGGTCTTTGAAAGATGTCTTGTCGTGGGTCATCAAATGATCAGTCACAATAAGCCATTGCCGGAGCGATTTTATATCCATTTTGAAAAATGCTTAAAAATAAACATAAATATACGAAGAAAATAGATATGACCAAGTGTTCACACGAGCTTCACTCACATCCTATGACTGACGATCGCATTCCGATGTGAATTGAGATACGAAAGATAGAGTACAACCTACATTGTGATCGGAATGACAACGCAACTTTTCTTAAAGAATGACGATTATGTGCTCCAATCTCAACGCTTCAGTCCTTTAAACTGCAATATATTTTTCACTTGCAGTTTAAAGGACTGACGCGACGAGATTGGAGAACATAATCGTCCCACTCTACACTAAACTCACATGATTCCAACAACAGCTCTAAGGTGATTTTCTTCCAAACCGGACGCATATAATTGAAAGAACTCATAGATGCCAAGAGCTGAGATGAAGCTAGGAAGAAACGGGCATTCCGAGCACTGCAAGATTTTTAATTTCTCTGATAGAATATGAACATTTTTGTAAAGATTACCGCTATAACTATGACATAATAGAGATCAATATCAACCAGAGCGGAGTTAATGTATTTATTTTGTTTCATCTGGCAAGCAAAATAATCACGCTTGGACAACCGAGGTGTCAATACTATAACCAGGCTTATTAATTTTCGCGAACAAGCCTGGATAACCATAAAAATAACGGTTTGAGAACCGAAGAATCTCCAAGTAATGGGTTGGTGCATGGATCATGGTGAATATGATTGATTCGTAACTTTTTGTACTTACTTCTTGGCTCTCAGATATGGAACAACATTATTCCAAACAGCGTGTAAAGTGGGAAGAAGGCGATCCTTATCGTCACTTTTACAAACAGAGTCAACTAACTCAGCAAGATTCTGAAATAAGAATTCGACTACTTAGTCAAAATAACGTTTCTTGTTAGCAATTTGATTAAACTAGGTCACTATTTGTGTACTTGCAAGTTGAATTGGAGATCATTTGCGATTGCGTGTAACCGAAAATTTATGTGGATAAAAAATGATAAATCCCGTTCAAGTAGAACATTCGTATAGCAACGCGAACAGAAAATGCTTGACAGAAAACACACCTCAGCTAGAATAAATAGGGCCTGTGTGCTGTGTGCAGGATCCCGCTTGTTGTTATTCGTGTCTTTCACAGAGCCGCGTAGATTTGAACTGCTTTTCTTCTCAGGAATAGACGGTATACTGTTCGAGGTATCGATAGAGGGCGGCCTAGAGCTAATCAACATTGGACTTTGTCTATCATGGAGAGGTAAAATCATACTGTATACACTTTCTGCTAAACTCCTCGTTGTCAAATCAAACCTTTCCGTTTTCTGATTTTATCCCAAACTTTCCGTCATTTTCCAGTTTTTCAGCAAATCATATGAAAAGTTTGAAATCTGAGCAAACTTTTGCACGTGGATCAGAAACATCACAGATTCGAAGAATGTCCATCGTCACTCGTAAAAAAATTAACACTGACTAACCTATTGAGTAAGGAGAGAGCAGAGCCTCTGTTGGAGCCTTGTTCCGACAAAGTCAACGATGACATGGGTGTGTTGAGTGGAGTGCTCGATTCAACCGAGGGACTGGCATCTTGAGAGCGCGAACCTGAATATGACAAAATTAGGCATGAAGTGTACGGTATCACTAATGCGAACAAACATAAGATACTAGGGTGAATCTGCTCGTCCAGTCCGGAAGGGTCCCAATAGACCAATTAGATGACAAACCTATATTCTGATCTTGTCTCACTACCAAGGTTCTTTTCAGCCAGGTGGTTGTCTCGAGTTGCCAGGAAACGACAACATTCACTGCTTCCGTCAAGCGCTGCACGGCATCATGAACAGCACGGCACATCGTTTTGTCTTCCACAATATATGATGCCCCGGCAACTCGTACGAAGTCACACAGAATACTGCAACATAACACTAACATTAGTAAAAAAAAAGTACAACTTTCAAGAAAATCTTCTAGTTTTTTGTGTAACAAAACTTCATGAACAGACGCAGAAGGTGATCTGTTTGGACACAACTTCATTCTTACTTATTATTCTCCTTTCTGTCACAATCCACCTCCCCCAATGATAAGAATCTGGATACTCACATGAATAGCAGGAAGATAGCCCTGGGTGGTAGATTGGCAAATGGCGCATCGCTGAACAGGATCTGTAGTGAGGGCCAGCACTGGCGCAGCTGGACGGGAGGCAGAGCCCGCACACAACCATGCACAAGTTCCAGCAGAGGAGCCTCCGTTGGGAATGCACCCTCAACAAGATACAATTGTCCAATTATTCAAGATACCAGAGTGAAAAAAGTTGTGTGATATAGATATATATGATGGATGAGCTCCCACCAACACAGTAACTCTCGTTGAGCTCGCGAGCAAGAAGTGGGGTCACATGGTTGACCCTGTAAGGATTTTTGAAATGTAAATTAGCTTGCATTATGAAATATTACCTTGTCTGTCTGAGGACCCAGTTTGGATGCCTTCGCTCCACTTTCTTTCAGTGTTTCACAAACAGCCGAAATCAAGTCCTCCACTGGGATCACTTTCAAACTGAGAAGGAGGTTCGCTATGTCAAGTTGAGAAGGTGTGTACACGAGAGCAGACTGAAAAAGAACACTCAATAAAATCAAGGAAAACTTAAAAGTCGAAATACGAGTAACATTGGTACGTGCAAGGAAGTTGTTGGCTGCTCCGAAGCAATTCGAGAAAATAGTCTAGCGCGAATAGGGTTCGCTGAACCCTAAACCCAAGGAGTACCAACTTCAAATTCCTAATTCTTACTGTGTGGCAAAAGCGCTAGCAGTATTTTTCGAACCGGATTCCTTGTAGTCTATTGTTTTATGGCTATCAACGCTGGAAAATATTTTCAGTAGCGACTGTTCGAGTATTCTGAGAAAAATAAGTTCTTCGAGAAAAAATCTCAAGTTTTTCCTAGAACCATTTGGTAGTGTCTGATGTGGTTCAAGAGACATCCTCGAAAAACAAGGACAATTGCGCCGGGTCGTAATCCCACCTGTTCGTCACTAGTTTTCCCACTGACAGATCTAGTCAGCCAGACCAAAGACAGAGACTGAAGAAACGCTTGTTGTTGATGTTGAGCGATGGGAGCCAACAGATCCAGTACCAACCTTCGCAATTGCTGAGAGAAATCAGATTGTACGAGAAACCAAAGAAATAAACTGACACTATCTAGATAGTTGCACGAGTAGTGTTACCTGGGGCGTGCCAACGGGAAACCGCGGAGTTTCTCCACTCCGGATAACTGTCCATAAATCACATATTGTTGTTAGAGCGTGTGGAAGAGAAGTGAGCATATCGTTTCTGGCTTGACGCCAGCCGGTTCCCCCATTTCGAACTGCCTCCAGCTTAGAAAGAGCTACTCCATTTGGCTGAAAAAACACCAGAATATAACAGGAAAAGGAGAAATAGAAAACGAGCAGTCATGAACAACGCCCTGCATTCAACCTAATAATTTGACTTTGGAAAGGATGCACCAGAAACGTGAAATGTTGGTATAGCTACCTGAACGGTGCAAATAAAAACATGATAACCAAAACTATCCCCAGCGGACGAATAACTCATTTAGACCTTTATTATTTAGTAACTCACTGAATGTGAATCATTGAAGCTGAAGACTTTCACTAGATTGGAGAACAGCTCAGTGGCACCTTTAGTTCCAGGGATCACCGAAATTGCCTGGTAAAAAAACAATTCAGGTACGTATAAATGCTATAATCAGGAATATGTAGGAACTTGTGAAACAATCATTTCACGAAAGCGGCCGTTTTGACTACGAAAATTCAAGCAAATCACCAAACACTGACCAACCACTTATAATTGCAATGTGCACTTCCGGTGCGAAAACATGAAACATTTTACTCAAAATGTTGAAGCTACACCTTTTCCCAACACATCTGCGAGATTGTCTAACCTATCGGCACTACCGTGTTCTCCTCTTCATATAAATACGCTCCTACAATTTACAGTATGACAACATGTTTCATTGGAGTCCACCATGCCTTCTGTCGACAAATGCTGGTCGTTATAATACTGGTACCAGTAATGACAGTTGTATATAATAATAATAATAATAATAAACTTTATTAAGTTTTAATGTGTCGACGCACCTGTCCCATCATACTGGTCGCACCGCCAGACGAGGACGAGAACGAGGTTTGACTGTTTGAGACGGCGGGTGGCTGAACGGTGCACGGACTGCACGAGCCGCTGTCAACCACACAGAAATGCACGAGGGTCGTCAGTGTTTCCAAGGCCTGTAACCGTAATACACTACTCTCAGCGTCCGGAGGCCGTATTCACCAATGTCGCGGGAAGGTAAAATAGCTTCCCGCGCCTCAGGACCCTCCTCACCAGCACACTATTTTCGTGCTATACCTTCCCGCGGGAAGGTATTCAAGCTTTCCGAGGAGGGTGAAGGTGAATAGGGCCACGGGTGACACTGCTTATACCCTGATAACGCAGAACAGCAGAAATTACTTTCGAAATCATTTGTGTCCCCAAATCTATGAATAATATGAAAAACAAATTTAGTCACTTGTATAATCTTAATTAGAAATTAAGGCCGAGAAGTTAAAGAAACGAAAAGGTAAAATCACAGATCCAAAACCAGGGCTTTTTCCTAAGGACATGGTTTTTAAGTTGTCTTTCCTGACTAGCAAAGCTGAAATAATGCGATCGAACCGAGCAACAGCTGTTGAACAGAACATACCATTATGACGAAATTCGAAGGATAAACTTCGTCGCCACAGTCGGTGACACTGGATTCAATCGAGAATATATCCTTCGAGACCACCGCATAACTTCCAATCATCGCCTTTGCTATGTTCTTGCACAACTGTTCCACGACACGCACCACGATCGCAGCCAGAGACCTGATTCACATTATCAACTTGAAACGGCTTTATTCCGTGCGTTCTCATCCCAAAACCGTTTCAGTACAACACTTTGGACAGAAAGAGGGATAAAAGAAACACAGGAAACCATGTAAAGGTGAATTGTTAATTAGAAGCTCATTTAAAATCTAAATCTAATTTGACGCCTTCAGCCTAACGGATTATATATAGCTTCAACGTGAGCTACAAATAGGGAGCTCACCTCTCCATCCATGGTAGGATCTGGACTACAAATTGGAGCCAGACTTCATGTCGCGATGGCTGTCGTTTCAGTGCATTCAAAACGATCAGCAGAAAAGCGCGAAGTTCGACAAGAGAAGGATGAGGCTCGCGTACAGTACCGCGATGTGCCGCACTGTTGTACAACTGTTGACTCACGGACAATCGATTCAAAAGAACTCCAGAAGCCTTCTGCAACGAACAAAAATCAACCTCCTCATCTATTCTTATCCGATTCCCCATGTTTACGAATCTTCCTTTTGTTTGTTTAATCAGTCATTTTCCGTCAAAAAGCAATTAGGATGCTATAAATGCTTCCGAAAAGTGAAGGTGATACAGACTGTACCAAAACGGGCTCAAAACAGAGGCTCACCAAGTCGTTGAAAGTATTGCAGCCATTCTTGATCTCTGATTCGATTCGTATCGTTTGAGCAGTGAGGGAAAGTAGACTTCTTTGGTAGGCAGCCAGTAAACCGGATAATCTGTCACCAACATCACTGCCAGCCCCCTCATTGAACTCACTGATCGACACCGATAACGGCAGCCTGAAACAACAGTCCTTCAATCTACACAAAAATAAGATAACCTCATTTATACGGCAGCCGATAGTACCGCTACCCACGTTTTAGTCAAACACAATAGTGTAACCTATAATATTTACAGCCACAGTGAAAAAAGGCGGTTGGTTTATACACTTTTAAACCGCCTATTAGTATGAGACTGAGAAATTGTACCGTTTGTCTTCGTCGTTGCTCGATCTGGCATCATGGACCAAAGAGAAGAGAAGATGTAATACACATTTCTGCAGTTTCGCCCTAGTCAGAATTGATTGGACGAAGAGTACAAAAGCACGTGATTGTTGTTCGCAGAGCATGGACGACAACTCTCCCACCAGCTCGGATAAGAAATCCAGAGCAGCAATCTGTAACAGTGTCCTAAGCAGCAAGCCAGCATGACAACAATAGGAGAAACTCTCTTAAACCGGGTGGTTGGTAACCTATTTTCCAGGTTACCTCAGTATTTTCACAACAAAAAAACTACTAACTATCGATACGATGCCACATCTACATTTTGATTCTGCCAAGGAATGAGACATTTGTAAAATCTCACTGTGAGGGTGGAAGGTACTACATTATTATATTTTTGCAGATAACAAATAGATTCGCAATCGCAAACCAGCAAACGTTAAATATAAATAAATAACATTGCGCATACCTTACATTTCCAGGATATGAAAAGATCAGCTTCAGTAACAGGACAAACGGGTGAATTCAGGAAATAGGAGCGGAGGAAATGAAGCGAGATCTGAAAGAATAAAAACAGAATTGTTGAAACTTCAAAGTACTGCACCGAAGAAGATAAAACAAATAAAAGCCAAAACCCTTCCAGCAGGACGATTATGTGGACCAATCCCGTGTCAACGGTCCTTTAAACTGCAATTGAAACATGTATAGCAGTTTAAAGGGCTGAAGCGTTGGGACTGGACCACATGATAGTCCTTCGTTCACGATAGTTTTCTCTTCACACAAAGCGAACTGACCGTGATGAGCAGCTCGAGAAGTGTGAGATGTCGATGTTTCCCTCCCTCCTCGTCCATATTGACACCCCAGAAATGTTGTCCGAGAATAGCTCGCACATGTTTGGCCATTAGGTCGACCAACGAGCCACAAAGACCCGACATCTCACCACCTTGAGAAGCTGTCCCTGATGACACCAAGCAACTGCAAATACCATAACAATAGCCCAACTTTATTGGTTCAGAAAACACAGATGACCGACTTAAACGTTTTGGAAGTAAGATAATTCGGAACCCAGAATCACGCTCACAGGATCAGAACATTTGACCAATAGCTATCGTTCGAAGCAACAAACAACTGTACTTGACTTGAAACACATGAGAAAGGCCAACCTCAACAGCAAACGGTTCGAGATGGGGGCAACTCGCGGATTGAGAAGGGCGGTTAGAATGCGGAACGCAGTCTCAGCTCGACCAAGATCCACCACTTTTCCACTCTCTCCGTACAACAGCATGTGTACGTGTAACTCGTGAAAAAGAGCCTCTCCTTCGGCCTCGTTCGAAGGGCGCAGCAGGTCTGCGGCATCGAAAGCCCTGCAGTAGATGCTATTTGCAGGGTTGACCACAAGTTGCACGTGTGCAACATTCTTAGGGGGGAGGGGGTCGTAAAGGTCCTAACAGGGCCGGAATTATGGTAATCTTTGCCGATTTCGGTACAATTCTCCCAATTTTGAAGAATAATTTCGTATTTTTCAGTGAAGTTATATTTTTTTAAGGGGGAGGGGTCGTACCGGCAAAAAGGTCGGTCAACTTTTTGGCAACTTGATCATAGTTACAGTAAGCTAAGCTACATAACAAGTTGATATACATAATTGCGTATTGAACCGCACAACATGTTTATATATGCGTAATGTACCACACAATATGTTTATATATGAATGTTGTGCCGCACAAAGAAAAAAACTAACTTGAGCTCTTTTTCAGTCATACTGAATATGCTTTCCTGTAGGGAATCTTGCCTGCGATGACCTCGTTTCACCCTAGAAACCAGATATTAAGTTAAGCACAACTCAAACAAGTGGTGAGCATGTGTAGAACTTAAACTTCTACAGATTATTAAGCCCTAATGCGAAACAGGAGAATAGGAGATATGTATATACACATTGATTAATCCGGATTCACACCGAATAACTGGTTATCTCATTTAACTGAAGCCATGATAACTCTTTTGCCATTTCTAAACGGATTTCGGCAGAAGGGCTCCTCAATGGGTGAAGAGACGTGACAAGTTCCACACAGAATAACCGCAAATGAGCTGATGTGAGATGTGACCAGCGAATTGACTAAAATACTACTGGTTTCAATGGCGAAAGCGTACCTGGATATATTATCCATAGACTTCTCTTTAGCAACACTTCTTTCGCTCTTCTCCACTCCCATGGCGTCTTCGGAAGAGAGGTCAGTGCCCGCCCCAGCCCTGTAGTCAAACGACATCTAGTTATGAACATACGTGCAATACTCACCGTTTCATTCAATAAACTTCTCCATGAACTGTGCTTTGAATGAGTGCAAAATTTTTTTGAAAATAAATTTCGAAAGGGGCCCGTGATGACTACAAAGTTGACAAAGTTGACTAACTACAGTATATTTTTTCCGCGCGGGTCCGCAGCTCTGTCTGGGATGAGCTGGCCGCATTTTAATTGACACGGTCGGCCGTTTTTCAACTGAGGGAAGAATTCAAAATTATTGGGAAGCGGTCTCACCGTGGACTGGCCCTTCATAAACTAGTGATAGAAGGAATTACGGATAAAGTTGCCCGATGATCACCCCTGCCAACTCCATCCGTTGAAACGTGTGCAATACACCAACCTGAACACGACCGATTTTCCGACAGAAATGTTGTCCAGTGCTTGTTCGAATTTTCGAGCTGTTTCAGACTCAGTCTCCTCTTCCTCCACGACACTGTCAATGAGATTCTGAAGCACCTCCACCACTCCGGGATCTACACCCTCCAGTGACAATGACACAGTATCCAGAGAATCCTTAAATGAAAACAATCACTCGTCGCCGAAAACATCATGATATATCGTGAGATACAAGCAATTTCATGAGATTATCGTGACATCGCTAAATATGTAGAAGCGGGAGTTAGAAGAGATTTGGATCATGTTCAGAACATAGCTATGAAAAAAGCGAGTTGGCAAGTTACGAGTCGACTTTTTTAGATTTTAGTTCAACTTCCAATATTTATTGAAGAGATGGTGATATGTTTTGTGTTTACGGCGTTGCTGCTTCCACGTTGTGACTACATGAACGAACACGAGTTAATGTTACCAAGAATAGTTGCTCACCGTGTCATCGTCAAAGTTGGGAACATCTCCACTCAATACAGCACATTTAGAAGTTGACGTGTTATCAGAGGGCAAATTATCCTCGTGCGAGTTCAGTAAGAGCCGGTTACGTAGCTCCCCTTGCAATGTGCTGAAATATCGTACGATCATGTGAAATAGGTTTACGGACAAATCCCCCTCTAGTTTTTTTTTTCCAAAAAGTTTGACTAGAAAGGATTACAATGTGTATTGTTGGAAGGGTTTAAGATGAACCTGTCCAAAGTAGCTCCATCGACGTGGTACAACCGTTGCTTCTGATCGGCCGTTATGAGAGTGACGGCTGATGCCGACGGAGGCAGAAGATTCAGTTGGTCACGTGTCAGACTGAAAGAATCACGCACTAAATCCTCTCCTCATTCTATCAACAACCCCTATGTACTGGTCGTCCTATTCTGAAATTCTGGATTCATAGATAATTGGAGACTCTAAGAACTCAACGCCCTGTATTACAATGTCTTTCATATTATGCATTAATTGAATATTGACAGTAATTTTACTTGAACGAGTTCTGAGTATAATAAAAAAAAGTATAAATCGAGATTTTGGTGGCGAAAAGCTAGAGTGCTGAAAGTTTTCGATCCTGTCAATGCATGCTATTGAACAACATTTACCGATAGTCCTTGTGAAGATATTGAATAGATATGCGAGCGGTGACCGGATTCATCAGCATGGTGGACAGCATCTGAAACCATATATCAAGAAAATCAAATCGTGAAGAAAACGTGCGTATCGAATCAAGTCAGCGCAAAACGCCAACTGAATCGATACGCATGCCATGTGTGTGTTCACACGGGTAAAGCGTGACGGATAAATTGTTGGCAGCCTTGGCTGACCAAGAAGTTACTTGAATAAAGGAAATACCATCTAAACAGAACAATGGAAACGAAGATAAGGTAATACCTGAACAATGCGTGGTAAATCATTGTGCTTAGCACAATCAATGAACCAGGCTGCGGCAACACTTTTGATTTCAGTACGAGAACGGGACACGGATTCATCAGCAAGAACTCCCAATAACAACATGACCGCACTGAAAATTAAAACCGTAATTGCTCCATGTCAGAAGACGATGACAGTGATAAGCAGGCCTTCAACAATCTTGACTCATATTCATGTTCAATAACTGCTGAAAATGTTCATATGAAAATTGTTCATCATCGAACATTTCACCTACCGATTGAATGGTTTCAATACCATTCCATTCATCTGCTCCTCGCAAGAACGCGAAAGCGACCAGAAACGATAAAATGTAGATGCCGCATTGGTGCTCACCATCTGAAATGTTCTAGTTAACAAAATAATGACAACATTCATATTTACACTAAAATGGTATGCTCTATTCGCTCGTTGGTTGGCGAATGTGTTCTCATAAGCAAACATGCTAGACTTCAATTCAAGCTGAGAAGGATTCGAAGAGCGCATAAATTATGAAGAAAGAAACACTTACCTGATTGGTGTTTGTCAAGGCGGTGATGATGATATTCTCCACGTCGCTACTGGCTTCTGATGTCTTCCTGGAGTGTAAAACTGCCAGCAGCCGTGCAAGTCGCTGATGTTCCATTGCACACGAGTCATCGCCCATACCAATCCAGGCAGCGGCTGCACACAGCTAAAAATGACACGAATCTAGTCAATACTATCATGTTCAACATTCTACAACTCTATTCACACTAGGGTTGTTAATCGAGTTGAAAATTTCGAGTTTCTAGTTTTTCAAGTTTTGAGAAAAACCGAGTTTTTCGAGTTTCGAGTTATTCGAGTTTTGAAAATTTCGAGTTTTTCGAGTTCGAGTTTCTTGCGTTTCGAAAAAAACCGAGTTTTCGAGTTTCGAGTTGAACTCGAAAAACTCGAATTTCGAGTTTGTTTGTTAAGTTTGAGGACTTTATCGAGACAAAAAAATAAGAATTTTTTGAGAAATACTGATTTTTTTTACATGATTAGGCGAGATTCGTGAAAAAGAAGCATTCTATTCTTGAAATAGCTGAGAAAGTGCTATAAAACGCTCATTTGTCTCTCATTCCTGACTTGAAACGAAGCCAAACTCGAAACTCGAAAAACTCGAACTTTTCGAGTTTCAAAAATTTCGTTTTTCGAGTTTCGAGTTATTCGAGTTTCGGAAATTTCGAGTTTTTCGAGTTCGAGTTTCTTGCGGTTTATAAAAAACCGAGTTTTTCGAGTGTCGAGTCGCGAAACTCGAAATTTCGAGTTTTTTCGAGTTTTTTCGAAATTCGAGTTTGGCTTTAGCAACCCTAATTCACACAAATCGACTTCGAACAGGAAGATCCGCTGAAGAGTTCGGAAAATCAAAGAGAAGCAAGCAAGAGAAAATGTAAGCCTAAGAATGAGTGCACTTACAGATGAAAACAATAGAGTACCTCGAAAACATTGTTTTTCTCCATTTCATCGAGATGCTTCTGGAGCAAGATTGGTTTCAGCAACACAGTAGTAGGCGCAGAGGTGGTTTGTCTGAAATTTGTATGGTCTATTGTATGGTCTACTGATAACTCAGTTATTACCAGATGCTATAATATACATAAAACAATTGCACACACTAGATACACAACACTAAACGCCAGTCATTTTTAACATACACAAAGGGACACTAAGGAACTTAAGCAAACGAAAAAATATTCGATCATTGCTTTCCTGAAGGAAGTTAATAACGCATGCGAAGACCTACTCGTCTTTGCTTGTATCGCTCGACGTTCGAGTTGTGATGGCTTCGTGTTGAGCTAGAATAGAAGATGAGTTCAGATATAGAGCACAGAGAAGATCGAGTGCCGATGCCCTTGCGGCTAAATCTTCGCATTTCCCAGCAGATATATCACTCAGCCACTGTTTTGGATCGAGTACCTGGAAATGCATAATCAGCAACTAGAACCATACACCGCCAACGGTCTCCTATTTTTTTCTAAAAGCTCGCGATATCACATCTTTTTTCGAGTCGCGACCTCTCTGAAGTAGTTCAAAACTGTTGTGATTTTTATCAATTTTCGGTTTTATTTTCCCTAGGTTTTTTAATGAAATTTGCTGCTTTTCAAATCGCGACCCCTACTTTTCATGAAAATTAGTCCGTGATCTCCATATCGTAAGAGGCCTTGGCGGTGCATGACTAGAACTAAAAGTAAGACTACCATCACAAGCAGTAAACAAAGATCCGGCAGGAATCGGGAAAATGGTACAATTGGGGGGTGGGGGTGATTGTACTACGGGTCGGATTCCAACCTATTTCGGCTCAAGGGGGGGGGGGGGGGGGGGGACAATTGTACCCCAGGAATCATGTGAAAGAACTTACAGAAAGCAACTGATCTATCCACGGGGGAAGATGATCGGTTGAGCCAGAATCCAACGAGAGACAGTACACGGGAACTTCGAAAAACTTCGACACCAGATCAGAGGTAGAGAAGAAAACGGGAAGTAAGGAAGAAATTCGGTTCTTGTGGTACATTTCACAGACGGACGCCAAGAGAAGAAGACACTCATTCAGACACGACTCGAACAGGTCTGTAAAATTCATATTTTGATAGGCACTCAAGAAAGAGTTGCATATTTCCCAGACAGGATCCAAGATCAAATTATCTCCGAGCATCATTGTTATAGGGTTAGCATTGAATTTTTGTGGTAGTGTTGCTATTTGACGACTTTGACCATATACAAGCCAAGCCGTCAGTCAAACTATGTCTACGAACATTTAACAATTGTATCATGTCCAAAGAGGGGAAGACAACCTAAAAACGGGCCACTAAAAAGACCCACACCTCAGCAAAGTTGTCCGAACTGCAAGAAAAAATCAAAAACCGAGGTACTTTCACACCAACACCCAAAACCAGATGATTTGTCTATTTTTGATGCAAAATAATTTTTAACTTCCACGTATTTCCAATCTAAAAACGGAGAATTTTTCGTCGAATATACCTTACTGGTGTTTGTGATTACCTTGATCTCCGAATCCATCCGGGGATTTCGGCTTTGACGGACTGGAGGGCGAGGAGGCATCCGATACCTCTCCTGCAAAAGCAACACAATTAGAGCACATCAGATTTCGCCCAAGTGCTAGACGCAAATATCGATTCAGGGCCAGGGACAAAATACAACCGCACTCGCAAGCTCGATCAACAACTCATAGAAAACATTCGATTGGCAAGACAGATGAAATGATCAGAACTAACCTTCAACATTCACAGCTACCGGTTGGGAGATCTGATCGAGAAGCTGACTACAAACATGCAGGATATGTAGAGCTGAATCGTGTGCAATGACACCAATGCGTGTCCGCATACTATTCAGAATTCGGCAGAGTAACTTTGAGAGACAGCGTCGTTTCAAGGCCACATCTTCCAGACTGCAGACTCGAAGACAGAATAAAACCACCTAAAACGAGAGAGTATACAAACGGTAAATACATTCAAAAAGAAAAAAAAACCGTACTTGACACCATACACCGCCAAGAGCTTCTTATTCCTTCAAAATTCCCGCGATCTCTCAGTGTTTTCGTGTGTCGCGACCTCCCAAAACGGCGATATTCAAATATTTTCCGTAAGATTATAGCTGATTCTGTATAAAATTCGTTAGTTGACAGCTCGTGAGCCCTACTTCCAAGGATTTGTTCGCGGCTCCCCCTTTTATGAGGGGCCTTGGCAGTGTATGCTTGACACTGTGCTCTTAGCAGACGAGGCACGAGGCTCAATACAAGATTAATGGCAAAAAATACTGTAGAAATGCTGAACACTGTGTGGGTACCCCACTCTGAGCAGTGAGCACTCATCTGCGAGAAAAGCCTCGTGCATTTGTCCACAAATTGCGAGACACTCAACGCAATAACAAGATGCATGATAAATATAAAAATGACAGACCTTGGCAAATTGTGTTAGTTGATCAGAGGAGGGGTTATCCTCCTGCATATATTGCTCACAGCGGTCACCCAAGAAATCCCATATGAATCCCATTTCAAGCGATGATAGAAGAACATTCAACGTCTTTGTAATCTCATCGACGCGGCGTGTCTGAAACGCGTTTCATCCTACGATGTATCCAGCTGACTTTCAGGCTGATTTTGAACAGTGAGAAAATATGTTACAACCTCATCAAGAATATAATTGAATTTGACATTGAAATAAAACCAGGAAGTGTAAATCGCTCACCGTTGTCTCTTTTTCACATCCATCAATCACATTCTTGATATCCGAGTTGTATGGAGACAGATTGAGAGAGAGACATTTCTTTCGATCTAAGAATTTCTCATCTGGACCCTACAAAAAATGAGCATAATCTTTTTTGCTCTCTTCACAGTAGACCACGATTTCGAGCTTCATTAGATCACTTCAAATGGTTACGTAATGGTGTTCCTTGACTGTCCTCCAAATATCATAGTAGACCCTCCGTATTAATTAGCTAGGGATATTAATTACCGTTCTAGGCAGAAGATATTTAGTATTTATTTATATCAACTCCGACAATTATAATTTGGTTTACCGCAGAGGTTTCTAAAACTTTCCGTATGTGATGGTAGTGATGCAAAATGGACGGTTAAAGTTCCGAAAACTGGTAATGTATACCCCCGAAAAAATACCTTTCGGGAAAACTGTGTCTGCAGATCGGGATGGATGTTGGCACAACGTGTGAGAAGAAGAGGCAACACATTCTCCATTAATGGTCGTCCAATATCCGCTCTGTCTTGTAAGTATGTTAGGAGTCGACAAACTCTTACTTCCGAAAACTGTTGCTGATCACCTTCCTGAAATACACTGAGGCAATAAACAGAATAAGAGAGAGAAAGAGAGGGAGAGAACCACCGCTACTTCAAATAATGGCAGTACCCACAGCGTTTCAATGAAGTATAAACCATCAACGAATCAACTGTAAACCATTTGAAATCTTATAGCGTTTATTATTTCGTGCCAGTGCCAAATTTTTAGAATGTGGATAAATAAATAAATGCCTTCTTCTTCGCTCAAAAAGACGCCCCATTTCGAAAAGTAGTGGCAAACAGTGATGAACCAACCTTTTTCTCGCCCCAGCCATGTGCCCAGGTATTCTGGTTCGAATGTGGTATCTCGATGATGTCCAGGTTCAGATACGAGTCCAGCGCATCAACAGCCATGGGGAGGACGTTGCTCTCGAAGAAGGAGGCATCTACTCGGTCGTCTCCCACCGGGAACCCACTCACCGCCACCGTTGACCCTACACATAACCACTTCAGCTGCACACAATCACACAAAACGCCTTACCCCCTGTTGTCCGAATGGCCGGAAAAAAAATCGAAAAACTAATTTTACGGGCTACTTTTACGCCGAATACGACGAGATTTACCTAATTTTGATGCAAATTCATTAATGCTGACGTGTTTCAATCTGAAACAGGACTATTTTTGTCGAATAGTCTAACCTCACTTGTGTGCATTACATACCCACTGAATATGGGTATGTAGTTGCCTTCTACCATGGCGACAATATATGAAACATGGCTCAACCACAAAACTCTTTGTGACTCCCTCCAACCGGTGGATAAAATACCTGTGGGATTCATGAACCACGTGAACAGTCTCCGATTGAGAGACATATCTCGACGAAGAACGACGAACAGACAACGTCGTAACAACTAAAATGGAATAAAAATAGCATTCGAATGTAGTGTGTACCCAGAAGCGTATCGGTGTAGCCCATGTGAAAAGTCTATGAGCTCACGAGGGCAAGAATCACGTGCTATTCGTAATATTCAAAAACTACCCATGTATGCAGGTCGCATAGAATAATACCATATGAAATATCTACCCTGAAATGAACTTCTTCTAAGAAGAAAAAATTAGGGAATTACCTGCACGAAATCGTCTTTGGTGAGGTTAGTACTGTCCAGAGGAAATGCTGCACAGAGAAAATCGAGTAGGTGTCGCTGAACTAACGGAGACCCAGTATCTTCCGCGGTCGCACAAAGCGCAGAAACCTAGAAGCGATATTCATGGAACGTCCGCAGAAAAGTTACGAGAACGTATACTACATAAATAAAATAACATGACGTAAGTTCTGAATTGAACACAAATTAGAGAATGGATATAGACTTGGGGGATTCCCAGCAAAACCTCAACAAATCTTAGGTTGTTTGAAGATTTTGCGACAAATTGAATAAAAACGCTGCTAAACGCAATCTGAATACGGATGTGAAATAAGAGTGACAAACTACTGACCATTTGATTAACGTGATCTCCCACAATATAAATTTGATCATCGAGCGATTTCGACTTCTCAAATTTAGCATTGACGTAGACCATGGCGGGAAGACGAACGGAGGGCGAGCCGAGCACCGCTTGCCAGAGACAGGCGAAGAAGGAGCACGCACCCACACCATCGCTCACGCGGTCCAGCACTTTCAGTGACCTCAAAGATAACAGCTCAAGGGAGCACCTCAATCTCAGCTCATTTCACAATATATGAGGGGACCTGTCCAAATTACTGTGGTGTCCTTCACCACGTATTCACGTAATCAGAGCATGCCGATCACTGTCGATAATTTTCAATTGAAATTCATTAGTTGTGTCGTTTCCCGTCAACAAATACGTAAGATATGGAATAATCAGGCCTGGTTGGTGACACATACCGTTCATAAAACTCTGTTCCTTCTTCAAGCCCGAGAAGAAGACCGGCAAGGAAACCAGGAAGGGCTGGTCGTAAATTTGCACCCATCGGGACCAAATACTGTTCGAATATTGTGAAGAGGTCAGATTTAACCTAAAAAGAAAGATATACTATATCTCTCTCTCATCCTGGTTAACCGACGATAGAGGACTAAAAAACTCACCTTAATTCCGCAGTGATCCATTAGCGGGAAGAGACCGACAGTGAACAGATACAGATACTTCGGTAACTCGGGACCCAAGATATCGAACACCTGCCTATACGTCTCGAGAGCTTTTACGTGGACTCCTAGAATCAAAAATATTTCCAGACCACAAAACAACGTGTAAAATATGGTAAAAACTAGACAGAACCCAGAAAGACAACAATCGAGTGAATGTTCAAACATACCCATAGGGAGAGCGGGATGAAGACATTGTGAGAGCCTCTTCGCTACCAGTACAGGCTTCGGTATCTCACCATATTTGGCATTCGATTGGAAAACCTGCAATATTAGCTCATCAAATCAGTCACTAAATAGCAATATATCTCCTTGTAAAGTCGAAGACGGTGAAATAACTGAACGTAGCGAAAATATATTACCTTAGCAAGTTTTTGTAAAGCAGAGATTAGATCAGCCCATTCATTGGGATTTTCAAATGTCTTCAAAGCTCGATCCACCGCTTGCACGTAGGCCTTGTACTTGCTAGTACTTAGTATTGGATTGGGTATGGTGGGTGCGTCACTGATAGGGGCACCCCCCGAAGCGGACGACATCAAAATTTTCCTGCAAATAGTATTTCTTACATTGATAGACTAGAACGCATCGCAAAATAAAAGGTAAAATTGATATATTTAAGAACTGGAATGAGATTGAGTATAAGTTGCGGGAACACGACTGACTATGCGTGACGTGACTTGTTCAAAGTATCGAGCCACGTTTAGAATACATTTAAATTGAAATATTATTTGTTCTGCCGAGTTTAAAACAAAACTCTTCAGCAGGAAAGGACCTTGCAAATAGCAACATGAAATGGGAATAACAAAGCAACGAGAAAGAGTTCGGGATATTAAACAGAGAGCGAATAAGGGCAATAACCGGTTGTACTACTATTAACCCTACCTGACTTTTTGTTTGACTCTTCGAACCATAACCCGTTGTTAAGCAAGAGGTAGACATACATATGAGGCAGCGGTATGCAGTGAGTTTTGACTGGCGTAGACGTATATGGTGCGTTTATATGACTCAATATCCATAATCGATTGCAAATGATTCAGCATACGTCGAATCGAAAATGGTTCGATATTTTAATCAAACAACTGGAAACGAACAATGCCCATCAGCGTGCGTCTCACTTGAATCTGTTTGCTTAATGCAAAAGGTATGACCCTATTCACCAACGCTCCCGAACTAATTCTGCGCAACACTTACGAGGAATGATGAGGAGGTCTAGTATTGTATTCTTTGTTCAGAATAATGTACACATTCAATCTCATTACATATTACCAAGAATCAACACGGTTCACCACAATACATTATTATTATTATTTGTAATGAACTAACATCGTGTTTTTTAATCCTTAAAAAAATGAAGCCCGCCGCTTATGCAAATGCTGCACGCTGGAGTGTAAACACAGAGCACGAGCATAGCTGGCGCCTCATCGATAAAAAAATTACTGTACGTTCTCTTTGAATCTATAGTTCAGAGTAAGATTTAATGTATGATATGCGGCAGTGAGTTCTCAGTTTCACTGCGCGAAAATGACCGCATGGGATGAGCAAATTTATTTAAGAAAGGTAGTAGTATGTGTGAGGCTCATATCATAGAATATGTGAGAGTGCACTGCAATATGAGTTTATCTTCAAGAAAGTTTTAGCCGAGGCTAAATCTCAGTGCTCCGTAATGTGGGAAGAGGACTTCTTTCCAGCTGTCCGCTATTTAGACGTACCACTTGTGAATACCACCTAATTTTTTTCGATCCCCCCCGACTGGACTCGTCTTTCAACGAAAGTCTCAAAGGGAACTCGGATCAGAAAGTTAATCAAAGACAAGTTATTCAATCAGGCAGCTGCTATCTGTCTCACGTTCAATTCACGTTTGTTGGAAAATGGCGAAGGAGATCATTTCCACACATTCAGCGGTACATACGGTCGGGCTATTCGCAACACTCCTGCAGGTACAGTTAAAAGATTGCGAATGCGAGATTAGTGAATTACTGTTATTATTTTGTTGTTGTTGAATATTTCAGAGAAATGGCGACCGAAGTGGTTTCAAGAAGAAGAGGGAGCAAAAATTCGATATTCGTAAGTGCTCAGAACCGTCGTCATCGAAAATACGGTAGTATGAGATAATGTTGAGCCGATACATTACTATTACATTTAGATCAACTGTTCTTGTTCAATCATAGGTACTCGGCATATGTGTCGTATTCAGGAAACTCGGCGGGAGCTTTCTTTTTCTCTATACGCTCCTCACTATCACAGTATTTCGATGCAGTGATGTTGCGGGAGTCTTTTGGAGTTTCCTCAATACGGTCACTCATCAGCCAATGACAAATAGTTCAGACTGGAGACTATTAGACACTATTCTACAGAAAATACGCAAATCGATTGTGAATTATTATTTATCCACAGCATCTTCTTGTTCAAACTGTTGAGTAAGAGAAGTAGATGAAATAACTAGTAATACGGTCCATTCTTAGATTTCGAATGACAGATTCATGTATTTAGAAAGAGGCTATATAGTCATCTCCAATAGACGAAATATATTACGAGTGCGGTGTAGAAGTCAGTATGTGAACTGTTGTATAGAGGTCAGATCGAGTGTTGTACTGTTACAACAAACAACAATTGTCCCGAGTTCTCAAAGTGATTGTGATAACTTTTCTGTCTGGGAAATATGTATTAGAAAAACAGTGTGTAAGATGTGTTCTTTCAGCGATCTGCGCAGTCGGATCTGACTGCAACCAAGTCTGTGCATCTGTCAGTTAAATCAGAGGATGAGAAACCAGTACGCTCAGTTTTTCTCATTGGTATAGTTCGTTTCTGTCGCACTGAGACCTGTTGGAATCATGCCAATTTTCTCGGATGACTATTTATTAGAGCAGACCTAACTATTCCGAAGAACTGTTTTATTAACGCGTTATTATGGAACTGAACAACCGCTAACAGAGTGGTGAAAAATAGCCTGAATTATTCATTGGCAATTTTCAATTTACCAAGTCGCAGTAAGAATGACCGGAACTAGAGTAAGATGTTCAAGCTTGTTCTCTCGTGTTTTCTCACGTGGCTGATGAGACCGATTTCTGGCGTTACAAAACCTTTGAACCTTCACAAATAACAATTGCCGCAGACTCAGTGTATTTTCTCCAACCTCTAAAAAATTAAATGTGCAGCTATCACATTGGTGAAACCTTATTCTCAGAAAAGTTAGTATACATTACAATTCATAAACTTTATGAAAAATACATGCAATTCTTAAATTACATTATTACGTTCCATTTCCAGAGTGTCTATAATAGCGAAAGTTCCAAGGAAACAGCCTCCCAACGTGGTGAAAAGACAGAAAACCCAGCACCATCCTCTGAAGTAAACTTTTACTTTTTCACTATTGCTCTCGGTAGGATTATGTGAACCCGAATCGGATCTCAGATGAGAACAAAAGACTAAATATGGAGTTATGCGATCACGTTTTTCTCTTCTCCCGTGCAGCTTCGTAACCTACAGTTTGGACCAAACCATCAAACGGGAATCTGTTACACGAGCATTTTTCTCCATTCCGAGTTGCTTCAATTGATCATGAACTAATTTTTTCAATCATAGCCATATTAATATTGTTGAATATTAATCTCAGGTACCTCGCAGAAAACCATCAGCCAATTCGAATAGTAGGGAAATCGCTGGCAACTACTTGAAGAAGGTGTGTCGTGTGTATCGAATCTCGTCAAATCTCGTCACATGTTAGCCGCGGAACATGCTAAACAAATCTTTTGTGAACTTATTTCCTGCTTTTGGGCGACTCTGTTTTGTTCTTATAGTCTTTCTCATTTCCACTGAGACTCGTACAGTATGATTACAAAACTTTCTTTGCTTGTAAGTTACGAAAATTCTATAGAAAAGATTAGCCTTTTTATCGATGCTGACTTAATACGAAGAGTGTTTTGTTGAAAAAGTTGAACTTGCGATAGGAAGCAATCATTAAAAAACTCGGGTAGGATACTGTAGGAGTCTTAGCAGGAATGGTGTGAGCTATAGGTGGCCCCGTTGAACACTGCTGATGCCTTCTGTTTGGACGATGAACCATATTATCATGGCTACATGGCACGCGAAGAAGCAGAGAAACTACTAACGCAAAATGGAGAGTTCTTGGTCAGGAAAACAGAAGTCAAGGGAGAGGAGGTAGTACTGATTTCTTATTCATCACATTGACATTCTATCGCACGCATACCGAGGTCGTGCACAGAATATAAATTATAATGCACTGTGACCGAATCACATACACAGCAGAAAGAGTAGAGAAAATTATAGTTTCTGCCTGTCTGGAGCTTTTTCAAAATACACTTGGGAAAAGATGAGGCATGCCGCTGGCAAAAAGTTTTGTTTGCCTCTTACTGTAACTGTCATTTTCAGTGTACTGTTCTCTCCGTGAAATGGGAGAATGTCACCTCTCATCTCCAAATTCAACTGACCAAGCACCGGAAAAATTACTGGATGAACGTATATTGCTTCGAAGTTGGTAATGTTCAATTTTTATGTTCAGCTGGTTCCTGAAGTGAAATTGTAATTCATGAAAAAGTGGGGGCCCAACGACTGTGAGATTTGTCTTCTGCTGTGCGCCCCTTAGACAGCTACTCTCAAATGGAGCAGCTACTGCTACAAAAACCGGAAAATACTTATATACTCAAGCATAACTGTTCATCACAAACATACAAAAGTCGTAAAATATTTTTTCAAACCTGTAAACTATAATATACAAATCACAGCTGCGAAAGAGAGAACAACTGTTGAATAATATGCCAAGTGTGTTATAGCACCTACAGTTGAAGTAAAGACCAAAACTGCAAATCATTGTGTACAAAACCAGATCTATAGTTGACTACGTTGAGTTAACATCTGTGATTTGTATATTATAGTTTACAGGTTTGAAAAAATATTTTACGACTTTTGTATGTTTGTGATGAACAGTTATGCTTGAGTATATAAGTATTTTCCGGTTTTTGTAGCAGTAGCTGCTCCATTTGAGAGTAGCTGTCTAAGGGGCGCACAGCAGAAGACAAATCTCACAGTCGTTGGGCCCCCACTTTTTCATGAATTTTTCTCTTTTTGTACACATGCCGTAGGTATGTGGTTTGATCTGTACGGTGCAGATAAAATTGTTTTCTTGATGAACCACTTGTCAAGTATTACCATCATTCGGAAAAAATTATGACGTCAACATTGCAGTTTTAGAAACTTACTTCATCTGGTCTTCAGAATCCCAGAATACGTCATGTTTGAATGAAGTTTCATCGTGAACTGACCATTTTCAAGAAACTTCCAGCATTCGAAAACATATTTCACGTCAATTTTTTTTAAAGTTGACGTCATCTGGCCTTCTGAATTCCAGAATAGGTCATATTTAGATGAAGTTTTATCGTTCATATATCATTTTTAAGATATTTTCAGCATTTGAAAATATATGTGACGTCAACTTTGCACTTTTCAAAAATGACGTCATCTGGTCTCCAGAATCCCAGAATACGTCACTCTTAGATTGAGTTTCACCGTTAATTGACCCTTTCTAAGACATTTTCAGCATTTGGAAATATATGTGACGTCAACTTTGCACTTTTCAAAAATGACGTCATCTGGTCTCCAGAATCCCAGAATACGTCACTCTTAGATTGAGTTTCACCGTTAATTGACCCTTTCTAAGATATTACCATCATTTGAAAATATATGTGACGTCAACTTTGCACTTTTCAAAAATGACGTCATCCGAGCTCCAGAATCCTCGATGACGTCATCAGTAGAAGAATTATATCTAAATCGATGTCAGTTCATGTCGTGGTATCATACTTCAAATTTTACTTGAATTGGTTAGGACTGAGCTGAGTTATAACGCAATTTGATTTACCCGACAGAGAGGGCGAGAGAGTGCACGAAATGAAGAGACGCAGAGACATTTTGAAAGACCTATAACTTGATATAAAATTATTTTTTTCGAAAAAAAGTTTGCGCCCCCAAGGTTCGAGTGGGATATCTATCGTGTCCCAAATTTTCAGTCAAATCGGTTCACACATAAAAATTTCCCAGAAGTGCGTTCACACACACACACACACACACACACACACACACACACACGGCGGAAGTTGGCGGTCTGCATGAAGCGCATACCGTCATAACTTGGCTCAAACTTAATCAATTTCGTTCAAATTTTGAATATAGCTTGTAAATGTGCCATAGAAATTTAGCAAATCATAAAAAGTTCTGATTTGCACAATTGGACCTTTTTGAGAGTGAACTAAAAAAATGAAAGCGCGCATTAGCCGGACCAAAGACAAATCTCGCACAGCGCTTCGCGCTGCGCGCGATTACTCCTTTTTACCGCCTCACCTCAGTTCAGCGATCACAAAAGTCTCCCGAAATAGAGCGCAAATCGAGAGACGCAGAATGGGAGTACGGTACCGGGCCTCCAGCTTACTCACCTCAGGATTCCACGTTGGAAAAAGGGGGACTCTACTACGGGTGGAGTTTTTATACAAGAAAAATTACGTTTATGACATAAATACAAGTCGGACATTTCAGAGCATAGCCGAACTGATAAGATATCATCAACAAACCAAATTTCCCGTCCACAAGAAAGGAATTGAACTTCAGAACTATGTGAAAAGAGAAGTATGGCAACTATATCATGAGCAGGTGGGTTGTACTCTAGAAGAACGAGAAGGTATCACTGCATCACTTACAATAGGACTTCGGTCCCCATGGGTTGGGTAAAACCAGCGCGATAACCATACATGGTGATTGCTCGTCCACTGAAATGCAACACCAAGATATATATATAACGAAATGATGTCTCATATTGTATTCGAGACAAAATTTGAGTCAGCAGTTCGATTACATCAATGGTTGATGAGCAAACTACAGTCCAGGGTCAGGAGTAAAACGAAGCGGAGTGAGACAAATTTAGCACATTTTCATGACCTTGTATGTAGCGCGAGCTCTAGCAAAAACTACCACGACGATAATTGTTAGACTGCTTGGCTGTATTTGTAGTTTGATCGCGTTACGTTTTCATCCTAACTTGAAAATAAACAAAAATTTGCTTGGAAGATCAAAGTACAACTATGCTACTATAACCCATATTGCGGGGTAATGGCGACGGTAATGAACATGTGAGTGTGACACGCAGAACTGGGCACCGTAGCAAAGTCTAATGAAAAGGTCACCTTTGAGCTGAACTATCAGGACACCACCTAATCCACGTTGTGATCACATACACTATGCCCCATGCTTGAGCGTGGGAAGTTGGCAACTATCTGGCCAGAATGTTAGCTGGTTCTCGATTAGGTTGAGTTGGTCACATGTATGCCTTTGCTACTGTACTGGCTGTTCTTTTTGCGGCAGGTAACCCTGGGCAAGAAGCTGGGAAGTGGAGAGTTCGGGGAGGTACTGGCCGGCACCCTCACCCTCGGCGTCTTCACCAAACCTCAACCAGTCGCCGTGAAGACGTTGAATCAGGCACATCTGAGTGCCGACGACAGGTATAGTCCGCGTTATTCATACATGATACTGCTGGTCAAATGTACAGTTGCGTGAAGCGTGTGATTCACACCAGAATGCAATCACGTGCGCTGAGGAAGTGCACACATGCTGTTTGTATATTTATCGATTCATGGGACTACTTCATTTACTTCTAATGTAGATTGCATAATTCACCTTTCTGCAAACAATCTGGCGAAGATAAATGATCGATTCCCCGTTGTTCTATAACAGAACAGAACATAAAATTTCAATTCCATCGTGAGCTCCCACAATTCTAAAATCAGCTGACAGTTCTACATTTATTGATAAGTGTCTTAGGGTAGGAAACAACATAACCCGTGTTTATACTGATTGACTCTTTCAAAGACTAATATTATTATCAATTGTTGTCGAAGATTAATTTTTAGTTTGGCTTCGAACCAATGAAACATGGTTTTTGGGATGAAATGTATGCTGTTCAAAACACCTTGTTTTCTAGGGTAACATTCCTCCGTGAAGCGAATGTAATGCTGAAATTGAATCATAAATACGTGATAAAACTGCACGGCGTCGCTACTCACAAGAAGCCGATTATGATAGTCATGGAGATCGCGCCCGGTGAGTAATGTTTCCCAGATATCGTGCTATTTTGCAGTTCTACTACACCTAACCAAGTTGAATATGCACTCAGAAACTTTATAAGAAACTTTATAGGTACATGAGTAGACCTGTGAAAGAAACGGTAGTTTTATTTGTCAATGCGCGTTTTTGCGCTCACCCCCAACTTCACTTGTGAGTTCGAATGAGCATGCACCATGCATGTAGTTATATACAGTAGAACATTATTCTGAAAGCATGCAATTAGGTGGAAGTCTTTTGGAAAGGGTTCGGAGGGAGGATCAAGCCTCCCAGGACACGAAGAGAAAGTACTGTCGACAAGTGATCAGTGGAATGACCTATTTGGAAAAGGAGCAGGTATCTGGGAAATAATCGATATTTTTCTGATTGTTCCTTCCCATAAATGTCTTGTTATATCCTATCATTGAAGAAGGATGGCGTTTACATACATGGAAGGAGGAGAGTGTTTGATTCCATAAATTTGAACCACTTTCATGATATTCCTCATTTCTCCCCCACTTCCGTGATACTACAGTCATTTTTCAGGTGATCCATCGAGACTTGGCGGCTCGTAACTGTCTGCTGAGCAAGAATGACAGCTGCAAAATAAGCGACTTCGGACTGTCGCTGCTCGGCAAGATACACAAAGAGAAGAAAATGATGAAAGTTCCCGTGCGGTTCGTACATTCCTCTCAATTTCCGAGTGGCCTTTGGCGGTCGAAGATAATTCTCAAAAAAAATCATATTTTGATCACGTTCTGTAATTTAGGGTTTTTGATGAATTTTGACATGCTTATTGCTGCCAAAGTTTACTTGAGCAGTGTGAAAAACCATATTTTTTGAAGTGACTAATTACTTCAAAAATATAATGTTGTCTGTCCAACTTGGAAATAGTTTTCCTCAAATGCTCCCAACTTCAGATGGTTGGCCCCAGAGACGCTGAGCAAGGGCTGCTACTCGTCCAAGTCAGATGTCTGGAGTTGTGGGGTTCTCATGTTTGAAGTCTACTCAAATGGCGCCGTTCCCTATGGGGAGGTCAAAGTCAGTTCGTCTCCTCTGTCTTCCGCAGTTTTTATATATAATTAAACTTCACATTGATGTTTGTATCGACGATAAGAGTGAGGAATTTACAGCGTAACATGTTTATCGCGATATGTTCATTACACGGGTGGAACAGTAATTCTCGTTACCGGTATAAACCTAGAGTGAAGTGTTCACAACAGAGACATAACTTGGTTCCGAGTTGCTGTTCAATGTACTTTGACCCAGTTATCGTAGGTACACGACTCGATGCTCGATTCGGTCATACAGGTGAAAACGATCAATTTGCTGCTGTGTTTGTAGTCTGATTCCGGATGACGTGGGGAGTGTATGGAACTTCTGCCTTGTACGAGATCATCCCCATATCACATGAAACATCTGTTTATCATTTTCAGGTGCTCCGTGAGCTACGCCGACGAATTGTCAAAGAAGGCCTCAGGCTCATTCCCCCGGTCGACACAGCAGAAATAGATGTTACCATAATGCAGAAATGTTTCGAGACCGATCCTGCAACAAGGTCTTCCTTCGCACAGCTGAAAGAGATGTTCGTTTGAAATTATTTTCCGACCACCTAGTATTTTTCTGTTGTGTTTGTAGTCAGTTTGCGCTGCGTTTCAGTCGTAATGACCAAATTGTGCTGTATGCGGACCAACCTACATCTTAGAAACAACATAAGAGCACCTAACAGCGTTGTTCATTTGCGCATATCATATAGACAATTGCAACCCTACCATGTAGAAAGAGGGTTGCATGATTGTCGCGTTGTGGTTCTGTATTGGTGTTTTAAAGATCAATTACTGTTTTTAATATATTTATAGATCATCCTCGGCTCGCTTTTTCGACCGACTCACATCTGCATGGACGAAGAAATAATCACCATCTATTGGACGCAACTCACGAATAAACTTTCAATTCATTTGTATACGCACATTTTGTGATTTTTTGGAGAGAAGGTTGTTATTTCCACGCCTGTACCGTCTCGTCTTCTATACGTAGACTTCGGGTGCATAATCTAACAGTCTAACTACTTCTTTCAGTGGAATTTTTTCTAGTTATCTGTTTTTGAAAGGATTAGGGGCACAGAGTGGCATTCACGAATCAACCTTTTGCTTTTACTCAATAGATTTTGTTTTCTCACCAGAAGTTGAAGCTTTAGAGTTTTAGCTGTCAGAGTCCACGAGCTTGTGAAAAGCGTAAATATAGAACTGACTAATTTGGAGCAGAACGGGTAGAATAGGACAAAGACGCAGCTGACAGTTGGTAGTGAAAATCAACAAAAACTGCATTTTGTAAATACACCTGATGGCTCATATGTGTTCAAGAGATCTTTTTTGCAACCTTCGGCGATAAGAGAGAGAGATTCTGACTTTATTCACTGTTTCAAAAGATAAATGTAATTTCTTCTTCACGCAACCCAATTTAATTGAAAACACATAATCACAGTTCATCGTGATTCCGTCTCTCCACTTCTTCATGATATGTCTTCTTCTTCTTGTATATCTTTGTATCCTGTATATTCAGGAATTGATCGGCCTGTTCCGGTGAATCGGGTATCTGGGAACACAACCAGCGAGTCTGGGGAGTATTCGTCAGCACTGAAACATGCATGTACAATATTGACATCGTGTGAGACTAGAACTTAACTTTCATTAACTTAACTTTAACTGAACGCAACCCCCCTACCGGTGTCATTACGTAAGCTGCTTTTCTGAGGAAACGAAGCAAGATAGGGTTATAAAAGTATATATTTTTGATAATGGTTTTTAACTCGCCATAGGGTCACATTGTTAACTCCGATGTCAAAATTAAAGCGGGACGGATTATTTAAAAGGGTGGAAAGTGGCACAAACGAGGCGGCGATATGCAATGTAGATTAGTCAGTAGCGTTGCTGCTCGAGGTTTTGCTGAACTACTTATCAATAAACTAAAATACCGCAGTTTCAAGTTTCCTGCCACATTTTAATTCAATTGCTGTGAACAGAGAGGAAGAAATTGTTCCTTTCACTAGGTTCGCTCAGTTGCTATCTTGCCGTCAGCCGCTCCGGGTACAAAGAAGTTAGAAGAATCGATAAGAGTGTTTTAGGTTAACTCATTCGTGTTTCTCGATTCTCACGTGTTCTCACACGTGACGCGAAGGAATACAGGTGTATCTTTCACACTCTAATTTCATTCTGATCTAAATTGTAAGAATAGTGCTCACTTTCATCGCAGAGATCCTTCAGACAGTGCAACATGTTTGGCGTCTCGTTCAGTTCACACCAACCCAGCTCCTAAATGAATCTTCTTAGAAAGAGAATTACACGAATTCTGTGTGTAATCAATCGAACGAATAGGCCGTAGTTAGCAAAGCGAACCACTTTTCATGAAACCTGAAAACTCACACAGCTCTTCTTATGAGATGCACGATTCAACTTCTCAGCAAAGAAAGTTCACAAGATCAATAGATTCGAGAGACGTAGTATCAATGTAGATTGGTTACGCGAGCCTGATACTCGTTGTTTCACTAAGCCATGGACTGTATATCGTCTTAATTTTGAACAACTGTTTACAATGCGCACTTGATGCTCTTAGAAACGGTTACGATATTAAGAACAGCTACGAACCTATACAGAATCGCTAATAAATATTTGCATGTACACAAGATAGTTTGTATGAGCTCATGGAACATCTTATTTAGTAGAACTTAATGATAATGTCAGCTGAACCGTGAAGAAAAACCAGAAATGGTGCACTTTTATTTAATTTTTTTTTGTTTGCACTAACCAGGGAGCAGAGGCGTTCGGGGCGTGTCAGAACAGTGACGAATCGCATGAATCCAGCGAATCTCGATGTGAACCAATCTTGGCACTGAAACAATCACATTTTATGGGCCATCTTCAAAGATTCCAAAAATATTCTCCAAAAAATTACGCTTGGCGAAACTCCGGAAATCGAGTTGGAATTAACATAATGAATACATCTGGATCACAGACATCCCATGTTTTAACGCTTGCTCTGATTACACCAACATGAACTGGTGATTATGAGTCATACCATGGTACGGTTCTGCATTCTACTGTGTATCATACGCTCCACGTGACGCTGCAGATCCCCCCCCCCCCCTGACCTATTTTCTTTACTCCCAGTATATCAGACATTCGATGTGTGTAGAGAGATCAATTTCATTGAGGTTCGATTTGAACTCGGCCTTCGGACTCACAGTGACAATAACCTTTGACCTCAAATTGACAATGACCTTTGCACTCAAAATGACAATGACCCTTGAACAAAGAAACAACGTACCCCTTGGTATGTGAAGTGGGGGAATATGGTGTAGTTGCCGTATCCAAAGACGGGACACAGCTCGGCACAAATGTTGTGGAAGAGCGAGGATTGCAGAAAATGGAGGAGTTTGTCCAACGACTGCAGCAGAACTCGATGCTGCAAACACATTCATGATTGTGAACAAAGCGTTTATTCTTATTGCTTGGGATAGTGCAATTTTGTCTCGTTTCGTCGTACACAAAAAACCCGACTAATTTATTCGTTCTACGACAGAGTAATCAATGGTTAGGATGAGTACTGTACATGGTTGATACCAATTGCTTAACCAGACACAAGTTCACAGGAATGATTTAGACGATATATTTGAATAGATTGTGAGCTTCAATCGGGTGCGGAACCGGACCTGTAGTAGATTGGTGACTGTCATGCAGGCGGAGCATTCAATACAAACCACGGCTTCCGTGATGTTTTTCACTGAAACAATCATATATAGTCTGTTCCACGCACTCATATCCCTCTACAGTAATCTGCGCGAACTTCTAGGTCAACGTTTCGTAGTTTGATGTTTTTGGAATGATTTGAATTTTTCATATTGTGTTTTCTACCTTTGCTACTACAAATTGTGGTGATTTGGAACCAAAATGATGATTTATGCATTAGAAACAGCCTCCTGAATATTTGACGGATTACTGTAGAGGGACATTGATTGGTGAAACGAACTATACGACCACACTTATACGAATACATATCATAATTTTACGCGACTTCAATCCAATTCTTTGAAAGAATTAAAATTCACGATTCAATTATTTGTTTTTGTGCCACCGACCAGTTCAACAGAAAATTGCAATAGCCTATGTAAAATTTGCACTTTTTCTTTAATGACTCATGCCTAAAACTCTCATTTTCGCTAATCAGCTTCACACTTATTTCTAATGAATTTGAACTGTGAATAGTGTGTTTCCTTGAAGAACAAACAACATGACGTTGAGAAGTAGATTGGATGAATCAGCGGTACCAGGAATAATTCATTCGAAATTAAAAGTCATTAAAGTTAAAGTCATTCAAAAGTAAAAGTCATTAATTCACTTTTAGTCAGGATTTGAAAAATACGAAAATTTTTGAAAACTTTATTTATGATTCTCAACTGTTCTGTACTTAATGACTTTTACTTTCAAATGACTCTTACTTCAATGACTTTTAATTTTGAATGACTTTTTCTGGTTGCCTGAATCAGCGTACTGTGAGCGCCAACACAAAAATGTTAGGAACTATAAGTTTGGTAAATTCAAGATCGTTGTACGCTTATTGAGTAAATTGAACTTTTCTATTTCGTTTAAAAATACATGTTCAACCAGCTAACCTGAAATGGCGGAATTGTATGGACTAAGTGTTCCACTCTCTAAGTGTTCATTTGGTGTATGCCCTCGTGGGTTCGACGGATGGGTAATTTATTTGTCTGTGTGCCCACCATTATCGATGGGCTTTCACTATATATGATAGCGTATTTTTGGTACGACCAAATCGTAAACGAATGCGTACCTTTTTGCTCGTAGCCGTCATAACAACCAGGTGCGATAGACGAACAAATGGACTTGGTGGAAGGCACTTGGGAGTACAATAGTCTGGTCAGCACCAATTCGTCTTCCTGTAAAACACAGAACAAAATCAGTAACAATATTCGAAGAAAAAAATTAGGAAGGAACAAGATGTTCAAAGTCTCGCATCACAACTTTCTACACTCAAAGTTTTGTGAAAACCACAATCAACAATAAAACTCTATACAGGAGGGATATACTTTTTAGTTTCTGTGGCTGTTCGGGAGGCCGTATGCATGAGTATCCCGCGCACAGCTCTCATTCTGCATCGCTTTTTCTCTTCGCTGAACGTGTCAACTGGTTGGAAGACGGGTATAATCTCCATTTATCCAAGAAAGACTGCAAAAGGTGAGCGATGCAGGGAAAGCGGTCGTTGATTATCTGCCGGCGGATTAGGGTGTGTTAGATGAAAAATACGCAGATTGGCTGGCCGCTCGCCAAACCCGCTACCCAATTGACCGCACGCTGTTCGCAATGGTTCGACAGAGTCTATATGCGTACATGCTCGAAGACGGCGGTCGGGAGTTGTTCATTGGAATAATACTAGTCGAAGCTGCGTGACGATTTACTCAACCCTGTACATTCTCTCCAGTGTTTGATCATGTTCTCACTAGCGTTGTGCAACTTTGTCTCCTTTGATTTGACACTGACTCTTTCAACACGCCTACAGGAATCCAATCTCAAAAACTATGAAGTGCTCCATTCAATACATATCATCATGCACTTTCTAAAACCATATTCGTTATTGTTGCGTTAGCGACGATGGGAGTATAATGAATTTGCATTAGGCTTGTATATTATTGCTTGCGTTGGCGAGAATAATATATATTCAAATATTAATGTTCAACCCTCTCCGATACAACATCGTACAAAAAGTGAACTGTGAACAATTTAAATTTCATGGCAATTTTTTCTCTATTCTTCTTCTCTTTCTCTGATGAGCGAGTGCCACATTCTTTGAATGTAGATAAATAAATAAAATAAATAATCTTTCATAAATGGCCATGAATGACAGGCAGTTGATGAAGACATACCGTGAGAAGAAGTTTGTTGGGTGTGAACAGCCTCTCTCTCACATGATCAACCAATCGATGACAAACTGAGCAGAAGGGGCCTAAACATAGTTGTACTCCTTTTTTATATGTGTTGTTTCTGCTTGGACTCCTCAAATACTTTTTAAAGTGAGAATTGTCACTGCCTTCATTTTATCTTTTTATTCAGTACATTCAGTTTTTCGTCGTGTTTGGCTTGCATGTTGTCCAGGCAATAAAATACAAAGGCATAAAATACGTGAACAGAGAGGAGAAGTGAACGAAAATGGTCTGAAACTGATCAGTAAATGTGTGTACCCGCGAACTACAAAAGCGAGAGAGCATGCAGGGCAATCGGGCCGCAGATATCTGCGTCTCTCTGACCTGCACACTCTCGTCGAGGCCCCCCAGAGAACTGACCAGGTTGAGAAGCTGCCAGAGTGGCGAGGAACCCGTATAGCTGATGCTCGGACACGGAGTTGAAGTCGGTGAAAGTAGGTCCATCGCAGACCTTATTCGGACTCGACACCACATCCTGTGCGACAAAAGTATTACGACTCTTCACCAACATTCCCCAATTTACTCCATGAATTACTAAGTGAACTAACGAAAAGTGTTTGAATGTAGGTGGCGAAGGGATCCTTCTCATGCACGGGGGTCAACAGAGGCAGCGGGCGGAAGGGAACCACATCTGGAACAGAGCACATGCTCTCCAGCTCTCCCGTTCTCTCATTCCCCCCCTCTCTCTCTCTCTCTCTCTCTCTCTCTCTCTCTCTCTCTCTTGCTGTGAACCTATCTCTCTATTCCTCACTCCTCTCCTTCTTTCTTTCTCATTATCATTCTCTCTCTCACTGCCAGAAAATGCCAACTATGTTACTAACTACATAAATAATATCCCGACTCTCATGTAGATGAGTTATACCTTCATGCTCTTCAAGGGGTGCTGCGCCAGTGGTGGACTGTCCACCAGCAGCTGTTGATGCTGCTCCGGCTGGAGTGGTTCCACTCTTCGAGGAGGTGGTCCCGCTACCAGAAGAGGTGGTCCCGCTACTCGGGAAGGTGATGCCACCGGCAGCTGTAGTGGACATGACTCCTCTGGTTGTAGAGATTGTGGTAGTGGACGGTGTTGATGGCTATAAGTTCACATTAATATAAATGTTTATATACTTCTCCATAGACATAATGAAGCTGTCCAATGTCTTTCAACTAGAAACCTTCAAAAAATCAACAGCAACATGGATACAAGACATCAATCTAATGTTTCAGACTGTTTTTATGATGAGAGTACAATGTTGATACTTTTAATTGTTCTATATGTCATCTATATTGTCTGGCTCTCATTACAAAATCGTACACACAACTGTGAACCATTTAAAACCATATGGCTTTGATTACTTCTGCATAGTTTTTCCGATGATCTAGAGCCACTTTCTTTGAATGTAGATGAATAAATAAGTAAATAATATAGTACAAGTGTGTTCCTACCTTGGGGGTGGTGGTGCTGGGTGCGGGCGTGGTGAACATGGTGTTGTTGGGGGCGGGACAGACGGGGGGAGTGGGGGCGGAGGCGTCCAGTTCCACCACCTCCATGTCGTGCAGCAGACGGGTCAGGGTGGACTCGTACGCACTGCGCAGCCGGGATCTCTCGTCCCGCGCTATCTCATTGGCGAACCGGCGCAGCACCGTCCTCCCGGACGCCAATTCCGACTGGCAGTGCGATTGCTGAATCGAAGGCGATTCAAAGGAGAAAATGATGATTAAAGAAGGACGATTGTGTGGTCCAATCGCAACGCTTCAGTCCTTTAAACTGCAATACAATTTCCAATTGCAGTTTAAAGGACCGTTGACACGGGATCGGTCCACATAATCGTAATGGGCTAAATAAATTCAGGAAATTTACAAATTTAAGGTCGCTCTTGCAAGATACGCTATTTGTTCGCTCTCACATGACGATAAGATACAACAGTCGCTAGTGCGCAAAACTAGATACCTATAGAGTCAAACTGCCGGGACAATCCAGCATACGTGCTCAGGCTGGCAGTTTTGCTGAATGTGGAACACTTTCATGTGAACATCATTGCAATTACTCTCGAATCACACCATTTTCTTAGATTCCGTTCAAAACTATTCGTTCGTTTCGTGAGTTTTGCCGTATAATCGCCAAATAGTTCATTCACTTCACAGTCGTATCTCTCAAAAGTTGCAACTTGCTTTTCTGGCGTTCAGGGCCCAACTTCACTCTCAATGTGAGCACGATTAGGTAGCCAGTGAAACCTAGACTTTTTCCAGGAGATGAATCCAGACAGACAGTGATACCCAAAACTCAGACTTCATGAACATTTTTTTTTGAAAATAGTTGTTTGAATAGAAAGAAGTTCTATTGCCCAAAGTTGCTAAAAACAGTAAAAGCTTACAAAATCGGTAGATGTGCCTAGAGATAGAACAGCGAATAAAAGGAGGACCAGCATCGAATCAATACAGGAGAGATGGTCTTATCTTGCACACAGCAGTTATGATCACTACCGCTAACGTATTTACAACTATTAATATTTGGTCAGATAAGCATACACCAATCGAATATCAAAAATTGACGTCTTGGAAGAGTACGTTGCGTTTTTTTCTGAATAGTATGTCTGAAATACGTAGAAGTTGTTACTGTCTCTAATCAACAAAAACTTGATAATGTTTGATTCACGCTCACGTAAAAAGAGCAACAGCTTTCATTTGTATGCAGTTGAAGTTCCCAAAATGATCATGTTTCTCATAAATTGGGTTCAAGTTTTCTCAGTGTCTACTTTATCGAGAATACAGGCGAGAAAATATCACAGTTTCGAAGACAGGAAGAACATCACATTCTCTCAATTAAAGTAGAACTACTATCTGTGAGTTGGTCCTACGTCATAGATTTTTAAAATTGAAGCTTTTTTTCAAATTCATATATTAGTGGAGAAACATCACAGTGTAGACAGGTGTATTGTAAGGTGCATTCATAAAATCGTCATAGTTTACAAGAGAAGAACCAAAAAATGTTTTTATGTTCATTATAATGTTATTATGAATTGTTTTTTATCATAGGTCGGTGGCGAGGACAACGACAGAAGTGGGAACGAAGCCTTCTCGCCCATCCTTCCCACGGGAAGCCCATAGCCAGTGGGAAGACTGAAATACAAAATATTCGATCAGGGTGTGGCGAATATTATTTCTTGTAGTTTGATCCCCTAGCGTTGCAGTCGTAAATCGCCATTTCTGCGGCAATCGGACTACAACTCAGATATGGTCTGCCCAATCGAATGTGTTTGTACTTTGATCATGCCGCATCACAGTGTTAAATCAGAATCTATCGTGTGTATAGAACGCCCTGTTATACTATAACACAGACGAGGCCAAGGGTTGCATTTGAACACGATCCTTTCTCATTTGTTTGTAGTTTGATTCCGGGACTTTCTAGGTAGAACTCGGGCGTTGTTATTAAAATTACAATTTCAATACCAAACTACATCTTATTCTTGGCACGCTCGCGAAAT
Source organism: Litoditis marina (assembly GCA_964036275.1). Lineage (NCBI taxonomy): Eukaryota > Metazoa > Nematoda > Chromadorea > Rhabditida > Rhabditidae > Litoditis > Litoditis marina. Next base: position 2,769,865 of record OZ038438.1, read on the forward strand.
TTGCTGTGTTTTACACGTTTCCGTAATTTTAACTGTGTAATAGGTCCGTTTCAGCTAGTTTATTGGTAAGATGGTGGCTTACTTCATCGTAAACAGCAGTAATCCACTCTCCCTGTTCGACTCCCAAATCGAGGGTGGAACGCCCGCCAAAGTCATCAACAACCAGCAAATCCTCAATTCAACAACACACGTTCTCTTGTTTGAAAATAGATTGGATCAGTCACGTGAAACTTGAATAGATGTTCAGATGTGTTCTTTTCATGAATTTGACTAGCAATACAACCAAACACGAACAGGTTTATGATGAGCTTCGTCCTAATTAAATTTAGCAACTCGACATTATTTTCTCGTAAACACGCTGCCAGAAAATTGCAGCAACAAAACATCTCAATTTCTGATGTGTAACGTTTCCCTCAACTTTTGAAATACTTTAAGTGTGCACTAGTGTGTGAAAGAGAGTATACCTGTACATCGTAGGGCGACTCTTTTGTATTGTGGGGGTCCCAATCGAGATAGGTGGAGGGGACGAAGCCTTCTCCGCCTTCTGAATCTCGAACATACAGCCAGTGATGGTCATCCACATTCAGCACTATTACCTGAGGGGAACGTCAACAGTTCGGAATAGTCTCGGGAAACATACTTGTGATGTACCACACGGTTGTACGGCTCACTTAGCAATTACAAGCAAACTTTTAAACCGGTCACATAAATGAACTAGTAGACCACTAGCATCAACCTAACAACCACAATACTTTTTGAAATGTTTAGACTCAATTGATTCTTGTATAAGTCTTACATATACATTTCGTAGAGTGAACACATAACGAATGCAAACTAGACTCACGAGTTCACAATACAACTTGAAATAACTTGTATAACCCTCTAGTTGAGCCTGCCCCGTTACCTTTTCGTTGGCCGCCACCGACAGGTCATCACTTTTGGCTCCTTGAAACGGGAAAAGAACTGTGGTGGAACCGAGCGCCCGCTGCAACTGGTCACATGACAGTTCGAACACAAACGAGACCAACACATACAAGTTATGGGCGGGTTGCTCGGGGGCAAGACGAGCAACACGTCATAGTTGTCGCTTGAAAAATGCGGGGGTGTACTGTATATCTCACTTTGTGCTGTGTAAGAACATATATATGCGCCTCCGAAAGTTTTGGGGCCGGTTCGAGTTACACTTGAGGCGGTTACTTCTTAAATTTGACACGCACTATACTTCTGCTTTGATGTACCGTGTTTGTAGTTTGAGCAAGAATTGTGCTCTACCTAGAAAGAGAACTATCCCATGGTACGTCGCACACTTTCTCACGCGCCCTGTGAGTAAAATAACGTATAACGTACAATGTCTTCTTCTCAATTCTAAGAATTTTTTTCTATGAAAATGAAATACTGACCAATTCGAATGGTTCTCCGTCTGTTTTCACCATCGGAAGACTGTCCAGAAAACGATCCAAATTCGATTTCTCCCATTTCTTCTCGGTCTCCGCGGTCGCTGCATTCCCCTTTATACTTCATACAACTTACTATCAAAAGTGGAACCACAACAATAATACTATCAATAATAATAAGAACGATGACAAAATGATAAAGCCCAGAGTCTGTATCGTACCAGTAGTTTCTGCGCTGCTTTCCGAGAACGCTTCTCTTCTTTCTTATCTGAAACAATTTCGTACATCAATGAATAACGAATCGAAAGCAACTTCGACGATACATTCATACGTTTACCAGCAAACAGGAGTGAAAATGTCTGAATTTAGTATTATTGAACTACAAATAATAAAATTTCCAATATTTCTTTCAAGTTTCTAATATCTCTTTCAAATGTCTAATGTCTCTCATCAAACTACACACACAGCTGAACGATGCGAAACCTGTTTTTCAAAGTTTTCTCACTTTTATCTAGTTTGAGGCTGCAGAAATCGTGGGGTACGAATCCCCTCTTTCCGTCTGCCGCCTCCACGTATATCCACTCTTGCTCCTTGTACATGGCACGCAGTCTCGCCCCCCGCGTCACTGAGATCTCGTCGTCTACCTAAACAGCAGAGAGTATATTGACTACTGACAATGACTATGAGTATTGAATATTGACAATGAAGGGGAGAAAATAGAATGTATCTTTGTATCTTTGTATGAGAGATAGGACAACTGAAGGTAAGTGCTTGTCATCGTTATCGATGCTTCAGGAAATCAGGCATCTGGCCGTGGGAAGCCCAAAACCTGGATGGTAAACATGTGACTTAACTGTGTCAGAATTCGAAGCTCACTGTCTCTGATGCAGCACTAATAACTTTTTACGTGTGTTTACGTGTTTCATTCACTCCTACTTCATAATGCTTAAAAACAACTTTAGTGTGTGGGAAGTTGAGTTAATTCGTCGGTTCAACTTACTGTAGCGGTGAAGTTGTGTGTGACCTGAGCTGCGGTGTAGGGTTCAATCTGGGCCACGTCCCGGCCAGGTACCCATATTCCGTCCTTCCATTTACCGCCATCTTCAACCCAATTACAGGTTATAGTTTAGTTCTCGCCCTTCCCACTGCGACGTTGCCAGCGTGCCAGTGATCAATTCAGGTTGTTTTTCTTCACGTTGCTTTTTTTTTCAAAATTGTTTCCAGAATACGCATATTTTTCATGAAAAACATTCATTCGCGATTTCGCGATTTGATCGGCAATCGGCGCGCTGACAAAGTTTCAGTGGGAGAGGTGCTAGTACTAACAACAAATAGACAAGAATGAAACAAAACGAACGCATCTCCCAATTTACCCCATACCTAACATTATTTGAGTTTTATAGGTTCGTGCAAAATACCACACTCTGTCAACCTACTTTGCACGTTTGTAATTCTGAACATGCCAGATATTGAATATTCACTAAAGTTCTGTGAACAACTCCGATAGTCCAGTTTACAACAAAGTTCCGAGAAAATAGAATAAGTACCTGATCCGAGTAAGACTCTGGAGAAAAACCGCTTCAATCCCATTGGAGGAGGGCAATGAAAACGAGCTTAACCCAAATGACAGCCCCGCTCAGCCAATGTTTATTTCAGCACAACAAACGGTCAGGTTTTTTGTCGGAAACATTTTGAACGATATTTCCTTTCTCAGAGCACTGATCGTTTTTCTATAAATGTTTTTCTCTAATCTCGCGTCAATAAGGCCTCTTTCCTCACAATTTGTAACAAAATAATAGTTTTACAAAATGTGTTGCTAACCCGAATACGTATTTCTATTAGTCACTTTCATAGGACCTTATTCACACTTGTATATTTTGGTAGCATGGGTTTCATCAACTTGACATACCAAAACCCTATACCAACACAAAAGTGACCTGAACGGAACACCAATCCAACACAGCTAGCAACCTAAATTTCCTAAGAAAGGTGAAAAATGTATGTTCATGAAATCTGTACATTGATTTGCTTCAAAAATTGCGTCAGATTGTTAGATTTGATTTAGATCAAAAGTTCTCTATTTTTTAGATCAAATGTTGTCTAGACAAAGTTCTCTGCAATAAAATCATCCATTGTGGTTCTCTTGAACAGTTAAATAAAAACTAACACCACTGTCAGAAATAAATTTATTAAATTCCACAAAAAAGCTAAACATAGCGGTATACTGCTTGAGATACCTAGAATGAAAAGCACAAACAATGATCTAGATAAGAGAAAATGGCTCCAGGCCAAGGGACTACAAAATGTACACGAGGTTAGAACACAGCAGAACTAGGGTAATAATAGTTACAGTTTATACACGGTGCAGGCTAGCTGACCAGTCAATTCAAAGCATACTTAACACAGTATTTTTGGCAGTGGAAAACTGAGCCACCTTTTTGAGATACACACATCCTTACGTCTATATATACAACACTACGCCAAATGTACATACTATCTACAACTCATACACAACGTATGTTCTATTAAATACAAATACTGGATCGAGCGCGTGGCCCACATATGTCCAAGACTCCTAGAAAAACTGCTAAATGGGTACTTTGATCCCATCATACTTTAAAACGAGAGTGCTTACTAGAATCGAGAAACCTATGAATACGAAAAAGTCTAGTCGAGGTTGTTGACTTTACGGTCGTTGTTGCGTCCGGAAGACAACTTGCCGGCCTTCTTGGAGCGAGGCTTCGTCTTGCTGTCGGAGCCGACGACGGCGACGGCCGACGCTCGCTTCATCTTTCCGGCCGACGCCAGCGTCGTCTTCCGGTGCGTCGGCGGCAGAAGCGTCAACGGAGCCTCCACGTCCGCGAACAACTGAAATCACACACCATCAATGACGAGCCACTTTACACCATAATTCAACTTTCCAATCTTTTTCCGTTCTTTCCCCAAATACATAGTACACCAAACCGAAAGGCTCGATCTACCTGGCCTAACATATTTACCCACTTTGTTCAAGTATCAACGATGATCAAGCTGTTAAAGGGGGACAGAAAGGAAAGTTAATACTAAAGAGCTTATCAAGAGAAACCGATAAGTATAACTTTGAGTTCAAACTAACGAACCTAACTTGCATACGGTTGACACGTATTCGCCTGTTTTGGCGCGCGCAACGTTATATTTAGGTACCCCGGGGTACCCCACCTAAACTAGCTTTCCTTTCTGCCCCCCCCCCCCCAAACCATATATGATTAGTATAAGGTGTGCTGCAATCAGTATGATACTCGAATTACGAATGAAAAAAATAGCGGGGTCAAACTACAATCTCAGCCAGTGTATCCTTGTTATTATGCCGTACTTGAAACAAGCCGATTTCAACAATTATTTCAGTTTTTATATACAATCATCGTGTTTTTATATAATAAATTTGTTTGTCTATTTTTTCATCTAATTTAGTGGTAACTGACCACTCGTTCCAGCTGAATGCGATGGGCTGCCAATGTCTTGGCCTGTCGCAATTCCTCCGAACGACGAATGGCTTCTGCCGAGGGGGGAGGCGTCGTCTGCAAAGCAACTAATATTACATAATTAATGAATATTCATTTTTTGTGTGTCTACAAAAACACCGTCAATACATTGGAGGACGAGAGCACAATGTGCTTGACGTCTCCAAACTGGGGACAATTTTCAAACACAGCACCCAAAAAATACCAGGATGTTTCCACTCGAGACCGATTTGTGCGATGATTGAGTATAGTCGATCGAAAGAATGATAAACACTTATTATAGTCGAAAACAAACCTTTTTTGAGGAGAATGATAACGAGTCAATATCCCGAATATCCGGATGGGGAATCAATACCGGCGAACTTCGACCAGAACCCATACCTGCAACTATAAACATAATGAACCAGACAGCCTGCGTCTCTCTGATCTACACACTCTCTACTTTCTCCGACAGCCGGCCTATCACAAAAACAGCTGCCCAACTGGCTGGAAATGGGGGCCTGGATTGACCACTACTTTCCTACTACATCTTTATATCAAGTCTTGTCTAATATGGCTATTTCCATATTACTGCATCGATTGAAATTAGTTTCCGTAACCACCCGGACTAACTGGCTGTACACTTCCAAATCCAATCACATAACAGTTGAGTGCGTGCAGGTTGAACGCTAGAGCTCATGCGATGTGTTCAAATTATACTTTGTGAATGAGCGTGTCTATAGATCGATATTTCTGCTCGATGCGATGTGTGGGGGGGGGGGGGGGGGGCAATTAGGCATATTCTGTCACGTGAAGGGCATGTGGCCGGCATTTTGTATATGCACACACTGTAGACAGCTGGGCGCAGCCAGGAAATGGTTCAAATAGAGAGTGGAGACAGCTAGAGCACGGAGGGTGGCAGAGGAAGAGAGAGAGAGAACTGGGAAAGGGAAGGGAGATAATTCATACTGGAGGGTGGTAGAGAAAGAGAGAAAGTAGGAGGAACGCACCGTTGACCATGCACCAGTCGTCTTCATTGTTTCCATTCGAAGAAGGCATGATGTTCTCCTGGGAGGTCTGAAATGGTCTACAATCAGTGAAGAGCTGGGAGCGGGTCCGGTGATCTTACTCAGATACTGACAAAGTTATAGTAATAATCACAATCTATCTCATCATTTTCTATTTTAATTCGATAGTTTCAAAGTTATTTTAAGCAAGGAGTTGTCACCCTGGTACCTTATCCACTTTTTAATTCTTTCTTCTCTATTTCATAGCCTGTTTTTTGATATTTCTGTGTATTTAGTTGTAGGATCGAAAAGGAGTGTTGACGCACCATGGAATCGTTGGAGTCCTCTTCTCCGAAGATGTAGCCATAGAGTCCTGTTAGCATATTGAGCGATGTATTGATTAGAGAGGAGAAAGCCTGGAATAGATTATTATAGAAAGAGAGAAAAAGAGAAAGATACAGGGAATGGAGGGTGGTACAGAAACAGAGAACGTGAAAGGATCGTACCGAGAGACAACTGGGATATGTTACGTGGTGAAGAGACGGGGATAGAGAAAGAGAGAGAGAGAGAGAGAGAGAGAGAGAGAGAGAGAGAGAGAGAGAGAGAGAGAGAGAGAGAGAGAGAGAATGAGGGGGGGGGGGGATAGAGAAGGACAACTACAGATTGGCTGGTGACAGACAGTCTTGCAATGTGCCAACGAAATAGGAGAGTACAGAAGAAACAATGGGTGGGAGAGAGAGGTGGTGGTTATTGCTATACCATCGCCCGTTCACTTGTTGTATGGGGTGGGTTTGAAGCTGATCAGGGATAAATAGAGAAGGGAAAAGAAAGAGAAAGAGAGAGAGAGAGAGAGAGAGAGTTAGAGAGAGAGATGAAGAGAGGAAAGAGGTAGGGGTGGGAGGGGAAGAGAGAGAGAGAGGGAGAGAGACAGCTATAGAGAGATGTTGAGGGAGAGCTGGGTGATTCAGCGTGTATGCGCGTGAGTGGTCGCGAACTGGCTGCCGAATGTGGGGTGGTGGGAGGGACGCGAGGGATCATGTGAGGGGCGGTGACCTGCACGAGACAAGCGACGAGAGAGCGCACGGACGGCGGAGGGCGCAGAGAAACAGAATGCAGCGGCGTCAGAATGACGTAAGTGACCAACAACAAGCGGATCGAGCACGCACCGATTCTGTCGACGACAAGCATCTAGATTCTACGCGTACCTCGTCCGGTCTGATCACCATGAAGTCACGTGATAAGCGTGTCACGTGACTCCATCACGTGACTGTTTCCACCACAACATAATGGATCATGGGTCTCTTTCACATGATCGTTAAATATGAGAATTAGTGAGGAATTGATGCAATTGTATATAGTTTTTGGACACTTTTTCGTGTCTACTGTATTGAGGAAAGGCGAAAATGGGATGGCTCCCCTATACTGGAAGGAGAAAGCCTGAAACTGATTAATATCGAAAGAGAGAAAAGAGAAACAGAGAGAGATAGAGAATGAACATCGATACTATTAGCTGAGAAAAGAGTGTTTGTAAGGCAGTAAGGCAGAGTTCTCAACGGGATCGAGGCACCTCGGAAAGTGTTATTGCCGTCATGCGAGTTATGTGGAAGTAACCAACAGCGCTCGCTTTACACTTTGCGCCCTCTCGGGGGGAAATCTCTCAGGTAATTCATGAATCGCAATGAGGTCCAACTCATTTCTGAGCGCTGTTCTCAACGGGTTGCCGTTTCAGGGTATTCCCCCGATACAACATATGGGTAGATTGAAATAGAAGAGGGGGGGGGGGGGCAGGAATCAATATGCGCGTATAGTAGTAAGGGAGGAAAGAGAGAGGGAAAGGGATGGATGTATGAGAAGGAGAGATGTTCTTATATGTGCGAACAGCTGAGTTGTAATAGGAAAGAAGAATCAGCTGAGAGGGGGGCGTGTCCTTCCGAGAGACGCCTTCTGGTTTTGCACGTGATTCAACTAGTGCACACGGACTGAAATAACAGTGCGAAGTTCTTTGAGCCTCCTTTATCCAAATATTCACATTTTAGGTCTGCAAACTAGTAACTTTTCGTTCCATAGTCCGTTTCAAAGAAGTCCTACAGTAATGAGTTTTCATATAATAACAATCTTTTACGGCAACTATTTCAGCCGTGTATTACTTTTATTGAATGAAACACATAATCACACAAATCACATATCAACCGTAGAAGGACTGTCCGTAGAGGGGGTGGAGATAGGCATGGGTGAGCTTTGTAACCAGCTCATGCGGTCCGCCATATAGATACCGCGGCGAGCGGGGATCGAACCCAGGTCTGTGGAGCGACAGCCGAACGCTAACCACTTGACCGCTCGGTATAAGCATGTTATAGTTCAAACTTTGTTTTCGTGGGAAATAGTTTCAGTCGCAGGTTCCTATAAGATTACAACAACGGTTACAATGATACGAACGTCTGTGATAAAAACGGAATTGACATTTGAATACATACTGCAGGAGTGCAAGTAGGACCGATAGGAACTATATAGACCACACAATCCACATCGACCACATGTGACAGTATGGTGTTGAAACTTTCAGATCGTTTGGTTTTTCAGAAACATTTTCGTATTCAAAAAAGCTTTTCTTCAAAAGCCAGCCGTCAGAAATAGCACCGTAACGTGGCAGTGAAGGAAAGGATTTGACAGTATATTTAGTGGGCCAACTTGGCATTGAGTCTAAATTCTGTAAACTCTTGAGTTTCGTGACAAAAAAAGAACTTGAGGAGTTTTTGTGAGTTTGAAATAAACAGCCCTACCTTTTATGTACCTCTGTGGGCTACTGTACATGTGTAAAGTATAGTTGAGTTCTGAACTGGTTGTAGCCATATTACCCATCGAAAGAAAACCACTGTACACCATAAGATGCAGAACAATAGATGTACACATGTACACAACACAAACAACAACAACCATTCGGTCACGTATAGTCTTTCTTATACGCGCGTTCAGTCGTACAGTACGAGTTTATAATTTTAAAGTGCGAATGTCTTCAGGAAACATTGCCATATTTCTGCAAGTGAGTGTGTATTTCTCAAAAATGCAATGTTTTCCATAATTATTCCTGGGGGAAACAAAAAGTTAACATCAACGGTCAATGTGTCACGGATTCACATATACTGTTAGTCAATTGCACCACAGGGAAATAAAAACCGCTAATTGACAGCAAAGTTACTGCAGTTCTACCCCGGTTTGACTGCCGATTTACCGCTGGTAGTACCGCGGTACTACCAGCGGTAAATCGGCAGTAAATCTGCAGTAAACCCGCAGTAAATGCGTAGTAAAGTAATTGGTATTCAAATCTACCACAAATTATCTAAAATAAAACTTTTTCAAAAAACACTTTAATTTAACGCAATAGGAGCGCTCTATGCATCCTATCAGCATCAAAGTATAATATGATACCTTTCCGTTATCGAAAAGTACCTCAAACTTGGGTAATTAAACCGAAATCAACTCAAACCTCAACGACTAGTGATGGAGAAGTCCGTACTTAAGAAAGGACGGAAAATATTTTTTTTCAAAATTCGTTTTTAAGGGTGAAAATGCATTCAATTCTCCAATATGCATGAATATTATTTGTACATCAGGATATCTGAACACATTTCTCGAAAATCATGATTTGGTGAAGAAATTGAAGTTATGAGCAACAACCATGAAAGTTCTTCTCTTAAATTTCCAATATATGGTTTTCCATCATGATTTGCTAAACAAAATATTAATTCGTTCCATTTTAAACGATTGAGTACTCATATTAAAGAAATGCAGTTGCCAGTAACTCACCATAACGATCGAAATAAAAGTTGAGCTGTCAGACTTGAAAAAAATATCTGCTCATTTTCTCGAAACTGATTTGTATAATCTCCGATACGTTTATCCCTTCATTTTTCGAGTTTTAATATTGCGTTTCCACACGAAACACGCACTTGTGAGTAATTTACTATGAATCTACTGCGGGTTTACTGCGGGTTTACTGCACGTTTACTGCGGATCTACCACGGGTTCGCCTTACTACGGGTTTACTGCGGATTTAACCCTGGTCACGAAATTCCTATGTTAGTCACGTGAAACATGTTAAACACAGCAGAACTTAGAAACGTGCAATGACAAAGTGCACAATTCCTTATTTGCACGCTAACATTACGTGACTATTCAATTAACTTCTAATATACACTTGGATACTTGTGAAAAGTTGAAAAATATTTGCCGTGCTTTCGTGAAAGGTGGAAGTTTGTGTGTTCGGCTCCGTCCTCCCGTTAGAGAACACATCCAAAAAGGGATTTGATGAAACGATAATCAAAAAGCTCAACTGTGGGAGTCAATAGAAAAACGACGAGAACTAAGTGACAGATCGCTGCAATGAGTGCACGTGTTCTTCACGCGGAAACTACTTTTTCAATGATTATAGATTATTACCCCATGTGATGTCCAGATTCACTATCATTCCGACCTGCACTTTTTGGGAAATCTGTACTATTGCACAGAAATGAAAAATCAGCATTGGAACTTTTTACGAACCTGTTGGGTGAATGTTGACTTGTACATTCTCCCTACTTGAACGAACGTTGAAACGAAGCGCGGTATAAGCAGTACACTTACACTTACTTGTAGTCCGGTAATCTTTTCAATCCACATTCCCATCCACTTTATTACTCACTTCAAACATGGCGTATAATACTTTCCCCCTATCTCTTCCCAACCGATTTTCCCAACGGAAAAGTCAGTTTTCGTCTGTTGCACACCTTTTATTGTTATAAGCAAAATCGAGGAATTGGTTACGGGACCAGCTTGAGCTCGTTCAAAACTCGCCGCGCCTAGTTGTCTATCAGCCAAAGTGGTCGGGTGACTTTCAGAGAGGAAAAAAATCAGAAAATTCCTCACTGAAACTTTCTCAACGCGATTGTAATGTTTGCGATCGGGTGGTTCCTTCATTGCAAATAACTCATTTTCTGCCCTTCTCTTTTAATAACTAGTTATAGATCTCACATTATTCCCGTATACACTAACTTCATTCGAAAACATCACTTAGCCTAACTACCACAAACGCATCATAGTGTAGAAAACAATGCGCCTAGGCTGTGTCTCCTCTCCTTTTACTCTATTTTCGTGGACAAACCAGCACTGCTCTCTTATTAAGGGGGGTTGCGCCACCGAAAAACAAAGCTGGGTCGAAAGGGCAAGAGGTGGCACACAAAGCGGCCCTTCATTCAGGTGTTATATGGCCTGAGACCAAGGCGAACTTTGTAGTTTCATCCGTTCCACATTAGAACAGAATAGCAGAGCGGATCAAACTACAAATGTTTGAGACCAACATGTTAGCATGCTTTCTCTGAGGTACTTCTATATAGACAGGCACCAATTCTTCCTTCTAGTTTGATCTCGATTTTCTATCATTTTCGAGTTGTGACAACCGCGAAGCAACGGGATGACACTACCCACACAGCGCGATGGGAGAACATAACCTTACTTTGGAAAGAGCGAATCCCTAACATTGTTTCACACAATCCTTGACCGAAATCAAAAACTGACTAGTAGAATGGTCAGTAACAGCTTTTAGACCAATCTTCCGAAAAAAACTAACCCGAATCGGTGAAATCTTGTTTTTTTTAGCGGTAATCACAAAATAGAATGTAAAAAAATACACCGGTTATCCAAAAAAGCGGTTGGGTTATTCCAAGACCCAATTAAATTTTTGAGTTTGTTTAAATTACGTAAATGTTATCGAGATAAAACATTTGGTCCTGATTCCCTATTTCAGAGTGTTCCAAAACGTTTGGGAAAAAGTTGAAGTTCTGATTAGGAAGCAGTGATTGGAAAGTTGGACTGTGTACTGTAGGTGTGTGAGTGGAAATGAGGTGGACTATAGTATTCAGCCATAAATTGTGATGGTGCTTTCGCCTGGAACGGCGTCTTGAATGGAGAGCAGGCCTCCCATCGATCCACATAGGGCCTACGTCCTCCCCTATGATACTGCCCTTCCTTTTCCTTTTTAATTCTCCTGCTCTTGCTCAGGTTCGTTCAAGAATACGTTGTATATTACATCTACAACAGATGGGTAGTTATGGTCCTCAGCGTTCTCAACTGTTTTCTGGCAGCGTGCCAAGGAAATTGTGCATCAGCTCTGAGAAATCACTGACTCGGCCCCCGCCGACTGAGTCGAAATTGAGACGGCAACGACAATGTCGCTGCCGTGACAAATTTCACTCATGAAAATAGCATATGTTTTGAGGAGACGCAGGCTGATAAACAACAGTTAAAACTGAGACGGCAACGACATTGTCGCGGCCGTCTCACGTTTTACTCATAGAGTATTCTGATAAAATATAGTCATGGGCTTTCCGACAAGAGTTTAACTGTAGGTTGAAAAACGCCCAGAAATCTGTCTCAACCTATGGTATGTGAAGTCAGGATATTTAATGGGAACGATGTCAAGTATATATTATAATATTAGCTCTCAAATAAACTTACTCTGAACTAGTTTCATCTATGTTTCCAGTATTATATAAATCTTCTGCACATATATCAAACAAACCCTATATGGACCGTCCGTAAGCAAACAGGAATAGCTGGGTATAGTGACAACGCGTCATGAAAATGCTGGGGATCGAACCCTGCTCATGATGATTGACAGACACGCCAGTACCAACTTGACCACACCGTCCCAATTTGAGCCTCGCGGTGAAATTGTACTCAAATATAGTTAGCTGGCTTGCGTTGTTTTTGACGTTTTTTGAATCATTCTCTTGTAAATTTCAGAATATTCCAGATGGAAAGCTCCATGGGTCAACAGTCGAATTTGAATATTCCTCCCAGTAGGCCAATAATACCCAAGTGTCGTGAGTACCTACAAATATATTTTTGCGAAACAGAAAGATTTACTAGTTGGGGAAGTTATGGTCACTGGAAAAATAACCACACCTCGAAACTAAATTGATTGGTAGATTTCTGACACTCTCAGAGGGAAAAACTTTGATTGATTTTGTGTACATATGCAACCTTGCGCGTATTACCGGCAACCAGAATAAGTCATTCGAAATTAAAAGTCATTAAAGTAAAAGTCATTCGAAAGTAAAAGTCATTAAGTACATAAACAGTTGAGAATCAAAAATAAAGTTTCCGAAAATTTTCGTAAATTTCAAATCCTGACTAAAAGTGAATTAATGACTTTTACTTTTGAATGACTTTTACTTTAATGACTTTTAATTTCGAATGACTTATTCCTGGTACCCGTATTACCATCTCCTTTCCTCGATAGTCCTTTTGGGCAAGTTTCAAGAAAACTTCTCTCATTTGTACATTTTGAAGAACCGTGCCGAACATTCTGCAGATTTTCTAAGAAGTGCATCCTCTGAGAACTTCACCTAATCAGCTAAATATGCAACACGAATATTATCAGAATCGGTGTTTTTTTACTTCTGCTCAGATTCGGCTTACAACTGCTTTTAACGCATATTATAGTTGTTGTTTCGCTCATTAAATATTCATTGTTTTTCTATGACCGACCCGGTTGCTATGGAGTAGCTCTGCTGGCACCTACGGGGGTTTCTTTAAATACGACTGGTAGAAATAGCCATTTGGATTGGTTTTAAAATATATCTGGACATAGTTGTTGTCGTTCTGTACAACTCTGAACCTTCTAGTGACCTTTTAATAAGTTCAAGTGATCTGAGAAATGAGGTAATATCAACAGCGCTATCTTACTAGTTACTGCACAGTAGACATAAACGTCCTGATTTAGCTTTTACGTCGTGACTACACAGCAGAAATGAAATACACCGTATGTTTCAGGTGAATGGGAGTGGGGATGTAGAAATGGGGAATGTATTGCTCGATACGACACTTGCGATGGAGTGGCCCAATGTACGGATGGCTCAGATGAATGGCACTGCGAGGATGGGAGGTAGAGTCTGTTTGATTCGCATTTGAGACTCGCTGGATACGTGCCAAGGTTTGCTGATGACTTTATGTTACAGCAAACATAAGTATTCTAAGAACTTTTTTATCTATTGGTATAAAGCCGAACCATCGCCAACAAATCTTTGCAGTCTTTTCAAATACTCCGAAGTGGCGATAAACAACCTGGAAATTCATTGGCCCACAGTCAAATTCTCAGTGTGAATAGAACTATACAGTTCTATTCACACTCTGTTCCACTCGCTCCTTCAGTAATACACTAGCGAGTTTAAATGTTGAATCGACGTTACGTTAGCCTAAATTTATCGGTAATCTATTACTTTAGGTTGTCTATTAAGTATTAGTATTATTCATACTTAACTGTACTTGTTATCACTTATCTAAGAAACGTATTTTGGTACATTCCCTAATCTGGTCGGCACTTGACAAAGCTTTGATAGCACCTGAAGCAGTTAGATAACAGCAAAGATAACAACCTGAATATCGATCGGGAAAATGTTCTCGAACAGTCAGAACGCCGACGATACTCTAAGCGATATTCTGAGAGCCGAGTGAGTTATTAGTCTTTTCTGTTGACCATATAAAATGCAAAAAACATGTTGCCCAACGAGTCAGAAGTGTTCATCGTAAAGAAGTGTCGTAAAAAGGTTCTTTCTGAGGAGCTATCTGAACTAGTTCTGGTCAGGGCGGTTGGCCACAACTATAGTTTGAGCGCAACAGGTTGGAGGACAACTTCAACAACTTGCTAACTGTGCACTACCCGCATTATAATTCGGAACTGTGTGAAAACGATTCGGAAAATTGTACCATCGTTCGCCATCTTGCGTTATTAGTCTTTTCTATTGATTTGGTAATCTCCGCGTTATGGAGTGTTAGTAAACAAATCTCATTTTGCGAAAGTAAAATGTTCCACAGTTGTAGTTCACAAATAGCTCTCTTCCGCAACTCAATGTGTCTCTATTGATTTGGTAATCTCCGCGTTATGGAGTGCTAGTAAACAAATCATCTCATTTTGCGAAAGTAAAATGTTCCACAGTTGTAGTTCACAAATAGCTCTCTTCCGCAACTCAATGTGTCTCTATTGATTTGGTAATCTCCGCGTTATGGAGTGTTAGTAAACAAATCATCTCATTTTCACATCAAGTTCAAGTAACTTTCAGAATCAAGCAGAGCCAGGGATATGAGTTGGCCGTTGAAGGAGGTCTACCTAAACCACACTCAACCACCACTACTACTGTGGCAACAGACAGTAAGTTGGGCAACAAACATACAGTGCGTGCCAAATTCATGAAATATCCGCCGCTGGCGCTAACCACAATACCAACTGAGCTTTACACCGCACAACATGAGATATACAGTATACCCCCGCCTTTCTCTGAGCGACAACTATATATGAGCTGCGTTCATACTAGCCCTGTAGTTGGATGATGCTCTCAAGATTCCCTCCAACTCGAAAAACTAAATGTTTTTTTTTCTGTGTTTGCCCTGATACAAAATTGACAACTTACCGAAGTAGGCAATCTTATTTTGTGCTTTTTCCACTCAAACTACCGGTCTCAAATTTCTCTGACAACGTTTTAAATCACAGCCTGAGTTCCGAATGATTCCCTCTGAGACAGTACCATCAATCTTGATCGTCAATGATGTTCAGAACTATGTGTTCAGCATCGTATGTGGTTCTCTCGAAAAGACAACTAGTCTACACATTGACGATATTCCTGATTCTGGCATTTATCGTGGTGGTGATGGTGCGGAAAAGAGCTCGACAGAAGGCGATGAACAGAAATCGACGCGGCCATATGTTACAGGTGGGTGGTGGATGACCAGATTGGCAGAACTGCAGCAGTTGCTATAGTTCACACCATTCCTACTGAGACTCCTACAGTAACCTTACAAACTTTCCGAAGGCTGTTGTTAAGCCGAAAATGTAGTTCATGGAAAATGCTCTCGTATATTCACTCTACCTGAGAAGGAGAATGAGGTACAAAAATCCTCAACTTCTCCGATCAAAAATAAGTGAGCAAAACGGCTTGGAAGTTTCAAAATCTTACTGTAGGAGTCTCAGTAGGAATGGAAAAGACTATAGCAGTACTGAGTTTGATACATAGTACTACTACTTCTGATGGTGCTAAATGAAGAAGCGCAATATTTACTACATGATTATTGTCTGATCAAGCTACTCGTTGCAGACCCAGGATTCGGATGAAGACGACATTTTGATAAGTTCAATGTACTCTTGATTCCATCGGGAACCTTCGCAACCTAAGGTTTCTTGGTAGAAGAAACTCGTCATCTGCTTATTCACGGGTTTCGCCATACATATATACTGTATTCATGTGGATAAATCTTGGAAAACTGTGCAATATACCACAAGAGTAACAGAGTTTAATTTAATACAAATATCACAACTGTGTGGAAACTTGATTCATCTACGACATGAAAGTATTAACAAACGGGGACGGAATGTTCCTGTTGGAATCAGATAGCATCCACTTCCTTGAGGAGTGCAGCTAGTTTTCCGTTCTTAGCGGCCGCTGCGGTTTCGTCACCGCCGCCCAGGAACTTCTGTCCGATGAAAACGCGCGGAACAGAACGACCTCCTGTTATCGACTGAAAACCGAAATCGAAGATGCATTCAACAAATATATAGTAATTTGTCGACATTTAACCCAAAACTACTGCATGTTGGGGGGGGGGGGGGGGGGGGTGAAAATATCATGCACGGGGTCAAAATTAACGATTTCTCGGAAGTCAATAAAATTTATCGTTCAAAGAACCATTTCAATAAAAACGGCTGTGTTATAAAACGTATTACTCGTTAAACTGAAGTGGTAACCGTTATTATTCTAAGAAATGTTACCATCAAAACTCATAATCCTGAAGCATTACTCCGTCTAATAACATTGATTATTAAATATACCTTAAGATAGTCCTGCACTTCGCTACAGTCTGCTCTTTTGTCGATATCAATCCATTCCAAGGCACCCGGCTGGAGTGAGACCGAGTCCAGAGCAGCTCGTGCCTTCAATCGAGAGAGTATTGCTCACTTTCATATAATGTTCAAAGAAGGACGATTATATGGTCCAATCCCAACGCTTCAATCATTTAAACTGTTTCAATTTTTCAATTGCAGTTTAAAGGAACGGTGACACCGAATTGGTACACATAATCGTCCTACTTCAACTATATATACTACCTCGACTCACGGTTGCATAGTGTACCAGAAAGAAGAAATGCACCAATCAGTCCCAACTTGGATGAACAATTTTTACTAAAACTATAACTAACCTTATGACAATATGGGCAGTGACTCTTGCTGAACACGACGACTTTGTGCGACTTCAGTGCTCCGTCTACAAACAGCTTTGCGTTGCTCATCTAGAAAAAAAAACTTTAGAAAATACAAACCTATTTTTATTATAAATTCTGATCTATTATAGTCGGAAGAAAAGATTCAAGCCACAGAGGGGATAGATATATAGATGATTGATGAACATTATGAATATCACATACATATATGAACAAAAACCAGTTTATTAGATGTATACCACGTAATCAAAATGAGAGCATGAAAGTTATGTACAAACCGGAATCAACAACAGTTACTCGTATTAAGTAAGTATGAGAAAAATTAGTACACGTTGAGTGATAAAGAGATCATATTCCATCGAATAAGGGTTTCAGATCCTTATCTTCCAACAGTTTGCTCAAATCCTGAAAGAAAAATGACATTATATCACTACTTATCGGCTAGGTTTCACGGTGAGATAGCTCCCCAGTAATTTGTAGTTTTTCCCCCCAGTTGAAAATCACTTGGGCCTTTTTGTCGAGAGGTCTCACCGTGGTTTCAGTATCCCAGATGTCACAAACCATGATAATAATAATTCATAATAGCTATCTGATGTATAGTCGACAAGTTGAACTTTCGTTCCACGGAGTAGCAGGTGAACAGTTCATGCGTTTAGATGCAAAATTATATTATTTTGAATAAAATGTACGAGTGGCGAAACAACTCACGCCATATTCCCGGAGTTGAATGACACATTGCTCAACTTGCTCTCGTGAGAGTAGTAGACGTAACTCCTTGATACGAGGTCTGACATAGACGCACAGGTTACACCGTGCGAGACTCAAAAGAAGTTGTGGGGCCGACTTCTTCATTTCGGGTGAGTTCACGACCTGTAACAAAAGTGATGAAATACACAGCTAGATAGAGTCAGTGATTTATCATCACAGATATGGCTGTTATTAGCTGCTCTTCGAATAAAGTTCAATTGCTCAACTCAAAAGGAAAATGACCATTTTTTTTGAAACTAACCTTTTTATCAAGCAAGCCGCCACTCAACAACAGAACGAAGGAATTGCGATTGCGAGATACATTATTGGGCGTAAAAGCTATTGACCGTAGTGGAATGGACAAATTGTGGTAGATAGATACGCAAACACGAATCGTTCGATCTCTCTGAAAAACAAAAAATAAAAAAGGACAGACGAGAGAGAGCGAGAGAAAGAGAGAGAGAGAGAGAGAGAGAGAGAGAGAGAGAGAGAGAGAGAATATGGACGGCAGAGGGAGATAGAGGACGAGAAAGAGAAGAAAGTACACGTCACTCACCACATCAACACTATCTCCTTTCAAAAGAGCTTGCAATTGGAAGGAAAGCCAGGGAGGAATCCACAATTCAACCCTCTTGAGAGCCCAGTCTGCTCGAATTGTATGAATATAGGCTAGAGCCTGAAAACTACGCTCGAGTTCGATACATCAAACGTGAAACCGCATTCAAACCAATAATTACGAACTGAGGGTAATTGATGTGAAACTCACTAACTAGTCCAAACATCAGCTAGTTGTAGTGTTTGAGTCTGTTCTACGCGCTCGTTACCCGTTACGTTGATAATACAACGCAAACTTTCTATATTATAAGAGATAATACAACGCAAATTTCCTATATTATATTTGGAAAGGTTTTAAAATTTTGACATTACAAATACTCAGCGGGTAACCATAGAAACACATGTCTAACTTATACTTGTCGAACACGATTTGGAATAGAATGCTGAAGTAATTACATAATAACGGCACTAAAAGCTATGGAAGGATATTTACCTCAAACACACGGATCAAATAGATCTCACATTTCTCTGTCATCGAAAAAGTTATATCATATCCGGGACAAACTTGCTGGAAAACATTGCTGACGCCTTTCGAGATATTTGAAGTGAGCTGCTTCGTTCTCAATTCTGTAAAGTATATTTTAACAACAACAAACTTTTACGGCAATTGCTCCAGCCGTGTGTTACTTTATTGATACAGGTTGTTAATAGAGTTCGAAATTTCGAGTCTTCTAGTTTCGAACATAGTCGAGTTTTCGAGCTCGACTTTATCAAAATACAACCATCTACCACAATCAATGCGTAAAGTGAGAAACTAGGCATGGGTGAGCGTAATTACCAGCTCATGCGGTCTGCCATGGAAAACATCGCGCCGAGTCGGATCGAACCCTAGTATAATGGGTGGCAGCAGCGCGCACAACCGCGACCACCCGGCCCCATTTTCTTTATGGAAATCTAACCAGTTTCGAAAGTATATTTTCCGTGTTTCAAACGAACGGAAAACCAATAGGTTCTGCAAACCAAATATTTATATATGAACAAACCGTCTGAATTCGAGAATGCACACAATGCGAAAATCCACAACGGCACGAAATCATCGAGGTTCAGCTGAGACTTTCCAGAGTTGAATCGAGCAAGCATTGTGTTACCGAAATGCAAGAGTGAATTCGCTGACGGTAGATGAGTGTTCTCTCTGCAATAATAGTCGTATTGGTCTGAATATCTTATTTCATTCTTTTTTTTGTTAATAGCTACCATGAAAATCGCCTCAAAAGAAATTCCATATAATACAATACCCAACCAAACATCTATGATATATCTCATGCGCTCATTGAATCGCGAACTTTTATTATTTATTTGTAACTCACTTCTCATTCGTTTTCATTCTCTCCATGAACGTTTTGAAGCGAAATGTGGCACAGTGAGTACCTCGTTGGAGACCAAGACAGATCTGAAGAAGAAAACCAAGTAGAACATTTATAACTCGTTTCTCATTCGTTTTCATTCTCATTCTGTTAATCACTCATGAAACAGCCGCTCGAAACTGGTCGTATGGTTTGTTTCACGTTAACTGACAGAGATTTATACAAATTTAGAAACGGCGGTGGTGACATTGTGTACCAACCTGATTGACGACAAAACATACGACTTGGTCGCAATCCTTTCCAGCATCTATCAGTTTCATAGCCCGATTATAGGTGACTTCACCAAAAATCTCAGTATCTCTCTCGTTCTCCCATAAATATCTGAGGAAAACGAGGAAATCCTCGTCGGAGAGTTTGCCTGTAAATAAACTCGCACACATGATAGTCAGATTGGAGTCGTATATGTTATGTATCCAACATTGAAAAACGTTATGAACAAAACGGTAATACTCACGTCTTATGCCTTTTTAAACCGTCTTCAACACTTTTCACAATTTCATGAGTAAAACATAGAATAATCAACATTTCTTGAAGTACGTGAGAAAAGATAGTGTTGAAGAAGAAACGAGTCAAGAGAACAGAAAAATGAGAGGCGTAATCAAGTGCTCACTTACCTGACCTATCCAGATTGATACTTCCCAGAGAACCGGACATAGCTGACAAACTGTTGAGAAACAAAGTGCCACAGTCGGGCAACTTTATCAAAACCAACACTGAAAACAACAATGAGGGCAGGTGGCTGAGGCAACACGATATTTGAATAGAGAATGTTCAAAACATGATAATAAAAATAAATAATAACTCCTACTTTTGGTCAGATTCGAGTTGCTCTGATTCGGAATATTTCGATGTCCACAAATGATGTCGAGAGTTTGTGCGGCAGTGATTAGGCACTGTTGTACTGATTTGTTCCCACGCTCGAAGCCCTCGATCATCCACTCACCGAAATTCTCAGAGATCTTTTTCGCCTCGGATACGTCTACAAAAACAGCACAATAAATAAACTAGATAAACCTAAATCGATCATCAAACAAACAACAACACCAAACAAGGTAGAGATTTGTGTTGCACGTTATTCCCAGAATGCCATAATAGATCGCATATAGTAATGTTACCGGGATAGCGATAGACGGCTGGCTGAGAAAAAGACTAATCATAGCACCACTTGTATCATCACTAGAAAGCTAGTCATCTACTGAATAACCATGTTGTAATAGGAGTATAACTTAGGATTTACAACCTAATAGTATCAACGGCTGCTTAAGGGTGGGATTTTCGCAAACGGTTCACGAGACTTTTCTTCACCTGCAACATGGGCGATGACTGTGAGAAGAAGAGTAGTCACTCCACCACATGTATCAGGTTTTCCAGACATTCCCACTTTGACCTTGCCACTATTGTTGAAGATCACACTTCGGCAACCGTTCCACAGAGTTTCGTCTGAATAATGATAGCCCATAATGATGATACTATGATAGTAATAGTGACAGAGTAATCGCGCGCTACGCAGATTTGTTTTTGATCACAAAATTGCGGACTTTCAAAAGTGGTAAGAATAGTATTAAAGTAGGACGATTATGTGCTCCAATCTCGGCGCGTCAGTCCTTTAAACTGCAATAGAAAAATGTGTTGCAGTTTAAAGGACTGAAGCGTTGAGATTGGAGCACATGATCGTCCTTCTTTAATGAAAATTAAAGCGTAATGATAGTCCATCACTGGACAACTATAAAATAGAAAATCAAGTTGGTTATCAGAACTTACTGGAGAAAAGTGCAGCTAGTAGCTTGAACATGTAGAAGGCGGGATCGGTGGTGGATGATTCCACAGTCAGTAGATCTTTGACAGCACTAGCCCAATAACTGGGTTTCTCCAACAGGCAATCCTGCAGAAGCATAGCATAAAAGGTAAAAGATAAACTATGCATGAACACCTGCTGACTAAATTGGGAATCGTGGCTCAACTATCGAGTTTGAAAGAGAACTACTCACCAAAGATAGTATATGATTGCTCTCCACATAACATTTGATTGCATTTACAATCCTCTTGGTCGCGGCACTGAAAAAAACAAAACATGGATAGGTTCTATACAAGTTGAGAACTTCCAAAAAACCGATCATCTGGCTACTTCAGACCCCAACATACCTACACCCTAGTTCAGATGGTTTGAACTCGATCAGAAAGTCGGATAACAGGCGACAAGTCTCGATGAGATCCAATGCTTTTTGATCTACCAATGTGAACAGTAGTGGGATGAATCGGTCTGAGATATCTCCTTTGCTCCCTGAACAATTTATCATACATTTTTGGGTTAACAATCTGCATGCTCGAGTACAACTTTTTGAATGTTCTTTGGAATATTATTTGAAAATGAATCGTGATCGATAAATAAGACGAAAAAAACGTGAAATATTTATGTTGGATGTAGGAGTGGATAAAGCAATTAAGAAACGCTAGTGAAAACTAACCAATGGCGCCAACACTCATGAAATGCTTCAAACATCCCAAATAGAATGGAAGAAAAGTCATTGAAAGAGGTGAAGCAAGATCGACGTTGAGAACTTCTGGAAATAAGATTTATCAGAGAAAGAGAATAGATCAGCTCTCAACTTGAAAAGAGATTTATTGACAGCAGTGAGATATTAAGTATGCGGCAAACTGTCAGGTTTAACAATGAACCTGCATCTCTTGTGTAAGTCAGTGATCAAATAGATTCTGTTATATAAGCAAGTAGTAGCAACGTTACCGTAGTGGAGTGGATGGACCACAAATGAAACTGTTGTCCAAACAAAATAATAGCACCCATTCTCCAGATTTACTCAAATAATGTAAGGTAATCTACCTGTTTTGATAGAATCATTACTTCCGACCGACTGTTTGAAGATCTTTAAGAACACCTGCCAGAATTTGTCGAATTGGTCACGGAACAACCCGACTAGAGCATCTTCAACACACTTACATGGCACAGCCGTTTTCTGAATGTAAATTAAAGGTAGTACGGAAAAGAAAGCCAGACAATTGAAACTAATCTACAAAAAATGTATATACATCAAATGGTTGAGCGCTATTTTTAGCCATAGCGTCCAGCGGCCTTGTACTGATAATGGTGGGGAAATGTATAATGAGAAAGACTCACTTGGTGCTTGTGAATCTGAACAAGCCCCACAACCATGACGATGAAGAGATCACTGAGAAACTGCTCGCAGAAAGGTCTGTTCTCATCATTTTCTTGGGGAGTCAGATGAGTTTCGGCTGGAGATAAATAACAGTTTAAATTGAAGTTTGCGATGAAAGGGTGTTAATTAGATGATTGAAAACCAAACTGTTTCCTATTTCAAGTAAACCGAATTATTGATGTTATTTCCTTCTTCCTCAAAGCAAAGCAAAACGGGTTAAGGTATGCAAAAATTACCAAAGGACAGAATAGATACGGCCGTTTTCCAAACCAGCAAGGGAACATGAGAAGGAATATTCTGAAAAGAAGTACATAGTACAGTCATACTCCAGTACATTTCTCAAAAAGTCGAAAGAAATCAGAATCGGGCTTCCTTTTCGTCAATACCGGGGAAATGCGTTCATTTTGTATCCAGGCTCAAGAAGCAGTGTAAATAAATCGAAAAACGGTTTACTTCCTGTGGAATAGTCACAACCTACTGGTGTGTGTGAATAGTCTATCATAATCCAGAACGCAGAACAGAATGATAAATATGAAACTGAACAACGAGCTCCTTCCTTTGTCCTTTCTGTAAGCTAAGTTCATCTTATCGGCGGATGAGCACTGAGTCTATGATAGGCCCCTCATACAATTCCGAACCAACCCTCCCCCTGCACTTACTCGTAGGAACGCACGACTCTGTCGATCCTTGGTGAAGGAGTGAACCTTCTCTACAAGCCGCTTCAGCGAATCCAAGAACAGTCTGAATGTTGAGCTGTCTAATTGGCCGCAGCAACCAATGTATTCAATAACGTTGAGAGCTGAAAACACATAATAGTTGTACATATTCATGACTTATTTCCATATTTTCATGAAGCCAATGCTTCAAGACTCTACGGCTAAGAAATTTTCAGATAAATAGGATTTCAGATACGTTTTTTTGCACCGTAAACAGTAAGTTGAAGTTCTGGGCGTACTATAAAAGCCGACAAAAGAGCGGGTCAGCCTTTCCATGATATGAAAGAACGTCAAAATCAGGATAGCTTCTTTTAGAAATGGGCGAGCGAGAGTGTGAGGACAGGAATAGAGAGAGTTGAAAGAACTTGGCTGTGAACGGTGATTATCAGTATCCACACCTCGCTCAACACAACTTCACCTACAATCACATTATCACTTCGAAAGACTGATATAACGAGAGACCAAAATTTCAACACTTAAGTAAATTGAACTTCTAACCTACTTTGATAAAAGTCATTGAAATTCTGCTGCTCCTCGCCCTTTCTTATTCGCAGAACCATCTTTATCGAATGGCTAAAGAGAGCTCGAACTCCATCCGGCAAAATCAGCTGAAACAGGAAATTACGAGATTTAGCGCTGCTCTGCCACCTCGTCATACAGTCTTTTTCATACTGGAACATAATGTTAGAGCCTAAATTTACTTGAAAACTGTCACGGAAGAAGGTTACCCAATATAAAATATACCTCTGATATAGGGAACGAAATATTCCCAAGAACAGCGACATCCGAAACGTTCTCTATTTCTCGAATGGAGGGAAGATCCCGTGAGGCACTGGTATTTTGAGCTCGAGATGCATCTTTCACTTCCCATGGAGACTGGGGTAATTGCGCAACTTCAAAAATCAACTTTATCGTGTCATCAAAACTTTACTGAATCAAATATACAAAGTTTTTAATTTTTGAATTATTGTTCGTTTCAACCAAAATTTGAAAACTAGTCGACTGTCTTTTCGAAACAACAGAACATGAATCACCGTCTTCGCATTCCCAGTTTTTCATCCATGGCTTGTGAACAATCGTCGGCCTATGAACAACCTGTGACTGCGTCCTCAAAACATCTTGTGAATAATCGATCATATCTATAAATACTTAACAATATCATACAAAATAGTATGAAATAGCAACCAACCATTCTAAGGACGAATAGTGGCTCATTTTGGAGGAGGGGAGATAGACGTGCCTGTATATCGTATTCATGAAGCTATAAGATACTTTTTTAAACTGGAAATAGTGGCGGCAAGCTTCTGCAAGTTCCGTGGAATAATATGGTCACTAAAAAGCTGTAACTAAAGTAGATTTATTTTGAATTATAAAAGTTAATTAAAAATCGGGAAACATTTAAAAGTACTGTGTGTAGTCCGCCGTTCGTCCGCGTACTCAATTTGTTCTCAAACGCCGGAAATGGCTGAAATATGAAAAAAAATTAAAAGCCGTGAAAGCGCTCGCTGTTGTTGATTATATATTCTATAGTTTATTTAATCTGAACATTGTTTGATGGCTAATGTAAGTTTGTTATGCTGCTTAAACTGTAGCATATAGTAGCGACTTCGTCTGCTGTTGTTCGGACGGGCCATTGCTGTTCAAACGAGTATTATTCATTCATTCACTGTTTATCGCATGATAGAAAGTAAATCTTTTTAGAATGGTGTGTTTCCCCTTCTTCCGGCCAAGCTTCTGCTTATTTCGTGTCTTACTCTGTTGAATGTTTTGTTGTATTATCACGCAACTAGTGGGAAATTCACGGTACTCATTAGTTATCACCGCCGACCTGTTTATTGAGTGGGTGACGATTAAGCTTAATGTTTATTGACCTGTTTATTGAGTGGGTGACGATTAAGACCTGTTTATTGAGCGGATGTCTTATATTAAAAACTGTATGAGCTGTTTCTCTTCAAACTCTGCTTAATGTGTTTGAGCGTAATCGTCACTCACTCGTTTATTGTTTCTATTGCGTAATCTTGGACGTCCTGATGTGGTTCATCTGTGGATGTTTTAGTTTCAGAAATGAGTGGTACTGCCTATGCACGCCTCGTTCCTAAAATCCACCGTTCAAAAAAGTTGCCAAAAATTGATCGTCCATGGAGGCCACACATGATTGCTTGGGCCGGCCCAGCTGCATTCTATCCCAACAGGTATGATTCAAAATTTTCCTTACTCTATAGAAAAGGAATGGAAGTAATATTATGGAACTCTTTTAAGAATTGCATTGTTGCACCACACCTACGACGGCAATTACAAGCTCACCCACATAGCGACATTGGTGGAGAATCCAGCAGGCGAGATATGTGAAGCAGTCTTTTATCAGTTTAGATCTTTCTGCTGTTTGAAGTTTGCTGTTTTAATGTTTTCTTTCCAGATTCTACGAGCAAGACAAGTGGTATAAGGCACGTATCGACAAGCCTGAGAAAATTCCAAAACTACATATCATTGACCCAACGCAACATGACTATTCTTTATCGTCATTGATGGAAAAAGGTATTCTTTCTTTTATTTTCTCGTCAATTTTATGAAATATTTCGCCAGCTACTGTTTTTTTCGTATGTATTTCACAGATCCTTAATTTTCTTTTATACAGATGATGATGATGTCATTAATATTGGATTCAAACGCAATGTTCGGCAACAAGATTCTGTGAAAACAGTTGAGGAAAGATCAGAGCTTGAGAAGAAATCCAGAAAAATGCAATGTAGGTTATTCAAACGGTCAAAATATTCACTCTAACCAGGTTAATACTAATACACTTGGTCAATTGTTGCAAAGTCAGTGGAGATTTCATTGCTCTTTTCATACGTAAAATAATTACCAACCGGGGATGAAAAAAAGTTAGTATGAGCGAAACCGAAAAATGAGCATGTGTCAAGAAATAGAGTCGTATTTTTGTCGTGAATTATGTCTTATCAATAGTGAGTATCAAAATTTTCCCGAAAAGTGATTATGCGTAGATTGAAATCGGGCAAAAGCATCAGTCAACATCGAAATAAGGGGGTATTTTCGTATGCTGTTTTTTGGTTGATTTTTCAGGGACATTGTTGAAGTTTGACCCCCCACCATTGAAGTTCTACCCCCGCCGACCCATGTGGGGGGTAAATAGTGAATGTCGAAGTTGATTTTTGACCCCCCCCCACCTCTCCTAGATTTTTAGGTTTTAGCTTGGGTGCTACGGGGGGGACTCAACTAAAGTGGGGGGCGATACTTCAATTTTCCCGATTTTTCTACTTTAGCTTAGATCTTCTCTCTTACCGTCAATATTACAACACGTGAATACAAAATACATCAAAGTATTTTTAAAAAAAAGTATCCTTTTAGTGTTGATTGACGAGTCGATTGCATCTAATGAATGTTCATTGCCGATATATCATCACTACAACATATTCAGCGATCTATTTGGTAAAGGTGGGTTCTTTATTCTTCAGAGTAATCTCTATCATATGCGTCAAGTCGTAGTTGTTTCCATTTCATGCTTGCTTCATGCAAGTTGTTACTCGGACTATTGATGGAATCATTTTTGAATCAAAAATACAATTCTGTTCAACTCTTCAATGTAAGTATATGTTTCGTTAATGGAGTTGCTTGGGCGCGCCACCATCAATAATGACGTTAAGGTGTCTTCTTTGAAAATACACAAATGCTGGATGTCTCGTTCGGTGACAATGCTGTCTATAACGGTAATGTGATCGCTGCTTGTGATACGACGGCTTCGCCCAAGGTAACTTTTTTCTTTTCGTTGTGTCTTGTTGAGTAAATGCATCCTTGAGGAATAATAATTTTATTTTTCTCTGCGAGATATCGTATTTTTCAGATAGAAATAGAATCAGTGAGTGCTGGCGGTTTCAATACTCTAGTTATGGTGAACTTGGACGGAAATGTATTTGAAAAGGAAGGTGAATTGGTCAATTGGATGGTTACCAATATTCCCGATGGAGCCCGGATTGACGAAGGAGACGAGGTAGACTAGTTTGTCTTGATTGTCTACATCCTCTAACCAGAACACATATCTACCCTCTCCTTGCAGGTCACACCTTATATGCAACCGCTTCCCTTCAGTGGCACTGGGTTTCACCGAGTCGCATTCGTGCTCTTCCGTCATTCTCAAACCATTGACGTTCAAAAGTTGCAGAGGTACTGTTTTTGAGGAAGTTCGGAATTATTTTGCTGAAGTTAGGTTATCAGTCGTAGTGCGAGATCTCAGCTGTTTCATCGAGATCGTGGGTATATCAATGTATATAAAAGTTTTCGTCTCAAATATCACGGGGCGTTTTACAAATGCAACCGGGTTGCATGCA
This sequence comes from Litoditis marina, assembly GCA_964036275.1. Lineage (NCBI taxonomy): Eukaryota > Metazoa > Nematoda > Chromadorea > Rhabditida > Rhabditidae > Litoditis > Litoditis marina. The sequence continues at coordinate 2,797,947 of OZ038438.1, forward strand.
ACCAAAATGCAACCAGGTTGCACGTGTACAAAACTATTGGTTGCTTTCAAATGCAACTAAAATTGACTACAGTGAGATATTTTGGTTATGTAATGTGATTTTGGTTGCATTTGAGCTGCAACCTGGTTGCATCTGAGAAGCGACCCGGTTGCATTTGAACTGGCCCGTTTCTGGATAACTAGCACCCTTATATCATATCATGTAGTCAATACGCACGATTACTAGCTTGAAGCATTTATATCGATCAACATAACTTTGAGTATACTTCTGTTCTCAATATCAGCCTGGAATCGCGAGTCTGCTCGATATCCCGCTTCTACAAGCAGCATGAGGCTGCGATCACTCCATCTGCTCTCTGCTTCTTCCAAACAACCTATGATTCCTCGGTGAAGGACCAGCTGCACTCGCTCGGTAGGTATCCCGTGCCCTCTCCTCCTCTCCTCACATCTCCTCCATCGAGAAAACTGAAACCCCCATTTGTACTAGAAATAGGGCAAGGGAAGAATATCAAACCAATACACTAATAATTATTACCTTTGCGGAACATTTAGCAAAATTGCGCCCACTGCTGTTGAAAGAGAGAAGATGGTTGAAGGTTGAAGTACACATTTTCTTTGGGCGAAACTTTTTTTTTTCATTCCCAGTGAAGAGTAGGAAAAGTTTAGACACTATCGCTCTCATACACAGTGATATATATTATATTTATTGTATATATTCCAAGTCTGAAGGGTTCGTTTCCTATGTTCCAGGCTTGAAATCCCCCATCTACCAGTATGAGTATAATGAAGCTCTGCGACCAGCACAGAAAGAGTTCCCCCTGAAGGCACAGCCGTTCGATTTGTGAGTGTTTCACTCAATTCTGCCTTTGGAAGTTTCGGAAGTATTCGCTATATCTTTCATTGACTTTAATTTTTTTAACACCAAATTTCTTTGAAACAAAATAACCTTCTAGTCATGTTATTATGTGCTGCTTTTTACATTCACCCAGGCTATGATATTGTTTACAGTTACGATACATTATAAATGGACCGTTTAATAGTGTTGGCACACATTTTATGTTCTGTTCAGTCGATATCACGCCTTTTAATTTCATAGACTGCTTTAGATACCTGGATATGTTCCGTGACCCGAAAACCGTTGAAAACGATCTCCTGGAAGAACGATTACAAAAGGCACAATTAGAAGATTATCAGGTAGAAATATATACGTCTGTTGTCCGTTCACTCAAACATACAGATCTGAATATGAATATATCAAAGCTTATCTGTGGTTATTTGATGCCTTCTGAATAGTTTATAAACAACAACAATAACAAATAATCGAAGGCTCACAATTCTCCTAATAGGTGCTCTGAATATGATAAACAATTAGTCGCCGTGTTTTCTTACCTCTTAGTTTCATTTCATTGCATTGTTCCTTCAATATTCGACAAAAAACTTATTTTCTATGTTTAAAATTTGCCTTAAGGTAATTTTTATACATGTGTTGTTTTCAGGCACCGGAGATTATCGATATGAATTACAATGAGAACAAAAGGGATCTACCAGCATGGCAGCATAAAAGAATGTTGCGAAGGGACGGAAAGTATACTTCTCTGTATGACAATGCTATTAGGGAGTGATCCGTCTGTCATCTATAATTGACAGTCAAGTTCCGCCTGGTCTCCATAAATAATTAGTTCCCCTCAGCCGGCTGTTCGTAATATTAACCTGAGGTCATTCGATGGGGCTGAGCGATCAATCTTGAGCTCATCGAAAAAGGTAGTTGACGATTTCTGTTTGTACCTATTCTTTCTGCAAGGCGTGTTTACCAAGTTTTCGTACATTTAGAGATAGATTAGTTCCTTGTTGTCTTTGTTTTGTTTGTTGTTATGAGCGACTGTATAAATAGTGCATCTTATCTTGTTCATTTCGCATCAGCTCGGTATTCTATTCAGCGGGGTAAAGTAAACTGGGTTTTTCTCTTTGACGAACTCGGCTACTTGCAAGCATTCAGTCCTCTGCCTTGCCGACTCCGCCTACTATTCACTCCCGCCCGCCCTTCCCGAGGGAAGCTCTTCCATTTATTTGTTTTATCTCGTCGTTTTGATTGTTTTTATTCCTACCCCAGTATGGCTCCACTCAAAGTCTACGTGGCTAGCATTACAGCTAACCCGGAGGTGAGAATAATTATTCCTTATCAATCTTATCTATAATGGAGCAAAAAATAAGAATAATTTATGGTGCTATTTCGATGTAGTATGGGATAACTGTGGTGTTATGGTGTTAAGGAGATGGGAGAGCACTTTCTCGAACCAACAAGAAGTCTGTTTAACTCCATCGCTCTCCAGCAAAAGCGATTTCGGCAAACTAGCCTGTGTTTGCTTCAATAAACAGCTCATTTGCTTGAGCTGGCAACTAGTGGATTGGTCCGCAACGGCGACAAATCAATTACCAGCGGTAAATGGAACATTTTGTTATAATGAAATGGTTTCGGCTGCGTTTTTCACTCTTCATATCCGTTTCACGCAATCGGAAACTTCTGAACCGTTTTTTTTGGTATCCGGTAGTATTCTCTTATCACCACATTCTTCTCAGCAAAAGCAAATGTGTTTATTGTAAACCAGTTGACTACATTAATGGGGCGAATAAATGGTGCACGAAGCACGGAAGTTATCCTGCAGTTATATAAACGACTAGTAGATAAGGAAGACGCTGTCAGTATATAATCTAGGAAGTTGACTCAAATATAATCTCCACGAGGGGCATTTCGAGTTTGATAGACTCCCTTTCACATTTTCCTTGATGAACAATTATTTCACAAAGTTCTGATGAGATTTCATTGAGTGGTATATTACACGATTGAAAGATTTTATAGCACTCATGCGAATCAAGAAACTTTTTTCCGTTTCGCATATCCCATAACCACTGACACTTACGGTGATCAGTTAAACTTTCTCACGGTTTAATTTTCATGAAAACAACGTGATTACTGACAGTTTGTAGTAATAAGAGACGTCAGAAAACTGCAAGAAAGTTTCAATAGCCTACTGTAACGTGCTACGAGGGCGTGGGATAGACTATACCGCGCCCAAAAGCCTCGAATAAAATTTTCATACTTTAAATTGACGGAAGCCTGAGAGCATTCTAAAACTTTTTAATTAAAATTACAGCGAAGTAATAGCGCGTGAAACGAATAATACGTTTAGTGTTACTAATTATATTCGTTAGTGTTTAGTTTAATTTGGTATGAGTCCTTGCTTTATTGGCCTCTTCTTTAAAGAGTGGGGCGGATGTATGCCGTGTACTATGTTTCCGAATTGGGACAGCTGGCGGGTGAGACACATCGATTTACAATGCAAGCCCGAGGCGAATTGCGGAGAATTCAGAAAAAAATATGGGGCTGTCGCTGGGTGGCCGGTCAACTTATCAACCATTACCCCCGTTGGGGCACAAGATTTTGTGGCCACTTCTTTTTCTCCTCCTTCCCCAACCGAATGGGGCGCTGAGAAACCGAAAGCTGTACCCAACCGAATCAACAATCACTAACGTTCAGCATTGATCTACTTAACCAAAATAATGATAAATGTATGTAACTGGGGTAGCAGGGAAATCTTTCGACACTGGGATAGGAATAACGCTGAAAGACAAACTGCAAACAGTACAAACCCAGAAGAACGAAACAAAACTCGGATCTATGTGTTTCTGCTGCAGCCGTCCTTGTTGCTTTCAAGACCTTTTTCAGATTCGTAAACGAGTGCAACGGACGTTGATGTTGTTGGATGGCTTGGGGATCCCCTTCGACGCCATTGATATCACGAAGCCCGGAAACGAGGAACATCGCATATTCATGAGACAGAACGCCATTCGAGAAGGAGAAAAACCGCCCTATTTGCCGCCCCAGTTCTTCCACAACGAGGAATATCTTGGAGTGAGTTGCCACTCAGTCTGTCACCGCTCACCCAAACTCAGCCTTTTCTCGAAGTTACACCCAGCCAGGTTTCCGCTTATACAATTGATAAATGACAGAAACAACATTGTTATTAACCGAGTATCGAAGTCAAGCAAGTCCGAACGTAGTTTGTTGTTGAAATAAGTACCACTGAAGGAATCTTTTGCCCACCGCTATCAAGATAAAAACTAATGCTGGGACGTCTCTATATAGCCCAGCCCTTTCACAAGAACACAGTCTCTGATGAACATGAATACCATCTATATCTTTCCAGAATTATGTCGATTTCGAAGAGTCTGTGGAGGATGATCGGATAACAGAGTTCCTGCGGCTCACCCCGAACAGTAAGGTGAGTTAGAGGGATTTGATCTCCTTCAACCAACCTAAGAACATCGTAAACTCGACAATTTCATAGTGTACGCTCCTAAGGTATGAAACCATTATGTTCAGTTTTCAAGTTTTATGTTTCATTCGTCACATCGTCAGAAAGTTAAGGTACGTTGTTTACGTAAAATGGAAAACCAGTTACCTTTTCATTTTAACCAAATTACGGTCTCGTTAGGTTACCAGGAGATCAGGCTACTTGTAGAAGTGTGCCGGTTTGAACCAAACAGAAGTGGGCAACGCTTTCTGGCAGTCAGTTGGCGACAACGCCCTTATTGACACTGTGCGGCTGGTAATCGGGCGGTCCGGGTGGAGAAAAGGCGAAAGTTTCCATGAAACACTCGTGTAAACACACCAAACATTATCTGGAGCGTGGGAGAATGAGCACAGTCTCGAAATTTATGTCAACTTTGGCATCGAAAAACATTGATATTTTATGTTACACAGCAACAAATACAACTCAAAACTGACATCTCGTCTCGTAAATCTGGTAAGATTTTCAGAAACAAATGTACAGGCTATTATATATGTTCTGGAGATCCGTTTTCTCTTGAGTTACGAAAAGTCGTACACTATCTATTGTCCTAGGACTCCGAGGATTCAAGTTTAACGAACAAAGAAAACATGGAGAAGGGTAAGCCGTGGTCGTGATGTCATCATGTTCGTGGTGTAGTCGTTTCATGGGTTCATTGCTTGGAAAATAATATAAATGTTGTATTTGCAGCCTCCAGAGCCTGAAGACCAAGATACGTATGCGGTGAGCATTATCATACTCATTGGTAGAATCTGTATATTACCATGTACTCGAGTTTTGGCCTCTTTTGCATTTAAAGAAGGACGATTATGTGGTCCAATCGCAACGCTTCAGTCCTTTAAACTGCAATACACTTTTCAATTGCAGTTTAAAGGACCGTTGACACAAGATTGGTCCACACAATCGTCCTTCTTTAAAAACAAATATGTTCCACAAGAAAGTAACATTTTTTCCGCGAAAGAAACATGTTTCTCCAAGTACATGACGTGTTAGAGATGCAAATTAGAAACTTGTAATAATTTACCCATAGTATAGTAATAAGTGATTCAAGTTTGAATTGACCTCTGATCCAATCAGCAGTTCTCCACTTTTCATACATTTTGTCGCTCTATGTTTCCTTTACACTGGGTGCAGTTACACTGCGGACACTCGAAAGCACCAGTCAGTATGGAAAAGAGACGTGCATGAGAACTAAATGGTAGAAGGCTAAGTGTGAGTAAAAACCGAGAAATGGAAAATTGTAGAATCGCTCCCACTTTATTTTCACCCCCCCCCCCCCAAATGTATGGGCACTTTCCAATTGTAAACGAGGCTTAATTTCAGGGAGATTCGGACAAAGAAAACAATGGGAAGGGGGGAAAGAGCACATCAGAAGAGGAGGGCGCAGAGAAGGCAGAGGAGGATGAGGGAGAAGAGGAGGAGTGGGACGAGGGAGAGGGAGAAGATGAGGAAGAGGAAGAGGGAGAGGAAGAGGGAGAGGGCACCGTCTAGCAGACCATCGTCCTCGGACAGAAGGCCGACCAGCAGGCGGCGCCCGTGAAGGAGACCAGTGCCGAGGTACGCTACACTGGTAGTCAATTGCACAGTCACCTGAAACATGTTTAACACAGCAGAACTCAGAAACGTGCAATTACAAAGTGCACGATGCCTCATTAGAATGCAAACTTTACGTGACTATTCAATTCTCTTCTAGTACAATTCTCATCTGCACTCTTTGCACATTTACTATAATTTGTATACATCTTTTCTAATCATATGTTTGAGAAGGGCATCCAACACTGGTTACGAAAATGTCAGTTTTCAAAAAAAACCAACGAGTCCACTGTGTTTGATGTGAAGTATAGTGAAAAATTGTGTAAATAATTTCACCGCTTCACCCACCTTGTTTCTGCAACTAGAAGTTTGTACAACTAACTTCACCTTTTCTTCGAAATTTGAGAAAACTGTACTTTTGTCTGATATGAAATTTGATTCTCTTGTAATTGAGTCGAGGTTACAATTTCTGCTGTGTCTGCCGATCAAACTACAAGTCAGACAGGGTCATCCCGTGAGAAAGAGAGATAAAATGAGTGGCGTGGTTGTCAATACATATAAATGGAAAGGTGAATATAACAGTTAAAAATAAAATAAAGTTAATAAAACTTAGAAACCACCTACGTGGAGTCATGTTACCTAGGCATTTCGGGCTTCTATGTGCCGATAGTGTATACCATTTTATATTTTCTTTTGTAGGTGGAGGAGACGGCGGTCATTCGGTTAGGAGGGTCCCGAAACGAAGAAGAAGATGAAGAGGAGGACGACGAGGATGAATGCGAAGGTAGTAATAATAATAGTCACGTGAACAACGTGAACAAACGCCACACATTTTCGCGTTCTCATGGTTGCACCGTGTTATGTTTCACGTGACATGATTCAAAAACCCAAACACTGTTGAAAGATATCGCGCGCAGCGCGAAGCGCTGTGCGAGATTTGTCTTTGGTCCGGCTAATGCGCGCTTTCATTTTTTTAGTTCACTCTCAAAAAGGTCCAATTGTGCAAATCAAAACTTTTTGTGATTTGCTGATTTTCTATGGCACATTTACAAGCTATATATAAAATGTGAACGAAATTGATTAAGTTTGAGCCGAGTTATGACGTTATGCGCTTCATGCAGACCGCCAACTTCCGCCGTGTATCTGTCTGTCTGTCTGTCTGTGTTGGTGCGCACTCCTGGGAAATTTTTATGTGTGAACCGATTTGACTGAAAATTTGGGACACGATAGATATCCCACTCAAACCTTGGGGGTGCAAACTTTTTTTCGAAAAAAATAATTTTTCATTAAGTTATAGGTCTTTGAAAATGTCTCTGCGTCTCTTCATTTCGTGCACTCTCTCGCCCTCTCTGTCGCGGTAAATCAAATTGCGTTATAACTCAGCTCAGTCCTAACCAATTCAAGTAAAATTTGGAGTATGATACCACGACATGAACTGACATTGATTCAGATGTAAGTCTTCTACTGATGACGTCATCGAGGATTCTGGAGCTCGGATGACGTCATAATCGAAAAGTGCAAAGTTGATGTCACATATATTTTCAAATGATGTTTATATCTTAGGAAGGGTCAATTAACGGTGAAACTCAATCTAAGAGTGACGTATTCTGGGATTCTGGAGACCAGATGACGTCATGTTTGAAAAGTGCAAAGTTGACGTCACATATTATTTCAAATGCTGAAAATATCTCAAAAATGGTATATTAACGATGAAACTTTATCTAAATATGACTTATTCTGGAATTCAGAAGACCAGATGACGTCAACTTTTGAAAAAATTGACGTGAAATATGTTTTCGAATGCTGAAAGTTTCTTAAAAATGGTCAATTCACGATGAAACTTCATTCAAACATGACGTATTCTGGGAATCTGAAGGGCAGATAAAGTAAGTTTCCAGAACTGCAATGTTGACGTCATATTTTTTCGAATGATGGTAATACTTGACAAGTCATTCATTAAGAAAACAATTTTATCTGCACCGTACAGATCAAACCACATACCTACGGCATGTGTACAAAAAGAGAAAAATTCATGAAAAAGTGGGGGCCCAACGACTGTGAGATTTGTCTTCTGCTGTGCGCCGCTTAGACAGCTACTCTCAAATGGAGCAGCTACTGCTACAAAAACCGGAAAATACTTATATACTCAAGTATAACTGTTCATTACGAACATACAAAAGTCGTAAAATATTTTTTCAAACCTGTAAACTATAATATACAAATCACAGATGTTAACTCAACGTAGTCAACTATAGAGATTCTGGTTTTGTACACAATGATTTGCAGTTTTGGTCCTTACTTGTTACTCTAGGTGCTATAACACTTGGCATATTATTCAACAGTTGTTCTCTCCTTTACAGCTGTGACTTGTAGATTCTAGTTTACAGGTTTGAAAAAATATTTTACGACTTTTGTATGTTCGTAATGAACAGTTATACTTGAGTATATAAGTATTTTCCGGTTTTTGTAGCAGTAGCTGCTCCATTTGAGAGTAGCTGTCTAAGCGGCGCACAGCAGAAGACAAATCTCACAGTCGTTGGGCCCCCACTTTTTCATGAATCGTTCATAGGGTTTGCTCAGATCAAAGCAATCAGACACGATAATTTTGTTCTGCCAAGTATGTAGTTTGATCTGATCCGCATTAGGAGGGTAGTAGTGTGGTGTGTATCTGTAAGCCGACTGGCTTGATGATGTGATTCGATGGTTTTTCAAATATGAAGCGTTTCATTATATATATTTAATATGTTGTTTGAAAAGGACCAAGATCAACAAGAGGATGTTATTAGAACGATCTGTGTATGATGATGATCGACGCGTAACGAAGCGAACTTTGAATACCTTACGGCCACAACACAAACTAATGTTTTTTTTATTTGTCTGTGTGAAACCTTACCACGGAGTGCGGGAAAAACCCTTGGAACAGTGGTTTGCCTAAGCCTCAAGTCGAAAGTGAAGTCAACTTTTATGTTAAATAATTAAACTAAGTAATCATTTGATGGAAAAAAAATAAAAATGATGAACCCAATAGGTTGCGAAATATTCACACAGATGAATAAAAAACAGCAGTTTGTGTTGTAGATGTAGTGTCAGGTACATTGAATAGGGTCTTTGAATAAAGATGTAATATGAAATATTTTGAATATGTTATTCAGGTGAAGACGAGGAGTGGGATGAGGAAGAGGAAGAAGAAGAGGAGGAGGAGCACTAGCTGTCTGTCCTGCTTCAAATGCGCAAGGCACAATTACAAAATGAATCACAAAAGTGATCGGGTCTATTATAATGATACATTTCATCATAACTATGCTTTCATAGGGTCTTTGTCCGAATTCCCGTTGTATATAAAGTCTCCATACAGAAAATCTCTTCGTTCATTCAATCGTCCAACAGAAAACAGAACCACTAACACATACATTAAACTATAAATTCAGAAATCAAACTAAAACTACTCTAGATAGAGATCGCAATCATATTCAACTGGAGTGTGAACAAAGTTATAGGGGAAAACTTGTACTACGAAAACAAGATTATACAACTAACTGTAAGAAAGGATAAATAGAGCTCAGAGAACCGGGGTAGTGCATAATAGAAGTGTGGTCACACGAAATCTAACCGAGCTTGAGAAGAAGGCAATACTACTATTTTAACAAGAGAATATTATATTCTTGATAAATCGAGTGTGAATAGGAGCGAAATTGTCTGAATTATTTTTGTGAGAACCATCCGAACAGAACAGGTCAAAAGGCACATTTTAAGATCAATACGCAACCCTTTGCGAACAACAAATTTTCACATTCAATCTAAAACGTGTGAGGAAAAATCAGTGCAAAGTGTCACATCCTTCTGCTAATGCAAATTACAAAGAACTAAATGGTTATGTGAACGAAAAGTACAGAGAACAAAGAACTAACCCAGCTTTCTTAATATATCCACACAAGGTCACAAGGCACCTAATCCGTACCGAAGTACTTCATGGCAAAGTTGAGCGGGATACCCTGGGAAACATCGCTTGTAACAAGTGTGGCTTTTGGAAAATCGTCACAAATCCGCCGCAATCCTGAAGCATTATAGCAGTCATAGCCGAGAAAGTAAAACAACAGGAAGATGACAAATAAGATACATTCATAGAGTTTCTACCCTTTCAAGTCAATGTAAACTAGTGTCTGAGATACTCACCTGTTGGGGTGATGAACAGGGTTATGATGTAAATATTCTCCTCGTCGACTCCCGCTTCTTTCAATGCACACACTGCTTTCGAGGATGTTATTCCGGTGCTAAACAAATGCGAGTTTATTATAGGGGAATTCATCTACTATATCCGAAATCGGATAAAACTGGAACTTGAAGACAACTAGCTAACTATTTTACACGTTGCACCGTTAGTCTTGTAATTATGAACCACTTTACACATCCCACTAGAATCTCCACTGTAGAGCTAATTGTAGTAGACTGGGTTGACTTCTCGATAAAATAAGAGAACACAAATTGTGATCGTTATGACTTTCATTGTATCTGACCACTGACCTTATAATTGGGTATAGTAGGAGAACTCTTCTCTGTGCAATATCTGGAGTCATTCTTGCGTAGAGTACTCGCTGCTCTTCACCTGAAGTAAGCCATGCTTTGACAAAAAAAAACATACATCGGCCTATTTTCGATAAAAATAAGCTTCTCTTCCGCTGGATCTATTACCGTATTCACTAAGCTTCGTTACCCGGGTGAGCTACTGGAGCAAAAAAATAATTTTTCCGCCGGAAATTTTCATTAATTTTGCTCAGTTTTCATAAATACTTGGCCTAATTCGACAAAAACTACAATCAACTATTGAAATCAGTAACTATACGACCGGCAGCTAATCAAATGTTGCTATTTGAGCCTGACGAATACCGGAAATGGAGCTAGTTTTAAGACACGGAATGACGAACAAATTACAATCGGAAAACGGGTTCCCTTTTAGAAACAGTCGGACCTTACTGTTCCATGATAAATATGACGATATGGAAAAGGAGAGAGAAGAAAACATACCTCCTATCAGCATTTTACAGATGCGTATGGAACGGCAACACTGTCGAAGAGCAATTTCCATAGCCTCTCCACTTCTACATAACGAAAGACCACAGTTTCCACGCGCAAACTGGATACCTGAAGTACTTTGATAAAATGTAAACTAATATTAGAAGTTAACTGAACAGGATTCACCTCCACCAACGTCATAGAATTGCTTACTTCACTGGACTGTGAAAGCGAGCTTGTTCTTTCTATCTCAAACATTTAAGCAAACAGAAGCAATTACTGCGAAAACGGAGAGCCAGATTGGTTCTGTGACTATTCACCGAAACTACCCTGCTATTAGACGCGGAAAAACAATTTTGCTTCCAAAATTTCACGATCTTCTGAAACTTCTTTGTGCGACGTGCATCTTTCATGGAATATAGAGTTGATTACCTTTGTAGGAACAGTGGGTGGGAGTTGTGATAGAGACTTCCGTATAGGGCAAACGATTCAAGCCCTCTTCAATGACCAATCTCATCAAACGATCCGCGTAGAACACAAAATCAGAGTGTTCCGTTCTTCTGAGATGAACAACATTGCATGTCGCAGTATAAATACCAGACGGTAGTTGAATTTGAATGCATATAAACATCACAGAATAAGCATTTGAATTAGGTTCCATTTCAAGTATATTACTGTACACAAGGTTGTTAAAGCCGTTCGATGATGATAAATCAACTAACCTATCCTTCAGGATCGTCTGGAGCTCAAGTATTTGATTGGTTTCCGGAATTACAACCAAGTTTCCCTCCTTTTTGAGTGACTCGACGTAGGGGTCCACGGTTGACTTGATTATTGAAGGCATAACGACCTGGAATAAATACAGGTAATTGAATAGTTCAAAAGCTCAACACTACGTTGTAAATAGAGTGGAACTGATCATAACAATTCGATCAGAACTGGTAAGAACATACTTAGGACTTCGGAAGACCGCAAACGTAAATTGGTAACGCTGTCCGCTTATCTCACCAAAACAGCAAAATTATAGACTGACATATATTTCCAAGTATAATAAAAGTTTCGATTGATAATACACATCATAAATACAGAATACAGCGTTACAAGGTAAAGAGCAACTAAACACCTTTGGCAGAATGGGACAGAATCGAATTTTTGAAAAACGTATGGGTCAGCGATGACCAAAGATCTATCCCTTACACTGGTACCCACCCATCGATTTCAATAACAAGAAGCGCCCGATTCAGTCAGTGAATCTGAACCTAATTAAAATGAAATTAAAAAAACTCTTTTAACTTTCAATTTAGACAATATTTTTTGTGCAACGTTAGCGCATGCGTATCAAATTTTTCAACAAACGTTCGACATGCGAAAATGAAGTTCATTTTCCCCCTAAAACGCCCGAAGTGAAACAATTGTGATTGAGAGATAAGGATAGGTAGAAATATGATTGGATATACGATACATATACAATAATTTACTACGATCTTTGAAACACCCTCCTTTCCGGCAATGTTTAGAAAGTTTGAGAAATGTGCATATATATATTGTGCGCTAGGGTTGATATGATTAATTTCTTCAAACTGAAAATCAAGCAGATTGAGAGTAGCTGAAACAGACATAAATTTATTGAAATCTCATAGATTCACACATCGATTTAGCAGAACTAATAATATTTATCATCAGCGCTTCAGTAGTCTAGGAAAGTGGTAAACGAAAATATACGTTATTGCAAAGCAATATTCTGGAATGGTATTGAATTTTTATTCAAAAAAATTGAGTTTGAGATGATAGACTTTTGTTGAATTGAGCGCGCGACCATGCTGCAGCAATAAGCAGTGACTGAATCATTTGAGCGCATTTATTTCACAAACAGAGCGCACGCAGGATTTCTCGCAGGCGTGCATTTTACCTACACTGCTAGGAATGGGGTTGAATTCAAGAGTATTCTACAAATGAATGTCCTTCACAAATGCTATTGCAAGGTAGCTTATAGTTTATTATCGAAACTAGTAAAGTTAGGTTGTCTTGGGAATAAAATAATCAAATCAGGACATTCTACCGAAACCTGAATCGAATATTCATCTGATGCTAACATGTCTGAAGCAAAGAAATATGTATTTTAAGCCGAATAGGATCACACTGAATCCTATTCGACTCAAATAGACTATGATACTAACAAAGGGAGGAATAATAAGAGCGACCCTTCACTATCGTATCACATCATCTTCGCGTTGTAATACAGTTTGTCTATAACATACAACATTTGGAGTCACAACAAAATTGCCGATCAGAGTGAAAAAAAACTGAACTTTGTGGTCATTTGTGTAGATGCACTCCTACAATATAGTGTTCAATTATTATTTGTCGACGAATAAATCTGTTTCGATGTACTTCTGTAGCAGTGTTGTGCGTGATTGGGTACAGTTCAGAGTACAGAGCAGAAAGAAAACTTTTTTATTTCCTTGAACGTCAAAGCGAAACAAGGTCCATTTTCATACTATTTGTTTTCATGACCCGTGAAAAGGAGTATAGGGAACAGGAACAAATCTTTTGAATCAATTTGCGCACAAACACAACTTCATTAACAAAAGACGAGTGGGAAAGGGATAAAAATAAGTTGGGAGTTAAAGGAATGAATGGATGGGAGAATATGTATAAACAATACTTCATATTCTCCCATCCGTTCATTCCTTTAACTTGCCTTGTTTTGATAGTAGTTTGTAATTGTATTTTAAACGTAAATTATCTACTTTAGACTTGCAGCCTGAATGTAACAGACAGCCTCTTGGAGGATAGCCGTTGTCTTCCTAGAAGACTCTTTTCCTCCAACTCCCAGCGCCCTTTTGTCGCCAACAACACCTTCACACAACACTCTGTGATACGGGAGAAAAATAAAGCTTGTATTGTATTGTAAACAAAATGCAGCATCCCATTTACTTCACATTGCTCCGAATTTGAGCTTTTTCAGATTTTCCAAAGACATTGGAAGAACGTGATTCTTTCTGTAATACAATACAACCTGCGAGATAGGATATGAGATGTTTAGAGATAATCTTATTGTTAAGCGAAAAAAAGTCAAACTTCTCGTGCGTTTTACCCACGAGGTACCCCGTTAGGACATCTTGTGAGGTGTCAGGGATGTCGCTGTAAAATCTGACATCTAGATTCGATCCTGCTCTCTCGCTCTGCTCACTATTTTGCAAGAAGTGGACACCGGACGAATTTCAAGGTGAAGAAAAGTGAATGCTCGAAAAACTGTAGGTTCGGATCCAAACTGCAGAATAAGTAATAAAACATTAGTTGTTCAAGTAGTTGCCTAATTGTCTCACGCTTCTGCACTAAGCTGGCCTACACTATGCTCACTCATCACTCGCAAAAACATTTTCACGTGGAACATCAACAACGCTCGAATTTGTTTTTTTTAAACGTTTTGTCAGTTGGTTGAGAAGTCAACTAAAGGAAGAACATTGCGAACATAATAATCAAAGAAAATATTGGGATGATCGCTTTGCTCTGAGCGAATTACTTTGACATAATCTTCGACGCTCATCATACACGTTTTTACCCCGTAATATCTACTATTCCCACTTTTTGAGAACTAGCTGTTAGCCATTTCGCACTCCACAATGGTTTCAACCACCCATTGTGCGATATATCATTCAGATGACATCCACAGGGTGTTGGTGTTTCTTCAATTCTTTGCCTCCGCGACTCGCTTTAGCTCTGTCTACGTCATAGTTTCTTTCGTTAGCCAATCTTTCTGTAATCGAGTGCGCTCAGTAAACAAGTTGAATGCATCTATTCATGTCTGTAGGACCATATGTGCCCGACTCAATTCCTACTTTATTCAATAGTCACTGTAGCTAATAACACACTTATTACTTCTATAGTCCTCACCACTCCTACCTAGACGCCTACAGTATGCAGTTTAAATTTATAATGACCACATTGCTGTCGCAAACACGATAAAGAACAGAATGTTCGAAAGGTGATCACATGTAATCCTTCGCCCGTAACGTGAACGCTGTATTCTAGTAACGGTTGAATGAAGTTATGAGTATAGAGCTCGCTCATGCTCAGGGGAGCGCTGGCGAAAGCGCTACATTGTGCTGTGTATGTTTGTAGTCTGCTCGCGATTTCTGTCATGCCGGTTTTGGGAATTCTGTTTTTACTGGCCATATATTGAACGCAGAGTTTTGTCATGTGCTCAATGGGTTCACTCTACTTGTAATCTACCATTGTACTCCATCCCCGTTCCTCTGTAAGGGAACCCCTTCTTAAAAAGGTTTCTCCAGGTTCTGAGGACACAGTGATGTTTTCCAGGGTGGAAACGTATATTTGTTACCTATACGAGTGTTTCCTGTCAATCCAACTCTATCCACGCTCCTCCCCCCCCCCCCAAATGAGATGTCCAGCAGCCGCCAATATTAGCATCGTTTTCTAACCTATATCTCTCTTCAAAGCATTCCGAGTTGATCGATTCAACTCAACAAGATTATATGGTCCCATTAGTCTTTCTTATATTGCAACCTTTGGTCTGTATAGATTCAAGTTGCCCAGTATTGCCAACTGCCGTACACCGATGAACAATGATAACTCTAATACAGATTTGATACCGTCGCTAAGGATACTGTTTAGAAATCAAACATAACCGAGTTAATTTCAATTAGTATACTATCAAATAAAGTGTATAAATTCTATCTAGTCTATCATCTCTCCCCGTCTTTCCTAGACTTAATTTGTTTTTTCTTCTCTCAAGTCATTGGCTAACTGCATCAAAATTAGCTTATGTTACAGACAATGGTTCCAAGTTAATGGCCTTCATTCTCGATGTACTTCCCACGGAAGTAGTATTGTAGTCTTCGAGGGCTTTCTATAGGGCGTGACCCGATCTGGATTGTAGTTCGACCCGCGAATACATCATAACCTTTGCATCTCACTTCAAGCTCAGCGGGATTGAACTACAAAACCAGCAGAGAAAAAGTGGCAGTATCCGCTCGCCTTATGCAAGAAAAACCCCTATATGGCTTTCCTTATACATTCCATTTTTCCTGTACAACAGTTACAACTTCTGATCATCTGTTTTTAAAAACTGGTAATATAATCACTACGGATAACAGAATCTGAAAAGTGTTCTTGGCACTCGTACATCCCGGAGACCTCGGATTATTCAAGTTTATAATGAATCTCTTCAGATTCTCCTCAACTATAGCCTTTCACTCGAGACTAACATTATATTGTATCGAAAGACTTCTTCAGAACTCCTGTCTATGTGTGGTTTCCGCGCGATTTTCATCTCATCCTGACCTGACCCATACAAAGTATTCCTGTCCCATACACTGTTCAGTAAAATATTTCTGTTGTAATAATTTTCATTCTTCTCTCCTATTTTTCCATACGAATGAGTGCCAAAAGAGTAATTTCTGTTTCTAATTGTTGATTACTCAAAGTCTCATTCCAACTATACTTTATGAATTGTCCACAGAAAATCTAGAAAGAAGGGTAGTCCGATCTCAAAGAAACAACGGAACAGTGGTACAAATACTGATTCAATCTCTCCAGTGTTTTTACCTTGCTGAACTGTCAAATTTCGCGATGTTCTTTATTTCCTCTCACTGTATCTCGAATAATTGATATATAAATTGTATTTCATTTCGTTCGGTTAGAGACTCTAAAATAAAAACTGTATTCGAGTGAAAAGACGATTTCCGTGTTTCAAGTGTATCCCCGATGTACTGAGATGACAGATCAAGCGGATTATGACTATGTCAATGACGAGTTCGCCAACATGTCTGATATTGAATACGAGGTATTTCTGTCATATCATATATGAGTCAGTCGTTGAATAAGAATTAATAGGAAGATAAACAACCACCTAATGCGATCACTCTACGGCCAGAACGTCACGAAAACATAGTGGTTATCGTTCAGCCATAATGTCAGAATCATAGAGTACAACTGGGAGTGAAGAAGAGAGTGTTGAAAAATAACGCCGAGGTAAGCGTAACTTTATCTGAGTCGTAGTTTTGCAATTGTGAAATTCAACTGAACTCCAGCTAGACCAAACTACAAAAACATGAGAAAACCATCCAGCGTTCCAACCGTAATACTTTGCAGGCGGTGCTGGCCGACTACCTGTGGCCGAGTGGCGTGGAACGGTTTTTCGTGGGAATTCTGCTGGTTATGATGGTAACCGGCGTGCTCGGAAACACTCTGGTAGTGGTGGTCGTCGTATCGAAACGGTCCATGGTTAGTAGTTATCATCTAATTCAACAAATATTGATAGTTATGTGTGAATAATAGTATTTTACGGCTTTTTTCTAGCTGTCCCTCACTTCATAACAATACATTGTTACACGGGTAGCAGTTACACCAATTGACAATACTAAGGTAGAATTACAAGTCTACTAGGAGCAAATTGAATAGTCACGTAAAGTTAGCATTCTAATGAGGCACCATGCACTTTCCACTGCACATTTCTGAGTTCTGCTGTGTTTAACATGCTTCACGTGACTGTGCATTGGACCAACAGTATACTACCCGAGGCTTCCTTTAATAATACACCTCTCCTTGCCACAGCATGGACTCGAGACCAAAACGATGTAACCTTATCTCTATCAACAACTCAACTTTCATATTTCACACATAGCATATATTTTTCAAAGTTCATTCAATAATTTGGACTGAAAGTTAAGCCCTTCAAAAGTTATTCCATTGTATGCAAAATGAGCCGTTTGACTGTATTTCATTACTTGATCAGTTATTATTTCTCCGTTATTTTCGGAAATCTACGAGTTTTCCGAAGCTTTGCTCATACTTCGTTGTATCATACATTTTCTGTCTCTCTCGCCCCAACATTCTAATCAGACTATACCCCCACACCTTTCGTAATTTTCCTCTCATTTCCGCTGCAACTAATGAACTTCAGCATATCAGTTCTATTTTCATATAACACGAACCACGCTTTTCAAAAGCAACTATCGCTGAATTGAAGTTGATAAACAGATTCAAAATCAACGTTTGGTCAACGTTCAACCAAACATGCATCTTAGTCTGATCTGCCAATACATCATACATTTCCCTTTAAAAAACTGTACACCAGAATCAAACTATAGTCTTACCAAATTTTAATTTCCAGTTGCAGCTGTTTTTCAAATTGGTGTGTTTCATACCTTACACGAGATCTATTAGTGGAACGTCGTGCACAACAACACATGATTAAAAGGCGTAATGAATTTTCGTTCGAAACGTTGGATTACAAACAGGAGTGTAGAATGATAATGAGTAAACTCTAGTATATCAGCAGTCTAACCTTTGTGTGTTTTCCGAAATTTATTTTGATCTACGCAGGCAGTATCATTATCTAAAAAGCAGCAAGATCAAACTACAAACACTACAGTTGAACGTAAATTGTGGACTTCTTTGCCTGGAGCGATCGCCTTTCTATTGTGGTGTGTGCGAAGCTGAGTAGTAATTAGACTGCAAACACATCAGGCACCGTAGCAAAGTCTCCTAAAAAGGTCAAGTCTGAGCTGAACTATATGGACACTACCTGACCCAGATTTGGCTCACCCCCACTATGCTTAAACACGAAAACAACCATGTGGCCAGACTGTGATCAGGTCCTCAATCAGGGTGAACTCACCACTTTCACGACTTTGCTACGGTCCCCAGAACTTTTGAACTACGTCTAAAACACATCCGCATCACAGTACACAGCAAATCCAACCATGAGACAGTCTCGCAGTATCGCTGGATTCCGGTATAGAGTTTCTTCAGGAACACGCAGGCTACGACGTCTGATATTTTTGTAGTTTGATACCTCTATTTTTCAGTATCCGCTATTTCCGCTGTGTATACGCCGGTTAAACTGTAAGACAGACTTCAGCCCATAGGTCTACCGCATAAATAGGCTATTTGAAGCGCCTGGCTACGTTTGATATGTCTCTGTGCCCGCATCTAGCCAAGCTTTATTTAATTACTGAGACAAAATACATGGGAGAGTAGACGAATTGACGGAAGATTGAGATAGTGAAGAGGAGCGAGAGAGAGAGAGAGAGAGAGAGAGAGAGAGAGAGAGAGGGAGGCACATAAAACAGATAACCTTATTAGTAGATTTGCAACAGTCTCTACGGTGCCTTACCAGTTGAAAATATACGGAGTATGATATTATGTAACTGTGTGAAATTGCTTAACAACCTTCGCTCAAAGTCGTTTCAATGATACTGTTCCGTCACAGTAATATGATTTACAGTAATATCATTCCCAGTATAATGCATTTACATTAATATCATTTACAGTATATCAGTTTCACTGATCGTTTTGCAGTGGTCGTCGATGAATATTTTCCTGACCAACCTGGCCTGTGCCGATCTGCTCATCCTGCTTCTCTGTCTGCCACCGACCGTTATAAACGATGTAACAAAGACATTCTGGTTCTCGACGCCCTTCTGCAAGGCTATGCTCTTCTTACAGGTACAGTTCATAGTCACTTCCACGCACCTGTCGCCACTTACAGTAGGAAATGCTCTTCGGTTGATCTTGATGTGTGAAACACTGTTAGAGATTTAATAGTTTTAGAATTTTTTCTATTCTTATGCGAAATTGCGTCTGAAAACGAGAGAAAATTAAATCAACCGAGAAAAATGGGTTGAAGAATCGGGAGAGAAGAAAAATATGAATATTCAGAATACGTCGGTTTACGTGTCTATTCTGACGCTGGTTTCGATAACATTTGAGAGATGGAGAGCTATCACTTATCCGTTGAAGTCGCAAGTGAAACCGACTCGGTTCATAATAGCTGGTAGGTTCAAGAGGGGCAGAGTGACACTGAACGGCTGGGTGATATACGAAAGTCCTATAATAAAAACTTACAACATTTTCTCTCGAAAAAAATAATTTTCAATATCGTTATAGAAACCATTTTCCGAAAAGGCTATGTTTTCTAGTGTCGCATTTCGGTCTAGGTATAGTGGAATACAGTGTATAAAGGGAATTAAAGTACAAACCCAGCAGATCGGACCAACATGTACCGCTTTAGCCCGACTTTTCCTGGGCGATCGTCATAGAAGAAAATAAAGTCTGAGTTACAGTCTGATCTGCAAAAACAGTTGAGAGCTCCCAGACAACGCTTCAGATGCATCAGTATCATCCAAAACTATGAGTATCGCCTTCCAGAATAAATATCATGTTTGCCTGGCTCGTCTAGAGTGCCCCATTTCAGCCTACTGTTTCCAGGACATTTTTAACTGATTCAGATGGTGTCAACTGTAATGTAAAACTAATGTGAAACAAAGTGTTGACTTTTGATTTTGAAAATGAGGATGAATCGATTGCTTCTCAGGTACATGGGTGATTGCCATTCTCCTTTCGTCGCCAGAGCCTTTCACACTCCAATTGGAAAGTGCCAGCTTCATGAGACCGAACTTCACGACAACTGTCAGTTTGCCTCCCCAAACTGTACTGGTAAATGACGTAAGACGTGGAAAATCAACAACTGTGAACTGTATCATTGGATAGTATTTATTACTTTTAATTCATTTAATCTGTATGTATTAAGTTTATCCTAGTTAACTTGATTTCATTTATCCTATTTCTGTTTATTTAATTTTCGGTGCTAAAAAGAATTAACATCTCCCTCGAAGATAGAGAATGATGAAGTCGATTTGTAGTTCGGTCCTAAAACAGCGCGATTCTTAAACACTGGGGGAATTTCTTCCCCAACAGCGAACCGACCTTCCCGAGCCATTTGGTAGGTTCGAGGAGCGAGAGTGTGGTTTGTCCGTACTGTGTAACTAATATTTTTAACCTTTGCGGTCACCTACAAGTTCATTTTATCGAGTGCAGGAGAAGAAATATGAAGTACTTGTATTGAATTGAATACATTTGTTGCCTATTAAATATACTCATATTTGTACATTGATTCCGTAACTAAATGAAGGTGTTTCAGTGGGGTACTCAATGTAAGGAGACGTGGTCGCGCACCTTCCAACAAACCTACCAGGCCACGCAGACCGTCGTCTTCTACATCTTCCCTCTCGCACTCATCAGCGTCATGTGTTTTCAGATGAAACGCACTCTCGATGTCTGTAAACTGGCGTGAGTTGTTGCTCCACCCTCTCAAGTCTCAACCCAAGTTGTTTTACAAGTTTCTCGCTCAACCTCAGTCTCATTTTGCTCACAACATTCAGCTTTTTTCCCTATTTCATAATCAAGACAAGGCATATTGGGTAGGTATGCTTTTTGTGAAGCTTAGAACTTTTTTGGACGATCAAAATTAAAAGTCGTAACCTGATTTTGCTGTTTCGAAAGAGTATCACTACAACCCAACCTTGCTCATGCCCTATATTTTAGTAATGGTAAACGGCAAGTATCGAATCGAAAGAAGGCGGTTCGAATGCTAATCGCAGTCGTTTGTCTGTTCGCCTTATCCTACATGCCGGTTCATCTCTACAATGTAGCCAGGTTAGTCTCCATATTATAGTATCTGCCAGTCACGTGTATAGTTACGTGAATAAGTGCAAGAAATGAATAATCATAAAGCGTGCAATTGCTAACATGTAATTCGCTTCCTCAGATATGCACCCGAATAGGCAATAATAGGCTAGAACAAATGGTCCGTTGACTTGACAGACGTTTAGTATTAATATAAAACTTATATATAGTTAAACAATTTGTTTCAGTGCGTTTGATTTACTGACTCCGACATCGCCAGATGACGATTACGATATGCAGATGATTGCTATCCGAAAACTTCTCCCCCGAGTCTTCAGCTACTCGTCTAGCTGTCTCAACCCGCTCCTATATAACTTCATGTGTGGTACGTACGACGAACACGTATTTACAGTCAACAACATTTATAGTACATAATATATACACGTATAACGTCCCTTGGGCAATGTCAAACTAATACACAAGACGACAATAATATGCAAAAGAGCAGCTAACCATCTAGATATGAACGCTAAATGGTACCTATAGAAATCTCATATTCCCAAATATATTAATTTTCACAAGAAAGGGGAGTCAAAACAAATAATCGAATGAGATACAACAATCATTAGATCATAACGTAGAATGTGAATAGCCACCAAACAACCGGGAAGAGAAGCTCATATTCACAGAAAACAAATCAAACTAGATATGTACGGAATGAATATAAACTCAACTGAGCAGAACAGAAACGAAAACCATAGGCTACTCAGAAAGCGAATATTACTCATGAAGGAACGAGACCGGTGGTGTGTGATCAGAATGCAATGTTTTAGACACACAATTTCAGGGAAATTCCGGTCAGCGTTCGCTGGAGTGATATGTTGCAGACAACGAAAGGTGGATGGAAGACGGACAACTCAGCCTTCCGAGAGATTACTACTATCGGACAGAAGATGAGCAGGGGGCGGAGCCTAATTAGACTCGCGCATACACAGGTTGAGGGGCTCGTCGACCGAGTCCGACTTGATCTCACTATGGGTAGAAGACGGGGACAACATGGACGACATGACTGGTTTCTCCAGCAGACTGGCTATCGAGGAATGCCGTTCGCGGAACGACCGGGCCGGCGCGGCGGGACTGGGCAGCGAGAGCGGCATCAGGGGACTGAGGGCCGGCGGCGAGGGACGCAGACGGTCGTTGTGCCAGAGACGCAGGGTGCGCGCGTCCGCCAGCAGCGACGGCGCCGCGGCCAGGGCGACCGGGCCGCCGACGCGGGCCAGAAGGAACCACAGACGCTCCGACAGGCGAGACGACAACGACGGCGACTGCTCCGTCTGCACCACAAACAACGCGGCCACCAGGGCCGGCGCCCCCGACGGCAGACCGCGAACTCTTCTCGAGAAGTGCTGAAGAGAGTGTGCGAGAAGAGGAGACGCAGACAACAGAGATGGAGCAGTGTCGCCGCGAGTCGACCATGCCAGCACCAGAACATCGAACACACAACCCTGCAAGCAAGATTGTTACGGGATGAATAGCCTTATTATGACTAGAATTAAACGTTTTCTAAATCTTTTTCTCTGTTGTATTATTGTACAGTTTCTTAAATGATGGTTGAAGTTGAATACCTTGAGCAGCTGAATACGCTCCGTTTGTGGTAGACATAGAAAACCAGGCAGAGCATTCGAGAAATCCACCACGGCCTGAAATTGATTGATGTTTACATACAATCATGATGTAACCCTGGTATCATAAATTCAAGCTTTCTACCGTTTACACAAATTCCACCCGCCACCCCATTGATCGTCCATTTTTTGTCAACATCAACCCAAAACAGAATCCAGAGCACTACGATTTATAATATTCCAATATATCCCTGCCGAAGCTGGGTGCATAGATGGTTCACCGTTGAGTAAGTCTGCGAAAAGAGAGACGTATGTGATAAAAACAGTAAATTACCTTAATTGCCACCAAATAGGAGCTGAACTGCAGAGGACATCGACCGGGCAATGGGATTGCACACGACTCCAGCTGGAATCACAATACATATACTGGTTAACTTGACCATTATGAAATACAGTATGTTACACCTGCTCACTTTTCAACTTTATAAGCACGAGGAGCGCCGAAATAAAAAGCATTACGTAATCCAAGATATGCAAAGTACAGCAATGCAATGTCTCCTAGTTGAACATTTGTCAGAACGTCCACATCTGTGTATCAACTACTTTGATTAATATGGAAAACAGAGAGAAACGATGTAACTTTAAACTAACTGTACAGCTAGTATAACTTTAGTTCATTTATTCATTCATGTAACAACTTTATTGTAGTTAACTTAAGTTTTTTAAATGTAATCTAATTATGTTCTCAGACACTTCCCACCAGCTGCATTAGTAGAAAACTTTAGTAGCGAACTCGACGAGAGAGCGCACAGGTCGCAGATCTCTGCGGCCTCATTGACCTCCACACTCTCTCGCTATTATAGCTGACCAATCGTTCTTAGTTTATTTGATGGTAATGATGTCAACTTCACGTTAATCCTAACATTATTCCTTTGCGCTCTGAACCTTGGCTCTCCCTAGTTCAAAAAGTACATGAAGCAAAAAGTTGAGAGAACACCATGTGATACATTAGTTCATGTTTGTACTATGTGTCGAGTACATGAATGTGTTGAATAAATATTGATGGGAACTAACCGTGAGGACTAGTTGTCCGAAGGCGACGTGGATTCGATCGGCGGCCTCTCCGTCGTTCTCGAACTGAACGGCGAGGGCGTCCAGCTGAGACTGGGCCGACGTCCGCTGCATTTCTTCCACCATCTTCGCCTTCTCCCGCTTAGGAACACGACCGAATCGAACAGCTGCAAACAGACTGTCTATTCTACAGTTTATATCCTCTTCTAAATACACGTTGAACCGCGAATAAACATGTTATTCCATTCTAAACTAGGAATTAATGTGTCTTCTTCCTGCGTGTTTTCATACACGGTTTCCCAATTCATATCACTGTTTGTTGAATATTCACACTGCTCTTTGCACACTTCACTGGACTCAATGATTATGAATAAGCTAGCGTCTAATGATTAAGTCTTAACGGCTGAACATTATTTTCACACTATACGCTATTTTCGCGGTGCAAATTATATGACTTGTTTGTCGTAGACCAAGGACTTGTATTAGCATACATAGTGCCAGATGAAATCCCACTTTTTTTATTCTCAAGCATTCGAGGTCATCAACAGGCAATCGCGCGCTACACACAAACTACTAATTACGCGGGCTGAATTCAAAAATTGGCCCATCTCAAGCGGGTAACCTTGGCTAGGGGCATGACATGGACAAAATGAAAAACTATTTCAGAGCGCTTGTTTTCACCAATGACCTGGATACCACGACACACAACTGTTTTTGAGCCCCAAATATTGTCCTGGCAAATACCCAATCGCACTGTAGGAACAATCCAAGATGAGAAAGAAACTAGACGTTACTCAAAATATCAACTGACTCAATTAATGGGATCCTGTGTGTAAATCATCCCCGCTCAGGCTTAGTCAAATGATGAGATAATACAAAAAATGTTTGAAAAAATTCTTTACTGAGGACCGTTGAGGGACATATAATGATGTGTACATTTTGGTTGAGGGCAAAACGTGGTAAACCAGCTTTCAATTTAACTATATTTTTTTTCTGTTTTTACTTGCGGCGAACTATTTGGTTGTTGTTTGTCACGAGGCACAGTAGCAGACGGGTGGATCGTGATATACCACCCGATTCAACTACAACCAGCCCTCCCACCCTGTGATGATTCAACATTTGCTCCCTTTTCCGCTCTTTCCTACCCCTATTTTCGACCATTGAAATTGAAAGGCGTGCAAAATGTGAGGCACAAATGAGTGAGAGGAACGCGCGCCCGATTTTCGCGCACATCGTTAGTGCGATTGCATAAAATGAGGCGAACAAAGGGGCGCGCACAACCGTCAATCACATTGAAAAGAACAACGATACTACACATGTGGGGCAGTCTGGCACTGCCTAATGGTACCATCTCTCTGGGAGAGAGACAATTCATCTATACAAGCATGTACCCCATCCCTAAGCGTCAATCGCAACAGACTACAGTTGAGTGAACGTGTGCACCTTACGAAACATTAGACAGCTTACGAATCTTGCTCGTTGTAGGCATATTTAAAGTGGCCTCAATGATGATATAGATAATGAAATGGGCAAACAGCATGTTCTCACCATCTCTGCTCATTCCCACAGCGATGCATTTCTTCAATCGACAGTACTGACATCTGTTCCGGTTGTTTCTGACAATGAGACACTCCTGTGTACGGGTACATGGGCGATATTGGATCTTCTGTTGAATGGAGCGGCGGAAAAAACCCTGTAAACACAGAGGTTACCACACAATACGCACTTTTAGAGGCAGTTACTTTTGCAGGGTCACTCCGTTCCGTTCCGTTCTGCTGTGTTTGTAGTTTGATCTGGGTGCGTTTGCGGTGTGAATCGAAAATTCTGCTGTGTTTTACGCAACCTACTACAGTACCCTCCCCCATAGAGTTATCGTAATTACTCATCGCAGTTCGTCCTGCAACTCCACTTTCCATTTCCATGTTTGCCAAAAACTGTGGCAACTATCGTAAACGAAGGCCAACTCGCTATTTTCGATCTTACACCCGCATCTAGCGCAGTAATGTTACCCGAACTGCTATCTCCGCTGAAACGTATCGAAATTAGCAGTGTGACCGGGTTAGAAAACGAAAACATCTAGCGAAACTGTTCTCTATTCTCGCTAGACGGTTTGTGAAAACATGGATAATACAAGCTAATTTCACTACATTCAGCTTCAGGAACCGCAAAACCGAGCATTTGTTATGAATTTGTATTGTATACTCTTTAGCCTTGTCACTTCGAACACATATTTTAAAGAGTTCAGTCTTTGAGTGAAACGTAGATCAATCGCCCTGTGTTCCTCCCTCTCTATCCCTCCCATACAACCTTGTAGTATGAAAGAGGCGGTATTTTCACCGCCAAAAACCATGAACGAATAATGGACGTTGGCCGTGAGATGGCATGCGAAAACGAGAGAACCGGTCCGCTCGAGGGCACCGGGGCAGTGGATAGACGAAATTGGAATGGAGAGAGAGAGCAGAAAGAGAGAGAGAGGGAGAGAGAGAGGAGAGAGAGAGGGGAGGGGGGGGGGAGACCGAGAGAGTAGATTAACGACACCGCATACAGATGCATGAGGTAATGGTAATTGTCTGGTCAGGCGACATACCTTGCAGCCTTCACAGGCGAAAACTCCATAATGAAAGCCGCTGGCTTTGTCCGAGCACACTTGGCACATGAGGGTTGTGGCCACCAGATCATCGCTTCCCGCTGAAACAGCTACATTTCAAGCAAATCCATATAATCACCGTCATTTTGTTATAATGTTTGTAGTTTGATCACGGAACACTTTCGGACATTATTCGGGAATACACATTTTTGAGAGATCAAACTACAACTCTTGCTTATCCTGTTTTCCCGTAGGTACTGCTCATACGTTATTACTACGTGTGATATATATGAACATTGTCCTACTCTACATTGGAACCTAGTGGAAACGGCAACAACTAGATACATCAAACAGATAGAAGGAAAAAAATGACCTTGAACACCCTAAAAAGAGAAAATGTCTGGAAACCAGGGTTAGTGTGTCTGACAGGCTTTTGTGGTGTAAATACTTGGTTATTGGAAAACAGCCAGCACACATTGAATGATCGACGCTTTGTCATTTTTCGTTTTGGAGAAGCATCGCAAGTTCAGATCAGAAAAGAGTTTAAATGCGCAAAGCTGCGCCACTTCAAAATTAACTCGACGGGAACAATGAAAGAGCAACATGTGCCATGACTGTAGTGAAGAAGCTATAAAACTAAACATGTGCAGCATAGTTGGTTCGCAACCGTATCATTTTGTATTGTGTGCAGAAAAAGTGGGAAATAAACTGATATGAGAGAATGCGTCCTACTTTCTATCTGAAACGACCATGAGATTGAGAAAGGCGGCCAAGGCGTTTCACTTATTTTTCCGCAACAAAGATATTAGCGCTACCAGGAAACTATGGGATGAGAAGAGAAATACAAAGGAAGGACATATTCGAAAATGGGATGCCAGACTTTACGAAAAACCGAAAACATACGAAAAGACATACGAAAGTTGGGCGCGAAAACCGTGTTTTTGAAAGAAAACTGTATAAAGAACTGAGAACAAAGAAAGCGTCAGGACGCCGTTCGATGGCTCAAGATGGAAAATGAAAAAAGCATTTCTCTAAATAACAACGCGTGAGCACTTCTTGTGAGAAATTACAAACATTATTTATTTTACCATCTGTTTAACCATTACGTGGAATTTGTTTTCGATAAACAGAGTCATAAGCAAATGTCCTTGTACTCAGGGCCGGGCGAAAGAAATATCCCAGACAATGACATCATATGTATACCAGAGAACGAAATCACATGTTGTTTCGGAAGGAAAGTCGGTCAAGTTCAAGTTCGGAAAAACGTCATGGTGCACGAGATCGTAAACAACATTAGCATTAGCGCACAGTCATAACACAAAGAGAAGAGACTTTGAACAGCAAGCACACCTGGATACTTATCGAGATAACCAGAATAAACAATGATTAGAACAAGTGAATTAGATCAAGCGACTACGAAATGAATAGTAATAATGCAATTTGATTCGAGGGTAACCTAATATCAATTGATTTCGATAATGCATGAAATACAATAATAGTGAATAACATGAAACTAACCTCTTTCGGACGAGTTATTCGATTCGGAAGCCGAGTCTTCGCTGGGACAGGATAGAACGAGGGAATTAATAGCAGAAAGGAAGAAACTGTCTCCGGAGGGCGCTATGGGACGGAAGGCCGAGGTGGGGGCTGGACACAGAAGACTGCTCTCCGACAGAGGAGAGCTGAGCGAGGGCGAGAAGGCGGCAGGTAGCCGGGGACTCAACGACGACGACTGCTGCGGACAGACCGCGGTTACACAGCCGGCTATTGGCATCGGACGCGACACCATCATTGTGGGCGAAAGCTGGCTGGCGCGAGAGGACCGAATATGCCAACCGGGACAGTGCGCTCGCCAGCCACCCCCACAAGGTCGCGCACCGCCCCTCTCTCATTCATCGCATAAAACAACTGGGGATACGGTACAAGGACACGGAATAGAGGTAAGCGTATGTCGACTAGGCCAAAGTGAATTGCAATTGTTCCCGTAGACTATTGGCATCTAATAGCGAATAATATGAAAGACCGGTAGTGCAGGTGAGAATAGGATGAGAAAGGTGGTGAATGGTGAGGCTATTCGGCATCGTCCGAGTCGAGCAGGCCCCTCGAGTGCTCGTCGTCTGTCACCCTGCGGACGAGGTGGGTGGCGGACGCGCGTTGTTCGAGAAGTGCGGCCCCAATGAAGGAGAGGGTGATGGGCACGGCGGCCACCAGCTGCACCAGGGAGGGGGCTTGGTGCCGGAACATGGAATCGGCCAGGAACGAGAGCGGGATGGACAGCGTGAGCGAGAGGGAGGCCGACAGCGAATCCGTCAGGCCTGCTGCCACAAGCCACAGATAGTCGGCAAGCAGGGTACCTGAACCAAGATCAAATAAGTTATAGTGGCCAAGAAAGGTAACAACTCACTGTCCATGTCAATTCAACACACATACGGAGCTCATATAGTTCGTTTCACCCATCGATAGCAGTCAGCCATGCTGGCCGAGCGCACCCTATATTGCAGGCGACTGATCTGGCAGCTCGCCAGTCTTTTCATTGCAAATAAAAATTCAAAAAGTGGTTATTTTGAGTATTTTGCACATGTTTTGTATACAAAAGGTTACCACATAATCGGGGAGTAATTAGGACAACTTTTTGAGCGCTAAAATTAGGTTTGAAAAACGGCCTGAAAAGATGGTTGGATATCACTGTTTTTATTTTCGGCCATCATGTTCAGATGGCCGGCTGCTTGTGGGCGCCGCGCCACCTATCCCAGCTGAGTTCAATACCCAGCTGGTGCACAATTTTGATTAGGCTGATCGCTGTTGGAAACTTTCCAACACAATTGACTCCGCCCACTAAAATGTACTGTACCTGGCTACTATCGATGGGTGAAACGAACTATAGGACCCGGCTTAGTTAAGGGGTTCGTCTATATACGTTTGTGGCTGGTTAAAATCTCACTGGCGGCAGCCCCTAGCCTATGATCTTGGCGCCACCTATATGTTTCTTATCTGTCATGTTTCGCATACGGTCATCACATCACGCCCATAATCAACACATAGCGAGAGAGGGCGATCGGATTGGATCAGCGATAAACCATGTACTCAAGACATATTGCGGCAGTCTCAACACAATACTCGCAAACTCATTTCACTTCTTTTTGGCAGACTTTCGCTATTTAACAAAAAATGATAGCAAGCAACAATTTTAACTGTATTCAGCAGAGATACTCACTTACTGTACCAACTTATAGTATAGGCATGAATGACAACTGTCCTCTACTAACTTACAACGCGAGAGGTAGATTGCGAATTTAGTTCCTATTCCTACTTGTTCTCAGAGGTTCAAACTTTGGTAACGGAAATATTCACATATACATTGTAATAATTGGAGAGACGTGTGAGAGAGAGATAATTGGCACAACTTTCAAAGTTATTAAAACAATACGTATTAGGACTATTTACCGAATAGTGCCGATACCACAATGGAGCCTAATTGTTCCATATTGGGCAAAGGGTACAGACACTCAATTTCGAACGAATCCAATACGAACAACAGTGGAGATCCGATCAGAACCGACATTACTCCAATAGAACCTGGAAAGAACAATCATTCCCAATGTAGTGGATATATCTAGTTTCCATACAGCGGAATTCAAATTCGACCGGCCAGTTAACAAACATTCTGAAACTCAGATAAGTGAGACAGATATGTGGGTCCGGCTTAACATTCACAATTCTCATCTGGTACTATAAAATACCTTGAGATATCCCGGGATTCGGGAGATAACTGAATATTTCACATATTTCATTCTTGCCACACCCCATCACGTTCATACCCGTTAATGATTAGTTGACACGTTGTTCAACTCTCATCAAAATTTCCAGTAACACCACAAAGAACAAAGTCCAATGAGGGTATATATAATGATAATCTGGTCCCGCCATAAAATGTAGTTCCAACGGTTAATCCTCGATTAAGTACTACTAGGAGTACGCAGTCCAACCCTTCTCTACATAGACACAAAGTGATATGAAATAATCAGCGACAGCTGAAGAAGAATGCCAATTATCAAGTTAGGTAAAAAGTACCCACATTATGTTTCAGAGCGCCACCATTACTCATTGTTCGAATTGATGGAGATACCTCACTCTTTAGTACCTATGGTATTCCTAACTCTTCAACTCAAAGTTTTGCCTAAGCAAGTCTCCAAAGAGAAATGCTTTCAGATAAGACCAGGCCATCTGAAATATTTGTAAAAGTGCCCTTCTTTCTTTGTTCTCTAACAAAGTATCAATGTAGATAGATGTATATCTGTATATTTAATTGCTTCTCTGATCGATAATAGAAAAAGCAGGACGCACTTACAAATATTCGAAATGCACAGGTCTTATATGGCAAAGAGCCATTTTCAGTGGTGGCCTTATGTTGGATAGTGGAATTGTTTCGGGGTCAGTGGGCGACCTCACAAAACACTACTGCCCTACCACTACTATAGAGCGAAGGACAACCTAATTAGCATGGATTATACAGTCTATGCCACATTATCCGTGGACATCGTTTTACCAACACCACCCAACAGTCACAAATGTCACACTTGCTCCGGCCTGGCCGGCCACGATCCATTCTCAGACAAAGACATTAAAGTGTAGATCTTTGTCAAGTATCTTGTGAGAATAGTGAGAATGTGATAAACCGTTATTGTCAACCACTAGTCAATCCTGATCCCATTTCCGAAACTTCGGCATGGACCTAGTGATTATCAATTTCTAACAGACTTGAGACTTGTTGCCATCTCAAGTCTTCTATCATTGCAATCGAAGCCGCCAGTCCAAATGTATCGTGGAACAGGGGTTTGAACAAAAGACCCCTAAATCGGGGCTTCCCTGAACTTTCCCACGCGCGATCCTCGCTCTTTTAGGAGAAGACGCACTTTCTCCTGAAGAGAAGGCGGTGAAAAGAAAGTGTACGAGCAAGGAGGTTTGAGTTGAGAGAACCCTGCTCGCCCATAGCACCCACCAAGGCGACCTAGCTATGAAGTGTTATTTGATGGCTGCATTCGAATACGTTCATTTCTCGTAAACTGTCATTGTGTTGTGAGTGGGAGAACCGGTAGGACGGTCGCATGATCATGGCTAGCCGAGCTACAATTACATAACAGAGAAATGCGCGCGCGTAAAATAACGAACTAGCACATGAAGGTCAGCGGAACACTAGCAGTCCAACGCAAACCGGCCCCACTTCGATGCCCAGAATGAACGAAAGTGATGGGAATCAAGGGAAAACAGACAGGTAACACTACTGTTACGACTAATCAACCACAACTACTGGAACATGATCAGAAACTCACCAAACATGAGATTCATATTGATTTCCCCACTCTTCTCGATAAACCGTGTGTACAGTGTGAGGTATAGAGCGTATGCTATCGCTGACAGCTGAAAACTTGTAAATTAGATGTAAAATGCATAATATCGTACACAAATGTATTTCAGAGAGCATAAATCCAATGCAACAAATTCGGTCCAAATACTACGGTATGTATGGAGATAGAGTTGCGCGACCAAGTGTGTCACAGCTGGCACAGTAGCGAAATGTTGACCCCAAATTAGATAAAAGAGAGGTTGCTGACATTCTTTAAACATTAGGTGGCTTTAGAAAACTTTACAATTGCAGACTTGCTATGAGTCTACGCGGTAAGGGAACAATTAGTTAACCCATATAGAGCGGAAACTTACTCCCTAAAAATCTTTTGCAGCATAAAATACTATATCTTTCTTGCCTGCATGACCCCGGTAATATAGCTTACAGCCGTTTTCGCAGTTAACTCTTCCAACTTTTTCGCTCAGTTTATTTAAGAGGGTGACCACGCCAAGACGCTTCACATTTGGGATCTACAGAGGAAATTATACAATTTAGTAAATTTCAACCATACCATATCGCTAAAGCATTGAAATAATAACTGATCTCTTTCACGATCTTTGATTAAACCAGACTAGATAGTTTTTTGTTTGAAGTCTGTTCTGAAACATATGAACGAATGAATTATTATTATTATTATTAAACTGAACCAACAGCTAACAAACCTGTGCAAGGACCGTTCCTGCCAGACTAGAGGAAAACTGAGACACTGCAAACACTCCGCACAAATTCATTGCCACCAACAAAGCCTGCAACAACGTTGTATTCGTTTTATACAAGCAACGTGGTTTTGTATCATAATTTCAATCTTCTAGTTTTTCTTATAATTTAATTGTATACAAACTATATGTTTATCGATAGCCTAAAAACTCGTATCATGGAACCAAATGAACGTGATCAGCTATATCATCCAAAAATCTTCTTCCTTATTCGCAGAATTTCGAATTGAGTTCTGTCGAAACTAGAAACCAGATTTTTGACAATATTTTCAAGCTGATTAACCATTCTAGTACTGACCTTTAAGAAAGTAAACGAAGACCCGTTTGAGGGAATACAGATGGATAAAACCAGAACGAAGAGAGAAGAAGAGGATGAAATGAGATTCAGCGACGAGACAGATGTGAACAGAAGAGCCGTCTGATAGGTGAATGAACAAATCAACCACTGAAAGCAACGAATGATATTTGAATACTTCTATTACAAATATCAACAACATCATATTAATAACCCCGTCCCAGTGAATTATAACATTATTTTGAGATAGTATAGCCGTACTCAGAATATGAGAGGTCACAACGTTGGAATCCCACAGATTTATTCAAAAATAATAATTCAGTTTACGTAGCTGTACGCCCATCAAAGCACCTTGGCAGGGAACTAAACAGAATACCATAAAAACGATTTCCAATCGTGCTGCACTCTTCCAATCTCCCTTGAAGTTTGTGTGGGTCAATTCTATAATAACCTGGTTCTGGTAATACTTTTTTCAGGTTACGTTAGTGGGTAACCTAACCTGGTAATCTAAACGTAATCTAAAACGAAAATCCGGTTACTTCTAGCTAACGGTAGAAACCTAATGCTTGGTTGGCTGAAACTAGAATGTTTGCATAAATTACTCACCATGGGGGCGAAAAAGAATACGGTATATTTGAGATGTCGCGAAATATTCAAGGAACACCGAAAGTCGAGGATCGGCGGGGAATAGGGCAGCCGGGCACGACGAGCGTCCTCTGCTTGCGAAGCAGGCAAACTGCGAACCTGAATGAAGATACTGTGAACGGATTACTCAATCGATACCCTCTAATAAAGAAAAACAGTCTCATTTCTCGCCCGAGGACCTTTTTATGCGAAATGATGTAATTTAATCAAAAACAGGTATATTTTGAAAGTATATTCCAATCGTATTGGTGATTTCCACACACGACGACTTTCTCTATAACAACCTGCAGGCTAGATTCATACCCTCGTTCGCTTGATTAGGAAGCGAGATGTAAGCATGCCAACACGGCCCAGGTAAACTATGTGTCTGGCCTGAGGCTTATTCAATAGTTTTAAATAATTTGTTCGCACTTCCGTGTGGTCCTGTAGTATCTATCCACCAGACTAAGAGGAAACAATCTCTGAATTATACTCGAGTGTATTCTAAACCGTACCTCGCGGTACGATGAGAACCGAATTCTTCTATCAACTTCTTCCGTTTCGCTTTCTGATTCCAGCCCCGAATTCGATGTGACCGTCTCAAATCCATCCAAATTCTGAAAAAAAAGAACCACATGAGAAGGGATGAGCAGTAGCCATCAAAAAAGTCGTCAGGAACAGGAATCATGAAAGTCTTTCGTGAATTGGGTAACGACTGACACGTGGGACGTGCAACGAACAAAATAAAGACAAAATTGAATTGAAAATGAAATATAATTGAAATGAAGACACTCAGTAGTACGAGTTTCACGTATGGTACGCTATGCACATTCCAAAATAAGAAGGTCTTACTATATTCAAGAGAAAACATTCTAATATGTAAAGAGATGGCGGACCTACCACACATATTGTGGATAAAGAGTCAAAACTGACAGAAATAACAGTGATGTTATTACATTTAGTATTTTACACCTTCTCAGCGGACAGTGAACGGACAGAACAAAAATACTCACCAGAGCATCAGTGCCGATATCGAAAGATTCACAATCGGATTCATTTTCGAGCACTTTGAAGGACTGCTAAAACACGTGGACATTGGACAGACCCCCGAAGCCCAAAGTTCCCCTCTCCTATTTGGACCAATTCGATAGGAGCAACGAGATGATGACAATGAGGGCAAACAGAAGCGGATACCAAGTGTTCGTTCGAAGTTGAAATCGCCTCGCCTGGGCCGAAGATAACTCTGCTCGTCAAGTTTACTTTGAGCTTCAGAACATGAAATGTTAATTGTAAACTGATAATAAATGCAAGGAACCGACCTCCGTATAGTCAGCAGTCGATAAATAGCGTACAAAGTACACCGTCAGTAGACATGTCTTGACATAGGCTGTGAAAAACGGCCTCTTGAAGTCTTCATCCACGAAAATGAACTGAAACGAATAATTGTTCCTTAGAACCAAGATATTCGAAATGTGAGGTTAGAGCGATCTCACTTTAAGTGTAAGGTAATCATGGATTGCCTTACACACACACACTCTCTCATCTCTAGAGGTGTCATCATACTCCAAGAAGGAATATTTTGTGAGAGCTACCCCCGCGCCGAACGAAACATCACGAAAGGCGACTAGCAAAGGACCAGAGAAGAAGACTCCAGGCCAAAACCGTTTCCCTGACCCGTTTCGTACCATTCCAGTAGTTTGTTAAATAAACGTTGTTCCCATTTGCCTTCCCTTACGAAGTTTTCATGATTCGACTAGCACCGAAACTAGGCAACTACCAGACTACCGACAAGTTTCGATCTAGGATTCTGCACATAATCATAAATATTTTGATGAGCAACGTTTGAATTCCCAGACAAAACAAGGTTGAGCGATGACTCGGAATCTTCCAAAAGATGCATTTCAGAATAACAAGAAGAAGGAAAAATAAGAAAAACTAACTCGTGTCAATTCGGCGGACAGCACCCACAGTACATTCACAATTAGAAGTAATATCACTCCAACGGAACGACGATCGAGAACGTTGCGACTAGATCCCGATAGAGCACTGTTCATAAAACCCTGAAAGGAAATAGATGAAGACACACATGAATGGACGTATTCAAGTCAACTGAAACAGTTTTCAGTAAGGTAATCAGAGCATTGAAATGTGTTGGAAGTTGGAGAGAAGAGTACATAGAGGCAGAGTTAAGTTCCAGCAATATTCGTGATTACCGCCACGGCGCAGGTGGTTTTCACGGAAATACAAATCTGTTTCTTTGTTCCATTTCAGTCTCTCTCTCTCTCTCTCTCTCTCTCTCTCTCTCTCTCTCTCTCTCTCTCTTTCTCTCTCTCTCTCTCTCTCTCTCAGTCCACATGTTTATCTACTAACTTATTTTTATATAGTATTTCTCTGAGATTTTCCAATAATTTATTTCTTACACTTTTCCATTATGACCATCAGCAATTCAACACAGGATTTATGCATTTTTGTTGTTATAGAATACTAGTAAGGTCGCCTTTATATAAGGGGCACCCACGCTATTTTGAAATCCATATTCTAAGTAAATAGTCGACCGAAAACGGTTACATCAACAGAGAAACTTTGAGAGAGAGAGAGAGAGAGAGAGAGAGAGAGAGAGAGAGAGAGAGAGAGAGAGAGAAAGCGAGAGACAATCCGGTAAGCAGCCGCTTTCTTCTACAGAATGGAAACAGGAATAAGTTAAATAACGCTAGAGTTACATAACCGCAATTATATTGGTTTTAATTACGTGAGTCTTGATAAAAGTTGATTGAGTCAACAGGTGAGCTAACCAAATAAAAACATTTATACACGAGCAAACGACATAAATAATGAATATGTAATTCTAATAGTGGACAAATTCTTCACAGTGTGTAAAACGCGAAAGAAACTGATAACTGCAGCAAAATATGAAATAATCAACAAATTGCAATTGGTATTAAAAGCCACGTCAATGTTTCCCGCATTGTCAAATCGGCTGGTCGTGGAATGTTTGGATAAAAAGCAGGCGACTCCCGCGGCCTGCGTGCGGCCTATCCCCATATTTGTTGTGTCAATATGCGGCATTCACGCGGACCTGCGAGAATGAATTGGCGGATTAACGCGTGAGTGCTGATGCTCTTCAAACTGTTTTTTGTATGATGATTTCGTCTTCTCCAGAGTACTAATTTGTATATATAGAAGGCAATACAAAGCACTTTTCCATTATGGTATTAAGCTCAGGAGATAAGTTGGTTGGGATTTCAAAGTGGAGTGGAGGTTTCATTT
This sequence comes from Litoditis marina, assembly GCA_964036275.1. Lineage (NCBI taxonomy): Eukaryota > Metazoa > Nematoda > Chromadorea > Rhabditida > Rhabditidae > Litoditis > Litoditis marina. The sequence continues at coordinate 2,834,858 of OZ038438.1, forward strand.
TAATTACACAGTTTTTAAGGTTTATTAACTTTGAATCCGTTCTATTTTTGAATTGATTTTCTATCAATAAGAACCACGTGCGACTTACAGGTGAATCTCTCGAACCGTGGTAAGTGGCGCATATAGTTGTCGCTTAGAGAAAGGCGGGGGTATACTGTATATCTATGTGCTGTGTAAGGACGCATACGATTGGTCGGTACAGTTGCAGTTGGGGTAGTGGTTAGCGCCCGTGCCTCCCAACCTTTCGGGCCCGGTTCAGGTCTCACATGAGGCGGATAATTTATAAATTTGGCAGACACTATACATCAAATGTAACGCTCAAATTGGGACTCGTTGTCGAACCTAAGTGGTGTGCATCTTGATTTCAAAATGTCACCACAACGGTAAAAAGTTATTCGGAACTACTTCTCCGGCCATCCTTCCCAAAAAGTTTCAAACACTTATCGAAGTTCAAGGAAACACAAATTTTTCCAGTGTTTAAAATAAATGATCGGAATCGATATGTATTGTATAGTTCCTTTCATTCCCACTGCCAAGATTTTCGGATGGCAATTTCTTAGAGCAAACATAAGTATTCTAAGGACACTTTTTGTTCACGTGTTCTTGTGGAACTAAACAACTGCTAACAGAGATTTGAAGTTTTTTGATAAACTCCAAAGTGATGAAAATGAGCCTGAACTATTCATTGGCACGCTGCCAAGTCTCAGTGGGAATGACCGGAACTATATTCTTAGTATTTCATCTCAATATCCAATATTCTCATCCATCCAGAAAAATGAACAGGGAGAACTGATAAATTATTTATTCAAGCATTGAATGTGTTGGAGTAAATCGAATATTGAGCAGAAAACAATATCGTATCTGAATTGATACTGAAATAAATGGCAAAACTGGCAGTATAACAGGAGAACCAAGGTTCCTCATATAAATATCACAATTGAACAGCACAAAAGACTGAGGACAAATGTTCACAGTTGGAGAGAAAGTGAGATTTGATTTGATTGAAGATGAGCCCTGGGTAGAGATGTGCAATGTACAGTATACCATCGTTTCGTGTAGTTATGAGACTTCTCTTTCTTCATTACCCACAGATAAAGACGTCACCTGAAAGTAATTTACTGGTTGAAAGAAAAACCAACAGAAACTCATCATAAACTTAATATTTATACGTAACAAAAGAGACGAATGCACATTTCATGAACATAAACCGGACAGACAGTGTCACATCCAAATGCCTAGTCATAGTCGCGTGAAACGTGTGGGTTCGTTACTTTTTTCTCATTTGACGTGACTATTCCATTTGGATTTAGTAACTTAAAGTATTTGTGACTATATAGGTGTGATTATTTTCTGGTCGACTCATACAGCATGCATTAATCAACTTTCTGTCAAAAATCAGAATGCGCTATTTTATAAAAACTAGTTCTCCGAGAATAATCACATGTTGAAAACTCGGCCGACTCCTATTTGCATACTGTAGAAGTCCACGTTGGAAAGAAGTAAACTGTACACAGTGCAGGGACAGACATGAAGCAAAACTGAGTCATCCGCAACACAGGAAATAAGAGAAATCAGGCACAGCTAGCATTTTCGAGCAAGGATGACTCAGTCGAGCTCACCACGGAGCTGTTAGAAGTGATTGGTTGAATATGGTTCGATAACTACCATTCCGCCCGCAACCGCGTCCGTCATCGTGGGGGCACCACCGCCATACGACGTTCTGAAACAGTTGATGTCTAGCCACATGCCCTGTATTGTACGGAATCGCTTCAAAACGTAAAGAACATTTCAGTGGGAAAATCATACTCATAGTTGGCATTTGAGAGGTTGGCCTCTGCATCGGACAGTTTTTCATTATTTGAAATGCTTTGCTCAAAGCGGAGGCTGCTCAAGATATCTAGTTTGTGGTGGTGAATAAGTAGTATAGTTTGCTTCATTCTAAATGAGCGCAGAAAATTCACAGGCTGTTGTTGACATCTGCTACAGCATGTCAGCAGAAACACTTTCGAGAAGACATACGTTAAAACTATTCTCTCATAATGTCATTGGCGTGCCGTCGAGCTCTCAGTGGGAATGACAAAGGCTAAAAGAAGTATGGTCTCCTGCTACGAATACTGCCTCTCTGCAAAATGTTTGAAGAGAGATTAAATCAGCGAACTAACAAATTGACGTTCTGTGGAGTATATTGTTTGCCAGCCTCCATTCTGGGAAGCTCGTCATTCTTCAACTTCATTGTTCTATTGGAACGGCGATTGTTCATCTGGAATGAAATCGGCGATATTCAAGTAGAATTCATAGTTTGACCCATCAAAAACAGCAGCGCTTTCTAATTATGTCTCCAATTCACCGTGATCAAACTACAAATGTAGCAGACACAAACTGAGTACGCCACCGCACGTTAATCGATGTTTTAGTAGTAGTAATAATAATAATAATAATAATAATAATAATAATAATAATAATAATAATAATAATAATAATAATAATAATAATAATGATATGTTCATTCGTTCAGAGGTAGAAAACACATGCATGTAGAGCAGCGGTTATCTTTTACGCGCCTGTTCACTCGAAAATTGATATAGGCTATCGTTTTTTATCTACATGCTCTATAATGGTCTTCCCGATTGGAGCACGTTAGGCAAATCACCCATTCAATGCAGCCCCCCTTTAACCGGCTTGACATAAAATAATCGAGAATGGTCTAGCTAAATGGTGAGTTCTACTTCCCCAGAATGCAGTTCTCACCAGAATAACGAGTAGGGCGACGGTGAGTACGACAAGAACAGCAACCCCGATTATCGATCCAACCAGAAGGGTAGAGGAGCCGTTGCTGGCCAGAGAGGAGTTGACTCGATCGATGTACGCTCGAGAAGGAATTCCTGGAAAGAATAGGTATCCCGCTGTCCTGTTTCCGACCTGCGTCTCTTCGGACATGCACTATTTCTCTACTCTCGTATCGCGAAGGAAAGAGGTACTGCAAAATATTACGGCAAACGAGAGACGCTGATGAACTGCAACACCTCGCCTGAAACGCACATTCGAGAAGTTAGGAGAGCTCAATAACTCTCACGTACCGTTCACTGTTATACTCTTTGCATCAATGGTATTTCCTCCCAACTTCGACTCGTTCCCAGAGATGTTAGCTTCGATTCTGAAAAATACCGACTGTCGAACTCAAATCAGGGAAAGTCGTGGAAAAAGATTGGAAGACTGGATAGTGTGCTTAATAACGAACAAATTGAAACTTTTCTCTTTTCCCCAGCTTCCATTTTCATCTGTTGTATTTCTTCCATTACGTATGCGCGACTATGTCCTTCTTCAGTTACATATCCGTTGAATGACAGTTGCGTAGAACTGCGTGATCGAAGTTCTTTAATTCTCAAGAATATGTACGCAGACGCCATTTTTCGTGAGCCCTTCTCCGCGATGATCTACGTAAGAATAAGTGAATCTAACTCCAAATTTCAATCAATGAATATATATGATGTCTCGAAATACAGCCCAGCGGTTGTGATAATGATACGGTAGCCAAATCAGAACGTCGCTTTAGTATTATATATGCAATATTATTCTACCATTTTCCATGTTCATCAACCTTCTCACCACCTTTCCTTTTGGCAATCTTTCACCATCAGCTCTCTTTAACACTGTGTAATAAATGCTTGATTTCATTGATTTAAATGTTGGACGGCGGATTCCACAAGGAACCGGGTATTGGGTTACCTGATCGACCCTTTTGTTAACCCCTTTGTAACCCTTTTTACAATGTATTTTGGGGGAAACTGGGAATTACCAAGTGGTTAACGAGAGGGTTAACCAAGGTTGAGGGTTAACGAAATTACGGGTTAAATAAATAGTTCGCCATGTTAGCCACATACCGCGAGGCCAAGTCCTCAGCATCATCAATGGTGCGGGTGGTGACAATGTGTCCGTTGACCACCACTGAGCCCTTCGTCAATGAGTCCAGTTCGAAGGCAACGAAGTCGTCTCCAACTATCTCTCTCACTATCCTCGAGATCTACAAAGAAATCGGTTACCAGTGCAACATTTCACCGTTTATCAAACTTAATCTATTTTCTGTACTTTTTTCACTTTTGCTCAAATATCTTTTGGTGACCAGAAACAGCCTGAAAGATGAACTATGCCTGACTATGAGCATTTTGCCTACTGAAAAGTGCAGCCCTCGTTACTATTTTTCCATGAAGTTATTTTCACGTGACAGCAACATGTGAAATCGGATGATTCGAAAGTTGCGCCAATGTTATATACTTTGTGATAGTTTAAACCTCTTCATCCAACCTCGAGGACTTGAATGAACATTTCCGATCTGTTATACACGTTTCACGTGATTATGTAGTCAAATATTAGCAAAACTGAGTATTATTCCTTGCCTCGGGAACTATTTGTTCGCTGAGCTTCTTATACTTTCCACTCTCTGCGTCCGCGAAATCATCCATGTATTCGATGGAAGTTATTCGGAGAGTGAGGGGAACCGTGTGTCTCGCACTGGGCCGACTAGCCGGCTTTTTCGCCGGCAACGATTCGGGTTCGGGCTCCGGCTCGGCAGATGGCTCTGGCTCCGTGGTGGGCTCTGCGGCAGGTTCCGGCTCGGCAGATGGCTCCGGCTCAGGGGTGGGTTCCGGAGACGGCTCAGGCTCAGCGACGGGCTCGGCGATGGCTGCGGGTTCGGGGGTAGGTTCAGGCTCCGGAGTTGGTTCAGGCTCTGGAGAGGGTTCAGGTTCGGCGGTAGGTTCTGGTTCAGATGACGGTTCCCCTCCTTCACGGGGTTCTGGTTCGGGCGTGAGTTCCACATCAACAGAAGCGGATGTTGTTTCGTCCGAGTTGGACTCCTCAACAGACGAAGCTTCTGGTTTCAGCATCTTCTCTGAATCGCTATTTGACGCACTCATTGTCTCCATGGAGTGTCCCGATGGCGTCTCGTCTGTAAAATTGAAGTGGAAAAAGGAGTAAAAGTACGATTATCGTCAGTTTGTAGTTCGATGGAACACTCAATCCTCTGAAGGACATCGAGAACGCGATCCTACAAACACAACGATCGTTTTGCGTTCTACAACAATCCCTCTACCTTGTTCCGCAAACCTAACGAATTTCAACTTTGTATAAACAAACCAAAAGGGAAATTACCTGTTGGGTTTTCCACAGTCTTCTGGTTTTGTTCCTGGAAATAAAATTGTATAAAAGATCTTGTAAATGGTGGTTAAGTGAATCAGTGAAGTCAACCTCTGGTCACAAGATAGCATTATGGGCCATCCATCGAAATTTTGAGTTTGAGCTTCTGAATTTTATTTATTTGAATTAATTATAGGGACAAATTGTTTGCGATTCAATGAAATGAGAACTTATTGCGGCAATAAGTGAACTAGTTAACCTCTAATTATAATTCTGCTCACCATTGAGTTTCTGATAAGTTCGGCGCTCTGTTCGGGCAACTCAGCTAACGGGAAAGCGGGAGAATTGGTTCCGGACTGAAATAATGATAGTTTAAGAAGATATAATAGACCTTTTCACTGATTCCTCAACTAAGAATCTCTTACATAGCCGGCCCTTTCAAGAAAAGGCGATATTTCTCATTCTGACTCGATCACGAAATGAACAACTGTTTGCGAGCATTTTTCATATCACAAATCCTAAGTCACATAGGGATCGATCGATATATTTGTAATCAAAAATTCTGCTGTTTTCACAAACAACATTGCATCCCTAGATCGAACTACGAACTTGTCACTACGAACTAGATGACACTGTTCACTTGTTATTATATATGTGTTCGGGTTTCATGAATACACGAAAAGTAAATGCTTAATTATAAATATAATTCAAAGTTTGTATTTTAGGTTCAAGACTCTCACCGGGTTCGCGACTGGAGATCCATCCTGTTCGAACAAGTTGGACAGTTTTTCCTGATCGAAAGGCGGATCAGCTGAAAGGAGGAAACCATTGAAAAATGCAACAATTTCCTTGTCATGTGAACTCTTCCCAATTGTTTGCCATTGGATATTCATTCAACACATTCATTTGTTGCCATATCAAGTATGACGTGGTCTTTTTGAGTATGACATGATGTTACACCAATGTTCAGAGCACAGAGAAACATTGTTATGGATAGGGTTAACTGTTCAGCGTTAACACTATTGTCATACAATTCATTTTTTGTGTGGATTACGTGCAATGGAGAAGGGCGTATTATCTGTTTTTTTTTTGTTATAATATAACTCACTATCCCCGTCCGATTCGGTAGAAGCCATGAAGTTCGGATTGATTTGTGTGAAGACAGCTGCTGGCGAGGCTGCAACAGAGTTCATGATTTGGACAGTTTTTGTCATCGCGAGATGAAATGTAATCTTCATTCCTCAACAAAAACAGCAAATGGTCGAATCGATTGAGCATTGCAGGATGTTGTTTGTTTGTCAGTGCGCATATGCGCTTTTCATAATTTCAAGAGCGCACTAAATTTCGATTTGGTGAATCTTGAATTAAAACGAAACTCCGAGGCTACTCGCCAGCGATAAGTAACCGGCGACTCGACCCATTCCCATTGGTCGCCGGCGATGTTTCCGTCGCCCAGGTACCCTATATGATCTAGTTCTAGTGACGTACCGGATAGTTCCTCTTCGCTGCTCGTGCTCCCCTGTTTTTCTTCGAATGAAGTAATGGGGAAAGACTCAGAAATGGAATCAGTTGTCTCCTCCTCTTCCGGACTTTCCGACGTGAAGCTGTCCAACGATGCAGTCTGCAGTTTTGACGAGCATTATACTTTTTTCTATAACGTAGGGCATAACAATTGGCGGTCCCAGTTCGAGATCAAACTAGGATCAAGTACACTCAAAATACAAGAGTACGTATGCTAGGACAGTAGGCCCATTCGGTGTCTCCTACACGCTATTTCCCTGCTCTCACATCTCGCCGGAATACAAGTCACGCGAAATAGTGAGGCGAAGCCAGAGACGCAGTATGGATGAAGGTGCTGGGATGTTCTAGCATACGTACTCTGAATGAGAGGCTACTTTTGCGTTGCCTCGATTGCAGAGCTGTGCAGTGTGCAACTCATCATAACACCTTTACGAACTCAAATCAATCTGACTCTGCATTTGATTAGGCAGTACACATGAAAGCTATTTTCTGCACTTCATTAGCGAATGTGATTTTTCATATAAATAGACAATATGTGCCGCAATGCGGTCATAGATCATTTTATAAGAGCTCAGTCCATTCCGAAACTGTTGGTACGGTGTGTATTCACGTCGGGTCGGTGAAGCCTATGAATTACCTCCAAATTCATCTCAGTTTTCGTCGATTCGTCTGCTTCTCCTTCGGTAACGGAAGTCATTGATGTAGTCGACATCAACTGAAACTGGTTTCATATTTATTCTAAAACATGTCAATCACCAATCTGTGTTCAATACAGCGTTCAAATAGTTGAAAAAAACATACCTCTTCTTCTCTCTCCTTCAACGCTCGGAATGAGGTCTCGGTGCTATTCTGTCCAGAAGTCGCATTCTTCATTTCCTAAACAGAAACTGAGGGTAACTGGAGGGATTTACATACTGTAGTTTTGTTTCCAAAATTTATCAACTCTCAAATCTGTCAGAACTATGTTCCGTGACCCTACGAGAAGTCTAATGAGGCTTTTCCAATAGTTTTCTTTCCAAACCCCCCCCCCCCTTGTCTTAGTGTAGCCGTGAATGAAGAGTGAAGGGGGTAGGGCAATTGTGTTTGAAAAACAGCTGAATTGATCACCTCCATCGATGGTCTTGGTGTGGATGGACTGTTGTCTGTCATCTCGAACGGATCCACCTGTAGACATGTGAATCAAAAATGTGAAAATGTAAATGGAACATATGCGTTCCAAAACTGGCAAATTTCTTCCCGAACCGACTCTTCCCGAGCCAAGACCGAACCGATTTTTCCCGAACCAGTTGGTTCGGTGAGAAACCGAGCCGTCGCGTACTCAAACCGACATGAAACCGAACCAAAACCTAAAAAAACATTACACAGATGACCAATTTCAGCACCAGTTACTTGAATTAGTTGGGTTCCACGTTTGTTGGCCTGAATTTGGTTCGGTTCTCGAACGAAACAACTGGTTCGGGAAGAATCGGTTCGGTTTTGGTTCGGGAAGAGTCGGTTCGGGAAGGAATTCATCCCAAAAACTTCGTCCATTGATAAAGATGAAAGACTAGTTTTTCAACAAGTAGCTCGAAAACCAACATAGATTGTTAAGGCAACTTTATTACGTGATCGAAACGTGTAGATTGATGCTTCAAGAATAGCAGCACGAAGTCAAGTCAATATCGTCCTTAGTTACTTCTAATCACGCATTTCATTCTCTTTGTTCATGCTCACCTCTTCCTCGGAATCAGAAGGCATACTTTCCGATTCGACTGTTTCTGAGACAACCGCAGCCTCGGTGGAAAGTTCCTCCATTTCCAGTTCCGGTCCTAAACAGGGAACTCTAGAGATAACACTTGAAGAGAGACGCAGACTGTATCGACGTGAAAATACGAAGACTATATAAGACGCCCCCGCTCACAAGTGGTGAGTTCACTCCATGCCCTGACCGCATTTCGAATCAACCAGCATCTTGGCCCCGCCCCCTACTATTTACTACTGTACGAGTCTCAGTAGGAATGGTGAAGACTATACCAACCCGGCTCAGTCGGAGTCTCCTCTTCAGGCATCGGACCATTCACTGCCGTGCTCACTTCGAATGCATCCGATCTTAAAATATTTTATTTCCTGTAATCCAGTGTTTGTACTTCTACAGTAAAAACGGTGTTCAGAACAGAATGCTGACAAACAGTTCAACAAATAATAGACTTTGTACATATGATACAGACTAGACCCGATGTGCCAGTAGTTTGATCCCGTTGTGTTTCGGTCGGAATTCGTAGCGTGTATCGTGATCAAATTACTACGAAGATTTTGTCACTATAACTACAGTAGGCTGGCACTTTCATCAAAACAAGGTGCATACCCCTCGTTGACGTCGAACTTGTCCTCCCTTCTAGTGTCCCTGTCCTCCTCCGAAAAAGGAACGGAGAACACGTCGATGGAATGCTCGTCTTCGTCACATGATCCAACTGAAATCAATCAATATTTGCTCGACAGAAAAATAAATGTTATATACTTTCTCGGCCCGTGAACGACCACAATTTGTGGCCATCAATGGCCATGATTACTCCAAAATGATTCTGTATGGTAAACTACGCCCGAAATGAAAATGTTTCTACCGTAACCTACACTTGTTCGGAAAACGGGACATGTGTTAACGTGTGACCTAGAAGTGTCCACTGAGCGAGATCTCTCACCTTTGAAAAGCTAGCTCGACTCTAATGACGATAATGAACACCACTTTATTTACAAGAAACGCTTTCCTTTTTCTCTAAGAAAAGAGAAGGACAGATTACATAACTGGTAACAAATTTTGCGGTACCCCTGCCGCTGTTGTTTTTTGTATTATAAAACTTATACATTTATTTAACGGAATAATAGTTTTTCTACTGACGTCTTCTTTTAAATTTCCCGACTTCTGAATACTCACCTGCGAACAAAGAGCACAGTGCAAAAACCAGTAATATCCGCATTGCACCCGTCTGAAAGTGGAACAATTCAGAAATAGATAAAATTGAACAAAAATATAATTTAAGGAGAATAAAAACGGTAAGAGGACGATTGTGAGTTGTGAGAGGAAAGAAGCAATTAGGTTCTATGAGAGGAAGAAGATAATCATTTCTCGACACAACTAGAGAAGGTGAAGACGATTGACATACTCATTCAATTTGACTAAAATATTCTCAGTGTACCTCACCCCCACTTACAGAATGAATTTGAGAAGGTTTTAGAGAAACTAGTTGCAATTTCAGTACACGGGCTAGATTTCTTGATAGTTTAGTATTTTTCATTCCTACTAATGGAACGGTTTCTTATTTCTCAGAACTATTTTTTTTTCATTCAACTGGTACCAAGTACGTTTCTCAGAATTAGAAAACCGTCATCATACAGATTGAAAATGTAGTGTGAGAGGGTGAGAAAGTATGATATAAACTATACTACCAAAGATTGAATTTTGGTAAAGAGAAATGTAAGCAACGTTAATTGTCACCATTTCATCTATGCATAGAATACAGAGCTGAAAAATGACTGTTGAACAAGTGCTAGCACTACCGGTAAATATATAACATCGTATTTGTTGTAATAATCGAGCGATGAAAACAACTGCATCAAAAACTATAATTCCAAGAGTTAACCTGCTAAAAATTGATGAGTTGACTTGTTTCACTGCCTTATTTAGTAGAATAGGTTGTCATTGACTAGCACACAAGATAAAATCGAAATTGGTCAAAGTACTTCGGAACAACTTTGCTCAACTTCTGTTGTTTTCAGTTGCGAGCGAAGGTGCTACAAACATAACAAATATGCAGTAACAAGACACAAACAGCAAAGTACTATATATACTAGTTTGCGAAGAGAGAGAGAGACAAGACACTTAGAGTCTGAAGGGCGGTGGGCAAGAACAAGTGTTTAGTTATGTTGGTGTGGTTATCGTTCCACAAACACAGGCGTGCGAGGTGCTAGCGGCTTAGGCGGAATAAGCTACGCGACGCTCTCCACCAAAGGTAAGCATGAACTACACACTGTACAACCTACCCTGCCACCGCACTATACAACCCTAAAAGTAGGGCTAGAGGGAAGCAGGTGGTACATCTAGCTCGGAACCGACATATTTGTAGTCTGGTGTCGTCACAATTTAGTCATGCTGATGAGACAGATGAAATCATAAGATATTGTCACTCCCTCGAAACTATCTAACCGAAATGATCATTTCTCGTTTCTACAGTACATTGTGTTGTTATGAACTGTAGAATCTGGGAAAACGCTAAATGCCAGTCTCCTGTGTAGTTTAAACTGCTGAAATTAGGCTTAAGTAAATAGAGGGGTAGAAAAAGAGAAAAGAGAAACAAGAGAGAAAGACAGAGAGAAGAAGAGAGAGAAAGAGAGAGACGAGGGGAGAGGGTAATTGGTCTGCTAGCGGCTAAACGGAATGTTCCGCGGCGGCAGCAAGAAGCCCTCAAAAAACTAGTTGTTGACCAGCTAACACATAAACACAGATGTAAACGATCCCTGGGTATTCCATATGAATACAACAACACAGAATATTTGAGATTATCTTTTGTATAAATATAGATATGACGTCTTATTTATTCCTCCTATTGTTTACATTCGTAATTTCTTTTACGACAATTAAAAACACCTATTTCAAGAAATGCCCTCGAATACATGATCTAAACATGATGTATATAATCGGATACAGAACGTTTAATGTTCGAACACAGAAACATGTCAAAAACGGAAGGTGTTCGTGCTGTAGAACGCCAGTTAGAAATAAAAAGGACGAAAACTCAGTCAGGAACTACTTTGGAGTAATCTGATGGGTTTCGTATATATGGTTATCAAGCAACAGATTTAAAGCCAATGAAAGCTTGATATCTCGGTAAAGGAGGATGGAATTCCCTCAACACGTCACGACAACAACCAAGTTGACAACGAGAAAGACATGTTGCAAACGATACTGAAGCGAAACAGTTGGGTGTAAGCTGAAACAAGGTGAAGGCAGGTTGTGAACACAAAAACTGGAACTAATAAGAAGACCCGATCTCGTCTCATATTACTCCAGTTTCACTCAAAAAGCGTTTAGGCTGGACGAATTATTTGCCAGACCAGCAAAAATGTGATGCCGTGGATAATGCAGAGAAACAGCCGAGTTCGACCATAACTCGTACTTTTTTTGATCGTTTGGCCTACAGAGTGATGGAGAGCTTTGTTTTTACCTTCTCCTTTTCAGGGGCCTTCGTACCACATAACTATTTTTCTTATATGTTTTCTCACACTTTAAGTAGTTTGAGCGGACTTTTATGCTAATGTACAGCAAATTCTTGATTGCCTGCTTGGATGAGAGTAAAACATCATATAATCAGAGCTATCTCTTTGTTCCGTGAGTTACTTTTCCTGTGTTGTATAAGAGGGGTTCAGATCCATCATGGTCGTACATCATACTTCCGAAAAGAAACTCAAAACCTGGTACAAGCGCGGGTTCTCAACATCAAGTTCAGCTAGCAACAAGTAGCTGTTTCTGAAAAATTAGGCAAAAACGTACCCCCTAAGTACACAACTCGGTTACGTCCTCCAAAGGCTTTGCCAAATTTTAGCACGGCCACAAAATCCACGTAAAATATGTTTTTTTTTCTTTCTTTTTTCTTTTTTTTCAAATTCTAGAAACAGTAATCGATAGTTTAACTATACACAGGAATATTCATGGAAATGAACGAACTGAGTTAACGAATAAGTATGGAAAGTAAAATGAAGTTGTTCGGTGCAAGTTGAGATGGTGGATAGCGGGAATTGTAGAAGATCCCGTAGAGACGCGTTTTCGACAATCAGAATCAGATTAGCCGTCCAAATTATATTTGAAGATATAGATCTCTTTACGTATGGAACAGCAGAGAACAAAGACATGCTAAAGGAATGTGGACTGGCTATTAATGTTAGAAGAGAATATTAATTACACATAGTTACTGAATTATAGTTTGGTAAATAGAAACTAGAAAATTATGGAATTCCACTGCTGGTTATAACATCTTCCTCAGCAGAGACTCTAACTGTTATAGTTATTGTTACGGATACTTTGAGAGAACGACATGTCGAAATGTAGGATGCATGCTTTCTACGGAAACGCAGATTTTCTGAAAAGTGCATTCGCAACTGCTCAATAAGTGTATATGTTTTGGAATGTTGAACATCGTTTAAACTACCAAGAAGTTTCAATAGGATGACGAGAACTACATGATCCAACAAGCACACGACAGTCGTATAGTTTACGTTGGCACCAGACCTCTGGCAGCAACGGATAAAAGTGAGGTCAAAGCAGGGGATTAACCACCCAAACCAGACACAAACATCCCGGAAACAGGCGGATAGATAAACAAAACGATACGGTACCCACAGAACTCATATTAGGACTTCTCACATTCCAAATCTCGAGTCACTTTTTCCGATGCAAACTTCAACTCTGTCGAAGTTGTTTGAAATACTCATTGTAATGGGAAATCAGAATCGAATGCAAAAATGTAGATCTTTCGGATAACATTTACATAGTTAAAAGGGATTTTTACATTTACAACTATATCGTGCGAGTCTCAGTGGGAATGGAAGGGACTGTACAGTGCTGAACTAAATGTGAATAGTCACAGTGAACGTGTGAAGCACAAGTGATGTGCGGAACAGACATAATATATCTGTGGGACGGAGAGATTGAAAGCTGGCAGCCACAAAAAACGAGAAAGATAAAAAGAAAGTGACACGCCGTTCATTAGGAAGCTGAGTCATGAACAGGTATGGTGAATGATCGGTTTCACTCATTCCATGAATAATACATCTTCCCTCTGAAAAATACACGATCACGACTCATTATTTCCTAATCGGTAAGTAGTCACACTTTTATGACAACTTGAGTTGAATCACATCGGATAAACGTTTCATACGTCTTGATTATCTCAATTTACTACTCACAAGCACGTCAAATTATTGGTGAGTTCATCCGAAACAGTCCTCGTAGTCAATCTTCACAAGAGACATAAATATGTTTACGCTTACTGTATGCCCGCGTTCATCTGTGTTACTCACGAGGTTCGTATTCACTTTGTAAGTCCGTGACACATTTTTACAAATTTGAAGGTCGTGGGAAAAAATACCGAAAGTACATGTTAAAATACAATCCGACACGTTTCCCTAGGGAGCAGAGTGTATAATCCAATAACGAAATTTTGTGAAGCACTGCTTGAGATAGTCTCTATCTCATAGTCTCCTTTAACGATAGAAAGATGACCAAGAGAAATACTGGAGAGGGAGAAGGCATGAATGTGTGGGAATTGTGAGGGGAGGTGGTGGACCATTTGTACAATCGGTCATTTCGCGAGGCCCCCTCGCATACCGGTATTACTACCAGAAGAAGATCAGAAGAAGACGGAAAGCCACGGCTATATCATTCACTGCACACCTGTACACATGCTAATTGCCATCGTCCCATTTCCTTCAGCTATCAAGGATATAGTTCCCGTCTGCCCTACTCCCACTCCTACAGTATACAGGTAACTTTCTAACGATTGTCACCAGAAGACGAAGCAATGATATAGAATTGTTATTCGAACATACAATTGTTGTACAGGGACATAATACAGAAGTTTCAGTTTCACAACAGTCTCCCATGTCAAAAAGGTTCGAATTCATACCAAGTTCGAAAACTGTAGAAGAAAAGGAAACTGAAGAAAAATGGCGTTTAATAATGAAAAACACATATTTGAGTTAGTTTTCAAGAAGCTGGTACGAAGATCGGGAGTTTATGTATAGTAGTGAAATGAATAGTAGTGTAAGTTGTACGTACACATCAAATAGTATAGACGGAAAAAATGCTGAAGCTCGTTTTCGTGCTAATAAGGTTGACATCAAGTATAAGTGTTGATGATTTAGCGTGTTTGTGTCTCATGGAGTGCCAATGAGACAAGATGTGGTCAAACAGAGGCTGAGTAGATGAGACAACACCGCCCGGCCAAGTGACCAATCCCCCATTCCAGTTCAATCACACACAACCCGTACTCCACTTCCCTTATTCATCAGAACTGTTTCAAACCTACTTTTATCACATATTGTTTCTCTTAAAGAAGGGCAAATATATGTACCAATCCCAACGCTTCACTCCTTTAAACTGCAATACATTTTTCAATTGCAGTTCAAAGGACCAATATCTCGGAAATGGTCCACATATGTGGATATTATATCCCCATAATATAATCGTCCTAATTAAATCTCTCCAAATGTGGATTTCTCTCAAGGTCATCGGCATACGTTTTGAAGTTAATGAAGTTTGAAGTTTTAATATAATCTGTTCGATATTGTTTTCTAATTCGTGTGTTTTTCAAACGGCTAAAAAAGTGAGACTGTTTACATTTCTGAGAATGTCTTTCAGAGTAGCCGCTGTCCAGCCAGGTTCGAGCGGGTGTGTCGAATTAAGATGTAATTGCTTCACGTTCTTTCGCCGTATTCGGATAGCACTGCACAAATGGTAGCCGATTTGTGCTCTCGAAAACAACTTTGTATGAAAATACTTCTTTGAAACGTTGTTTTTATTGGTACTGTCTGACTCCTGAGTCCTTGTGGGAGAAACGTATATGGGTCAGGAACGCAAAAGTCAAAAACAGAAGAATAGAGGCAAAAAAATAGGAAAATATGATCTGACCGCAGGGGTTTGTGTGCTTCCAGTTCTCTGAGCGGGCACCTGTCAAAAATGAGTGGACAAAGCATTATCAGTCGAAGCTGACAAACAATATTCTTGAAAACTTGCCAACACTTTATAACGAAAATATGTGGTGATAGATGAATAACCAGCAGCATATTTTCTGTAGCTCCTACAAAACTTCGGATATTTGAACATGTAGAACTATCGCATCAAACGCATCAGAAGGGCTCTAGTTGACTCACAATATTATCAGATAATCTTTACATCTCCACAGAAAATGCTATACTGCTATCACGAACACAACTATGAGTATAGACTCTTACTAATATGTCGGAAATTAAGTGAATTCCTCATAAAGCATGCCACAGGCTTTTTTCAGCATGATAGATTAGCTCGAATACGGTAGTTAAAATTAACTCTTTGGGACAATGCGAAACTTCATTGAAAGCTGCCCTGAAAAATATGAAGACCTATGGTACGGGTACGGGTGGATAATTCTATACAAGAGGCCTACTGTTTCACAAAATAGAATCCATGTTAAAGATCTCAATAGAAGTCTCAATTTAACCCTGTAGGAGTGGACGCGGGAAGTATACATAACCATAAACAACTATAGATAACTGTAGAACAACGCCTATCTCGATTAGGAGAAGCGTTTTAGGGGAGGGAAGGTTGTAGGGCGGCAGCAAATGACCTCTACGATGTTGAAAAACGATGAAATATGGTGGACGGCGAGGCATTGATCATATCGGGCTACCTACTCGAAACTACAACTTGTTCCGTGTCAGACCTGATCGCTCGAAAGTAGCGAAACATTACAGGACGCTGTTCTGCGGTGTTTCTACTTTGATCTCACTGTGTTTCAGTCTTAGTTTGAAAATACAGCTGGGTCTGCAGGTCAAACTTCTATTTCATTTGAACTTAGCTGGGATCACCACCAATACATAGACTAGAACGGATCTCGATCAAAAGCTTTCATCAAAGCATTTCCACAATAAAAGCCCTGGCGAACTGAATTTATTCAGACTTTCATACTGCTAAAAAGATCTCGGAACAATGACTGTACAAAGAACAAATTAAACCCTTACAACTATCTTAGAAAATGAAATTTTCGAACATGATTCGGTGTGATATTAATATCATCTTCTCGTCTGTGTTACAGTTTCCCGCTTTCTTTAGTGGTCGTCTTTGAAACTAGTTTGTTACACTGGACATAGAGCTTGTTCTTGGAAAAGTTGTCGCGAAGTTTTCTTTCTTCTGCAGAAAACGATAAGATGGTACGATGAAAGCGAAACAATTACTATTACAATATCGCTCTCTCATAGTGTCTTTATGAGACAGTGTGATACAAGAAAACTATAGTTAGCGATTGCGTAGAATCCATACTTCGTAAAACATTTTTGTGTGATTCTAAATAAGGGGACAAATAGAAATGCCTGAAAATTGTAAGTTCTTACTGTACGGACTTGGGGAAAAGACGAGGGTATACAAAAGAGTATCCAACGGCAGGCTGAAACGGTTCCTATGTTGTTTAAGCTGTTCTGTCGTGTTTGAGTCGAGGGTGTTTTGAGAAATACACGGCATATTTCCAGGCACCGTAGCAAAGTCTCCTAAAAAGGTCAGCTCCGAGCTGAACTATCTGGACACCACCTGACCTAGTTTCGGGTAACCCCCACTATGCTTAAACACGGAAAGTTGGCAACTATGTGGCCAGACTGTGATCAGGTCCTCAAACAGGGTGAGCTCACCACTTTCACCACTTTGGTACGGTGCCAGGTCAGACCACAACTCAGGTTGGAAATGTACAAACAGGACAGCTGGAGCGAGCCAATAGACGAACAAAAGTGACCCTCTTCCCAAACTCCATTGGACGGATATGCATAATAACCAAGTCCACCTCTCCCCCACATAATGTTCAATTTGCATATCGTACAGTGCCGAATACAAACTATAGTACATTTCACGCACTCATACTCGCACAGCATGAATCTCGAACTTATAGACAGTTTTTGACATTGAACAGGGGTTTTCAGAGTATTCTATGCTGGTTTTTAGATAAAAACTATGACGTCCTTTAGTCGTATTCAAAAACGCTCCACATGCTGTGAGTATAAAGTTTGATCACTGAGAGAAATTCAATTTTGAATGACATATTTATACTGTTTAACAATCGTACAGAGTTCAATCTAAACAGAACCAAAGTAAAAAAAGTATGGTTGGGAAGATACTTTGTCTTCAAATGTTGATGAAGCTGACTATATAACGGCGAAAAAGAGTATGATAAATCGCAGCAGCAATGATTTGTTTTGTTTTGTATGGTGCTGGAATATGAAAGTGAAAAATCTCACATTTGGAAACGGAGATGGCACTAGGAAAAGTGAGCTTTGTTAACAACCCTTTGATGCCCTTTTCGCCGTTTGTGTGATAGTTTTGCAGTGTAGCAGAGTGTTTACCGCTTTTCGGTTCAATTTCGGTGTTTCTTCTTTTTCTCGACTTATCGAGGGTAGTTCCCCCCAGGAGTCTCCATGGAAACGAACCAGACCTCAACCCTTATTGAGAACATTTTTCAAAGTATTCCAATCGATTCACATGAACGCTCTTGATAATAAAGCTCTTCTTCAAAAAGTCAGAAGCCTGAGAGTGCACCGTATGGTTAGGGTAAGTCAATTTCTCATAAGACGAATGTGTTTTGGTACAATGTCCTATACGCAGGGAATGGTGAACGTTTGCCAATAAAAACTTTACCACGACAGCAGAGTTTTGTGTATCATTTAACAAGGTCACCTATCAGTATAACTGATTATAGAAGTGCATTGAACATGAAAAGTGTTGGAAACAACTATAAACAAAACATGCAATTCATTTTTTAAAAGTGCAAATCAGTAATTGTAGATATTAGTTGTTGTCAGTTCATGTTGAAAGGTTAGTTTCCAACTTTAGAGCATAAATGTTCGCTATATGGAGTATCCCGAAAAAGGGGAAAAAACACCGTATACGCTTGTTTCGGAAAAAGCAAACCTTGTATTTATAACAGTAATAAAGATTTTAACTAAGAATAATGCAAATTTTAGTTTTATTACACGAAAAATCCGTATTTCAGAGATCTGAAAAACAAGTATCCAAAACTGAAAAGATTTCAGGAGCTCATTGGTGATTCGGTGAAGCAAATTCTGACAAATAAATCGGAACATATTCCGAAAACGCCTTCAGATGAAGGTTTGTTCATTTCTCTTTTTGAAAACGTGGTGATTAGCAAAAAAACTAATACACAGCCAACTGTACACGACATCAGATGCTTTTAACAGATTTTTGACAGTAGCGGTAGACATCTCTCATCATGAGATACCTTGTGAGCAATATCTCGCGAACTTCTCATGACGTTCTATCTATCGATTGCTCTGCTACAACATTGAAGGTTCGCGAGTAGCTTATGAGGTGTTCATGAGATACTCATGAGAAACTGATATGAACTTCTCATGAGGCTGAACGATTGGCTATGCCGCCGGGAAAAAACTACTCGAGTAGTTCCAATGTCGTACCGTGAGTATAAACGAGCGTGTGCAACACTGTATAGAACCACTGCGCTATTAGAGCACATAACGGCAGGTTTCGGAACAGAAGACATGTGTGTGTACACAGCGAAGAGTGAGATATACAGTACCCTCCCGCCATTCCGTTGGCAGCGACTACATAGACGTCGTCATCTTCATGTGGACTAGTGCACAGAAAAAGACTTTTCCAACGTTGTAGTTTGATCTGCGAACTGGACTCTGTACATCATCATGATTCTTACCATTATGTTTTGGCTTTATAGATATCGTAGAGCTATCTGTCATTCAACAAAGACTCATCCAAATGGGATTCGCTTCTTCTGCAAAGGTTTTGTCGTGTGAAGTGAATGAGGTTCGTTTGCTAGACCGAATAGCTGAAAAGCACTTTTATTAAATAAACTTATCAAATGTGCGGCATTCACTACGTACCCAAAAACGTTCCGCCCCATTTTCAATTACAGGTACTATTGTCCTTGGATGAAGTTCACGAAATGTTTGATGAAAACGTAGCACACGATCGGTTGACGCTCAATTTACGCCGGAAAGTTGAAAAACCAATCAAAAGACAAATATTACCAGAACAGGTAACTCGTTTCGGATAAAATGCTCTCAAGGTTTTCTTCTGATTGTGTGTCACGGTTACATAACTCAAACTGTGCATAATAAAGAAGGAGTTACGTCAATACTCGTGCACAAATTATAACTCACCTACATTTAATATTAATATTTCTATGGAGTGAAACAGAATAATGAAGTTTTTACATCATATCGAATTTCCAAAGCCACGTGTTATAAGGTATCCGTCAACCCAATACCTCCCGATGACGAGAACAAAATACGCGAAAAAAGGTCATCACTCAAGGATCGATTGCAAACTTTGGTGAAAACCGATATAGACGAAACGGAAAAGGCAAAAGCGGTGGGTATTTGTTGTCATATCTGAAAGTCAGCTCAACTAGCACCGTGGCAAAGTCATACAAGATGGAGAGCTCACCCTGTCTCTCACATCCCGGCGGGATGTATGAGCTAAGAAATAGCGTACGTTTAATAATAATAATTTATTGCTCATATATAAATGGCAGAACAAATTGTAACGTGTTATGATGACGATTATACATGCTTATGTAAAGGAGAAAATTAAAATACCGAGGATGGAGAGATATTAAATCTGGAGATATTCAGAAATATTGATGCAGCTGATGGAAAAGGAGAGAAGAAAGAGAAATATCACATATAAAGGTTTTTCATACGAGAAGCAGGGGTGATCTTGTAGTCGTACAACTCATAGTACTTGATAATGAAGGTAGTTCTGAAGTAGGGCGGAACAACGAAAACATAATAGTCCTCAACAGATGCGTTAGGAAATTGCTCACAATAAGAGTGTACTTCTTGACAATAGCGAGCAATTCTCTCGAGCTGACTGGGATATAATGCTGGTGGAACATGGTGTTTGTAGAAATTATCAAATGAACCGGAAGCAGGAATAGAAATTGAATCATCAGTTGCAGGGGATTCAGAAGGAGTTGGACAAGTAATATGTTCAGATGAAATGGCTAGAGGAGAATCACATGTAGCAGAGGGAGAAGTAGTAATGACAGAACTTCTACTTTCTTCAACTACCTCCATTTCTGTCTGAACATCGGAAAATTGGGCACCCGGAAAAACCTAGGGTGTTTCGGGGAAATGGAATTTCCGGGAAATCCCCGAGAACGTTCAAGGTATTTTCAGGGTGAAATGGAGGTATAAACTCTACAAATTCTCGGAAATTCCAGGGAAACTCAGTATCAGGGAAAAGTGCGGGAAAATATGATAAAATACCCTACAATTTCTCGATAATTTCTGGGTAACTCAGCATCGGGGAAAAGCATCGGAAAAAGGGCATGGATAAGCCTTTCGCCGCGGCAATCGCGTAACCCGTACTAGATACGGCGCGGCCAGGGGTGCCGTGATTTGATATTTTGGAAATTATCAGCTCATCATCGAGGTCTGAATATCGATAGGGATGATACATTAAAGTTCATTTCATGAAGTTTTTACTAATGAAATATGCACTTCTATTCTCTTCATATATTATTAATATTTTGAAAAATATTTTTTAGAAAAATATTTTTCAAGAAAATATATTTTTGATGACATTTTCGAAAAATACTTTTACCAAGAAAAAATATAATTAGTTTTTTCAATCACGTGTGAAAAATTTCTGAGAAGTTACTGAGAAATTGTAAGGTGACAACCGGGAAATTCCCGGGATTTTTCCCGGTTTTCACCTTCTGTTCGCTCTGATCATTTCGCGAAATGATCCCGGAACGATTGAGGTAGCATCAGGGAAAAAATCGGGGAATTTCAGGGAAACCGGCGCTCCTGTGAAGATTGGGGTCGGCTGGACTTGGCAGGATTGTAGTTTGGTCGGTGACCTCAGCTCGGGCGGCGTCTCGTTTCGATTGTCTGGCGAGGAATCCGGCCTTTCGCTGTTTCGGGGTCTCGAACTTCCGCACATGAAAAGTTGACATAGAATCTTCGGATTTCATAGCAGTAGAAAGGTCAATCAGACGAGGAAACGGAATACCATCTTTGATAGAAACTTTGAGTGGGCGGGGTAAACCATCTTGACGATATTTACCCAAACGGTGTAGAATGGAGATATTAGATGGAGAAACGGACACCAAATTGAAAATTGCATTCACCTTTTTCTTTGTTGAAGAATCCTCTGGTAGGCCATAAATAGTGAGACATCGTTGATCATTGAAACGGTGAAGTTCAGCTTGAATAATGGTGGGCAGGGATTTGGTCAGACTGTCGAGTTTGGAGTTGAGTGATTTAATTTCACTCAAAATGGTAGAAAAATGGGTTCGAGATGGTACCATTTTTGGACGAGGCGATGGCATAATAATCAATCGGGAGGGGTCACCTCACACGACCGAGACAAGGGGTGGAATGTGACAAGGAGACGCAGGATGTGATGGTGGGGCCGGGATCTTCTAGCATACGTACTCTGATCTAGGACCTGATCCCATTCTGGTCACATGGTTGACAACTTACTGTGCATAAGCAAAGTGGAGGTGATAACAACTTGGGTCAGATGATGTTCTTCATTGTGTCCTTGTGTTGTATTGAAATAACAGTCGACAACAACACTGTACAAGTGTGGTCTTGTGCAGATGGGAATAGAAATATATGATAACAGCCTCGTAACGGAGGACGGAAAGTAATAAGTATGAGAATGAGAAAATGAAGGTGTGAACTATAAATGTTGACTCCATGCCGTAAGGGTCCACGGACGTGCCAACACGAGTATAGTTTCGCGTAAGCACAAACTACTAACTTCGTGGGAGGGAGGATTATTCTGAGCACAAAAGACACACTGGTTCTTACCGATAGAGTTTGGGGAATGTTGAAATAGTTCGATCACCAGTATTAATTGTTGTGCAGACTGATGTTCCGTGTTGTTTACAGGAGAAAGAACAAGCCGTGAGCTCGGAGATGAGTGAGAGTTCCATGAGCGAATCGGAAGAAAGTAGCAGTGTGACCGACTCAAGTGAACTCGAGCAGTCAGTTTGGTTATTGCCTGCTTTCAAGAACCATGTTAAACTCTGCTATATGTACAAACTACCACGCTCAGCAGTCGCTCGTCCAAGCTACAAGAACGGGACGTCCCATGTCCCGGTACTGTCCCGGGACGATACTAAGAATTACGGTAAAAATGAAGCAAATTTGCATGAATTACGACAAAGAGACTCCTACATGCAAATATGCTCAATTTCTACCCACTCTTGGTACCGTCCCGGGACAGTACCGAGACATGGGACGTCCGGTTCTGGTACCTGGGACAAGCTGTCACCTGAGTGTGACGTCTGCCAGCTTGTGAGCTAAAACACTATATTATATTCACGAATTTTTCGCTTTTCGACTACTTATTGAGAATACTAGCGTTTATCGGGAGTATTGTACAATTGCCCACCACCCTTTTTTGTATTGTGGAGAGTTATTGTTGAAGTTGTACAATGTCTCCCATCCAAGTCAACTATCTCTCCCCCGCGCGAGCAATTTTACCAAAGTTTCAAATAGGTGGGGGGGGGGGGGGTTGTACATTTCTCCAGTTTTGTTTCCATGATACTTTCGAACGGCTTTTCCCACCGCGCCATTCTCAAGTACGCGCGATTCCATCATTCGAGAAATTGTACGAGTTGCATAAAGTGTAAGTGTTGCATTTCGAGGGAAGACGGTGCGAACTGGACCAGGAAGTTGTGGGGAACTCCTTCGCCCAAACTGCTATCCACAGACTCCATGCTGGCCGCACAACCAACTAAATCGCGGCAGGGCGCAGGCCCACTGCCTATGCCAAGGTGAATTCTTGTCAACGCTAATTTTGGGGATTACCGGTACCACTCTTTTTCTCATTCTCTCTCCCGTTCTTCCTTTCACTCGACGTCTTCTCTCTGTCTCTTTTTAACTCTACCAGATCTACTTCCTCACTTTCTTCTATCTACCCCAAAACTACCGTGCTGCCTCTCGCTCTCTCTCGCTCTCTCTTTATTGTGCAAAGAAGTTCGGCGACTAGTAACACGCTACCAAAGAGCTAGTAGCCATTTAAGCCATTTAGTAGTGATTTGATAGTAGTATAGCAAATAGCAGTATATCAAACGGCTACTAAACAACTAACTAAAGTTTGAGGAAAAATGAAAGTTTCGACAAACTAGCCACCATACCCGCTACTGAATGGCTGATAGTGCTTCGATCGAACAGCTACTAGCCGTTGCTTTGGTAGGTGAATTCATGTGTTTCAAAATTATTTCAGTTCATTCGCTGGTAGTCTACCGCCGGTTCCCCCTCTACAGTCCAGAGCTAAACCAAGTCTAGCAGATATAACATCTTTAGACTTTGAAGCTGCTAGTATGTTTTTATATGCAAGTGTTTTTTTTCTTGTAGCCATCAGAATTTTCATTTTGACACGAAAGTATTTTCACAAACAAATTTGAAATGTTCACGCATGTATTCACTTTATAGACGACGACTTTTATTGAGCACAGTCAGATCATATCATGACGTGAAAATAAAATCGAAAAAATATTGTAATACTCTTTTCCGCATGTACCATCAAAACAGAACTTCAAATTTTGTGGAAACACAATGTTTCCAGTTTTTGAACATTTACTTCATAACTTTCAAAGCTCTTGAACAAGACTCTTCCGATTCGGCATCTAGAAGTGGTTCGGATCAGGTGTTTTCATCTGGATCGGAACCAGTGTTGCCAGAGTCAGTCCGATCCGAAGACCGTGCAGTCATTGAAATTCGACCCGAGTCCGGTACGTTCCCTCTGGCAAACAAATTACATGACCCCCACCATTTCAATTCCACCTCAAGTAAAAGTTTTGAAACAATTTTTGAAGAAACATAGAACTTGAATTAACGACGGTCTAGATTTTCATGATAAGAGTTTATTTTTCAGTTGAAGAAATGGATGAACTCTCCTTCGACATGGCTGAAAATTGCTCTGAGAGTGGAGAAAGCATTTCTTTTTGAATGTTCATCTCTCTATATTTAGATAACAAATTGTTCATTATGTCATTATTATCCTTACCATGAATGGGAAAGTTTTTCAATTTTTCATCTAACAATTGTTTTGATGACCTAACATATTTTGGTAACCTTTCTCGGGTTACCTGACAGGTAACCAGGAACTATCCTGGAACTGAAATCCTGTTACCCTTCAAACTAACGGTAACAACAAAATTTTGCGTTAGCTGAAAGGGATATCAACTGATTTTTCATCTAAGGTTTTTCTTATTAACAATTTCCTATTCAGGAACTAATGAAACTCACAAAAATGCGGTTAGGTTACCAAGAATACAGTTTAGTTAGGTATATGAATTCACCGTTTATGAGTTTTTGAAAATTCTCAAAACTACGCGCCTTTTACAAGCTATCCTAAGTTTACAGGCGTTGTCTCCTTTTTTGCGTTGTGTAGAATAGGTATTTTTGTAAAATTGCCTAACTTCACTCATTATATAATAAATTTGTTCTGTTTTTGTTCAATTTCATATTCGCCAGGTGGATATTTATTCACTCAGTCATTTAGTTGTCTCGTTTCCCATTAATATTATCACTTTCGCTGTAATGTTTACAAATAAATTTTGCACGTTTTAGAGCAGTTTTGTTCTTCCGGTAAATACAAATTTTAAAAAGGAGTGTTCATCTTATACGGCTCAGTACTGTTATTATCTTTGTTGTTCTGGTTTTTCTAGTATTCAATGTGTCGTGTGTCACTCTGTTCTACCCCTTCCTAATTCGCAATTAAGTGTTGTAAGTTATCATTAAAATGGTTACCAATTAAACAAATACGTCACGTTTTTTTATTAATATTACGTATTCATGATAATATAGTGGTAATTCTCATAATCACAAGGAAGATTTTTCAGAAATGTCACAGATTAAAATCCCGCTCCGTAAAATGAAAATGATCGTTGCTGTCGATCTAGAGGGAGGCATTGGGAAAAACGGGTCCATTCCATGGCATCTGAGACAAGATATGCGATTTTTCATGCAGCAAACTAGCAAAGTGAAGGATCATAATAAGGTGGGTTAGTATGTATACCAATGATAACCAAGTAAAATGTTGTTCGACTTGCAAGTTTAGCTTGTGAAACATCCACCTTCTCAATCAAATCCGTACGTGTCTGCAGTTCTGCTCTCGAAAGGAAGTTTAGTTTGTTTATCGCTATAAGTAATAATATACTGGAAAAATTGATTTAGCGGGAAATTAGTTACCTACGAGGGTACATTATTATGATTTATTCAACTATGTTGAGCATAATTTCACACAGAATTCTTAGTGCATAGCTTTGTTTGTAAATTAACCAATTTTATATCTATTCGAGTTATAGAAATTTTCCACAACTAATTGTTCCAGATCAACGCTGTGATTATGGGGCGAAAATGTTGGGATAGTATTCCTTCAAAATTCCGCCCTTTGAAAAACAGACTCAACATCGTTATAAGTCGTACCTTGCCCGTGCAGAACACTGATCATCTAATTGTAACGTAAGTTATTCTCATGTTCCCTAATGCATTTCACTTTGTAAAATGTCTACACTAAAGCCCTCGGGGACAACCAACGGCTGTGCTAATTTGTACTTGTGTGTCTGCATTATTTCGTGTTCGAGATCCCGATGAATTGATGAATAACGTATGCTTCAGTGCTAGTTAATTGTTGCGCTGATGGTCTGTAACCGTTCAGGCAACAAAGTCTCTAGATTTTGACTTCAATCTTCAACATGTATAACATTTCAGAAACGATTTTGATGCCATCATGAAAGACCTCTCGGTCGGTAACCTTAGCGAAAAAATTGAGAATATTTGGAACATTGGAGGCCGTGAAATATATGAACTGGGACTGAGACTCAATCTGGTAGACACACTCGTTGTCACAAAAATATCGGCTAGGTTTGCGATACATTATTTTATTGTACATCTTCAAACATGGTATCATAATTATTAGGTTATTCTGTATTAAGAATGTTACGATGTTCACTATATTCTATATGTAAATTATATAGCTTCGCATTCATTGGACAATGAGTTGGAAAAAACTACTTCGAAGTCGTGATAATCAATTTTAGAGTTTCACATGCATGTCATTTTTAGGTTTGATGCAGATGTGTTCGTTCAAGTTAATTGGGAAGAGTTCTCTGAATTGGAGGAGGCTAGGAGTGAAACGCATACTGAAAACGATATTCAGTTCACGTTCCATACTTTCAAACATCGTACAGCTCTTTCTAATTAAATTTCTTTTCAGTCCTATAGACTGAGGCTTGTATCAACCCATGTTATTATCAAACCCATGTGCTAACAAAAAGCCTTGTAAATTTGTTGCAACCTATAAGTATACTAGCTACGTTTTTACGGAATATTTTGTTTCAAACCTAATAGCCACATTACAGTTTTATTCGTACTATCGGGGTATATTATTGTTATTTGAACCCATCATATCTATTTCCTCTGGTTTGCTATGGGTATGATTTGTACTTTACACTCACATTTGACTTGCTCCATATCAGATCTCTTTGTTTAATTTGTATATTGTCATAGTTGTACAATGATATATGTTCATTTCGATTTATTTGCTTTTCGCTTATTTGGTACTCTACCACCTTCTATCTGTAATATATCGGTAGTCAGTTTCTAAAATTGTCATTGTAGATGGTCAACAATCGTAAAAAGCGTGGTTCGTTCACACCTACTCCGCTAGTGAATGGGAATGCTAAGTATAACCGGGCTCACACGAAATATACCGAGGTTGGTGCTTATTGAGTTTTTTGGTTCATGGTTCTCTTTTCTGCCCGTCGTAGATGCTTTTCTGTTAGTGCGGAAGAAAATATACTCATAGAATTATAACAGCGTTCAAAGCCGCAGTTTTCAAGTGAAAGTGTCAAAGTGTCAGTTTTCAACTGAAAGTGCGCAGACTTCCTGCGGGAGTCCCACTGGAGTTCCGTGAATGCGGCTGCTGATTGCGACGTCTGCAATATATTTATTCTCCTCCAGCTTTGTTCACCACTCACGGGAAGTTAAGCCAGTATACACTATCTCCTGACAGAACGTGTGTTATTCGAAAATGTGCTCTATATTTCAAATAACGGTGTTATAGTTGAATGAAGGAGGAAGCTCATCCCGAGACGGTTCCGATCGTGACTCGGAAGAAATGAATACTGGTGTGGAGCGCGAGAGCGTCTCGCGCAAGGACGCGGCAACCTCCCCTGTTCGAAGTGATCCAGTCGTCACTTCGCATAGGTACGTTCTGTGTTCGGACTCCATGGACGAAAAGAATAAGACTGCTTTTTCTCTAATATCAAATGTTTCCTCGTTTAGCAATGGTACTGACAGTGTTCCCACACCGACTGATCCATCCTGCTCAGGAAATGATGAAACGGACGCTATTCGCACCGATGGACTAAGTTCTTTCTTGAAGGTAAACTTATTTTGAATTTTAGTAATTTTCTACTAAAATGAATTTTATGAAGAATAAGAATGAAGAATAACATGTTGGCAGTTACTTTTGTTAGTTTATTTACAGTTTGAAACGATACAATCATATGCTTATCGGTGTATCAATGAAATCTGCGCAAAACTCGGCTGATATTGTTAATGATTGTACTCCTGCACTGTTCCTAAATCTAACTGCAACACGACCCACACTGTTGTTTTGTGCGCCTTCATGACTGCAGAAAGCATGAGGTCTGCCTACGTTCTGACATTAACCATCAATATGAAGGATCGTATTAGCTCAGTCCAATTTCCCCTTCATCGAATCACTACTTCCATCGGGCTGAATGTATGATTCTCTAGTTTAACTCATTTATACTCCGTTAATCTAATCATATTTGATATATTCGTCAGAAGTAGTTGTGAGTGATGTGTTATGAAAACTTTCATTTTGCTCAGATGTCGGAATGGGAACAGGTCGAAACGCTCTGTGAACTTATTTCCTGTGTTGGGCCATATGAAGTGCGCCTATTGGGCTCTTGTATTGAGGTGACTTTGAATTATGTTACGAATCGGAGGTATCTTCATTGAAAATAATCGCGAAAGTGTATTGCAAATATAAGAGATTCCGCATCAGCTGTCAGTTGGATTGCACAAAATGTACTTCATGTCTGGGACGGAATCGAGATTGCAGCTAAACATGAATAATCAATCTCTTGGACTTAACTCGATTTGTTCTGTTTTGATGTGTATCGTTGTATATATATATATATATATAGTTTTCTTTGAGTGAATCACTTGGAACCATACTGTTTGTTCAGGGTGCCGCGCGAGCACAATCTATGAGTCTTCGTCCTCACGAAGTGAAAGCGAACTGTCCAAGTTTCATCTCCGGAATTTCTACACAGTAAGTTGTAGTGCTGGTTTTTCCTGATTTATTTTATACGAAGGAACTTTCCCATTTCTGTTTGTGTTTTCAGTCTGCACCTGTCATATCCGGATACGGTCGACTGCGCCTTCTCAATGATATGTTTGTTACATTCAACCAATCGTGCTGGTGCTTTTGCCTTTGTTCGGCTGATTGATCAACTTATGGCAGATCGAAATGCCCAATTAACTCTACTCCCGGAAGAATATCGCCTGAAGACACTACAAGCTCTGGGAAAACTGGGTTGGTTTACCCTATGACCCTATGATCTCTGCGCAAGTTCTGAAACATAGACTGTCAAACGGTTACCTCTATGCACATGATCTCGGTATTGTAACTATTGTTTGCAAGCAAACTATTTGGATTATTGCGATCTCTCATTTGAGCTTTACTTTTCGTGTGCGTTTATCGTAGATTTGTTGTTGGTGTGTTTCTCATCACGTTCATCTCAAATCATCATATTTAGTTGATTTTAAGGCTAAATTCTGCAACATTATTGAACTTTCTCAAACGTAGATTTTTCAGTTTCTGCCTCTCTACATCATCCAGCTTTTTCTGTTGATCAACGTATTCGTCTAGTTCGTGCTCGCGATACTCTCCGTAACCAACTTGAACGATTATCCGTGACACGTGAGTGGTTTAATCCCTGCTTTTTCTTTCGACTTCACTTGTCATCTGCAGCAAGGTGTCACACTCGCCCGTTTTTAATTCCCCCTCCCTCATTTGAATTCAGAAATATGTATGTAATTTATTCAGCTTCTCCACCTGTCCCGCAGTCGCCCAATAATCTATCTCATATCTATATACGAAGATTTGATGCTATTCTCCTTCATCCGCAAAACCAGAACCAATTTCTGATTGAGGTAAGTTAGTTTGTTGTCCGACAAAAAAAAGTATGACTTATTGATCGGTTTGAGTAATATTTTATTTGCAAAGGTGACCTGGAGTGATGGCGATCGGACTTGGGTAAATCGATCTAGAAACGATATAATATCGTTGCATCACCGTCTCTTGGATCTGTTTGGTGAGGAACGACGTGAGGCTGCTGAGAGGGACGCGTATTCTGTTCAATCTACCCCAACTCATTCCGGCTCACCTTCGCCTACCACCACGCAAGGTACTTAACATATCGCACTGTAACTATTTGCGAGAGATAAATATCTCCGATTTAAAGTTTATTTTAACGTTCTGTTGTTGATAAACCTCGGTGGTTGTGGTATATTGCTGTTTTTGGTTGTTACCCAACACGAGGTGGTATATTATGTTCGAGTGACCACTCAAATGTTTCAATAACATTTTGCCTGCTTTCAGTTTCTAATGGTTGCGCTAGGATATTACCATATTTCTCGAAGGATGCATCTGGGCAGGTGATTTTGGACTATATAAACGGTTTGTCTGACCTGCCGGCTCGTATGATGCTCAGCTCTGTCATTTACGAAGAGTTCTTCGCGTCGAGGAATAAATCGAAGGACGTACAGGTTGGTAGCTATACTATATGAATGTGGTTTGCATAAATTTTGCAACATTCTGCTTTGCTCACTGCTCATATAACATCGTGTCTTTCTGATGTTCTATATTGAGAAGGACCATTGTGTACATGTTGTATTTGTAATTGTCTTGTTTCAAGGCTACTGAACAGGCAAGATGTACTCGTACTACTCGTTCACCACCGTTATCTCAACACAAAATTCCCGTCACCGCTCCGCAGACATTTGCCGTTGCTACCCATCCTCTTTCCTACGGACCACTCGCGTCCGTTCCAGTTCTTCAGGCAAGTGGCCGAGTTTTGCTTTGGTTCTTTCGGTTATAGTGGTCGGAGGATGCTTTTTCTAGTTTCATTCATGAAAGTTAGTGCAGTGGTTTTCTCCGCAAGTTGTCGGATGCAGTGAAGCTTCCATACCATATCTCTAGCAAATATTCCTTGGGACTATTTTATACAATTTATGTCCCAACACTTTTATTTTGACAGGGCCAAGTATACAATTTCCCGATCTTTCTTCAGCTTGGAAAAGCGTATGGTTTCATTTCAATTTTTCAGGTACATACACCTACCTGCAGCAACTGTGCCGAGGGTCATTCTTTTGTTCACTGTGACAAATTGAATATTATGGATGTCGCTCAAGGTGGCAAAGGTAGCTAGTTTTTTCTCAATGTTGATTCTTAGAAACTTCACAACTTATGCTTGAGAAACCTTCTTAGTTTACCTCCAAGCTTAGGACGCGCCCCAAAATATATCACATTAAAGCCATGTGCGTGTATTGATGTGCATCATCGTATGTGTGGAATAGCCAGAGTGCGCAAACTGCCATTTCAATTCATATTCCGATTTACTTGTTATAGATGGATACAGCCTGAAAGTTGGTGAAACAAATAGAAGCGAAGTGCGTGCGCCAAATCCAGTTCGTCCTCCTCCTGGTTTGCCCATTCCCGGCCAGGTTTCGGTTCCTCCAGACTGTGCAACTACACGCTACCATCATCCTCAACCGTCTCAGCAGCCAATGGTGTTACAATATTATATGCCTCCGCCTACAATTCAATGAATGTAGTCCGGATAACGTGACGGGTACCTACCCTTTCTTATTCTCTTTCAAAAGCTCAGATTACTTGACATACCCTTTCCTTGTTATCTCAACTAATACCATTGTGCTCTAGTTAAATTACGGTTTTTCTGTACTCGCCCAAGTTGTGATTACAGGCTTGCAGCTCTCTTCGCTTTTGTTTATTTTGAGATCATTTTTTCAACTCTGGAAAGTTGTATGATCTAGTCTATTCGTTGTGTTTAGTTTAGTTGTCTGCACCTGTAGGTCGTTATTGTTTTGCCGCCTGTTGTATATTTGCAACTGAATGAACTAACATTGTTGGTTATCCGGAACGAACATGAAAATTCACAATAATTTCTAGAATTCGTTGAACCATTCAGCGTGGGAGGGGCACTAGAGCCTTGTTTTCTGAATAATACTCAAGGAGGTATATGAACAACGGCTGAAAAGTGGCGACTGGAAACCGTTGTCCTCCAACCAGTTCCTGCACTGAAGTGCTTTCCTGTGAAGGGTAAATAATCCGACCTGAACAGTACAGCTTTTGTTGAATTGGTTTTTGGGTATTAGCGCCAAACAGCCCTTTATGGTTGGTTTTATTGAAGGATGGCTCTCTTGGCCAACTTTCAGGGGAACGTTTAACTGTGTTATTGCAAATCGAACGACGAAGAGGCTCCTGTGGGAGGTGCGAACGAACAACTAAATTGAACCCGCATACAAACCGCTCTGTTATCTGGTGGACGGTTCTAACCGAACCAAATAAGTGATCGAAATACGACTGACTCATTCCTAGGATTTCCACATGGTAATACCATGGTGTGAAAATCCGTGGCGGATCCGGGGTAAAAATTGCCCTCTGTATAATAAGTTAACTGTTCACCGGTGCTGGTCTGCCAATCTTGAGCCTTCATTAAGCTTCAATGTTATGTTATTTCAGTTTCCCACATGGTGGGCAATAGTTTAATTACAGAGAGAGTTACAGTTCAATTCACTAGTAATAAAGGGGATGAAAGCACGACCGTGACGCACTACAATTCCAGGGGCGCACTACAATTCCGTCCGCTCGCGGCTGGTCATGCCAGCTAGCCCGGCAATAGCCATCCTATGGCTCGCGCTTGAGCGCACCGGCCTAGACGCCTCGCTGCTTTTTTAGTTGATAATAATAACTACTAACGCTCTTATAATCATAAATATGGAATGTTATTGTTCAATTCATTCAGTTATTCTCCCAATGATTACGAGTCGGGTTTTCGCTCAACTCAAAACTAATAAATCGGTTCAAATTATATTTCTATGCATAGTAAATAATGTTAGCCATACTTGATATACAACGGACCATTTCGATGAAATAGTGACTTTGTTAACGATCAAGATATTTGGAAGAATTCTCACTTTTGCCAGCAATTTTATTGATTTGGTCCAGTGTATCGATGATGTTCATGTTGATTATGTACTATTGTTCATCCCTTCTGGTGGTGTCAGTAGTATCCAAATCATCTTTTCTTTCAGTTTCTCGTTATTAGGGACAATTATTTCGACAAAGTGGAACTGTTTGTGGGTCCACGGGAGCTTAGTCGGCCCGACGCTGCTATAGCGCACATCACCGTCGTCAAAGAGCAATGAATGCATTACTTTCTATTATCTGCGCCTGCTTGTTGGCTGTAACTTCCGTAAGTTATTTATGTTATAAATATTACACATACATGTATTTCACATACATTCGCGATGGTGTGATTATATGTCAACAAATCACGAGGCGTGTATTCTCTACACATCTCCGTAGCGATTCAGTGAGTGGCGGGGATGCAGCACATTCTGGAAGTAACATGGTCGGATAGCCTTGTGACATAGAACGGACCAATGTTAAAATTCTAACGCGTTGAAATTTGACATCATTTACCTGTCGTTAGTGTAGCGTATTATGCTCTATTACTTGATATATTCCAATTCGCCCATCCCATCCAACCAAAACCTGCACAATTGAGTTGTAATTTTCCACAGAACGGCTATTTGTTGAGTTTCATAGTGTTCTTTCAGTCGAAGAGGAATGATGGTGGTTATTCCGATAGTTATGTTTTCTTGACAGTTCGGAATACTGTAACGGGGCAGGAAACAGAAGTTTGTGCCAATTATCTACAGTACAAGACCACTCCAATTTCACCAACTGTAGCAGAAGCGGTAAGCCTTTTTATTCTGTTTTTATGAGGGAGAGGTATGAGATGACTTCTGTCGAAGCATACCTATTTGCTCTCAAAACAATGTTCGTTTGCGAAATTTTCTATCAGCATTGTTCCTGCATTCAGAACAAGGGAGCAAATCAAATGTGCGTTGCTTACGTGAGTTAGAGTCCAATAGTATCAACACGTGGAGAGATCACATCTAAGTTGTAGTTTGATCGGGCTATATAGCACAATTTTCGAGTTACCACCAAGATTTGCAGCGCAGGACAACATGTACCACTTTGGTCTGCCTAGCCTCGTGCAACATAAATTCTTCATTACAGTACTACTCTAAATTGTGTCTCTTTTGAAACATCAATATTGCACCTTCATTTCAGACCCCAGTTCGGTTAGGATGGTGGAGAAATTTGACCAATATGACGAATATCTGCCCTCTCCCCTCCGGACGCGAGAAATCAATTAGGTATGACTCTTTGAACCACCATAACTTATATCTTTAAAAAACGTGCATTCTTTCATTGTCAATTCCAATATTCCAAAGACTTGAAATGATATACCAAAAAAGTTGATCTCTGTTTTGTGTTACCATGAAACGTTTATAGTTATTCGAACAAAGCGGTCGCCTTGAAATATCGTATTGATGACGATGGGACGAGCTGTAGTCGTCGCTTCAACGAGACCACGTTCCGGGATGCGAGTCAGTTCCAGGTGAGCACCCGATTATTGGTTACCAATATCTTATCGATTTTAACTTTAACTTTAACTTAACCCTGTAAATACTATAACTCATGTTGAAAAAATTTCAGAATAAGAGAAAGTTTATCGCTCCAATCACCTATTAGTATTGAATTGCATCTAGCATTCATGTTTAGGTGGCCGAGTTGAAGAAGAATGGAGCGAAGACTGCTGTGTTTTTGGTTGACGAGGGACGACAGTTTGTCACGAAGTGGAGAGATTATCTGGTATTCTTTTACTTGGACTCGTACATTTTGAATTTGTTGTACTGCGTATACTTGTTTCATTCATTCATTTCAGTTCGCGGACTTTTTCGATCCGTATATCAATATCACTACAGCTATACCTACCTTCTTCCTTTATTCCCGAGTCTTCCAAGATATCATAGTAAGTCTTTCTAGTTTTCATTAATCTCTCAGGTCGTTTTCGTGAGATTGTTAATTACATTGTGTATTTTATTGCTGGAGATAGTTCTCAAAATACATAGTTTAGCTTTCTACGTACTGTTGTTATATATTTGTGTGCAGGAGGGTTCCAATGGTCAAATTGAATCGCTGGAGCTGCTTTTTCATCGCCCACCCGATTCTTCGTTCGATCTGTCACTAGTATTCATATGGCTTCTAGCTGTTGGCTGCGTAACTGGTGGAGGAACGTGGGCCTTTTTCAGACACAGGTTGCTATTCCCTTGCTATATTACTATTATTATTATGATATTACAATACATGAAAAGAATATATAGATGTAGGAAGGATAAGAAACAAGTGACCGACGGTTTAAAAGTGATAAACAGGCTGTTGAGCCGCAAGTACTGTTCTTTCATAATCTCGCAAATGCAATGGTTCGGGAAAGAGAAGATACGAGTAAAGCGTATGTATTATTGTATTTAAACCCAGTTTATTACGCACGAGGGCGGCTGGAGAAATCGAGAGTTGAGTAATAATTATGTTACCCTCATTCCACGCGGAGACTCACTTTAAACTTGACCATTATTGTCAATGTTGTTTCCACTCTGTGACCGTAAACCTATATTTGTAGAGCTGGCAAAGATAAATCATCTCTGCACGCCTTAGCCTCCTCAGCTAGTGACGAAGAGGAAGCTGACACCACTGACAACTGGTGTTCTCGATGTTGTGGCCGATATGCGAACACTTTTGTCATCGTCTTTCTCATGATTATGTTGGTTACGGTACTCATGCTAGGATTCTACTTCCGTCCGATACTGGGTATGCTACTTCTTTGTCACTTTGAATTACTTTTTCTTGTTGGAATCATTTGAATAGAATATTCTTCCACGTAAAACTATAGCAAGGAGTGAGGGATCTCCCCAGTGCGTTGTAAATGTGAACAACATTAAGTTATACACAGCGTCTGTTCAATCATTCATCCATTCTTCAGGAACACAAACGATTTCAAGTTTTCTAGGTAGATTACAGGATTTATTGTGTTTATGACTATCATTGTGTGTTTCAGTGACGTTCTTCAACATTATGCTCGTCGTTTTTGGCTCCTTCAGCGTGTACGGATGTGCGAATGCCTTTCTATCCAACTTCAGATGTTGCAATGCATCACCATGCTCCACCTCTATGTGTTCTTTGTTTCCTGAGCTAGGTATGTATGCATTTTCGTTTATATACATTGCTGATGTCCTAAAAACTTTCACACCTTCTAAAATCAAGCTAGTAGGTATTCTCCATCAATTCGTGTTACACTATTAAGACTGTCCTTTCCAGGTTGCATTTCCCATCGACCAACAGTCAGTAGTGTCATTCTCTACGTCATATCATTGGCTGTGTGCATTACCTGGTTTGTGCTCAGAAAGTCTGCCTATGCTTTCATTTTGCTGGATTTCATCAATGTCACACTATGCCTTCATATACTCAAGTCTCTGCGGCTACCCAGTTTAAAGGTACGTTTTGCCGTTTATTACGGTCTTTCATGTCTTCATTGCGCACAATTCTGATTATGGGAAATATGATGGGCTTATAGCAATAGTTTTAAGCGTGAGCTGTTTTCAAAGTTCAACTGTGTTGATTTTCAGTGGATTGCGACCCTCATGGTTTGTATGTTTGTTTACGACGCAGTCATGGTGTTTGTCACACCACTTTGGACAAAAAGTGGGTGTTCCGTAATGCTGGAGGTGGCTACAGGGGGTGATTGCCCAACAGATTCCAACGTTGGCTACCCAGTGCCCCCGATCGATGCTAATCCACCGGAAAAGGTATGTTTCTCAATGGTGACCGGTATATCGCAGCAATTATATCGCAATTTAATTAAAAGCATCCGGGAGAAGAAAATTTAAACTCCGTAGATTTTTAACTCAGATCACCTAATGAGATAGGAGAATCACGTTATCTATGTCCTATTAGTCAACTTCT
The DNA here is from genome assembly GCA_964036275.1 of Litoditis marina. NCBI lineage: Eukaryota > Metazoa > Nematoda > Chromadorea > Rhabditida > Rhabditidae > Litoditis > Litoditis marina. Next base: position 2,871,453 of record OZ038438.1, read on the forward strand.
AGCAAAAAAAAACAGTTGTTGAGAAGGTAAGCCTAGAATTAAAATGTTTCGCTAACAAATTCGATGTGTCCTCTTGTGCTCCAGGTCATATGGCTGGTTGCATTCCATGTCGAACTGCAAGTGCAATCAGGTTGTCTAATAAGTTGATTTGCAGTTCCCGATGCTCATGCAGGTGATGCATTTGAACCCTATGCTCAAATGCGTGGACATTGCCGTGGAAAAGGGGTATCAAATGACGATCCTCGGCTTGGGAGACATAATAATACCGGGTAACATTTGAAGAATGTGTGTTTGATTGTATGTGGTACTTAGTCTCTGCAGAGTTTAATGCGAAACGTCACTTGGTTCTCACAGTTGTTTGGTGAAATAAGCATATCTCTATTTTCAGGTTACTTGGTGACACATTGTTTCACAATGAATGGCTTTGAGGAGAAAGCTAGAATAGTTTACGGACTGGTTTGCATCGTAGGTATGTCTTGTGAATGTCTGTTTTCCGTTTTGAACATATTTCTCATGGATAAAGATAAATTATACTGACGATTCCAGGCTATGGTGCTGCTCTTGTGATCACCTTCTTTGCCTTGACGGTTATGAACATGGCTCAACCGGCTCTTATTTATCTAGTCCCTGGGACATTGATCCCTATATGTGTCCTAGCAGGTTGTCGAAATGAACTACGCAAGATGTGGGATGGAGTTCCCGAACTTCAAGCTAAGTCTTTGGTGAGTTTTAGTTGTGTGAATACTTTGTTGGTACACTTATTCCTGACACAGTACGATAAACTATCATTCTACTTTCAGGGTGAAACGGGTGTCCCGGATAGCGTCACGGTCGGCGATGATCATGATTCTGAGGAACCTCAGGAAGTATAATATAATATGTAACACTTACTTGCCTACTTCGAACCATTCCTTCATCACGCTTTCAGATTAATCATAATACGCATAAGTTATTGTATAATATTCTAATAGCCACTACTAATTGTAAATACTAATGCTAGGAGAGATTCTGAATGCATTGAGCTTTTGACCACGTGTATCGCATTATTATCATCAATAAAGCATTTGAATCTTTTATTACTAGTCCATCAACTAAAGTTTCTATGACAACGAAAGATAACAAGTTAACAACAGTACAACATGATCATGAGAAAGATGGACCGCCTTGGAAACCACCCGATGTAGACATCTCTTCTTGAAGACGTTTTTGCAATGACTGCGAGACCAGATTCCAAGACTCCATGAAGCGGTCCATGCAGCTTTAAAAATATGTTTTGGGCTGGTTCAGAACACAATTTGAGGCTAACTGTACACCACAATCTACCAACTTCTGACAATGGAACAATTACGCATTATTCTTAATTGTAATTAATCGAATGGCACTCATAATATTTAGAAAACTTTTTTTTAACTGTTGGAGATATCGAATAAAACAACCAACCACTTGACCTTCAATTCATGATTTTCATTTCAAATATATTATATTGATAAAAATGACTAACCGCTGTAGACACTGTTTCTCGGAATTGGACAGAGAACTACCAGGACTTGTGATGCATTTCTGGGTACACTTCTCAGATAGATCCTGAAATCAAACGCATATGTAACGTCATTGAAAATTGAATGGAAAATTGAAAAATAATATCATTGAGAGTACTCACAGTTATAAGATTCTGAGCGTTGGAGATAGCAGCCTGCTGCTTCACGCCAGCGATTACTTGCTCCTGTTGCTCGGGAGAGAGCTTCTTCAGTTGCTCCAAATCCAACAACTGATCCATCTGATAAATGAAAGATAAATCTTATTTCTCAAACAAACGTAAATGACGCACATACACGAAGTGCACTGTCAATTCAGCACAGAGTGATCGGCAAAGGGCTATAACGAAAGACTAAATTCTGTAATTTAATGATAAACCACGATATTCACCCAAACTGTGCAGGTACTTGTAGAACAACTGTTCGTTCAAGAGATTGACACGGTTTCGACCTTCAAACTGAGAGGAAGCGCGCCGAGATCTAGTGTCTGTGATGTGAGTTGCCTATAGTGTACATGCCACACTGAATAGACACATAGCTTATGTACATACTGAGTAAAAACTAATAATATAATAAAAATATAATTGATGAGAGCGTTTGTAGCGTTGAACGAACATCATAATAAGTGAAATATGCCATGAAATACATATTTTGCAAATTCTAAAACTGCTGACGTGGGAGTGAAAATGGGAGACCCGAAAAGGAACATCTTACCACGTACAGGATCACATTCAACTGCGCTTGGTGACAGTCGAGAGGCTCAGAAGGATTTGAGGAACGTTGATGTTCTACATGTAACAGTCTACCTTTGCGCTCGCGGGCCATGTGTTGAATTTGAACTGTTCACGTCCCACCCTACCCACGGGGGTTTGAGCTCGGGGGGGGGGGGGGGGGGTTGAGGGCACTACTAAGCATTGTAGCCCCACAGTCATTGAATTTGTACCTATCACCTGACCAGAGTTTGTAAGAAACTATTGGTCCCTTATCTAAATCAAGGGGCGCAGACAGAGGTTCAAGTGGGCGCAGACAGTTAATGTGTCTCCTCTGAAACGATGTCTGGCAAGTTTGCCACCACTTTCGAAAACAACTGGTAGATTTACCTCTTCAATTTTGTCTGGTAGATAGGCAACATCGCCTGAAAGGTGCCCTATCCGGGTCGCTTGAAAGCAATTTCGTCCGGAAGATCGGGTAGGAGGAAGTCAAAAATGCACATCTGCTACAATATTAGCTCGCTCGCTTTTTCTGTTAGCTATTTAGTCAACCATTTGTACTGTTTTGTAAACACACCGCTTCTGGATTTAACGGATGTAAGAGTTGAGTTGCAATTGCAAATTCCGTAGGAACTTCGATTTCACTTTGTTGGTTTGTCTAATAAGAATAACCATGTTTTTCCTCGTGAACAACGTCATTTTACTCAAGCGCAGAAGTGATATGTTCGTAGCTTACAACGAAGCATGGAGGTAGTGGGTTCACTCTTTTCAGTTCCAGCGTTTTTAGAAGGAACCGTTCGAAAGCGGTATTGGCAACGCGTTTCGGAAAAAATAGGTTGGAAAATCTTCTACGGGTTCTAAGTCAACCAGAACACGCTGTTTCAACTGTTCCAGATCACGAATAAACCTTAGTCAAACACTTTAGCTGCATAATCATACGTCCAAGTTCAAAACGTGTTTCAAAGAGGTTATATTTGAGCTGCATTATATGATTACCAGCTGACTATATAGTCGAGTATGGGAAGCTCGCAACTACATGTTCAGATTGTGCTCGGCTAATTGGGCAGGTCGAGCTCCCCAGTTCTAGTTCTAGTGAGACCATTGAATTTTCTGTCTTCGGTTTTGTACCTGTACTAGAACACACAGCCACAAGAGAATTGTGTAAGACGGAGTTTCATGTATTTACTGTCATTAGGAAGCTGAACTGACATAAAAGGCAACAGTGGACGTAGGAATGACAATGTTTTCACTATTCCTCAGAAAAAAACTCCATTCTTGTACCACCTTGCAGTATTTGTCCGCAATTCACCCTATTCTGGTTTCACCAAACATTATTGTACAACCTTCATTGAGGGGGGAAAATATGATCAATTTGGCCACATTCTTCTAACACATCCAACTCTCCGGAACCCATTGAGTGTCGAAACGAAGTGCATCTAGAGCATCGTTCAATCTGAAAAATGCAAACTTAAATGACACAACAATTTAAAAGTAAACATTCCAGGTGAAGCAACGTTTGAGCAGCTATACGTATTGTAAAATTCCCAGTTCTGCATTTGAAAAGAGGAATCTGAACTTGGTCACTTTAGACTCTAGAACAAGTACCACAGACCTCATTATGCAATTCATAACATCATAACATCTTAGCTGGTCAAAGCGGATTATATGAGTGCAACATATTTCCAGTTTAAATCACTTCTTCTTCCGAAGGTTGTACATTCTGATAATAATTATCACACCAACCGCTTGAAAGTAACGTCCATATTCCTGTTGATGAGCGTGAGATGTATCTGATTACAGTGACTTCCATTGGCTATTTCGTCACTTTGTGAACAAACCTAAAAATATGAACAATTGTGAGATGAATTATCTTAGTTTGCCATACGGTTCAAAATGGTCGGCTTCACTCATCGGTAGGCACTCATAGTGTACTTTGAGATAAATTTCGAGCGATAGCAGTGCTACTGTAAATGAATGAATGTAACAAAGAAAATAGGATTATTTTCCGACATGTAAAAACCTGCCTAGAAGTTTGATCTTAATACTGTAAATACGAGCTTGTAAAAATATGTGTGAAACTTCGTGTGGCAGTGACTACAGTTTTGCAGTGTCGGAATCGGACACTACATTAAAGGAACCGCATACCTTAGTTCCACAGTCATTATAAGGACTGGCTGATTAATTTGGTGTGTAGGAGGGCTTGGACCAAATTATACTGTGTTTTTTTTGGAGTAGTCACTTCGTATACTGTTAGTCGATTGCACATTCACATGAAACATGTTAAACATATGACAAATTGCTCGATTCCTCATGGGAATTCCAGTATCAAGTGGCTGGCTGACCTTGCTAAGTTGGTCGACGGGCCTTCGAGTTTGTCTCAACTGTTCGAGCTGGAGCAGTTCTTCGAGAGGGGGCGGGGCGATGTGTACCACAAACGGCATGAACTCCCCATTGTACAGGTAGGATAGCGCCTGCGGGGCGCTGTCGATAACACACATTCTGCCACTTCGGACCACGTTCCGAACTGAGGCTGCCGAAGTTCCTGGGAAGCAGAAACGGTTAGAACAAAGTTCCGACCTTTTCCTCAAGGATTACCAACAATCATACGTTGCCCTAAACCATATATCTATGGGAGGCGCAGTTTGGAAAGTGAAACTGTGCAGGTTTCCCACCTTGCTGTGGTTGTAGTCTGATACCACTGAACTTCATTAGAAATTGGAACAATACTGTCTTGTATGCAGATCAAATAACAATATAGATATATTGTTGGTTTTCTTGTTAGACCGAACACGAGGTGATATGATGTTCTTTATTTAGTGCTGACGTTTCGGCGGGTTCGCCGTCTTCAGAGCCTGAAAAAGGCATCAGTCAACTATTTACAACAAAATCGATACAGTCGCGCCGGAATTCAACTCAAAAGTATTCCAAATAGTGCATAGAGAGCATGCCTAACTCAAATCTAACAGAACTTTGACACACCTTATCCACCGAAGTGGTTGGAGAAATAGTGAGACAACCGAGTGAGACTGTTGACCGGAAGTAAATGAAGCACACTCAGAAACTGCATTTGCCAAGAAAAGGCACGAGATGCGTGGTAATTGAGATGCACTCGTCTTTCCTGTTCATGGTAGGAGACTTGGCACGTATCCAACAAGCTTCCAGCAGTTTCCGTGCAGAAACATCGCTCTCTACCCCTAGCACCGTAACTCGGATGTCAAAATGTGCGCCTTGATGGGAAATAGTTCTATGGTTTCCCAATGCTGTGCCTTGTAAACTTTTGTCCCGTCCCCTAATGTGCTCTTTCAGACGAATATAAAGTTTGCGCCCTGTTTCCCCAATGTATTGCTCCCCGCACCCAGTACATTCTATGCAGTAAATACTACCAACTATCATGCAGTCACCCGGTTTACCGCTGGGGCATATTACGCACTGTGTTGTGGTGCACACTCTATCGTACATTCTATTCCTCACAAGCCGCTTTCTCAGATTGTCAGGGGGAGATTCTACCAAAGTGACGTAGTTGTCCAAATTCGCTCTCCTCAGGCAGTCTCTAATAGACCTGCTGACTTCATCGGAGATGAACGGCATGCAGAAGACAACTTTGTCGGATGTAAATGTACCTAGGTGATGTTGGTGACGTGAGAACATGCGCATGCCATTATACCCATTTGATAAGGCAATTACTTCTGCAAGTTGTTTCGACTCATCGCGCTCCTGAGCTCCTGAGCTTAGCTCCCGAGATGTCTTGTACATATTTCCAACCACTGCTTTTTTCGTAGCTGTTGGGTGAGCTGAACGCGCATGTATAAGAATGTTCTTACTGGTAGGTTTTCTGTACCACTTCACGTCAAATTCTGAAAGACCCTTTTTCACTCGTGTGTTCAAGAAAGGTAGCCAATCTTGCGCAGGTGTTTCACGAGTGAGACGAATATGTCCTGACTGTTGATTCATGAGACTGAAACACTCGTTCATCTCATCTTGAGTGGATGTCACGATGAAACAGTCATCAATGTATCTACAGTAAAGAGTAGGCATTCGCTCGATTACGGGACTTTCAATCTTTGACATGAACGCAATGGCAAGAATCGGGGCTAGACGTTGACCCATAGCTAACCCTCTCAGTTGCTTGTAGTAGTTACCTGACCACCTGAACACTTTGCAGTCTACGCAGCCCTCAATTAGTAGCATAACTTGTGAGATCGATAATCCATGAGTGTCTATCTCAGCCCAATGATCTGTGAGAAGTTCGTGCACCGCTTCCAGAGCTGCCTCATTAGAGACGTTAGTGTACAAACTCTCCACATCAAAGGACTCAACAACAGATGACTTATCGATTTTAGTTCGCCGCAACTGTGATAGAAAATGCCTTGTGTTAGAAAGATGCGCGGGGATGAATTTGAGCAACTTAACAAGAATACCACTGAGAAACCAACTAATCCTGTCTGTTGGACCACCAACATTACTGATGATTGGACGAATTTTGTAATGTTTTGGATCCAAAGATTGAAAATTCGTCCCAGCTAGTTTATGAGTTTTAACCAAAGAGTAGAAAACAGGACATGTTTTCTACTCTTTGGTTAAAACTCATAAACTAGCTGGGACGAATTTTCAATCTTTGGATCCAAAACATTACAAAATTCGTCCAATCATCAGTAATGTTGGTGGTCCAACAGACAGGATTAGTTGGTTTCTCAGTGGTATTCTTGTTAAGTTGCTCAAATTCATCCCCGCGCATCTTTCTAACACAAGGCATTTTCTATCACAGTTGCGGCGAACTAAAATCGATAAGTCATCTGTTGTTGAGTCCTTTGATGTGGAGAGTTTGTACACTAACGTCTCTAATGAGGCAGCTCTGGAAGCGGTGCACGAACTTCTCACAGATCATTGGGCTGAGATAGACACTCATGGATTATCGATCTCACAAGTTATGCTACTAATTGAGGGCTGCGTAGACTGCAAAGTGTTCAGGTGGTCAGGTAACTACTACAAGCAACTGAGAGGGTTAGCTATGGGTCAACGTCTAGCCCCGATTCTTGCCATTGCGTTCATGTCAAAGATTGAAAGTCCCGTAATCGAGCGAATGCCTACTCTTTACTGTAGATACATTGATGACTGTTTCATCGTGACATCCACTCAAGATGAGATGAACGAGTGTTTCAGTCTCATGAATCAACAGTCAGGACATATTCGTCTCACTCGTGAAACACCTGCGCAAGATTGGCTACCTTTCTTGAACACACGAGTGAAAAAGGGTCTTTCAGAATTTGACGTGAAGTGGTACAGAAAACCTACCAGTAAGAACATTCTTATACATGCGCGTTCAGCTCACCCAACAGCTACGAAAAAAGCAGTGGTTGGAAATATGTACAAGACATCTCGGGAGCTAAGCTCAGGAGCTCAGGAGCGCGATGAGTCGAAACAACTTGCAGAAGTAATTGCCTTATCAAATGGGTATAATGGCATGCGCATGTTCTCACGTCACCAACATCACCTAGGTACATTTACATCCGACAAAGTTGTCTTCTGCATGCCGTTCATCTCCGATGAAGTCAGCAGGTCTATTAGAGACTGCCTGAGGAGAGCGAATTTGGACAACTACGTCACTTTGGTAGAATCTCCCCCTGACAATCTGAGAAAGCGGCTTGTGAGGAATAGAATGTACGATAGAGTGTGCACCACAACACAGTGCGTAATATGCCCCAGCGGTAAACCGGGTGACTGCATGATAGTTGGTAGTATTTACTGCATAGAATGTACTGGGTGCGGGGAGCAATACATTGGGGAAACAGGGCGCAAACTTTATATTCGTCTGAAAGAGCACATTAGGGGACGGGACAAAAGTTTACAAGGCACAGCATTGGGAAACCATAGAACTATTTCCCATCAAGGCGCACATTTTGACATCCGAGTTACGGTGCTAGGGGTAGAGAGCGATGTTTCTGCACGGAAACTGCTGGAAGCTTGTTGGATACGTGCCAAGTCTCCTACCATGAACAGGAAAGACGAGTGCATCTCAATTACCACGCATCTCGTGCCTTTTCTTGGCAAATGCAGTTTCTGAGTGTGCTTCATTTACTTCCGGTCAACAGTCTCACTCGGTTGTCTCACTATTTCTCCAACCACTTCGGTGGATAAGGTGTGTCAAAGTTCTGTTAGATTTGAGTTAGGCATGCTCTCTATGCACTATTTGGAATACTTTTGAGTTGAATTCCGGCGCGACTGTATCGATTTTGTTGTAAATAGTTGACTGATGCCTTTTTCAGGCTCTGAAGACGGCGAACCCGCCGAAACGTCAGCACTAAATAAAGAACATCATATCACCTCGTGTTCGGTCTAACAAGAAAACCAACAATACATTACACAAATGCCGAGGTTCAAAGACGATAGGACATGGAGAATATAGATATAGTTTAAGATCGGCCGAAATCTTTACGTGTTTTTCTCATCTGCTTGGGCGGAAGTTGAATTGTAATTGGCAAACTGTTCCGTATGCTCGGATAAGACTATAATTGAGATTGGATGACGTCCTACATACAATAGAGAGTCAACCGGCTGGCGATAGTGCATTCGGCGACATTACTATGAAAAATGGAGCTGAACGATGAATGTGAGGGGTGTTCGGGCCTTATTTGAATTCCTCCCCCTACCTCACTGAGGAGCCTCAGGGGAAGGTATATTGATTTTAAGTGGTTGCGTCTGGGGTAGATACGAAACATACCTCTTTCTTCTCTTTGGTATTCGTATTCTTTCAGTTGAATCTTTATATGTGGAGCTTTGTATTTATTTACCATACAACTGTCCGTCGAGCTCGCCCCACTCGATCATATCGCCCTCCCGTATCTTTTGCAGCATGTCCTCCTTCCGACTGAAGTTGTATTCTCGACCCTCCTGTTCTCCTTTTCGAGCTTGTCTCGAAGTCACTGCAAACAATTACCATAACCACTGTCGTAAATATCCCCCTTTTCCGTGAAACAAAATGGTAGCAGAAGGTTTTGAGAGGCTACTTCTAAACACCGGCGACGGTTAAAAATCGTTGAAAACTACCCCGAAATAACTATATTTGCAGACCTCTCAACGGAGTTCTCGGCAAAGCTGTCAACTAAGAAAGTTAGTTCGAAACTCCTGAAATATTATGTTTTGATGAAACTCTGTATAAATGGTATATGGTTTACCCACGTGGAATGACGGTAGCGAAATGATGGGGAGCGGAGCGAAGTAGCATGGATTTGAGGGTTCTGCGGCCGACGCCGACCGCCCCTAGCAGCACTAGAACACGTCTGCCGAAGGGACACAACATCGACACCTAGAACATCCACCGATAACACGGTATGGTTCACATCATTCCTACTGTGAGTCCTACAGTATACCTTGAAATCTCAAATAACTGTCTTGTCATACCACTTTGAATTTATCGCAAATTTACTCAAACAATACTCTCTGTAATAGAGGCTCGGAATCAAACTCGAAAGTTGTTAACATTTTCGATGACACAAAAGTTTCGTAATCTTACTGTAGAAATATCAGTAGGATTGAAAAAGACTATAGAAACATGACTCTACAGTTGTACAGGTGTGAAAATAGATTGTTCTTTAAATGAGTTGTACTCGTAATTTAATATCTAGTCTCATGAAACGCGCCACTTGCCTACTCACTGACACCCTAGCACAGGACTGACGAAAAAGGCTAACCTTTTCCAAGTGGAGTGATGCCGGAATATATCCCACTCGCGAGAGATCATTCACCTTCCGAGCCTGAAATTGTTATTCAAATCTGTGACAGAACAATTCGTGCGTTGGAATCGTCGGCAAAACGATTCCTGTTATTCACGAATTTATATTTATGTATTCGCTGATCCTAGCTAGGTTTCAATTGATGTTTCAGTTACAATTCCTTATTGTTACCAAGGCAGTCTCGACTTTGGTCGAAAGTCATGGACGCAAATTAGGGCTCAAGCTGTAGAGAGCAGAAACGATTGCGTCGCTTTGAAGATGCACTCTCGCCTCGCGGATAGTTCTACGGAATAGGGTGGAGAGAGAGAGAGAGAGAGAGAGAGAGAGAGAGAGAGAGAGAGAGAGAGAGAGAGAGAGAGAGAGAGAGAGAGAGAGAGAGAGAGAGAGAGAGAGAGAGAGAGAGAGAGAGAGAGAGAGAGAGAGAGAGAGAGAGAGAGAGAGAGAGAGAGAGAGAGAGAGAGAGAGAGAGAGAGAGAGAGAGAGAGAGAGAGAGAGAGAGAGAGAGAGAGAGAGAGAGAGAGAGAGAGAGAGAGAGAGAGAGAGAGAGAGAGAGAGAGAGTGTGTGAGAGAAAGAGTGAGAGGGTGTGAGAGAAAGAGTGAGAGGGTGTGAGAGAGAAACGCAGGATGAGATGAATCTACCGCAACCTTCCTACCACTAGGTCAGAGCTACGGTTAATTCGAGATGTTTTGGTTACCTGCATCCATTCACTGTCGTTGCTCATAACCTGGATCACATCTCCCTTTCTCAGTTCGATAGGCAGCCATCTACAACCAGACACATCGCTCTCAGAGCTGTATTCCGACTGCACTCGATAGAAAACCTGTGATTAATATTTTAATTATTTTTTTTATTATCCTATTATTAATATAACTAGTGTAAGTAGTATTACTTTCATTATTTGAACCATATCAGTATTCACCTACCGAGGGAGCATTGTGTATTGCTGCAGGAACAAGGGTGAGAGTCAACTTTCCACTTAGATGAGCTATGTCCGTCTGAAATTTGAGATTTCCAATTGAAGTTATCGAAATTTCGAGAACCGCCCGTGTTGAAACTGATTGAATGTCGTATTACAAACAGAAAACCGTCCGAAAATATAGCCGAAATACAGTTTCCATATTCGATTATTATTACCTATTAGATTGTTATTACATTTGTGAATAAGTTTGCATTAGAGAAGAGTCATTAGAAAATGTTACCGTCGGGTTGTCGCTTCACAGACCGATGCCTATCTCCGCCCCTTCTAGGGACAGTCCATCTACGGTTGATATTGATAATATGTAGTTGTAAGTGAATCACAATAAAGTGGCGACAGGATAAAATAGGCCGTACACACACTTATTAATGTATTTATTTATTTATTTCCGCGAACCTTGTGATCGCAGTCGACCCCGTTGATTTGTGTGATCGTGTCGCCGGGATGAATATCGTGGGTGGAGGAGGGGTTGACTCGCGTCACCACCAATTGGCCATCCATGCATTCCACTTCGATCTGAAACGAGAACACGTGTTCTTCACGTGTGCTATGACAAACAAACTGAACAATCATGTTGAAACGGCATTACCGTAGATGTCTGTTCGCCGAATGATGGTTGCAACTGATCAAAACCATATTTCGCTTTCCATGCAGGTGTTTCCAGTTGTAGTTTGATCACCATGCACACGCAGTTTTTTTGAATGGCAGATAGATCGAACTTCGAACACAGCAAAAATAACGACATGGGTACTGTTAGTCCAGTGCACAGTAACGTGAAACATGTTAAACACATCAGAACATGATAAAATCCACGCTTTCCCGATATAATGCTAAGTTTAGGTGACTATCCATTTACTTCTGTTATATGCGCCTTTCTTCTCCTTATGCAACATGGTTGGCCCCAAGGAAACACTGTGAGAAAGAGAGCCTTCCATAGAAGGATAAGTGTGATACGATTCGTACATTTTGACCTCTTTTTTCGTAGTTGTATTTCACTGCATTTCTTCATTCACTAACTGCGTTTCACAGTTGGAATACGCACTCTCTGATGTAGATCAAACGGCAACTGAGCTGGTCACATCCTATATTCAACGTGTGAACTAGTATGCATGTGTGAATACATAACGAATCCGCCTTATGATGATTGCCATTCTTCTCGCCTCCGTTTCACACAATCCAGATCAATAGAAGACTGGCTGCGCGGCATTCATTTTCGAACCGTCCATTGGCAGATGGCCAATTAAATTTACATAGCCGGAGGCTAATTATCGAGAACACACTCTACTCTATCATTCGTTTTACTGGATTTGAGAGCGAAGTGAACATAAAAAGATAACCATGGTAATTGTTTCTACCTGGTTCAGTTGTCGTGCTTCCACTTGAACCGCCCGCGACTGATAGACCGGCGACAGCAATTTACCGTTCGAGCACGGAACCTGAACATAACACATGTTTGTTCCGGAATTGACGAGACTTACTCGAATCATAGGATAAAATGTCTTCGATACATGGGAAATGATACCGTATATCTTCGAGAAAATACAAACGTCACAATTGTAGGTTAGTATATCATTGCTCTGAGTGCTCGTATTCTACTACACAACTCTAATAGTTACCGTACTCAAACGACAGTGATTGTTAATGCATTCGAATGTGCGAATGTTACAGTTATCTCCTCCAACCAGTGTGATCTAATAATAAGTGTCTTGCGGGAACCTGCGAGGTACGTCATGAGCTTTTCTCACGAGTTACCATATGAGACTGTCCCACAATATTTGATTACTAGTGCGCATGAATAAAATAGTGGTCGTTTCGGAGAGGTGGAAATAACTCGACTTACATTACCCCAACAGAACTATACTGTTAATGCACTGTCCTGTGAAACATGTAAAACACACAGCAGAACTCAGAAACGTGCAATGACAATGTGCACGATGTCCCATTGGAGTGCCAACTCTACGTGAATATTCAATTCACTTTCAGTCTAAAGCTGAACTGACAGAATGAACTCAAATAACAAACCATTGAGTTGCAGCCATTCGTGTCCAGCGCCAAGGAATGGAACGTTTTCGTGGTGAGAACCCTTTCAGTCACGATCCTTCGCTTCTTGATGCCTGTCGTTGGATCCACACTTATGCTGTCCTCTATCTCCACCTACAAAAATACCCATTTCCACCACCTAAGAGTGTTCTAGATTACGTGAAACTATGAACTGTAATCGAGGGTGACCTTCCAATAATGTTGCGAACATAATTCCTTTTTTCTACAGGATATGAAGAGTCAATGAAACATGGGACTGCGGTATACTCTGTTCCACCGTTTAGTAAACCTATACAGTAAGATATCAAAATCATCAACTCTGATTTCTAATCAACAAAGAGTGGATAACGAAATTCGAAAATCTGAAAGCTTCCGAAAAGTTTCAGATGCCGGAAATGTGGATGGAAATTGCAATTTGTGGCTGCAGTGGGTTATAATTGTGCATGGAACTATATAGTTTTCTACATTCCCACTGAGACGTCTACAGTACACATTCTAACTTTCTTATGCCTCTTTTTTAAATTGTAAACTTTAACTATGTCGGCAACATTTTTGAACATGGAGAATCAGAGTCCATTTTCATAATTGTTAACGTTTCCGATAACCTTCATATGATTTAAACGGACTTAAACTTTTGTAATCATACTGTAGGAGTCTCAGTTGGAGTGAAAAAGGCTATACCTGTTCCTGTTTCTCGTCCTCCTTGGTAGGACTTCGTTGGCCCTTTCTCTCGAGGAGTTCTATCCTTTCTAGAAGGGCATGCAGACACTTGGACAAGTTGTCAGCATTCCCGCGTAGTTGCTCGACTTCGCTAATTCCCTCCATGCCACCCACTACTGGCTTTGGAGGTGTAGTTTTATCTGAAATAGCATGAATACGAATAGCACCGAAATTAAACTGCAAACACATGAGAAAAGAAAAATAACCGTACATGTGTTATACTGAAAGCGATCCCTATAATAGAAATGCTGTCTACTTGGGTACGCGAACGATTCACTTTGGTCCATTCCAAAATGGAAATTGACCTCATTTCTTCGTTCAGATTCCCAAATTAACATTATCTGAGAAGCCATTGCAATATGCTATACTCCGTGTCACATTTACAGTTAGCGAGCAGTCTTCCTACCCACCGTTTTCTATTGAACTCATAGACTTTATTGTGAATAGTTTGGAGAAATTCCAGTAGTAAGGGAAGGGCCCGGCGGGAAAACATTTTTAGGGCTTTCCGAGAACAATTACACGTCAAAAACAGCTACCAAGTAATGCAACGGGAATAGCATAGTGTATAACTGTTGGATCTTTTTGAAATGTTGAAATTTCTGATTATTACGACAGACAGAGTTTATGCAATACATGTCCTACTTTGTTCTGCGTTTCACTGATACTCTCATTTACAACATACATAACATGGGAACTTTTATTTGAAAATTCCAACAAATTATAACAATGACAAATAAAAAGAGACAACAGTAAGGCAATGCGGAAAGCAACTAAAAAGTAAACAAGGCTCGTAAACATGAGCTGGAGCAAGGTGTTGGGGGGGGGGGGGGCTACTGGAAAGGGGCGTGGTCGAGGGCCCGCCCCCAGGAAGGGGCAATGAGGAATCGATCACGGACGGCAGAAGACGTGGTCTCGTCACGATGGCAGACGTAGACGAAGTAGTGGAAGAGGGAGCCGAACTCGTCCAGCTCCACCCGCCAGTTCGGGTTTCGCAGCAGGGCCGGAACGCGGAAATGCGGCTGTGTGAACGAGACCGACACGAAGACACCTGCAACCAAATGACTAGCGGAATACGAAAGTATAGGTTCTGTAACGGGGCTAACTTCTTCCCAAACTGACTCTTCCTGAACCGAAATCGAACCGATGCTTCCCGAACCAGTTGGTTCGGTGGGTCAATGAATAGCAGGTAGATAGAAAGCTCGCAAAAGGAAGGAAGCACCTAGAACCCACCATTGCGGGTTCCCTAGTTCGGAGGTTGGGTTATTTTAATTTTTGAAAATTTTAATTGTACTCTGTCAAAGATTAAAGGCAAAATCAAGTGTAAGGTGACTAGAGTTCTTCAATTGTGTAAAGTTTCACACTTTCATCTGACTATGAATTTGACTAATGGTGTGACGGAGAATTCGTATATGTTGTGTTCACCGGCTGGAGCTAGGACGCGATGGACTGCCTCGAAGATGCTGTCCAGTGTTTCCAGGGCCGAATCAGACGGACTCCACGGACTCTGCAACACTTTCCTCACGCAATCACCACTGATCAGCACCTTCACAACAACTTATATAGTTCAAGCCATTCTCATGGAGAAATCGACAAATTACAAACTTGGTTCTTACCAAGTCACAGTTTTTAAAATAGCTTGAAAGTGCTGTGCTGCGAGTGAAAGTTTCAGGTCTCATTGGGAATGAAGGGAACTATAGTATCCCATTCATAAGTGAACCGTTAGCGTGAACAGTGTGCTTCTGTTTTCGAATGACATTAACATCACCACAACAGATTAAACCACAAGAGATCCAATTTTCAGAAATGTGATTTAGGTACCGTTGGTATTCACATAAAGATAACAGGGAATATCTAGGTTCAGAAAATATCTGGTTTGACCGACATGTGTTGATTTGATCTGCTGTGCTCCGGCACAATTCAGTCGTTATTTGCAGATCAGCGTACAAGTCAATTGTGGATACCTTCTCGCCCACAAGCAATGCCTCCAGAGTAGCCTTTTCCAGTACAACGTCAATTGAGCCGGACTCAATCGTTTGCATAGACCGAATATCATCACAAACCCATTCCATTTCCTTGTGTTTCTCTCTCTTCGTATCGACAAGAACCTGAATTGGCGAACAATGAGCTGGAGCGACGGTAAATGTCAACGAATACATTTTAATTCCCTTGAGTATGTGGGGAATATTTATTATGAGCACCGTGGCTAAATTGGCTGGTGGCACAAATATTCCGGGCAATGTGTTTGGAGTTGGTTCGAATCCTTATAACGTCCGCGTTAAATTCCACCATGTGAATGCATGTGAGAACATGACCAGTCAGCTGTACGATACTCTGTTTCATCCAGGGGTATCTTTTGTAGTCAACTTTCAAATGGCGCCACATACTCTCTTTTTGCTAAGGCAAACGAATAAATAAATGAAAAGCTATGCAAACTATAAAAAAAACTCAAGTTCGTAATGTGAGTTCAGAAGTGCACCAAACAGACCTGAGAGTAATCCAAATTGGTAATATTTGTATACCCCAACTCGTACAATTTCATTGACATTTGACTACTCCCACATCCGATATGAAGAATCCTGAATCAAGACAAGGAATGCATTACACAATCTGTTTCGTAGATGCCGAATAATTTGGTAATTCACGGATTAGTTAGTCTAAATAAATAGACGGGCGCGAGAAACATAAGAAGCCTAAGTCAACAGGTTGACACTTCCTCGAACAGGAATCATCTGCACAAAAATCATTGAACAAACGCTGCCAGCCGATTCTCCGTAGGGCAGACAGTTGTTAACTGAGTTCATGTTTTTGGGGTTCTGACCAAAGGTTCTCGGGTGTGCTAATATGGTTCACGTACTATTTTGGAAGTTTTCTCTTTCATCAAATATTCAGGGAATTCAACCTCCCTACTCTTTGAAAAACCGTTGCAACTTAAAATACCGGACTCGCCAATTTTGCAACTTAAAATACCGGTGTCAGCCAGATGGCGCCTGTACTGTTTGAAATTCATAAGGAGATATCGACACCAGTATTTAAGCCTGCATTTTCTCCGATATTTTAAGTTGAAAGCGTTTTCACAGCTCAATAAGTGGCAGTTCCGGTAAACAACTGCAGGTATTATTTACCATACAAATGTGCACAATCTCGCACAGTGGTTGCAAGCAAGACTACTGCGCTTCTAGTAAAATAGAGCTAATGCTTTTTCTATTTATCAATACTCCATGCCCTACTACAACCAACCATAGAGCTTGTTTAGTTTGTGTTAATGACATAGGGTACACAAATCTACGGAATTGGAAAAAGTTATTCTTCTTCCAACAGAACCAGCCAGGCGGACACATGCAACCAAAATGTAACCCGGTTGCATGTGTACAAAACTATTAATTGCTCTCAAATGTAACCGAATTTATTTTCACATACGACCAAATTTGTCTTTTTGGTTATGTTAAGAGATTTTGGTTGCATTTGAGATGCAACCCGGTTGCACTTGAAATCAACCAATGGTTTCATACAAATTCAACCTGGTTACATTTATTTTGGTTGCATGTGTAATTGGCCAACCAGCCAGTGGCTTAATTCACGAAATTCGTGTTATTTTCATACTATTTCCCCGAGCTGAATCGTTGTGAATACAGAGACGCTCCCCTGTGGCAAAAATACATTGAATTCTTTCACTCGGTAAATGACGGACTGAACAGAAGAGCATTTACCTAGACTTTTTGTTCAAATGCGGCAGAATCAAATGTTTGAAGGATTCGAAGTCAGCCAGCCATTCAAAACTATCCTCACTCAGAAAACGTTCATCCCAGTACACTTTCTCCGCATATTGTAAATTAGATTCCATCTAAAACTGATTGATCATACCAATAAAAGACCATTCAAGAACAAAAAAGATATTTCAGTATAATGGTACTTTTGTACACCATTTATTCATGACATAAAACAAAGATGTACATTTTGGAGATTACTTCGTGATCAGAGAACAATTGATAAATCACCATATACATAACAACCAAACCCATCAGAATACTGAATGGTTTGAGAACCACGATAGTAGGTACACAATAAAAACTAGTGCGAGTTGACAACGATGAAAGGAATAGAAGCTGAATTAACTATCATCACTAACAGAACAGATAAAAAACACCGCATAGAGACAATGTGAAGAATAATTATGAACATTTAAATCACAAAAAGGGCGATCCAAATCCTGGACGACGTCTGGAAAACACAAATATAGTTCATTCTTATAAGACACCGCATTCCCCACAAGAGTACTAATCCACCAGAGCGGTAGAGTAAATATATGCATAACAATAAATTTGCATTACTTAGCACACTTGAAAAAAACTTGCGCTAGTTTACATATATACTGCCGCCTTTTCGCTCAATCGAGATGTATTGAGACTTGACGGCCACATTCACGATACTACATCTGATAAATGTAGGTTTCTTTTCGGACAAGCATAGCATATAAAGACTAACCTTCCTCGACCTCTCGGTCGAAAGCCGCCATAAACATACTTGATGATTACCCCTCCTCTTCCTCTTCCAACCATTCCACGTCCACGCGGAGGACGATTCGTGGACGAGATTCCAGGTTTATTTGTCCGTTTTGAGTTTACCTGCAAGCAACATACTACTGTCAGAGGGAAAACAACTACCGCTTCCCGAAAAAAAAAATAGGAACATCGTTAGTGTATTCTACTTTGAAAGGCATTGGTGACCGTGGCAGATGAACACAGATGAAAATCGCGTGGGAGAATTCTACTTGAAAGGGGCCAGAAAGAATAGTTAATATGAAAAAGTGGTCTAAGACACTTATAAATAGATAGATTTTTTTTCCGATTCGCACTAGTGCACCTAAATAACATACGGGCACATGGTTTGGTCAGTTTGTGCGCGCTCTACGTTATGTCTAGGTATACAAGGGGACCCGAACTAACTTTCCCTTTTGTCCTCCTTTAAAGAAGGACGATTATGTGGTCCAATCCCAACGCTTCAGTCCTTTAAACTGCAATACATTTTTGCAATACGTTTAAAGGACCGTTGACACGGGATTGGTCCCTCATAATAGTCCTGCGATTTTGGTTCGGGAAAAAATTGGTCCAAATATAATTTAATGAAATTTGTAATATAATAAAATATGCAACCTTGATCTGCCGCCCTTTCAGCAAGCTATCCGTCATAGATAAAGCGTTTTGAACACCTTCTTTGTCTGCAAACTCGATGTAGGCGAAGCTGAAATAGAAAGTATAAGAGCAAAAAAGCAACGAGAACGTTAAATTCATTAAATTGACGTGACAGTTCACAGAAGTCCACACCCTTTTTCAATTAATACATTCCATTCTGCAGGTAATACTATAGGATGAGTGCACAAGCATGCGGAAAATTAAAGGCACTCAAGATCATTATTAGGGTTGTTGAAGTGAAGCTCGTAATGTTTTGAGTCGAGTGAAAACTCGAAACTATCCACAACCTCAAGTATTTGGTGATAAAAATGTGAAAATTCGAACGTTTAGCTTCATAAACTCTTAAACGTTTTTTCTTCACTTTTAACAGTCGATTTTCCTCAAAGAACTCGAAAATTCATGAAACTCGACATTTTGAACTTGATTAACAACCCTAATCATAAACTCAAATACAATACAAACCACAATAAGCCCAATTTAGGAAAGTTTTAGAGAAAGAATCTATGAATGCAGGTACACTTACCCTTTAGGGTGTCCTGTGAACTTGTCACATTGTATAGTCACCCTATTAACAGAGCCACAACCATGGAAATGAGTTTCCAAATCTTCAGCCGTAACTGCATAATCGACCTGAAACATGAACATAGGTTAAAACTTACACTGGCAAACGTGATAATCAAATAGAAATAGAAATCCAAAAGTACCCCCTGTCTAGAGAACAGCCCACTTTTCTGCGGAACTTCGGTAAACTAGGGATTTCGAACTGAACTGAAAAAAAATCGGACGCAAGCCTGTAAACTCCTTATTTCACACTATCAAAACGCTCGGAGATAGGAAAACCCAAAAATTATGGTGGTAGTTTTGTGAAGTAGTGGTGGTAGTTTTGTGAACCTAGTTTTATTCAAAGTATGAAATTTTACGTAACTTCATCGAGAACCCAGTCCTCTTCTTAAAAAGTCTTCATGTATGTGAACCAAACGAGAAACGCTCGTTCGAGTTCAAAATAATGAGTGCTCGCAGTGTGTGATAAACAAAAAAATAATGAAACAATAATATAAACCTACATTGCCGACATACACTGAACGGGCATCAGCTTCAGCCTTTTCTTCGGGGGTCAAGATAGGAGGAGCAGTTGTATGGCTTCCATGGGAAGACGCTGATACTGTTGAAAGGTTCATCTGGCTCTTAAAAAAGATATGCAATTCAACAAAAATAGAATCAACATAGAATGCAGTAAGAAGTGGTTGTGAAAACAATCTACGGCGAAATACGGCGAAAACCACTAACTTTAATGGTCGCGTTTCAGGAACAGTCACAAGTCAAAAGAATTCATCGTCAAGCTCCAACGGAGAAATAAACGTTCCAAAAGTAAATCGTCGCATAGATATATTGAAAATCATCGATGTTCACATTCGCTAGTTAGTACGAATCCTGTTTCCGGAACAAATTAGTGATTGTTAAGCAACACGATGAAATAATTACTTACTTCAATATCAGTTTGAATCTGTTTCAGTTTCCGTTGTTCTTCCTCCAACTCTGCCATTTGAGCTTCCATTGCAGAAAGATCCTACAAGCATTGTGGTTTTAAAGTTACTTTGAACAATGACTTATTTACATTGCCTGCTTTGCTCGCGGCTAAACGGACTAACCAAAACAATCGGGAAATGGGAAAATGAGACCTTTTGTTTATATTGGGGCAAAAATGTGAAGTATTTTACGCAAACTGAAAAATTCTGATCTGATTTCTGGTAGACTATTTATGAAAGTGGTAATTCACACCGAAATGAGAATAACCGACAAAGTAATTTTCGGATTTGGCAAAAAACTTGAAGTGCTACCAATCTCTTTCAGCTTCATTTTTTATTGTTGAAGCTTGATTCTTCCTATGAGGAGTTCCGCTGTTTCTCAATGTTTGTTGATAGTTATGTTGTTTTGATAATCATTCCCGCTGTTTAATTTGTCAAATTGAATAAAATCTTCTCATATGAGTATTATACTACGAAATCAAACTAAACACTATATAGTATTCCTTACCCATACAAATAATATCATCACACTGATTGCAATTTATTGATGTGTGAAAATAAACTTCGGTAAACCTTGGTTTTTGAAAGAAGACAACTAACATGGTCATCGTCAGTCATGTCAGCATTATCCGTATCGTGTCCATTATTGAGAACATCATCATCCTCTAGCTTCAAGCCGTCCTCTTGATCACCCATAGTTAAATATACCTAGAAGAGAATAAACATGATGAAAAGAAAACAAGAATATGTTAGCACGCTTTTCATAGACAAGCATGACATGAAGAAGGGTAGCAGCAAATACATAATCACACATAGATCAGCATGTGAAACAACAGCACAACACATAAATTGAAAGATTATCTTTGAACACATAAATCGTATATACGACGTACGTATGTAATGTATGTAATCTTCACGTTAAAATCGAATTTGAGCCGGTGGTGGCGAATTTGAAATCGGTACACTTGGATTACGGCAGACGCGCTCACCTGATTCAGGGGGCGCGGCGGTTGAGCTTGAACGTCTGGGCAGATTGCCAAGCCGGTGTACCTCTTGATTAATTTATACTCTGTCTGGCTGGTAGTAACTTTTTTATGTCACTTTATTTCTCAAATCAAACTATAGGCAGGCCATTGAAATATTTTCACTTATTCATCTTTTCTGAGAGGAGTTCTACAATATCATCGAAGTTTTCTTTACTAAGATATCAAGTGTTAAAAATAAGGTCGAGGAACACGCCGACCTCTGCTTCACTGGATTGCAGCCGTTTTTATCTATTCTGTGGTAACTGTTTCATTTGTTTTATATTCAATATTCTGTATATATGTTCATAGCAAACATTGGGCGACTTTGCTGGCTTTGGAGGATGAAAATCACCTATTTTCCATTAAAATCCGGAATATGAACAGCCTTTTATACTGCGACTTTGCTCGACGGGTCATAAAAAATCACCAGTTTCAATCTTTCGGAGTTCCACCAGTATACAGTATGACCACTGATGAGATGCACTTATCAGATCAAAACAACAATTGACGCTTTTGCAGTTCATTCATTATTGCGCCAGCATTCATAATCCTCTTTTGAAATGTGCCAACTGATGTGATGTTCTTGTTAATTACATCATAACATGATGTATGATTTTAAATTCCGCGTATAACTAGCCTAGTTTGGTAGTATATTATATTCGTGACTCAGTAGTATCCATTCTCATCTCTGTTTCTCTTCTAACTAAGTTTCATCATCCTAGGTTGGGCCAAGTAGACTCTGATAAAAGAGTCCATTTCCTCTGGCATGCATGTCGTATATGTCCAGCATTAAGCATCATGCTATTGATTTCGTGGGTTTTCAAGGGAAGTATATGTCCTAGTCCACGATGTCTTCTTTTACCACTTAAATATAAACTCATAAACATTACGACTGGTGTGTTTGTTCATCATAGTGTGTCCCCGATTCCTCAATTTCCTTTCTGGTTTCTGTAGATGAATATGAACGTTGAGATTAACACTACAAAGCAATAACTATTGAAGTTGAAATTAACTGGCTTGAGTTTTTAATAAATAAGGTAAATCCTGTGGAAATATAATAAATCCTATGTAATTATGTTGTAATATAATTATTCACATATATCGAAAAATTGTTTTTTTTCTCATGCTAACCATCGTTTTTACAGGTTGGCAAATATAACTCAGTCTCATGAATGTATGCTAGCATCGAATCGCATCATCGTGTTTCGCTGACATGACATGTGGTCAGTTTTGATTTTTTTGTCCTATATTTTGATTTGAATTTGCAAAACAAAACACTTTAAGATCCGGACAAAGAAATACCGTCAAACAGATTGTCTCACACGATCAACTGAGAAACCATATAGTAGCACGGCATTATTGCGACTTATTTTTTGTGTGCATTCAATCAGAGAAGTATCTATAGATGAGAGTGCAACGGGGAGCGTTTCGTCGAGGCAACTCGTGAGCCAGCCGGCAGCTAATTATCAAGTTGCTGAACTGGTCGGAGGGCAGCCAACTGACCTGGCTGTCAACAGCAAGTTCTTGGCAGTCTGTTTCGACGGTCGGGCAAAGGGACAGGTGAACGAAGCTTGCTTACATACTCACAGTTCATTTTATTTTCAAAATTCTTGTTTTCTGTAAATCTGGACGCATAAAGTTTGTTTACAACATAGTGGCGGTCGGTGTGTGCCGGAAATGAGGCAAAATACATTTACACTAGCAGTATTTTACTTCTATCTTAAAAGCAATTCATAATTTCGGCATTTTTTCTTTGAATTACTGTTAAGAACATTCTTGCATATTTATTCAGTATTATGCGTTATGTGATAGGTTCACCCAAATAGCATTTCAGATAATCGTTGGTAAATTGGAATGTGACTTACAGACTGCGTCGACAACCCTTGTTCATGGAACTGACGTTAGTTTTTCAGGTTGTTTGCCATTACATATCTCTCATGAATGATAAGTAGAAGGTCAATTCGCTTATATCAGAACTCTTGTAAAGAAATGTTTTATTGGTCATTTTTCAGCAAATCTCACAACTCGAATGGAACCCGTGCAATGATAGTGTTCTTGCTACTTGCTCCTCTGATTGTCCAGTCAGAGTTTGGCGTATCTGTGATTCGTTAAAGGTGGGAAAGTGTGTAATTTTGCTACAAAATGTAAGTATTTTTCTGCGCAGATTGTATGGTGTCTCTCAGACAGTATTCGTGTAGAAGCTCACCCACAAAAGGAACTCCAAGTGTTTTCAACGATTGTGCGAACAGGTCGCAAGACCATTGTTATTTTTACATGTTCTCTGCTAGACCATAGTTATCTCATTGTATATAGCTGTGGTGCAATCACCAGTCGTAGTCTGGTTTGGCTCCATCTTGAACTTACTTCAGTTAGAATGCTTGTGAAGATATTGTAAATGTTTCTATTTCAGGCTGACTCTGTCCAGAGACTGTTGAATAAGAACGGTGTCGATTTGATTCTATGGCATAGAACTAGGAACAACGTGTTATTATGTGCTGGCTCTGATTCGAAGATATTTCTATGGAACTACGGTGATGATACTATCATATACGAGGTGCGCAGATGCCAGCAAAGTATGAGTAATTTTCAGAATCGTGATTATATGTGTATGGGTGGCTGGAGTGGAAAACCTTTGTATTTTGTTGAAAAGTGATGTTGTGATTTTCAGATTCCCGAATTTCATCCCTCCTCGGTATCATTTTCACCGAATGCCTCGCTTTTCGCAGCCACTTGTTCAATTTCAAAACGGTATGATACTATTGATACTTGGGATAGTTCAGTGATTCGTAATGGGGTGGGGGCTCTAGTAATCGCCCCCGTTGGAGGGGGGGGGGGGGGGGGTGAATTAAATGCATTTTTCGAAACTTGAGCCAAGTGTATCTTCTTACAGTCTTCACGTTTTTGATGCTCTGGTTGGCAACTGCATACAGAACACACCCATTCCTCACGATGGTACTATGTCTCCCCAGGTGGGTTGGTCTCTCCTCTTGTGTGTAATGTTATTCACTTATGTTTATCCGGATATGATTCACGACTATTACCTCATACCGACTGGTTACTTGATTTAGGTACCACTGCCTTCTCTCTCTCTCTCTCTCTCTCTCTCTCTCTCTCTCTCTCTCTCTCTCTCTCTCTCTCTCTCTCTCTCTCTCTCTCTCTCTCTCTCTCTCTCTCACACACACACTGTTGTTTTCTTGTAAAAATGTAACTGGGAAAAACGTAGTCAGGCATGTTGAGTGGGCGGCAATGGTTATATTAGTTATATACATTTCAGGTGTTATTCCCATCGGAGTCTCGTGTGATCACCCTAGGATGTTCTGCAGACAGTCGTCGCCAGTTGGCTATTTTCTCCACCCTGAGCTTCTCGTCGCCTCTCTGTGTTATTGATGTCGATGGCTCTTCATCTACGATTCGGCCCTTTTTGGACTACACCTGTTCGCTGGTCTTCATTACAGGAAAGGTGGGTACTTTTCACACGTTTCATTTTCGCTCATCTTGCTTATTTATTATACAACGTAAATATGGCGGTTTTTTCCTCATGTGTGCCATGTAGTGCTCTGGACCAATTCCCTAAAAACACTTGGTTGCTGATTGGAACTGTATTATAGTATTTAACCTTTTTTGAGTTTTCGTATCATACCTATTCCAATTCTAATGGTTGACCAGGATGGAGAGTGTGTTGTGTGTTCTCCGCGAAACGTCTACTTGGAAATTAGCTGTCAAAGTCCAAATGAACATTGTTGCTTTGATGTCTCACTGATTGCCTCAAACATTGAATGAGAATTAGATTAATCGTCTTCAAAAGTGAATAATGCAATCTAATACTAGATATCGAAAAAATACAAGTATGAGCGGACCCCTAATAGGATCGAAGTTGTACGCGATTCACCGTTTGATTCAGCCGCACATCGAACATGTGCCTGGTTCGGTGGTTACCTTTTTTTCTGTATGAATTTGGCTGGTTCCAGGTGGATTCCAATATTGGCGTGTACAAACTTTTAACTCGATCTCCATGGATTCTTCACGTGAAGGATTTACCGCAACAACATGCACATTCGTCTATAGTATCGATATCAACAAAGAATTACCCCTCACATGTAACAAAGGAAATCATGAATTTCTATAGGTTGGAGTATTTCCTTCCCTGTTTTGTATTAGGGCGTTTAGTGAATAACACATGCATGAAATATCAGTGTTGGGAACTGTATTGATAGGAAACATATTTAATTTCAACACCTTGAAGATGACATGCATATTTCCGACAAACGGCTAAGTTAGATTACATCCATAGGAATAATGTTCAACTGCCATATGAGGAATTATTTATCTAACCGTTTTTTGGTAGCATTTTCCAGTTCACCCGAGTAACCCATTGGTAACCTGAAAGAATAAAAAAGATTACCTTCAATCAAACGAAAAGGTATTTACCGTTAGTTTCAACATTGGCCGAATTTTAGTTTTAGGTTACTTGAAAAGGCTACCAAAACCGGTTATATGAAATTGGCCCTGCCGGCCATCTTCACCAAAACACATCAAATCTAGTGCCACCCGTAGCTCATCAGTTCAATAAGCCAGTCAGTCAGTGAATGCGTGTTATGTAATCTACTATTGTTTCTAGTTCGGTTCTTTCAGATTGCGCGAAAACGCGTTCGTTGAGGCGCTTTCAATTCTGTCACATCAGGTTAGATTTATAATTTATAGTATTCTTGCCTTGCCTCTCGAGTAGTTCATATTCATTTAGTCACCAAACATTAGTTATAGAAAATCTATGATTTCAATCTCTATAGGAGCAACCTGAAAGAGTTTTTTTTAGTATATAGTTTTGTTTTTTAGGCAGAGTCGAATGGGAGTCTTTCGTCTACCTCTACTATGCCTCTGGACGGCTCAGAGCATAGATCATCTCCATGCGGGGATGGAGCCGATTCCAATCAAGAAGGTCTGTGTAGGCTTAGTTGATGTGATATTTATTATTTGTATTATGGTTGTGCATCATCAAAATTAGTCCATTCAATCAATCTTGCATACTCTTTGCAGCTGCGCGACTGAATAGAGCGCTTGCAGTGTTACATAGTAGTTAGTCATTTCTGGCACGTATTTTACTTAGACAACTGGTCGTGTTTATTCAATTTCAATTGTGTCACAATATATTTATTGCTCTAACTCTACGAACAGACTCATTACAAGGCTCATAATGTTTTGTGAGTTTATATGTCCGAATGTTTCAGATATGGATACACTATTTTCGAAAACCGCGCAGTCCATTTCTAAACCGAATAATAGGAACAATAATGATAGAAAGTATCAATTTTTGTCCCAGGTTTGTAATTATATATCTTGCTTACATGTTAGTAGTGTTTCAGGCCTGGCTTAATCAGCCGAATAGTAGAAATTTTTTTTTAAATGCGTTCTGCGTTCTCTCGTAAAAAAATCAAATCTTCTTGGTAATTATACTTTCTTTAATTTAGACACTGAGAGGTTACACTCTCTAGGACAAATTGCCTTCATTAAACTATAATTAGAGTAACTGATGTTTGGTTTGAATGGTACTGACCTCAATGAGAATTAGACCCTTCATAGTGAATTATTTACATAAATAAAATAATCCGACCCATACACTATGCGACTTTTGTAGATAACGAGGCCGGATTATCGCGTTATCACGGAGTGTGAGGAGAGGCTCACATTATGCACTTCGAATAGTAAGGATGTACAAGTTCACGATTGTGATAGTAAGAAGTAAGTTTACAACACAGTTTTTGTACGTTATTGAATCAATACAATGTCAAATTTGCTGTAGTGCACTAATTATATTTTTAATCTGATTATTTTTAAATTATCATTTCAAATCTAGAGCCAGCCGCTATTCTGGAACAGATGAAGTCAGTTATAACCCGCTACGACTGTATACGCTTAAACAACCAGATGAGATTATACAGTACTCTGCAACAATGACATCCCTTGAACGGTTCTTTTTTTCAGATTAGCGTCAGGTTCGTGCCAAAATGTAGGAGATGATGTAGTAATAGTGGAAGAAACTCATATTGATGAAGCTAGTGTCGAACCAGAATCCTTCGTTTCAACACATCATTCACCGACGAGGGCTGAATCTAACAATCTGCCTGTAATTGGCACTAGTGACATCTTGCAAGTCACGGAATCATCCATAAATGTACCTACTGGTGGCTGTCAGGAAGAAAACTTATCGACGGCTGTCTCTCATCGTTCACACCCCGATCATATTGCACCACTAGAAGAGTTGTCGGATGTGCAAATTATGAGTTGCGAGGAAGAGTCATCTGCAGCGCACAGCGACCTGGATGAGGATTGCTCGTGCCGGAGCGGCTGTTGCGAGAGTGTCACGTCGTGCTCATCATCGACCCATTGCGATGAGTTGGTGTCGGAGGAAACTCTGATTCCTGCCTCCTGTGTGGAACGACTGAACCTCTCCTCTTCCTCCCCTCCCTCTCTTCCCGGCTCTTCCTCTGTTCTATCTGTCAACTCGCTCATCTCAGACAGCTCGTGTACGTTGAGATCTTCACTTCCTAACAATGGATTAGAATCGCCCAAGTAAGTCTGAATGACGGATATGAGTATTAAGTCATTGTTTTTTTAGTGCGCTAATTTGAATCAGCTCTACCGGATATACATTGTATGTATGTGAGAATGTTCGTAGCAAAAACCTAATTATTGTACAATAGAGCAGGTGATGTCAGTTATCGTTTTAGTAGAGGATTTTGTTCTAAATCGGTACCAACCTCGTTCAGTATTTCAGATATGATAGCTCGAACGAGTGTAGTGAGAGACTCGACAGCGGAACTATTGATGTGGAAACGAATCCATTTCGACAGTATTTTCTGCAGGAAGAAGTCGACAGGTATTCTTTATATCATGAATCCCCACATGCCAAAATTCAAAAACTAACTCAACTTTATTCTCATTGTTTTATGTGTATCGCTCATTGGAAGATATCTTAGTCAGCTGTTGTTCTTTTCTGTCCTATACTTTATTTTCATCAAAAACAGCTGGTTCTATTTGCTTTCCTAATGCTAGTGCTAGTATGTAAGGAAACATGTTTCCATCTAACCATTATCTTTTCTAAAATCACATTCGACTATGTATTCGATTGCAGTTCAAGTGAACCAGGTGAAGAGGAAGCTATCCCTCGACATATCGAACTTGAAGAGAACGGCAACAGTCAAGAGTCGGAAGGGTGCGTCCACTATTCATTTTCTTAGCATGCACGGTCATATTATCAATAGCGTCGACTGATCGTCCTTGTGTTCTGCTTCCATCAAGTAACCTTGCCAACCTTTGTATGCCTCTCTTCTTGTGCATATAGGCCGACATGACATTGGCCTTCATATTCATTCCCGGTTACAAATGGGTTTCTGTACAGTTTGTTTTTCAGCAGTAACTCCTCCCCGTCGTATGCAACTGATGTACAACATTTGTTAGAAAACACCGTGTCACTGTTAGAAAGTCAGCTCCACCGCTCCGATATTCGTGTGCAGCAAATGGAAAGGCTGTGTGACATGCAAATGGTAGGATATTTACTAATTTGTAATACTATCTAGTTTTGCGCGGAAGATTTCCAAATTGAGGGTACTTTACTCGCGACTCACCTGTCCTGTGATTGTATCTCGTAAACTCAATTATGAACGCATTGGTGTGAATGAGCATGCTACCCAGTTTTGTGCAAACATATCCCTCCTAAAAGTTCTACAGTTTTGCGGGCATTGCTAGGCATTTTGAGTGATTGTCCTTGTATTTGCTTTCTTGTTGAGCAGCGCTCGATCTGGTAAACGGGACGACAAATAGTAAACGTGTAAAGCGCGCACCGGAGTAGGGCGAGGAGTGTTCTCCGATAGCTGTATGAGAGTGGATGTGTACACACGAGCAGGCTGACCCTAGATAAACTGTGAACTATGAAGAGGCGAATTATCGTTTTGCCCCCACGAAACCGACAAGAGACAAACTGAGGTGCATCGCATGCGGAACTCGTACGGATTAGAACAAATGATTAATATTAGTTGTGAGACTTCATTCTGGTTGGTATGACAACTAATCTCTAATTCGAACTAATGGATCCTTAAGAGGATTCACTCACATAAGAACCAGAGAGCTTTGCACCAAAATCTCTATCTCCAGACAAACTAGTAGATAAAATAGAACATTCACTTTTCATGTTGATCAATTTTCCAATTTCAGCGCGATATGGAAAGTCTTCGATTTGAAATTAAATGGAAAGATCAACGAATCGAATATCTGCAGCAGGCCTTATTGGAGGCAGAGTCGAAGATTAAAGACCCAAAGTGTTCTAGCAATGAATGAAGTTTCACCATCTATTTCTTTTGTTTCTCCATAATGCATGTGTTGAATTAGTATCGTGCAAAGTAACTCATACGAAAATATGTATCAATCATATGTCAACAATTTCAGTTAGTAGCAGTACATATATATATCAACCATAACCTTAAACCGCGGCTAAAGATTTCTACGATTGGTAAAACGTTGCACATTCATTAACCAACAATCCGGAAATTGCCCGAATTCAAATTGAATGTAGGCTGAAACTTGAAAACGTATTCCTATTTTTTCTAAATTGTCATAGCCAATATAAATCCAACACGTGCTTTGACTCCGTGAACTTGAGTGATTGTCGACTTTTGTGGGGTAGAGAACAGTGAGGACAATAATATTAAAGTGTATTGCATCAGTTATACAATCTTGAAAATGATAAACGAACCAACCGACAAGGAAAAGGTACCGAACAACAATAAATGCAAGGTCAGCTCGTGATACTATAACTGGCTAAACAATTTTCAATGTATCCGTTCGACTGTTGTGAGCGTCTTGGAAGACTTGGAAAACGGCAAAAGAGCTCAACAATCGATCAGATACCATCGAGTTGGGTGGAGATGCCCGTATGGGGAATGCATAATAACAAGTGAATCGAGCTTTCCCTACAACTAGACGGGAATTGTGGGGATCACAGATGTTTGATACACGAAAATGCTGGGAAAATTAACACGCAAGAAAGAGACACAAACGGGTTTCATGGGTAAAATGCATGGATTTTGATCAAATTGTGAACCACTCCTGAGATCGGCTAAATAAAGCTCAATGCTTGCAGAAGGCGAGGTAAAGTGCTCTGGTATTTGGTAAGAAGGGTAAGGGGGGGGGGGGGGGGGGGGTGGTTATAGAATTATGAAATAAAACTAGGGAAGTAAGCGTAAAAACACAGTTAAAATGCTAACTCAAAACTAAACATTGAAGAACGGGAAATGGTACGGAAAACAACATGGTACAAGCAATGAAGCACAACGACCCTCCGACACTTCAGATATAGCAGTGTTATTTATAACAATAGAAACATGAACGCCTGTTGAGGTGAGTGAAAATTATACTTTTTAGTTGGAAAGCAGGCATTCACGTTCATATATACAGATGAGGGATGGAGAAAGTACTGAAGTGACTACCTGACTAAGACAGAATGCGAGTGGGTATAGAACGAAGGGGTGTGACGGACCGATCCGGCTGCGGGAGTCGAGACAGTGAAGAAGGGTGTGAGTGAAGGTGAATAGCGGTGAGAAATCTGGAACACAACACGATTAAAGCTGAGGACAACAATTAGGAAACGTGCAACACAACACATAGCGGACAAAACTTCACTCAAATAACTATATCCCCAGTTGATAAGACAATCAAACACGTAATTAATACACCTGTAAATCGTATAACCCATTATTCATCATAATGCCCGCCACTTCAATGATTCCAACCTGCTTCTTTTGAAAAACTCCCAAACAAAAACGTATTACACCTCTAAAGCAAAAAACTAGACGCCAATTATAATAATAGTAAAGAATCAAACTGAAAACAGACTCACCCTTCATCCATTCACATCGGCCATCTTATTCCGGGCGTACTCGATTCGTAGACCTCCCCGATCGGCGAAAGGTATTTGGAATCCTTGTAGAGACAACATGGCCTGAGAGGCATGTCGCAGATCAGCATACTCAACGAATGCTACACAGGAACCGTTTTTGTTGTGCATTCTCAAGCGAGTGAAACCAGG
Organism: Litoditis marina; assembly: GCA_964036275.1. NCBI lineage: Eukaryota > Metazoa > Nematoda > Chromadorea > Rhabditida > Rhabditidae > Litoditis > Litoditis marina. The sequence goes on from OZ038438.1 coordinate 2,902,983, forward strand.
GAACGACTTGAAGATTGCACGAATCTCATCTTCAGCAACATTGGGAGCTAAATTGGCGACAAACAGCGTAGAGCACGCGGAAGACTGGGGAGCGGCTGCTGCGGCGGCGGCGGCGTAGAGAGCTGCATGGTGTTGCGGAAGTTGCAGGGTGGTTGCCGTGGGGAGATAGGCTGCTTGCAGGGCGTGAGCGGCTTGTGCTTGACTGGCAAACTGTGACAGGGCTAACAGTTGCTGCTGGTCTAGTAGAAGTTGATGTTGCTGCTCTAGAACAAGGTCGGGCTGCAGAGGAGCAAGGAACTGAGGTATGGACTGGTGTGAAGCGGCCGTGCTCAGAGGAATATGCGGCGGAGGCGATTGTTTCGGTCGACTGACTTTCGTATTTGATTTGGCCAATTCAAGACGGAGAACTTGCGCACAGTCTGGATCGAAGCGGACACCTTGTAAATGCTTACGAGCGTCATCTGCGTCTTGTCGGGTGAGAAAGGTGACGAATCCGACCGGCGAAGTGGGCTTCCCACCTTTGGCAGTCATTTTCAGCAAAGAAGATTCATAACCACGATAGGCACGGAACAACAAATACAGCTCACGTGGCTTGGCATCCATGGGCAGACCGGACACGAAGAGGGTTCGAACGGAGTTGGAATGGCAGTCCGTTCCCACACTATTAATCGACTCCATGGAGATAGCGTTGACCAATTTGCCACCCTCCATGGCCAAACGAGGCAGGTAAGTGATGGCCGGTGGGGGGCCGCGGCGCGCCTTCCATGCGAGGCGGTCGCTCCCGCCCATTGTTGCGATAGGGCACGTTGCCGCGGTAACCTGGTTGCATATGTGTACCTTTCGAATACCGCCAATCCAACAACTACTATTATGGACAACGAGGTCGCTCAACCAATTGTACGGTTCCGAGGCCGGCTCTTTCGAGAGACCGAATAATTAAAACACACACTTTCGCACACGCTGTAGTGGCCATCAAAAAAATTATTTTGGACATTAACGACATTTATTCGTAAGGTGATTAAGAAGGGTAGTGAACATTATTACGAATTAATAGCGTGGATCTGCCAAATTCAATGCTGTAGATCGAATAAGATAATCAGAACGTTATCAAGAACGTTCTCTATTTTAACTGCTTGGTAAAGGTGAAGAAGCTCATGAAAGGATAGAAAAAGAAAATATTCAAAACAATATTAGGGGTGTATCGCCAACAAAGTTTACTGCTTCATCTAGCGTACTATTTTCTATGCAATAGTTATTCTTTCTCATCCATTATCAAATGACTATCTGTAGCAATTATCCACAGTGCGAGAATGTGGATGACCCAAGTGCATCGATCAGTATCCCACAACTACCTTTAGCAGATATCATATGGATAAGATGTGTATGTCAAGGACTGCTATATATGGCAGGACAAGAAATCCGGGGAAAAAGATAGACAGTGAGGGTGCATTTCTATGAATTACGATTTTACGAGGGAGTCAACTAGTTTTCCTATAAAGTTACAGAACAAGAAAATCAATGGCTTGTTTTCATCGGCTGATCTAATTAATTAAATAGTTAATCAAATATGGTTGGTTGTTCTAGCATTCATGCTCCCTAAGTTTACATAAAAGCAGAACGTTCACTCAGTCCTCCCATGATTAACGTTGTGGGGATACAAATAATGAAAAAAAATCTGTTTAGATGTTTGGTTTGTCACAGTATTTCATAAGCCACACGGTTGGGATAAAAAAGCGTCCACCGATACTGATTTACAGTGAACATTCTTTCAAATGTTTCCGCATATCTCGACATACACAATAAGGTGAACAAAGTACGAACTTTTTCTGAAGAAAGCAGGTGCATAGTTTGTTTCAGCCACTCGTCGATACCTACAGTATGACGCTGAAACTTACTTTTCACTTATAAAGCAAGTGTTTTGAAAGTATTATTTTAGAGTACCTCATGAGCAGGCAACAAAAACAATCGTTCAAAAACGAGTTGTTTCGCCGAAAAAATAATCATCTGAAATTCGAAATTACACTAAAGAAGCGTGATGGAAGGAGTAAATTCAGCTGTTCTTTCGTTGGGGTTTGGTAGAATTGAGTGACCCGATCTGCCTACACAGCAGTATTTTCAAATTACTGCTGAAACGTATTCTATTTGAGACCATACCATGGAGCTGCAATTTCTGTACTCCCAAGGCTACAACTTCCACATTCTCGTATCTTTTAGTAAACCATGAGCTGGAAAAAATTGTGATTTGGTTGATCGCAAAAAAGAGAGGTGATCGCACTTTTGTGGCAACCAGAATAAGTCATTCAAAATTAAAAGTCATTAAAGTAAGAGTCATTCGAAAGCAAAAGTCATTAAGTACAGAAACAGTTGAGAATCAAAAATAATGTTTCCGAAAATTTTCGTAATTTTCGAATCCTGACTAAAAGTGATTAATGACTTTTACTTTTGAATGACTTTTACTTTAATGACTTTTAATTTTGAATGACTTTTTCCTGATGCCCACTTTTGTTCTGGAAATTTCGAGAAGATATCGAAGAAGCTCCACTGAACAAATATCTGACTGGTTTATTCTCAAAACGCGCATTCAAGTACTACCGAGTTGATTTGTTATAAATTCTGCTATGAAAACGAATATTTGAATTACGATTCGCAGCAACACATATTCAACATTTAGAGCCCCAATGAACATGGAATGTGTGGGGGGAGGGGGGCTCTGTCTTTACTCCGATGAAACGTGTATGCTCCTCAAGGTACAACTTCCACACATACCCGTGTCGACTAAATGTTTTCAATTGGTGTGTGCCACTGTGCCATTGCAACTGGCATGACCTTCCGGCAATTTCGGAGACTGGGCATTGGCCGTAAAAAGTGGCGTGCTTCTCGATGGAATGGCCATATTCATTTGGGGATGCATTGGCAAGGAGGACGATAACTAGCTAGAAGACCCTCATTTGCAATTGATGACACCGACGCACGCACTGTCCCACAACAATACTGGTCGTATCGAGACAAATTCACAGAATTCGCCCATCCTGGGGGGGGGGGGGACATGGTACCTTCTACCTCCATTTCTGGGTTACACGGTATGGTACTTCCAAATGAATCACGAGTGACACCGTAGATAGTTACAAAATTGTTACCCTCATTCACGTACGATGGTGGAGAAGTTGCGGTGATTAAGTTACGAAATTTAGGTGTTACTCTTTTCCTATCTTTCACACATTTACGCATTATCTGGGAAACAATATAGAACATTTTTACTCTCATACAACCCCGTTTTTCCTATATAGCATAAAAACCATATAGTCTTTTTCATACCTACTCCTTACAGTATGAATTAAAAACTTGCTATTTGTTCAAACTGCGTGAATGTTATAGGTAACGTTGGTGATTCTCGCATTCGATACTGCTTTCGTATCAGAAGGAGTATTCGAAATTATTTTTGAACACTTTGAAGGTGGTATTTGAAAACAGATACTGGGAAGTTCGAATGTGTAATGTAGGCGTCTCAGTACGAATGACGTGCCCTTACTATACTACTCTTTACTCTACTCTACTCTCTGCCTTATACTCTCCCTGGGGTTTCCGCTTATTTTGTACCAGAAGTGTATTGACTCGTGCATTCCATTCTAAGCACAACTGTATAAATATCTTCAGTTAACTTAACTGTATGTGTATGTGTATACTGTATATATATATATATATATATATATATATATATATATATAACTGTATACAACTGGCGAGTTATTTGTAATTTGGAATAAGACAATAATGAGCAGTCTAATCGATGGTAAACAGCAGGTGCGTTCTTTTGTTTTGCTGAATCTATTGTATTTTGTCTTGTCTTTTCGAAAGCGCTTGAATAACAGAGGAAAGTGTCTACGGTACGGGGCACTGATTGTATATAATCTGCACACCATCCAGGATTCGAACCAAGAAACCACACATTGTACCAACTCGCTGCTGCAAACCGCAATACTAAACTGGTTCTCACTAGCTTCGCTGACTGAACGGAATCATGTGCTTTTTCACAGCATAATTGTACAAAAGCAGTGCAGGGTGAACTTTTGTGGTGACGATGACAAAGTTGCCAATGGCTCCCAAGTTTTCATTTTAGTTGTGAATAAGACGGCGGTTCTAGGAAAACATCTGGGAAGGAACCACTATTTTCTTTCTGTTTATATAGTTATACATTTGAGCAGTTATGTCACGATTATAAGATAAAAATAACTTGAGCCATGTTTCTTACCACACATTATGAGCACTGGTTACATAACAGGACCGTCGGTTTGTGATTTTGAGTTATTTCGAGAAAGTGGTTGGGATCTGGAATGGATATGACACATGGGTGCAGGCGGCGTAGCAATCCCCACAAAAGTTCATGAGATCACCTCATGAGCTATTAGCACGAGTTTCTCATGAGATTCTATTGATTGCTATGCTACAACATTAAGAGTTCATGAGTAGCTCATGAGGTATCTCATGAGAAACTCATATGAACTTCTCATGAGGTTGGACGGTTTGCTACGCCGCCTGGAATTGAGAACTGTACTTTAGGTTTAAGTTGTTACCGAATGACTCGTTTTCCGTTTCACATCACGTGTTCCACATATTTCCGGAGAACCAGACTCAGCATTCCGAATTCATTCTAAAAACCAAGTCGATGACCAGCGCTAAAGTCTAGAAATTCTTATATTGTGCACACTATGAACTATGTACAAGTGACTGTTAACAATACTCTAAACGAGATGAATTTTTAAAAAACCAAAAGCGAACCGATTGTTTTTGAACCATGTTGTTTGTCCCAGAAACTTAGTCGACTACACAACTTTGGTTCAGTGGCGCGGCGGTTTGGATACGGGGCTGGTTAGGTTTCCTACCAAACACTTAGTTCGAGAAGGGTCGATTCGAGTTTCGAGTTCGGAAAGATGTTTTTCTGCTGTTCTGGTGTTGACAATTTTTAGCACTGTTCCACCATGCCTGTTCTCTGTCTCTACAGAAGCTGGTCCGGACTGTGTCTATGTCTAGTGAGAGGAAAGGCGAGACACGCCAAGCAACTCTCCAATGCCTACTGTAAGCATCCACATGAGCGATGAACTGACTATATTTCATATTCGATCAATGAGTCCGCCTAGATTTGTCCACATCAATGTTTTTCAGTATATTTCGAGTGGTTTGATACTGTGACAGTTTGAACAGATGAATGTGTGAAGTGTACTCAGCTGACTGCATGCAAAGCACTGTTCCAACACCTTTCAACACTGGATCGACGGCCGTTTAGAGGGGGTGGATGGCATAATATTGGCTTGTTTTCAACCGAAATTACTAAAGTTTTGAGTTCACTGGCAATGAAAATGTCTATATCGTATGTTTGAATAGTTTATTGGGAGAACGTAAAAATACAGGCAGTAAACAAACCTTCGTTGTTGTTTTTCTTGAAATATGTCATAACCCATGAATTCGGACCAAAAGTCAACGGGATAAAACTACAATTACAGCGGAATAGGGGAACATATACGGTATTGCTTTAGAGAGACTGGAGCGGCCGAATTCCGAACTAACCAACCCATCTCATTTATATTGTGTTCCCTGGGGTTTAACGGCACACACAAAATAAATATGTAAAAAATTCTGAAAAATACTCGAAACGATGTGACTACAAACCATATTTCTTCATTGGGTTGGTCGAAATATGCGTCGAACCCTTTTTACCATTCCAGAGAATGAGGTACGGAACTCTGAAGCACAGTGATTGTGCATGTCGAAAGTCTGTCTGAAGGCCGAAACTTCACTACTTATTGCTTGAGCACGTGGAAAAAACAGCATAACACTGACATCTCACACACTGTACTCGTTTTTGCGTTGTGCGCATTTTCCATAACTTGACTGCAGTCAGAGTGTGGATCCGAAAATTTGTGATAAAAATTATATGTGGACCACAGTGAATGTTTGCACCATGTTAAAAAAAATATTGAGCTTCCTTATACTGAGGTAAGGCGTAAGGAGATGATGACCGTTGCATACCTAACTATCTATCCATTCCTTCCTGCTCGAGCATGTAGAAATAATTTGGTGCTCGTACCGAATGCGGCGTCTCTCTGTCTTCACATATAATTTTGTTTGGAAAGTTGCCACGGGTCAGCATTTGAGAGGAAGAACAGAGAACGATCGGAACTGCCTAGGGGTGCCCTCTATACACGGCCTTGGTTAGATTCTTGATGCAGAACCGAAACTGCATTTAAAGATTACTTCATTGTCTCTTCTGAGTACGTATGCTAGAAGATCACGGCACCTTCATCCAATCCTGTGTCTCTCGCTCTGCCTTACTATTTTTCGCCACTCGTATCACGGCGGGATGTAAGAGAAGAGAAATAGCGTATGTTTGAGGAGACGCAGGATGGGATGAAGGATGAAGGTGCTGGTATCTTCTACCATACGTACTCTGACGGAGCACTATTTGTCAATCTGGGTTTCTAGACATATTGCTGCAAACTGGTCACGAGCATCTCCTTAGTTATTATATCCCTCGCCCAGAATGGCGCAATAATAACCGGGTTTCGCCTACAGGTGACCAAAAGTTCACCTAACCGAGGTTACCTGAAAAAAAAGGTTTCTAATATGAGGTGAGGTCATCAAATAACAAAGGTACTTGAACTTCGCCTGAGCCGCTAAGGTTCACTTCTGTGTCTAGATCTGGCCAATTCTACAACTAACCGGGTTTTTAGGTAACCTACCCCTTTTTTGGTAACCTATTTTTGAGGTTACCTTGGTAGGTAACCTGAAAGTAACCTGAGCTAAAATCCGGTTACTGTTCAAACTAACGATAAAAACCACATTTTGCGTTAAAAAACAGGTAACCGGTTTTTTATTTTAGGTTACCAACCGGTTGCCTACTAAGGTAACCTGAAAAATAGGTTACCAAAAAAGGGTTAGGTTACCTATAAACCCGGTTAGATATAGAATTTACCTCTAAGGCCAATCTGTAACACCTGCTCATGCTTTTCTGTCTTTTCAAGCTGAACCATCTTGTTTGTGGATGAAGAAGAACAGGCATGTGGCCGTAAATCCAAAGCCACATTCACTCATGTAATTTTCAAAGCAATTCTCGTTTTAGATGCAAAAAAAAAAAACAAATTTACCCCATTTCTTTTCACTAACATGGTCGTGAGTGACGTTTTCTCACATATTTCTCGACACGATGAAAACAAAGTTCATCTTGTTTTACAAGATTATTATGTCACACACTCGTCCCCTTTTGTCTCTCATTCCTTTTACTATTGCCCCTATGCACGCAGCAAGCTCGATGTTAAAGGGGGGCAGAATTGAATGTTCAAATGATAGGAAAAATTGAGACAACTCGGTCTATACCAATATCTTTTTGAGATTCTAACTACAAAGGCTCTATTTTTGTAATTTAGTAAAATTTTCCCCTAGGTCAGACACGCAGAGGGAGTTTCGGGGTGGCGCCAAAATAAACGACGTTTGTAGTTTGGTTCTCATACAGCAAAGTCCAGTCAAGATTTCATATAGGAATTAGGTGACTATGATAGCGAAAATTATTCAATTTTCGAAAATATTTTCGTACGACATTTCATTATGTCTAAATCAACACAACTGAGAACATTGTATGTGAACGATAAAAACAATATAACAGCCACTCGTTTCGGAATGAAGTTGCTGAGTTTTACTTCAAAGAAACGTACAAGTGTTTTGACCATATTCCGAGAATATTACATACAATATTTAGAATACAAACTAATCATGACAAAATTGCCAAAATAGGAACACAAAATATACATACAAACACAAATCTGTGACCAGATTCATATTTACTACACTAGCGAATAATAAAATAAGAACAAACGGCTGCAGTCAGCTGTCTAAAAAGTTATAACACAACGCCAAATGGAGTTTTTCGATAGAAATTGTACTTTGAGAAATCATGGAGCAACGTTTTGCTTCGGTTGCCCATTACGTTCACAATAATACCATATTGACATCAACAACACTCATATCACATATATCCCAGATAGATCAACGAAAGATTAGACATTAGGAATAATTGATTTATCCACTGAATCAGATGGAAACACCCTGGAATAAAAAACACTTGTCACTTACTATTTGAATTCATTCGAGACAGCGTGCAGTAGTAAGTAGTATCACGTGATGAAAAAGACTAGATACCCAACCTAGCCTTGTACTGATGTCAAAAATTTGCTCTTAGTTTATGAGAAATAGTAGTGAAAACAAGAAGGGAAACAAGAGAAGTTGAGCTCGTTTGTGGATAGGAGCCCGTATTTTCTCTGACTAACTGGATCTTACAGTGAGGTGTACATTACACTAAGGCGAGACTATTATACAGAAAGTAACCCGTTTTCTTCAAAACCGTGAAACATCATACCTTCCTGTGTTTTCTTCAAGCGAACAAGAAAATCCCATTAGAACTACAACATCACAGTGGGAAGACATCTGACTTAAAACCTGAAATGAACTTCTGACTGTAATTATTTGACTACAAGACACATGGTTCCCCACGAACCCTTTTTTGACGTCGTGATTTTTCTTCAATAGTGGTAATCAGAGAGCAGCGAACGGTCCGATTCGACGTTAGGGAAGATTTATAAGGTGATCAAAATAATGGGTAATACGTAATACATATACTACTCAGCGAAGGTTCAATCTCAGACTGAAGAATAGGTCCCGAAAACCAGCCAAAGAGCATTTCACCCGGAGGGTGGTCAAACACCTATAAGCTTGGACTAGTTCACGAAAAAAAACCAGAATGAAAACGTGAGCATTCCCAACGTTGCAACACAAATGAGTGATGTAAATGTCCCAATATTGTCCTGAAAGGCCTTTTTCTTTTCTTTTTTCTCTGGCTAATCGTTCAACAATACTGGGAAATCGCTTTTCAGAGCCGCGTTGGCAGATTTGCTGGAAGTTCAGTTTTCAATGTAATACACAACATTTGATAACATATCAAGTTCCTTTTCCACTGTCCATTTATCAACAAATGAAGAAAACATAATAAAGAAACTAACAGAAACTAACCTGATAGCGATGAGGATAAACAAAGGTACTACGAACACCAGCCGACCCAGTTAGCAGAACAGCTAACATAGCGATACACCATCATGTTCATCCGATAAAAACAACCTCAAAAACGCTTGAATCAGTAATTTCAACAATACAGTCTATGAAATCACAACTAGTTGTTGAACTCATAAAGCGAAAAAGTATGCGTGAATTCTGAAAAGGATAAAGAACTGGATAAACTCAAGTAATAATTATAAAACCGAAGTACCGAACACATATAGATATCTACCAATTAGGTTCAACTGCAGAAACAAAGCCGTTTGTGCATAACTTAGCATAAAAGAGGATTGCACCGAAAGAGAAAGAGTATCGACTGGAAAAGAAAAAGCACGTCCCTGCGTGAGAAGAAACACTTACCTTCCCCATGTTTTTTGCCAGTCTTCCAGAAGAGAAACCGCGGAATTACTGTGCAGAGATGAACAAACATTAGCAATGAACATCACGTCTGAAAAATACGGTATTTCAACAGTATGCGCCTTTCAGAAGAACTACAAACCAAATCTTTATCCACATAACGGGATACTTGACCGTTTTTTGATAACCTTAGTAGGGAATCGAGTATTCTAAAATAAATCCGATTACTATTTGCCTACCACATACACACTGCTAAATATATCTCCTTTTGTATTTTTAATGTACCGTGCACATCTCAGTGAACAGTATAGTTGGCAGAATAGCAAAAAACAATCGAAAAAAGGGCTACTTTTCGGCCAAAAACGAGAAAATTTGTGAATTCTTGATGGAAAATCATTCATTTTGCTATGAACGGACTCCTTGTCACAATAGTCGGATCTTAGTTATGAATGATACCGTCATACATCTGCTTCTGGGAGAATGCTAAAAAGCATACAAATTTTCTGAACCCCATACTATTCGAACTAGATATCTATAATCTATTATAAAGTATGAACTTAGGTTAAAAATACAGTGGTAAATTGACTTACTCTTTACACAATAGCTAGTTCCTTTTCCTCCTTTCATTTAGTACCGACGTCCAAACGCAAAAAAATGAGTTGGTGAGGGAATGTAAAACCTGAATTGAGTTGCATATTATGACAATAAAGTAACGATAAAATTTGTGACGCTATGAAGAGTAATAATTTGACATTCGTAACTGACAGATTCACCTACCGTCACAGACGGTTCCCTACTGCATAACCATGGTTCAACAGTAAACTAATAGTAATTATCGCACTTCCCTACAGTTTGTTTGACCATTGTCCGTGTCCCCAAAGAAAGCAGTTTGAGATTTTTGCTGTGTCTTCGTTTTCTCTCTCCAGAAAACGGCGTCATTTTCAACAAAGTTAGACAATGGCTAGGGACTGTTGAGTTTTTCGATTTCACAAAAAATAAAACGTATTTTATCTATATGTTCAGCATGGATACACTCTTGAAAAAAAGGAGATATGAAAAAAGTCACATGTGAATTAATGACTAACCAAAAAAGGTGGAAGAAAAGCGAAGGTACTTGGATCACAAAATCACAAGCCATTCCATAAACACCGAATTTGGTAACATTCCATGAGACCTGAAAATAGCGCAAGAATCAGTATTAAAAATGTAACTTTCGAAGAGAATAGAACGCATGGAATTAATGGACAAACGAAAAACAAGATGAAAAATTAAAGAATGAGAGGCTGAATGAATATGAAATTCCCTAATTACGAGATCTCGAGACAACCGGTCGTTAGTCAGTCATCACAAAACAAAGAACTTGATCAATAAACACATATTTTGACCAACTCACGTATGCGAATTTATTATAACAAACGGAGAAAATCGAAAAGAACTAATTCGTGAAATTTCTATGAAAAGTGTAACATGGAAAAATCGACCGGTTTTCGTTAGTTACCGGTTTTTCAATGTACACAACAAGCGAAGTAACTAAGTTCTTTCCAACATAGGCTAAAACTACATCTACCATGAACGAAACAGTAAATAACAATGAAATATAAAAAATAGACGAAATTTACACAATCGACGGAGATTTTAGAATTGCACCGACTGCCAATATTATTGATTGCGCCGCACTCTGCCGCTTTTCGTCTGCTGCCTTTTAGTGGTTTGCATTAGAGCGCGTATTCTGTATTGAGCATTCAATTCTGCGCCCCTTTAACTGAGCGCAAACAGTGATACAAATTTTTATTTCATTCAGTCCGTTTGCGCAGCCGCCACGTTTCCACCGTTTCAGCACGTGTTTTCCTACAATAACCAACTATAGTCGAGTTTACAAAAATATAGAGTCCACGAACTACAAAGTAGATCGAAGACATATAGCTTCCATATAAAAGAGGTGTGCAAAAACCTGTCGCGTCACGTCCACTCCACGTAAGAATAACATCAATATCTCAGTTTCGTAGAACATAACCATATCCTCAACACATTGGTCAATCCTTGTAAACTATCCCTGCATACAGTACTATTTATGGACTGAGCCCTCTGGATTGATTAGTATGATAGTAATGTAAAAAATGTTTCTACGTCGTATCGACAAATATCGCGCCATCCGTTTTCTTTTCCCTGAAGTATTGTACATACTAGCTCATGCCTACTGTACTTGGTTTAGGATGCAAATGTTTCCATGACATTATCAAAAACTACTCACAAAGGGGTGCCTTAGAGCACTCTCTAGCCATGGGTTTCAAGTAACTTGTGAAACATGTCATATGTGTCGTAATACATGAACGCAATGAATAATAAATTAAATGGGTTTCAAGTTGAAAACAAATAGATTTATGTAGAGAACAGAGAAGACAGATCCAAACTATTGTATCAGTACCAAAAGTCAGAAGATTGTTCAGACCGACCATGCATGGTATGAAGCGTCAACGGATCGATTGTGGTAAAAACGGAAACCACTATCAACGTAGATATAATAAACATTGAAGTCAAGTTTGCTTGATTATCCACCGTCAAGTTTGTCTCGATGTCTGAACTACTGTGTATAACTTCATCGGCTTTCAGTTCAAACGTTTTTCTGAGATGCAGTTTGATCGGCATACTCAGCGGGTCCAAACTACAAGCACAGCAGAGCAGATCAACATCTACCATTGTAGACCACTCTTAAAGGGACCGTTCCTATTTAATTTGGAGGTTCGAGCTGATTAGTCGATATTGTTCACATTAAAGAAGGACGATTATGTGGACCGATCCCGAGTCAACGTTCCTTTAAACTGCAATTGGAAATTGTATTGCAGTTTAAAGGACTGAAGCGTTCCGATTGGACCAAATAATTGTCCTTCTTTAAAAAACAAAATCATTCATATAGGTGGGAACTTCCCGTCTTGCTCCGTGTTCTCAAAAATGTGGCGCGACCACGCGCACGTACACACACCGCCGAGTTTACGTACAAAATTTTCAAAATGTCCATAAAATTACGAAACCATATTCAAAACATGGCCAAAATTACCAAAATGAAATCTGTGAAAAATGATTTCTAAATATCATCAAAACTACAAAGCAGTGATAGATTAAGGATTGCTGCATTACAGTAACCCAAATCCTGTTGGCTTCTATTTTGCTCCGTAATAATGTGGTTTTTTGAACATTCTGTAAGTAAGGTATGAACTTTCATCTCAAAACAGAATAAATGACTTTTTTCATTTTTCAAAAATTACCTACATTGCACATAAGGTACGGTCCCTTTAACGACCGGTTTAGATGATCGCAAAATTTTACCAACATTCACTGCTTATTTTCCTCTCATAAACATTTATCGGGACCGATTTTCTAAACAGTCCGAGTAGATTCAATGCAAGAATGTTTATCTCGCTCTTATTGAATTTGTGTTTGATGATAGTCATCAATGAAGCATTTCCCTGGGGCCATTTGAACATTGCTGCCACTTTTATCTTGAATCATTATAATTCTGATTCCCCAGTGATAGCGATCATTATGAAGTCTGTTTCTTGTCTGTGGTTTTAGACAGGGTTCATACTTCCTGTCGCTGAATTAGGCGACAGCAGCAGTCGCCGCGTAGCATTTTCAAAATGCTGCTGTCGCTCAATTTGGCAGCAGCAATGTCGCTTGATCTAGCCACCAAAAAGTATGAACAAAATTCGGCCACAAGCGACGCGATCGATAATCATGATTTGTGTGTTGTCGCGCGTGTTGCCAAACTCAGCGACAGGAAGTATGAACCCTGCCTTAGCATGGACGTTAACGAAAGTTTTTAAGATCCTGATCCGAAAGTTTTTAAGATCCTGAAAGCTGGGGATTCGTATCACAACATCCAACTACCGTAGCGAAGTCTCAAGCAAGCCTCTTTGCTTCAAGCATTTGGAAGACCTCAAACTGCTCCCAACGTACTGAAGATCACATTAAAATGTAATTTTCTCAATGAAGAAACACGTGGCTGAAATAGTTGCCGTTAAAGATTATTATATTATGCTTCTTATGATAAGTTTGACCGTACCGAAAAATAATCGGATACTTTAACTTTCTCTATGGAACCGTTTTGCTAAACGTGCGGAGATTTCGTTTCCCACAGTTGCTAGTTCATCCTGTTTTCGAGGTTAAAGCGGCACAGTTCTTTTTGTACGATTTTGTTCCATTCATCGTTCAAACAACAAGGAAAACAGTGACGGATGACAAGTGTTCTCCGAAACACTGTATTACGTATTCGTATTACGTCTTTGTTCTTCGTTGAGAGCAAATGTCAACGAGATATCAAATCCTGTATCATTTTCAAGAAAACTATTTATCGCGCAGTGCTTAGCAACGACAGCCATGAAGAGATTATCATACCATGACTACTCAAAAGGTTTTATCCAGTACAATCTGACTGATCCCACTAACCCTTTTCATAATCAATATCGTACCTCTCAGTCAGATTACCTCTCTTCCAGACACAGACATATTCCACCCACAACGTATACTCCGTTCCACTCGCCCAGAACCCTTTACAGTTTGCCGACGATTATTCAAATGCTGTTGCAATACATCGTCTTTCTGGATTTTAATTTACATAGCTGTTAATAGTAAAATTGATTTTTTTGATAACTTACACATCTTAAATCCTTGCTTCGAAGTTTAACCAGCATATTGTAAATGGCTATAACTAGGAGGAACAGGGGAAAATTTTACTCGACGCGCTCGTCATAAGCATCCCAAACTTTGAAGCATCCCAGCAGTTTTTGAACTTTAAAAGTTTCGGGAACCTTCCGCCTTTGTTTTCGGTCTTGCTATATCCTATATTGCTACAAACTATCTATTTTCCATGTATTATAGTCGAGGTGTTTCGTGGAAAAGTCCATTGAAACTGGGATGATATGCAATATGTGAATCTGAGAAACGCAGTACACCTACATTCGTAATTGTGTCTGATGAAGGGGTGACTTTTCTTACATTGCTCATCTCGCATAAGCTGAAACTCAAAAGTAGATTGCTTCCTCTACTTCCAACTTTTTTTTATAGACGATGAGTTAGCGTAGTACATCTCCAACCAAGTTCGAATTACTCTTCTAGATTTCGGTGGTCTCTGACACTAATGTTTCCATAAAGGGTCTTGATCTACACACAGACATTTTCTTCATTTCCATGAAGCATTATAGATGGAAAACTAACAACTGAGACAACATTTTCCATTTCGCTGAAAGAGGAATAAAGAACACTTCATTTTACATAATAGTAATATTTTCCTCCGGCTGATATCTCCGAATGAAGTGTTTTGAAACAAACCAGAAAATTTATCAATTTCAAAGCCAGCAACATTCTCATGCAGTAATACCTCAATTTAGTATTATAAATCCGTGGTTAGTTCTGACAGAAACGCCTATTGTTCGCTTTCTTATCTTTAGTAATCGATTAATTTATTTCTCGAATAACATGCGACCTGTCTTAACCCGTTTCCTAACACTTGGATTGCATGTGACCAGTGACTAATTGTGCAATTGAATAGTTTATTTCTTGCGCCGGTGTACACGTACAGTATGAATTTGAAACGTCCATGCAGTGTTCGACCGTAAAAATTTTCGGAGAACATTCAGATTCCGAAATCGGTTTCTACAACTTACCATTACAAATGATCAGAACTGTTTGAGGCGAAGGCAACATTTTTCAGAGAAAAAAGATTAGTTAATCGAACTGCATACTGTAGGTGAAAATATATAAGTGATATGAAGTATATTTCTCTACATTTGCAAGCGAATAATTATCTACAACAAAAATGAATCGCGTAAAAGTTTTTTATTATAAACTATGACGTTGTACTTGTTTTCTATTATGACGTTCTACTTGTTTCCAGTAGTTCGTTTTCGGTTAGTTTTTTTTTTTACAATAACAATATATTATGATTCATATATGCGTGTGTCGGAGTTGAGGTCCTCCAAGACTGCAAAACAGTTATATACTTGTACTAATAAAGAAGCGGGTTGGTTCATAACAACACTTTCATGATTCGAACTGACTGCACGATTATGTAACTAGGAACCGGGTTAATTGTTGAAACAACTAGATGAAGAGTAACTATTCAAATATCAAATATAGACGCACAAACCTCAGCACGTCAAGTTCCCGCGAGACGGCCATTCAGACTTAAATGAAGCAAACTCTTGCATTTTTAAAGACAGTCGGCTTGCAGTCCCTCATGTACGCAAAATGTCGTGTCCATTTCGTACCCGACACGGAATAACTCGTACAATTCATAAAGTATTCCAATAATGAATATTTTAATATTTTAATATTTTATTTTAGTTCCTTTTTCCAGAATATATTTAGAGGCACTCGTTTGTGAAAGGTTGTGTTATATGTATACTGGTCTGTTTTTCATAGTATACGGTGCATTCAGTTTTTAGGTGATAACCAAACATGAACTTACCGGATGAGGATAAAATATCAATGGAGAATTTCGCACTCCTCAGAGTTCTCGGAAAAGGCGGTTAGTTATTCTTTCATACATCGTATGCTCTTATTTTCTCTTATTTTGCCTTCTGACAACGACCCGACAGTATCACTTGAAATGTGCGCGATCGGCAGCGAAATAGTGAATCACAATAACTTGCAATATCACCATCACTGTCAGTCACAATAACTTGCAGTCACAATATTCACAAGTACAGTGGAGTTCAGGTGCCCACCACGAAACCTTTCTATACCAGGCTGAATAAAAGTCCGATGATAAAAGTTACCGTTCGAACGCGGTGACATCTTTTCAGTATTATTCAGGCTTACATATGTGATTTTGTTATGTTTACTGATGTTGTGTTTGATTATAGCGTACGGAAAGGTGTACCTTGTACGCAAGATGGGAGGAAAGGATCATGGACAAACGTATGCAATGAAGGTTCTCAGAAAGACACGGGTATGTCATTCAATTGATCTTCTGTACAAACTCTCGAAAGTTTCTTAGACTTATCACTATGATTGGTCCCCGATACCATGCTAGCCTTGATTTTGAGTCGATCAGAACTGTAGGGTTCGATTCTGTTTTCATTCAGGTGCTGTCGAAACAGAAAACTCTAGAGCACACATTGGCTGAGCGACAAGTGTTAGAACGACTGAAGGGAACTCCGTTTCTGGTGAACTTGTACTATGCATTTCAAACCGAAACAAAACTGCACATAGTCATGGGTGAGTTTGCCTAAATTCCTCATTTCCATCCACTTAACTGACTATATCTTGACCACTGTTTTAATAGTGTATTTTAAACCTCGTTTTGAAGGGGTTTTTGATATTGACACTGTTCAAGATATTAAAATCCAACAATACATCCTCTCTGTTCGTAATTCATTCCATATGAATGGATAAAATGAATTTTACGAAATTGCTTATTGCTATAAAGATTCGGGATGCCGCATATTTTTTACTCCGCAATATTCTGAGACTGAGAAAAAGCTGAGCTGAGGCAGTACAGGTTGTAAAGTTATCTTTTGACACCTACTGATTCGGTTTTGTCAAATTTTACATAGCAATCAATCCCAGTTTTATTGTTGTTTACTAAAAATCGTTGCAGAGTATGTGCGTGGTGGGGAACTATTCACTCATCTTTGTAGTCGTGGCGCCTTCGATTTGAATGCCGCAAAGTTCATAATTGCCGAGTTGATCGTGGCGATCGATAGTTTACATCAGGTATGCATGATTATCTACCTACAGAACCATATCTTCAGGTGTATAAACCACGTTGTTCTCGGAAATGTTGTATATTTTTCTGTCATGAATATCTTTATGGTCGATACCAGTTTTTCGATTTGTTTTCATGTCATTCACCAGTAAAGCCAAAGTGACTATTCTACACCCATGTCCGTTTCTTCATTATTTAATTACGTATATTCTTATTGAAGGAATTTTTTCTCTCAATACTGGCGTAGTGGGTAGAGCAGTCGGTTTTTTTGTAGTATGTGTGGTAATTCGGACAACTTTACCGGTTTATATGTCATTGTCAAAGTAAAACTTGCGTAATGTTAAAGTGGAACATTTCAGCATCCTTTGCAGTTATAATTGAATATTTTTGGTATTACAGAGAAATGTTATCTACCGGGATTTAAAGCTCGAAAATATTCTCCTGGATGAGGAGGGTCATGTGAAGTTGACAGATTTCGGACTCAGTAAGCTTTTGCAACCCGAGGAATTAGAACGTGCCAATTCTTATTGTGGGACTATCGAGTACATGTGAGTGTTTTCACGAATCTATCGTTCTATTGCAGACTGATTATTTCATCAAAATCAAATGTATATCGGTTTCAATCAGCTATGAAAAATGTTTTCTCTCCATTTTCACCGATTTTTTTATCTGATGGCATTCGGTTGAATTGAGTTCTCTAACGGTAGATATCAGGCAAGACGAAGACACCATTCTGTTGTTCAGGTCCCCAGAAGTGATAAACCGGCCGGAGGGTGGATATTCGGATGTAGTGGATTGGTGGTCTATGGGGGTCATATCCTTCGAACTACTTACTGGGTGTAGCCCGTTCACGGTCGACGGTGCTGCCAATACATCTAAGGATATTGCCAAGTTAGTTTGCCACCGCTCTTACAATACAATATGACCCACCTTGCCTGGCTGTGGTTTTATGCGTTCATATTATAGACGCATCCTCACCAAAAAAGTCCCGTTTACGAAGACCATGGATCCAGATGCGAAAGATTTCATTGCACAGCTCTTGGAGAAGAAACTGGAAAAACGTCTAGGATTCAATGGTGTGCAGGAGATAATGAGGTTTACAATTTTGTTCTCATCAGTTTCTCAGTCCAAAGTGTAATGAGTTCTTACATTATGTGGCTTTGTTTCAAATGAGAAAGAGACCGTCTGGTTGAAATTTGAAAGCTGCCAGCCATACTGCAATGCTGGCGATTTTTTCACCAACGGCAGTTAGAATAGTAGTCACCTGATATTTGAGTATAATGTGGTAATATGTGAAATCTTCCCACCTACCAATTCCCTATTATGATACCACCATCCCCACCAAATCGGAATGTTAAAAAATCGCGGGAGGGTGGGGGTGAGTATGTAATGGGGGCATTGCACAATTTCGACATTGAACAATTACCCCATAACACAAAATGGTGGGCGATGGTACATACCTTGAGGCGATTGCACAATACTTGCGATAAATGGACTATGATGGACAACGTTATCTATCCCTAATCTATTTCAAATTTACTAGTCAGTTTCAGTCATCCTTTTCTTTCTGGTATCGACTGGGAAAAGGCAAAAGACCGAAAGTTGAAGCCGCTGATTCTTCCTCGCCTAAGTCATGATGTTAGTTTGACATTTGCCGTTGATTAACCCAACATGCCTAGTTACGCGGTAATATACGTCTTCTTTTAGTTGGATGTCCAGAATTTCGCGCAGGAGTTCACGAATCAGCCTCCGCTATACTCGCCCGCCGAGTCGCCGCTGAATGCCAATAATCTGTTTCGAGTACGTTTCAACGGGTTTCATGTCAACTCATCTGCATCTCACTTCTAAGTTCTAAGGATTCTCTAATTTTGTTCACGTACTCGGTTTCAGGGTTATTCGTACGTCTCTCCATCGGTCATCTTTTCTAATAACAACATCGTTGGCGAGGAGCTTCTGTCGGAGGATGTGCAATCACTTCTATCAAGTTCACCCTTTTTCGGGAAATATCAGCTCGATACAACCGAGAAAGGTTTCTTGGGAAGAGGCTCCTTTTCGGTTTGCAGGTATTTTTTTCTGGTTTCATCTTGTATTCTTGTATTTCTGTTCTAATAAACTAACTATCAATATTCCATCAACTTTTCTTCCAGCTCTATTGATAAGTTTTATAGGAGATGTGTACGAATCGAGGACGGAGTTGCATTTGCGGTAAAAATTGTGTCACAGCGGTTTTCGGTTCAAGCCAACCGCGAAGCTCGTATTCTGGAAATGGTCAAAGGTGCACTTTACTTTCTATTGCAGTGTTTAATACAAATGTTCGTTTGTAAAGCGACAGACATACACACAATAGCCCAATACGGGTTCACGAATGACGAGAGATGCCTCTCAGTGTTTTCCGTGCAAGACCTTCAAATAAATAATTTACGTGGAAAACTAAATTTTCACCCAATTCACCCAAGATTTCTTCTTGTTTTGTGATAAGATTTATTCATATTAATCTATCTTAAATGTTGAAACATGATTGGTATACCGCAGCTGTATAAATTTGTAGTTCAAAGTTAACTGTTTGCAGGTCATCCTAATATAGTACGACTGATCGAGGTTCATGCGGACCGTCTTCACGTTTACATCGTTCTCGAGTTGTTGTCAGGACAAGAACTTCTTGCTCGTTTACGGAAAATGGAAAGATTCACCGAGGTAAGATTTAACAGTTTCTGGTCAATATATAACTATCGCAACCGTTCATTCAAGATCAAATGTGATGAATAGATAACTGCCACCCGCGCAAATTTGTCAGCTGTAATTGGCGCTCTGACAAATAACAGCTAGGAAGTGCTATCGCCACCTTACGAAGGTGTAAATTGAATTGTTTTGATCCATGTGGACCTACTGTGTTGATTTCAGATAGTTTCATAGTGGCATGGCGTTCAGAGTTTGCGCATATTTCGAGCTTGGAACTTTTATTTTAGATCACAGAAATTCTTCCCGAAATTGCCACATGGACCAAGTAGAAACGTACCATGTCTGACCTTTGAGTGCGTGATGTTTCATTCAGTGCATCTAATGCATCTATGTATCTGAGCGTCTAGCAGGAGTCTAGGAGTATTCCCAGTTATTTAGCTATGATTTGAAATATCGTGGCAAACTACAAAAG
This sequence comes from Litoditis marina, assembly GCA_964036275.1. NCBI lineage: Eukaryota > Metazoa > Nematoda > Chromadorea > Rhabditida > Rhabditidae > Litoditis > Litoditis marina. The sequence goes on from OZ038438.1 coordinate 2,923,292, forward strand.
GTGAAGTGTGTGATCAGACTATAGAGCTGATGAAGTTTCTTTTTGTGCTTGTTCGAAGTCTACGGAATGATTCATATCGTTGGAAGAAGCCAACTTGAGCACACTCAGCTGGTCTATGAGATTGTGCTTGAAGTTTAAAAAAGTGCTATAAGGGGACTTTCGAAATCCAGAACATGCTTTCTCAGGCCGAAGCTGCAGATATTATGCGTCAATTGGTATCTGCCGTGAACTATCTCCATGAAAAACGTATCGTGCACCGAGATCTGAAACCAGAGGTAGATTTGTTCGTACCATGCAATTACGGATCCAGAGCGATCTTACTCGAAATGCCTAGGCCCTTAGGTGACTGAGGTTTTCAATAGCCAAAATAAATGGTTCTCGAAGTGAAATTTTTTATTCAACGTAGATACTCATGCCCATTTGGACTTAAAATTTAAATAAGATCTTTGTTTTAGCACGTTCCATTTTTGTACTTGATTGTAATACACGAATTGTTGTTTTCAAGCGATTTAGACACTTACGATAAGTCTGCCGATCTGCCTTTCTTTTTCCCTGAGTTTTTGTTGATATTTCTGGGTGTTTCGTCTTAGTGAATGAGTTTTCAGAACATTCTGTTTGAATCAGAAGATTTGAATGCTCGCCTGCGTCTGGTTGATTTTGGATTCGCTCGACAGCTGCCAACCGCAGTAGGACAGCAGTTGAAGTCAGTCTATCGCAAAATGTTCGTTGTTTCCGCCGACTGGTAATCCGTTCCAAACACACGTTTTCAAATCAACTGGGGCACTGATTCACATTTGAAGTTCTAATCATCAAAATGGTCACGTTCTCTGATAATAATTTTAATGACGCAAAACACATTTTGTTCCGAAACCACTAACTTGAATCTATTGGTTTCTTTCTCTGTTGTCTTCAAGAAAATTGTTGTTGATGACAATCGATCAACAGAAGTCGAGTCTGTTAACTTTTAGTTTTTTTTCTGACGTTCACAAGATACGTCTTTTCTTTTCGGCCACTTTGGTTTATGTGCTAGCTTGTGTTTCACGCAGTTTCAAAAACAATGGGAAACATGTTATGATAGTTGGGAGTAGGGTATCAGTTTGTCTTCACATGGGTACTCTTGCACTGCACCGCTTTCAGTTCCTGTTTGTTCAGTCGGCGGGAGCATCGACATTGCTTTGTCATTGTGTTTATCTGTGGTTATGTTGCAAGTAGATGCGTTCTAGCGGTGATTTCGCTTTTTTTAGTTTTTTATTACTTACCGCGTTTTTTATCAATACTGTTCTTGGCACTATTCGTCACTTTTCAAAGTAGTATCGTTTACATACAAATGTTTTTGACTAATTTGTTGCATAGCTTTTCCAGTTGTTCTCAAGTGCGCATTTTTTTTCGTGTTGATGTCCAGTCATTCACAAAAAGTATTGACTGTAAAGCAACTATAAACCACGTACAACGCGGTTGTGACCTGATCAAAAGTAATAATAGGTGTAATGTACGAGAATTTTGACATGTTTTTCACTCTGCGCTCTTAGTCCCTAGTGAACGAGGAATGCGCTGAAATAAACATGTTGTTGTTCTAAATTGTATTTTCTGTCAGGACTCCCTGTTTCACCCTTCAATATGCGGCGCCGGAAGTATTAGACATTGGAGACACTCTTCCAGAGTACAACGAACAATGCGATCTTTGGTCGCTAGGGGTTGTTCTGGTATGTTGAACCCACCTTTTTATTAAAGAGGCTACAATGCAGGTGCGAAATACAGTTTACAGTCATTTACAAAAAGGGTTGACTATAAAGCGACTAAGTAATCTGTTCCGCGTACAATTATGTATTGTAACTCGGGCGACCGAATATATAGTCCCACTAAATATTAGGTAGTGCGCCAATGAATTTCAAAGTTGTTTTTTCCCCAAGTTAGATTTTTCAAACAACTTGAAAGTGCTGTAAGTGATTGATCAGCCTTGTTACAATAGGTAAACGAGAAGACTTTTCACAAAACACGATATTCCTACGAAAAACAATGCTCCAAAGTTTCCTTGGCGCGCTGCCGAGGTCTCAGTGGAATGAGATGAATCAAATGAACTATACACCAATTTCAGTTTACGATGCTCTCTGGGCAAGTGCCATTCCATGCCAGATCGAAAACCGAATCCGCTACCGATATCATGCAGCGAATACGGAAGGCCGAGTTCTCTTTTGATACTACCGCTTGGCAAGCAGTGAGTGCCGAGGCCAAGCAGCTGATAACTGGTCAGTGGAATTCTTACCAAATGTGTTCTTTTCATAACAAGAGACATATTTTTTCAGATCAAAGTGAGTACTATTTGAGAAAGTAGTTTCTGATTGTTTTCTGCATGTCATATTCATTTTGATCACAGGGCTGCTGACGGTGGATCCGAATAAACGGTTGTCAATGTCTCAGCTGGCAGAACATGCCTGGCTTCATTCCAATTGCCTAGAAACACCTTTGCAAACTCCAAGCACTCTTCCTTCATTTGCAGGTATCCAACAAGTTTTCATATTTTGCCATCGTGAACATTTTACGCACCATCCCTGTCATTTTTTTTTCAGTTTCTTGGGAATCTGTGGTACAGTGTATAATCCTCACATTGCCCAATTGGGTTTGTGTGCCTCTGAAGTTTTTGAATCAACATTTTTCTCGGTAGTTCCCTTACTAGCTGTAATAACAGACAACGGACAAATGAAAAAAAAACACACTAGGCTGTTGTTCAACTGAGAGTTTTGAGTCTATGTCGTACTTTGTGGAAAGGACACATTTCATTGCTGCAGGTGTGACGTTCAATGAGACATTGCAAGCTTTTCTGACGGCAAATAGAGATGGCTTCCATCTGCTAGATGTGGCAGCCGCTCCGCTGTTGAAGAGAAGGGGACTGAAGAGACAAAGTGGCGAACGAGAGGGCAATGTCCTGAATCCGAAACGGTATGTACTCACGATGAACTCACTCTCAGTGTTTGCTTTCTTTCCAACAGACACTTGCCTTTTGAAGAAGTGAAGAGCTGTTATTCAGGCAACCTGCGTTCGAAACAGTACCTGAGGAGTCTTCGAGCACAATGCGACCAACTTCTCTTGGAATGGCTCCCTCCGCCTCCCCTGATACAATGATGAACTATCGAGAACCTCCTGCTGGAACCATACGAGAGACCAGAGGTTCTGATTCCTCCTAGTTTTGGTTTGCTTCAGTATTCTAGTCGCCTGATTCGTTTCCATTTATTCCATTTACATCTACTTGTGATATTAACTATGATTCTTGTCCTTTTCCCCGAGTGATTTATGCTCATTATTGTACATTACTATATTACGTTTCTCTGTTGTATATCCTGCCGATCTTAGGCGCATTTAGCTAACTCGATCTGCCATGCCAACCGTCAGTTGCAAGCGTTCCTAGTCCTAGTTTCTCCAACTCATTCAGCGATTTTCCTCGTGAAGCTTTCGAGAAAACATTACTGCGCGAACTGGATGATATCAAGATGTTTTTGCAGTACGTTTTGATAGGAAGTAAGTTAACGTTAACATCTTTGCACTTCATCCGACAAGTCAGAGATCATTCTCGTATTTTGGCATTTCAGTTTCTTATTGTGTACCCTGTGGAAACCCTAACAGCACCTGCTATTTGGGTGAAATCAGATTTTAGTGAACGCTAGGGAAAATCTTCAGGGTGCCCATTTTCTTTGATGTGTGTTTGTCAGTTTAGTGTGTTCGATAAAATCATGCTAATAGAGCACTTTCGTGGGAATTTCTCTCTTTTTCTGAGTTTTCTCCTCTTACCGTACCCTTTTAAGAGATGTGCTGATGTTGAGCGAATTATCCCAGTTATATATCTTATGTAATGTAGATATGTATATTATATATATAAGATAGACCTCATAAATGCCCAAACGGCTTCATAGTGTATAGTTATAGATTCTAATTAGATGTTTATTATATAATATTTTTATCATCGCTATTAACATATCGTACCTTTAGTATGTTTCATGAATTTTCAAAATAAAGTTTTTTTCCTTCAAACTGCGTTGAAGTTGAATGGAGAACGGATAGCCGTGTAATATACTTCACAGTATGGTACTGAATAATCAATCGGTGAAAATATATCAAAAATGGATATGCAACACGAAACAGTAAATATTTTATTTGGTCTACAACAGGTTCTTTTGAATCAGGGTTTCATGTACTCGATAGATTGGAAGACCAACAATATTCGAGAAACATCCTTCTATCCCACGTACAAATTTAGCACCTGCACCTTGGATACCATATGAACCAGCCTTGTTCCTGCAAAGTATAAGGGGTTGACACGTAACTAGAGAGATGTAGGGATTTGCTGAGAGTTTCAGACTCTTGGAAAAAATTTAGGCTTTAGAGGCAGGTCTGAAACTCACATGGGTTCTCCTGAAGCGACATATTGATCAATGATTCTATCAGGATAGTCTCCAAACTCCACTACCGACTCTTCACTAAGCACAATATCATCGCCTTTCGCGAATCCCATAGCCACACCAGAGAACACTTGATGCCGTTTGCACCGTAATCTGTAATATATTTATAAAACTGTTCGCATAACTCGGGTACATTGAAGTGTTACCCTTTAAGTTGTATTGCTTTCTTTTTGAAAAATTGAAGTAGTGGGGGGGGGGGCAAGTCGTTCGACGTACCTCTTTAGAGTTTCAGTTGCATCGCCCTCATGTATGGGCTTTCCGATGATTTCACCGTCGAAGTATATCACTGTATCGGCAGCAATTATCACGTCATAGTGGGCCTTGAAAAAGAGAGTAGTGTGTTTTCGTGTAAATCGTGCAATAATCTATCACGTTGAAAACAAAGAAAGTTAGTCTAAAGAAAGCAATCTGTTTCGGTTTCTCGCATTTCAAGAGTGTTTGGCGTACATTTTCACCATCCAGATCCTTTTTCACGGCCTGAAGCTTCCCCAAAGCAGTTTGTTCAACGAAGGTGCGCACAGGTAGGGTTTTCGGCAGATTCTCGTCGAAATTCGACACTTTAACCACTGGCTCAATCCCCTGAAAATTTCGAATTACATTTCAAATTTACGATAACATTTCATATCTACTTCAAGCACTGCAACGAATCTTTCCAGTACTCACAATTTGACGCATGAGCTTCAATCGATTTGGGGATTGGCTGGCAAGAACAACGATGCGACCCGTGGCTGTTGGCGCTGTTCCCAGTGCAGTGGACATGGCGTTTCGGAGGGTTCTCCTGCTGAGCAAATTATTCACCAAGAGCTGGGGGCATCCGAAAACTTTGAGACAGTATGTTGCCATTGTACTTTCAACACAATATCAACTCAAAACTCCAATCGAAGTTATTATATTCAACAAGTCATTTTGAGCATGTGAAAAGACGTGGAAAGTGAAAACGCAGCATGATTTTTTCCTACTCATAACTCATACTCATTGATTCCAGATTGGCTAAACATCGTCGTGAGGTTATGTCGCAACGTCTGGTACACGGGATGATTGAAGATCTCAAAATCAGCATGACCATAGAAAAGGTGAAATATGTGTTAACGTCAAAGTAAACCTATTTATGACGTCAGTAAACCTATAATTATGACGCAGACTGTTTATCTCTAATATCATAATGCATACATTCAGGAGAAAGTGTCAAACGGAGTTCGCATTATGGAGGGCCGGTTTCGGAGTCCGCATTCCTGTTTCTTTCCTGAGCAGATGCCATCCCCAGTACATTGGGCAAAATGGAAAGGTCTTTTTCCTCTCAAAGAACGGAAAGGTCTCTGTATTCACCTAGCTGGTACTGGTGATCACTCGTATATTAGGTAAGTTACGGACAGCATAGTTCACGCATAATTGCAATTTATGCGGGGGGGGGGGGGGAACTGTCTGCGGGGCTGCACTGTAGCGTTGGTACATACGGCCATAGTTAAAGGTTTGAATGATGAAAGATGACTTTTAGAGTTCAACTTTTTTTCATTTTCTTTCATATTCATATCTATCTCTCTCTCTGCCTGAACTTTATTCCTTTGCAATTCACCACGAGCACCTTTGTATGTGTCTGCTTCAGGCGAGAAATGGGATTTGCAACTGATTTACTGAAGGAACACGGTATTGCCTCTATTCTGCTTCAGAATCCATTCTACACTGAAAGAAAGCCTCCTAATCAATTTCGGTAAGTTTTGTTTAGACTCCCACAATTTCTCAGTTCGTGATGAATGTGATAGATAAATTTTCAGATCATCACTTGAGAATGTGTCTGATCTCTTTGTTATGGGTGCCGCTCTGATGTCTGAGTGTAATTATCTACTATCATGGGCACGACGCGAAGGATACTGGCCTCTAGCACTATCAGGGGTACGATTTCAAAGTATTGCATAATTTAACGAAAGAAGTTATCTGAGAATTCTGTTGAGAAATACCTGTTTAATTTCAAAACATTTGAACAAATTGAATGTATGCTTATTTCATACTTCGAACTGAAGTCAAAAACATTCAAGGTGTCGATGGGTGGTTACATGGCTTCGTTGGCAGCTTCAAACATGACCGTGCCAGTTGGGGTAATACCTATTCTCTCCTGGACAACTGCTTCGCTACCATATACTGAAGGTTAGTTTGCACTCGCCTAACATACAATTCTTCTTTGAGTAAAAATTACGATGACAACCCATTGTAAGCATTTTACGTACTGAAAGTGAAACTTGAAGAATAACATCTTTCAGGATTGCATCGTGTTTAGACAAGAAAACTGGCAACCAGAATAAGTCAGTCAAAATTAAAAGTCATTAAACTAAAAGTCATTCGAAAGTGAAAGTCATTAAGTACAAAAACAGTTGAGAATCAGAAATAAGGTTTCTAAAAAAATTCATTTTTTCAAATCTTGACTAAAAGTGAATTAATGACTTTTACTTTAATGACTTTCAATTTTGAATGACTTTTTCCTGCTACCAAAACTACTAGTTCTGATTACATATTTACCAGTTTTATTTTATTATTAACCCATAAAATCGTGTCTTCATTTACCGCTCAAATAGTCATAAGCCTTAAACTAGAAAGGTATTTGCAAAATTTCATAAGCATTTCTTTAGTCAATCCCCAAATCATTCGCTCTTTACGAACCCAAATTTCTAACATACAAAATATATTGTTACAGGTGCAATTTCGCAGTCCATTAATTATCCTGAGCTGCGGAAACAAATCGAAGACCCTCACTATCTCAGCAAGCTCAAGGAAATTCCAGATGTGACATGGGTCGATGAGATGGTATGGGATATAATTAATCTTGGCTTGAGCCTGTCCGGTATACATACTCTACTATATAATTTACTCCTAAATCTTCCGGTTCTAAATTTAAGCTGTTGGTTACGGTAGGCGGATGTTTTGGCAGCGCAGTGACACGACTGTCTCATATCTCAATTGTAAACAGCATTAATGTAAATAACTTTGCAATTGCAGTTCACCTAATTGCAGTTCACAATGAATCTGGAGAATGGACGCGGGTTAGAATACAACATGATGCGAATTTTGATGGACGAATTCACTCTATTGAGCAATTATCCTACACCCTTGGATACTTCACTGTGTACTGCCATAATCGCGGAGGATGACGCGTATGTATTGCGGCGCGGAGCACCTGATTTTAGGGTGGGTTTTATAAATATTGAAAAGTTTAGGATTTATTGAAAATAATGGAATTACTATGGGTCGCATCTACAAACAGGCCAATTCTACAACTAACCGGGTTTTCAGGTAACCTAACCCTTTTTTGGTAACCTTTTTTTCAGGTTACCTTAGTAGGTAACCTGGAAGTAACCTAAAACTAAAATCCGGTTACCGGTAAAACTAACGGTAAAAACAACATTTTGCGTTAGAAAAACATGTAACCGGTTTTTCATTTTAGGTTACCATCCGGTTACCTACTGAGGTAACCTAAAAAATAGGTTACCAAAAAAGGGTTAGGTTACCTAAAAACCCGGTTACATATAGAATTCACCCTACAACCCCTGCTGTTATTCAATATATTAATTATTGCAGGACGTTTGGCCAGGTATGAATGTGGAAACCATGCCCAACGTAGGACACGTGCAGGCTTATGTATCCGGTCATCGTCTCTTCAGGAAAGAAATAGTCAACATGATAGAACATACGTCGAGTTTATACAGAACTTATCAGTAGCTCAATAGAAATTCGGGTTTTCGAAAACAGTGCTCCGGGATATCCGATGTGTTCAAGTGAATAAATATCGGTCATCTTTATCTCGTAATGAACTACATCTAAATGAACTACCAATTTACAATGAACGAAATTGAACCGGCTCGTGTTTATTTCATGGTCCAAATTACAACAAGAATACCTAAACAGTATCTAGAAATAGGGCAATTTGTCTTATTGACTCTTGGGAGGCTCCCGTCCCTTCACGGTCTTCCAGGCAAACTTCTGCGATTTCGTGTATGACCAGATATTGCGCTTTCCATATACCAGTACTAGTGCAACGAATGGAGTGAGCGCGAGAATCTGAACAAAACACATGAGATTTCTAACAATGAAAAACAAACGAAAGATAATAAAGGAAACATTCCTACTGTTAGTTTTACTAGAGGGGTGGTATTATTTTCTCAAACAAGTCTTGACGAACTGGAAAATAGTTACCTTCAAAGCCCACTTCTTCCTGGTGTCATGGAACGGCTCAGCGCACCAGTGCATGAAAGCAGAAACATCCTTTGCCTGTTGAGACATCGTAGCAGGGGTTCCATCCTTTAAAATAAAACATTGATTCATTATTAAAATGAGAAAAAAAACATAAAAATAGTATTGCAGATAAGTTGAACGAAATCGGCTTTTCAATTTACCAAATCACGGACTATCATACGAAAGAGAACGCAAGATGATAGCATTTGATTTGTAACTGGATGTTTCATAAGAACGTCACTGCCACGCATTTCAGCCAGACTAAACATGAATTTTCAGAGACACTCGAAAAATCATCCGGGGTACTTGAGCGATAATCGTCCATAATATGAAGTTAGATTTGTCTAATTTACCGTCTTTTTCTTGCACATCCCTTGTGACAATTGTCAATATGCTTCGCTGCCGACCTATCAATTTTATGATGCGCCAACTGTAAAACTTGGTGCGTTTGATCACATACTAGTAAGGCTGAACAAAAATCAAGGATCACGCGGTTACCTATTCGGCGTAACGCACCACTGAGATTGGGAATCTATCAGAAAAGTCAAACAGCACAACGTACCTTGTAGTCAATTCCCTCGTCGAACAGTTGCTGTGGCATGGAGATTACACCACCGGGGAAATAAGGATTGTAGGCCTTACCTTCATCTACCTGAAGTTCATTAAAGTTTAGTTGGGCAGGAGCGCATAAACACGTGGAAATTAACAATTGACTTGTTTTTCGATTTTTTTCTAGCTATTCGGACAACTTTGATAGGGTATGTGATAATGATGCTTATTTTGGTCATAAGTTTCATTATAAATTATATCATACCTATACCGAAAGTGGTGTTGAATAATAATGATCTGTGCATATAATTAGTATAGACCGTACGACGAGTCATGTGGATGAAGTGGAATTAAAAATTAAGTCATAATTACTAGTTACATTTTGAAGCTTTTAGATATGAGATGGAAACTGATACCTTGATACCAGCAGGAGCATCCAGATAGCCAGTGAGAAGTGAGAAAATGTAATTGTCACCACCATGTCTTGAGAGGGCCATCAACGACAAGTCAGGAGGAGCCGCACCTGAAAATAATTGTTAACACATTATAATTGCAAGTTGAGACTTCCATCCATATTGACTATTCGCTTTTATCGTGTCAAACAGTTCTGGAAGAATCATGAAAAAATCTGCCAAGTATGAAGGACTGCTCACCATTGTTTGCTGCAGCAGCAGCCTTTTTGTTGGGGTAAGGGCTAGGAAGTTTGTCAGTCAAAATTCCAGGTCGCTGGATGGGTGCTCCTCTGTCATTCACGTCGTTTATCAGAGCATCAGCAGCCTCCGCCTTAGCTTCTTCCTCAGTCATAATTGTGTCAACAAAGTGACGATAATGAATGAACTTCATCGAATGACATGCGGCACAGACCTGCTTATAGACTTCATACCCACGACGCACCCTGCAAATATATGTAAAACACCAAAGACTTACATCGTATTGAACATTTGATACGAAAAACGTGTATGTGTGTGCGCGTGTACATTGCGTTAAAATAGGCGAGTTTTGCTGGCTATTTCAGTGATAGGTACTGAGTTTGAAATAGGTTATTCTGTATAGAATAGCAACCCAAACCTTGAAAATAGATTATTCTGATGCAAAATTCTAACCCTTTTGAGGAAGGGTCAACCGCGAGTTCGCGATACGGTGTGTAGTGTTATTGTTAGACGTTCTCAAAATAGCATGATCTTGTCCAATTGTCACTTTAATCATAATAAGTAATAAGTCGTGTTGCTCACTCAAACTTATACAAAAACAGCCAGATACGTAAGACCGTGTGACATACATTCCATATAATTGTTAGATTATTACTTCAAATGAATCGAATGCAAATAGATGACAGCTTTGGAACACATCCAAAATGGAGATCTGGTGAGTTAAACGTACTCCCATAAAAAATATCAGAAAAGTTATATATCCCTCCTAGGTATACTAGGCCAATGACCTCAGAACGGGTCGGAAATATCGTAACTATCTTTTGTTTTCCAGTTGATACCCCATAACTACGATTTTTTTTTCGAAAATCAAAATGTTTTGGAGGAAGCGGTCTATTTTGTATATGTTTGAGTGTTTTCGCATCAACGGACAACTCGAAAGATGCGAATTCCTTCAACACTCGAAAACTAGCTTGATACTTACTAATGGACATGATGCTAGGTTAAATTCACCACTAGAGACGGCAGAAATGACAATTTTTTTTCCACAGCCATATTTTTTTTTTGCCAAGTTGAAATTAACAAGATGTGTATTTTATATAATGGACCTAATTTTCAGACTCGTGCCTTTCTCATGAATAACCATCATTCATCGCAAATAGCACTCTTCAGAGTACGAGAAAAATTAAATCTTCCTAAAATGTTATCCGCGAAAAGAGCGAAAAGAAATTCAGATGTCGTTAGTTTGCAAAAAAAAATATGGCTGTGGAATCTTTCTCTGAGAAAGCCAGCCAGAAATTGGCTGATGTATCACAATTAAGAATCCATTTATGAAGTTACAACTAGTAAGTGAACATGGGAATTGCACATAATTTACATTCACGAGAAAATCAGCTTTGAGCTATTTCAAAAATGCTTATACTCGAACATTTCTTATATCGTCGAATTGACGAAAATCAACGTATTTCAATTTCAATAGAATAACCAATTCATCACAAACTGATAGGTTTGCTCAGTCATTGCGCGGTACTAATATACCTAATTTTATAACTTCAAATATGAGGGGTTCAGCATGATTTTCGAGTAAATAATAATCCACTTATTTGCACAACAGCACACTTATATGCACAACTTTTTGAACTGGATAAAAAGGATGGAAATTTTTAAAAACAGTTGGCTATCTAAACGATATGAGTAAAGAGGCATCTTCTGGCCGGTTCAATGAAAACTATTGAATGCAAGCGTGCATGGTTGATCCAGCTCTACCAACTCATTGTACAAAATTGAAAAAAAAATCGGAAAAACGGAAAAGTACAGTTTTAAAGATTATTATAATTTCACTAACATACAAAAAATAAATGTTCAGTATTGAAAAAAAAGTAAGAAATTAACTCACGAGGCAATATCAAATGAAGAGAAGGCACCAGAATGGGACCATGGAAGATTGTAAGGATGAACAGCGTCACTACTGGCGTGGACAGAGTTTTCGAGTGCGTAAACCACTCCAGCTCCGGTAGCAGCAGCAACACCTGCAGCTACAGCCGCCGCACGCTGAAACTCATTTTCGACATCTTATATAGCACGTCCTATTACTGAGCAAATGGTAAACGGCTAACGAAATATTTGAGCCAAATTTCGAGGAAATAGTGTATAAACCCGCCAAGACGGCAATTATTCAATGACGGTAGTATTTACGTTTTGCGTAATCCAGCGAGATCCATTCTCAATACAACAAAGTAGGGAATTTTCTATATTTATTTCTTCATATACAAAATGAAACTTACCGATATAGACTTGGTTCCTTGAGCGACGGCCCTCTGCATACTCCGCAGAATTATTACCTTAAATTTTGACACAAAATTCAATTAGTTGTTTGCATTCGAATAAATACATAAATAAATTGAACATCACGCACGAACAAAAATATTCAGTCAACATTGGGAATATCACAATTTCGATATAGGGCGATTGCAATGGTTTAAAAAGTTAATATCATAGATCTATATGAATATGGACATTATTCTTTAAACAATACATTTTAATAATAAAGTCGCGAAAACAGCGATATCAACGTTCCAAGACAAGTCAAACTTTGAATGTGTCAAGATAACTGAGGAGTGAGATTGACGCAAATCTTGTGCATTTCCGGCGGGAACTTCGAATGGCGCCACACAGCAGATTGATAACAGCACAGTTGAGATGAGTAGAGGCCTTATCAACATTTCAAAGAACGATCTTGAATTGTAGCGGGAGAAATTATCTCATGTTGCGAAACGAGAGACTCGAATCCACAACACAATGAAAAGTAACAAATTCTCTGAAATAACTCAGTAGGCACTGCAAGTTCTTCTAATTCGACATAACAGTTTATGTTTGTTTTTAAATGACAATAGAAATTTATCATTTAGGAAATTTATCAAAAAACCAGCCTTCTATAAAACTCAACACAAATAATATATCATGACTTTCTTTCATAGAAAGAAAATCAATCGACAAAGTTAAATCAAAAACAATGATAATAATAATCACATGACATGAGAGCATGGATAAAAACATTGTTTCAAACAATCTCAGAAATAATCTTATAAGTGTAGTCGATATTGAAAAGGATTAGATCGAGACTGCGTTTCGCATCCGACGTTATATCGCTCTCTGATGAGGCCTTCATTTTTTCCAGCTCAACATAGTCCCGAAGTTGTTCTCGTATTCCATCCAGTATACGTGTTTTCACCATGTACAGCATAGGGCAATTGAATCTGGAATATTTTCAGTTATTGGTTATGAGCGCAACATTGGGAGTAATTTTCAGACAATCAGCTGTCCAGTAATTCGTTACCAGCCAGATATACTTGAATTCCAACCAAATATACTAGCTACTCGCGAAATAACAAATCTTCTTCAAATTTTATAAAAATTAAATATATTAACTGCGATAACAGCATTCCTACCTCGTTGAAATACATTTGAAAAAAAGTCAGGTTGTATGCAACAGTATAAAAGTAGGACCAATTACACAAACAAGGTGATTTCTATCTATATCTAACTGATTTTTTGATAAACTAACCGGCTTTTGGTATTCCCTTTAGTACCCGAAAATTAAAAAGCGGTTACCCTTCCACCAAACCAAAATAACTGTTAGTTTTAACGGTAACCGAATTTTGGTTTAAGGTTACTTACAGGTTCTCAAAAACCGGTTATATAAAGTATTGGCCCACTAACAACCAGGTTACTGTTGTAGAACATTCTTCTGTTGATAATAAAAAAAGGAAATCTAATTGCATGTGTAACCCACTTCCAATTCAACAGTGGCTTCTCCGGACAAAGAGTGACCAATAAAAAAAGCTAGTATTCTGTTTCAAACTATTAAGTCACTGACTTCTGCAAAGCTTGTAGTTGCGCCAGGATGAGAACTGAATTGTAGTAGGAAACAGCTTCTGCAGGACGCTCAAAACGGAGTTTTTCGAGAAAAACCCAGAAAGACCCGAGTTCGGCTTTAAACAAAGGGTCGCACAGGTTAGTACGGTAGATATCGATCAACCATGCCAGTAGTAGAGAGCTCCCATGTTGGACGTTCCGAGACTGAAAAATCGTAAATTCTACATCTAGCCGGATTTTTCCGTAACTTAACCTTCTCCCGGTTACGTAAACTCGGAGGTAACCTGGAATGAAAACTCGTTACCCTTTAACGTAGCCCAAAAGTTGGTCTACAGTGTTAGTTTCGTTGGTAACCAGATTTTAACCTGAAAAATACATAACGTTTCCATTTTTTTTTAAATGATTCATGTTTGCATGATTTTCAGCTATGCCTAAAAAGAACCGTCTGTTTACAGCTGGTTCGGTAGTGGTACTCAAAAAATACTTACGACTGCAAGTCGCTCGACGATCCGCTTGACAATCAAAACTTCCACTGAAGAATCCATCAGTAAGAGCAAGGATTCACATTGTTTCAAAAGAACAACACGTTTCTCACTCAAATCGAAGTTTTGTATGAAGGGGAGAAAGGAGAAGAGCCAAGCCTAAAAATAATCCTAAAATAGTTTCATCTACTGTACTCAAAATAGAATACATTACTCAAGGCTCAAAGAATATGTAACGCAGAATTAAAGTAGGACGGTTACATTATGAACTGTACAACAAATAACGACACAAACTTACTTCGATGCATTCAGAATCAGACGAGCAAAACTGGTCCGCGAGTTTGAGCACCACATTCATAGTTGCAATGACCGATTCAACGTGAAAGCCGTTCATGTTGTCGTTAGATTCCGACAAATACTCGGTGAGAGCAACAATAAGTGACCTCACAAGAAAGCTAGGCGAGTAGACAGAAGGAATGAAGAATCCAGATTTATGTGAAACTGAAATGATTGGATATTTGCAATCATTCGATAGGCCAGCGCAATGCGATGAAGGGCTATCTGTACGTATTTTTTAGCAACCTGTTGACAGCCATCTGCTGGTGCTGGGGCCCAGCCGGGGCGACAACTCAATAAGATATCTGAGGTCGTGACACTATGAGTGCAAAACGTACGCGCTATCAACTATGATGTTAGAAGGACGACTATAAACTTAACTAAGAAAGGATGAAAAGGAAATCGCCCTGCAGCAACCATGAAGAACTCAAACATTCGGTGATCCGAAGGCTGGAATGCCTGGGTGATGGATTTCAACAGCTGAGGAAATCTGTAATATCGTTCAGGTTTTCAAGTGGAACAGCATAAGTTTTATGTTCACAACAACATATTTCTAACCTATAATCTCTTCCTCCCTCTCTTATGAAAAAAGGTATAAACTTTTTTCTTTCACTTTCGTTTGTTTTTTCTTTCTTTGTAATCTAGTTAGAGGGATCTCCTGAAGATGTCTCAACCTCGA
This sequence comes from Litoditis marina, assembly GCA_964036275.1. NCBI lineage: Eukaryota > Metazoa > Nematoda > Chromadorea > Rhabditida > Rhabditidae > Litoditis > Litoditis marina. Next base: position 2,938,533 of record OZ038438.1, read on the forward strand.
ACTAGAATATAGCATCGTCGTGTTTTAGAGACGAAACGATGCAACTTTTGAAAACCAAAAGTGTTCCAATATAAAATTTCAAACTTTCTTTTTTTTTACTAAAAACCTCCTTTCGTGTAATGAGTTAATTTTATCTATTTAAACCCTAACACATATTATTCTATTGACTTTAACCATTATATTATCTCTTTCTAATTACCATGCAATTGACTAGCAGTATAGTTGACCCTACCTGGAAATAAGAGATATGTTCGCTTATCAGGTAGTAAGATTTGAAGTTATACAATACAGAATAAATGTTTCAAATATCAGATGCAAAACTTGTCAAACTTTCTTTTTCAAAATGCAGATGTCGCAGACAACTTCAGAACCCAACATTTCAAATCATCTCCGTTGTATCTACGTGACACACGAGGTGGAACATAGCTGTCATTACAATATAAACAACCTGTAACAATGAAGATCATCAACTGCAAAGTTATACAGTTTCATTGCATTAGTAGCTTCTGCAAGAGCGCCTAGACTGTCATGATCAAACTGGCGACAAATACGCTTCTCAATCTTGTACGGCCAGTCGAAGAGAATATCGTTCCAACACTCTCTGAAATGGAGTAAATAATGACCACCACATCCTAATAGGCTTTTTTCTTGTGAAAAACGAATATTCACCATAACTTTTTTTAGTGAGACTGCTTTGGAAATTTTGACTTGTTTTTTCAGCAGGATTTTTTAACAATAAATGTGTATGGAGTGAAGATAAGTCTTTGAAGGAGCTTCGTGACAATTTTCGGAGAACATATATCGAGGTGGAAAACGACAGACCACCAGAAAACTATTTTTCAGATTTATACGTTTGCTATCTCAGAAAACGACTTTTTAGATGTGTACATTGCACAGATTCACTGTTTCGGAAATTATCTCATCAACAAGTTGAGATTACATGAAACTCGAAAGCGATAAATCCAGCTCACTTCATATTTTTCAATTCGTCGTGATGAATACAGTAACTGGCTACGAACTCCATCACACAACACGAACTGGCTGACATTAAGAGTTCCGCACACAAATTGAATCCTATACTGACAGGAACTTTGCTGTAAAAGTGTACAGTAAAATAACGATAAAACCACAGTAAATTGAAACTTTACTTTCAACCCTCAATAAATGTTTTACTTTGCTTCAAAAGTTTAGATTATACACACTACACGTTTACTTCAAATGTGCACACTTGTAAAGTTGTTGGTATTTATTGCCATCCATTCCCTCCCTCATCAACGTTGACATGAGTTGTTGTAAGTGTTACTAAAAATTTCACTTGTTCACCTCAATAATCGCTTCAGGTCGCAGTCCTCGTCGAGTGGAAACTGCTTCTTTAAATGAGTTGACAAGTGAACTACATCCCGAAGAACATGATCATCAACTAAACAAGAAGAATGTTCCGCCTGAACACAGCAAGACAATTATAATCCCACGCCCTTCTACCGAAAATTCCAGGTCAATACTACAACTAACCCGGTTTTGAGGTAACCGAACCCTTATTTGCTAACCTTTTTTCGGGTTACTTGAGTAAGTAATCTCTAAGTAACCTTGAATCAAAATCGGGTTACCATCAAAAATAACAGTAAAAACGAGTTTTCAAGCCAAACTTGAGGGTAACCTGTTTTTGTTTTTAGGTTACTTACAGGTTACGACCGAAGTAACCTAAAAAAGGCTACCAAAAAGAGTTAGGTTACATAAAAAGCGGGTTAGATATAGAATTCACCAAAATTCCATAGGTGTGAATCCCCGTTTGTCTGCATGCAGATATACATGATCTCCTATTGACTTGTAGTTAGTTTGCCGCTATACACCACAGCAGCGCAAATCAATTTCTCAATATCTCCCGGTTACCGACGGAAGTACTTACCTGTTTCCGATCCCCCAACATACCTATTTCCGATCCCTCAGCAGAAGTGCTAATGATATCGCGATATAGATTCAACAGGTCAATATTGCAATGTGATTGAAACATCTATAACTCTAGAAAAAAAATGTTAGAAAAACATAGTACGAAAGATGAAAACGTAACAGGAATTTTAACTAAAGATGAACCGCTCGAAAGCGAAGAAAACTCCGTTTACGTGATTAGATTCCATTGTTATATGTACACTGTTATACGGCATACTGTTCATCATCCGGACCGGTATGTCTCAGATTCACCTACCGGTGAACAGTAATATCCAGTTTCAAAATCCACGACCGTATAGGCACTAATATTTAACACCCAACTTCTCCAAGAATTAAGTATGTCCCCAGCGAAAACACATAGGAATGAAACAAAAAGTGTACCAACAGTTTATTGGACAAACGAATGGAATTGTGCCGCAGAGCAGCGAAAACCCGACCACTCCAGATTTGAAAAACAGAAGAACAGCCGACAACAAAAATAATGAAATAGTACCTCAACTGTCGGAGACAAAAAACTATTGTCAATAACATGTAACGAAAGAAAACGAGTTTTTACTTTCCAGCAGTGGCTTCTGCTGCGCGACGAGCGACCGATCGCTTGCCAATTATGGCAGTGAAACCAGTCTTGATCGCAGTGACAGAGCAACGCGAACCGCACGAGCCGCACTGGAGGAAAAACAGACGCGTGTCACGAATCAGCTGGGTGTCAGACGAGAGACAAGTATGACACATAACATACTCTTCTGAAAACAAACATTGTAACGAGAGAAGATTTTTTTTAATATTAATATATAGATCCGAGTCATGACCTGATAATCGTATTTCATAAGTCACACATCCCGTATAATATTCTATTTTTGCGACCCTTCACAATCATAACAATCATTAACTTATTCTCACTTGCACTACTCAAGATGAAATTTCGAAATTACCCACTTATATACTTTCTGAGTACACTCTCGAAATGCTTCTGCTGGAATCGACCTTTCACGATGAGGCAGTTGTTTCCATCGATAGAACCAGTGGTTCCTGAAAACGGCAAAATTATACGTCCAAACAATAGATGAGACCGTGCATTTTCGAGTCATATCGAAGAGAAACAAGGGGAGGATAGAAGGTGGCGCGAAGCAAGAAGGGGTGGACTGATAGAAGAAAAACTCTAGAACATATCAATTGCTGAAAGAGATAATGGTTGTTTAATGAATCGCGGAAAGGAATTACAAATACTTATTAGAACAGTATTTGCTCTGATTATTATTATTATGGCAACTAGAGTTCAAACTAGGCGAAAGGTACACCAATCCACAAATCCTCACCCATTTCGGCCATTAAGAATTGAAGTACATGCTTATCCTGACGCTTCAATAATCGACAGATTTCAGCGAAATTGGAAAACGCCGTCTTTTTAGATCCTGCCCGGGCAACCTGCACATGGTCGGATGAAAAAATGTATTGAGCTATAATTTAGTTTACTAGAAAAATGATTACATGATTTATGTATCAAATATACCATATTTAGTTATTCACGGCCAGCATCTTTTGAAATAGCCTTATGTGAACGCAGCGAGACTTGATGAGAGCGATTTAGAAGAGGGCTATCAAACCAATTAATTGTGAGTTACCCGAGATCTGGCATAGGAAAATAGGAAAACTGCAACTTTTATTAAATTTCTGGATACCATACCAATCATTCAATTTCCCGGAAATTCCGCATGAGAAGTTGTTCGACTGATTCAAAACAAATGTGCACTTCATTCTCATTTATCGACACAAGTGTTATATCTGATTGATAACTCTCACAACTGCACGCTAGATAATTACCGTGATATATACGAAGCCAAACCGAATATATTTGTTTCAGTAAAAAATGCAATTGAAACCAACCTCGGGTGGTTTCATTGCGAACTTTTTCTTTTCGCCAGAAAGCTCAGGATTCTTCTCTCTCATAATGTTGAAAACTAATGACAAACATTCGTCGTAGGTGTAATCAGGCCACGGCCGCGCAGCATCAATGAGATTACTTGCTCCAATACCAATTCCTGAACATGGATATGGAAAAACTATTTCGCCATAAAAAATAGCTGACCGGTAAGCTTTGCTACATTGAAATAATTTCACCTTTCTTATAGACATATGCTCTATCATAAGTTTTTTTTTTAATTTTTATTTGCAAAATGCTGTGTTTTTTCACTAAATGATTGTTAACACACCCCTCAACTTTGAGTACATATTCAAAGAATATATTTTTACCGCTTGTAGAAAGCCAACGTTTTTGAAACAAGGATCTACTTTCAGCAACATTGTACCATCAAATTTTCGTGTGATGTTTTGACGCTTTTTTGGTAAAACTAGTTTAAGCAATCGGTCGCAGAAGATGTAAAAGTTCACAAACAAACGTCTAAATTTACCGAGGTCGGTGGATTGCTCCTTTTTCTCGTCAGATATTCCAGCAATTACTTTCTGTTTCGGCTTCTTCTTCTTTTCCGTCAGATTGAGAGCATCTAGAATCATTCAAATAATGAAATGGAGAAAACTTCCACCTCGAATGAATTATTATAATGGTCTTAGATAGATGACAAGCAGATCCCACATAAGTTTGGAATTGTGACAAAAAAACCGCTGGGAAGAATTTATTAGTTTTTGCTCCACGAATAAATAAGTATCAAAAGGTTCAAGAAATAACGCTGCCGTTGCCGTTGAAACAAACGTTGCCCACTAACTATGACATAACAGCTCGTCATTCCATCCCCGTCCCAGAATATCAGCTCTACACATAATATCAAGTATTCGAAATTTGTCAAAGGCGATAACATGTTAGATACCGAAGGCAACTGAATCTCACAAAAATTACCTAGATCATCTGTAGGTACATCCTTGGAAACCAGTTCATCGGCAGGGTCGTCCAGGGTGATGACTTTCTTCTTCGGTCTCTTTTTGCCGAGATTGAGAACCTGAAATATAAACATTCCTGACCCTTAAAAATATTTCGCAGCGAACGAATAAAACAAATATAGACAGTTCCGCGGGATTAAGGAAAAGGTTCCACATAAGCAGATTTCGAATACGAATACTATAGAGGAGCATAACCCTTACACTTCACATTTTGTAAGAAGGACTCCTCTGCTAAACTAGTGTGAGTGCGTCCCCGATAAGGATTTCCTTTGACGTTGCCGTGATAACATGTAAATTGTTGAATAATAATATTAGAATGTGCGTGTGGATGAAACCCTTAAAAACGGGTTCAACACCCCAATTGAAACATTTTTCTGCTGTTTAACTGAGATCAATTTGAAAAGATAAAAGATATGCATCATGCTATTGATTGGGTATTTCAGCCATGCATCAAAATAAACATCCTGATTACATATGTAGGAACTTAATGAGGTGATGGAACTACGATTTTGCCTATTCTGGAAAGCGTGGTAAATAGAGCTGAGCGTGATAAATGAAAATACCTGGTCGTCGTCCGCCATTTGTCTCGATTTAACCTGCAATGGGAAAATGAGAAATAATAATAAACATAGAACATATGTTGCATGGTTGCATCGGGAACATTGACCAGGTAGTAATTCTAACCGCCCAAAGAGAATTACCAAAACCTGGTGAATTCTATATCTAACCGGGTTTTTAGGTAACCTAACCCTTTTTAGTAACCTCTTTTTCAGGTTACCTCAGTAGGTTTTTCTAACGCAAAATGTGGTTTTTACCGTTACTTTGAACGGTAACCGGATTTCAGTTTTAGGTTACTTTCAGGTTACCTACTAAGTAACCTGAAAAATAGGTTACCAAAAAAGGGTTAGGTTACCTAAAAACCCGGTTAGTTGTAGAATTGGCCCCAAAACCTCGCGAACCATGATCAACCATGATCTTGGTTGGTGGTTCATATTTTCAAGTTGAGTTCCTAGCCCGTTACGTGATAATGAGAAACAATGAATTTAAAAAAAAATGAGGCGTTTGTTGTAGTCAACGATGAGACAAACAGAAAGAAAAAGCAACTTAAAACGCGGTGATTCCGTATTTGTCCATTACTATACTGATAAAGTTTATTATGGATTAAAACAGTCAGTAATCAATTGCATGATGTTGCATCTCACTTTTTGCGCTTCAAACAAAACTATATTGGCAGTGAACCAACAGTTTAGTTTCATGAAGTAGTATGCTATGACTTTTCTATGACAGACGACTATACTGCATATGATGCTTTTTCAGATTAAGATTACTGCACTTGACAATTTTGTCCGATCTGCTGAACGACATGATGACCATTTCAAATGTTGACGATTGTGTTAATGGTATCCGAATTACAATCAAATTGAGCTGGAGTGCACTAGGGTTCGGTTTCGGTGTATTGAGGTATTCTACAAACCCGACTACAATGCCTACTCTCAACACTTTGCCTATTCAAATCATTAAAAGAGGGTATGTCTTTTTTCAACTTGACAAGTTTAAAAGCTTGATCCGAAATGAAAAATTGTTACTGATTACTTCCTCATCTCGTCCCGTGTAACCCGAACATCAGCGGAGAAAACCGGGCTTTTCCAGTAAGAGGACGATTGATCGACTAAGATATAATACTATATGTACTTTAAATCCGAAATTGTAAAAATAGGATTCGACTTGCAAATGTGACGCAATTTGAAATAATTTGTAGAGATTTTTGCCGCTGTCTCTACTAAAAATGGGCGGAACTTCCGTTGCATTTAGGGCGTGGAGTTTTGAAGGGAAAAAGAAGTTACGGTAACGCTAGTATTGCCTGTGCGGATTTAAATTTTATTGTGCTGCAGATTATTTCCAGTGACTAATGTTTGTATAATCGTGATCGTATCGTATATTCCTTGCTTGCGAAGAAAATGAATTTGCTATTTTTTCGTTCAGTAGTGTTTGAATTTATTTGTTCTGCATATTAGGCCCTGCTCCGAGAGGAGATTATCATTTTACATCCGAAAGCGAATTCACTGAATAACCGGGTCCGATCCGAACCGCAAACCGGTCACTGAAGAACCGAACCGAACGAACCGGCATTCTAACCGTCCGGTTCTCCGGTGAATGGCTCGACATTAAGCACGATTTAAACAAACAAGTCGTACACAAGGTAAGTATAGTGGATCCCGGTTCGATTCTAAGCATTTACTGGAGAACCGATCGGTTCCGTATGGCGGTTTGTCGGTTCGGTTCTTCAGGGAATTGGCCGTGATCGAATTTACGTAGCTTTCCCAATCTTCCCCTTACTACGAATGAAAATAACTTAGGACGGCCGCATTCTAAAGGTTTACCAAGGTTCTCAGATTGTATTATCGAAGTAACTAGATTCGATTCACTGTACACGTTTTGACAGGTTCATTGGGCTGCTACAAGTCATGGTAGGTCGGCTACCTGCATGCGTGATTGACAATGGAACTGGTTATACTAAGTTGGGTTACGCTGGTAACAATGAACCGCAATTTATAATACCGTCAGGTTAGTGCAATACAGTCGAGTTATATGTCTTGCGGTAATGTGTGTAGTTATATACTAGTAAGGATCGACTATTCTCCGTTCTCCGAGTAAGATAACTTTTTTTCAAAATTCTTATCACTATTATGTATGAAAGTATGTTTTTAGTTTGCAATATAATCTACAAAGCGACGTATCAAGTTAGTAACCCAGAGATAAACCTTGTAATGCCAGTCTGATAACAGAACTCACTGTGCTTTTTCTAATCTAATTTTGTTATCGTTTCAGCAATCGCTGTCAAGGATAAAGTTACCAGCTCCAATTCAGCTGCACTAAGGTGGAATACGGGAGGAGGCGGAAGAATTGACGATCTCGACTTTTTCATCGGCGATGAAGCTTTATCTCCCGCTGCTTCGAATTATTCCGTCAAGGTTCGTGTTCAAGTAATCCTGCTTCCTGAATTTGTGTCTATGCAGGCTATCCCATTTCGTGGCTTCCAAGCCGCTAAGTTCATGCAATCAGATTTACTTCCAACTTTCAAACAATATTTACCGGTAGCATGAATTGTCTGCACCCCTTTTTCTGAGCCAACTGTCAAAAAGTCAAAAACATGTACACATCTGACACAGCTGACTTCTTTGGTAGGGCTACCGTGGAAACTTGATCATTTTATACGTATTACGATTATTTCTGTTTTCCATCGAATACTAAAATGTACTCGCATTGTAGACCTAATTTATCCGAGAACGGCTGATGTATGTGTATTCTTTCAGTATCCGATTCGTCATGGTATTGTCGAAGATTGGGATCTCATGGAGCGGTTTTGGGAACAGTGTATCTTCAAGTATCTGCGAGCTGAGCCAGAGGATCATTTCTTTCTCTTGGTATGCATTTTTAATTTTCCCGTTCACTCTTCTTATTAGGAAATACAACTGATTCACATACGGAAAAAGGGGATATCAAGTAATTACTGTCCATCGGTTAAGATACCTTTACTAACATAACAGAGCGCCTTCCACTTTTATAGCAACATCCGCGCTGTTTTTGATTTGGTTATTATTAGTTATTATCCTTTCCCTGTTCACTCCTCAACATTCTGCTATCTTACGTAGTTCATAGCTAGCTAGCTGTAGATGTTGTACAAGTACCTGCTAGTGTACCGAATAGCTAATAGTTTTGGGATATATTTTATGCGTTCATATTTATACACCAACTTGGTCTAGCTTTGGCGTAGGGTTACAAGTAAAAATGTTGCGACTAAATAGGTCACTATGCATACTCGGGCGAAAATTTACGGTTCTGTGTTAAATTAAATCAACATTAGGATCTTCGGTGAGGAGCAGAGCTCGCGGAAACTACTTCCTAGTGTCACGTTAGTGTATGTTGAGAGTTAGAATAAACGCTTTAGAGCTATGTAATCTTTCGTTCGCGGACAACTCGTCCCCTCGTTGCGTGCGACAACTCGTCCCCGAAGATGCGACAACTCGTCCCCATCTCGGAAATTGCTCAAATGAGCTTAAAACTTACAAACTAAAGTAGTGACCAGGTTATATGTTATACTACAGACTGTGGACAACCTCAGAGATAGGAAACAATTTAAAATAGCAAAGACATATCATACTATACTGTAATTATCGCAATTTTCACAAATTAGTAGTTTTCTCTTTAATATATGACGACCAAGTCACTTGTTCGGTGTTTTTTATAGTTAATTTGTATTCACTAAGGAGCAGGAAACTTTAAAAATGCAATTTCAGTTTGAAACCTAGTTTTCAGCTAGTTTTGTGATAGAACATTGGGGACAGAGTTGTCGCACACGCGACGCGCGGGGGCGAGTTGTCGCGGATTCGTAATTTTTAAAGCCAAAAAATAAGTTAATAATGCCTATTCATTTTGACATTCAGCAAGCGGAGTACAGGATATCGACAAAAAGTGTTTATGTATACCACTTATTTTCTGTTTTTTAGACGGAACCGCCACTCAATACTCCTGAAAATCGCGAACAAACCGCTGAGATCATGTTCGAGTCCTTCAATGTTCCCGGTTTATATATCGCTGTTCAAGCCGTCTTGGCGCTGGCTGCTAGTTGGCAATCCAGAGAGGCAAAGGAAAGATCTCTCACAGGATTGGTGAGTGTTGAATTAATATTCAATCAAGAGTTATCTACTAACGAATCAACTTATTGGCATGGTATAAACCATCAATGAAGGGGTTCAGTCATACTGTACGAAAGCAGAGCAGCGCGAAATGGAGTGTGAAATTCTGCGTGCTCAAGGAGAAAGGCGTCTCGGAAAATGCCGTAAACGTGGACGGAGCGTCCCAGTACGTCCCGTACCGTACATCAATAGTTCAAAATACAGAATGATAGTAAAAGTTTTCAACTTTCCCGTTATAGACATTGAGAACAAGTTTTATACATTTTTTTTAAATATCAAAAAAAAATCTGATTGAAGGGTTGTATTTTCAACTGTCGATTGACTGTCAGGCGTGATGCACTACGAGACGCCCCACCCACCCTTGGGAATTTTCGCCGATGTTTCGGACTGGTGGCGGCGTGGGTGCTCGCTCGTGTCGGGGACAGTAACGACATATTCCGTTTCTGTTCCTGGAAAAAAGCAGTCGCCTAATCATGTACCATTGGTTTCAAATTTATACAAATAAACATGTCATTGCAGGTAGTGGACTCGGGTGATGGCGTCACACATTGTATTCCTGTCGCCGAGGGCTATGTCATTGGTTCCTGCATCAAGCACATACCTATAGCAGGAAGAGACATTACATACTTTATTCAGCAAATTCTCCGTGATCGAGAACCGACTATACCATCCGATCAGTCATATGAGGTCGCAAAAGCTATCAAGGTTAATTTATGTCTAATTATATTATTTGTTCTGACTCTGAGACTGAGCACAAACTCACCTATCCTCCAATTTATTATCGCGGAAATATCTAGTCAGTGGACATCAGTGGCCAGTATGTCTGCAGGGCCCACCAATAGTCAAACGTCTTCAAATGCACACTCCAGTAATGTTCTCCGAATGGTCAGAAAAAATAACTGATTCACTTTTCGCCAATATTGAGCTCAGGCGACTGCATGTCCCAGGTACAAGAACGGGAGGTCCCATGTCCCGGGACGGTACCAAAAATTACGGTAGAAATGGAGCATATTTGCATATAAAAGTCAGGATCGAGGAGAATTTTTGTCATCATTTATGCAAATCTGCTCCATTTCTACCGTAATTCTTGGTACCGTCCCGGGACAGTACCGGGACATGGGACGTCCCGTTCATGTACCTGGGACATGCGACTGCTGAGAGATACCTCTTGACATTCACACGGAGCCACCCAATGAGCGTCATTCAGGAACGATACTGCTACGTTTGTCCTGACATCCTGAAAGAGTTCACTAAGTTTGATACGGATGGTTCCAAGTGGCTCAGAGCATACAAAGGAATAAACACAATAACCAAGAAAGAGTTTTCTGTTGATGTTGGATACGAACGCTTTTTGGGACCAGAAATTTTCTTCCACCCTGAAGTGAGTTGAAAATTTTAGTTCAATTTTTTTTGGTTGTTACTCGATGCTATTTGAAGGAAGCTCTATGACATTTTTCGGTCAACCAAAACATTATTTACTCGTTGGCGCTATCATGATCACTCATTTACGCTCTAAGTTATTTTGTTTATCATATTCAGACGACCGTTCCGGGGACAGAAACGGGACTTCCCGTGATCTGGGGCGGTACCGGGACTTTATTGATTTTATGTTACGCATTGATCGTGGCAGACCGATTGGCGACGCATGCTGCGTTGCAATCTGTTTGTAACAATGCAGAAGCGTCACGAATACCGAGTGTCCTTCATCCCAAGGACAAACGATTGCTGATACGGAGCTCCGTTCATGTCGGATTTCATTTTCTTTTTGTTTGAGCTGTTTGATTGATTCTGTCACAATTCAGTTTGCCAATGCCGATTTCACCACACCTATCTCCGAAATCGTCGACACCGTTATTCAACAGTGTCCTATGGACGTGAGACGCGGTCTCTACGATAATATTGTGCTCTCTGGTGGATCGACTATGTTCAAGGTTTTTTTCCACATTCCATATATCAATTATAAATTAATCATCTACGATGTGTACTCAGACAAAACATTTCTTTAACTCTGAACAAACCCGTGGTGTTCCGTTTTTGTTCCCTGTTCGAATGAGTGATAAGTACCACCAGAGTTAGTAACACCGCTTTCACACATAATTCTTAGAGCTGTCGCGTCAAAACAATCCAAACATATTTAATGACTTGTTGTTTTGTTCACAACCTTTCATGCCGGATAAGGTGTTCTAACCATTTCGCTATAAATTATTTAGTGTAGTGGATGGATGCTGTCTAATTTTCTTCTTAAATCTGATGTTCTCCTTTCTTATTGTAGTTTTTAGGACTTCTCTCGCAAAATGCAAAGGGATATTAAACGTATCAGTGATGCACGCCTCGCAACTAGTGAAGCTTTGAGTGGTGGAAAACTGAAGGTGAGATCTACTTCTATTGTCTGTATGTTGTATTTGACCCAAGTAAAGTGGGGGGCGATACTTCAATTTTGCCGAAAACGTGAACAATGTTGGTTCTAATTTATAGCGAGTTGTCCTTAATCTGTATTATATGCTAAGTGATCGTGATAACCATATGTATTGCAGCCAAAGCCTATCGACGTGCAGGTCATATCTCATAAAATGCAACGCTATGCTGTTTGGTTCGGAGGATCTATGCTAGCATCCACGGTTAGTTTTTGTTTGGAAATGAATGTACAAGCGTTTACAAGTGTAGGGGTCGTCCAAGATTTGGAGTTTATGAACTGCCCATATTCTCATCGACTGCGACAACGTGTTTCTTGCCTAATTGTTCAGGACGTCTTAGAACTTACAAATCAACGTAGTGACTAGCTCATCTTCCTCACTAGACGTTAAGATATTTAAGACATGGATGTGGAGTAAGAGTTCAAAAAATGCATTATTTTGCTATTGTTTTTTGAATTTTTAGATATTTCCCGTGTTTTATTTTGGGAGGGCATATAGTGTTTGAGAAATCAAAAAAGTGGAAAGGGGTGTTTAATGTCTGAGAAGCTGTCAATTGCACAGTTCCACCAATCGGTATGACAATCGTCTTACCGTACTTTAATTGCACAATTGCACAGTTCCACCAATCGGTATGACAATCGTCTTACCGTACGTTAAAGCATTTTCTGCTACATACACCGCCAAGGGCCTTAATCCTTCAAAATTCTCGCGACCCCTCCGTGTTTTCTCGTGTCGCGACCCCCCCAAAACGGCGATATTCAACTAATTTCCGTACGATTATAGCTGATTTTGTATGAAAATCGTTAGTTGACAGTTCGCGACCCCTACTTTTCACAAGAATTTGTTCGCGACTCCCCCCTTTATGAGAGGCCTTGGCGGTGTATGTTCTGCTAGCTCTGACGGCGGGACATTCTATCACGGCATGGAAACTGACAAGTTGGTTAACTATTCTGATGTGCAAAATAGTTACACTTTGTAGCTCTGGCTCTCTCGTTAATTTTATGTTTATGACAGGCTGAGTTTTTCCAAGTCTCACACACCAAAGCCGAATATATGGAACGAGGCCCTTCTATATGTCGACACAATCCAGTATTTGGAGCTCTCACCTAATCATCGTATGCTATTCCGGTTCGACTTTATCTTTTCATTCACTCATGTACATTATTTTATTTTATCACTTAATTTGTGCTTTGTTGTTTTCATAGCCTTCTGTGTGATACTGGCCCAAAAATCTGAATGTACTGCATCGGAATGCCTTCATGTTCGTTTGTCCCATTCCGTGGTTTGAATATGTCTTTAATTCTAGCTTTCATAGTACTGTAATATAGCTAATTTATTGTCTTGACTCATGTATACATATTATTCCGTCATTTTTCCAGATTGTGACAATGAAACATTTCCAAGACCTGAGCTGTTTGTAGGATGGCTCGTCATTGCCTTTTAATATCGTATGTGATTGATGGAAATATGTATTAGAAATAATTCCCCCGTGACTTAGGTCGATTCGATTCCAAGTATGAAATGTTCGTGCTAGTCGCTCTTTAATTAGTTTTAGCGTCGAAAGCTATGCTCTTTTTCTCAAAAATAACAATTTATTCCGTGTTACGAACGGAATAGTTGCTGAAAAATACGATATTAGACATATTTCTATCCTAAAAGTTAGTTCATGCCGCCGCCATCTGTGAACATTTCAAGGACGTGAATGATCTCTAAAGTCTATTACGAGAGATATCATCTAAAATCAGATAGTGTTCACCATTAATGCTATCAGTATATTTCATGTCAGTCTATGGACTTGCCCCTTGTTTACTATAATAAGGACGATTATATTGAAACTGCGACCGGTAACAAACTCCATCGAACCAGTCCAGGACGAGACGCTCTCATATGTGGAACACAGAATATTGTATTGAATGGAAAGGTCGGTGTTTATACGATTGCATAATTTCATTTTCAGTTCTGGTTTCTCGAGAATGAAAAGTTAAATTATCCAGTCGCCAAATGATTCTGTTTAATTCATGTATACATTTATAAGTCTGATTAATACATAATTTCAATCTCTCTCTATCTCTCTCTTTCTCATAAACCTAAAATGATATTCACTGGGAATTTTTTGAGGGTGCCAGTGGGTCACATGTGTACCAATCATACACGGAATTTTTCATTTTCAAAACCTCCAACATTCTTATCTCAGAAGTGAGCTTGTCATATCGAATCCATTTTCTAGGCTTTCCGCGTTTGAAATGGTGAAAAGCTGGTTTGCCATTATTAACGTTTCTCCGGTTACCATAGTACTACCCGTTTGTGCCGGGCGCTCGGCTTTATTTTTAGTAATGATTGGAAATTAGTGAAGTTTTTTAAAGTTACTTTTCAAATGTGGTTATCTGACTTGCTCTGAGGGAAACATTGTCCAATCAAACAGTGTGTTGCTACATCCATATTTGGAATTTGAAGTCTGTAAGATATCGTGTATTACGGAAGTTCCTTTTTTTCAGAACATTCTTCATAAGGATGTGATACTTCGCGGAGATCTGTCTCAAATTCGTATTGGAAAGTTTTGCATTGTCGGCCAACGCACAATAATACGAGCCAGTCAAAAGCACTTCAGCAAGGGTGTTACCATGTTCCCGGTGCACATGGGCGATCACGTGATGGTAGAAGATGTACGTTTTCATTTTCTGAATGCGGGAAAGTCAGAAGGGGTTACAGATTCAAAATACACTCAGGTAACCCTGATGCCATATTTGGAAGCATAGCACTCTGTTGGCTCAACATTTTTATAACATTGGCAATTATTAGGAATTGCGTGGTGGACTTGCCGGGACTCTATTCTTACTCCATTGTGTGAAACTGCGAAAGTACACATTTTCTTATAATCTTCGTGTTTTGCAGGACTGCATTATTAGTGCTGCCCAAGTCTGCTCCTTTGTACATGTCGGGAAGGGTGAGTAATATTACAATACCCTTTTTTATAGATTTATTGGTATATTCTTTTGATTACTCTGCGAAACGAACAATACTACAAATAGTTTCGTTGGTTTCCAAGTTCCCCACTTGTTTCAGTATCTTTTTGTCAACATACATTCTATGATCACATCGTGCTTCCTCGTCTATGCAGTTTCGTTATTTTGTTTTACCTTGCTCAACCTTTTCGGCGCTTTCTCCACATTGGTTCTACAATTTGAGCTAGGCAGGCTTCATACTTTTTCTGCCAATTCTGGCAGCAGCAGCAGTTAGTTTCGCTGTAATTTTCCAACCGCTGGTAACTTTCGCTTTTTCGATATCTCTTACACACTGTTCCCCGCACCGCTTTCACAACAACACTACTTTTACTTTTTCTCTGGAGCAAGTGCTAATTCTTGAATGCTAAGATTTTGAAGACAAATGTGGTCCAAAATATGTAAAGTTCATGCGTTTTTTAGATGTGATCCTTGGTCCTAGTTGTATAATAAAGGAATGCTGTCGAATACTCCCGGGCTCTATCATTGCCCCCGATTCGGTTTTTCCTCCATATTCCACTATTGCTGGTAATCCAGGTAAGAGTTTGATACATACACTACCATATATTAATGTGGAAGAAAATTGCGCCTTGAGGTGATATGTCGTTATCATATTCCAGTAAAGGAGTCTGGATAGCTAGAAGAGAATCCAAAAACGGGCTCTCGCCGAGAAACAAATGTGGTACATAGTTCTGTGTTCGTACGGCAATCTACCAGTTTTTGGCAGTAGTGTCTCGTTCGTGTTAGCCTTATCAAAACAGGTTGTACCAACTTTTCCCGAACACCCTGGCATGATTTTCCCTTGAAGTTCAGTGAAATTGCAGGGAGTTTTTTTTGTACCTAATTACAACATTGTCGAGATTCAATCCCGGGCTACTAGGGAACTATTCCGTGTTTATTACATCGAATCTCCATGTTCTTACTGAATGAGCAAACTGTCACCAATCCCATTCTTACCCAGCTTACCATCTCGTGCAATATCTCTTTCAGCACGGGTCGTTGGCAAGGAGCCGGAGTGTACTGTCGATCTCATGACGGAGGCAACAATGCAATACTATGAAAACTTTATTCCATCGTGTAATAAAGGGGCTTCATTTGCCTGAAATTTTTTTTTTGGTATGCTTTCTAATACAACTGGAAATCTTTACAAAACCAAAAACCACTGCGTAAGCAAGTCGTAAGGTAATCCTAGATCACCTTACGGATCTGCGAATTACGGTAACTTAGTAATTCAACTTAGGTAAACCTCTAGTTGCAGTTTTCTAATCTTTCTCAGTAAAAGTTTAAATTCTAGCTGAATTCGTCTAAATTAAGTCCTGTTACAAAAGCGATTATTTCCTATGACGTTTTGATGACTCATATTCTTACAGATCGGCATCCCGCCCATCAATCGAGGAGGTGCACGACGGACGTGACTGTGACCGGCTTTCTCCCCAGCTTTTCCTTCGTTGACTTAATGTATTCCTTGTATTTCTTTGTTCGTTTTTTATCCTACAAGTTAATAAACTTGTTTGTCTACACATCTTTTGTTCTCTCTCTTTGATTCCCATTATACGGAAACAGGACAAATTTCTTTCCTAACCGACTTTTCCCGAACCAGAATCGAACCACTTCTTCCACTTGCGTACTCAAACCGACAGGAAACAGAACCAACCCCTAATAAACTTACGTAATCGACCAACTTTACCATTAATAAGTTGACCTGGTTCGGTCCCACCATTGACAGCACAAATTTGGTCGGTTTTGAAACGAACCACCTGGTTCGGGAAGAATCGGTTCGATTTTGTGACCAAATCTTCGAGTTTAAACCTATAAGCAACGAAAACAAACTACAACCCCAGCGTGATAGCGTGACATACGTATTAGCATGCTATGCAGAGAAAGAACCCTTCAGCAACTTTGGTTGCATTTGAAAGCAATCAAACCAGAGAAGCAATTCTGTATTTTTGTTCCGGAATGAAATGGAAAGAATTATCTCTGGTCCGAACTGAAATGTATCTTTTGTTCCGGAATGAAATGGAAAGAATTATCTCTGGTCCGAACTGAAATGTATCTTTTGTTCCGGAATGAAATGGGAAGAATTATCTCTGGTCCGAACTGAAATGTATCTTTTGTTCCGGAATGAAATGGAAAGAATTATCTCTAGTCCGAACTGAAATGTATCTTTGTTCCGGAATGAAATGGAAAGAATTATCTCTGGTCCGAACTGAAATGTATCTTTTGTTCCGGAATGAAATGGAAAGAATTATCTCTGGTCCAAACTGAAATGTATATTTTGTTCCGGAATGAAATGGAAAGAATTATCTCTGGTCCAAACTGAAATGTATCTTTGTTCCGGAATGAAATGGAAAGAATTATCTCTGGTCCGAACTGATATGTATCTTTTGTTCCGGAATGAAATGGAAAGAATTATCTCTGGTCCGAACTGAAATGTATCTTTTGTTCCGGAATGAAATGGGAAGAATTATCTCTGGTCCGAATTGAAATGTATCTTTTGTTCCGGAATGAAATGGGAAGAATTATCTCTGGTCCGAACTGAAATGTATCTTTTGTTCCGGAATGAAATGGAAATAATTAACTCTGGTCCTAACTGAAATGTATCTTTTGTTCCGGAATGAAATGGGAAGAATTATCTCTAGTCCAAACTGAAATGTATCTTTTGTTCCGGAATGAAATGAAAATAATTATCTCTAGTCCAAACTGAAATGTATCTTTGTTCCGGAATGAAATGGAAAGAATTATCTCTGGTCCAAACTGAAATGTATCTTTTGTTCCGGAATGAAATGGAAAGAATTATCTCTGGTCCAAACTGAAATGTAGCTTTGTTCCGGAATGAAATGGAAAGAATTATCTCTGGTCCAAACTGAAATGTATCTTTGTTCCGGAATGAAATGGAAAGAATTATCTCTGGTCCGAACTGAAATGTATCTTTTGTTCCGGAATGAAATGGGAAGAATTATCTCTAGTCCAAACTGAAATGTATCTTTTGTTCCGGAATGAAATGGAAAGAATTATCTCTGGTCCAAACTGAAATGTATCTTTGTTCCGGAATGAAATGGAAAGAATTATCTCTGGTCCGAACTGAAATGTATCTTTTGTTCCGGAATGAAATGGGAAGAATTATCTCTGGTCCGAACTGAAATGTATATTTTGTTCCGGAATGAAATGGAAAGAATTATCTCTGGTCCGAACTGAAATGTATCTTTGTTCCGGAATGAAATGGGAAGAATTATCTCTGGTCCGAACTGAAATGTATCTTTTGTTCCGGAATGAAATGAAAAGAATTATCTCTGGTCCGAACTGAAATGTATCTTTTGTTCCGGAATGAAATGGAAAGAATTATCTCTGGTCCGAATTGAAATGTATCTTTTGTTCCGGAATGAAATGGGAAGAATTATCTCTGGTCCGAACTGAAATGTATCTTTTGTTCCGGAATGAAATGGAAAGAATTATCTCTGGTCCGAACTGAAATGTATCTTTTGTTCCGGAATGAAATGGGAAGAATTATCTCTGGTCCGAACTGAAATGTATCTTTTGTTCCGGAATGAAATGGAAAGAATTATCTCTGGTCCGAATTGAAATGTATCTTTTGTTCCGGAATGAAATGGGAAGAATTATCTCTGGTCCGAACTGAAATGTATCTTTTGTTCCGGAATGAAATGGAAAGAATTATCTCTGGTCCGAACTGAAATGTATCTTTTGTTCCGGAATGAAATGGGAAGAATTATCTCTGGTCCGAACTGAAATGTATCTTTTGTTCCGGAATGAAATGGGAAGAATTATCTCTGGTCCGAACTGAAATGTATCTTTTGTTCCGGCATGAAATGGGAAGAATTATCTCTGGTCCGAATTGAAATGTATCTTTTGTTCCGGAATGAAATGGGAAGAATTATCTCTGGTCCGAACTGAAATGTATCTTTTGTTCCGGAATGAAATGGAAATAATTAACTCTGGTCCTAACTGAAATGTATCTTTTGTTCCGGAATGAAATGGGAAGAATTATCTCTAGTCCAAACTGAAATGTATCTTTTGTTCCGGAATGAAATGAAAATAATTATCTCTAGTCCAAACTGAAATGTATCTTTGTTCCGGAATGAAATGGAAAGAATTATCTCTGGTCCAAACTGAAATGTATCTTTTGTTCCGGAATGAAATGGAAAGAATTATCTCTGGTCCAAACTGAAATGTAGCTTTGTTCCGGAATGAAATGGAAAGAATTATCTCTGGTCCAAACTGAAATGTATCTTTTGTTCCGGAATGAAATGGAAATAATTAACTCTGGTCCTAACTGAAATGTATCTTTGTTCCGGAATGAAATGGAAAGAATTATCTCTGGTCCAAACTGAAATGTATATTTTGTTCCGGAATGAAATGGAAAGAATTATCTCTGGTCCAAACTGAAATGTATCTTTTGTTCCGGAATGAAATGGAAAGAATTATCTCTGGTCCAAACGGAAATGTATCTTTTGTTCCGGAATGAAATGAAAAGAATTATCTCTAGTCCAAACTGAAATGTATCTTTGTTCCGGAATGAAATGGAAAGAATTATCTCTGGTCCGAACTGAAATGTATCTTTGTTCCGGAATGAAATGGGAAAATTTATCTCTGGTCCAAACTGAAATGTATCTTTGTTCCGGAATGAAATGGGAAGATTTATCTCTGGTCCAAACTGAAATGTAGCTTTGTTCCGGAATGAAATGGGAAGATTTATCTCTGGTCCAAACTGAAATGTATCTTTGTTCCGGAATGAAATGGAAAGAATTATCTCTGGTCCGAACTGAAATGTATCTTTGTTCCGGAATGAAATGGAAAGAATTATCTCTAGTCCAAACTGAAATGTATCTTTTGTTCCGGAATGAAATGGAAATAATTAACTCTGGTCCAAACTGAAATGTATCTTTGTTCCGGAATGAAACGAAAAGAATTATCTCTAGTCCAAACTGAAATATATCTTTTGTTCCGGAATGAAATGGAAAGAATTATCTCTGGTCCAAACGGAAATGTATCTTTTGTTCCGGAATGAAATGAAAAGAATTATCTCTAGTCCAAACTGAAATGTATCTTTTGTTCCGGAATGAAATGGGAAGAATTATCTCTGGTCCGAACTGAAATGTATCTTTTGTTCCGGCATGAAATGGGAAGAATTATCTCTGGTCCGAACTGAAATGTATGGTTTGTTCCGGAATGAAATGGAAATAATTAACTCTGGTCCTAACTGAAATGTATCTTTGTTCCGGAATGAAATGGAAAGAATTATCTCTAGTTCAAACTGAAATGTATCTTTGTTCCGGAATAAATGTATCTTTGTTCCGGAAAGTATAAATAATTTTGTTTCGGATTGTAATTTTTTTAATGACATGTGTAGTTTGGTCTCTCCTGTGATTGGCGTATTATTTGATCTTCTCTAGAACCAGCGCTCTCTCATACCGGGTCAATCGTTGTCTTATTCCTTCATTCCACTACCAACAACTTACCCGATGCGGTCGTCAGTAATATTATCCCTACTGACATTGTTTTGTTCTGCCCAACAGGTAAAGCTATATATTAGTATAATGAATGTTCCATCGGTATATTTCAGCAGTAGCAACAGTTTAGCCAACGTATGCAACTAAACCTGCAGAAAAGCCTAATTTTATTCGCATACTTCTATCTTCGCAAATAAAGATTGATTACTTGAATTGGTCGAAACGCGAAGTTAGAACGATTCAGTTTTGGCTACATGCTGGCACCGACCGAGGATGTTTCTAAAACACGCGCGCGCGATGTGCCGACGAGCGAGATCGCAGCAGTGTATAATTCACTGCTTTTTCATTTCAGTGCACGCACGTACCTCTGATTCTTTGTGTGTTGTATTTTTTTGGGATTTTAGAATGTTCCCCATCACATCATCTGATAAATGTTTGTTATAAACGGTGGCTGGCTCAAAAATCCGCACGAAATTTTTGTGCTTGCACGGGTTGAATACCCATGGGTAGGTCGTTCTCGAAAACAAAACACTTTGATTCAAAAACAGTGAAAATCTGTGTTCTGTTATCAATTTTATTTGTTCAGGTTGCTTGTTCTTGCAATAGCAGTACCCACTTTGACTGTCTGGTTGGAACTACTAGAAGATGTGTGCCACTTGAATGGTTGTGTGATAATATCAACGACTGCGAGGATGGTTTGGTACATATATATCCTATTTCTATGTAGAATTATTATTGCTGTCTTTATAAAGGTTGATATAATTATCTTGTATTAGCTTTTATTAGATCGTAGCTCCGTTTTTAGGAACGGTCTAGCTGACAAAGTAGTGAATATGAATATATTCTTTCTGTTGTATTGTTGCTCTTTATTTCATTTAATTTGTCGTATGGCATAATGCTAGGAAAGACTTGAAGTACTATCTGCTGTTTGTGTGGACTTAGTTAACACAACTCAATATGAACTTTGATTAATTGTGTATCTATAGAGCAAGGTATTTGCAGGATGAATCCCACTGCGCGTACCTCCACCACTGTCCTAGTGGATCGATGATTTGTCGTGACGGGGAATGTGTTTCACAGAAGTTCAAGTGCGATGGAGAGGCCGACTGTGTCAGTGGTACAGACGAAGTGGCTTGTCACGGAGAGTATCTTGACCACCTAAGGTGTGTTTATCGTTTATGTGAACCTCATCGAACAAATTAATAGACACAGTCAATGACCGTTTAATGGATCGTTAAATATCGACGAAATATTGGACGAAATTCCTGTTGTATTTTTGGTAGTTTTAATTATGTAATCATCCAATGCAGTGCACTATGCACGTTTTTAGCGTAAACAGAAGTTCACGAATATATTTGATGTCGGTTTAGTTTGAATTGAATGTCTTCAGACCAACTGTTGAATCCACCCACGAGCAGCCGTCCGCTCTTGTATCTCCCTTCTCGGCTTCTATGTTCGACTTTCTCAGTGAGGACTGCTCTCCTCCGAAGCATCAGTGTAGGAACAATGGGCCCTGTCTGGTTCGCTCGGCTGTCTGTGATGGAGAACGCGTGAGTAGGCCTTTCTCGCACATCAATTAGTTGTACCTCTCTTCCTCCACATCATTCGTCAGCGGTAGTCTATCACTGTACTATCTAGAACCTACAGCTATATTGACCTACGTCATTATAAATTGTCTACAGTATGTGTGTGTATATATCGTATAATGAGTAGTTGGTTACATGATAGGTACTATTCCATTGTGCGAACGTTCAGGACTGTCCACTCGGTGACGACGAACTGAACTGCACTCGTCTGGACAGTTCACGGCCCAGCAATCCAGTGGTAGACGTGCGAATTGTATGTCGCGAGAACACTATGATGTGTGCAGATGAGGTCTCTTGTGTTCCAATGAATTGGGTCTGTGACGGCGAAAAGGATTGTGAGGATGGCAGTGATGAGGTTGGTTAATGGAGTGGGGACCACCCGCTACCACAAGTTATCTATAATTGGGGAATTTTTCATATCTACTGTTTTTGTTCTCACGGAACTCACGAGAAGTTGGTATCCACAGGTACTGGTGCCAAAGTTATAGTTTGCAAGTTCAATCACGTCTCTTTCTCCCATTTCGCTTGTGCTACAAAATGCTCATTATTCGGTTCAGTGTAATTTATTCACTATCTTGTCATTTTATTTAAAGAAATGAAACATTACAGCTTGATTGTGAAGATGAGGTTGACTCGCACCTGATGGACATCCAATCTAACAGGGAGCTTTGCAAAGAAGATGAATATCGTTGTACTGATGGTGGGTGAAAAGGTTTTCTCTTCCCCAATAAATCGCTCAGAGTTACCTTTCTGCAATTAACCGAAAACTGTTCAGTTACAAGAAATCCGTAGAACTGAGAAAGTTTGACGCTGTCTGTGTGCTAACTATTTTAATGCATCGTATTGTCTCGTTTTTTGTTCGCTAGATCACTGGGTCATTGTCAACAATTTCTGATGTTCAGTATGTTTCGAAAGTGTACATTTTGCAGGCATTGGTAGTTGCATCTCTCACAACAAGACATGTGACGGCGTGCGTGACTGTCTTTCTGGTGACGACGAGGGGCCTATGTGTGAGCAGTGCAAGCAGCGAGCATGTGCTCACAGATGTCATGTATCATCCTCAGGTATGCGTCTGGCGTGAAAACTTGTCCTGAGTATTTTTGTTAAGGGTTGAATGGAATTACCTCTTATACCTTTTTATCTTTCCTTTCCTCTTTTCCTCTTTTCCCCCTTTCTGTCACTTTAGCTTCTTCCTTGCAAATAAAGTATCAAATACAAGGTTTTAGTGAGTTCAATTACCGTATTGGTTTCAATTATGTTTATAGGACCTCGTTGTTACTGTCCCCCCGGAGCTGAGTTGGCAGCAGATGAGTTGCACTGCTCTGATATCGATGAATGCCAGACTCCCGAAGGCAAACGTTGTCAACATTACTGCGAGAATGGTGTCAACAGGTGATTTTATCGTATAATTTTTATCGCCGCAATCAAATCACACCCTTCGTCGTTCAGGTGACATTTTGTAAATTTTCTCCTCGCTAGTATTTCCGGGATAAACGGCGTTTATTGTCAGGTTCAACTGCAAGTGTGCTCCTGGGTACGTTCTGGGACGCGACGGTACAAGTTGTCGTTTGGAGCGGGATCAAGATGGATTGCTGTTCGTCTCTCTTGGAAATGAGGTAGCTATTTAATCTTCTGCCTAACTGACGCAATCTTACGTTCTATGGAGTGATGTCTGTTATGTAACATGAGTATTTAAGGTTAGAAGCATGCCTCTGTTCGACCCACTGTCATCGCACGATTCTTATGAGGTGGCGCAATCGATCGGCTCACATGGAACAGTGCGCTCTGCAGATTATATGCACCGTAACAATAAGCTGTATCTGGCATTAACAAGGGGACCACGAGAAGGAGAACTGGTGAGAGTTTATTTATCCACTGGTTATACAGAGTTCGGACTGAGCAGTGGCCAACTTGAGAGAAAGCTAGTGTTCTTACAGTTTACTTCGATTTTGTACTTTTCTCTAGTTTGATACTTGTTTCAGGCTGTATCTTCGCATGGTGTACTACACGTACTACGTGAAAATGTAATTGGTATCGGACAAGTTGCTGTGGACTGGATCGGTGGCAACGTGTACATTACGCAGAAGTGTTAGTCACTTTCTATAATCATAAGACTTGTGAAGGAACACTTCAATTTTTAAACATTCCATCTAGAACTAGTTAGATTGTTTGTTTTCAGATCCTTCGGTCGATCCGGGCATAAGCGTGTGTTCATTGAATGGCTTCTTCTGTCGTCTACTCGTGCGCGGCCGTGATTCCGATGAAAACGATGCCTCCAAGCGACAATCTTATTCTGGTGTGTACTCTTGTGTTTTGGCTAATCAGACATAACTGTTTACGCGAGATTTGTACCAGCATTTCGTAAGTATTTGTTCTTCTTGGTAGAATTGAATGATCTTCAGTGATTGTGAAACAATAGACGTGATCAGTTACAGCTCATCATCTTGGCCAATTCTATATGTAACCGGGTTTTTTGGTAACCTAACCGGTTTTTGATAATCCCTTTCTCAGGTTACCTCACAGCTTTTTAATTTTTGGTTACCGAACCGACCGGTCACCTACTGAGGTAACCTGAAAAATGGTTACCAAAAACCGGTTAGGTTACCAAAAAAACCCGGTTACATATAGAATTCACCCATCATCTTCGTGGTTCGAGTGTGGGGGCTTTCGATCAGACTCGCGCTTCATTTCATATCATTTCGAATTTAGGTCTCGCCCTTTTGCCCCAACGTGGATTAATGTTCTGGATCGACACCTATAATGGCCATCACAAAATATCTATGGCGAATATGGATGGAACAAATGTATGTTTCGCGCACTCATTCACTGGTTTCTCGTTTTATGCACCCAATTACGATTTTTTTGTTCAGGTTAATACTCTGGTAGATAGTAAGCTGGAATACCCGAGTGGCCTGACGATTGACCCCATCCGAGGCGATGTTTACTTCGGAGATGTTGAACGTGAAATGATTGAAAAAGTCAATTTCGAGACTCGAGAGCGGTTAGTTTCTTCACAATTTCGAACAGTCATTTTTTAGTGAAAGCGTCGCTAGTGTTTACATCTTGTTTATTGTCTTATTTGCAGACATATCGTTCTGACTAGTGGAGTACATCACCCGTATGATCTGGTTTTCTATAACGGATTCCTGTATTGGTCTGACTGGTGAGTATTGATTAATATCCCGAACTTCTGCTCTCGTGTATTCTTCTCGAGGCTCGTGTTCTTGTCTCGAACATTTTTTCTGGCACAGGTGTGAGAATTTTGTCAATTTATCCGTTCCAGTCTGTTCAAGTAACACTATTTTCATAAAAAAGCAGAGTTGTATCCCTATTTGCACGCATATCATCTCTCGTATCGCCACTGAATCGCAGCTAAAATGAAATATCGATATCGGAGTACAGAACAACATGCATCGTTCTGGCCTGTCTTGTGTATCTGTATAATGCATTCTTTCAGGGGAACTGAAACGCTGAAGGTGTCGGAGTTGAGCTGGCACCACTCATCTGCCCACGTGATTCACTCGTTCAACCGTTTTCCGTATGGCCTGACTGTGAACCACTCTATGTACCAGCTTTCTCCGACACACGACCCTTGTCAGCTGATCTCTTGCCATTGGATGTGTGTCTCAGTTCCTAACTCGAATGGTCAGCTCTACCCGCAATGTATTTGCCCGAATAACTACACACCGCACGAAGAATCCTGCCTACCTAATACAATTCGCGAGGACAACGATTCTACGGTTGGTTCCATCGCATACCGTAGAATAGGCATCGGAACTATTTCTCCGTGCATGTGTTCATCTAAACAGTCATATATCAGTTCTTCGGGCCTTAAAAGTTGTACATTTGTCGTATTTGCAGTCCTTCATTAGTCCCGCTATTATGAGGGAGTACTGTGAGGCCAACATCGGATGTTTGAATGGAGGAACTTGCGAAGAGCGAGTGAACCAGCACGGACGTGTGGATAGGATTTATTGTTCGTGAGTTGGACTTGTATCGTTTAGTTTCGTTATTTGGCTATACGTCATTCATTAGATCAGTGTTAGATGATTTCTTAAATGTAGGACAAATATTTTATTACAAGCAAGTATATATAGTGGCGGTAAAGGTTGCTTCGGAGTTTCGTCCTCTGGAAATGGATAATTCGATGTTGGTAGACGTCTATAAAGCTGGTGGTAGTTTAATATTCATTGATTGAAGGATAATGTGTGGGTAAATTGCTATTTACAGCTGTTCATCTCCGTTCGAGGGTGATCATTGTGAGACTCTTCGAGTGAGAAGTCCTCTCATTGAAGAGGAGACTGAGTCATCAAATCCTTGGATGGCCTTGTTATTTGCCGTGTTCTTCCTTGCTCTTCTGGCCGCCCTGTTCTACATCGCCTACCAGAAAAGTGAAACTTTCAGGTAACGATATTTCCTTATTTGGTATTGTCATCGCGATTAATGGATTACAAGTGAAAATTGAGATGTATCTATGCGAAGGTAGTGTTGCGGGATAATTTTTTCTTTCTTGTCGAAGTGTCGTATTACAGTTCTATGACAAAGAGTGCGATGGAACGAGTAGCGCAAGATGTGTCGAGTGGGCCTCCGCTTGGGAAGAATATCCGAGAGCGCGTCTCTACACTCGTTCAAAGTTTCAAGAATGCGCCTCTGTTGAGGTTTGTGACTATTTTCTTTTTTTGTGTACCTGTTCTGTGGCGTTACACATTTTGTTACAGGACTGTGCGAAGTCAAAATGTTTCTCCTATGGATATCAGAAATCCTCTGTTCGTGGAAACCGCACAGTCCGCTCTTTCTGATGACGGGGCACAAACCTACGCGTCTACTGCCAGCACAAGTCGGTCTATGCTTCAGGTAAAGTGTACGATTTCATCATTCTTTCGACAGACGAACCGAGTTTTCTGCTAGAAAGATTTTTCGTTTAGGTATTTTTGGCCTATGCACTCGCTACTGTTCCAGTCTTATCTAACCTGATGTCCTCGCATAAGCACGCACTTCTAAATTTTTCCATGTATTTGTTTCCAGGAGTCGTATTCTAACCCGCTTTTCTCTGAGAGACCCTCTACAGCTGCTCCTTTCTCGGGAATCGAAGTAACTTACAGTAACAAGTTTGTACACTAGGACTTTCACCCCTGATAACGTTTTATCCGATTGATTTCTTATTTACCTCTGTGAATGCTTTTTAAATCTTTAGACCTGTTTTGTCATAGTATATTAATTAAATTTCTAATAAATGGTTGTGGAATTTTTGTTGGCATATACATACACACACATATAGGCGGTTTACACATGCTACCCGGTTGCATATGTGTAATTGGTCTAAAATATAACCTAGTCACTACTTTAATATGTAAGGTTTAAGGTAATTTCAGCAATTTTTGATCTGGGGACGAGTTGTCTCACGCAACGGGGGAATTGTCCGTAAACAACCACTAACACTCACTAAGATCTCTGCAACGTGCGAACTAAATTTCCAAGCGGCTTTTCCTTGTGTTAACACATGTTTTTCTGAGAAACAGATAACCTAACGTTATTCTTTCTCCATAAACCAGTTAAATCTATGTAATACATTCTTTCGAAGTTTCATTGGCACGCTGCCAAAGTCTAAGTGGATTATTGAAGTATTGAACCAAAATTGTTTATTTGAACAAAAACAGATATCGAAAAGCAAACAACGAGAAAATATGGTACAAGAAAGACATGCACGGTAACAAACGTGACATATAACAAAATCAGCAACAAACAACTCACCCGAACATTGAACGAGCACAATATTAAAAAGATTTTTTATTTATTTATTTGATGCACTACGAGGTGCGCTAAACGAGAAAGAAAAAACTAAACACAGAATAACTTGGATACAATTGATCAAAGAAAAAGAACATAGTAAAATACAGAAAAAAAACTCGAACAATAGTCAGGACAACACACGTGTAGAATTATGAAAAATACGTCTACAAAGTCCGCTAACTACACAGATTTGGTGTATGGAGTGATGAATTCAAAAATCAGTGTTTCGCCAATCGAAGCTACATGCTCTGATGTATATCTGAATAGGAATCGAATCGTGTTGTTACCTTTCTCTGCCACAGAAAGTAAAGTGAACAACTACAGACAGTCCTGAACAAACCCGCACCCCATTTTGCAAACAATAAATATGCAACAAAAACAGTTAGCATTGTGCGACTCTAATCTCTCATGGCTTGCTTTAAGCTCGATTGAGAAATTTAGTCTCCATTGGATGATGTGTGTTCATCATCCCGACTTCCGTTGCCCGGTGAGCCACTGCTAACCCCGTCTCTCTGACATTTGATCGGAGTTCCAATGGCACCAGCAGGATTGAAACTCGGATGAGCGTTACAAGAGCCGGTGGAGATGGAAGTGCCGGTGTCAGACCCCGAAGCAATTGGACTCAACTGAAGCGAGGAAAGAAAATCTCGCAAACGCCGCTCAGTGAAAGCGTGCTGAAAAAAAAGTTACAATCACGACCAATATAGGATCGGTCAAACTGTTGTGGACACCGTACCATCGATTTTGTATGGGACGCGGCTTGGCGAGCGGCCAGTTGGTCTGCGTATCATTGATCTACACACTCTCTTGCCTGCTGGCAAATAATCAACGACCGCTCGCCCCGCATCGCTCAATCAATTGAACCCTCTGCTGTCTTTATGGGGAAAATGGCAACTATACCTATGCTTTCCTTACCCAAGAATAACACAATAATTTTAAGTACTGTACGAATGCCCCACCCTAATCGAAATTATGGGTTCTTTGTACAAAATGTTCCCTCGCCCATCTTATAATTACACCCTACCTTCCAATTTTTCCAGGATTTCAATTAGTCAATTAGGCGGGGTGATAGTACCGCGGGGGGAGGGCACTGTTAAGTAGTGGGGACGGTTGCATATTTCCCCCTTTTTTATAATTTTGCAGCATTTCCCCACTTCGAGCACTGAATAACAAAATGGAACGAATAGGGACTCACCAGATCGGCTGGATTTTCCGACAATGGTGATACAGGCAACTCTGTCGGATCAACGTTTGCAATCTGCAATTGAAAATCAGTATCGGTTAGACAATTACCACGTGGAAAACAAAATTATTGGCCATGCTGAAAACAAAAGAGAAACTACTCACATAGGGTGTGGACTGAGGTGACACGAGAGGCGTTGATGCACCACGGGGCAGATTTCCTAGCTCGTAAGGAGATTTGCCTGGTGACTGAAAAGTATAATCATCAATAACATTAACAACTGTGGAATATTTAATTATATTACATAATCCAATGGTAGAAGGTGTAGCGCGTCCAGCAACGCTGAAGAACGTACATGGATGCACGAAGGACCTACCACAAAAGGAATATCCATGGCTTGCTTCCCCAGAACATCTGCTGATCCACCGTACAGTTGCAATCTTTGTTGACTGCCATTCGTACGAGACGGTGACGAATTCAGTTCTCTGAATCAAAATATACTTAAATATATATGCCAAACAATGTAATGTGGCCTTATAGTCGTTCAATTGTGGTAAATGAAAGAGAGCAACCATCAATTGATAGTTCAGAACAAAGGTGAGTTCTTCTGTCAGACGCGTTGAGAATCTGCGAACTGACATTGAAAAAAAGTTATGAAAAGTTGTGACAAACCTTCGTTGTTCAGAATGTGCTGAAGCGAACTCACCCGTTGCACGAAAACCAAACTGAAACGATCCCCATTCGAGATAAAAGTAATTGATCGGCTGGTTTGAATACATACCGTACATATCGAGATCATTTCAAACAATCTTAGATTGATCTTAGACATTAGATGGAATATCGTTCACATGTATATAGAATAGTGTTACAATACATTATCCCAGATTTCCCGTTTAATTTCAACCTTTCATCATGTAACAAATTAAAACTCCATTCTCCTCGGGATCTCCAAAAAAGTTTATTTAATTCTCCACCCCCCCCCCCCCCCCTCGCCCACCCGAGCGGAAATCACAACCAAGGACTCACCATGCTTTGTCGTGATGCGTGGTTGCTTCTGCTGTGTTCACTCGACAGATAATCTTGCTCTCCGAAATCAGTGCGACTGCCGCCAAACAGTGCGCCGCATTCCATTCCATAGCCAGCAGTATTCTGGAAAAGTAGGATGCACAGGGGAAAATTACACATTGACCCAAAGTTTTAAAACTTTACCAGCCAAGATCAGATGCATTTAATCCGCCCACACTACCGTAGCGTTCATATTGAATAAATAAGATTCATCTTACCACCAAAGTTATATGGTGAAGGGTTATTTACAGTAATATTATCCCTTAAGTAAAACAATCCTAGAGGTTTCAAAGAGAACTTAAGAATTATGCCTGCCTGTTCTATTCCAACAAACAGTGGTTGGCCCAAATATTACTGGAAGGTGATAGTGATAGGCTTTCAGAATCATGCCCCATACTTCGATTTAACATACTCGTGACCAGATAGCGGAAGCTCAGCTATGCAACTAAAACTGACTGTAGCGAATGATCCAGGGCCACTGCGCGGAACCATGTTTTTCAACGGGGAACTAATGAATCCAAAAGGTGGTTGAAGAGTGGAAGACGAGGAGGAATCGGTGAAGACCGGACCTGAATAAGGAAAACATATTACCCACTTTCCCTTCTTTTCTTTTTTTAAATATTTCTTCAATATTGATAGAAAACATACACATCACTGAAAAAACCAAGTAAACTATCAAAATACACCATTCAGGATAAAGTTTGGATACTAACCCGCTTGCGGGAATGCATTTCTTAAATCACGTGAAACACATAAACTGACCATACATACGTTGATACTTACTCACAGAAAAATCTGACTTCAAAGAAAATCTTGCAATGGGCACGGAACTCCAACCCGTCGAAAAAAGCAAAATCTTTCTTTAATAACATACAATTCACGCACAGCCCTTCATGCGAAACTAACCGACTATCCCACTTCCACCAGTTGTGAATCCATTCATATTGAAGAGAGCGCGACAATGGGGTCGTGTTGGAGTGCTCGAAGTAACTGAAAAAAGTAGACATAAAATAAGTGTGATAATCAAAATTCTCACTGCCTTTTAAACAATTTTGAGCAACGGCAAAAAGTAGAACATTATCCAATCTAACAAAATCATCAAAAAGATACCTTTCGTGAATCCAAGAAGTGATTTTGTAAGACCAACTCCAAAGAAAATACGTTGCCACCAGTGCATATGAGCTGTACAATACATACGGTAAACCCACCTGTAACTAGCGGAGGCCCAACAGTGATGGGAGCGATACCTGCACAGCGGATTCGAAGGAGATGATGATTGAACTTGAAAAAAATCAATGAATATTACGAAAATTAGTGAAGTATTGAAAACGGGAGATCGCCTGTATGGACGATTTTTGGGATGGTCGTCTCAAGGGGTCGTGGGAAAGTGGAAAGGTCATGAAAATGGTTGTCTCTCATGCGTCGTCCATACAGTTTCACTGGGAAAAACGAAATGAGGTCACCAAAACGGAGACTGTAGAGAGAGTCCATACCGCCTTACTTCACATAAGTAATGAGTTAGCAAGCAATGCAAAAAAAGTGATACGGATAGATTATATGTTCCACGTTATAAAGACATGAAATGATTCCCATCTTATTCTCTGCCTATCACCTATATGCAGCGGTTGAATCCCTTTCAACAACACTGGTTGACATTTTTAAACGTTTTCGTTATTTTCTGTATTTTATTAATTGTTGGCTATTGATAATTGGGTTTTCACTCCGTGATCAATTACATGTTCTCCTTACGGCATCCAACCACTGCATTCCAGCTATCTTGTAACCGTAGCACAGTGAGTAATTAGTGAGAGGTAAGGGACAAGACATGAACATTGCGCGAGTATCTTCGTGGTTCAATCAAATTCTGGCTCTCCCTTTTTTTGCCAAAGGTCATGAAAATGTATTGGGTACATCTCTTGCTGAGCACATTAACTTAACTCTATTAGAATGGTTGACCAATGTGAAAGAATACTACTTCAACTGAATGTCTGAGCAAGTATTTAAACTAGTGAAGGTACAATAACAAAATTCCACACTTTACCAAATAAAATTTCTTATTGTACTTCTCCTTTTGTTTATGCTCACTCTTCTGCAAGCATTTCATTGTAATAGTATTTTAGGAGTTGTTGAACAGGGCATCTCCGCTGCTCACGTTGCCTGTTCCTCTTTGCATTTGTTTTTTTACACATTACACACTATCTGTTAAAGTCACATAGAAATGAATAACTATAGATAAGTAGTGTTTTTCCGTAACTCGTGTCCGTGTGATACTCGTGTTAGCCTTGGTTCCGTGGAAGCTATCCGGTGAACTTTCATTCACATGTTTATGTTTTACCTGTGTTATTGTTAACCACTAACAAATTATTTTTTCAAGGGAGTCGTCCCTAAAGGGAACAAGCGTGATCTGGCGGGGCGAGATGGAATTCAAGACAAGATGGAGGCTTTCTCGTTTGAAATTCGGACTGAGATCAGCGAGTACCTCCTCGACATGTCCCAACATGTCACCCACAAGTCTCATAAGAAGAAGTAGTGTGAATATGCACATATGTTGTTATGCTATTGTTATATTTGTTACTCTGTTTTGAAATTTGTTGTTCGATTGCATTGTAACTACTGTTGATTTTGTTCTCCTTGTACATTGATATTAAATGTTTATCATACAGAGATTTGTTGGAAAGTATTCAGTGTGAACTCAAGCTCATTTGACGCGTCACCCAGTTAGCTGAAACAAAGTAAAGCTGTATGGACGGAGGGTAGGGTGGTATGGACGGGTGACCCAATTAGCTAAATTATAGTAGGCCTGTATGGACGGAGGGTACAGCTGTATGGACGGGTGACCTAGAAGAGACAACCAAGAGGTTATCGTCCATACAACGGTACACCCATTGAAAACTGAGCAAGTTCGCGGTTCGGGAAAGACCCGGTATACGGGTTAATTTGCCCGGAAACTGTCAACCACGAAGACAGGAATATTGGAGGAGACACCAACCAGTTCACAGTCGGCAGCTTCCTTGAACCCGAACCCGAAATGGGGACTAGATCTTTCGAACTTGTCGCAGACGAAATGAACGAACTTCTTGGATGGTGTGTAAATATCGGAGTTCGGAGTTACAGGCAAATTATAAATGATCAGCTGAAAATATAAGGCTTTGCAACAAAATACGAATCAGAAAAATTGTCGTACGGCTTTCTTACTAATTAGGACATCGAATAGAGAAATAGAAAACATTTTGATGTACACATAAACATTCAACAGTTATGAAGAAGAAAAAAAAGGTTTATGCAAACTCAACCTTTAAATGATGTATTGCCAGTATTTTTGTCATTCCTTCCAAGCGGTCATGGATCAAATGAACTAGAACAGGTTCGAAAGTTAGCTCCACCCATTGTGAATCCATTAATTGGAATACTTCTGCATTGACCGACAGAAGTCGATGAAGCCTAAATGAAATACTATCTAGAAGACGGGTAAAACATTACAGTGACACACAATACCGCTAATTTACAGTCGCGTTCCTCGAAAGTTTTTCATTTCTCTCGGTAAAATTACTTGAACAATATCAATATATCACTTTGGCCCGCTAAGGGTCATCTATGCCGAGTTCTAAAGCCGTCCCATGAGCATTAACTAAACTATTATACTCATTGAACGCGGGTAACGAGAACTCGCCCGGTGACATTCAACTACGACATTTACTTTTTTGAAGACTAAAGAAGACCTTTATCCCATCACAGACATGTACGTGCAATAGTCAATATTTGGAAACTAAACTCTAGACAAAGACCTCAGAGCTCTCTGCTAACGAACGCACCTGCCTGGTCGCAACAAATTCTCCACCTCATGGCGAATCACCTTCTGAGTTACTGTCATTTGTGTCCCAGTAAGCTACCCACCCGAAAGAGGAATCCCTGAAAAATGAAGAAACATGAAATACTGATCATACTTGCGGTTGTTTCAAAATCACGATTGTTTACAAAAAACTGAAAACTGGCCGAATGGAACAATTTGAGGCGAATTAGTAGAAAATTATGTCTGGGACCAACATCGAGCAAAGTATGTTTATCGATTGTGTGAACGTATCACACATAACCAATGCTCATACTCTGCGATAAATACTCTGCGATACATTACATGCAGCTGCATGTAATGTATCTGCAGTAGACAAAAGTATGAAGAGACCGTTAAATGATATTAAATATATGTAAAGAGTGATCACTCACGTGATAAATTATATATTTACATAAAATATAGGATTCAGGAGCGATTTAGCCCAAAATGAAACTTCTTTTGGGTAACGGTCCCACCACGCGGCGGAACGAAGGCGCGCGAATTTTGAAAATTATTAGAGCCAGGTGAGTTCGGTCGAAATTTCAAATACATCTGAAAAATTCGTTAACATATGTTTTGTATAAAAAAATTCGGGAACATTGACTTTTTACCCCCCACCTTTCTGAAATTGTATTGCGTTTGGGGAATTGTAGTTTGACCCCCCCCCCCACCGGGGGGTGATAATTCAATACCCCAAACGTAATACAAAAGTTTGAGGGTGAGGGGTAAAAAGTAAACATTTCCGGTATTGAAGTTCAGCCCCCCACTCGTTGAAGTTTAACCCCCCACCATTGAAGTTCTACTCCCCACCGACGCAGGGGGTAAATAGTAAATGTCGAAGTTGAATTTTGACCCCCCCCCCCTCTCCTAGATTTTCAGGTTTTAGCTTGGGTGGGGGGTTGAAGTGCTACGGGGGGGGGGACCCAACTAAAGTGGGGGGCGATACTTCAATTTTCCCAAAAATTCCACAACTCCAATATTTTTACCACCTTTAAAGTAGTGCGCCCGTCGACATAAAAAAAATTAGATCCCGTCCTGTCAACCTGCCGGCAGGCATGCCAACCAATTACACAAGCAACCGGGTTTCCGTTGAGAGTTTCTACTCAATTAGCGAGCCAGTTTTGTAGCCGCATCGACGAGTGTGCCGGTCAGAGCGGCGCAGACTGTTGTTTGAATCCGACTATTATTGAAATAGTGGCACGGAAGACGGAATAATATGCACATTATCATGATATTTGGTATTAAAAATTTGGCTCTACAGAAATATCTCTGGCACCAATATTGTATTGGTAGTTGGGGGCCTGCGACATTGTAATGCTGCTGACGATAGGCAAATCGAGAAGGATTAATCGCCTTGGTCCAATCTAAAAACGGTGTTCACCTCTGTCAGGACGGAACCAGATAGGAAAATCAGCCAAAATCAGTTGATTCGAGTCGACCGCTAGTTTTGATCCACATTTTGTAACTAAGTAGATGAAAAATAAATAAATTTCATTAAGTTATCTTATGATATAAATAAAACCCATCACGCACAAAAACAAATAAATTATCATTACTTTAGTTTAATACAACGAGAAGACATCGTGAATGCATTGGAACAGTTATCACGTGAACGAAACAAGTACGAAGTGGATTTGGCAGAAAACACGAGGAAATCAGTAATGAAGTATCGCATGGATAAAGGGGAGGGATAAAATTAAACCGCAAACATTGCAATCCGTAGTGGTGTTTCATGGTGCACAGAAGTTGTCAGTTGCACTACCACTACCACATGCATTCACAGATTTACACGAGACTACTGCCTTTCAAACAACAATTAAATTTATATAAACATGTTTGGTTGATAAAAGATCACATAAATCTACTCCCGTCTACAAGATAAGGACACTTTATGACAAATATTAACTAAAAGAATGGTTCAAAAGTGTGAACGGGAACACCATTCGAAAACTAATATTGAGGAGAAACGACATACGAGTGTAGATTGCAAATTTAACGAATATCAATGAGAGAAACCCAGGGGAAAGTTATTGCTCCGTTACATGAACATTATTCCTAACCATTTACGCGCTAATTGCTCAGAACAGTATGATTTCTAGTTGAAGAAGCCGAAGTTCGTCATGAGTAAATGAAACATGCGCAAATGATAAGGTAATGAATTCACAGTAAGAATGAAAGCCGGGCCAGCGATAAACTATGCTTGATTCCTACAACAACTGATCATGGAGTAAATGAAATTGAAGACAACGTCAACCCTATGCATTGAGAATACTGAGTTTCGGATTAGTAGTCTGTTGTTTTCCAGTTTTTCCGGCCTTCGAACCTCTTCCATCGATAGCCTTCTTAGACTTACGAACAGGCATATCGCCTTGGGTAACACCAGATAGGATAGAGGCATCGATTCCGCTTTCAGCCAGACGTTGCTGAAAATAGAGTGGAATATTAAAATCTACGAATTTTGCTATTTTGAATACCAAATTATTGAAAGGCAAACTTGAAAGCAAAACTTGAAGGTAAGCGCGACAACCACCAAGAAATGACAACAACAACGGTTGAGGTATATGGTAATCACTAATTATTAAAGCAAACCTGTAACGATTGTTGAATAGCCGCTAGCTGATCAGCCGATAAAGCATCGGACGACATGAATATACCGCCTGGCGCATTCGCGGACTGCACTTGTTTCTTTTCCTCTGAAAACAATATAAATAGCGGAGATTTGAATCAATCACTCTTCTGATGATTGTTATAAGTATGATGATCTCCTGAGCTATAAGTGGTCCATCATAGTCTAGTATGATACTGACTGGATATGCCCTCGTTGTTATTAATGCTCTGATCATAATTAAAGTAGACCCCCTCTTGTCGGTATGCTATTTTTTATTAGTGGTGAAGACGCTAGATCTTCAGTTTGATTTTTGTGAGCCCAGTATCGCGATTTCATCTTGACAGAAATCATACAAGGAAACATTAAAACCTAATCAGTCAACAAGAGCCACTTTGCAACAATATGATGTGATCAAATAAATAAGAATATCTCGAGAGGAACTACTCACCTTTGTGAACTGGACTGAGATTGACACCAGAATCAGCTCCAACAGAGCTGGTAAGACTCGACTGGCTGGTCGCGTGCTTGATGGCAGCGGCTTGGACCGGGGAGACGGATTTTGCAGGTTGAATTGCAGCAGGAGCCTTGGCTCCATCGTGAACTGAAAACGTGCATATTTAGAAACTTCGCAAATAATGCCTCATTCACAGAGCATGAACGCGTACAAGTTGCATGGATGGCTCTTATGTATAACAACCCCCCCCCCCCCCCCCCCCCGTGGAGGAGAGTGGATGAAGTATTGTTTCAAGTTATGAGCATATTATGAGCAACTACTCGTAAGGGTGCCTTTACTTCGAGAGTCTCAGTGAAAGTAAGAAACCAAATTGAATACCTGGGAGAAAAATCTGAAAAAGCGACTGCATACGACTCACCAATTCCGAAAGACCGGATGGAGGAAATGAGTTGCGCAGCCTCTCCAGAGAAATGCGATTTGGTGTTGCAGGTGGCAAGCAGGGCGTTTTCACGTTCAAGCATGATAGTCCGAAGATTCTGAAAAAAAATCTTGAGGTTATGGCTAATTGCCTAGAAAAAAAAACCGTTTCACTGTTCGATGAAAACGCTGAATAATAACCAACTTGAAAAATCGTGTTCGATAGTTAGTAAGCTTGGAGGCAAAGCTAGATGAATAGATCTTAAAGGGGGCTGTTCGCAATTATAACGCGTACTGCAAGAAGTTAACTCATTTGGATGTTTAAAAACATAATCAAACTGAATTTTTTTGAAAGGTTTTTTTCGGGGCTCGGAGCTAACATAAATCAATAATAAATCCGTATGTTAAACATTGTTTAGGGGTTTAGGCCGCTACGCTGAAATTTGACAACGACAAGAAGGGGTCAACGGATTGTCATCGGCGGGACGCCTGCGACCACTTTCAGGTTGTTTACGCTGCACAATCTATTTATTAATCAGATACCTATCCTGGTAATTTTACAGTAGATAAAATTTTTGTATACAAACATTGAAGCCAGAAATAGTGAAGATGAGATTAATGGCTTCATTGATTATAGATTAAATTGCCACTCACCTAAAACTACTATTATAGGTATCTGAAATCTGATTAACATTGACATTTAGATTATTCAGAATCAACGACCTGAACATAATCACAACCTACCCGCCGGCGACACTCTGCTGACCCCTCCGTCAAATGTCGCCGACAAATTCCATGATAAACACTAATTCTCGAGAAAAAATGAAAGGGTTGTCCCGAGACGCTCCGCTCATTTTTGGAAATTCCCGCTGGTAAGCATCAAGGGTAAGCATCTTCTGAGAGGTTGGTTTGAAAAAACCCTGATCGTTTCAAATTAACTGATACAATAAAGCTTAATGATAGTCACCTTGAAAACCTGACGAATCTGGTCACGAGCTGGTCCACTCTCAAGGACTACATTAGTCTGACCCTTTTTCTCTGAAAAGGGCATACATCACTTCCCATAAAATAAAAGGCTTGTTAATATTGGTTAGCAGTCTTTCACTTAGAAAATCGTACTATGTGAAATGAATTCGCTGCTGTCAAGGACGAACATTTTTTGTCGTGAAAACTAACAAAGACTGTTTTCTAAATTGAACTTCCACTTTGCTATCCAAAAAACCTGCTTAAGAACCTTTGACACAAATCTCTGGAAGCTGGAGAACTCGAATTTCATTAACAGCATTAACGCACCATTTACGGTAGATGCAGCTTTGGACGGTTGAGGGGTCACCGGGGCTGGTACAGCACCTAAACGAGATGCACCATCGAAGACACAATTACCGAGAAACGAACAAACTTGTGTCATATACTAGAAATAAATTGAATAGTCACGTAAAGTTGGCACTCTAATGAGACATGTTGCTTTCGTTTTTGAGTTCTGCTGTGTTTAACATGTGACGTAACTGTGCAATTGACTAATAGTATACACATGTGAGTGCAAAATATTGATGCAATCTAACTATTACGAGACATATATGCATCAATTTATTTATATGATTATTATATAATAATCATCATAGAAATGAATGTCATGAAGAAATTTCAAAATGTGCAGATAAATCATTGTGGTGGTAAGAGCGTAAAGAGTTGAACAAATTGAACAAATGCAATCAAGCATGTCAACTGAGAATGATAATTCTTGCGTATTGCCAGCTCAGATCAACTAAAGCAATTAAAATAGTAGACGGTGGTTCGCGAAAAATATATGGAATCTTCAGTTGATTATCGACTATTTAAAGATAAATTGCTAGGGTATCAAAAAGATAAGAAAAGAAAAACCTGTTTTATTTGGTTTCTTGAACCCGTGGATAACCATTTTTGTATTTTCTGAACTTATAACCAAAAAAGTGACATACAGTTAACTGGCTCCTTCGCGAGAGTTGCCACGGGAACCGGTGCGACCGCGGCAGGAGCCTTGTTCTTCTTCTTGTTGTTTTTGTTTTTTCCTCCTCCGCCAACAGGTCGCACCCAGTCATCGAGAACTCCGGATGCACCATCTAAAACGGAGAATCAAAATATTCTAAACATTTATCAGAATTTCTTTCATCTTTTGAGCAATCGTTCGAGGATACCGCCAATGGGAGCGGTATATACCTTATAAACAGGACACTCTTCAAAAGATAACGGGCAAAACCAAAAAGAAAAACCAGAATTCATTTGACATGGAAGCAAAAAACCGTACCTTCACAAAAGGCCTGGATGGTTCTTTCGACGTTCAAATCATAGGAATGTAGTGCAAGAATGATGTCATTAGTGCTGACACCACTCACAACTTCACGAACTTTCGAGACTTTCATTGAAATCTGCTTAGTATCGGTCTTATTCATACTGCTGGCTAGTATAAATGTGGGATCCCTGTAACACAGACGTAGACTATAATTTTGTTCATATGTCCAATTAGAGTAATACAACGCAGATACATTTTCCGTAACCCTTCGGTGGCAGGCAATACTCGAACAACTGTTGTCATTTCTACTTGCGATTGGTCAATGAGGTTTGATTTTAAAGAAAAACTATGATTCTTCATTCTTTCGTACACAAAATTCATGTAACAAGACACCCTCACTAACGATTTACGAAGATTGCTGAAATTGATCGTTTGCATGTATGTTGGAAACTATTAATGATGAAAAGCATAAATAAGCGCTTAATTATTCGACAATCACAGTGAATTAACCATAGCTGGCTTGCGACGCGGCACGCGACGCACAGATAAGAATCGTTACTGTAGCACAAATTTCGGACATGAAAGCGGTATCTGCAACATTATATTATTTGTAAAATTTATATTATTGAAGCCAATCCTCATCAATTAATATTCCGAGCTATCTCACAGTGAACTGGCTGTGAATAGTTCTTCAAACCTACGAGCAACGCCTAATTTTAGAGTTTGTTTGCAATTTGGTCCTGAAACGCGCAGTCTACGCCACACGCACTTCGTTGATACCGTAGACTATGCAGTTCGTATCTCCTGCTGAATCCCAAATTCTAAAACAACGTTCATTATAAGACTTCTGCATCAGTGTTAATTCGCTTGCTGGTTCATTTTGTTCTGTAATTTGTGTTCTTAATTGTATATTGTAGTCCTGTAACCCCATGATGTTTACACTTGAAGCAGTATTAGTTATGTTAGTCTGAATCATTTGCTTTTGTTTTTGACAGTAATGGAAGAAAATTGTCCAATGTCTGCAAACTACTTAGAAGTAGCTCAAAGCTTTGTCATGTCTGCTTTTTCATAGATATTTTGGCATCATCTCTGGAATTGTCGCAATTATTTTCTATATAGTGGTAGCTAGCTTTTCTCTCTCTTGACGTTTATTTGCCTGGTTCCCACAAAAGTTATGCATACACCATTTAGGGGTAAACATGTCGAAAGTCTCCCGTGAGGCACTGAATGAGGCCGTCACAGACCTGCTCAAGGGCTCTGTTGACAAGAAGAGAAACTTCCGCGAGTCTGTGGAGCTTCAAATTGGCCTGAAGAACTACGATCCCCAGAAGGACAAGCGTTTCAGTGGATCTGTCAGGTAGCTACGACCTGTTATCAGGTAGCCATTCATGGCGGACCCTCACCCAGGGTCTTAAAAATTGGGTAGGCGTTTGCCGAATAACTGTACGGTGAGCTCGACCTATTTTGAAACCACCATTCATTACTTTCCAAGTTTTCTTATCAGCAAAGATGGAAGCTGTTGGTTAACGTAATTATTAATTCTGGGAATTTTCTGGTTTCTTTTTGTTAGAGGGTACAAAGTAAATGTTTAGTAACTTCCATCATCATTATTTTGTTTTTGTGAGTAATGTTTTGTTTGTCCGTGAGGTCTTCTTTGTTCAGACTGAAGACCGTTCCTCGTCCCGCAATGAAGGTCTGCGTCTTTGGGGATCAGCACCATCTTGATGAGGCTAATGCCAACAACATTCCTTGTATGAGCGCTGACGATCTGAAGAAGCTCAATAAGAACAAGAAGCTGATCAAGAAGCTCGCAAAGAGCTACGACGCCTTCATTGCTTCAGAGTCTCTGATCAAGCAGATCCCCCGTATCTTGGGACCTGGTCTCAACAAAGCCGGAAAGTTCCCCTCGGTCGTTTCCCATTCCGAACCGCTTACAGTGAAGTGCGAGGAGATCAAGGCTACTATCAAGTTCCAGATGAAGAAGGTATGTTCAGTTTTGTTAGTCTTTGTGTTGTAGTTTGTTTTATTCCAACTAAGACCCACTTGCATCGTGCCAAGAATTTTGGATTACTTTTTCTTAGCCCAAAAAGCTTTCAAGACTTGTTAGGATAATATGTAAGTAGCTGTTTTTTGTTAAAAGCCCTTGTTCAATAGATCCGGGGTGTGAGCTTATAATGTGTTTTACAGGTGCTCTGCCTCTCTGTTGCTGTCGGCCACGTTGAAATGACCCAAGAAGAACTTGTGAGCAACGTCGCTCTCTCCATCAACTTCCTTGTCTCCCTGCTCAAGAAGAACTGGCAGAACGTTCGGTCTCTCAACATCAAGTCCACCATGGGCAAAGCTCAGCGTCTCTATTAATTGTTGTGTTGATATAAATTGTTGATTTATAATCCTCTTGTTCGTTATATGTTTCTCGTAATTCCTTACCTTCACTGCGTCCAAATTTTCGTCGGTATCTTAAATAATCTCTCCAGTGTTATGTCCTTCGGAGTGCTGTCTTCAGATCACCATAATTTGCAAGTAGTAGCCGTTGTAGGAGATTTAGATCATACGGTGAGTTAGGGACGGGTGTTTGTTTCTCCAAAGTTTCATTCGATTCGGTCTGAATCTGTTCTTCTGGTCCTGCCTTTTGTTAGAACCACTTAAAGGAGTCTAGGGCGTGTGCTAATTATATTTCTTGTTCACGTTCGCTTAGCTTTTGTTGTCGCCGAATACAAAATCTTGAAGAGGTGGGCATTACCATTAAAAAAAGTGGTTCCACGTAACAATGCTGTGATCTAAAGGTTTTTATGGGTATTAGTAGTATATTCTTATTATATTTATATATATTAGTAGTATATTTATTGAATTTGGAACGGATGAGTAATTGTTGAACTAAAATGGGGTATACTTGTGTCTTTAAAATTTATATTAAGGTTTGTCATCGTCTTGTTGGGCACATCGATGGAGGTAGCACTTTAAAGAATTTGAAACTGGAGAATCAGTATTATTCCACACAAGTCGGAATTCGCATGTTTTACGCTCCTTTCGATCTTGCTTACTGGGATAGAAATAGCAATAGTACTGCAGAGATTGGAGCACTAATTGTTAGGTAAGTTCCCATTATTGAATCGTTGTTCACTCCAACTTTTTCTGACCACTAGGAAAAAGTAATGAATGTCGCAAAAAGTAATCCTTTGTTCTTATCATACACCGCCAAGGGCCTTAATCCTTCAAAATTCTCGCGACCCCTCCAAAACGGCGATATTCAACTAATTTCCATACGATTATAGCTGATTTTGTATGAAAGTCGTTAGTTGACAGTTCGCGACCCCTACTTTTCACAAGAATTTGTTCGCGACTCCCCCCTTTATGAGAGGCCTTGGCGGTGTATGGTTCTTATATTGGATCTTATCTGTAATTCTGATTGTTTCATTTCAGATTTCGTAATTTGGTCGATCTTGCACAGCTTCAGAAGAAGCTTCATCTTTACCAGTGCGATGTACAGGTTATACTTTTTGTTTGGAATGAATGAGAGAGACAATTGTTGTGTTTTATTAAGATTTGCAATCGTTTGGTCGGCGGCCGGCCGGTACCTGTTCGTCTTCCGGCTGCGGCACCTCGAAATATGACAGTTTTCATATTTTGTAAACATTCTAGGCACTTGTACTCGATGATAATTACGGCGAACAAGTGAATTGCGCTGTGAAATGGGCCGCTTCACATGATTTTGAAGTAGTGTATCTTGATCCAGATCAGGTTAGTGTTTCGTGCTACCCTAACCTCTTGTAAAAATTGGTTTTGAACTTGACAAAATT
This sequence comes from Litoditis marina, assembly GCA_964036275.1. NCBI lineage: Eukaryota > Metazoa > Nematoda > Chromadorea > Rhabditida > Rhabditidae > Litoditis > Litoditis marina. The sequence goes on from OZ038438.1 coordinate 2,981,945, forward strand.
TGCACACTTCGTGGAAAGTTTTCGTCGGTTCGCTTTTGGTTCAAGAGGAAATTCACCAGTTTTTAGGAGTTTTCTTTTTTGGAATCCCCGCTGTAATTTATTCTGGATTCGCAATTTTGTTACTTTCTAAAGCTTTAGTCGAGGACACCGTAGGAAGAATATCCAAGCAATGCACTTATATTATCAGAGATGGAAATGGAAGAAATAGTACACAACACCCTACACAAACAATATTTAGTGATACTTTGGTTCGAATATTCAATCCTTTTTTAGATTCTATCTCTATTTAAGGGAATTCGCGAAGAAGCTGCTTCCTTCAATGAAAAGTTTGGAATTGCGAGATTGGCGGAGTTGTTGCACACTGTCGATTGGCCGTATAAAACAAATAAAATGAAGAATGTAGGTGGACCAGCAAAACCATTAAGGACTGTCGTTCGACGCCTATTTTCATTTTATTTTGATGCGCCTATTCGATCGCGTCAGAGTGATATACATTTATCAGTCAGGTGTGGGTAGAGAAGTTCAGAGAATTTTTTTCTAATAAGTAGTATAAATGTAGCAAAAGGTGCGAAACAGTTTTTTGTGTTACCAATCTAGACATCTATCATATGTTAGATACTCTGGTGTTAGATTAGAATGTTTTGGTTTTACGGTCTGCATGGTTAAGGTGTTCCCTCTGTGGCCTTATCCACCAATAATTTTTCTCTCTCCCGGGAGCGTTTTTAGGCTCCCAGAAGCGAAAACTCAACCAAGTTTACTCTCCCGGGAGGAAAAAATTATTGGTGGATACCGCCACTGGAATAAGCCAAAAAATATAGTGTACCCTCTCAACTAGGTAGGATCAAAATGACGAATAAATTGCTAATCCTTCGATAGTTATGGGTCCGGTTAGTTAACCGGGGCCTATGGCTTTTCTTTCCAATCCAACTCTGTACAGCGGAGAAAAGTATAAGAGGGGTAAAATTCCAACTTTCGAGAGGGGGAGCAAACTATTCAATCTTATGAGTGCAACTACAATTTGAATCCAAATCAATTTTTGTCAAAAAGGGGTATTGGTGTGATCGTATTCATCGAGATGCATGCTCCTGCTATATTGCCCGTATACACGCACGAATTCAACAACGCTTGGTAACATTCCGCCTCATTTACTCGCAAATTCTGGTTTCTATGCTAGATGCTCCAGAATAAGTTGAAGCGCTTATTTCGTAGTTCAGGTAACCGGCAAGCAAGGAGTTGATCGTATACTTCATTCCATCGACACTTTATCCACAAGCAGTGATGACGATGTTGAGCCAGATGATGAGGACAGGGGTAATTCATATTCCTTTTCAATTAGAATTTCGTGATTAGGATACTCGTGCCAGCGCGTTGCGGTTGTGACAGCTAGTTGCCAATCATGCATAAGTATAACTTATTCATTGTATTTGAAAGGAAAATCAGAGCTAGTATCCAATCTATCCAGACAACTTTTACTCAAGCGTGTGCTGGATTATCAGTTTTCGATAACGAATAAGGTAATAATCACAGAGTGAGTGTAGTGTAGTACCCTTGTGCCCATTACAACTCCTATGTTGTATATTTCAGAAGAAATCTGGCGTTCATTCACCACTGCTTCTATACCATCTCGACCAGAGCCAGCTTGTGGTTCCAGAACACCCGTTTCAGTTGAAGAGTCGGTGTGTTTGGACGTTGTGCTGGAGAATGTACACAAGGCACGTGTTTTTTCTTACTAGGTTTCCCTTTTTGGGCACGGTTGGAAGGAGTTATTAATAAACGGGTCGTGCGAGAATATGCCTACACGAATTTTTTGGGCGACCTTGGCTATGTTATCATATTCTATATTTCAGTCAACGAATTGTGCAGACAATAGAAAAGAGCTGAAGAAGAACAATGATGAGAACGTTATCGGTGGGCTAAGCAATTTTTCGTTCTTACTTTCACTTTTCCCTCCTCAAAGCAGGTTGATAAATTGTACCAATACCTTCAACTGAATTATAAAAAGTTCCAGAGCGAATAATTGCAAGTTACCAATGTTTTTCATAAAGACTATTGAATATTCAACATGTGTGCCATACCAGGCAGCTTTCAAATCGTTGTTACTGCTGGTTTTTCAGGTATACACGGAGTAAAATGTTCTCCCACTGTCCCTCAATCAACTCAGGAAGTGGACGATATGACGGTATTCGATACATTGATTCAAAGTGTGGAAAATGGAACTGCTGATCTCACAATTGGGGACATAAGTAAGGTTTGTGAGTGTCTCCTCTTCCAAAAAGCTCATGTAATTTGGTTAATATAGTCCTTTTGATCAAACGTTTGTATCTGATCAATACTATTTCAGGTCCGGGAACAAATTTCAAAAATGCCGTTTGATGACAAATTTCGAATCGACAAAGCCGAGGCCATCGTGCGAGGCATTGCAGAGGCTATGGGTAGTGGTGATTTGGGACAACGTACCACAGAAAGTGACAGTGAATAATCAGATCTCGTGTGATACATGTGTGCTGTTAGTAGGAATAAACAGTGCACCACTAACATTGTGTAAATTCTTTTAATTTTGGAACCGATACCCATATTGAAAGGGATGATATTATCTACATGCTGTTGACGTCACTCTTCTCCTGGGTGCTCCGGACAGCAATTCTTCCTCTTAAACCAGTCGTCAATGCACCTGAATATGTGCAAATCAGTAGAGAAATTATATCCAGGATATGAATACTAAAATTGGAAATAAAAGAAAATTACTGTTTATGATATATGCAGAGGCAGGGAAGGCGGGCGATTAGATCTCCAGTATCCATTTCTTCCAGACAAATGGAGCACTCGCCTTTAGCTTCTGTTAGGACGTCATCTGTAAGGAATTCACGACGCTTCATGATCAACAATACCTATCCGTTAACTAACACAATACATACTAGGATTGTCGATTATCAACCCTAATACATACCTAGTTCCGGAATATGGTTGTGAAAGTAGGAACGACACTCGAACGGAAAACGATCTTCAAGTCAAGGACGGTGTTCTGACCAGACTACGACGCCGCTGAATCCAATAGCTACGTTCACCATATTGTCAGGGTTGAATTTTTCCATAGCCTACATTACACTACTTACCATTGTAGGTAAGCCGAGGACGAGTGAGGCACATTACAAGATGGAAATCCGTTTCGTCAGAAGGTATAACTTTATGACAGACAGGACAGGTCAAGTCTTCTCCTGCAAACCTGACTCAATTATTATATCTCATTTAGAATCAGTGAGTCTCCCACCCACACGAATCCTATTGGGAGAGAAAACGGGAGGCTTTTAGGTGCAACGACTGGTGGAATACACAAGTGGTTGCACAATCTTATTTATCTAACTCCAACATTCTGCGGTCTGTACTAATGAATGCCAGGGTTTTATAATTTTCAGTTTTTTGACCGAAATACGATCTTACTAAAAAAAGTACACGACGCTGGCAAGAACAGATTCATTTCACAAATCTCCTCGTCGTGTAAGTGATTTGCTCTCAAAAATCAGATACAGCGTGCAGTCAAAGAAAGGAGATTTGTGTTGAAAATATTTGATTGCCCGTACCGCTTGAAAATACAGGGGCGGACCTCCTAGCTAGATGCGAACGAAGTCGCCCTGGTGGGTGACCATCAGCAGATAACCAGTTGCTTTGCAACCTGCAAGCGAATAATAGTGAAAACGGTCAATTCCGGGGGAGACCTAGTGTTTTTTTAGAGAAACAAGAAACCTAGTCTCTTTGAGTACGGTCACAAAAGGATCGAGTCTATTTTCAATAAGAAACTTGTTCTCTGTTCGAACCTAAACAGACCACACATCGAGCTAATTCACTCACACAATATTCTTTCAAGTGTGCATCAAAGAGACTTGATCTCCCATTTTTGTAGAGACCAGGTCTCCAATACACTTCTGTAAAATTTTCAGAGAATATCGTACAATCAGGTTTGTATCAAGTATTCAATACTCTATTCAATCAAGTAAATATATAAATCTTTAGGAGCGGGGTTTTGTATGAAACTTCAGTTCGTAAGTTGATACATACAAGAATATATCATTTCTCACCTCATAGTACTGGGGAACATTGCAGATGATCTAGTTCCACTATCTTCGTCTTCATCAAAATCAGATGATGATCCCAACCGAGCATGATTCCTAATAGCCTACAAGAAATTCCTCTAATTATTGAAAAAGAACACATTTTATTCAAATACCCGATTGCTTTCGAAAGCAGCCGACGTTTTCTGTAGGAGTAATTTTTTGAAAAGAGTTGTATTCCGTAAACTTGCGGGTGTATTACCTCAGAACGAAAACATCCAGACATACGGCAACTTTTCAAGGTAGAAATAGAACAAGTAGGTGGTTTATACCTGAAGAAACTCAGCAGCCGACATGACAGAATTGCTAGCGGTGCGCGTCTGCTCCGAGGTGCTAGGTCTGACGGTGTCCACAGAATTCGACCGGGGCCTCTCCTCGGCTACGGAGGATTGCCGTGCGCCCATACACAGTACGGCTATTCTAAAAACAAACACTCACCTATATTACTCCATATCATATCAACCAATAATCACACAGAATTGCATCCTATTGCCTCTGCTGTCATCAAAGGGTGAATTCTATATGTAACCGAGTTTTCTGGTAACCTAACCGGTTTTTGGTTTTTTCTCTTTTTTCAGGTAACCAGTCGGTAACCGAAAATGAAAAAAATGGTTACCTGTTTTTCCAATGCAAAATGTGATTTTTACCGTTAGTTCGTACGGTAACCAGATTTTAGTTTTAGGTTACCTATCGGTTACCTGTGAGATAACCTGAAACAAGGGTTACCAAACAACGGTTAGGTTACCAAAAAACCCGGTTACATATGGAATTGGCCAAGATAATTACTCCCTGTCAAGTGAAACAAACAAGTTCCTAATTCAGCTTCATGCTCTAGATTTGAATAGTAGAAATCAAGAACTCATTATCTGATCTGGTTGTCTGGTAACCACACTCTTTTTCAGGTAGGTTACCATGCCACCAAAAATTAACCGACAAAAACCGGTCACCCGTTCATCGAACGCTAAATTTGGTTTTTATCCTTAACTTCAACGGTGGCAACCGGAATTTGGTTTTAGGTTACTTCCAGGTTACATGTGAGGTAAATTTAAAAGGGTTGGGTTGCCGAAACCCCCGTTTACTAGTAGAATTGGCCAAAAATCAGGTGAGCCCTCTTCATTTCCAGTTTCCAGAAGCTGAGCAGTGAAAAACTAAGGCATACATTTTTGTTTTTTCCATAAAATAGATGTATAAAACATTCCTGAGCTAGATAGATTAAGCACAATTGTGAGGGAATCATCCTAGGCACTTATAGCCTGAGTTAATGTTAATGATGAGGAGGAGTTAATGTTTAATTATCAATACAAAAACGGAATAAAAGGTGAAGGAAAGTTGAGAGAATGCGGTTTTTCTGAAAGGGTACAACCAATACATTTCAGTGGAAAATTACAAATAAACGGTTTCTATCCAAATTCACGTGCCCAATCTAGCGTGAAAGCTGGTCTTGAAATTTGATTTATGGATGTATTGCTTGGGTACAAAATATATTAGCCCATCAATACATGAAATGTTTATTTCCAGCTAGCTATTAAGTAGAAAAATCCATTAAATGTTTATTTCAATCTAAGCAAAAACCTGAATTAAACCATGCGGGGCGGTTTCGTAAAACGCGGACAACGGATCGTCAATGAAGTCTACCGTACCTAAGGTCTGTTTTCCGTCCAATCAGCTGACGTCCCACATTGAATTATACTGTTCAGCTAATGGAGATACCTAGGTAAACATTTGGATTGTTTTACTGGGTCAAAAATATCTTGTTCGCGGCTTACCGAGAATTTTGAATTTTCGACAGAAGCGGGTGCTGTTCTCAATGACCAGCCGCCGGCTTCTTACTGGTCTCACCTATCGGTCGACCCATACACACTGTATATGTAGTAATTTCACATAATTTCACAATTTCACAATTTCACATACATAGCAAAAACTTCAAAAACCACACATTTCGTTGTTTTTTCTTTAAATTAACCAGAATCTTTTTTGATCAAGTTCAACGTGTTATTACTTTCTCGCGCAATTTGGTTATCAAAAAATGTCCCGGCATGTTGCCCGCCTCATCTTTTGCGTTTAAAAATTTCTGTTTTGTGTTCTACGTTTACGCAATTGCGTTTAAATTTTGCGTTTTGTTTTTTGTATTTTGCGTTCAGTCCATGCGGGGCGGTCGCGTCGCGGTTCTCAGAACTCAGTCAATTTCATCATTCATACTGGCCTACGTCGGAGTGTGGAGGAAAATACGAGTGTTTGCCGAAGAAAAACTATATTTGAAGTTCTTCAAATCGCCTAGGGTGTTCTGTTGACGAATATTGATCCGATTTTACTAGTAATGCCTCCCGGAAGGGGGACAAGTTGTCAATTATCTATATACGGATTGTGAAGGCCCACCTTGACCACAAAATGCGTTCAGTTTATCACCCTGATCATGATTTCACTTCTGCCTTTCACTAGAGGCTGCCATGGATGGTGATGATATCCACGTCACCAGCCATTTTTCCCAATCTACATTCAACTTGAATATTGGTGCTGGTGATAGAGACAGGATAAGGGAAAAAGTTGTTATTCTCAATTTGATGAGCAGGGCACATCGGTCAGCTGATTAAAGAATCCACCATTACATTCAATTATAATGGAATGGACACATGTAGTTAACCCCAGGTAACTAAAGCTTTACCTTGATTTCGACCTTCCCGACATTGTTGAATTCTTCGCAAACCAGATCAATGGGAGTTTTCTTTACTCCTCACCTGTCCATTGACCATTCCAAACCATCTAACTGATACTATCCCAAATACCAACAATGATAGTGTACAGTCTTCGCCACTCCCACTGAGACAACGGTAGCGTGCCAACAAAACTTCCAGGCGGCTTTTCTCCATTTGACTGTTTTGCAAAACACCAAAAGTTTTTCTGAGCGGCAGATAACCTGTGTTATAGTACGTAGACGAAATTACTTTCATAAACCTGGTATTTCTGTAAAATATGCTCATTCGAAGTTTCATTGGCACGCTGCCAAAGTCTCAGTGGGAATGCAACAAACTATAGAACAGAAACGTTCCACAAGTTCTCATTTCCTGAATACGCAGACCTCAGGAGCCCCCTCTTTGAAAATTCCCCATATGTGGCTTGGGGTGAATCACGCTTCGGAACTTGAAAAGATGAAAAAGTTTCCATCAAATGCTAATGGTTTTATCGAAGCACCAAACGTAAAAGCCTTTGCCCGGTTTTGACGAGAGCATGCTCACTTTTTGAGGTAATGTTATAGATTCTCGGTAGAATTGAAGAAAAATCATGTTTTCCAATGACATATTCTTCCTTTTAGGGTATACTCATGCTCACTTTTACCGACTATGATTTTTTTTTACGTATGCTAAGCACATTGTACAGCCCATCTTTTTTACGCTATACATAATAGAAAACTCTAATCTGACAACCCGGTATTGACTAGGAGTTTCTTCATTCTGACACAAGCTGTATGAGGGACATAAATATCGAATTGTTATCAATTTTGTTATAGTTTTGGTTCGCCGCAACTAAAGTGAACAGTGTAAAGGTGACGAGAGTTTCACAGAACACTTGAAGGTGAACACATATTTATGAGTATTTATACCACTACATTCACCACTAAGACCTTATAAACGGTTTTAGTTGTCATAGTTGCCACAGAACCATCTGTCCAGCCCTTGTTCCGGTCCTCGCCTTTACCCCTTTCCCGGAAAGGGCCACTACTTATCATATGTGGGATGTTCCTGGTTACGGGTCTCAAGACTTAATGATCCCTCCTGCGAAAAAACACGAAAAGTTATGGATTCCTCCCCAATTTAGTGGCGCCACAAAGACAAAAATGGGTATTTCGTCAAATAGTTATAGGTCCCCTCTCGTCCAGTCTCTCAAATAGTTAAGGGTCCCGCGGTCAGTGAACTGTGGCATCCCACCTATGCTACTTATTCCGCGTTTTCCAACGTTGTATTCACAAAACCTTTATGCTTGGAACTTTTCATCCCATATGATCCCAGATCCCACCTATGAACGAGCCTGACAATGCTTATTCCCACAGTGTTAACCTCAATTATGAAAACCTGAAGAAAGAATGTTTTCCAAACAGTGGCTCCGATTAAAAAATTGATCTTAGGTTTGCCTAGAGTGGATGAAAAAGGTGATCAAAACGGTACTATTGTATATTTATTCGTGTCTTGAATCTAACAGAAGGAAACACGTTACCATCGGAGTGGCAGAGGGCAAATCGGGAAAATTGTACAATTGCCCCCCCCCCCTCACCTTAAGTCCCCCCCCCCGTAGTACTATCACCCCCCTCCCAATACGATTTCCTATAGAGAGGGGGGTGATTGTAAATGGGGGGTAATTGTACAATGTCGACGTTTAACAATCACCCCCCACAATACAAAATGGGGGGTAATAGTACAACCCCGGACCTGTTTAACAATCGCCCCCCACTCAATCCAAACCTGCAGTAAAGAAGAACGTTGTACAATCACCCCCCCCCCCCTAGGGGTGGGGGGCGATTGTACTACGGGTCGGATTCCAACCTATTTCGGCTCAAGGGGGGGACGATTGTACAATAAACCCGGCAAATCCATGTTATATTGTAATCAAACGGGACTTAAAACTGTCAAAAACCATTGTTCAAGCATTCGCTTTTCTTTTAAATCTGTAGTTTAATGTTTAGTATCAACCCTATCAACCTGACTTATAAAAAGAAAATCTGGACTACTAATCCAAACTGGAGGTAATTCTTGGAACGGTTGACAGATTGACTTTACTATACATCCTGAATGATGTCAGAATAGACTGCGCATTTATATCATTCTGTAGTAGCATTATGGTACCAACATTCACATCGATATTTCTAACTGGCTTCATTCTTTCGGAAGTACACAATTCATATTAATTTGAATTCAAATTTCCCGCCATCCGAAATTTGTATACAGTTTTTATTATGAAATTATTCGGAAAACGATAAACGCGAAAAACAAAACGCAAAAAACAAAACGCAAAGCGCAAAGAAAATTTCGCAAAATTCAAATCCCGTAAAAACAGTGCAAATGCAAATGATGAGGCGGGAAACATGCCCTGACAAAAAAAGGTATCGCCGCCAGAACCCTTGGAGCTTTTCTTTTTTTATCCAAAATCATTTTGTTTCATATTTCTGTTAATAAAATGGGACAACTTCAAATAAAAACTTTACAATTTTCGCAACAACTTTAATGAGTTATATTCGTAATTTGCATTTTTATGTTGTTATAACAAAAGAGGGTTCGCTTTCATCAGAGCCTCAATTTTCTATATATATATATATATATAATATGTATTTTATGTCAGTGCACCCATCGCGCACAATCAACTTTTATTTTTTTCAGTCAAACTTTTATTTTTTTTCAAAAAGAAATGTTTGGTTTGCGCTTTCGGCGACACGTCACATTACGTACGAACGCGTTTCGATCAAAAGTTCAATCTGTTTCGAGTTTGAACGAGTATAGTCATGATTTCTGCTGTGTAAATCCATCCAGTATGTTGCTGAGAAATATCCTGATTTACTAGCCATAATGCACATCATTCACCTGACCACCGGCCGTCTCTGTTTCGCAGCTCATTTGGAATATGTCTAATGGCACTTAAATGCTGAACGCAACCCAGGGAATTTCTCTAAATATGATTCTTTATATGGTATGAGGCAAGGATCTATAGCCAGCAGAAGGCGAAAAAATACGACTTCGTGATAATAACAATGTGAACAGAAAACGGGGTCAATTGTTCAGACCTTGCACATGATTAGTATGGTTTGCCTAACATATTTGGAAAAATTGTTTTTCAAAATTTTCAGTTCTACATTCAGAAACAATATTGAAACAACACAGTGTAAGCCAGTAGATTGTATTCATCACTTTATATGGAGATAAATAATGAAATCTATCATAAAATATGTGAAGCAAAGTTTTCTTGTAGACCGGAAGTCCAATCAGCGCGAATTATCGTAGTCGAGAGATCACATGACCTGCAAAAGGAGTATAGAGAACAAATTTCATAAAAGAGTGACGATGAAATTCATACTATATGAACACAACACATTCGGGAGAAGTAGGTCTCTGTTGTATACATAAATCTAAGTATGTTGTTCTGATAGTGTATTTTGTACTTATGGTCTTTTTTTTGCGTTTGGCCAATATACTTACTCATAATGAGCGTCAAGAGCAACAGTATTCAAAGCAAAAATAACTGGTATTTCCTGAGCTCAATAATACTAAGCTAGCATATTATTGGAATAATAGTTATAAATAGACCATTAGATGATACTCGGTATGCAAATTCACCTTTCCCGAACAAAAGGAGCTAAATACTTCAAATAACATGTACGTTTTCTCTTTCACTTAAAAGCTTCTACGTAGAAATAATTCCCACCTTCTTATCGACGCTATGGCAGCTCCATGCTCCATGTGCGTGATGCTTGCTGAGATGAGAAAAAATACGGTCGGGAAGCCAATCGGTGATTGGCGAAGCCTGAAGTACATTAGTAACCAAGCAAAATACAACAAAAGTACGTTTCTCGAATTTTGTGTGGCTCCGTTTAGATCTAGAAAATGTAACAACACTCTTCAGTAGTGCTACTCGTACTACAAATACTCTTAACAATGTCGTTTTTTGGTCCAACTACTCATTAAAAAAGGAACCCGGTACCCGGCTCAGTTTAAACTATATATCACTCCAGTATGCGTCATGAAAATCCAAATTTCCCACGTGTACCAGAATCGGAGCCCGTTTTTTGATTATTTTTCATGGCTACGAAGCTTCACCATTCAATTATAACACTAATGGTTATGACGAGAAGAGACGAGCGTTTCGTACAAAATTGCGAATTGTTGTGGCTGAGTTGCCAGCTACACATTGTAGCAACAACCAGCTATTTCCATAATTACTGAACACACGATCATACGATACTTGACAGCGTGATCGAAGAGAGAGTAGCCCAACACGACTATAGAAGACTCACTAGTTAGTTCTTCGATAAAATATTGCCAATTTTCTGGGTTTGAAAAGAAGAAGAATTGTTAACTTATTTTGGATACTTGAAGACAAAGATCACGAAGTATGTTCACATTTGTTCTGTGTGACAGAGCATGTATGATTGCATAAAAATAAATGACCCCACTGTGACATCTCTATCACACGTTGACGTTCTAGAAAGAAAACGACTAAAAAAGAAGCAAGGTTGGAAGATTTTAGTATTTTTTAAAGTATAGATAGCGATTTTTCATAAGAAACGTCAATTTTGACTGATATCCTCCAGAATAAAACAAAAATTATCAGAGAAGCTCATTTGGTGAACTGTTTTGAAAAATCACCTTAAACGCTTATGTTTGGGAATTAGAGGAAGAAACAACAATGAAAGTTGACGTTTCATACTGAAATGTCAAATAATTTCTCATGTATTTATCAATCTAGCTACAATTAGTGTAAATGTAAATATGTAAAATTCTATTAATCTATCAAGCCTTTAAGTGAGTAAGAAGAAATGTTTGTCTTCTTACTCACTTAAAGGCTTGATAGATTAATAGAATTAATACAGAATCACTGAGGTCGCTGAAAGTTCTCGGCAATTTAGCTAACTACTGCTTTACAAAAATTTAGTATGGCTTGTAGTTTTAGATATAAAAAACGGGTGCTTCAATGGAACTTCTGACTACGTCTGCTCATATTTGTAGATATGCGTATTTTAAATTATTTGAATTTACCTTAGACTAGAAGATGAGAATCAACTAGATAGGTGGTGCGACCGTGCCACTCCTATTCAACGACGACACCAGCCAGTGCCAACCATTAACGGGCTGCCTCTTCGGTCGTCACGAATGCTGAAAGCTAAAAATTTGCATTAGAGAACCGATCAAAAATAAAGAAAGTGATGAAGAGTAACGGGGAGAGGTAAGGAGAGAAAATTTAACATTACTTCCTGCTTATATTACAAAAGCAACGAGGTGATGACCCCGAACTTAACTATAACTAAACTATGAATCATAAACCCAGTCCTGTGAAATTGTCCAAACGGCTAGTGTAAACTGTCATATCGAAACTTTTTTGTTTATGCAAAATCATAAAAAAAAACTCATTGCATGCATTTACTCTCGGGATCTAGCTGATGAAACGAACCATCCTCTATCCTTTTTTCGCTAATCATTAGAAATAAATTATTACAATTGTAATGCTCGGTTGGTGTCAGCTTCAAAAAGGAAAAACACCGCGTGTGACAAGTTTTGTGTGGAGGGGGAGAGGGAGATATACGTTCGCATGATAAGTACGAACCCACTGTGAATGTTCAGGGTCATTAAAACAAGTATCAATGATGTTAATACTATTTATAATCGAATATTTAATTAATTATTAGAGGTCTCAGAACACCCAACGAGATGGAATGCAAATGCAAAAGAAACACAGTCCCAACCCCCAGCTGAACACTACTGACTCATTATGTGAAACCATAATACACACAATAATAAACAGAACAATAAAAAGCTCATCCTCTACGTAACGACCGAGCTAAAGTAGATATTTTTCGTTTGCTTTGGCGTGTCGCCGGGCAGAGTCCGCAACCTCACGTCACGCGAGAAACGCAAATCAAACTTTCTTTTTGAAAAAATAAAAGTTGGATCAAAAAAAAATAAAAGTTGATTGTGCGCGATGGGTGCACTGACAATTTTAATCTGTTCTAAAAAATGCCATCGGACGATGCAATATTCCATCATCGTTCATTTGAAATGAAAACCCCAATTTTCACTTTCCCCATTGGGAAGAATTGTCATCATTTTTACGCACGGATTGAAGGTGCAAATGAATTGTCAGCATTTTCCTCTCGTGTTTATCTGTCATCATGCGCAAGTGGTTTTCTATCAATCGATCAAAGCCCTACGTAAATAATTGAAGTAGTAATATACTAGGCATTATTAGATATCTATTTCCTGACCTGTTTTTGAGACTTTCGGCATGTCCGTATACCTATTTTCGTCGTCAAGAAACATTATTTGACGAATTGTGTATTTCTAATTATTATGTGATTTGGCCACAATCACAGTACCGTAAGAGGCGAGAGTAGAGTTCATCTCGATTTTCAATTTATATCTCCTGATGGTTTTGGTTCCCATTACAGTTTCTTGTTGCTTTTCAAATGAGATTAAGCGTTGAATTCAAAATTGAGTTCATTGACTTTCTCTTTTGTTTTAAACGATATTTGACGGCATTTTTGAACTTTTCAACAGTGATCATAGGCTCTTCTAAATTTCAATAGTACACTCTTACAGACTGAATCCGGTCCCTGGCTGCGAAACTATTCCCTTCCTCCCGTTTTCGCATGGGCGCTTGGTTATCATCATTATTTCACTGGGAGTTTATTCTGAGTCCATTCGTTTCTTCACATAGACTTTCGCTTCCACCCACAGGCAAGTTTCTGGTTTTGTACTCATGTTTTACAACCACACCTTTTCTCTGTAAGTATGTTTAGAACTTGATTCTTGACCTGCATCGAGTAGAGAAACTGTTATAATTCAGTAAGTAGGAATTTCTACTCACAAAACCGTTTTACCTATCGGTAAAAACCACATTTTGCGGTTACCTACTGAGGTAACCTGAAAAATAGGTTAACAAAAATCGGTTAGGTTTCCTCAAAAACCGATTAGATACAGAATTTACCCTGTTTCAGATCCATACCGCCAGGATCCTCTTCTTTTGCTCTCGGCAGCAGCTGAAATTGCCGCAATTCATCGAACTATGGAAGAGCATGTGAGTTACATATATTCGATTGTTGCTGCTCTTGCTTTATAATTGAAAACAAGAAAAGAATCTATCTTAATTGGAATAAAGGATGTGGGCTTAAGCTTATAGGGTCTGGACCCAAACTGCACTACGAGACATCCAAATCTAAATTAGGAACTTGCTATAAATTTGGCGGCCAATTCTTTATATCACCGGGTTTTCTGGTAAGCTAACCGGTTTTGTTAAACCTTTTTCGGTGAATTCTTCAAGTAACCCTGTTTTATGGTAACCCACTTGGTAACCCTAACCTGGTAACCTTTTTGAGGTTACCTCAGTGGGTAACCTGGAAGTAACCTGAATACAAAAAAGGTTACCCTATAATTTTACCCAAAACTTGGTCTTTTACAGTTACTTTTGAAGATAACCTTGTTTTGTATTCGGGTTACCTCCAGGTTAGCCACTGAGGTTACCTTAAAAGGGTTACCAATCAAATTTTTGATTCAAAGGGTTTTATGTTCGAGATTACGAGACCCAGGCTATCTTCAATTCATTGTCGTACTAATCTATCAGGACTTAACTGTCTATGTTTCTGTAGTGACTGTTTGGAACTTTGTAGTAGTAATCCCTGACCGAAATATTCAGTTTTATACGATATTCTTGATTGCCCATTGGTAACTTGTTGCAGAGTTCTGCTCGCACACGTGGGGTGAATATTGACACGGACTCCAGCGAATCAATCTCGGTCAGTGTTCGCTACGTTCTTATTCTTGTTGAATTTGACGTACTCTCATGCACCGATAATGTGTGACTATTCTTCCAAAGGTTTTGCAAAAAAGAGCACTGTTTCTATTTTCTAGCTATTTAGACGAGTCAACTACTTGGTTTTGTTTCGAGTCATTTTCTTTTTTTTTGGTTTGTCGAGCATTCTCAAATAGGTCTTTCAGAATGATCTCTCATCCTCTGACAATGACTGTCCTAGTAGCGAAATAATTCGTTCACGGCAGCAGGAAATATTCGACGATCAGAAGAAAAATGCACTCCGAGAAACGTTCTGTATAGGCGATGAGCATGTACGTGCCTTGTTATTGCAATTTTTTTATTTCTCAAATGTAAATTAAATTTGGCTCTGCTTACATTTCTGGTTATTTCAATGTCTTAAAATAATTGTATTATTTTGCGGTTATACTTTACCTACTCAGTACTCAGTTGCTTATTTTACTTATTCTGCGGGTATAACATGTTCAATATCCCGATTTTGTTCCGAGCTCAGCCGTCAGGATTTTATATTGAAGTGAACAAATGAAGTTCAGGTGTTCAATAGTCTACGCAACGAGGTGGAGTTACATTGTGGACCTTCAACAAGCGTACTAAAGATGAAGCGTCAACTTGAATTGGGAGGAAAAACCAGATACCCAACCCATGACAATGGTATAATAGCCGAAACGGAGAAAACGAATATTCGGAACAAGTTCGTTTACATCTTTATCGTAACTACTGATTTGACTACAACTATGACTCCAGTCTGTCTCTTACCAGTAACCGTAAATTATAGTTCACATACCATACCTATAACTTAGAATGTCCTAATTAATAGAGGTTTTATTTTCTGTTCGCCGTTGTTGATACACTGAAAAGGTCTGAATGTTTCAGGATTGACTTTTTTCGATGAAAAAAGGCATATTTTTTGACTTTGCTATAACAAATACTACAATCCAATCCCGTTTTTGGAATTGTCCTCGCAAAGTGGTTAGGGTTGCCTGAGTAGTAATTTTATTCCATCTATCACATACTCTCAGTCGAGCTCAGAATCCGGAATCGCACACTTGTTTGCATTTTCTGTCTGTAATTTGGTATTGCCGCCCCCCTCACCTACACTAAGAGAGCGGTACATATTGATCGGTTTCTAGGTTTTTCCCCAACTGTCGGAAGGTTATTGAGAAGTTGAGGACGAAGATGTTTTGTTGTCAGTATGTGAAAAACGGATCTCAGTTGGTTGTTGCCAGTCAAGGTATGTTTAGTGCCTCTGTCCTTTTAGACGAAGTGAAGTGTTAATATTCTGTAGTTTGTTCTGTATTCAGATGAAAGAATACGATTCTATGAAGCAGCTGGTAGACGTGGTCAATATCAAAAACTGAAATCTTATAAGGTAAGCATTTTTCTTTCAAGTCGCATTGATCTCTCATGTTCCTGGTAAAACGAGGTGGAATTTTTGTTCATATTCATATTCAATTCTAGTGAAATGAGGTGGTATCTGTTCTCTTTACCTCAGTTGTGGTGTGGATAAACACAACAAACTACTACGCTTGTCTGTAGTTCTGTACATGGTTGTTGTCTTCATAAATGAAACGTTTCTCTTGCCGTGGATCCCCTTATAAGTATATTTAATCAAAACACTTTCGAAAGTATGTTCGTATCTGTTTTATCAACAAAAAAACATCGATCCCAAAGTTGATAAGCGCTCTACAAGTATCTTTTGGTTATGATTACTGTTCATTATTAGTGTGTTCTTTTGCAGTTGATGGGGGTTGGCTGGTCTATTTTGGATGTCGCACTGAGTGCGTGTGGTCAATCTCTCGCCTATGCTACATGGAAAGATGCCGTCGTTCTTTGCAGGTTACTCTTCTTATTCACTAATACATTTCCGTCTTACTCATATTTTCATCTGCTTTGTTTGTTCTATTGCTTGTCTGTCGAGATGGATTCTATTCCCTCGAGGACATTTGACTTCTCACTATATTTATCTTATTTCATGACTTGGTTTCCGTTTGTAATCTATCATCCCCATCCTATCCTCGGTTTGCGATTACCATAGGAGAAACAAGTTGTTTACAGACTGATAGAACCATCAGTGGAAGCTCCCGATGGAATCACTTTTCACAATCTCAATATTCCATCTACTGATAGGTAGTTTTTGAATTTACCTATTTTCTCCTGAGAGGAAGACAATTTATGTGTGAACTCAGTTTTTTCAAACCGATTTAAAACCCTGTAGACATATCTTGACTGTATTTCATGACGATGATCAGTTGTCATGTCCATGTTAGAGAGAATTGTACTAAGTTGAAAGGCGACAACTGATAATCTCGAAGTGTTCCGTGTTCTATACCAGTTTATTTTAGTGCGATGGCTGTTTTTTCCGTCCGATTTTCGAATTCAGGACATGAAGTGTTGGCTGGATCATCAGATAGAGCTCTACATGTATTTGACCTCGAAACACAATCCAGGGTTAGCATCGTGATTGAGTTCCATTTGTAAATAAGAGAAGGACTACATTAGAGGAACAGCTTTTTATTTGACTTCTCGCCGACCTAATTCCTTCTACTTGGCTAACCACCGATCTCCTTAAGGTGGTATCGATTGAAGATGCCCACGAAGATGACGTGAATGCCGTGTGCTACGGGGACAACCATTCCCATCTATTGTACAGCGGCGGGGACGATGGAATCGTCAAGGTCTGTTCTCGTTTCAGTTCCCACTTACTTCCAATGTGGCCGTGTTCTCAGTACATAGTTGATTCTGCCATATTCGTGTCTAACCCATTTAGGTGTGGGATCGACGTGCGTTCACTGAGGGCGATGCCAAACCCGTCGGAATATTCGCTGGCCATCGTGACGGAATCACGTACATTGACAGTAGGCGGGACAACAGGTAATCATCTCATTCTTCCGTGCAATGTAACTCGGCACGCTACGGACATTTTAATTTCTTGTTCGAACAGTGAGAATTTGAGCAGAGCAGTCTTTCATTCCATTTTTCTCAGTTATAGGTCATTAGCTCGGTTACCCGATTAACTTACCATTATGCGGAAATGAAAAATGAAAAACCCATGACTAGTCCGAAATTTTAGGATTGCTCTCGAAAACTACTTTTATTGGACCAAACATTTCGGATGGCTTGTTACAACTGACTGGGGTCAACCAGTGTATTAAAACGTATTTCATGATAACCGCCAACCTCAAACGCGGCCATGCTAGTTCAAAACAACTTTAGTTGTGGAATCTCCCCCCCCCCCCTCCTCTCAGCTCGGAACTGTTTGTCATATGTTATTTTCTGAATTTCAGATTTCTTCTGAGCAACTCAAAGGATCAGACGATCAAATTGTGGGACCTCCGGTGCTTTTCTTCGGAAGACGCCGCGGTAAATATTTCCTTTTTAATATTTCTCAGTTTGAAAAATACATTCTTACGTTTGACTCTTGTTCATCTGGAAGATCGAGTTGACAACAATTCATTGAAGAGTTTGATTCAGAATGAGACGAGGAGATGTGTGGCGAAACAGAGCTGGGATTACCGTTGGCAACCAGCCCCTTCCACGTTGCAGAAGATAATCAAAGGTAGATAGTTGATATTGGCCGGTAGGGCAACTAATGTTTTGCACACATCTTTTACTTCAGTTCATCAGTCATGATTAATCACCGCACATATTAAATTCAATATGTGATATGTGGTTGATTTTCTGTTTTAAACATACTCCCACCTGTTTTGCAATACGCATGTTTACTATTTAAAAAATGTGAGTAAGTTGATTCACAAGTTGTTGGCTTTCCAGGAGATACTTCTGTGTTGACTCTTCGTGGACATAGTGTACTTCATACCTTGATCAGAGCCAAATTCTCTCCCTCAAGCACGGGAAGGAGATATATTTATACTGGTTGTGCTCGGGGAGAAGTTGTAGGTTGGTGACATGTACACTGTACTATTTCGGTTTTTTCTTTGGTACAGTATTGATTTCTAGCAAGTTTTACGAGTCATCGGTCATAACATATTTGGAAATAGTGCAAACGGGTGTTGTTTTTATTCTCGACACATACCGCAGATACTTGTAGGGACAACCGGTTGACAAAATGAGTATTCTGGAGACTAACTATTTTAATAGAAATCATAATTACAGTCTATGATCTGTTGTGTGGAAAAGTGTGTCGACGGTTACCGGGCCATGTTGCTGTGGTGCGAGACACTGCTTGGAATCCCAGTAACAACGAAATTGCGTCCTGTGGGGTGAGTTCCGTGGCCTTGAAACTTTCGGACGCAAGAACTCCAATATTTCAATTTTTGATTAGGCTTGAACATACTAGTTTTGATACAGAAATCTCACCTCTATTTATTCAGATTGTAGCCGGGTTTGCGTAACTGGAAAGTAAACTAGTTATTTTTGGTGTTTAGTGGGATGGCATAGCGGCCCTATGGAAATGGGATGAGCGTCGTGATCATGGAACTGGCCAGGGTGGCTGGATGGGCGAGGAAGACAGCTGTGACGAGTTCTACAACCCCGCTCCCAAGAGGAAGGTGCCCGTACGCAAATGCAAACGAAGGAAACGCAATGTGGTCGAAGGAAATACCTCTGATGAGTTGGCAGAGTGATCTCCATTCTCATGCCCAGTACCCTGTACATAGCCCTGTCCATGTATTTCCGCTCTTCTCTTGATTTGGATGAATCATTACGTTGCTCTTATGTTTCGCATGTTGTAGCTTCGTTTGTCTTTCTGTACCCATTGGTTGTATCTCATTTGGTGGGTTTACAGGTTCACACGATTAGAAATGCATAGTTCATATACTGTTGGCATCATTATTGTAAGTAGCTGACAAACGGTTATTCAGGAAAGATTTTCAGATAGATTTCATGTTTCGGTTATGACTTTAGGTCGTGAAAATTGAGTCTCTCGTTACTGTAATGCGAGTAATACCTTACCTGGTTGGATAGAATTTACCACCTTGCTGTTCTTATTTAGACATACGTCGAAAGACTCGATTTAAATGTCAATTCAAAAAGTGTAAACTCGTGGTGTACGAAGAGATAAAGCCTGTTTTATTCTCGCCAACATTTGCAAAGTGATAGTTTTATCGAGTGGACCATCTTTCAACATGTATATTTGAAAATTTTAAATCGGGTGACTCTTTTTTCTGTAATAATTTATCTAAGTCATATAATAAATGTTCTTTGTGATTCGTTTTACATGCTCTCTCGCTTTTGTACTTCGCTAATCGCAAAAAGTCGGCGCCAATAACGTTCTGAGTGCATTTACAGGCAACCGAGTTTTTGATAAACCTGGTCTTGTGAAAATATTGTTAGTAACCTTGAGACTAGTTAGTAAGAAGGTTAAATTTGCTTTTATAAAAGTTACAGTTGGCCAAACGTGACTAACTGTCACAACTAATTGTGCTAGCTGCGTATCGTTCCCTAATTAGTACGTATGAGCCTACGCGCAATTTGTGTTCTTTCCCATGAATAGTACAATTTTCCCAATTAACGGCTCAAAAACGAATAGATGCGCTCACTAGATAGGGAGTGATTATAAAGTCACCACCGATTTAGTTCAGGTATACTATCTCAATAATCTATAGTGTTAAATTTCAGGATAAATCTGCCAATTATTACCGAATGATTATATTCCACACAATTCTTACTGAGACATATTCCAACTTTCAGTTTTACAATGCAAACTCGGGCAAATTTCTTCCCGAACCGACTCTTCTCGAACCCAAATCGAACCACTTGGTTCGGTAAAAACCGACTTACTTGCGAACTCAAATGAACAGAAAATCGAACCAAACTCGAATAAATTTTACGTAGTCTACCAACGTTAGCATTATTTAAATTAATTGGTTCGGTCCCACCTTTGTCAGCCAAAATTTGGTTCGGTTTCGAAACGAGCCACCTGGTTCGGGAAGAAGTGGTTCGGTTTTGGTTCGGGTAGAAGTTCACCGGAAACTTTCTCGAACTTTCTCGAACTAACTCTTGAGGACATGTTGGTATGGGGAATAAGAATCGAATGGCTGAGTTGTGAACATTTTCGATAACATTGACGTTTTTTAAACGCACTAAGAGCTCTAACCCTAATGTAGGAGAATCACTAGGAATGAAAAATTATACACTAATACCTCACCTTGATGATTCGATTAAACATGCCCTCAAGAATAGGGGTGGAAGTAGCTAAACTCTACAACTTCCCAGTGAATTTCTTGACTGGTTTGGTCTGTTGAGAAGGATAAAACTGTTCCCAATTGAAGTTTGATAAATTCACTCGGTCCAAAAAGTTGTGAAAAGTATCGGGAGACTTTCTGAGTTTTCCCCCACGATCAAGATGTATATCGAAGTAGTAGAATGTGCTCTACAAAGTATTGCTGATTGTTAACGTGATTGCATGTATATCATATCTTTGCATTGTCTTGTCCCTGTCTTACGCACCCAGTGTCCAGGAAAATCTGGTATCAATCGAGTGCACGAGTACGTATACATCATTATTCAAACATCTCAACCGAGGGTGCAAAGAAAACGTCTTCCTGGACCACAACAAAACTTAGAGGCAGAAAATTATATTTCAATACCTAATAAACATAACCTGAGCAATTGCGGCGATGTATCGGCAATGTTCACGATATCGGGGTTCTTCTCTCTTTTCCTCTCTCTCTTTCGCTCTCTCTCTCTCTCTCTCTCTCTCTCTCTCTCTCTCTCTCTCTCTCTCTCTCTCTCTCTCTCTCTCTCTCTCTCTATCTCTCTCGCTCTCGCTCTCTCTCTTTTCTGTCTCCTTCTTCTTTCGTTTCCGTTCATAGCTATTACAATTCGTAATTAGGGCTGGGTGTCTTTTGGCGGCCCGCATTCTTTAGTGTTGCGTCTTCCTGGATTAGGCAAGAATGTCCGCGAAATAGATGCACAGTCGGTGCCATATCTGGGAACAACCCTCGTAACCGACAAATGCCTATAATTCAACTCTTGTTTTATCTATCGAATGCAGAGTGAAACAATGGTGTGATTTGATTCAATCTGAGAGCACATAAATTAAATGTTATTGTTTTTGAAAACTAAATATATGATTTCATACTGTACGAGTTCTCGTGTAGGTGAAGAGAATATAGCTGAGTATAAACTATTTGGAGCGTTTACTGGGGAAAAGAAAGCGCAGCCAACTGTCCAAGCATGCGTTTTCTACAGTCTTCTCAGATGGTATAGTTTTGTGCATAACGACTGAAAGACGTGTCGAGTAGTAATTGTAGGCGAACCCGGCTAATGGCTGCAATGGGTCGTGGCACAGCACCTTCAACTGCGTCCCCGGGAACACTGTCACTGCTATACTTTGAAGCAACTTCGCAAGGCTTCTCCTCGAAACGTGTATCTACAAAGCACGCTATCCTGCAACCAAGTGAAGGGGTGGAAAATGTTTCAGCTACAGGGGAGAAAGTTGCATTGAGGTTTAGAGACATTTTTTCGAATGTAGACAACAACAATAACAATAGAAATAACTGAACCATAGTACAAAACCGAACATCAAGTGATCTACTATTTGGTTAAAATGTTGCACATCTCTTCCGACTATCTCCCAGCGCCCTTTTGACGCGCACAACAGCCATACGGGAGAAACATATATAGTTATCCACTTACATTTCCCTTGTCTTTTCACAGTTAGTTTGACTTGCATTGGCAGGTGTCATGTGTATAAGGATAGCGCGTTGCTTGTTGAAGAGTTCAGCGGCAGGGTTATTATGCAATCGGGAAGCACTCACCCACTCAAAGAGGTCATTGGTAATAGAAGAGGAGAATAACAAACAAACCCTCTGCACATCTCTTCTCCGTTCTACTACAAACATGACACTCCGAGTTCCAACTATCTACCCCGTTTGTCAGAATGCTAGGCCGAATAAGTACGCATGGCCCAGCTCATACAGTGCCCCGGAACGTTGTTGGTAAGTGAGTGAGTAATTTTCAACATGTAGAATTGAACCAGAAGTCAACTATCCGAAAGTTTCGAAAACACTTTGCACCGTTCTTTCTCTATTTGGTTAGCGAAATGGTTGGAGTTGATTCTAACTGTTAGACGGCCTAATTGGATAGTAACTGAATTGGTGAGCGATTGCGCCTATTCTGAGCGGAGTGTTTCAAAGAGTATGGCGGGCCAATTATAAGCGAGTCGTGACTCGCCACCGGGTCTTTCAGCGGCGAACGACTGCCGTTTGTCGTGGAAAAGCGGGTCGCCCCGCCCTCACAGCTGATCTGGCAGCATTGCCTCTTCAACCCACATTCTGTCCCCATCACCTCATTTCTCCTTCTGAAGGGCACTCCCCCACCTCCACCACACGTGCACCAACACTTCATCAAAGCTCGTTTACGTGATCGGGCCTCTCCCGAACAAGCTGGAAACGCTGTGTGTCTCAGACCCTAATCAAGTATCATCTTCAGTCCACATTCAAAGTGGGGGGGGGGGGACATCAGACACATACTTTTCTGCTGTTTTGTAGTTTGATCCAGGTGCACTTCAAGGGAATTTCGTTATGTATGTTATATTTCTGATTCGAAGTTTAACTCGAAATTGGTCATTTCTTTACTCCTTGTCTTGATAAAACACCCTATACAAGAAGTTCTTGCCCTCTCTCCGAACTCTTCTTTCTCTCGCTTATCTGCTTCTTTTTTCTTCATAGGTTCAGCACGTGGTGGGAAGTGTGACTATTATCTTTTTGTGTACTATCTACGGAAATATGAGATAAGGTTGGCACTAAGTGAGAGTGTGATTACCGCACTGCTACTTGAACTGCTTGGTCCCCCGTTCGAGTCTAACTTATTTATCATAAGGTATTTATGGTCATTATGTACTTAAACCTTTTTACTGCAGTTCTTATTGTGCTTGATATTTCAACCCTTTGCTCCATTCCGATAGAGTTTTCCCCACTTGTGTTCATATTTTTTGTTCCGGTCATTTTTCTCTTCACTAGAGCTCATGTTGTCCTAGTTGTGTAGTCCCGCTGTGAACACTATAGATAATACGGGGCAGCTCACAGATATCATCTACGGTAGAAAACTCGTACAACTGTGTACGAGTGTGATATTACTACTAGTGTTTGCTAATTGTGTGTTTTGCAGTACTGTCTGATGTCTCTGGGCGAACTGGGTCTTCTACCCCCCGAGTTGCTGCGCGCGGTCTGCGGGAGCCTCCCATTGGAAGATATTATCTGTCTCCAACACTCGCATCCTATCCTCAATGCTCTCCTACACAACCTCATATTTCGTCATTTTCGACTATTGGAAGTGGACTGGAACTCTAAAGGTAAGTGACAAACACATTTTGCTCATTTCTAGCTAGGTTAGTCCCACTTTAACTTGTCGGCTTTTCGATAATATTCAATTCACGATCAGAACAACTTATTTTTTTCAAAACATGAAGCCTGTTTCTAAAGAATGGGGACATAATACCATGAACAACAGCATATCTCTTATCGCCGTTGAATGTCAAAAATGGCAACTTGTCGCGATGTGCATACAGCAGATAGCGTGTTACAGAGAAGGAGTCCATATATGGAACCCTTGTTGTTTACAGGAGCGACCCTGTCTCTTTCTGGTGCTTCCTCAGCTGTTTATTCGATCACAACGGAATCTCCGTTCTGGCGAGACGTCCTACGATCAACCGACCATATTAGTCGGCTGGTGATCACAAAAACGGAGGATGCCAAGAACTACGCCGTTCTCGATGCTATCACCAAGCGAGGTAGTTACATAGATTAGTAAATGTACAAATCCTCCCGGGATTCCTCGCGAGCTGGAAATAGAACGCATTCAAGGCTATCTGATTTCCACGGATAATAACATTATGAACTGAAAAAGGTGACTGCATTGGTTATCATACCCAATTGAAGCGGTTCGACTATATATTTATTCTCTGTTACCGGCCCGTTAGATAACTGCATGTTCTTGTTGTAGGATACAACATATGCGAATTGGAAGTGCGTCTTCGACCTGGCTCTCGTTTGGTCAGCAAACACACGATTGGACTATCCTATGCCGTAGGTTCCCCTCTCTATAAAAACTCTCATTTATACACTGCTTATTCAGTTGTCTATTGTTTACAGTTCAACTCTTATTTGTTCTCCAAGTTTTAGCGTTCACAAGCTCGCGCGCTTTTAGCGCTGGAAACTCGGGATACTTGGTAAGGAGACAACTTGAGTTCAGACTTGATAGCATTTACACTTTGGAAGGAAAACGCGGAATGAACTTGTTCTGTTGCAGAGACTGACTTCGTTTGTGAGCATTCATCGACATGGATTGTCGAAGTTCCGTCTGGACACCGACCCGCAGAACTACGTCATGTTCGATGGGGGGAGCTCCCTGTTCCACTACCACCACGAGTACAGCACGACCATCTGCAACCAGCTGATAACCCCTTGTTCCACACATTGCTCAGAGGTCAGTACACTTTTATACGCACAATCACCTGCTCCAATATGCTTTAACTTCTGTATTAGTTTCGAACGTTCAGTGTTACCCAAACGAGATCTGAGTTTCTAACAAATGCGGCGAAAGCACCATGCACGCATTTCGTCTACTAAAATGGGTTTCACCGTTCTTAATACACTTACAGTACTCATAGGAATTCGACGACTTTTGTAATGGATATTCTAGATCAGACCTAGGAATAACGGTAGAAAAATGATAGGTACGTGAGGTGATCGATAGGTTTTTATGTCACAAAAACACGTTTAAAGAAGGACGATTATGTGGACCAATCCCGTGACATCGGTCCTTCAAACTGCAATTGAAAATATATTGCGGTTTAAAGGACTGAAGCGTTGCGATCGGACCACATAATCGTCCTTCTTTAAATTAATACTGTAAGTTTTCACGAGGGCGTGCAGTAGACTATTCATTGATAATATTTTTCTATGTACGTTGCATTGGATAAATCAAACGTTGCATTGGATAAATAAAACTGGAGACGGTACATGATTCTACTTATAGGACGAACAGGGATGACTTCTGTAACTCTTCGAATTGAGTGCAAGACGAAGCCCGAGCTCATTCTTCAAAGTGCATTCCAAGCTGCATTGCCCTTCGAGCATAGAACACAACTGCAAGTGCTCCGTTTAGGTGTGTTCTCCTGCTCGATCACGAGTCATATCATTAGAGATAACCAAGTAGCAGTTGTAGATGGATCCCCCGCCTAACAGCAGCAATTGGAAACTGAGTGAAACGCATCGGGCCACCCTACATTTGCACAGTACAACAACACGTACGGCCATTGCGGCATGCAGTTTCTAAATAGACTCATGCAGTTGATAGTTCCAGATTCCGTTTAAAAGTTTCCCTGTTTCAGAATTTGGATCGACAATTTCGCTGTTATCGCAATTAGAAGTTCAACAAGTGTTGTCTTCATATGCTCCTTACTTGAATGGAACCAGGAATCTACAACATCTCATCTGCGATTTGAGTCAGAGCACGGTACGGTCTGATCCATATATCTGGTAGTACTTAGTCTGATCCATATATCTGGTAGTACTTAGTCCGATCCATATATCTGGTAGTACTTAGTCTGATCCATATATCTTGTAGTACTTAGAGATGGGGCGAGAGAGTTCAGCTATGCAGCTAAATCACTGGTTCGGTACTCGATGTGTAAACTTCACATATTCATGAGCCAGCTGGAGCCTGCTTTCTAAAGGAATGTACTCAGTCGAGTTGTAGTTTCATCGGCACATATAACAATATTTTAAAATTACGACTGACACGGAGCGGGTTTTGGGAAGAGAGCATTAGTTAGAGCATGAAGTAGAACATAGCAACACCTAACCCTATCCCTTCAGACGTACACTCAAACCGATTGTGGTGGTACATGGTGTAAACCTGTGATAACCTAATGTTGATTTTGTGTTTAGTTGGATCCGTGTTCCCTGGAGAAGCTGTACTCTATCATCTCGCACGAGTTGTGCAATGATCAGCACAGGATTTCTCTGCTGACCGCGCCAAGCAGTGACCCTCACAGGGATAACGTGAAACGGGTCTCTTGCAAATAGTCTTATCCAATACTCTCAGTTTCTGCTTTCTAAACAAGATCACACAACTATTTAATAACCTAATAATTGAAACAGTAGGAGCCTGGGAGAAACTCTTTGTAGTTCTAATGGACTGAAATATGTTAGGGGTCAGAACGGAATGATTTTAATTACCCGAGAGCTTTGCTATGATCAAAATTGTTGGTTTTCGGTTATGTCTCCGTACTTTCGTTCATAATCGCTGCTGCCAGTTGAATCCGCTTCCGTTCTGTCCACCTTTAATAACTGACCAGGTTCTTGGGTAGTACAGGTAGTCGTGTTGTTATTTAGCTCACTAGTTACGATAGAATTTTTAGTTTGTTTCTGCCTTGGTTCGACTACGACATTATTTTTGCCATTTGTTGGTGAATTCGTTCGCTATCTGTATGTGATACTCCGAGATACTCATAATATTTGTACATAAGATTCAGTGAACATAAATATATTGCATTCTCAATGTTCGATATTCGTGCAGTTCATCACTTGGGAACTGTGCACGACTAGTTATTCAACTATTTGCACGGACAGTGCTCACAATTCCCTAACTATTGGTCAATCAGGGTAGAGATGACTAAAACGGTACATGTTGGTCTGATATTAGGTGTTTGTAGTTTGATCCCTCCCCTTGCATTTCGATCTTCATTTAGGTGGCAAAGTTGACGTATAATCGTGAAATTCGTGTAAAACCACTAACAGGTTAGTGTAAACATTTTCCCTTTTATGTACGATCCGTGCGAGTTATTTACTCTATTTTACTTGGGATAATAAGAAATAATACACGGCGTTGAATAGATTCATACACCACTGATATCCGTTCGCGAACATAACTAAATAGGTGAACATTTTGTCATATTCAGTATTCCTAGTTAACAACTTGGCAATGAGATCTCAACATAATTCACAAGCAGGGTAACGGTAACCGTCTTAAATTGATAAATTACTAAGCA